>OV884011.1:27857782-29177782 GCA_930367205.1 Acanthosoma haemorrhoidale | reverse complement strand
CAGCAACAAACCATAGAACACAACGGTTTATACCTTGAAGATTACAAAAAAATTGTGTTAAAATAAAATTATTTTTAAATTAGCAAGAAAAACTAGGTAGGTTAAGAAGAAAATTGATTCAAACCATGCCCAAGTCTTAAAACAGGTATTCTCCATAGCTCCATTCTCTCCATGTGAACACTTTACATTTACTCTCTATGCTCCTCATGTCGAGATTAACGTACCAATTTAGTCCATTTATTTTTATTATTATTAGGGTGCTACAGACTTTCCTGCTGTAGTTAAAGAAATATTGAACAAGGGTTGATAAAATCCTAAGGCTATGATGGATTTTTGTAACACAATTTTGTCAAACATATTACTTGGATCTTCCTCGCATAATTCATTCCATTCAATAATCATTTTATCAACAAAATTTCAGCGAAAAAATAAAGGCTATAAAAAAAACACTAAGGACAGTTGGAAACAATACAGCAATTCAGGAAAACGTAGATGCTACCAACAGCAGTTTAATAAATTAAAAGCAATAATAATACAAGCCATAATTACAGCCTAGTGCTTAAAATTAGTGGTTACTAATTACAAATACTAGAATAAATAAGCACCCTCTTCGAGAATCTTCCCTAGAAGAACCGCCATAAAGGTTGAGAGGTTTTAGTTTCACATTTAATGTACTCAGCGGCATCTACCAGTAAAGCCTAACAACAGCAATCTTAGAAGGCTTTACATCTTCATGAGGTGTTGCCTCACAGATTTTATTTTAATTTTTTCAATTGTAAAGTTCAATAAATTTCATTTCTCTACATAATAAAACACAGGTTGCTGTCACAATTTAGTGAATTTTCTCAATTACAATTCACATAAGTTACACATTATAATGCGTACTGTTTATCGAAACATTGAGATCTTTAATTTTATAACCCACACAATAAGTTAAAAATATATTTTTTTTAATTACAAAAAAATTAAAGACGTTTAATCATGATTTATGGGGTCGGGACTATTTCTCCTGTGATTGGTAAAAAGAAAATTTCACGTTAAAAGTTCAGCAGTAGCAAAGTAGGGAACTTCCATTGAGGAGGGCAGCCGAACATATACAACAGTGAAAACATAAGGGTTTAGGGAAAAAAAAGTTACCTGACTCGTAGAACAGCTGCTCGACTTCCTCTTCTTCAGCGTTGTAGCGGAACGAAAAGGACCCACCTGATGAAGAAGAAGTGGTCTTCCCTGAAACCGGGAACAGAGACATCATCTTTAAGACAACTACCACTATCACTGATTTTCACATTGTAATTCACAAACCACCATACACACATCTCTTATCAAGTCTCAACTAACATTTCCTCTTATCTAACTAATGTATACTTTATACATTAAGTTAATGATAAAATTATAGAAATAATAGAATCATTTTTAATCTATTACATAAATATTTTTCCTGTGTCCCTGTCTATTTTATAATTGTAGCCTACCCATTTTTTCCTAATGGGATAAATACATGAATTCATTTATATAGACATCAAATTCAAGTATTGGTAGCATTGCTAATCCTATTGTTTTTTTAGCTAATTAAACTTTTGTTAGACTAATTGTAACAAAATAAAGGACATAGAAGGTGAAGTAACACTGCCCAGAGATGGTCAAAACATGGCTTTCTTAAATACTTATTATATGATTTAAAACAAATTGTAAATAGCTAAAATATTATTTGGTTGATGCCGGCTGTGGATATGGGCATATTAAAATAAGTAATCCTCTGTCTCTCCATAATGTTATTTATTACAGACAACGTTTTCACCAGGTGTAATCTTCAGTTAGGCACTAAATTAAAAAACACATAATAAAACCTATTTAGCATGCATTTGGAGAAAAACGAAATTAATTAGTTAAAGCCAAAACAATAAATAATAATCGCAATTAACCTTGTTAAGCTGATGCATTGAAAGTATTTGCATTAAAAATGCAAATTATTGGATATTTCTGAATCTTAATTGAAATAAATACACCTTTCTCGATGGGATCCCAACCACTGGGGCCGAGCTTTACTTTGATTTTTGACTAAAAGAGATGATAAGCCTTAGATAACTTGTCCTGTCTGTCACCGATCTGTTCAGTGACCGCTGACCCTCTTGAGGATAAAGGAGTAGCTACTTGAATAAAGAAGTAAGGAACCCGGTCTAATAGACCGAAATAATGATTGAGATAGCCTAGTGTCAGGTCCTTACCTTTTTTTTTAAACTCTAACCTACTATCTCATTATCCCCAAATACTTATTTATTTTTATTAATAATTAATTCAACACTTATTAACAACACAACAGATATATATGTGATGTAAGCTACAAACTTAGCATAGCAAAACTTGTCTCATAAAACAGATATAATAATGATTTACTAAAAAATAAACTGTCACTACTTTAACTAAAAAAAAAAAAATTAATTTAGTTAAACCCTATGTTATAGACATTACTTGTGTACCTTTGAATCAACACTTGAAATAGTTCATTATATTGCTTCAGATGAAAAATAAAAACTACTGATATTAAATAATCTCATCTTCAGCAGATAAATACTTACTTGTTATATTTTTCTTACAAATTCAGATGAATAGATCTGGTGAAATCTTGCAGAAATAATAAAATATGGAAAACTCGGTGATAGTAGCAACAACTATCCACTAATATCTATCGCTATATGTAACACAATCACATTAAAGTTTAAGCCATAAAGCTTTCAGCAACAGAACTGCAAGAGCTAATCAATGAACTTTAAATATCAGACATATCTCAGTTAATGCAAGATAACATAGATAAACTGTGAATAAACAGATACTGTACAATAAGACCCTACACACAACCCCTCAAAAGAATCAAATTCATTTAAACACATCAAGGTTTCGTGGATAAAGATATACAATAAATATATCTTACCTTTGTTTTGGTTTTTAAAATCCATTTCTACAAACAAGGCGAAAAATGTTGAATAAGCAGAAAGCCTCTTGAAAACATGTTAAGACACTTTAAAGACCATAAAGCTTAAGTTAAAGTCAGTAGATCATGATTCTTATCAAATAATCTGCTTGTATCTTATCTAAGTGTAATTCAAATACCGGCTTTTATTCACATAATAAGCTTAAATATCCATGATTCTTGCGTGGAACTCTGTATAATATCAATAATTAGAGTTCTGTAGATTACTATGTTATGTCCTCATTGTTAAAAAGAGAAGGAAACTTTTGAAAGCGCAAAATAATACCACAAAGGTAACTGTCACTGTCAAGTAGAGGTATCGTTCGTGAATGAAGATCCGTAGCAAAGTCTTCAGTACAATGAGTGATGGTAATTGAATTATTTGGTCGGTCTCATTCAGCTAGAAAGTCGTGCCACTGATCTGGGTCTCACTTCTTTATTGAGCAATCTCTCTCATAGAAAGATAAAATCTCTTAGCAATGAAGATTTCTTCAGAGAGGAAAAGGTCAAACGCGCCAATAAATTGAAGAACATACAGAGGTTTACATCAAATGAACGACCAACGTACAAACGGACTTTTAAAAATGAACTACCAAGGTTGGAACGGATCACAAAATACTAGACGGTTCATTATTTTATGATCCGTTGGAACGTAGGATGAACGACCAACGTTCGAGCGGATCAAAAAATGACCCAACTTGCCCCTCTTCACTAGTGTTTAGCCAAGAAAGGCTGCTTCTCATACGGCTCCGGCCGACGTTGAAACCCCCATTCCCAACCGCTACGTCCGAGCAGGAGTAATATTTAGGTAAATAGATATAAAATCCAGCTCTGATGCAGCACAAACAACCCATTCCTATGGAGATATTATGTTTTGTTTCAATAAATATTTTTAGGGGGGAGGGGGGACTCTAAGCTGGATTAGGTTGGCCTAAATGCAGTTTGGAATGGTGGAATATAATTCAGCTCCTGTTGAACTTTATAAAACAAGAGATTCCTTTAGAAAAAGGAGATCTGCTAGTAATATAAAGGTGCATACAAAAGAGTTAAAACTCTTTTATTTTCTATATTTAGTTTATTTTCATTAACATTACTTTTATTAGATTCTTTTACAGAACTCAGAGCACAGATATTGCAAACAAATTACTTTGAGTGATATCTCAATTGAACATTTTATATGCAAAAGATCTGGTAGACCTAGAGACGTTGACTATCATTGGTTTGAGAATGAAATAGTAGCCATTTTGTAAAATGTTCCACATCCTCAAATTAGTTGACTAAATTACATAGATAAAAAGACGTACTTCTCACCGATGTTCCATAACTCTCAATGTTTGAAAGTGCTCTTCCCCCCTCCCCCCAAAAAAATGCACAAACCCAACATTCCCATCAAATACATTATTTGAATTACCTAGCCTCCACCCAGTAAACCACAGAAAATTCATTCCATTGCATAGTGACTGTTAATCTCGTCGCAACAATAACAGATAATATTTTGTTGTTTAGTGTTAATAAATGATCGATGTGTATTAACTTTTTTATAAAGTTTCCCTTTAAATTTGCGCTTCTCTCACGTCTAGCTATTCCCGGTCTATAGTTTGTGCTCTCCTTTCTCTCCGCTCCGCTCTGCCTCTGCCTGTATCTAGTCCACCCTAGAGTTAGGTGTAGGCTTCTTCTCTTATATGCGTTACTAATCGTTTTATAGCCTACGTAGTTTATTTGTGAGTCCAATTAGGAAATCATAGGATATATTCCAATATAGGAATAAGCACTTCGTACTGCCACTTCTCTGGTCTCTGCGATTTTCACAGTATCTGCAAATGATAAATTTTCTTTTCTAAACCACTCAACTTTTATCTAATGGTTTTTAATGCCGCATACTAACTGATCTCTTATAGACACATCGACATCGGGAAAGTTACAATGCATGGAAGCTCTTTTTTTTAAAGGGCTACAAAATTGTTTATGGTTTCTTACGTTGGTTGAGATGTATTGATTTAGGTGGTCAGACATTAGAGACACATTTTCTTCAAACGTAAGATCCTTTGGTTTTTTTTTTTTGGCGTTGTCAAATAAGTATTTAAGTCTCTGCACTTACCTTTGTAATAAACTCTGTTACATGTTTACTTTTTTCGATGTTATGGGCAATAAAATAAAGTTCGAGTCTTTCAATGAATATATCCTAACTGCAATATTCATTGGTTTAACTTGGGTGACTTGCTGGCTATCTTCTTTTGTCTCACTTCAAACCAATTTTTTCCTCAAATTATCTAAAGAAACGCTCTATTCAAACTCCAAACTAGACTCTCTCAGTATTAATACTAAGTCTTGTTTTTTAAGTTTGTACTCCCAAGAAACTCATGATTATGTTCAATTGACACACTACTTTTTATTTATCTATATAATCCACAACATACAATTTTCTTTCTTTGAAAAGTCTGTCGATGGACGAAAAAGGAAAAAGTGACTACATGGATTGGATGTTGTGCTTTGCACTCCGACCTCTTTTCTTAAGTTGTTGCTTGATTCTCACAAGATGCCGCCAGCGGCAGTTTGTTGTTGAGGCTACATACAGGTCATCTTCGGGCATGACTTCTGGCAATCCTATTCAACAAGTGATATTATCGTTAGCTAATGGTTTAGGCGTTGTCCACGGCTGAAGCAAACTTCTAAGGAGTCAGGTGGAAACAATACTCATTTAATTATGAAAAAACGACCTTTAGCTTCCTTCCAAGATGAATTTTGGCCTGTCATTTCTAGAAACCTTCACAATATTGGCAGTTTGCTCTGTACTCAATTCAGTCCAGCAAGGGACAGTTGAAAATGATGTAAGTTCTCTCGTCAAACAATTCTGTCACAGTTTCTGTGTGATGTCAGTCCTTTATTTCTAGTGATGTGTTATCTTCAAAACTAAAATGTACTCATTATGAGTTGTTTTTGTATAATTAAATAGGTACTATTCTATCAAAGCTGCTAATTGATACAATCGATGAAATATTCCATAATTACACATATTGCTGTATTAATGTACATTAGCTTTGTATTTTTAATTCAATTAATCATTTCATCGGTTATAGCCATAAACCGATTTCTAGTGTTCATGAAGTTGGTCTGGTTGTTTTAATGGCCAATTCTGTGTATTTTAGATCTTAATTAATCAAACAACGGTATATTAAGAAGACTTGATTTATCAAATTGCACCCGACCAATTAACCAAAACTTAACAGATATATCTTATTTTTAATTTGTGCTTTGGGCCTTACAGAATGGAATTGATTTCAATTTGATAGCTGCTTTGTTTAAAATCGATGGAGACAACATTAGCTATATCAATTGATAATATCTAGCATACTAAGTTCCATGCCAAATTCAGGTGTATTTTTTTAATATCCTTTTAAGGATTAGTGGGTACCTTAGCATCAGATAAGATAAGAGCCATGCTTCATCAGTTAATATGTTTTAGCTATTTAAAAAGAATCCTATTTTTTGTTCATTTGGTTGGTAAAAGGATTGCATTTTTCAAATATCTTTCAATGATATTCTCTAATGGTGTAATTTATAGACATTAAATTATTCTGCTGTAAGTTGGTTCATTTTATTAGATTTCTCACAGTGTAATAAAACCGTTACTATCGATTGTCTTTGTTAATATTGAATTGGTTTAGGGGTGTTCAGTCATCTGCAAATTGTAAAAACATAAAAAAATTATATCCTTTTAATGAGTAAATGGATTTTAATGAGTAAGTCTTATCAACTCTAAATTACAAAAGGATAATTATCACTAAAATGTTGAAATTATTAATGCAGATATCATGTTTATTATAATGGACTAGATATATTATTTTAAGAAAGTTATTTATGCATAAAAAAAAATGTATCATTAAATATAAAAGAAATTAATCATTAATTAATATGTTAGTTAAACTGACACATAATTATAATGTTGACCTAATTTTGTTTTTGAAGGATGACAGTCACATTACAAAGTATTTAGACTATGACGGGGGACTCCTGGTGGTCTCGACCCTTGATGGTTCTTTGATTGCTGTCGACCAGAAAATAGGAAAAGAGATATGGAGATTAAAAAACGGTATTTTTTAGAACAGAATAATATATTTTATTCTGTATTTTAATAGTTTTTATTTATCTCAGAATTATAATCTGTTGTTTAACTTAATTTAAATTTTTCTACTCAGAACCAGCTGTGAAGGTTGTTATGAAGACCAAACCAGTTGTTGGGTAAGTATCATACTTTACCAATTAATTCACTAATGTTTTACTCTGTAAAACATGTACTATTGGAATTATAATTAACATCTGTATGAACAAGTGTGAGAATTAATTAGCTGCTGTTCAAATAGCCCTATATCTACCACATGGCTCTCTTATCTGTCTCTGCCCGCTTGATACTAACGGGCTTCAAATTTAAAAGATTTTATTTTACTAATTTTATGATCTGCCTTAATATATATCCGACGATCTCAAAAAGAGAAGCTTTACTTTGAAGCAGGTCCTGGTTTGATGGAAATTATCTTTAGTCAGTTTGTCCTTCTGTCTGTTATATATTAATTAGCACCTGTGAAACTAATGATCCAATCAATTCAAATGTTTTGGTTAAAATACAAGAGAGGGAAGTATGAAACAAAAAATTAAGTCGATTATGATGTATCACTCAATTACTGGTTTGGAACGTGTTGCTAAAACTGTTTTATTGGTAGTTTTAAATGAATTTTTGTAGTAAAAGTTCGCTAAAACCCTCGTTAAATACATGTTATCAATCAGAATATTAAGATCTTTAATTTGATACCCTAGTTAATATAATCAGAAAATATTTATATTTTAATTTCATGAAATTGTTTAATAATTGACCCTTGTCTGAAGAAAGCCCATATGGATCTATATAAAACTTAGGGAGGCGTATTTGAGGTTAGGAATGCTGTACCCAATTATAAATAGAAGAAATTTTCACCTCAAGCCAGATTTTTCCATGATGTTGATGTTAAAATGAAACACCCTTAGAACAACCTCTACTAATGTACGGTAGCGAAGTCTGGGGCTCTTCCTGCAGCTCAAAATTTAAAAGGATTAAGATATTCCAAAATATAATACTTAAATAGCTCCTTGGTTCATGAAAAATAAACAACTACATCAAGACCATCAAATAGAGATTTCGGGCACAACACCTAGGGGGTCTTTACTGATCTAACTCTGGTGGCGTAGAAAGAGTTCTATGTGATGATGTGACTCCTATAGATTGTAGGTGTGCCCCGACTGCATGATGCTCAGAAGAAGAGGAAAAGGTGTTTAAGTAGAGGTAGTCTACACGGTCTTGGAAAGATCATGAATTCACACTCGGAATCTAAGGGAAGGTGACAACTGTCACCAAAGGCATGTGTCAACTGGAAAAAGGCAAACAACCACTGGGGGAGACACCATTAGGTACATTTCTATGGCTCCAGAAGCCGTCGTCCACATGGATGTGTCCCTTCCAAGGCATTGCCTGTCTAGTGGGTAAAAGTCGGAAAACTCCACTGGGAAGGTTGAGGAGGCCGACAGCACCAAGTCAAGATCTAGCAGGTAAGGAATAGAGAGGTGGAGAGGTAAGGAAAGGTGCATCAATAATAACGCAGTAGTTATTGAAAGAGCAACAGTACATCCTGATGTGACAAGTTCAGTCACATAGACTGACGAGCTCTGTGGCATGGAGTTTATATAGGCAACCCTGGCCGATGTGGATCAATCACATAATTATCTGCAAATGCCTTTAACCTTTGAACAAGCCTAGTCCCCTGATTTTGTTAAATATTAAGTATATTACTATTACGTACCATGGTACTATTGATTTTGCATGTATACAGTAATTCGTTTTGAACATAAATTATTTACTGTGAGCACCACAGTACTTTAATTGTCATAGTAGAGGAGAAGGTAACGTCTGATTGTGTTGGCAGTAGCGAAGTTGAAACAATACTCCCCCCCCCCAATATTATGGTCAATATGTATGGGGCTGGTATTAAGTTTAGCATCAGGGCATCAAATAGAAATATTATGCTTCTAAAAACATACTACTTCAGTTGAAGTTTCTAGCATAACAATAAATAAGGACCGTTTTAATAACTAGATAATTGCAGTTTTAAAAAACATAGCAGACATTATTACATCATGTTAAATCAGGGTGTCATATCTTTAATATGATACTGAACTCAAATTTATAGGTTTTTTTTAGATACTAATTAATTAATGATACTTACTCATGTTTTATAGAGATGACTATATTTTTCATATCTTCTTTGTATCAAATGGAATCATGTCTCCATCTTGAACAGGAACCAAAACAGACCGACAGACATGGTTGGAAACATGAGTTTCTGATTTTGGGGAGAAAAAAAAAAAAAAAAAAAAAAAAAAAATATGAAGCCCTGAAAATTAAACATGAAAAAAGTTGATATTTGCTTTACAAGATTTCAAATTCTGATTTCCCTCATAGTTAGGAATACATTAAAGACAGTGGCGCAAAAATTTATTTATAAAGATATTCCTAAATAGAAAGTTTTAGAAGTAAACAATACAAATTGTATATTTAGTGATATGTTCGTAGGCGAATTAGTTTTCACCGTTATTCTACAATCAGTCCTTGTCTCCTTAGATAGAATGAAATGAAAATGTCCTGCCTACCAGACAGGAGGAACTAGGGTGCCGACTACACCATGGTCGGCCTCAGAGGTGTCTGGAGCTTTTGCACTCAGATCCATAAGATATGTAATTGCTGTGTTTAATGGCATAAAAAAACCCAAAACAAATCTCTTTCCTAGCACTGCAAAATAACAAAATTTCAAAATCACTGTTTTAAAATCAAAAACAAGAAAATGTATGTATGCAGGCATCAATAAACCTTGTGGTTGACATGCCTTAAACAATTTAAAAAAAAATTGATAGATTAGCCATTATTAATAATTATTGGGTTTCTGTGGGGCTTACTGTCATTACGAGTATTTGGTCAAAGATAATTCTTTATTATCAAGATCCTTGCTTGTGTAGGATTTGCTTTGTTGGTAGAGCACCCGACCAATCATCGGGGTAGTCTTGGGGTTGAGCCCCAATCCTCCCAGAACATGTTTTTTTTTTAGATAATAATTATTTGAAGTTAAGTAAGTTATTTTAATTTAACTTGCACCCTACAGACTCTGGTTGTTATTCATTCAATTTCCAAGTCCTTTTTTTTTTTTTATTGCAATGATATTATAAAAAATTATTAAACATAAATAATATTTAAATGCATAATATTGGAAAGATTTTGAAGCCCATGGAAGTAATGAATGAACAGTGATCCTTGAAGGTTGTAGATTGTTCAAGGCCAGGAACGTCAGAGTAAAGCCAAGGAAGGTGCTTACATATTGTGGAGTTTGTGTTAGAAATTGAAATATAAATATTTAATCCAACTTTGAATCAAGACGGCAAACAAAAACAAAAGAGGAAGGATGAAAAAACAAGATGGCTAAGAGTATAGTTGTTGTTGTTATGATGAGAACACAGCATTACTCACTCTAGTTTTGGGATCAGCCCGTGATATATGTATCTGAATAGTGATCATAGTAAAAAATTTTTAAGTTATTAGTTGTTGGCTTTGAAGCGGAACGGAAGAGAATCAGCACCTGGAAGAAGTGTTAATTTTGTTTAAAGAAAGAAGAAAAGGAAAAGAAAAAATAGACAAGTAATAAATATAAGTTTTTTTGTTTAGTTGTAATTAAATACACCTTTTGCCAGAATTATTTTTGTTAGAAGAACCTTAAACATCAGTTAATAAGTAATAAAATAAATTTAAAGTTAAAAATAAAAATAATTTCTTCAAAGAACGTAATAATATATATACAGTTGTCATGAAATCTACAGATTTTATACTAAACTTCAAATGATTAAATAAATACATTTTTACCAAAGTTGTATTTTTTATTTAAACTCTTATTTCAATTCAATTTATGAATGTACAAACACAAAAATCAGTACAATATATAGTTCAAACATTGCAATTTAGTTATGCTAGTTTATTTCATTTATAATTTTAATTCATCTTTCTTTTCCGTGTAATCTCTGTTACTAACGGTTTAAATTGCAAATTTCATCTATAAAAATATTTCTTGTTCTTGATTAAATTTATTTTTCATTTATCCAACAATGAAAAATTTCTTATTGTGTTGACAGTCCATTATTTTTTCCTGATCCGAGAGATGGTTCTTTATACCTGTTGAACACTGAGGAGAAAAACAGACTAGCAAAGTTGCCTTTTTCTATTCAGCAACTGGTAGCTGATTCACCTACCAAAACCAGCGATGGTATATTTTACCTAGGCAAGAAGCTGGACTCATGGCTGTCTATAAACCCTCTGACTGGGGAAAAGAAGGAATTCTTCAATACTGATGAGTTGGAAAAGATCTGTCCTGTGCAGACAGGTGAAAATCTATTCTTCCTCGGTCGGACAGGTAATATTGATTAAGAATTTGTCTTGTGATGAAGATATAATTATGTGGTCACTATATGCGTTCTATTTCCATTGCAGAATATAATCTTGCTTTATTTGACAGTCAACAGAACGGTCACAATTGGAACATTACATTCAGTGATTATACTGCCCGGCCTTTGACAAATGATCAACTAAGCAATTATGGTAATTTTTGAAGTTTTTAGGTACCTGTATATTAACCTTCCGTGTAAAGGTGAGCTGTGCTCTGTTTGCAAAATTTTATAATAAATTTATTTTTGTCAAAGGGATTTAGCGAAAGAATGACTTTAAAATACCCATACTAGTCTAAAATGATTTACTTATTACATAATTAGCTACTAGCAGAGACTTGAGCTTATATGGGACAGAGGAATAACAATTTAGGAATTGTATAGGACATATAAACTGTCTAAGGTGGGCGGACTTAGTTTTGCACTTATGTCATATGGCTAGATCACAATAAACAGATCAAGAAGTATATATTTAGAGACTGCACTTAAGCAGTGGTGTAAATGATACTAATAATGAGCATGGAACTTACAGTAAAGTGAACATGGGCAAACTGACTAATTCAGTCATACATGATCTATTGATAAAATGATACAAGACCATTGAAGGACTTTATTCAAATGTTAAGAAAATAAAATAAAAATAGATATTCATTAGATTAGAGGATAAAAAAAAAAAATACAGGGACGATATTACAGCCGATCCTCAAAGCATAAGACCAAAAATTATTTTACCTATACTGTAAAATACCAAAATTGATTGTTAAGTATTTATTACAACAATCGTTAAACAACTGTATTTCAAACATAGACACAAGACAAAAATTGACACTTTACCTATATATTTTTATTTTTTTCATTAATTAAATATTATTAATTTTTATTATTTAAAAAAATTGTATAAATTATTACTTGGGTGATGTACATTAATGATGGTGATGTACATTAATGATGCTTTTCTACATCAATATAGAAAAATATATTTCTAAATAGCATTATTTATATTATTAGTTTTCTGCAAATATAAATTGGTAATAAAATTATGATATAAACATTAAATGATGATAAAAAATGTTATGTTGTATGAAAGTGATTAGCATTGCGTGCTTTTAGGGTACGTGCACGTCTCTGGGAGTGGCTGTGGGCGAGTGAAGACGTTGGACAGACAGACGGGACAGCTTGCCTGGGAGCGGGACTTTGGCTCTCCGATGGTGTCGCTGTACTGGCAGCGAGGGCAAGACATATACAGCCTCCCATTCACATCTGCTGCAGATTCCTCCCTTGACTCAATCCCATTCATCCTCCACAGGGATAAACATCAGTCAGTAACCTTTATTCTGTTATTCATATATATATATATATATATATATATATATATATATATATATATATATATATATATATACTATATATACACATATAGTACCTAGTTAACTCTATTAATACTAAAGCCTCTCTCAGTGAAACTCCCACTCCCGATCTGTTTCAAAAGAGAGTTCATGTGTAAATAAGTTCATAAAATATACGTTACCTGCTGCAACCTCAGTATCCATCAAATTAGAAATTCAAAACAATAATACATGCTGCATTAAAAGGTAGCATCACATTAAATTATCAGTTTTTCTTTTTATATAACAAGTAAACAATGATTCATGTCTATTTTATTTTTAATGAAATGAAGGAGACCATCAATGACCTGGCCTTCTATTTCATTGAAAGAGTAGTGAATAAACCTTAGCATTCTGACATGCATACTTTCTTCACTAGCAAACATAGTTAACATCTATGCTTTTTAATTTATGTCTAATGTAAAATTTCTTATTTTTTCCATAACATCTTTTATAAATAGTATGTGACTGCTTGCCAGGTCAACACTGTACATCGGTGAGCACAACGAAGGGTTTTACGCTCTGCCATCAGTTGCAGATTTCAATGTTCCCATCCTCTCACTCAATGCTCTCTCATCGCGATACCTGATCAGTGGACCCAATGATAAGCCTAGTGACAGGGCTCTTATCCCAGGTACACGTTGCCAGCTTAAAATAAACACCTTAGATAAATAACATGTCAAATTACTCAGTTACAGAGCTTTACTACTTGTTTGTAATGTAAAGGTATCAACTGTTATACTGTAACATTTCAATTTAAAAATTGTAAATAGCTAAAACAGTAATATTTAAAAAAAACAATTGAAATTGGCTGGAATGTTTTAAATACATAATCTGTATTGTTGGCTCACAAAACTTTATTAGTTGAAATATCTCTGTAGTCACTTGATTGCCATCTGCAAGTTTAACTCGAGAATAGTTTCTGTAACTTAAGTAATTTTTAAGTTCTAGAAATAGAAGTGAATTTTTTTATATTTAATTTTTTTCTACACTTATGTTTGTTGCATTTTAACCAAAAACTAATTAGTATATTTTTAGATGTTTTGAATTGAAATTTATCATTATCTCAGAACATATATGCAGACAGATAGACAAAGACAATCCCTCTTACCTGAATAAAAGTAAAGCCTTTCCCCTTTGGGCTAGTATATAAATTGATTATCATTTGACATGAATTAGCTAAAATTCTCTGTATTGTTTTTTAGGCCATTATAAAGTATCTTCGGTGAAGAACCACTACTTACAAATAAGTGGAACGACAGAGCCGGTGATATACGGCACCATATCAAACTTGAGTGAAAGAACTACGGCAAAGATTGCGACCAGCAGTAGTGAGGACAGTGAACCCATTCCTTTCCCATTCCTCTTAAGTGGAGAGAGCAAGATATTAGTGGCCATTATCGTTCTCCTCACTGTCACCTTCACTGCGATGTTTATTTATATAATGAGACAGGTAAGGTCATTGTTATATTCTTATTGATAAATACAAAACATTTACTTAAACCTTAACAATTGTACCGATTACCTTGTCTGTTTAAAATATTTATAAAGAGTAAAAAGGACATTCGTGAAAAGTTCTTAAACATTAATAGCTCATTTTATTATGCTTCAATTACTATTATATCATAGTTCTATATGGCTCTAGTGCATAAGTGTTCTAAGTGAATTCTAGTGTATTTCAAATGAATATACTACTATAATTGGCATGAGAGTTTTATATAATTGAAAATAGTTTTAATTAGCGCAAACAATAATTTTCAATAACATGGGTACATTTTCTTGGAAATGGGTTGGTTTCTCCACTCCCCTTCCGGTAGCTTCTACTATCTCGTCTCATATGGCTGGTCTGTACTCTCTGAAGGTGTGGAGAAGACTTTCCTTTCTTTTGCACAAATTGATATTTATTGGACTCGCACCCCCACCATAATAAAACTGTGTTGTTTTCACCTCAATAATAATAAACAAGACTACAGTGTTAGATTGGTGTTTTTTAAAAGTAATGTTTGGCCTAAGAACAGAACAAACTTCAACTGGTGAATAAAGACAGGTAGTCTATAGAACCTCCGAAGAAAATAACTACAGGAAACAGTGCTGCTTCATGCGCTTGAAACACACTGCTCTGACCCTCACATAATTTTTGAAGGGAAAGTACCCTCCAACCGGCCAACAATGTCAGAGCTCCAAGGAAACAATCACTGTGGAACATATCCTCGAAAGATAACCGTCCTTTGAGATGGTGAGGGAGCAGTCTGAGATTGTCGGGAGAATGGACGTCACTTTGGCTGAATCTCAAAGAAACAATCGACAATTGGTACATCTCTCTAGTTATTCTATCTTTATAAAATATCTATTGCCAAGCCTGAAAGGAGAGGCTTTACTCTTTTTTTTAGTTACAGGGTAATCATCTTTTGTCTGTATGCCTGAGTGTATACTCTAAGACATAAATAATTCAATCATTCTAAAATATTAAAGGTATATTCGACAAAACTTGGGAATCTACCCATTAGTTTTTGTTTAAAATACAATATTAGGGTACTATAAAAGGGAAGTGAAAAGTGATAAGCCCGTTTTGTTAAACTTAACGAACTCTTTAAACTTTCTCAAGTCCCAGCTTAAAAGATATTTATACTTTAAACCTCTGATTTCCCCACTTCCTCTAGGTTAAGAGCATATTAAAAATGGTAAAGCGAAACAAATTTCAAACGTATTCCAAAAATATAGTTTTAATGCAAGCATCCTTCGATATTGTTTCTTAATGTTTCCTTGTATTGTAACATTATTCTTTTAACTTGAGGTGGAATTGGTTAATAGTAATTAGTATAATAATAATTATTTTAAACCAAATAGTAGTGTCTGATATTCTCAATATTTTCCTTACTTATAATTAACTTAACTAAACATGAAATAAAGGCAAATTAAATTAAATTGAATGGAAATAATATATATAATTAATTAATTGAACTAATAGATTAAGTAAACAAATAAAATGATTGTGAACATCTATATTTAAATTAAATGAATTTTCTTTAACCCATTACCTAAGTAGTAGGCAAAATAAGCAAAACAATTAAATTATTTATAAACTAACTTAGAAACTAATACAATTTAAAACTAAAATAAGGGTTATTTGAGGATTTAGGGGCGTTATTAAGTTCATAATTGTTGTGGGGAGTGTGTGGCAAGTTCTTCTGTGCAGGTTCGGAGGTACACCAGGCCTGCTTCTTTTCCAAATCGGCTTGGCTCAACAGCTACTCCCCATTGTATAGTCTCTCGCCATAGCCCTCCTAACTTACGACTTACTACACTGTAACACTGTTTTGGGAAGAAGATCGTACACTCAAATTATCATCTATGAATATTCGTTTGACCCACCTCGCCAGATCATCTCAACAGCACAATATCGAGAATTTTCCAGCAATTCATCCATTGACAGGTGCTGGTCCTGCTACCTGCTGAGAAATGTCACAAACTACCACCATTTATCTAGCCCGACAAGAAACTTTGTCTTTGAATAGTTTAAGGGCACTAGAAAGCACTTGGTTGGAACTTAGGAGACTCTCTTGTTTTCTACTTCTATGTTCTTCACGAGCACCATGAGTGAGAGGAGCACTTCATCAGCCAAGCAGATGCAGAGAGAAGAGTAGATGAGTTATCCAACTACCACATATCACCAAGTGAGGTATTCTTACAAATTCTACTGAACCTGGATCTTAATCGCCAGGAATTCATCTGAATCACTTTTTTAAACATTCATTGATGTCCAGTCCACTACCACTTTCTGCACTTTTTATATTAATTGTGGTAATATCTACCCTCTTCAGATCATGATACCAACAATCAGTGTCCTTCACAAACACACACATTAAATGAAATAATCTTTTAACAATAAATAAAGGCACTGGATCTTTGTATAAACTAATTCTAATTTCTTTTGATGCATTCCTAATGGCAATATATTCTTGTATATTATTTATTGTAGTATCTTGTTATATATTGCAGAACATGATTTTAGAATTTTGATTCATAGCATTTTACAATAGTTAACTTAAGCGTTGGCTTTAAACAGTGTGAATGTCGCAGGTGAGAGAGATCAAGCAGTCATCACAAGGGAGCAACAGAGACTCTGGGAGAGGAGGGAATCAGCAGTACACTATCCAGAAGGGTGTCGTCACCATTGGCAAGATATCCTTTGACACTCAGCAAGTTCTTGGCAAGGGCTGCGAAGGCACTTTTGTCTTCAGGTCAGGAATAATAGTTATTGGTGAAAGAGAAAATTAGTTGTCCATAACCTAGTTCTAACCTCGTAAGCTACCTTGTCACCTCTCGGCGATTGTTCTATCTTTCCCTCAGAAGGTCTTATTACGGCCTATGCCCATACCTCTTCTTGTCTTTCTAAAAAAATTGCAAATTGAACAACTAATAATTCTTAATATTAATAATTTGTATTAAATAAGATATTGTGGTGATGGTTGATTTAGTAGTAATAATTTATAAATATTCGGGGTTGGATCACTACACACTATTGGTGTCAACCCTCAACATTTAAATAAAAAAATTATTTGTTTTTAAATAATCAAATACTTTTCTTAAATAAAATTAAAGGTTGTAAGACCAATTAATCTAGATTGGAAAATGTTTTTAATTACAAATAATATACCATAGTTTTACGACCTCCCTCCTCCCAGTGTAATCAGGTTGATTAAAATTAGCATTTTTAATTGAATAATTTTAAATTCCCATGCGGATGTTATGTGCAGGGTCAGTCCGTCATTGCTGTTGTCAGAGAGATCGGTGATTGTAGCTATCACTGAGTTGTACCGGATTGGAATGAGTAGTTTGAAATTAATTGTTGACAGCATGCCATCATCGCTTGCAACACCGGAAAAATGGACCCCCTGCAAAATTATGAATATAAACCCAACATTAAGGGCAGACTTTACCATAATTTCATAATCTGGCTTATTGATCCATCCTTAAAGCCTACTGATCCCTGGGGTTACTTCAGTATACTTTTTTGTAAAAGCTGCCTGTTGAGAGCATTCCTGAGATAGTTTTTAAATTCTCACTCTGCCCATCAAGGTGCCTGACACAAGGAGTCAGACTAGCTATCTAAGTTCCTCCCTCATTTCACTAGGCAAGAAGAAGTGGGATTGCAAGCCAAATCCATTTCATGCGTAATCTCCGGAATTGCCACTTTCTGGGATTACTTGTAACAGGAGTACCACTATCACGTTTATATTACATTTACTTTTTTTTAATTCCATTTCTTTTTATTTCCTTGTCTTTGTGACATAGTATTGAAGCTAGCTTAAACTATAAGCGCTCTGGCCTATTTATTTTGTTCTGACGGTAGGTCTTTTGCCTACTGTTCAGTGTTAATATTTTTGTTAAATTTAAACATAGCAAGCAGGCTGGAGAGTAAGCCATCTGGTCCATGTTTGTTTCATTTAATATAATTGTGGCAACATAACCCTTGTTAAAATTGGTAGGTATCTGAGTTATTAAGAATACTTGTCATTTAAAAATATATTTATCTTCATGTGTGTCAGTACATATTTACAATTTTTTCTACGGATCCAAATAATCGTGTTAACGCCATGAAAATGCTTTTATATTTTTGTTTTATAGGAAATCAGTATTAGGAGCCAAATGTAAAATTTGTGTTTATTTATTTTAAACTATTTTAACCCCTTGACCTACAAATAAAATGTGCGTCGACACGATATATGTCCCGAAGATAGTGCGATAAGGCCAAAAAACGTTTACAAGGCATAATTTCGAAAATATGGGTGTTTTTATTATTTTTCGCTTTGACCAATACATATCTATTTTAGATTTTTTTATTTGCGACATTACAATGCAAAATATGCTCTAACTTCATCATTTGTTAGTGGATACCAGTCCTTGTTCATTTTTGTATTCTGTTCAATTTCCATTTGTACTGCATACCTATTCGCTTTTCTATTCATTTCAAAAAATTCATCACATAAAACTTGTTTGAAAACACGAAGAGGTGCATTTGTACGCAATCTTCATAGAACAGAGCAGTTCATGCCTGCAGTTTCAGTAAATTGTTTTATATTGACTATATTTTCTTTTCTTTTTCCAATTACATTCATCCTCTGGTACATCAGATTCGTCACTGCTTGAAATAGGTCTTGCACGTTTACGCACATTTTGTCTAATAGAATAGCTTCACTTGACTATTCAATAGTATAAACACTTTGATGACCATTTTCAATCTCACTATCATCATTAGAGTAATCTAATACACTTTCATATAATACATCCAACTGAGACATGTTGGGAGCACTATTTCTAGTTTTTACTAATTTCAAATATGTACTACAGCGTTCGTAGTGCGAGGTCAGTACTGTACTGATTGCCGCTTTCATCATGCGTCGTTTACTGATTTAGCCAATGCGATTTTTTTTTATCGGTTCTGTTGAGAAGGGGAAAACATCATAAACAAAACAGGATCAAGGCACGACTGCAGCAGTTAAAGAACCTTATAGTATACTGTGCGGCGTTCGCCGAAGAAAGTTCTTACCGTCTCGGAGACGTCAAAGTCTACAATCACACATGAAATGAATGACGTCATTGTATGTCAAGGGGTTAAATCACATTTTCATTTAATACTTTGTTTTGTGGCCAACATTTTTTTTTGCAATAACTTTTATTTGCTTGAATTGAATTTACATAACCATCATATTTCAAGGCTATCCAGTCACTTTGAAACAGTATACAAGTATGAGAACCGTTTTCCGGTAAGTTTTAAATTTTGGTTGACACCGGGGTGAAGGTATGAGGATTTCACAGAGTTGCAATTTTCATTGTTCAGCCCCAACACAAATTCTCTGCTTTGGTCACTTGAACTTCTTATAGCTAGAATTAGTAAGTAGTAACGTCATTATCTGTTAAAATTTCAGAGGAGAGTTTGACGGGCGAAATGTGGCTGTGAAACGTTTGCTCCCAGAATGCTTCTCCATCGCTGATCGGGAGGTGCAAATCCTACGGGAATCTGATTCACATCCCAATGTCATACGCTACTTCTCAACTGAGCAGGACAGCCAGTTCTGGTACATTGCACTTGAACTGTGCTCTGCAACTCTTCAGGTACTGCGATATTGCATTGAAGCTGTTAGAGCCTACGATAACAACTATTGTACTGTGATTACTGTTGTTTTGTAGGACTATGTTGAGAAAGGCATTCACAGAGATGATATCAGCACCGTTGAACTGTTAAAACAGGCTACTCTAGGTTTGGAGCATTTACATTCATTAAACATAGGTTTGTACTTATCAAATGCAAATACATAACTATTTTTTATAAATTGATAACATAACATCAGTTTCCAAAGAGTGCAGACGGTGGTGCAGGGGAACGATGTGGTTGGTGAAACATATCAAGGAATATGTGTTGACCAGATGAAGTTCTGTTTTCACAAGCTGTGTGATGAACAAGCCCAAATTTTTTCTTGTTCAATTTTTTATTTTATCCAATAACTAATCAGCATATCTTGAGCTGCTGTGGAATATAAGTACCTTTAAAATTTTAGTTTTATTGAATCATTTGTAAGGTTCTTTTAAACTTCAAGAGGGGGTAGGGTTCCAATAGGTAAACTACCTAAACAAAATAACCTTACTAAGATAAGCTTCTCTAACAGAATCACAAATACTTGACTTTAGTTTTTTCGGACGCCAATTGTTATGTTTTATATCTTAGGTTAGATTAGATGTAACAAAACTTTATTTAACTCTTTCATAAACCGGTCTGTGACAAATTACAATGTTAGTAACAATTTTCATTTACCTTTACTATTATTTATAGATTGATCAACTTTCAGTCCTTTTCTTCTCGCTTCATTCACTGTGACTGCCACGCGGTCAGTAAAATCCACTGCTATCACCTCAAACTTCCTCTCTTAATAAAACCCTTCTTCCTTCAATCTTTCTCCCATTTGTCCAATCACCACTCAACAAAATTCTTCAAGCTTCACAATCTCACTCTCCTCATTCACCCCACAAACAAAAAAATCTTCAAAACCTCCCAAACTCCAAATCTTCATCCAAGGCGTCTTCTGGGGATAACCAGCAGAACAACCTCCTTGCCATCTTGTTTTCCAAACACCCCCTCCTTTTCCATGGCTCATTTGTCGCCCTTTTATGCCCGCTAATTTCAAATTTAAATCAAAGGCAAAGCATCTAAATATTACAACAATATGAACAAAATTTATGATCCTGTTGGCGATCTATCTTAACTTAAAATTTTAGACCCCTTACACATTTTTATGACCTCTATCTCAGAACATACCTTAAAGATCAACAACCTTAAATGACCATTTACCTTTTGAACCAGTGATTACTTACTTAATTAAAAATAACATTGATTTGCTGTTTAGTTCACAGGGATATAAAGCCACACAATATCCTGCTAGCTGTGAAAAATACAGAGCCCAAAGTGCGGGCGATGATCTCTGACTTTGGCCTCTGCAAGAAGCTAGCCAATGGCCGCATGTCCTTCTCAAAGAAGTCGGGGATCACGGGTACTGATGGTTGGATAGCGCCCGAGATGCTCAATTCTTCGAGCAGGATAGTAAGTGCTACAAATATCTATCTACAGCTTAAAGATATTTCTTTTGTTTTTTTTCCACGAATTTGATTTGATTTTGTTAATTTCTCTTTAGACATCAGCTGTTGATATATTCTCGCTCGGATGTGTCTTCTATTATACTTTGGTAGGAAGGCACCCGTTCGGAGACCCTCTCAGACGACAGAGTAATATATTGCTCGGAGAATACAAGTAAGCTGTCTTCTTTCACTTTTTTACTACATAATAATTAATACTATTTGGACTCATTTTTAATAACAAAAAAACACCTCAATTGTGTACATACATATAAATGTACATATTTTTTATTAAATCTATCTTTTATACTGATATCTTGTCTTTGCTAAAATTTTAATTGCTTATTTATAAAGAGTAAAAGGACATATAAAAAGATTAAAATGAATAAAAGCTTATTTTACAAGATTCATTTATAGGTTATACAATCTAGTGCATATTTCTGGCTATTTAAATATTTTATATTAACATAATAGGCTATCAATTTTTTTACACAATTCAAATTATTAGTATTACAAACTACTCTTCCCTACAAAAAAAAGTGGCACACATAAAAAAATTTGAATATTTGCTTCCTGATTGAATTATTTTGGCTTTCAATTCTTTTTTTAATTAATAATAAAGGTTTTCTGTTTTATAGGGCTATAGCCCCATAACTATACATACACTGACAGGCAAAAAATTCCACCCACTTGTAAAAAAATTGTATTTGTATATAATACTTATTATTTATTGAATTTATAAAATCTTTTTTACCTTTAATACGGTTTTTAACGTTTATTAAATTAGTCTTTGTTTTCAAATTTAAAATCAAAATGTGAACTGCTAAGAAACATGAAAAATAATCATTTTTATCCTAAAAGAAATTAATGACAGGATCATTTAATAGCGCATATTTCCTCCTCTTGCCTTTATTACTTCTTGAAGACGCCTCGGCATACTTTCCACCAGTCGGGAAATGTCCCTTTGCTGGAGGTTAGCCCATTCTTCCCGAAGAGCCCTTTCAAGGTCCGTGCTCTTATTCGTCTTCCGAGGTTATCCTATAAATCTGCTCGACAGGGTTCAAAGCCAGCCGTGTAACTCTCTGAGTTCTGGTCCTCTTACTGGGCAAAAAGCCATTAGTCCATACTCATTTAATCTTCTCCGAGCAGTAACCATTAGAAAATGTATTGTAAGCAATCTTTTTTAAAATAATTAATGGAAAAAATAACACCTTAGCTTTATCGGCTGATGAGCTACTATGAATAACATAGCAAGTAAACACAAAAACTCAAATAAACTATCCCGGGCAACGCCTGGTGATTTCTGACTTGTTTGAAATCAAAAATTCAAATCAAGTGTGATAGATAAATTAAGGGTTTCATTCTGGTTGGGAAAGGAAATTTAATGACTTTTTGTAGTTATAATCTACTTAAGTCCCTGACATATATCATATTATTAATCAGAACGTCAAGATTAATGCAGAACTTTAGTAATTTAATATTAATAGATAATTAATACTAAGTAAATATTAATTACGGACCCTAAATTATTTTTTATTGGGTAGCTTTTAGTTAACGTTAAATTTGCTTGTATATTTTGCAGCCTGAGCCTGATAACTGATGAGGTCTGGAAGTGCTTGATTGTAAAGATGATAAGCCACGAACCGATGGAGAGGCCTGCAGCTACCATCGTTAAAGGGCATCCTGCCTTCTGGACCAGTAGTTTCATTCTGGTCTTTCTGCAGGTACGATTTTAAGGTTAAATTACATGTGGCTTTTAGTGCACTTGTCCAAAAGCAAACAACTCCTTGATAACATAAAAACTACAAACAGATGTATATTATTACGTTCTTTTAATAGATATCGTTATTTTATTTTTTATTCTTTAACTTTAAATTTATTTTATTTACTATTTGGTTCTATTAACAAAAATAATTCTGGCAAAAAGATGAATTTAATTTTACAATCATAAAAAATTAAACTTATATTAATTATATAAATACTTGTCTATAAATTTGATTCCTTTTCTTCTTTAATTCTCTTCATTCTTTAAACAAATTTAATACTATTTCTCTTCCGTTCTGCTTTAAGTCAATAACCACTAATTAACAAAGTTTTTAAGTTTTTCTTACTCACAATCTTAAGCTAATAATATGTATAACGGGCTGATCCCAAAACTAGAGTGAATATAATGCTCTGTGTGTTTTCCTTTTCACAACAACTATACTGTAAAAGTTTTTCCATGATCACTAGACCCAGACACCTATACACCAGGCCGATCCCATAACTAGAAGAGAATAATTCTGTGTGTGTTTTCATCATCACAACAACCAGTATACTATCTTTTGTTTTTTCCTCCACTCTCAATTGTTTTTGTTTGCCTTCTTGATTCAAGGTTGGATTAAATATTTATATACAAACTCCACAATATCTAATATCACAACAATATATAATGATATGATAGACCGTTATATTCTCATATTAGTTGCATAATTTAAAGAAGCTTGTATCTCAACTTTATTCTTTACTTTGAATTGAAAACTTGACGTTATTGTAAATGAATTAGATTAAATATATTTATATTGTTGTTTTTATGCTTTTAATTAAAAATGGTGACTATTGCATACACTAGATCACAGATGGTCTTTGAACTATTATTTTATGTATTGAGACTTAAGGAACACTGACCTGGATATTGGCCATTTGTCATGTCTGTTCACTTAACTAAAACGGATAGGTCACTATAGGTCCATTTTGTGGAATTATTTACATGTGATCCACTTTTATATGTATATTCATTCATGAATTCAAGATGGCTTAATTGCTCTTTCCTCATTTAACAGCTGCACTTATTTCCTTTAACGGTTGACTCTATCTCTCTTTCTTTACTGAGCACACGGTTCTCTTCGTTATCACTCAATACTTTTACTATCACTACCTTTCATATATGATGACTTATCTTCATTTAATTAAATATCACATATCTATCAATTATTATTATGAAATCAAATACCGCTTCTATATATTATTACGTTTTTATAATTTATATTTAACTTTAATCCTAATCTGAGGTCCTGTTAATATGAAAAGGAAACTTCTGGCAAAAGGAAAAATTGTTTATTTACACATATATTCATTAATTTAATATACAGATAAGTACATACGTTGGTAAAATAACACTATTAAAACTGAAGTTAAATTGTACCTTATTACTAACGCGACTGGCCAGTTTTTCTTTGTTGTGCGTCCTTTGGTGCATTCTTCTTTGTCTGTCATGCCGGGTGAAAGTGAATGAGCCCTCGGCTTCTCCTTGGCTCTCGTCTCTCCTACCTTTCCGCTGCCTTCTTGATCTTTTAACTGGTTGTCCAGTGCCAGTTGTTTTGGATATTATTAATTTTTCTTGTTTTGAAGTTAATAAATCTAATATTAATATATTTATATTTATATGATCAATATTAATAGTCGATATAACAGCAATAAAAATGTTCATCCTTTCATAGCCATGAACCACGGATTGTTTTTACGTTCTTCAACGCTTGCTAATTTCGAGTTTATCTCAAAGACACCATCAAAACTCACAACATCAAAATATCACAACAATATGTTAACAAACTAAAGACGTAACATTTGAAAAAGATCCATATGTGAAGATACTTAAAGGCTCGGCATCAGTTTATTAAATGATTGTAAAATAATACTGTGGATTTACTCATAATCGCTTAAAAAACCTAGTCAAATGATATTAAATATTCTTTCTTTGGAACATTAGATATCTTTAAATTACCACATTTAGTGTGTCCTTAACTCTTACTTTTATTTGAGAAAAATATCTTTAAGTGTACTATTTGTTATCATTGAAGCAAATAAATAAATATTTCTAAAGGCTTTGAAGCATTTTACTTTTTTTTATCAAAAATTTTCCTCAAATGTTCAAATGGATGAACTGTTTTTAAAATAAAAATTAACTTTTATTATGCATTAGTAATAAAACAAAACATCAATCAAAGATCAGTAGGTTTAATGTCATCATCTGTGGCTAATGTTACCAACTCTTATATCCCATCCCCTCCCCACTTCTAGATAAATAAATATAAATTTAATATGCTCAAGTGCCTTAGATCAAGTTAATCATGAAGATATACCTGTGATAGGACATCAGCGACAGAGTGGAGAAGGAGAGCGTCGAGGGAGAAGTCCTCATCGAGCTGGAAAGAGGAGGGGAAGAGGCTCGCAGGGAGGACTGGAGGAAATGTGTGGATTGGGAAGTCATTGAAGATTTGTCCAAATACAGGTCCTACCGAGGGGATAGCATCAGGGACCTCTTGAGGGCCTTCAGGAACAAGGTTTCACTTCTTTCATTAATCATAAATATAGTTAATTAATTATCCACATTAAAGTGTAATATTTATCTTAATTCCTTTAAATAATGCAACGAAATGTTTATTCCGTACAACATATTTTGTCATGAATGGAACTACCCCGTAAAGGTAATGTACAGTAGGAGTGGTGTTAAGTTGTCATGGACAAGGCTGTGAGCAGCGGATTGGGGCAACAAAATCGGGCTTGGGAAAATTCAACGCACAACTCGGATTAGCCTGACAGAATTGCTCGAGGAGATTTTTGACACGGCTTTCACTTCTAATCTCAATGCTCCCCAAAATTGCAGAAATGTAGGTTGAACAACTGTTCTCTGAAGGAGATGAGTATCCTTTAAGGACTGAAGCAGATTACTGGGCACCAGGACTATTGATATAGGGTCATATATACTCTCCCTGGCATCAGTAATTCTCAGTGAAGACGACTTGCCATTAGCGCCTGATCTGCAGCTAGACTGGTTCAGCTCTGCAGAAGATCCAAGTAGATTCGATTGTTAAAAACCTTATTCGCATAAATTTCTTTCAGTCTTTTCATAACTTCGTTTTACATTTTGGTTTGAGGAAATAAAATATCTTTTCAGATGAATTATCTGGGAGAGGTTAGGGTTGTGTTTAATTATTATGTAATTGCGGTATTGTTGTTCTGTTCATTATTGTAATTTATGATATTCCTTGTATATTTAATAAAAATGTTATTGCCATGGTTCATTACAATTTGTATGAATTATTTGTCAAGCATAATTATTCAAACTAATAAAGCCTAAAAGGTAAGATTACAGTTTTGATTCCTTATTGTGGATATTTAATAAATACTTTTTCATCTATATGACACAAACCACTCTTTGGTGAACGAAGGTGGACTAAATTGCCAACCCTAGACTTATTCCCTTTTGATTTAATTTCTAATCTATTACTAAATTTTATTAAGGGCTGAATGCATTATAGTGCTGGTGGCTAAGTAATGGTCAGTTGGCAACATGATGGATGCCCTTGGGAGCATAGGTACCTTTCAACAATATAGCCTAGGCCACCAATTTTACATATCACAAGTTATTAATCACAAACAATGATTACGTTCTCTTTTAATTTATTGACCTGCTGTGTAGTTAGAGGGTAGAGAACTTGACTACCACACTGATAGTTTAACATATTGTTCAATGACACTGTTAATGTTATTTTTGTTGTACTGGCATACAAACATTATGCATTTTGTTAATAATTTCTTTTTTATTTAGAATTTGCTTTACTTTCATTGAGGTAGATTGTCTATATTTATGTAACAATAGAAATTACATAATCCGTTTATGTTCTTTCTATGTATTCCAAAATATATCCCTAGCTGTTTCCAATGGTTTTTTTAGGTCAACATTTTAGTTTATACAATTTTTTTATTTTTGTGGCAAAGAACAGTATAAAAAATTTTTTGATCAAACATACAGATAATTTTTGAAATCATTTTATTAATTTGTAGTGAACTTACGTTAATAGTCAGTGGCCCAAACTGGGACATCTATTGATATTTCATGTACACTTTGAAGATCTTTAAATTCAGTTATCTATATTTCATTATTCTTATAATTTGTTATTTTAAATATTGTATATTATTCTTCAATCAATGGACATTTTGTTAAAATTATTCCTTGTTATTGTGTGTGATTGGTCTTGCAGAGGCACCACTATCGAGATCTGTCAAAGAAAGCACAAGAACTGCTTGGCAGTAGTCCAGAGCAGTACGTCTGCTATTGGCTCAGTAGATTCCCTCTGCTCCTCTACCACGTCTGGTCGTCAATGCAATTGTTGAACGAAGAGGTTGTATTAGCCCCTTACTACGTCGGCGGTTTCCCTTTCCCTTGTAACAAATCAGACGAAATACCCCAATGGATGTTGGAACCCCCAAAGAAATCACCTCAAAAACAATTGAGGAAGCGCCAGAAAATAAAAAACAACAGTGAAATTGCCAAGAACCCTGACATAGACAATAAGGAAATGTGGATAAAAAACGGTGAGATGAATGGTGCTTGGAGGCCTCGTCAGGGCAAAAATGGGGAAAGCCCACCGTTAATTTGAAGTTGTCACCAACTTAATTGTTTTTTTAAATAATTTTTAGCTTTATTTAATAATGAAAACTCAATCACACAGATGTGAAGAAACTATTAATAATTTATGTTGAGCAAAGACCCAGGAATATTTTAGGCTATTTAATTGAAATTGTATAAATTTCATTTGCAGTATTGTTACACTTGTCTATAGGTACTTCTTGTTTTAGTTATTAAGTTTTAAAGTTTAAGACAATGACTTTGTTCTATTTATCTTGACTTATTGCCTTTTAATATCTATTTTACAGCTTTGATAATATAGCTGACCTATATATTTTTTTATTAATACAACAGAAAATATGTTACAGTTAAGTAATCTTGTGAAACTGTAAGTTCATTGTTGGCCTTGAATTTATATTTGAGCAGACGCTTTTGTTGTAATATATTAGCTTACGTTGAAGGAAAAAAGAAGTTAGATTTTCATCAAATTTATTACTTGACGTTTCGACATATAACGTATGTCTGGACCTGCATCATGTCCAGACAACAATAAAATGAAGAGATGTTAAAAATAGTACAACAATTTTTATTAACAAGAATAATTAAATGGAGTAGGTAGGATGAAGTGAAACAACAGAATTTATAAAATGATACAAATATGAAACTTTTGATGAGTTTTACTTTAAAAAATAAGAGCATTCGGTTAAGCACTTATTATCAAGAATATAATTAGGATATAATATTGAGTATAAATAAAAGCCTGCTAGTTTGTGAAACAATATAAATATATAATAAATAAATATATAGATTCATATGTAGTTAGTTACAATGTGAATGTATACTTACTAATTGTTATGTTAATGTAACAATCTCTGATTGATGGTTAAAGTTCTTTTGAGAATATTTTTTTCTCTCTCTCTCATTAAACATATAATACACTTTTGTTCTCACGGGTATCTTTTTTTGTTTCTGAACCATAGATATATTCATTTAAAAGAAGTATTCTTACTTATAACTCTTTAACCAATTGTTATTATTTAAATACAAACTTATCAACAGTTTCGAATACAAATCATTTCGTAAACTATTTGTTTTATTAGTATTCTTGTTAATACCATTTCTAACGTCTACATTTTTTTTCTAATCCCTTTGTTCAGGACCTAATTCAGTTATACATAGTATTTTGAAACATCCATTTAATAAATTTGATGAAAATATAACATGTTTCTTTCTTCAGCCTATACAGGGTATTGCTATGCATGCCATACTGTATACTATACAAAATATTACTTTCAAATAAATAAATTGTAGTTACCAAGAAATCATGCTTTTGTTTTAAGGAAATAACAAGTTCAAATGAGATAGCTTAAATTTAAGATATGCCATCAGACATAGAAATACTTTATTAATTCATTCTATGTTTTTTTTAACTATTAATACTTAACAACTTTTTAATTATTAACATTTATAAAATTTTACTCTTTTGGTGAACTAATTATTTTTCAAAATGATCAGTTAAACCCGATCAAAATTATTTTATTTGTGTTTAAAAAAAAATGAGTTTGTATGTGCTTTATGAGTTTTTAAGTATTTTATGTGCTTTTCTAAAAAATCTTTAGATCTGATACATCTTCAAAAATAATAAATTAATAATTGGCTGGTGTTTTTTAAAGCTTGGGTCTATGGTTTGTATTGCTGCTCCAAACTTTCAATTAAACTAGAGTCCTGCAGCTTTCGACTGTATCAAACTCTAAGAAATAAAATACCATTTGTCTCTCCACAGTTTTATTTATTTTCCCACTCGAACGTGTTTGACAGACTATGCCATTATTCTCAAGGGTTTGAGCTGACAGTAACTATAGTAATTGCTGTCTTGGTTTTCAAACGATGTTGTTGACTTGCCAAGCCGGCAATTACTACGGTTAGTATCAGCTCAAACTCTTGAAAATGACGGTCTATTCTGTCGAAATCGTTTGGGTGGAAAATAATTAAAGCTGTGGAGATGCAGGTGTTTTATTTCTTAATATATACACACCATCGATAGTATCAAACTCTTTTTTAATTTTAATTTTCTAAAAAACAATTTTATTTGCAAATAATTTTCTTTAATGATGAAAAGTATAATTGTGCAAGTAAATCAAAATCATTACCATAAGGCAATGTCATTTCTAATAAAGTTAGGTTTGTAACTTGTTGTTCCTCCATAAAATATGTTATTAACTGACTATATAGGTGCAGAATACATTCCCGAAAAATTTTGAGTTTAGTCTGTAATAATGATGTATATATATATATCTTTATAGAAAAAGTGGACCAAGATATCCACTTGTGTTTGTGGCTGTATCATTCAAGGCATGCGATTGATGATTTAATATCGCTATATTATTCATCATTACATCACATATATTTTTGTAGTAATATGTATATTTTGTGAAATATAGGCAAATCTTAAAGCACTTAAGTAATATATGATACATTTAATTTAAGTCTTTATTCTTTCAGATAATGCTTTATTATATATATACTACTCATGTTAGTTGTATATTTTACATAATATGTTATTTTTACGTAAAAAATTAAAATGTACCTGATAGTTGTTTATTTGTGTTCTATTCATTGTATTATTGACAACTACCATGTATGTATTAGCATGCAGTTTGTTAAATTTGTTACTTAAATATGTTTTTCTTAATCAAAAATAATGAGAAAAAAAATCAGGCCTGTAAAATTAAACAGAAATCCAACCTTATCACAGTGCTAACTAGAGCATTATGGATATAATTATGGCAATGTTTTAGCTGAGCTTGTTGTTATGGCACATTGACTTAACACAAGTTACAATATAATTTTGTCTTGTAAATAGATGTTTATATTTATGTATAAAATATTTTTAATAAAGTGCAAGTTGTGCTCGATGCTATTGTTTTCATACTTTTTTAATTTAATTTAATTCTAAATGAGGTGGGGGGGGGGGGGTAAGCAGTTTTCAAAAGCAAAATATTTTGCTCCATGTTCCAGTGTTATTTATTATAACACATCACTATGTTATAAATATCATTCAGCGTTTTATGCTGAATTTCTCATGTGGTTAAGTAATTTTGAGTAAAATTTAAATGTCATAGGCTCATTGAATTTAAATAAACACTCCTCAGTCTCTCCCCATAATTATTTATTAATGAAATTGTTTTAGATAGCTTTAAGCATTTATCTTCAATTACAAAAAGACGAATGATTAAAATATTGAACCTACCATTGGAGATAAAAAAAAAAGATAAATAACCATCATAATTAATAAAACCTACATATAACTAAAGAAAGCATTCACATAAAATTAGATTCCTTCAAATCAGATATCAATAAAAAAGAAGAAATAGTGAGCACAAGAACCACCTCCATACCTCTTAAGCAAACCCAGTAGCAAAAGTGAAGGGATTTTTTAAACTGAAGGTGAGCCCCATCACCTAGATTTGTTTTCACGTTATTGTATTTTAACCACAACCTGTATTGTTGAATAACCCGAACTCCTTCAAATGCATCTGCGCATAGCAGAATGAGGAGAAATTTGCAAAGTATCTTATTAATATTTTTCATAGTATAAATTCAAAGGGTTTAGAAAAAAAAAAAAAGTGAAGGGAGTTATAACAAGTGTATTATAATGAACCTGTTTATTTGGTTAAATTCGTAGTTGACTATCAGTAATAGATCATATGGTTAATACTTAACTGAATTTTTATTATATCTACAATAACAGCTTTTTTGTTAACTTATTAAATTGTATGTGAAATTACGCATATTTAAATTGACATGTGTACGAGGGTGGTCTGAAAAGTTTCCGACCTAACAAAGCTTTTATTTATTTTATTATCATCTTCATGTTGAGGTCGGAAACTTTTCAGACCACTTGTGTAGGTTTTATTATTTATGATACTGGTCAATAATCCTGTCAGCCCCTTCTTCCGTAATGAATGCGCCAACTTCTGGTTTACTCTGTTGTGACTACTACAGTTGCCTTCTTTCGAAAGCGCTTGGAATAGAAATAATAAAAAGCTGTGGGCAGACCGAAGTTGTTTCAATTAATTATTAGTTTAACTCGCACTGGCAATACTCCAAAGAAAACATGTAGCCTTCCTGATAATCTGAAGCTCAGTTAAAGCTATTAATGTATTGTTTCCTAAGATTTATAATATCGCATTTCGCAGCACTACTCCGAACTGGGATGGCTGTACCCTTTTGCCAGCTGCCAATACTCCCTCGGACTATAAAATTCTTCCTTACCTTTACAACCTCCTCCAATTCAAATGTCGTGATACTAGATCAGTAATCAGTAAACCACTCGCCTGAGCTTTATTTCCCATCCAATAAAGGACCTTCTTTTCTTATCTGTGCTACGAACCTTTCCAACTCTACTCCCACCAGTATTCACCCTCACCAACTCTCCCAAGCACAGTTCCTTACCTTCTTCCAATCTAACTGTTTATAATTCGCCATTATTATTTACTATTTACAAATTTCATTCATTCACTATTAACATATCCCAGCAACCTTTCATGTTTTTTTTTCTCCTGATATTTATTCCTAATATTTTACTTAATGTTCTTAGTTAGAATTATAAATGGATATCATTCACCATTGTTCGTTTGTGTTCCTTTGTTTCCATATTATGCCGTTGGATCATTAGAGTAACCGTGTAGACCCTATATTATTTGAAAGGTCACAGTATAATTTATGTTCTATATTTTTCTTCTTTTTTTGTCAGCTAGACAAACTCCTTTGCCTTTTTGCTATTCTTAGGCGAGAATGTCCCAGAATAAAGTGATTTTTTTCATTTCGAATAAGCTTCCACTTGAAGAAAAAATATATACTTCATTAAATAATAAATGAATCAACAGCTTTGAATGTGTTAGCTCAATATGGTTGTGTGGGTGCAATTTGGTAAGGTTATATATGAAGTGTGTAATTGCCAAGAAAGGTTATGAAGATACAAATGTAAATCGTTAATGATAATAGAACTAATGTAAACTATGCTTTTCTAATATTTAAATAAGAATAAATATCCTTAAAATAAATTTAAAAGCCCATTAAATTTTATTATAAGTATTCTCTAATGTTCAATAAGATCCAGCACATGGGATTCAGTAGGTCTGCGAGAACATTCTTAAGTTAAAATAAAAATTGAAAAGATAAATATTTTCTTATAATACTACTTTTATCAATCTACTTTTAATAATAACAGATAAATCGATTTGATAAAAAAATGTAGGCGTGATGAACTAACACTATATTTGAATTCCAAAATACATAGATTATCACACTATCATGGGAACAAGTAAATTGCCATGAGAATACTCGTGTTTTATGCCATTTAATTTAAGTGATTGAGTTGTTAACAATGGAATTCAACAAGACTGAATTGTTTTGTATGGAATTGACTTAGATAGAGAAAAAAAAAATCACAGATTCGTTACTAACAATAAACAAACAGTTCTTAAATTGACCTGTTTCTGCCCACCTCTTAACATTTATATAATATAAATTGAAATGTTGTCCAAAAATAAATATGATGAAAATCAGACGTATTTTAACCAATTCAAGTCAATTCCCTTACATTACTTAAAATGAATTACAATGACAGAGACCTCCACAGAAGGATGAACCCCATCACATGTAACCAAAATATTGTGATTATATAACTTCATCACGTTGTTCTATGACAGGTATTAACTTTTAGTAAGCATAGAATCATAAAATCATGTTCTAAAGAAGTTAACAAAAAATAAATTAAACCTTGCAGTTAATTTAAAATGGTAACAAATTAGTTAAGTAGCATCACATAGCAGTTTTTCAGTGACATCGCAAAGGTAATACCACAATTTCAATTTTGACTATAAAATTTTTGATTTGTCCCTAAACTTCATAAAAATATAAATTACACGTAAGATTAACATAATTAGTGGATATGAAATTGATCAAATTATATGTATATAATTTTTAAATATCACAAGTATATACAAATTTAAATTTGTCCATAGTAAAAAATGTATAAATATGGAAAAGCTACTAACATAAATATAATAGTTATGTACATTTAAAGATAATTCCAATATCAAAAAGTAAGTAACTAATTAGAATTTTGTCAACTTAAATGATTGTAACATGGACTTAAGAGACAGAAAAATTACCTGAAACAACCGTGTTTTCAATCACTCCCTTTACATAAATTTACTAGATATAACGGAATATATGTCTGGTTCACATATAAGCCCTTCTATCCATTTCCTCTTAACTTTAATGAATAAAAACTTTTAAGCTCATAAATTATAAAACATTCTACTTATGTCAGGCCATTATCAAATCAATAAGTGAGTAATACAAAAAAAAAAAATAGACTTATCCTATCTCCTATCTGGGCGTATAATGCCCCCTTTGCCTCCTCCACGACCTCCTTTTTGGTTGTTTATCTTACCAACTGGTCGTAGGGGCCCACTTTCTGAGCCCATGAACCTCGGAGGCTTCCCCATCTGAGGAGCAGCTCCAGCAGGCGGTAGTATTAACGGTCCTGGAGGCCTCAAAACCTTACCTCCATTGTTCATTCCCCCATTATTCATCTGACCAGGGAGAGGTTCCAAAGCCAAGCTTGGATCACTCATATTGAGTTGTTCATTGAAGACCATGCAGAAATCTCCTATTTTGTCTATTTCTCCAGCCTTGCTTGAATAAAGTGTCAAACAGTTGCGGAAGATAGTAGCACTGGCCTTGGTCAGCCTGACAATGTCGCCAGGTATGAGGTAATGTCCTGGCTCATCCCACAGCGACAGATTTATACATGCAGTTGCGTCGGCTACTTTCAGGGTCCTTACTTCCCTGTTGTCCTTAACAATTGTAGGGTTACCCACCTCCAGGACAATCACAGTCAAAGTCAAGTTCTTCATCCCTTGTCGAACATCTTTCAAGAATATGTTTGAATCCATTGTTCCTAGTTAGAGGACTATACGTTATTACAGAAATATCAAATCAAAATTTCAACAAACTGTTTTCATTCAATTTAGTAGTCTTTGAATGCTCTGCTAATAAAACTTAGAACGAAAATGTAAACAAAACTAGAAAAAACAAAGGAGAGGCAACTTGCAAACAAAAAGGAGGATGAAGGAAACAGATCATAATATGCACTTTCAAAGATTAAGCAGAATTTGTGCCCTGGGACAGACCTATGTATCGTTCAAGAAGGAGGGCATACATTGATGAACAAGTCGTTCACGTAAATGAACGCACTAATAACCTCAATACAAATTCAACACAGAGTATATACTACACACAGACTCAGTGTTGAGTGCCACATTCAGGATTTAGTGCAGTTAAGCCATAGCCAATTTAAATTGGAGGCTGAAAACTAATCAATAAATTCTATGCTCGGATGACAAAATGTTTTAAGACAGAGATTATTTCACATTCCAGATTCTATAAAAACTATACTGTTATGAAAAATCATAACAAAATTTTATACCAGTATAAACGTATTACCAATAATAATTGACTAAGTCTCTTTTTATAGCACTTATAAACTCTGGAATGTGAAAAAATTTCTTTGTTAGAAAAAGTGATTTGTAACATGTTGCCATCTGACTTTGAAAATTGTACTGTGAGTCCATTGTTAGCCCGAGTATATAAATAAATTTCAGGTTTTGGTCAGGAAATCGGCTTGGGTTGATAAAAAGAGTTATGTTTTTATGAAGTATATTCATATACACAGTAGATCGAAAAGTAGTCCATAAATAAACTTGATGAAAACATAACCATCTCGTTATCATTAATCCAAGCCAATCCCACAACAAAAAAATTCAACTCACTAGCAAATATACACATAGGTACTTATAATTATTAGTATATGTATAGTAGTATATATATTTCTTTCAATTAGTTATCGAATGATGTGAGTACACAGGTTTCTACTGCTCATACGTGAGCTCGTAGACTGAACTGTCCATGTCATCTTTAGTTTTAATTGGGGACTGAGGTCAACAGAGTAATGAAGACTGTTTCGGAATAGTCTAATCAACTAGACCTTTAATAACAGAGGGTATTTATTTGCAGTAAAAAGGGTCGATATTGGTGTTAAAGGGAAGAAGGGTGGGTCTGTAGTCAGGAGATAAGTCAAATATATTGGATAAGTTGGAAGGAACATGATTCAGGCCAGAGGTTATGGATTAGTCAGGGAGTTTCGAACAAGGTGTTGGACAGAAGGTGGGTTTAAAAGGCGAGGGGACGTCTGCTATATCTTTCCTCAGACCATATTGTTGGTACAATTCCTTCAATTGTATTATTATATTATATAACAGACATTGGTGGGTTCACTGTAACGTTCCCCCACCATTCTGTTCTAGGCTGAATTGCAGGTATGTCGAGTAGATGCCAACCTCTTTACGCCATGTTATGTGCTTTTACTTACGCTGTTTACTATACTAATAAAGTGTTTTCAAACTGATAATTTTTTCAATAGGCACCCTAGCATTACATATACCGATATATTTAACAGTGAATCAAGAACCTCAAACAATTAAACTGGAAGTGTTCATGTATTAGGGGACAGATGGACTGGAAACATTTCGAAGATCTTTTAAATGAGAGATTGGTAGTCCCTACTTCACTAAGACTCCAAACGGATTAGAAGAAGCAGTGAAATCCTTCACAGATAATCTTCACCAGGCAGCTTTTCAGATACCAATGCCATATAGGAGCGTTCACATACTTCCTCAGTACTCTTCTTATATACGACAAATGATCACAGACAAACAAAAACAAAGAAAACGGTGGAACAGGACAGGAAAGGGCTGTAGACCGATAAACGGCTCTATAATCACCTAAACAGCACACTAAAAACAGAAATCAAAGCTCACAAAACAATTGACAATTATTTATCATCCATTAATGCCGAACATGGTAGTCTGTGGAGAAAAACACGAAAACTACTACAACACAAGACTATGCCGTTACGAGCGAACAGAGAGCAGAAGAATTTGCTGACTACCTCTCCAACGTATTCAAATCCTATTCTCACCTGGCTAACGCTCAATATGTCAGGGAAGTATTAACAGTACTTGACACTCCTCTACCAATGCTGATCCCTCCAAAAGCTTTCAGGGCTTCTGAAGTCCTTCATGAAATCAAACGTCTGTCGAAAGGGAAATCACCTGGTTATGATTTGATTGCTCGAACCCACTGATATAAGGACTGTTAATACCTGTCTAACCTGGTAACATTCAACGACGACAGAGGTGACTTCCTAACAATGAATTAATAGAAGTGATTTAGTCAAATTAGATTCTAGCAGAGTATATTCTAAAATTTTCTGAGATGATAATGAAAATAATCTCAAAAGCAATATTGTTTTATTTAACAATTAATATATTATTGTTAATATATAATTAAATAATATTAATAGTGCGTTCTTTGTTAAATAATATAATTGAAAAAAGAATCATTTTTGCCTGAGAGCTCATATTGCGCTGGATGTTTTAAATTATGGTATTACCATACAAGTGCTATGTTTACAGCTAGGCTTGAGAAGAAAATAGTTTAATGTGTTATAGATCACATAATCATAATCTGGTATTTAAAAATTTTATAATTTAAGTTTCCAAAATTTTTTCAGGTCGATCTTACTTATCACAATTTTAATTTTAATTTACCTGCTTTATTTTTATAGTAGGTGATTAAGCAATTAGTTTTTAAGGGGTAATTGTATTAATAGCTCCGGCATTTAGTATGAATCAGTTCTTGCTATATCTGACAACTCAATAACGATAATGGTAGACTAAAACGTAAAACAAATAAAATAACATAATAAAATTTCTGAAAAGAAATGTAAATGAACAACAAAAAAACTTCACTACTAGTGCCATTATAGGATAGTAGTATACCACTGATACTGTAAAAGGGCAAAGAAGTAGCAACCAGAGCAACAATTTTGTTTGATACTGATTTATATTTATTTGGACAGATATGGAATTTGTAATAACAATAAGCTATCTCATGAAGGTCATCGCTAACTATTACATGTATTAATTCACTAATTATTAATTGTAAACTTGTAGCTCAAAGCTAATGAGGGCAGCACATTGAATTAGTATCTTAATATCCCAATATTTATTAAAGTTTTGTATCGAGTAACATGTCATGCTATTTTATGCAATTTTAAATGGTTTCAAAATACAGTAGAGTTCCAATTATCCGAATGAATCACTTTACAGTGGATTTCGAACTCACAAGTTTTATGTATTAATTTTTAATGTCATAGCCATTTAACACAAGCTGATATCCATATTTATATATATATATAAGTTGTATTATAATACGAGTTGGCTAGGATTTTGATAGTTAGAATTCTGCTATAATCAGTAAAAAATTGCAGAAAAACCAGAAAATCTTGTATGAGGTGAATTTGTTTTCCCACTTAAGTTTATTTATTGTATATTATACATTATACAAAGCTGCGGGTGACTGACTTTGTTCAGTGTATTTGTGCGGGCATCACGGATCATAAAGCTGATTTTTTTCTAATTCTCTCTTGATTAAAGTAATAGGAGTGGATGTTTCTGATCACCACCGTTATGCTTTTTGTTACTTCAGTTGATAGTTGTGGTGCTGAATTCTATGTCTTTCAACATACTAGATGATCGTGCTTTAGGCGTCTGAGGTATGGGATGTGTGATGGTGGTCTCTCTCGTTGTTCTGCACGTGAATGACTGCTCACTAACAATGAAGGAGATTTTTTGACAGAAGTCGATAAAGTTTTCAATTTTTGCGTGAACAGGTGATGGCTTGGAAGGTTTGAGTTTTTTTTTCTGGTCCACGACTGCGAGAGCTTCGAATCTATTAGAAGAAAGGAATGAAGGCTGGTGGTCTGTCTATGCTGGACAATGAGACGGTAGAAATTTATGAAACTCCTGCACTGGTTCCAGTAGATCAACGAGAAGGTCAGTGTAACGTTTGCAGGAAAAAAATAAAGAAATAAAACAACAGATTCGTTCTAAGAGAACAATAACGACACAACTAAACAGTATTGAGGCCATAAAGCGGAACGACTATATTCTAAAGAAACAATATTGTGTCCGGACCTCTGCTGAACGAGTGGCTTACTTACTGAAATAAACGAACGTTAGCATCCTTAAGATTTGGCATAAATAATATTTTTTTTACCCAGATTAACTAAATCCATATTTATTTGTTTTGTAAATATATTTCCAGTTTTAATTTTTTTTTTTCGCGAATGATTTAATTATAAATTGAAAAAATTCTCTGCTAAATAATAAAAAAGTATAATTAATAGCCTTCGCTAATTTAAAAACTAAAAAAAACAAATATTTATTTATTTGGAATCGATTTTTTTCTAATAATGGGAGCAATAGTAAAGGCACCGCTTTTCAGATGAGCCTTTTTCAAACCGTAGTCGGGGAGGTTCTTTAACATTTACAATGTTTAGATTAGTAAAAGTAGTGTTAGTTTTCGTAAAATGTCAAATATTTTAAATATATTTAGAGCCATATGTGGTTTCCTGCTCAAGGTGAGTCTTACAAATAAATGTTGGCCAAGTTTACTTCACTGTCAGACTGAAATGTATGTGAACTTTAGTGACCTTTAGAGTCCTTGGCCCAGTGCTTTCTTTCATCCTATCTCTTATTTGCTCAGATATATTCATCTATGTTCTGATAGCAAACTATTTAAGTCTCATTTCAGAGATAGAAGTTTTTATTTAATTACAACTATCACTGTTATTTCTTTATTTTGTACTTATAACAGCAACCCCGGTTCATTTTATTTTAACAAATATTTTAGGAGCTATTTTAAGCTTATCAATTGCTGAAACTGTTAAATATATATATATATATAGATTATTTTATTATATTTGTTTTTATGAAGTTCTTAGCTAATTAAATAGTCACATATTTGCTAATTAAAATTCAGCATTGAAAATTCATCATTCAAAATGTGAAATGGTTGGAAGATCCTAAAAATTATCGAAGACTTTACTGCATTTTGTATTAAATGCTTGCAGATTAAACAGGAATGGAGTCAATTAGCATATACATATGATTAAATTTTGATTATGAACTTCAATTTTATTTATAATTATAAAACTTTGATGTCTTATGTAGATAGTTGTGCAAGCTACAAAAGGTTATGTTTCTAACTAGACCAATAACTATGGAAATAAATGTTGAATACATTGTTTACAATTTTTTTAGTAAGTTACTAATGTAGATAAGACTCACTAATTTTAATTTTCGGGTGGTGGTCTGTACAAGTGTCAAGTACATTTCATATCAATAATTACAATATTTTGAAGTTCATTTAATCAATTCAAATTGTTTTATGGTGACGGGATTCTGTTTTAGGTAAAAGATGCAACCTTTCCGTTAATAATAAATGGCAAAAGGCCGAGGAGAAGTGTAGTCAGGTACATAGGTAGCCATCTGCCGATCCCGTCTCCTCCGAGAGTCAATATCTATGTTCCAGAATGGAGGCTTCCCCTTGAAAAGAAACTATCCCTGGTGACCACATCCAGTGAAGTATCTTCAACAACAATAGGAGATAGTGTCTCAAGAGGAGAGTGCGAAACTTTGTGTGATTGGTTAGTACAATGTATAATTATCTTTGTGTGATTGGTTAGTACAATGTATAATTAACTTTGTGTGATTGGTTAGTACAATGTATAATTAACTTTGTGTGATTGGTTAGTACAATGTATAATTAACTAGAAGTACCTAAACAAACTGACCCAATTTACAAATATGACCCGTTTACACTTCCATCGGACTTTGCCAATCATCTTGTACCTGCCATCGTCGAATCAACCAGAGAAGCAAAGGTTCTTGTTACTGAACTCCATATTTGCCAACAGTTACTGAACTAGTGCAATACATACTTGATTTTTAAAAAGATTTATTTAATAAAATTGCGTATGTCGAAACAAATAATTAAAAAATATTTTCTGCCCTTTTTTTTTTTTAATAAGACTTTCCAGGTTTGTCGCGACTTCAAGCTTAACTTTGATTACTGTAGTTGTTTCAAGGTTCAACCCATACTGGAATTCACTCCAAAGAAAACTGAATTATAGGTAGGGATTGTAATTTGTACGCAACAAATTGAGCTTGAACTCATACAATTTTAATTTAAAAAAAAATCTATTTCTTCACGAGGAGTAAATTTAATTTAATTACTCCATGCTTTCTGTAAGATATTCATGATATTGATAATTTCATTCCACGCTTAATCAACCAATAAAAAAGTAATTTTATACTGACAGAATTTCAATATCTTTGAATTACACATGTTTAAAAGACATCATTCAGTTGATGGATTTACTGAAAAGCGAGAGATGTCTTTTAACACAAGTCCTGGGTATATAGTGTAAAATAGCCATGCAATTTAGTTGTAGCTTAGTTGATTTGTAGTTAAATGCAATTATTTCCATAGTACGAAGAATTTATGTAAATAGGACACAACCTACTTTATCTTCATGAAGCATCCTTAACTAGCTAATTATGAGTATAATCATTTAAGGGCATCATAGCACCACAAATGTGGTAAGTTATGTGCACTAAAGTTCAGGAATTTAATTTATCACTATATTTTTTCATCTTATTCATCTTACTTTTTAATCTTAGAACTCGTAGAAATACCTTAATGAAATTTATCAATATGTAACATATTTGTTCCAAAAAATTCAAAGTTTCGTATTTGTGTTTTTAAAAAAATAACTTTTTGGAAATTTTGAAACATTTTAAAATTGGTTTGGGAAAGTCAAATTAAATTTGCAGTAATTATGAAAAGAATGGCACTCTTTTGAGCATTCCAGGGTAGATAGTTTTGGACCTATAAACTTTTGAATGTTTCAAAACGTGTCAAAAAGCAATCAATTTTTTTTTTGTTTTAATTTATAACTCAAAAATTAAAATTTGGAAAAATCTGAAATTTTTCATTTTTTTTATCCTAACTGATAATTCCAGACTGTTTGTTGATTTGACATGGAATGACCGGATAGATATTATGTATTTGTGTTAAGAATTTATTTATTCTGTTGTAGTTCTGACATAAGCTGCACGCATGAGACAAAGCTGGCCCAGTTACAGAATGAATTACAGGAGTTACGGGAACAGGTAGCTGCCAATCTGCTAAAGCAGGAATTGGAAGAGTTGCGGGAACAAGTAGCTGCTATTGTGCTCAAGCAGAATTCAAGCAGCCCCAGTAAGATATCTTAATTGTTATATTATTATATCCTTATAAGGACATATTTTTGTTTCTGAATTTAGATGGGATAGCCAGAGGGAAATGTAAATAGAAAAATTTTCATATGTTGGCAGAATAAAGTTATAAAATGCAATAGTGTACTGTACGCATGAATTGTCCCAGCTAAGCAAAGGATAGGGTTGTAAGAGCAGGTAGATAGATTTGGTTCTAGACCAAAAGCAGTTCATTTAATTAATTATGTGACACATCAGCTGATAAGGAGATAAAATTGACCGAGGTGGCTGCTATAGGTGGTATACTGCATTAAGTTGCTAATAGGTTACCTCTCCATCTTTATTATCTAGACCTATAACTGCGTATAGTAATGCAAACAAATCGTTCATTTATTAAAGCGAACCCTCGCTTTCCCTAACGAGGTCGGCTGAACACAGAGTATTATTTTCATTTCTTCAGGCGTTTAAGTGAAATTTCTTGTCTCTGGGTACTTACAATTATTTGACAAATGAGTGAAAACATAGGTTTTTGATGTTAGTGGAATAAAAAAACCAAAAAAACAATCATACCCTAATAGTCAACATTTGTGACTTTATTTTTTCATATTGATTACACCAAAACATCTACAACTAATTTTATCAGCTTCCTTTTGTAATTATATTATCATGTTTCCTATTAGTATCATTTGTTATTAGGTGAAACAGATGGCCCTTCATCGCCCCCGCCTCCCCCTCCACCTCCTCCTCCTCCTCCGAGCTATGATGTATCTCCATTTGTCACTCCAAAACGAAAACCGCTGGCAACCAAGAACGATAACGTTGACAAGCCAAACCTTTTGAGCGATGTACTCAAAGAGATTAAGAGGGGGCCACCAAAACTGAAGCCAATTGAGAGGTAATTATAAATTTTTATAGTATTGTGTATTATATGTAGTTTAGTAATAATAACTAATTTCATTTAATAAATTAAAACTCGAGGGATTATAGTTGTTTAATGAGGATAAAAAAGTGTAATAGTACAGAATGATGATTAAAAGTATATGTTAATTTGGGCAGGTAAAAGTAAATGTAAAGCAATTGGGTTTCATTGATCTATAAATAATATTTGAATGTGACCTGCATAATAAGATGAGCAGATTAGTGAAGGTATTAACTAATAATTTAAAGACCATCAGTGCTCTCTCTGGTGAATACAGTGTGTACCATTATTAACCAAAAGGCAAAGAGACATTGTCAAAAATTTTAATCTGTTTTATTTATAATAAGAACAAATTTTATAATGAGAGTAAAGAACTTGTGGTATAAGCTTTAACATTTGTAATAGCATAGTACAGATAAAACACTTAATACTATAGGGGTCCAGGTCATTTTGGGACTCCAAAACTTTTTTTGTTTTGTTTACCAACCCCAGTTCCAATATTTCATCTTATCAGTGAGAATGAAAATGATAAATGGAATGAATTAAAAAAGAAATTGGACGGAAAAAAAGTAATTTAGTATTATTTTTCAAGTTATACAATATAAAACATCATTACAACAGGCCCAACGAGGTTATATTGGAAATCAAGTTATTTACTATTGACACAAATTACTCTCTAGGATCTGTCTGTTTTGCATACCATAACTATTTCATAATGAGCAGGCTGTATCCACTTCAGTGTATCGTTCTTTTGGGCTTAATTAATACTGTTTCCTTTTCTTTGCTTGAATTCCTGTTGTAGCCGCTACTGATTCAGACCGCTGCTTCACGGTCAGTCAAGAGATTGACTACTCTTCATCAGTGTTTTCCAAGACTTTCTTTATCACCTTTTTAGACTGAGCATTTAAAGAAGATTAGTTCTTCAATTTTGTCTCGTTGGCTGGTTTAACAAATAATTTACTTAATGCCAGCAAAAATAATTACCTTTTTTGTAAGTAACTTCATTTCCACTCTGGGTGAATGTATACCCAGAGAACCAATACATTCATTTCAGCTACCATTAACAAAACTATTGGCTTGTCTGTTTCCTGCAAGTATATTCACTGACCATTTTGCCAATTGTGAAATGTGTCTACTGCTCCCTTCATTTTGTTGCAATAAATGATTATTTTAAGCTTTTATTGCGGATCATCTTCCTACCACTTCTATAAAATGTTTGCTCCAACCAAACATCCATGTCAAATCAGAATAATTCTGCAGAGACTCATATATTGTGTATACCATGTCGTGGTATATATGTTGTACACCACACAAGCATAATTTGTAAACAATGTTCTGGACTGTTGTTTTCTTTTGAAGACACACTCCTTTTAATATTAAATTTCTGAAACGTCAGTTTAAATGAGAACCCTCAATCAAGACGGGGGTCCAGAAAAGAATACTAGTACCTGGTTATCATCCTATATAGTATATAGTACCAATCATCATCCTCAGGAAGGGGCAAAAAAAAAAAGTTTATACATCATGTGTTAATTATAGGACCTTTGCCAGAAAGGGTTAAGTCTTCTTTATGTTATCATTTCTGGCTGAGGGCTCCTAGTGCTGAATTACTTTACTACGGATAACCTATTTCACTCATAATGTTCACATTGAACAGTAAAACTGAAATATGGCCACTTTTCTACAAATTTTAAAAGGTGCAATCCAATTTTGGTCAGAAAGTAAATCACAATTATTTTATTTCAATGAACATAAGTTTCTGGTTATTGCTGTTTTAATTCACACATTACATGTCATTGATATTTGGTGCTGTTACCTGAAGCCTGTATAATTAACAAATATTGGTTCTATTCTCAGTTTCTGGGTCATATAAACAATCCATTCGATGCATCACACCCTCTCAAGTTCCTTTACAGAACTGGAAATGGTTGTGTGAAATTTGTACCTAGAAAAACGATGTTTTCTAATTTGACGTAGTAATGATATGCTTCAAATTGGGAAAGCATTTTTTTATGAGAAGTTTTGTTTTGTAAGAAAGTTCTAAATAATAGTTTTGATGTTTCAGATCACCTGGCGGAAGACCGGTTAAGAGACCTAAGCTCGTTAGTGATCCTTCAGACATATTAACAGAGGTCCTCCGTAAGAGATTCATAGCTGCTCACATGTCATCTGACACCAACGACTCTGACACCTCCCAGCCGGATGTCATGTCTCAAGATGTCGAGTGGAACAACAGCTGTTTTGTCTGATTCATCAAACGTCTTCTCTATCATTGCCATCAATATCTAGTTACCTCTGTAGAACTTAATAATTAGTGTGTTATTTTATCGCATGCTTATTTTAACTAATGATGGCTGATATATATTTGCATCGTTAAAATAATTTCCACTAATTTTTTAATATTGATATCAGTCAGTGCCTTATTGATCATTGTGGTCTTTAATACATAAATATTTAAACTGTATTTTATTACTGATGACTGTTTAATTGTTAACTTTGTGTAATAAATAATATTTTTCAGCTTACTTTCGGACTCCATAAATTGGAAAAACTTCTCCAAAAATGTTTATATTTTATTTTTATAAAAATAATATTTTTGTATAATGTAAGTGAAAAATATGCTAACAGCACAACACATCTTTGTAGTCAAAGATCCACCAATTGTGTGCAATTTTATTAGTATTTTGTATAAAATGAAAAAATATAAATTTAAGATAATAAATATTAGGGTAAGTAATGAATGGAAAAAATCTCTCTTATCCACAAAATAAATTATTTATTTTCTGTATGTTTGTTTTCTTCTTTGCCAATCTTTTTATGAGAATGTGGTGTGAAAATGAGAAGCTAAGGATGCCATCATTATTATTTTTCAATGAAATCTTCTGTTCTTGTAGTTATGAAAGTCAACTAACAATGGCTGATCCATGGATCGGAACACTCAACATTTTATGTTATTTAAATGATTTTTTTTTTTTTTACATCAGTCATAACAAATTTTTAAATGTATATAAATGAAGTTGGAAGTGAAGATATGATATCAAGAGACTCAGCATGAGCTTTTTAAAAACTTATTAAGTAATGATTTTCAATTTTATTTGTTAAACCATCTCGATCACTAAAATTCCCCTTTTTAATGAGTAAAACAAATTAAAAATTACACTATTTCAATGATCTTATCAGTTACTCCCTCTTAATTATTTTCCTAAGTAATATTGAATTATTCATTTTAACACCCACATTTAAAAGGGGTTTTGCCAACATACCCCATTGATTTATTCATTACACAGTAATTAGTATTACTTTTATTTCAGCACTATCGGTGCATTAAATGAAACTAACAAGCTAAAATATTCTCTCTTTTTGTTAATTACTGAATCAAAATTGTGAAGACCATCTTAATGACGGCTTTTATTACATTTCCAACAAAAATTACATGTGACTAATCAAGGCAAGATTTTTAATTTGATACCCTATTATTTTTGATGTCTGGTAATCAAATGCAATCTAAATTTAATGTTCATAGGCCAACTAATTCACAATCACCTGGACAGACCGACACACAAGGTGAAAATTTCGAAAGAAACCACAAAACCCTAAAACTGTGAGAAATCTTGAAATTTAATGAAACCAGACAGACTTTTTTTTAACATTTAATTGAATTCTCATACTTCCTGTTATATTTTAACCAAAACATATCAGTGTTTCCGAACAATAAGTAGGTAAGTCTAAAGAATGTTTTTTTTATAGTTGTAAGATTTCTGCAAATTATGTGTGTGTGTGTTTGATAAAAATGAACTCTTTTATCACAAACTCACTCAAAATCCATATTACCTCCTATTGCTTGATGTGGTTTTAAAGCCTACCAAACCATGAATGTACACTCATATCGTTGATGTTGATAGTTAGCAGCAGTAATAATTGTAGAGTTGATAATTCGCCCAGTTATTCTCTGCTGCCACAGATTTACAGAAAGGATATTATTGTTAAATATACCTTTCAAATTTAAGAAGGAATGAACCATCTTAACAACCACAATGGTCAAACAGACATACCAAAAACGACAATTGTCCCATGCCTGTGAGAAAGTGAAGCCTCTAGTTTCGGCAATAAACAAACCAAATTGATTTGATTTATTGTCTGATGAGCTCATTTATTATGTGTAAATGGGAAGATATTTTTATCTTCTTCTTAACTATGTATGTCAATTCTGAGGGCAGAAGTTCCCTGCCAGGTGCGAACCATGAAGTCTACATTATTGAATGACTTTCAAAATAGTATTTGAGAATGGGAAAATTGTAGATTTTTTATTGGCTGACATCATTAATTAACTAATCTCCTGCATTAGAAATCAGAGGTAAACCCTTCCAAATTCGTTGAGTCAAGTTGATATTTTTAGGACAAAGTTAATTCTGAATGCTAACAATGGAAAGACTCGACCAACAACTAAACTATACATCTACCGGAATATATAGAATATAGTTCAACAGATGCAGTTAAGGTGAAATCAGAAGCAGATTTTTTATTTATTCTGTGGTAAACAATTTATCATTGAAGATCTTTTGTATTATTAACAAAATATAAATGAACTAGAAACATGAAAGGCAGGCAGGATTAATACGACAGTCATGAAAAAAAAATTTAATACAATGTAATTTAACTTATCCACTTCAAGCTGAATAAACAGTTTTCTAGAATTATGCAATAAATTTAGAATAAGTTAATCATTTTGTTTAAATTTAAAGTAGTACTTAACAAGCATTCAACAGCTAAGGTCATACAGTTATTTTTACATGCTATTTTTTTTCATAGATTGTTCACAAATAAATAAGCTTTCATATGGTTGAGAAATTATCTACAGAAATTTAATATTTTAGAGATTATCCAGAATAGCTGTCTTCATTATATACTAACGTTATAAGAGTAATTTTGCAAAAAATAATTTTATATTCCTATAAAAAAACAACACAAAAATATATAATTAACATTTGTAATTTAGCTTCCCATTATATTTAAGAATGAATTGTTCCCAATAATAATCCGTGTGCTTGAAAGTTTTATACAAGTTTGGTTAAAATTACATTCAGAAATTAGTAAGCATTTCGAGGTTTCAGCATGTAATTGAGCTTTATAATTTCTTAACTGTACTGATTCAATTTCACAACTGAATAGGACCAGTGTACGACCGAAAACCAGTACATCCTATTTACATATTTAGAATAAGTAGTCCAAAATTGGTTGTCACTACATAAATACATCATTGACACCACAGATGCTGACATCCCTTTCATTCTAATTTACTTTACAAATGTGGTCTAAATGGAAATATGCCTGATAGCTATCATATTCACTTCAAGATTAAGATCACAATAATAGCCAGGCTTACCCTACACATAGCAAAGGTGTAGGTTGCATCTAATCCTCTCATAATTTAAAAAAGTAGACAATTATTAAACTTGAAACAGACTATTTTTTATTCATATCAACCAACCAAAATGTTTCTATTGTTAAATGGTATTAAACATCTAAATAAATATCAACATGGAACGAATTATCAATCACTTAGTTTTTTTTTTCATCGCTTTTATCATTTACTTATGATGAATTACAGAAAATCATTCATTCACCAACTAATTTATCTATTTGAAAACGTTTACATGCCGTTAAACTAAGAATATTTTAGGAGACTAATCATGTAACCACTCCACTGTTTTTCTTCTCTATTCGAGGAAACTTTGAGTGATAGAACCACAGTAGTCCATAAAGGAATTCCCCAGGTACCGAAGGTGATGGGGCGGTTAACAGCCGCTTCCCTTCATCATGGGAAATGTCAACAACCTCAATCAGTTCTGAATCAACACCACCCCCTTCATTCACCTTCATGCTGTCATCGACTTCTAGATAGTACATCGTTTGGTAATCACCTGATGTGCCGACAGAACACCTGAATGTCTGAACCACCTCCAGCATACAAGGGTCCACTTTGTAGCCACACTCTTCAAAAACCTCTTCAGCAGCGATTACTTCAAGGGGTTTGTTCTTATCGACAATGCCAGCACAGAACTCCAAAGTGATGCCAAGATGAGGAGGATACTTCTCTACATCGATGTAGCCCTTTCGATCGGCTTCTGGTACACTGTTGAGGTAGACTCCAGGTCTGAATTGTTTGACACACACTAGAGATTCTCTGGTTATGTTATAGATCACTATAGAAACACTGCTATGGCTTTTCACTAGGTCCCACGTTTTAGACACACCATTCTGGACATAATGGATACTGTATGGAACTACATACTCTGAATCCTCCGTTTTCCCAGTCTTTATCTGATTTATATTGAGCATCTTCAAATCAAAACTGAAACTATAATACTGCAGGGGTAAAAGATAAATCACTAGTTGACAAGTTAATTTTTAAATGGCAGGGCAACCTTGAAGATTGCTAGGTTGAAAAGTAAATAATCAACGAGCTGTTAAAAAAACTATTAAAAGAGACAAGGCGGAAGACTAAACTAGAGGAGAGCGAAAAGAAAGGGCCGAAATAGACGAAGGAGAGGACTAATATATGGGTCAGAGAGAGAATTGGTCTGTTGTGAGTTAGTGAGTTGACGGCAGAGCTAGGCGCAACATCTCCTCGCAAACACAAACAGTTATCTGTGCCTGGCTAAATCCCCTGGTTAGAAAACACAGTGTTTATTCACAATATCACACTTTTTATATTAACAGTAAATAGTGGCCGTAGGACCCTAGCCTTTATAGGTTAGTAACTGTTTATTCATTCATTGTTATTTCTGATATTGATTTATTTTATTAAATGTACGTAGCTATATTTTAGTTAATAATGCACAATGTGACAGTGATAATGAGCTTCCTTTGATTGAAGTGATTACATCTCGCGGCAGCTGACCGTGCCTTATGCAAACAAAGCTCTTATTAGGCTTGAGGCTTTACCCGCGAAAATGTGAGCTGTTTGCTATTTGTGTTGTTTGAAACCTCAACTGTACCTAACCTCCCCCATGCCCCAAAATTTGATCCGGCGAAGGGGGATCCCAAATTGTACACAGGAACAACATCCCTACATGGATATAGCCCTCAGACTTCTCATATCCGCAAATAATTTTTTAACTTATTAACAGGCAATTAGCTCGTTCGTTTTATAATAAAATTATCAAATTATTTTCGCTGAATATGCAAAACTCCCAAAGCACACTCGCCCGACGCTGTACAAGCCGATCCAATTGTTTGCTAGTTTTCTCTTATTATGTCTTGATTGTAAAACGATTTAACTCTTATTAAAATTTAAAATTCTGACCACGGATTTGGTGAACACTTGTAATAAATCATTATATACTGCTTCGTCAGGTCAAAAAGGCCCGAATACACGATCATTCCGAAGCAATAACAATATTTTTTTCTTTCTTGTGTGTACCAAAAAGGCAGATTAAACAAAAAAATACTATCTACCTTAATAATAATTAATGATTTTCCTTAATAAATGTCACTATTTTTTTTTTAGATCTTTTAACCATCAAAATGTAAGATTTATTTTTTAATTTAAACGTTTATGTTGAATTATCTTTATGATAAACGAACGAAACAAATAACTGTTTAAAATACGATATAAAAATAAACACATATCTAAGTGCATCTAGGAAAGAAGGGAAACCTCCAAAAAATAAACCGTGTTATGAAAAGAAGTTGTGGTTCACTGCCCCAAAGAGACATCCGACACACTTTCCGCTACATGTGGAATTAGTTTCCTGTTTCAAGATTTACAATATGTATATTGTCTTAGTATCTATTGCATTATATATATTTACACAAGAAATTGTTCGTTCGTTTTATGTGTGTTAACTGTTTGACGGCTCGAGGCCGGATTTGACATTGATATTAATTAGCAGGCATAGGATAGCTAACGCAGTGCAAATTTGAGATTCATATTTTTGAGATTCGGAAGCACTGAGGTTTTACAACTGCAAAGGCACTTACTCCTACCATGTTCGTTTGAAAAAAAACAATGAAAGCTCCAATATTTCTCCTCCTTACACACTAGCTCTTAGCGATTATGAGATTTTTTAATCTGAAGTTGGAAGTCATCTCTTGGAAACTTGAGATTAAAATACCTTGACAATTGTAACCGTCAGACATGTTGAGTAAGTAAACAAAATACTCCAGATTTTGTCCGTTTTAAAATGAAATACAAACAAACACCACAGATTCATCCTTTCAACTGTTACAATATAAAACATAGGGAAAATCCAATAAACTACCTGTCCTATTATTAAACTAATAGATTTATAAATTTCACATATTCGGCAGAAAGTTAAAAAAAAAAAAAAAAAAAAAGTAAGTACGTTTTTGCCTTTTAACCATATCTCGGAAATTATAATATTAAGATAAATCAAATATTGGAAATTTTTTCAAAACTTTTGATTCGGTTCATTGTTTTTTTTTGTTTTTTTCTATTGAATGTCAAAGTCAAAATTTACTTTTCATATTCATCCCGTTCACAAAAGACATTACAATAAGGCCCACATACACCTGTTCGATTGATTCTTGAGACATTTTTCATGATTTATTTCAGTTACATGGATGTATGTTGGGTAGTTTTTAGTGCAGAAACATTTAGGCTGGGCTAATAAATGTTTAATTAACTGTGAGTGTGTCGTTATCGATTGCCCGCCTTTATAGAACTGGTTGTTCTCGTGTTGCGTGTCAGCGCTCCATTGATCTAATAGAATTGTTTTCGTGGTTTATCCGAAGGGAGAGGTTCTACTTTCAAACATGCAGGATGTGCGTAAATTAAAATCAAGAGGATATGATACAATTTAACGTTCTTTGGCACATGTTACCACCATTTAAGCAGCAAATATTGTCTGGTTGGCATGTGCGTTCGCTAATGCACCTCTTGACCGCTTGAATAGGCGTCCCAAATGGAAGCCAATGCCTTAAAAATTACATACGAGTTCCAATTCGTTTCTGTTAATAGCGAAAAACAGGGTTTTTTCATTGTTCGCTTTCTAACTTTTCAAAGGAGAGGTCTTTTCATTTAGTTTCGTCTGAATACCGCTCCAAACGGGATGAAACCTCCATTATCTCCTCTGTTCACACTGACGTACCAGAGTTTTACTGATCGATTATGAGGTATTTTAATATAAAATTGAAAGCCATCACTTCGATACTTGGAATTGAAATATTTCGAAAATTATAACAGTTAGAAATTTGATTTAGGTAATAGAAACAGTATGAATTTAATACCCTTCTTATAAAATAACATACAAAAAACACCTTAACTCTACCCGCTGGTAAATTGTGGCGGAAACACCAAATATCCAATACAATACTCCGTGCAGCGTTTGGCAATTCAGCTAGTTTGATTGCCAAAAAATTTATAATTATTTTCTATCAGATGGAAAATAAATTGATAATCCTTTTAGGGCGAGTCCTCTTCACCCAAGAGCCACAATTTTTTCAGTATTAATTTTGGTTAATGATGGATTAAAACGATTCTAGTTCAATATTTATGTAACATTATTTTAGGATGTAAAAGTTAAAAGTTCTAAATGTTGGAAAAATAGTCGAGTAGTCCACGATTCCACAATCTATAAGATCTTTTTGCAATTTCGCACTAAAATAGATCCATTGTGGGGTTTTCTTTGAGAATTTTATTGAAGTGATTAAATGAACTAATTATTATTTATACTTTTAGGCTGAATTAAATCCTTTTAATTCGAACTTTTAAAAACATGAGTAAATCCCTTGTGATTTCGGATTGGAAAGATTAGTTAGTAATTTCCATTAAAACCAAACGGCTGTTTGTTTTGGATGAGGGAGTCGACAATTACTTTGTGATTCATTGAAAGAATGATCCAACGATGAGACCTCAACGCCGGATTTTCTCCCTCCATCTGTCAGTTTTTGTCGTTCGTGTACGAGTGATTCTTTTTTTGTTGTATTGAACAATGATATAAATGCTGATTCTCACTGTAAAAAATGCTGAGAGTGAATTCCTCACGAAAATCTTTGCTAAAAGACGTGAATCGACGAAGAAGAAAATATATTCCCAATACATCCAGGCAATAACATTAATTGTTACTTTTCGAGATAAAACGGTAAGTTTAATTTTAGATTATTCTCTGTTCTTACAGCCGTCTAAATACGTAGAAGTAACTCGACGACTTTAAATAAATATCAACACGGTTTGCACTGTTAGAATTACTACACTGTAGTTTTCTGTTGTGCGATATGTTTTATTCCTTAAATTTTTTAAAAATTTTGGAATTTGCCAAATATAAAGTATTGCAGCTGACGAGAATAAGTGGGTTGTCCAATACTCTTTGTTTACTTTAAGGAATAAAGTAACACCTTTACTCAATTGGTCCTCACAATTAGTAAATCTCTGACAGCGCAGTATGGGATGTTTTTTTCTATTCATTTTTCATAAAAAAGTAAATTACTAAGGTACTAATTTTATCGAAAAATGGGTAAGATGTAAATTATTGTTCACTTTAGTTTTAATGCAAACACATTTTCATTTCTAACGAGAGAGGTATTGATAAAAACAACTTAATTATGATAAAATTACAACCTGCCTCTTTGGGCAATAAGTAATTGTGATAAATGTTTTCATTCATACCATATTTACAATTTTCATTCACTCGCTCCTTCATACAGTATTTACAAACAGGCCAGAGGCCTCCAAAATTCACATGGTTGTCACCTCCCTCGAATGCGAAAGAGAAAGAGGAGTCTTGGGAAGTCTCCCGCGCTCCTCCGTCAGGCGCGTCACCGGACACGAGCCAGTGGAAGAGCGTGAAAGCCACATACGCTCAGGACATGATTGGAGAAACTAGCCATTGTCAAGGCTCCCACTGTCACGCGATTATAGCAGGTCACGAGGCCACTGCTGCTTTAGTCTCTGAGGATTATAGGGATGAGTGGCGCAGTATAATGACTGTCCTAAGGAATTAGGGTGGTTGGATAGGTTACTATGGAATTTCATGAACTTGGATGGATGGGTTCAAGAATGTAGACTATATCCAGATCGCTATGAAGGGGTTTTGTTGCTGACGTAATAAGGGGCATTTACTATTGTTCTCAGGACCTTTGATTGAAAGGATTGTATACGCTTGATGTTCGATTTTTTCGCTGTCCCCCTAGCTCTATTCCGTAAGTCCAGATTGGCTTAAGTATAACTTTGTAAATTAGTAATTTATTTTCTATTGAAAGATAGGATGTCCTTTGATGTAATCTGTACAGTTGTCCAAAGCATCTGTTTAGTTCTTGTATTTTTATCCTCTTGTGTTGGTTCCATGTCAGCCGTTTGTGAGAGAGGTACTAACAATTTTACATTTTGATTTTAGAAATCAGAAATTATTCGGATTAAAATATCTCAAATACGGTCAGCTGAGTTCTGAAATTATATTTTCAAGAAATTTATCAAATATTATTCTGTACAAAAAAAAAAGAAGAGAAAGCTATGATTATTTATACAACCAATCGTTTGCGAAAAAAGTGAGCTTTCCCGAGATAGTTTAAAATAATTTTAAACGTCAAAGACAAGAACCATTTACTACAATCTGGAATAATGAAGGAATAGAAATTTAGCATTACTGAAAACAGTAGATGCTTTTTTTTTTTTTTTTTTTTTTTTTTTTTTTTTTTTTTTTTTTTTTTTTTTTTTTTTTTTTTTTTTTACTGCAATCCATTAAAGGAAAATTCGAAAAAAAATGTTTTTCTGATTCGGAAATTAGATTAAAACATCTCGAAAATATTTGAGTGATATTTACTCGCACCCACTTTTTTTAATTGTGTGCTATTTCAATAAATATTGGCAAAATAATAAAACCCTGCTTTTATTTTGATCTCCATCGATAAGCAAACAAGATAAATTTCTAATTAAGAAATAAATATTTGAATTTAGTGGAGGATCTGCACTATAGATCAATTCAATTTGATATTTTTTTAAAAATAAAAACCCAATTTGACTATGAATCAAATATATCAAACGTTAAAACAATTATTATGATTTTTTTTTCGAAATATTACAGATAAAAACTGAAAAGAGAAAGCACTTCTTACAACACAAGGAATCGAATCTTCATGCAAGATACGTGACTCTTGCAGCCAAGTAGGAGAAATTAAAACGACAAATATCCCTTCCGGCTTTGGCAGCTAGGCCACTACTTCATTCTCCAATGTTCGGAATATGCGACTGTGCAAGCAAGGCCTTTATCGAAGCCAATATTTCATATCACGTCCTGAATTCTCCATCTTTAACAGCTCTTCTGGAGGAAACTATAGCGATGGGGCTCTATCGGACGAATTGACACTGAAGAAATTAACAGTGCATTTCCTCTCTCTGAAAAACTGAAAGAGATTCGGTATGCATTGGGGAACTTTAATTTTTTCTTGGGCGTTGATGGGACGAGCGATGCTTGTGGGAGCTATATCTTTGAAGTAGTTGTAGGTACTTAAGTTGCACGGAAGGGATCCCTTCCAAGGATATGCTAGTTTTAGCGAGACGAAGCGAGAGTATCCCACTAGGAAGGTGTGGGGTCTGACAACACCTACTAAAGATAGCAAGGTTAAGGATATAAGTGTAGAGGGTTTCATGAATGATAAGGCAATATTTTGAAACATTAGTGCAGCTGCAAGTACCAGTCTAGACGCTTGAATAAATTGTCGTTTTTTTTTTGTTTTTTTCTCTTCCAAAGCTCTCAATTTGAAATATAGGAATGGGGAAAAATAAGATGGAAATTATCGGAGTGAAAGGGATCCTTGAAAGGGGACCTATGAATTGTCGGCTAAAACCGAGGGGTATATATAGCCCAAAGCAGCCAATGAGCGGGGGTTTTATTTTGGACAATCGGCTTGCAGGAGGTGCCTGCTGCCACCCCGGGGACTCTAGGGACTGCCTGTGAACTCATCTGCAGCTACGTCATTTATTGTTTACAATATTAACAATGATATGAGTTTGTGGTTCGGTAATATTATTTACATTTGTTTATTTAACTAATTAACAATATTCACTTGGCAAACTCGCTTCGATAGAGTAGAGGGTAATTTATCATATGTTGTTAGTGGTCGCTACAGGCTTATGTAGCAATCTAAGTCTCATGTATGACAAAGATTGTTTCTGTTTTTTTACCGATATCTCATATTGGCGAGGAAAGCGATGAAAATGATTCATATCACTCGCGTTGTCCATAGATTGCAAAGGGTAGGCGAAACAATAACAGACGACTTCGACGGAGTAAATAAAATAATGTCTTATGTGAAAAAAAAAAAAAAAATTCGTGAAGCCATCATCCAGAGAAGCCGAATTTAAAATTAGAAACTCAAACTTACCTTCACCCCCAGAACCAATAGTAACACATTGGGGAATTTGGGTGAAGGCAGCACTGTGCTATCGGAAGACGATTTAACCGCCATCGGAAATGCAAAAACCTTGTTTCAGGACAAAACTATACATACAGGATTCACTTTTATATTGGCCACCTTCTGCGACAGAATATAGGGCATTACCCCTTGCGGAATCGACTAAGTAAATTGAAAATACCATTATTCAATTTTCTCTTGACAACCTCTCAACATATTTGGAAAAATTACAACCCACTCTACAAAGATCCCGGCACTGGGAGACTATTGAAGCAATTGTACTTAGTTTTACGATCTTTGTTCACGTCCTTTACAATGTTCATACTTTTTAAATATAATTGTATTTGCTTAAATTTGTAATAAATGCCTTGAGATCTTTTTTAGATCTAAAAATTATGATAATAGTTATGATCTATACCTTGGAAAATATACAACTTCACATCCGACTATAACCCTAGTGATAACGGAACTCGAGTAACGGAAGCTAACGAATGCACTGCCTATGAATGAGGTAGGCTCATTCAGGTCCCGTGTCTGGGAAAACCGGTGGTGTAGAATATGTTACCAGTTATATTGAATAATATATATTTAGACATTTTAAATCCATAAAAAACACAATTAAATTATATAAAAACGGATGTTTGTTTGGGCATTATAGCGTAACTCTTGAATTCCTAGATCTATTTTCACTGAACTAAGTACACACCCCTAAGAGGGAGGGATGTTTGTAAAAATCATTAGGGTCAATTCCACAGTTGTTAGGGTAACTAAGTGGATTGGTGACATCCCGATGACATTTGAGCCGAATACGAGTGACGGAGTGGATTTGAAGATCGCCGTGTTTCTCCCACGGACAAATTTATGCTGCTCAAGTGTACGTTCGCCCAAGAATTTATTTATTCTTATTACTGGAGGGGAAACTAAAAATTTTGTTGTTTATAATCAAGTTTTTTTTTTTTTTTTTTTTTTTTACAGGGAAGATATTTTGCGGAAACGTTTTACTAAAAATACATTTAGGTTACTCAAGATAGTAAATTGAAAGAATAACAAAAAAGTAGATATTTTTCACGTCCTGTGTGGTATAGTTTTAATGGACTACTATAACAAGAAGTCATTAAATTCGACGAAAACCTTAATTATGCCATGGATCACACTTGACAGGGAATTATAACTAATGGTTATTCAGCATGTTTTGAGTTATTTCGAAAAAAAAAAACATAAGTTTGCTTTTATTTGTAGCAATTCATCAAGTAAAACTTAAAAAAGTGAAGTATCAAGACTCTTAAGAAAACCTGGTGTAGTTTAAGCTGCGAACACGGTTGTTAATGACAGCTCGAGCTGACAATTTGATACCATACTTACATCTGCTGGAAATTTGACGATAGTGAAAAATTTGATTATTAATTAATTTCACGACCCTTTATTATTTTTCATAGAGCCCCGGGTTCAGTTTTAGCTTCACCGAGATATCAATTGGGATAATCATTGTAGCGACCGCTAACTACATAAGATAAATCACCCTATACTCTAGGGTGTATATATATTGTAAATTGGTTATAATATGTTGTAAATTAATTTAAACAAATGTAAATAACATTACCAAACCATAAGTCATTGTAAATGTTGTAAACAATAAAAGACGCAGCTGCAAATAAACTAGTTAGAGGCTGGAAACCCTTAGAGCAGGTAGCAAGCGACCCAGGCCCTGAGTCACTACGAGAACAAAGGGCCACCGCAAACCGGGATATCATTGGCCACAATAACGAATCACGTGATTGGGTACTAGCGATGCAAGCCGGGTATAAATAGACCCGGGTTTTTGCCTGTAAATCATGGATGACATTATTCCGCCAGAGCAGACTAGATTCCAATCCAGTATGAGCACAGAGCACCCCCTTCTGAAGGTGCAGTCAGAAGTTAGCCATAACATGAATAGAAACATAGCCACGGCTATGATTTCCATTGATTGCACCCAAGCATTCGACTCAGTGTCTCACGGGACACTGTGTCAAATGCTCTGCGACCGGGAATGCCCGGAACAACTGTATTCAAATCTGGCTAGCTTCCTGAAAAACAGATCGCTGCAGGTGCGGGTTGGTGATAGCTTCTCCGAAGCTGTGCCACTGACCTGTGGATTACCCCAAGGCGCCGTCTTATCCCCTGTACTATTCAACGTATACACGTCTGAGATTGTCGGAGCCCGGTACAAAAATACCACAGTTATTGCTTTCGCAGATGACATAGCGGTGTACAGCAGCAGCATGAGTGCCAAGGTAGCTCTAAGACAGGCTGAAGCAGCCTGTAACCAGATCAGTGAGAGATTGGGGAGACTCAATATCTCTGTAAACGTGGGTAAGACTGACTGTGTAATTTTCTCTTTTCAAAAGGGAAAAAGCCCGCTCCCTACTAGTTACATAGTAGGAACGGAGGAAAATTCACCAGCCAATAACTTAGTATATCTGGGAATTAAAATGGACAGACACCTCCATTTTAGTAACCATTTTGCGAAGAAGTTGAAGCATACACGCATGAAGTCTTACAAAAAAAAACCCAAAAAAAAAACCTGTAAATCATTCTCACGACGGCTCTCTACTGGGGAACTTGCAGCTGCACTGATGTTTTCAAGATCTGGCCTTCTCATTTATGAAAACCTCTAGACCTCTCTTCCCTAACCTCGCTATGTTTTAGTTCGGCCTTTTCAGACCCCACACTCTCCTAGTGGGATTCTCTGCCTTTGTCTCGCTAAAACTAGCACCTGCTTGGGAGAGACCTCTCCCTCGCGGACGTCGGTTGCCGTGGCCCTACAAACTTAACCTAGTAGTGTCGCCCACGGCAATCCAGTCTGCCTCTATCCGGTTCACACTAGCCTTTGAGATCCGGACGGTTTTCACCTACGCTCAGATACCGAGTGTGAATTCGTGGTCATTCCAAGACCACATAAACTACCTACACTACCTACCCTATATCCCTTCTCCTGAGCATGGTGCATTGTCGGGGCACATACCTATCAAATATGGAGTCAGATAGTAAGACCCGTCATGAAACAATTTTCCAGGTCATAGCTTAATCAACCCTCACTTTGTCACTAGAGCTAGGGTAACTAGGTACCCCCCTCGTGACGACCTGACAATCATTTATAAAATCAATGTTTGAGTCGAAATTGTAACTGTTAATAGCTTAATGAATTTTATTTGTAACTATTGATGAGAAAAATAAAAAAAAAATTACATATTAGTAGGAGAGATCTTTTTAAGGTGATATCCTTACTTAAAAGTGTAGAAGAATAAATTTTAATACCGACCAAATAAACTAATAATGACTAGGCTTACGCTTTGCGCTCGGAGTGGGTATGTGTGGGCCTGAGACAAGTTCATACACAAGGATATTGTGGGGTAGATCAATTTGTTTAAAGTTTCTTATTGTATTTATTACAGTTATAAACAACATTTAGCGTCACCATAGCTTACCTTTTCACTTAAAACCTCTCATAAAAATAAAAAATAAACTCCGGAATAAATACCAACTTACCAGAAGCACAGAATCAAAGACCTGTTTTCTATAAATTTAATAATTTTGTAATATCACGTATCAATTGCTGTGAAAATCGAATTTAAAATTCACAAAACAAACTCCAAAAATCCCCCAACTGAAACAAACGAACAGCTATGTCTACCTGGATAAAGGCAAATTCGTACTTCTGGCCACCCACTTCCAAGCAATGCACAAAATTAGGATCAAACCACCATAAACGAAAAATACCAAAAACCATTCACAACTGTTCAAAAGTGCCAATCACAAATAACATTCCCTCAATAACTACTAAAGAAGCATGGACAAAATTTTACAAAACAATGAAATCTACAGGTATTCCCTCTTTGGTAATCAAAAATATTGGGAGAAAAACGATCTTCTTCTTAACATTAAACTTGGAATTCCATATTAAGGTACAGACATTTCCCTACTATTTGGAAAACGTCAAAAACACTAACGATAGCGACACCAAAATCAAAGAAACATCTAGGAGAAGTTTCAAATTTCAGGGCTAAAAGTCTGTGGAATGTACAATCGGAAATGTCCTGGAACGATTAACTCTGTAAAGTTTACACAAACATATCAACCAATATGTTGAAGTTGGTAAGAAAGTAATTTCGGTTTTTTAGTTTGAAATAAAACTCAAGTTTTTCTATACAAAAAATTAACTTTCAAATCAGTCAAATATCTTCCATTCTGTTCGATGACCTTTTGCCATATTTCTAGTAACTTCATGATCACGCACTCATAGATCTTCTGGTCCTTATCAGAAAAAAACCCAACCAAGTGCGATTTGATGTCATCGTTATTACTGAACTTTCCATTTAAGAACTTTTGTAAACTTCGAAATAAATGAAATTTCGATAATGCAAGGAGCTGTATGGGGGATGCGACATCACTTCCCAACCAAGCTCCAATAGTTTCATACGTGTTGCTAAAGATGTGTGAGGCCAGTTATATAATAATCATTATATCTTACGCTTTTAGTAGAAACGTGTACCTCAGTTGAGACTTATGGTCCTCTTGTTTTTTGTTTGAGTAACCATGTCCCCCCCTAAGATCCTACCCTTTTCTGACCTGCTTAGGGCCAAGATATCCCACTCGAGCCTAGACATTCACTCAGTATGTTCTAACGCTCTAACTGATCTTTTAATATTTGTATGCCAGTGTTATTCAAAATAAAGTTTTTTAAAAGACTCTTCTCTACAAAATTATTTAACTGGCCTCGCATTGTCGTGGTGGAACCCAAATATCGAGCTTCTTAACAACTCCAAGACGTCTTATATGATTTTCAGTTGTTGTGTGTGATACATTTAACTATTTTCCAATCTCTCACACAGCTATATGACGAAAAATAATGTATATGACGTAATGACGTAAACAAAATTAGACGGAATTTCTTTCTATAGCAAACCTAAAGGTATCGACTACCAAATCTCAAAAGAAAAAATTTCTAATATTGACAAAAGAATGACGAAACAGAAATCTATCTACTGGTGCAAACCGAAATCCCTTTATTGCCAACCCAATGATATCATTGCTGAACCACTCCCGTGAGAGGGGTCCCAGGATCCCTCCTGTCGATCACCAACCTTATTTGACCTGTTTGTTTCCGATTTCCTAACACTCCCGAAAATAACGAGATCCCTATTCGCTTACGACACATCATCCCTATTGATACCCGATTCGCACTCGCAAAGGAAGAAGTGAGGCTCCCTGACGTTCATACACGACTAAAACCCCCACGGCGACTCTCGGATTTTCCAGCTATATCGGAGTTGATCAATTTGCTTAAAAATTTGTATTGTATTTATTATTATTACAATTAGCGTCATCGTAGCTTACCTTTTCACTTAAAACCTCTCATACTGTCACTATTGTGGACGTCACAGTAGCAAACCGGTTACAAAATTTGTCTAAACTGAATATTAGAAATTATCATCTCATTCACTATCTTTCCATGAATTATGTACACATTCCGTGGTCAGGTAAGTCCCAAAAAACAAACTTTTACTTTACAAAACAGTTAGTCGAAGATCAGCCATAGTCTATACTTCACCAGTATGGAGCACCATTTGCAAAACCAAATACAGTAAACTAGAAAGAATCCAAAACCAAGGAATCATCAATAACTACCCTCACTACACAAAAATAACCACAACTAACAACTCCCCACAATTCAAAAATTAGCCCTTTCTTAAATTAAATCATATCCCAACAAAACAATAGCTTCTAAAATCCATTAATACCGGATATTGGTAACTACAGCAAGAATTCTCTCAAAAGATACATTCATAAAAGAACAAAATACCTGTTGATAAATTAATATTTTCTGTTGCATTGAGAGTAGGGGTTCCGCACTCCAAGTACGAAATAGGTTAAATATACTTTGTGTACCCCCCCCCAAAAAAAAAAAAACTTCGGGTGTGTAAATAAAAATTATCTATTAACATTGTCTTAAAAATGATCTTAATTGAATTTATAAATATTTTCATTAAATTGTAAATATTGTTATTAAACTTGTGAACATTCTTATTTAATTTGTAAAGGTTTTTTTTTTTCTTGAGTAGATTTTTATTTTATTTATTTTTTCCTACTTTTTAGCAATTTTTGTATATAGGTGTTTATATATTATATTCTTCATTCAATTTGTGCCGAATCGTTCCTCGAGAAGGCTTTGGTCTACCCGCCCTAACAGCCAATTTACCCCTACTTCGTTTCCTTCCTATCCTCTAAATCAAATTTAGTTCAAGGGGTTGCTATTTTCATCTATATTTTACCGTTAACTGTTTCCGTGCATGATAATATTATTTATACAATCGCATTTATCATGTACATAAAAAACTAAGTCCAACTGTGACTGGGAAAAAGATTTTATGGACAGTTTTAATGACTGCTGTAGTTACATTTGGTAATGATGCAAGCGCCCTAAAGTAAAAAAAAAATATATTGGTATCCATGGCAGAAATATACAAGCCTTAGATAGTGGATTAAAGGATAAATTAAAAAAAAATATTACGCAAATGTGAGAATTGATGAAGTTAAGTAAATTATATAAAACTAAAGGGAAGAAAAGGACTTACTTTTTATAAGTGGATACTGCATATGCGTGTAATACCTATTGTAGCAAGAGAGGACAAATACATAATGTTAGTTTTGAATTCCAAAGGATTCGTTATTGTAACATTTCTGCTACACATGAATGTTTATTTGGCCTGACCCCCGACTCACAGAACGCCTTGACGACAACGCGTATGCAAATATGCACATAGCGTCCACGACAGTGAAAAAACTATCTCAACACAGGTCTCCAAGTTTGAACTCTACATCCTAACTAAGAACGGCATCAGGTTGCCTTGACCACAAGGCATTTACTGCAATATGACCGACCACAAGGCATTTACTGCAATATGACCACAAAGATCACGACTGTATACCATAGGACTCGGCCAGTCTGGCATCCCACCCCAACCTCCGTCGTCGGGGTGGTGTCGAATTTAATTAGAATTGTATTAATAATCACCCCATAAAACATTTTAAAATATCAATACCATCAAGGCAGCAATACACAGGATGTCGAGATCTTTAATTTCATACCCATTATCATTATTTTTTAACTGCATGGTGCAAAATATCATCCTTTTAATTAATTCATTAATGACTTCACGTTAGTTTTCATGGCGCCTGTTTCATTATTAGTTTCATCGGGTCATTAAATGAAATTAACGTGCCGAATGTTATGCCCCTGAAAAAATCAACAACAGGCCTACAAGAAAAAACATTTTTTTTTTTTGGTCCCTAGGATTTCAGAGCTGATTTTAACTATATTTGGAACGCTGAATCTAAATATGAATAAATCAGTTTTTCTCTATCTGCTCTACTTTTTCAGATTAGAGTATTTTTTAAGTTCTAAATTCCAGTTTGTGCTGTTCTAAATCACATATACAAGGATTGGTTCTTGTATTCTTCTTCTCTCAAGAAGGCAATGTTATATTTTGTCACAAAACTAGAGGACTCCTGGAAAAAATGGGGGAGAAGATAAAGTATCACGAACATCAATGGATGATTTGTGTGGACTTAAAAATGGTAAACCTTCACCTTGGACAAATTGGCCGCACCAAATATCTTGCTTCTTGTGACTCTGGGATAGCAGAGACAAATATACGACTGGGTTAGAAAAGAGTGGCCTAAGAGACAAAACATGGACAATGGGGGAAAAGAATGTCATTAAGTCCTTTAGTTTAACCAGAGAAAATCATCTTTCTTCCACTGCATATGCTGGGCCTTATGGAGCAGTTTGTAAAGGGTTGTAATAAGAACGGGTCATGCTTTGCATATATAGGGAGTGGAAATGCCTCTGTTTAGCTCGGGAAAAATGAAAGCAGGAATTTTTGATTCCCACAAATAAGAAAACTTATTAAGGATCCTGCCTTCGATCAATGAGGCTGAGCGAAAAGCCTGGACTCCACTTGTTGCAGTTGTCGGAGATTTTCTGGGCAAACGCTAAGCTGAAAACTATGTTGGACTGGTAAACGAGATGCTTAACAGTTCCGAATCCCTTAGGTGTAACATGACATTAAGGTGCTCTATTTACACAGCCACTTGGACCGTTTTCCTGAAAATTTAGGAGACACCAGTGAGGAACAAGGTGAAGGATTTCACCAGGATATTAAAACTATGGAGGCCCGTTACCAAGGAAGATGAGTAACACACATGATGGCAGATTACTGCTGGAGTTTAAAGAGGGACTGTTTCAAAATGCTTTCAAGAATGTCACGGAAAAGAAGCATCCGAAGTGTTCAGTGATTTCATCGATGCCTTTTTCCTCTATCTTTGTTTTTTTTTTGTCACGGAAAGGCCTTAAAGACCACGCGAATATCATTACTTTCGGTTCTTTTCTTGTTTTTTTATATCTTTGTTTATTATAATATAACGATAAAAATTCCGTGTTTAGTTTTTTTATTTGACTCATGGATTTAACTTAAAATAGTGTAAAGTATATTTCGCTAAAATGTTATGTCTTAGAAATTTGAGCTCTTAGGCAAAAACTAATGGCATATTTGAATTCAGAGTATCACCACAAAACACCTGCTGGCCTGTTTTATATAGATGGAGAAAACGAAACAAAAATTACATTTTGTACTTCCACGTAATGTATATTTTTCATATGCTACCAACATCAAAAGACACCTCCATGTAAGATATCATGGTCCCAACTTGAAAACCGAGGGAATCTCAAACGACATAAAACTAAAATACTGATTTCTAATGGCCCTTAAAAATAAAATGAATGCCTTTATCAATCTTCTTCCTGGTTGACACATTAGGCATACCACTTTTTACTAAATTATTGTTGCTAAAATTTAAGTATGTCAACTTTAAGTGCTTTATTTTCCTATGCTATAAATGAAGTCAGTGCTATGATGTAGTCGGGAGATGGTAATAGTGACCAAGGTGAATTTGTTATTATTCTTAGAAATTTATTATGTATTCTCTGCAGTTTAAGGTATTGGTACAGGATGACGATGCGTAGGTTAATAGAGGTCTGACAAGCATTTTATAAATTATTGCTCTATAATGTATCGGCAGTTTAAATATTTTGCGATGGAATAGAAGCAACAAGATGGCAGCCTTGCCTTTTGATCTAATAGAATTTATGTAAGGTTAAATGTAAAGCTTTATTGAAAATTATGCCGAAGTACATAACATTTTAAGACCATTTATCATGTTGTATACGCACAGAAACAATTCCACGTGCACGGAGTTTACAGTTGCCATGTATAGGTATGTACACACAAGTTGTAAGTGTAATGTTACAATGTTGTCATATACAGGTACATAAACACGCATGGTGTAAATGCAATGTGTTAAAATGTTGCCAAATACAGGCGCAAGAACACGCAAGTTGTGCTGTAATGTTACTATGTTGTCATATGTGGGTACAAAAACACTCAAGTTGTACGTCTAATGTTACAATGTTGTCATATGTAGGTACAAACACACGCAAGTTGTACGTGTAATGTTACTATATGTTTTTATAACGTTTTATATAATGTTGTAATGTTGCCATATGTAGGTACAAAGACACGCAAGTTGTACATATAATTGTACAGTGTTGCCATGTATAAGAACATAAAAACACATGGTGTAATTCTAATGTTACAATGTTGCCATATGTAGGTATAAAAACACGAAAGTTGTACGTGTAATGTTACAGTGTTGCCATATGCAGGGAAAAACACGCAAGTTGTACATGTATTGTTACAATGTTGCCATTTGTAGGTACTAAGACACGTAAGTTGTACATATAATGGTACAATGTTGCTATGTATAGGAACATAAACATGCATGGTGTAAATGTGATGTCACAATGTTGCCATATGTAGGTACAAAGACACGCAAGTTGTACGTGTAATGTTACAATGTTGCCATATGTAGGAACATAAACATGTATGGTGTAAATGTATTCTTAAAATATTGCCATATGGAGGTACATAAACATGCATGGTGTAAATGTGACGTTACATTGTTGCCATATGTCATATGCCATATGCCATGATAGAAACACAAGCAAGTTGTGCATGTATTGTTACAATGATATATGTGCAGATGGTGCTGCCCTACCTGACGCCAGACATCTCGGTGCCCGCGGCGCTGCTGGCAAGGCGAGGTGCTATTTGCTGCATCGACCTCCCTCCGGACCATCCGTTGAAGGTAGGTAATTGTAATTGTAATCGAGCCTCATATAGCAATTTTATAAGAGGGATAAAAAAATGTTCAATTATTTTGTCTCACTTCGACACAACGGTTCTCTGTCATACAGGAGGCTAACTGCCATCCATGAAGGCTCACTCGATGTGGCCGAAAAGGTTTGATATCGGCTGGGCTCTTTCTCGAGAGCTTAGGTGGAAGAACACCTGGACGGAGATCACGAAATCCTGGCTTTGAGTCGTCATCATGCCCCGTCACCTCTTAAATTCGGTTAGAAATTACTAAAAAAGTGCGGTTACATATTAAAACTGTTGATTTTAACTATGTAATAACATTTTATATCGTTCTGATTTTGACAAATTTTCACAATAGACTACTCTGCAGAAGCAGATTTTTTTTCCGACCACATCCCCACTATCAACCGAATAGAGCATTTCACAATAGTTGTCGTGTCCCATTCTTTCTTATTTCCCGTTAAGGGACTGAGCGGCCCTCTTCTGGCTCAGGCTGAAACCTTATGGCGGTGTAAGGATCTGAACCTAGTTCTAAAAAAAATGTGCTGGAAAAAAAAAAGAATGTTAGTATCAGTTGTTATTCTTAATAAGTAACGTTATAAATAACTCACTTAAAACTTTTCTCACCACCTTTCTTACTAGAAACATTATTCTTTGTTTTCTTCTATATTGGCCATTGTTTTGAGAACTTTAATCAGAGTCATCGGTAAAAGTCGGAAGAAACGACCCTGCTTTTGTTTTATTTTATTTCAAAACCAGAAAACCGTTGGTTTCTACACGCTTTGTCATTTGTCGTTTTAGCTGGAGACAAGATGTGAACGTCACGGTTGACAATACGTTTTTTATTATTAAATTATAATTACACTAAACATTCATGGGGAGAAAATGTCTAGAACTAACGTCTATTTATAACTTTTAAAATTATTTCGTTGTCGGAAATACTAAATAGTATTTTTCATTGTTATTTAGAGAGACTTGGTGGTCTGATGCGAGGGTAACAATCAGGGGCCTTGGACAGCCTTTAACTTGTGCAGAGGGTAACCCGTAAGTGACAAGAGCGCTCGCACTGTCGACTAGTTTACTTTCATTGAATAGAAAGTCTCTATTGAATTGACAGGTTTCTATAATTGTGGTTGGTAGTAGGCATCATCAGATATTCGTGACTTGGGATTGCTTATTTTCGTTCATACTTTCCTCTGGCACAACCTTTATACAGCTTCACACAGCACTACAACCTTCTCGAAGATTAAAGCGGTGGGGGGGAACATTGTAGTTGGAATTCATTCTATTAACGAATGCTAAATATATTTTTACATTTATTCATCAATTATTCAGTTATAAAGCTAAATGTAAAGTTGGATATGCCAAATTGATGTTGCGTACTTAATTCAATTTTATCATATCGAGCCTGATCGGGAAGGTGAAGTACCAAACACCAATTAATTCATAACAATGAGAATGTTAATTTAATAAGCCTTTGTTGGACGCTGGAGGGAATACCTGATTATGAAATAATAACAATAAGCTTCAAATGGAATAATTTATCAGTCTCAAAAGAAATGAACTGTATGTGAAAATGGAATCAGAATTATAAATCAATGACCAACGGTTGACGTCTTATGATAAGTACTGACGGCAGTTTCCAGAATAGCCAGAAGTTATTCCCACTCCTTTTTTGGGGCGGCTCTGGGTCAATGGTTCTTCCGTCTCAAGGTGTCAAATGTTTTATAGCTGTCCATTGAGATTGCTTTCAAATACAATTCAGTTTTCATTCGTTTGACTGTAGGCACACCTATCTTAAATATTATTTTCTGGAGGAAAATCCTCAAAACCACTTGGCCACATCATTCTCACCACTCCTTCTGATATAACTGAACAATATTTCTAAACGATCTTGACTTATTTTCTACATGGATATATATATATACTACAATAATTTGTCATGTTTTACAAGTCTGTCCTACACATTCCGCATACTGTTGATACAAATAAGAAAACTCATAAAACCAGTTTTCCAGGGGGCATTAAGTACTACTCTGCCATTTTTTTTCTTTTAGGGATCGAATGTAATTTTCTGCCTTCTTCAGCATGAGGAAAGGTTCAAGCAAGTGGAAAACAAGAGGGAATTCGATACGTTGTGGGTAACCAAAGGGATGGGCCTCACGCCTCCCCAAGACCTCTCTCGTTCCTTCTATACTCAGTGGTGTCGACTACAGGCATCTCGCAAGGTTTCCGCGGCATTCCACCGTCAGAGCACATTCCCGCTATCTACCATGGCCAGGAGCTTCCATAAGACAGTGGTTCTCGTTAGGGCTGGGCTCCCGTGGAGGCATTACTCTTAGGGTACGCTGCGACATTCCTCCTCGTCTTCTGATCAGCCGACCTTAAAATCACGGCATTAGTTTTACCACTTAATATTAAGACGTCATAGATGTCTTGCTCCATGTATACCAGGGGCAATAATCTATTGGCAAAATATTTCCATATATCTATTGGAAATGAAGTTGGTGATTACTACTGTTGGCTGCCATTTACACACAATTGAAGACTGATTTAATTTCTTTCACTTTGTTTTTTACTTACCTCTGCACCTCTCTATTTCCTTCGCCGCTAAATCTAATCATGTGGTTCTGTCGGCCTTCATTCCTAGTGGAGAATCTCGTCTTCTGCCCGTTAGACTCGCCCATTCCACGTGGTGCACCGCGACCATACCAAGCGGAATTTCCGCTACTGCCCAGTCTGCCGGCTCACACTCGCCTTTAGGATCCGGACGCTTTTCACCTACCCTTAGATACCGAGTGCGAGTTCGTGGTCATTCCTAGACCACATAAACTACCTATAATACCTACCCTGTACCACTTCTCCTGACCATAGTGCACTGTCGGGGCACACCTTCTAAGTTCTTCTAAATGGGGTCAGATCAAAATAACAAACAAGTTGGCCGCCGACTAGGCCGCCAGCAAGGGTCGATAGCACACATTTATCTCTTTTTTCTCATCCGACGGGTATTGGCTAGGTCGCCGAGACCTCCCCCGGTGGCATGACCGATAGTCATGTATACAGGCCCAATCTACCTTACAAGGAGGAAAGGATGGTGAGTGCTGCAGACGCTCAGGACATTATAAAAGAAAAGTGAACAGTGTCAAAACTCCACTCAATATTTATAAAATATCATGGGTCACTTCGAATGATAGGCTGCCTTCACTGTAGTTATATACACCTTCTTTTTGATATGTTTTGGTTCTATTTTACCTAATTGCTTTCACTAATTATTACCTATCTTAATCATGGTTTAACTCCTACATTCTTTTTTGTAGGAGGCATACATAGTATTTCGAAACACGAATAATCTTAATGCTCCTTTTCCATAAACTCAAGCCAATCTCCCAGCAAACGCTTGAACTCATATAATTTAACGTTTAGCTCGTATTAAATTTTATCGTGTCGATGTGTTAAAAAAATTCCCCATATATCTCTCGGTATTATCCCTTCATTTAGCGCCTCCATAATCCCGTTCACGCATATCATTTCAAAGAATACAATGGAGGTGTTAATTGGTTACATTGTCATGTAGTTTCTACCTAGGCCATAGGTCTGCGTGTATGGACAAGTTAAAAGTCAATATCCTGACAACACGATGTCAGGTCGAGCCAACCTCGCGTGACTCACTGATAGTGAAGTTGTAGGCACAACTGTTGAGTCTTCTCATTTTAACTGGCTCATTTCACTGAATCGTTCCTTCGTCGTTCGTCCACTTCAATGGCCCGTTCATTTGCTCTCGAAAGGGGAAGTAGCAGCCATTAAAATGAACGGCTCACCTCAAATAAGCATTCTACGAACGATTCGTTCGTCTGATGAACCAATCCTAAAATTGCGTTCATTGCTGTTCTAGACATCTCTGCAAAAATAGCCTTTCAGACAGTTTGTCGTTCCAAAATGCCGTTGTTATATTATACATTATTACCATCGTTAACTTTTGAGAAAAATACAAGAACTAAACAGACGCTGGACAACTGTATTGACTACTTCAAAGGACATCCCATCTCTCAATAGAAAACAAATTACTAATTTACAAAGTTATACTTAAGGCAATCTGGACTTACGGGATAGAGCTATGGGGGACAGCAAAAAAGTCGAACATCAAGCGTATCCAATCCTTTCAACCAAAAGTCCTGATAACAATAGTAAATGCCCCTTATTACGTCAGCAACAAAACCCTTCATAACGATCTCAATATACCTTGCATTCTCGAACCCACCCCTTCCAAGTTCATGAAATTCCATAGTAACCTATTCAACCACCCTAATCTTCTAGCACAGTCATTGCACTGCACCACTCATCCCTTTAATCCTCCTTGGAGACTAAAACAAAAGTGGCCTCGTGACCTGCTATATAGACGCGTAACAGTGGGAGTCCTGGGAATGGCCAGCTACTCTAATCATGTCCTGAGCGTATGTGGCTCTCGCGCTCTTGGCCAGCCTCCGCTGGGTGGTATCGCGGCTGACGGAGGAGCGTGGGGGTCTTCCCAAGACTCCGCTTCCTCTTTCGCACGCAAGCGAGGTGACAACCATGTGGATTTGGGAGGTCTCTGGGCAGTTTGTAAATACTGTATGAATGAGCGAGTGAATGAAAATTGTAATATGGTATGAATGAAAACATTTATCACAATTACTTATTGCCCAATGAGGCAGATTGAAATTTTATCATAATAAAGTTGTTTAACTTTTGTGATTTAAAAAATGTCGCCAAAACATTTCTCAAGTCCCAGCTATGAAGATATTTGATATTTAAAGTTTTTATCATTACTTTTAAATAAAACTTAGGTGCCCCGTGATAACAGGAAAGCGCAGGATGGATAGATACTCGAGTTGTTTCCAGCCTAAAGCCCTCGAGCTTAAAGATCGATACCTCTGAGGTCAGGAAGTCACCGTGTGTTCACAAATGCGTATTTTATTTTAACAGCTGACCAAACCTTCATTGTCGTGTTTTCTATTTCGTCAATATAGTATTTGCTGAATTATTCTTATTATATACTTATTTGTATAATATTTCACTTATATCTCTATTTTTTACTTCTAGTATTGACAGCAATTTTCTTAAATTATTTGTAACACCTCGACTTTTGTTTTGAAATCATAGTGTTGAACAGTATGTCAAAACATCACTCCCTTATAACTTTCATCGACCCAAGTCGATTTCCGAGCAAAGGTAAGTATCTACTCGAATCTAAGCTCTCTGCTAACCAAGAGTTTTCCCTAGTGGATAGTGCTCTTCCAAAGATATATCCATAGATTCTAAGAGATTGATCTAATGGCGGACATTGAGAAATGCTGGAGACAGTCCTCCCCCCAGCTGCGAGGTCATGGAAATGGATCAAAACATATCGGTCAAGGACAACCGGTCGACCAGACCATACCGTCTTCTCCCAACAGTTAGTAGGTTTTTGTCTTTCAGTACTATCCCATTATCCCGGACCATTTAACAATAGTGGGGGGGGATTCCTTAAAACTAAAAAAAATAAATAAACAAAATCTTTTGGTTAATAAAAAATATTTATCGTTTTTATTGCTTCATTTGTTCCAAATGAATTCCAATTATCTCCGGATTTTTCTTCTTGAAACTACCTTAAGTCATTTACAAAACATTTCTTCTTGAAACGTCCTCAAGTTATTTATAAAACACAATATTACATCTTCATCATCATTATGATTTCAGCCAAAAATGAACATTAAACTCTCCTTTTTCCCCTTACTTTTTTTTTAAATTTCTATTTCACCACTTAGCTAAACACTAGTAGTTATATCTCGTGATTTTTATCAATATAGCGGCCGAATGTACACAATCTTCAAAATCTTAAATTGTATTAAGTGGTTATATATTTTCAAATGCTAACACTTGTATTACGATAGGTGCGAGGCATTATTTGTAACAGTTCAACTCGGGGACAAAACATACAAATGCCGCGTTAAATTAGTTCATACTAGAAAAAATAAACGGGATCAAGTTGAAGGAGTGTAGAAGGCTACAGAATTTTTTCATGGCCACCTGCTGAATGTACCCATGTGTCTGCTATATCTATCCAATTTCTTAGCTGTCTGCACGATACTGTATTGTCCGCGATTTAATAAATAATTACACAGATGTCTATTACGAAAAGAAACAAACGTTTATCACGTTTCAGAACAATTTAAAAGGTGCGGCCCGGCGTACTCTGGTAAACAAACGCAGGTGTGCCAATCCCGGGGAGAACAACCAGGGCCAAACTAATCGGTAACAGTTACCACATATACATAATTAGTCAAGAATCGATATTATCTCGACCTTCTCCGATATTCAGATCAAGGTTGCCGCGGAGGTTACGGTTCGACTTAGAAACTTAAATGACCCGACAGTGGGAGAGTTCGTTCAATGTCGATAATTAAATAATTACTAGATGATTGAATTGTAACTGTTTTTCAATCATGTTCAGTCGGCTATAGAGTAAAGGAAGATACCTACTGTAAAATGTTTAGAGTGGTTAGTAGTTCTAAAGGTTGTCCCAGAATTAACGCAAGATTTGATTTAAATAGAAAACACAGTTTTTAGTATTTTTATTGTTATTTTTTTATTGAATTATATAGTAAATAGGATAGGATTATTTATGGAATAACACATCGGGCAAATGGACTCCATGACCATTTGGCATAAATGTGGTTGAATTTCGTTGATGCAGCGTTGAATTTCTGCTTTTAATGCACGGTTGGATGTGGGCTTGTTGACATACACCTTTGACTTCAAATAACCTCATAAAAAGAAATCTAAAGGTGTTAAATCACAAGATCTAGGGAGCCAATGCTGATCACCGAAACGAGAGAGTACATGACCTGGAAATGCCTCATGCAGGATTTGAATTGTTTCATGGGCTGTATGGCATGTGGCACCATCTTGTTGAAACCACATATTGGCCAAATCAATATCATCACAATTTCGGCAAAAAGAAATTTGTTATGACGCCGAATTGATGTACCTGGACACCCTTTATTTGATCATTTAAAGAATAGTTAATAGTGTAGCATCACACAGTTAAGGGTTTCACAGTCTTATTAATTACTATCTCTTGGTTGATTTCTTAAGTTTTTATTAACTTAACAACACTTCATCTAACAGGTCCCATTGATTGACACTGTATGTGGGAATAGTGACCACCATGGCCATAGCTGTTTTATTTAAATATTAAAAAAAAAACATGTCATTAATGCAATTTACATTGTTTTTTTTTTGTATCTATGGTCCACTAAACCCCCAACATTATACATATTCTTAATCAACACTTCCTGATCTTTTGATTGGTATATTGATATATATATATATAATTATGTTCTTTATAATTACGTTCTTTGAATAGATATGATAATTTTATTTTTTATTCTTTTACTTTAAATTTATTTTATTAACTATTTATTATTAGGTTCTATTAACAAAAATAATTCTGGCAAAAAGATGAATTTAATTTTACAAACATAAAAAATAAACTTATATTAATTTTATAAATACTTGTCTATTAATTCGATTCCTTTTCTTCTTCAATGGTCTTCTTTTTAATCAAATTTATAATTCTTCTCTTCGTGCTATTTCTCTTTCGTTCCGCTTCAGGTCAATAACCACTAACCAACAAAGTTTATAAGTTTTTCTTACTCACAATCTCAAGCTAATAATATGTATTACGGGCTTTTTATTTCATCACTGAATTCAGATACATATATCAGGCTGATTTCAAAAACTAGAGTGAGTATAATGCTCTGTGTGTTTTCTCAGAACCACAACAACAACTCATTATAACTGGCTAAAAAAAACTAGAGAGTAATTTTGTGTGTCTATCCTGATACAACCACAACTATGCTGTCCTTTGTTTTTTTTCATACACTCTCACTTGTTTTTATTTTGCCTTCTTGATAAGTTGGATTAAATATTATATACAAACTCCACAATATCTAATATCACAACAATATATATGATAATTAACTGATTAATGACATATTTTTCATAGATAAATTTTATTTTTAGCAATGTTGGAGCGTTGAGTGAAACTAACATACAAAATATTATTAACCTACCATAATTATGGGTAATTAATTAATTGTTAATAAAAAATAAATATTTCTCTATTGAATTGAATAGAGTATCAGATTAAGATTTTGGTGCTCTCATTCATATGATATTGATTTTCTGTTTCTATTTTTGACCTGTAATTAGGGAAAGTCCTTAAAATTTTGTTCACAATTTTAATTCAACAGTGATTTTTTCTTAAGAAGCATGATATTATGAATGGTAGTTCCAATTGATCCCCTGACAATTGTAAAAATAAAAGTAATCCTATGAAAAATCATTAGTGTCATTTAGCTGTTAATTATCATATTATATTAAAGATGTATCTCTCTCTCTCTTTAATAAATTATCAAATTAAATATTGACTAAGAATATGTATATGTTAAGGTTTAATGGACTATAAATAAATAAAACCAATGACAATGATTTATGACATTTTTTGTTTTAATATTTATATATAACAGTTGTCATGATTACAAAATTCTCAAGTACACTACCAACCTTTTTTTGAATATGTATATGGTAGTAAAATTTATTTAATGAAAGTTAAGAAATAATTGAAAAGATAATTACTAAGATTATGGAAACCTTTAATTGTGTCATACTGTATAGTTTACTATTTTTGTCTAAAAAAAAAAAAGTTAATAGAGCAAATTATTTTTTGTATAACATTATGAAACTACAAAGAAACTTAGGTATTATTATTATTATTTAGGTTCATATAATTATTTATATAACACGCATGTCATCGAAATAGGAGTGAGGTGGTGAAGTTCCACTGGTTCAAAATTAACAATCATTGGAGAGTACTGACAGGACAACAGGAGAATGCTGAAGCAGTTTTGGGAAGAACTAGTAGTGTTGATAACTCTGAAGCAGCAGGCAGTGTAGAAATATAAGTCTTTGGTTGGCGATAAATTCAAACTTGGCCAAAGTGGTGACACTGATAAAATGCACTAAGGATATTCCCATTCTTCAGATAGTGATTTATCTTTATTAATAGTATGTACTACCAAGCCACACCTTAAAAAATCACTTCACAGAATCTGCTGAAAAACCTCCAAGGTGCAGGGAATGTTCAAAAAGAGGGATAGATGTTCAGTACTTTTTGACAAGCCATATTTATTTAAAAACTAAAAAAAAATAATGAGTACCCATTTTTTTAAGTAATGGAATAAAAAATTACTGGGTAATTAGAAAGAAAAGCATTATTTTCTTATAATAACGAATAGGGTGTCAAATTAAAGATATCGACACCCTGATTGATGAGATGTAATAAAATTATTCTTAAAATCATAGTCAAACATTTTTGCATTCTTGGCTTGTTTTGAATTTTTGTTTTTGATATCCAAGATTAAAATTATATAATTTCTCATTTTATACTTATGCAGGGTAGTGGTACCTACCGCCTTTCTTGTACTCTTGACGTGACAGTTGCTTTTCATTTCCTCAAAACCTATATTAAGACATAGCCATGTCTCTAGCCTACATCCCATCAACTCTTAAATTATCCTCACCCAACATCCTGAGGTAACGGGGCCTTCATCAGTGGGATAACCACCGGGTGTAGTATCACTCATAGGGAATTGGTCATTCTGGTTTATGGGTTAAAAATTATTCCCCGGTTTTAGGTTTAAGTTACACAAAAAATACTTATAAAAACTAAGTGGAAGAAATGTTCTTTTCTTTTCTGTTAATCAAGCTGGAATCAGACTTTCAAAATTCACTCTCATTTAAGTACAACCCAAGAGTGAAAATATTAAAAAAATATATATATTTTTTTTAATTTCACGAAAAAATCTGATCATCACGATCTCAAAGCAAAAACTTTTATTTACCAATATCATGTTCTCCCTTCCGATGACAATTATCAGCGTTCATTGTCGATAAGCCCTAGATATCTTCTATTTTCCCTCACTGCCCATGGCATAGACTTGCTTACCTTAAAAGCATTAGTAAGGCCTGCAATTAGCAGGCTTTAATATTATTTGCTTTCTTATATTACATTTTTACTTCATGACATGAGAGGATTGTTATTAATAGCATTCATACTGTAAATATTGTATTATTTTAGGTTTTATAATTATAAATACCTCATAAACAGCCACTAAGAACTAATATTTTGAAGAAGATCAAGTAATTCACTTCCCCAGTACTGATACTATTGGCACCCAATGCCTTCTTGAAGAGGTAGGCTCCATTTTTGTGTTTTTAACTTCCTATTAATAAATAAATGATATATTCCGCTTTAAACAATTATTTGTAAATAACTAATAGTTTTGTAGTAACTGACATTAAGAAGGTAGCTCCTGTACCTCAACCTTTTCCTGTCTTTCATTACTTACTTTACAAATCAATAACAGAAACATATGGCAGGAGAAGAATAAATGTATATTGATATCAAAAGAAATTTCTTATTATTAGGACACTTTATGAGAAATGCAAAATATATAGATACTAAAAGACAAGGAATTAACAGACCATAAAATTTCTTCACCCCTTGAAAATAACTATTTAATACAAGAGAATGATGTACACAATTATAACTGGTCAAATGGAATAGAAGTTTGGGGTAATGGGCTTCAATATCCTTCACATCCTATCATAGTAACCCAGTAGCCAGATAGTCATGCTCCCTTCTTTGTCAATAATCGCATCCTTCATTCACTCTGACCTAAACCCCTTTTAGCAAAGATATCACCACCTTCCGTTACTAGAAGTTCACAGTCGTCACTCCAAGCCCTATGCAAAAGCTCTATTTTCTCTGGCAATCCAAAGTGACATCTAAGGTCCTAGGCGAAAGTGACCTTGTAAAAAAATCATACAAAACAATAAACTAAGTCTCAAATAAGGCGGTTTATCTAATAAGCTTTTGTTCCTGGAATGTAAAGAGACCAGCATGGTACTCTATGTATTACTTATAATACTGTTTGAATTGAACACTTTTCAATAATCATGGCAGTATGCGCTAAACATGCATTATAACTATAGTTTGTTGAATTGGATTACTGATAAATATAATCGCTAAAGTATTGTGGCATATAAAGTGGGGAAATATTGTGTATGGATAAGAGGAATACAACAAATATCTATCAAGATGTCACCCAAGAAAATGATGGAATTATTAGCTTCAAAACTATTTACAATAAAAATGTGTAATTTATTCCCCAATGTGTTAATAATAAATGAAATATTATGGTGTAAAAGTAATTAAAAAAACTAAAAATTTGTGAGCCAATAATATAAATCTAGACCAAAAGTACGGACAGATTTTTGTTAGTATTTTTTAAAAAATCATATACAAAAATATAAATGTTTTGGGTTCATAATATTCTGTAGTTCTTTCACAATCATTTAATAAACAATTTGAGAAAAAAATGAAGGTTCTAGGCTCCCCTGTATCAGCTGTTGTGTATTTTTTTGTTTATCAATAGATAAGAGTATGGGTAAACCCCAAAATAGACAATTCAGTCTCCAAGCTGTTTAATAGTTCACCTTCTGAGTTCTGGCACTGGTCAGTTTTCTCTCATGTCTGTCGATCTTGCTCCCTCCTTAGCCTCCACTCCTGCATAGCATTGACGCGGTTGCAGGAGTAGCATCCCCATGCGAATCCCCCGATCTCCCAAATCCTCCTTTTCTATAGATGGGAAGGAAACAAATATGAGAAAATTGGGGGGATCCCTTGGATGTATGCCTGTATTATGAATGTGGCATGAGTACACAATATTTTATCACAATTAATTATTGCCCTTCTAGGAAAGATTGTAATTTTCTCCAAATAAATATTTATTAAAAAAATAAAAAAGAATTATTTCACCCATCATCAAACATTCTTACTTATAAATTTATGTTTTGATCTTTAGAAATTGGTTGAACTAAACAATTAAATGAAATACTTAGTATGTAAATAATGAAATCAGATACTTTATTTCCTATGTAACATGCCACTTAATTGTATTTAGTCACATGTTAGAATGGTGATATTTGTCATAAGAGGGGAATTACCACCCTCGAGGCTGGAGAACGTAGCTCCAAGTTCTTGACATAAAAATAGAAGACACCGAAATGAGTTGATAGTTATTTGAGGGTTAAAGAGTATTGAAAAGAGATCAATAACCAATTGTCTATTGATGTGTTGTTACTACATGCAATGACCTCTCATCGGGAGTTCTAAAACTGTTTAATGACAGACTTGAATATTTCATATAAGGAAATATTTTTTAAGATCAGCGAAAAGTTAAGAGAAGCTCTTATTTGCATTTTTTAAAAGGCTAGAGAAGTATGAAGGATTTTTTTTTTCTTAGGTTATATACACTGAAAGTTAGTTACATTAATTATCCAAAATCTAAGTTATTATTTTCTTAAATATATTTATCTTATAGATACCCGTCAATTACCAAGAAAAGGCTTGGAGCTAAGAACATGGTTTTCGACATGCTTGTTACCACATTCATCTTTAAGACCAACCACTGTCACCTTCTTTTTTTGGTCGTCACCGTTGGTATTATTTATAACACCTGTTTTGAAACGAAAGAGAACTCGTGTTGTCAGTCAGTGTGAATCATATAACATCAATTACTATGAGGTTAAAAAATAGACAATGTCAGTGTTAACTTAACAGATAACAATGAAGAATTGAAAAGAAATAGATTAAGCAAAATAGAGACAGACTTGCAGAAAAGAGATCTCTTAGTACTTAGTCAACCTTATTTTGTAAGCACCCCATGCACAACCCACTAATATTGTTAAACTGCTTTTAATCAATTCAAATTAATTAGAATTAAAGTTAATTAATTTAAATGACATCCACATCACACAGGTTGGACATTAAAAATATAATGGCTGATATAGTTTGTGGTCATTGTATAAAGAAAATGTCCGACCTGTGTGTCATTTAGATTAACTAACTTCAATAAAATTAATTTGAATTGATTAAAAGCAGTTATTAACATTACTGGGTCGCACGTGGGGTGCTTACAACATGTGGTTGTCCAAGTACTACCAGTTCTCTTTTCTGCAAGTCTGTCTCTAAGCGGGAACACCACACTTTCTGCTTTGTTTTTCCTCTTGCAACCTAGGGTTAGAAAATGCAAGGTTCTTTGAATATACGGAGGGACACTCATATGCTGTTTTTTTCCCCAACTAAAAACAACACACTAGAATTACAATAAAATTTAGTGTATTCTTATTTATACATTGTTATATAATATATTTACATAAAATAATCTGTCTTATATGGTCCATTTCAAGTACTTTAAACTTTATATATATATAAAAAACTGATTATCTCATTACTTAATGGCTTTTATTGTACTTTGATCCCATATTGGGTTGTTCCTGAATATTGTATGAGAAAAGAGCCATAAATATTATGTTTCTGAATACCAATTATTAAAAATTCTCATTTCCAGAATTGAATTTTTTTGTTACAAAATTGAGTTTTACTGATATTTTTTATTTCCGGCCGGGCCCTTTTATAATAAAATTGGCTGGCAGTTAAAATTAATAATCTTACATATGTAAGATGTCCCTTATGGTGTTTCAATTCACACTGTGTATTAATGAGATTTAGTTATAAAGAATTTAGGTCATTAATATCATTTGAATTGTTAGATGTCTGGTTTCAAATCATGGTAATTGGTTGAACTAGCCTAAGCCACATCATCAAATTGACGTTTGTAATTATTTTAACATATTTACTCTTAGTTTTCTTTGGTATACATATAATTGTTATTGGTAGTGATATAATATATCATATTATTTTTACTGGGGGGACTTTTTCACTTCTCTACCGCTCACCATGTCCACTGAACAGTTAACAAGTTGCTTTGTAATGGACTTCTTGGATTTGCAGTAACTTTGGTTCGGTTAGTAATATTAGGGAAGCTCAACTTTTCCTACCGATCAGTTTGCTGATCTAGCTTATTAGAACAATTAAAAAATAACCTTTGGAATAACCAAATACAGATCTTAACTATTCAAAACTACAAACCCTTGTTTTTCTCTGATGTCTCAAGTCTTTTTTCGTCAACAGACATGAATTTATAAATGTATGTTTCCCTTGTTCTTATTTATCTATTAAAGGGTGCCAAATTAAAGATGTTAAAATGTAAATTTATACCACATTGGTAGTTTTTGTGCTTCCTTGTTGTTAATCATTGAACATGTTCGCGCAAATGAACGATTGTTAGGTTGACTGTACTTTGAGTTATTTAAAAATACATTATTATCTTTAATGCCTGTGTGGTGGGAAAGACGTTTTTATACTTGAGTTCTTCTCTAGGAAGTAATTTTATTTCATGATAAGAATTAGTTCTACAAGTGTTATAACCAACTCTTGGTAACATCTGCCAAACAAAAATGATATGAATTCTACTATAAATCAGACACCACTGACATAATGAATATATGTACCAGAATTATCCACATCAGTTGTCAAATTTCAAGATGGCTGGATTTATTTTAGGTTAACATAACACTACTGAACTTACCTTTTAACTTACAGCAGCGCTACCTAAAGTTATCGAGAGTTCTTACTATAGAATAACATTGTTTTAATTCATATCTTCCTGACTAGATGAAGTTAAATCAAGTTTAAAAACTTATTCCTGAATGTAAATTAGATTAAAATATTTTTACCTCCTAGTACATATACATTAATAATATACTCTAACAGGTATAGAACAATCTATAACTTTACATTGGCACAACTCTACTGAACTTACTTAAAATAGATCAGTTCTTATAAATTAACCTTAAATAAAGTCTTATTTTTTTTTTGCAAAATAATGTTCATTTTACCAATTGAACATTAACAATATGTAAGCTGTCATTAAAAATGGTTCAATCATTCTGAAATTTTAAATGTATATCCCACAATATGCTGATTATACCTGATAGTTAAAATAAAATTGTATTTTATAGTAATGCATTTTTAATTACTATAAAAATTCAAAGATTGCGATAGTCTCTGCAAAACCTAAAACACGTTAAAGTTTACTTTACCTTTTTTCAATAAGGTCCCATGAATTGCAGAAAAAAACCCAACTCAGTATATAGGTTATAAGAGACTCATAACAAGGTTATGATGAACAATAGATAATACCAATTAATAATAGGAATATTATAACTTCTAGTGATCCCTGTTTAACTAAAAAGTGTAAATTTGAAGGGTTCAGAAAATAAACAATAACGTAACAAGGAAGAACAAACATTTATTTAACTAATCCTTTAAAGGAAATGTGTATAAATTATTTTACAGGAACTATTTATTTATCTTTCAAACAAAGAAAATTATTGTGAATTAGCACTCTGGTATTTAAAAAAAAAAAAAGAAGGTATTTAATGGCAATTTAAAAACTAATCACTTATCAATGATTTGAAAAACTCAATTTCGTACAAAATTATAAAAATATTTTTTGATTTAGTAAAATCTGCATGAAGTTAATAAAAAATCTTTAAAGGCACATTACACAAATTTCCAGAGGCAAATGTTAACTCAATATATAAACATATTTATTTTTTAAAAAAAAATGGTTGGTTACTGTCTTTGGTATTGTTGAAGGTTGTAGGCCAACATAGTTTGCTGTTGTTGCTGACTCTGAGCTTGTTGACTTGCTGCATTAGTGGGCCAGGATGCTTGCTGCATTGGCGCTGCCATCCGGTACTGTTGTTGATACGCCTGGTACTGTTGCTGGTATGGGTACCCTTGCATTGCGGCTACTTGGTACTGCTGAGCAGCAGCTGCTGCTTGGTACTGTTGTGCCGCCTGAGGGTACCAATACCCTGCACCAGCATTACTGTACATACCATATTGTTGCTGTTGTTGCTGCTGCATGTAGCTCTGCTGTTGGCTCCCTCCACCTGAAGCTGACTCCGGGTTTTCCTTACCCCAGAAACACTTGACCACTGCCCCGTTGATCTCTGTGTTGTGGGTGCCTTCAATAGCATGGGCAGCAGCGTCCTTGCTCGTGAACTTTATGAAAGCATATCCCTTGTCCTTGAAGCAGCGTATGTCTTGAATTGTGCCATAAGAAGAGAAGACTCTGTGCATCAACTCATCATCTATTCCATTGATGAAGCCTCCACAGTAGACAGTGCAGTTTGTAGGACTGGACTGGTTGTACACTTCTTCGAACGTTGCCGGCTTGGTCTCTGTATTCCTGTTGTCTCGTGGCGGAGGTGGCTTCCTTGTTGACCAGTTGGTCCTAATGCTCCTGCTACCAAGCCACTGTCCATTCATTGCCAAGATGGCATTTTCTGCCTCTGCTTTTTTAACAAATGAAATAAAAGCATATCCTTTCGACTTGAGGGTCTGCGGGTCTCGCACAATTCTGCAATTAGATATTTCCCCAAATGGTGCGAAAGCTTCTTTTAAAGTCTGAGTCTCGATTTCAGGGCTCAAATCACCTACAAATATATGATAATGATTACTAGTATCTAACTTGGGTTGGTTTCCCGAAGACGTCGCCCAGTTAACTTTCATTTCCTTGTCTAAAAATGAGCGTTTGTTCATAGCTACGAGAGCGGTAGCGGCTCCCTGGTGCGTGGCAAAGTCAATAAAAGCATAGGGATCATTGCCGGGATCGCGAATTACCTTACATCCATTAATTGGGCCGATCTGGGCGAACAGCGTACACAACAGTTCTTCAGAAACCGAATGGTCGAGGTTACCGACGTACAGGGTGGTTGGGTTACTTTCGTCACTCATCTTATTTACATACATAAGGTTTGAAACAAAAAAAAACTAAATAAAAGATATTCAGGAGATGGCGGCTGCTGAGAAGAGAGTCACTGGAAACACTGTGTAGCACTAAAGAACTCTATAACTAACATAGTGAGCACTGAGGTGAAGACGCGAGCATGAGAAGCGAGCGTGTGTGGACTGAAGCCGTGGCCATCTTGCAATGTCCGAAGCTGAACGGTAAACAGTCCACGGCCTTCTATTCTACCCACTTTGTCTCCGGCACTTGCTACTCTAATCAACTACGGCCCTCAATTAACATTAGTAACCTTTTAAATAAATAAAACAATATATTTACTCAACTATTTACCGATATTACTCAATAGTTAACTTGTAATAATTTATGCGGCCTGCTATCAAAGCAGTGTCACGTCAAGTAACAACCTACCCAGCCGAACGTAAACAAAGCTTAATTGCCTTAAATAAAAAAGGTTATCTGAAATTTAAAACTTATTTGACTACAAATATGAATTAAACTAAACCGTTTGTTGTATTTAAATACAATTTACAAAACAAGGAAAGGGGGAATTTCCTTTTTGTTTCGAAAAAATAAAATACAACTATTAAACCTCGTAATTGTTTGTATTAATAAACAATATCTATTTGTTGTAAACTGAATGCTATAGGGAAAGGAAATTCAATGCAATATTCATGTGATCAAATTACTTTCATTTGTGATAAATAATGCAATGGTTTTCTTAATAATTCCTTATAATTTCAGTTGCCATGCTAAAGTTCGCTTCCAAAAAATTTCCTTTTTTTTATACAGCTAATCCCCAATAACCCCACATATATTCCAAATGCTGTTTATAGTCTTATACTATATAATAGCAATTGAGTGACTAATTGACTGTAGAATGTATTTTTCCTTTGAATTGAATTAGGCCTTTGAAAATATAAGAGTTTAATGCACTAAGATAATATAACTTCAAACAATTGATTAAACCAAAGGCAAAAATATGACTGTAGAACATATGTTATTAAGATTTATACATCTAACGTTAATAATGTCATTACTGCCCTTCTTAATGCTTATGCATACACATGCAAATCACAATGCTATAATTACTAATTTAAATAATTTATGGTATCTTCAATAACATATGAATATCAGCTAGTTAAAATCAAAATGCTTTTGTCTTAATTTCAACATTAAATTTATTTATGTTCATTGTAACTGAAGTGGTTCCGAATATTAACTTCGGTTTCGCAATCACAATCATAATGTTTTACAATAAGGTGTCCAATCATCCTCCTTTAGGGTGGACAGTCCTTTGGAAGTTCTGCCCTCCCTCGAAAACTGTCCTCATTTTTGAAATTTGATGACTAGTCAGTAAATCTCCTTAATCGATCAATGCCGAGCCAATCTTTGTGTGATGTGACGAATTTGTATTTGGATAAATTAAATGATTAAATTCTTGAAAACGAATACAAGTGGAAAATCAAAATGTTGAAATTGGTTGATTGAAAAGTAGATGGAAATATTCAGACATCTCAAAAATGTGACAATTTATTTATTCTTGTGCTGCCCTGGAACTAATGCAGCAATTAAAAGAGTTTTTTTCAAGAAAAGGCTTTCAGACAACTGAGAAATCGAGATAAAACAAAGGATATTTCTTGATCAGATATTTTGAATTTTTTGTTTGAGGATGATACATTGGGAAAAATATTTAGTTTCATTTAATGGAAAATAATTAATTTAAATAATAATTAGTAGGCATGTAAGTATAATTACAATATAAAATGTCACAAATGTTATGCCTTTGTCAAATCATAGTGTATGATTGTTGCAATGAATAAAATGTTTCTTTTATTTACAAAATTGTTTACTTAAATTTGTGTCATACTTAAAAAGAATAGTGGGTCCTACGTTTCATTATAAAAAAGTTTGGTCACCTTATTTATAATAAACAATATTTTGTTCTTTTGATATTTGAACATAATCCTTAGGTAATTACTTTATTTTAATGCTAAGAATGTTTATTAAATATAAAAATAATTTCATTTTATCAAGGTAACCAATTAATCAATAAATAAATAATTGTTCACGAATACTGCCTGGCACTCCAAACATGACTGTTAGATGTGGAATCTGTAATATAAAGATCTGGTAATGTTTTCTCTTCTTTAATAGTAAGTTATAAAGTGGCCAACTTTACAACAATGAAAAACAGCACTGTTCCCCCTAAAGAAGGACAATTGGTCTCCTAATTTGTAGGGTTCCATTGATTTATTTGAATTCATAAACGTCTATCTATATTGGTTGTGGTGGGTCTCATGCTCAAGCTTGAGATATTGAATTTTAAATGGAAGTCACATTTGGTATCACTAAGGCATAATTTATCCATATCCATAAATAACAAGAGTCAATATTAATTAATTACAAAAATTCAATAAAACTATGACCAACACAACTTTATTTCAACAAGTGTTTTTTTTTAGAGGAATGATATTTTTTCATGGTAATTCCATTTAATGACCAATTATGATGAAAATAAAACTGGCCCCTTGAAAAATAGTGAAGGTAATTGATAAATTAATTAGTAGTAACTAGTAAAATATGTATTTTTATATTTTATTGGCTAGGGTATTATAGATCTTGTCATCCTCATTGATAGTAATATATTGGGGTTTAAGTTGACCATAGTTAAATTAAGTTATTAAAACTGTCATTTTTTGTTATCAATCAATTTTACTCAGAGGGATGACATTTTGAATGAAAGTTTCACCTGAAAACCCAAAGATGCCAAAAAATGAAAGCAACCTTATAAATAAAAAAAAGTGAAGGGTCAATTATAAGGCGAGAGAAAGAAGAAATAATATTAAGCGGGTAATTAAAAAATAAATACTTTCCCATCAAATTAAGTAGGCTATCACATTATATACCTCAACATTAATAATAGGGATGACGTGTTGGAGCTTTGGGGGGGGGGACTGGAGGGTGGACTATTGTTACGAAAATTCACTAGAACTGTTAATAAAATTGTTTTCACAACCGTAACAAAACCATTGATTGTTTGTAGAATCACCCTAGACTTAATTTTTTTTAGAGAATCCACCCCTGTGAAATTTTTGTTCTTGAAGCTTTTCAAGAATATAGAATTCCTCTCCTTCATTGAAAACCCATCATTCATAACCCAAAGAAACGTCATCTCCAACTCTTTCGTTTACTGCTAGTTTAGAGACTACAATAGTCTACTTATTTCATTAATTCCAGATAAGACAACTGACTTTATTTTAAAGTCTCTCATTATAGTTGCCTTTTTGTATATTTTTGAGTTGTTTTTTTTGCTGCAAGTTATATTATGATTCAAAAGGTAACATATCTCCACACATGGGGGTTTACCTGCACGAGATTTGTCAGCAAGAAACTGTGAAACCAATCTCAATAAAGGCTGCGAAGAGAGAAAAACACTTTATTTTAACTACACAGCATAATACTTTTCTGTCCAATGGACATTGTAAATATTAATATCCTAATATAAAATAAGGAAATATATAAAGGAAAATAAAATAACAACAGCACAAAAATATAATAAGATAATATTTATAGTCATAGCTATTGAAAGGTAGTATTTTTAATTAATGATGAAATATTAGTAATTAATTTATATGATGTGAGTATTTTTTATATAAATATTGGGTTGGCAAGAAAGTGATTTTGGTTTGCACCAGTCGGTAGATTTCTGTTTCGTTCTTATTTTGTTAATGTTAGAATTTTTTTCTTTTGAGATTTGGTAGTTGATATCTTTAGGTTGCTATAGAAACAAGTTCCGTGTAATTTTGTTTACAACTGTGTCAGTTTATGGTCAGTTACAGAACGCACGTGTTAGATTTGGTTTAAAATTTTTTGTTCTGGAGTTTTTTCACTAAAAGATGACCAACATTCTGGTCGACCTTTTGAAGTTGATGATGAAAATCATATAAGACGGCTTGGACTTGTTAAGAAGCTAGATATTTCGGTTCCGCCATAACAATGCGAGACCTCACACATCTTTAGCAACATGTACAAAACTATTGGAGCTTGGTTAGGAAGTGATGTCACATACCCCATACAGCCCCACCTTGTACCATCAGATTATTATTTTTTTTGAAGTTTACAAAACTTCTTAAATGGTAAAAATTTCAGTAATAAAAATGACCCCAAATCGCACTTGATTGAGTTTTTTGCTGATAAGGAACAGAAGTTCTATGAGCGTGGGATCATAAAGTTACTAGAAAGATGGGCAAAGGTCATCAAACAGATTGAAAGATATTGGACTGATTAGAGTTCATTTTTTGTATAGAAAAAATTAAGTTTTATTATTTCACATTAAAAAAACAAAATTACTTTCTTGCCAACCTCAATACATTTTGACAATATAAATAAAATTATAAGGAAGAAAGACATAAGAAAGAGGGTGTATGAGATAAACTATAAGTAAATAATAATATAAAGTAGTGGCCAGGTCTTCTCACTGAAAAAATTGACCTTGAAAAATTTGGTATAAGAACGTCAGATACTAGTTACTGTTTATTAAGCCAAAGACTAAAAGGTGAAAGAAAAATCGGGAGTCCTGAGCGTCTGTGGCTCTCGTGCTCTTGGTCAGCCTCCGCTGGCTCTTATCCAGTGACGCGGCTGACGCAGAAGCGTGGGGGACTTCCCAAGACTCAGCTTCCTCCTTCGCAAGCGAGGGAGGTGACAACCTTGTGGACTTGGGGGGCCTCTGGGCTGTTTGTAAATATTGCATGAATGAGCGAGTGAATGATGAATTGTAAATATGGTATGAATGATAACATTTATCTCAATTACTTATTGCCTAATAAGGCAGATTGTATTTTTATCTTAATAAAAATTGTTGTTGAATCAAATAGATTCCAAATTTAAATTCCATTGTAAATGCAGTCTATGTCAAGCGTCATAAGTTAAGAGAACATACAAGAAATTAAAAAGAACAACTCAGGATCTCTACCATAGAAAAGACAGTACCTTTTTCAAACATTTCTTAAAAGAGAGACTAACTGAAACCAAACATAGTGTCATATTTCTCCACAACCACTCTAAAATCAATAATTGAGGGGATATTGAAATAAAAATATTGAGAACATGAATACGAGGAACCAAACTGCTAAAATTACAATAGTCGGAGGCTTACCTCCCTCTCCTCTGATATTGCTAGCAGCCAGTTGGCAAGAAGTTTCCGTGTTTGCCTCGACACTTTTTAGGCAAATGTAAAAATTACATGGAAACCAATTATTTAATATAATTTAAATGTTATATTATATTATTATGTCCTTTGAAAAATAGATATGGTAATTTTATTTTTTATTCTTTTACTTTAAATATATTTTATTTACTATTTATTATTAGTTTCTATTAACAAAAATAAATCTGGCAAAAAGATGAATTTAATTTTACAAATAAAAAAATAAACTTATATTAATTTTATAAATACTTGTCTATAAATTTGATTCATTATCTTCTTTAATTCTCTTCATTCTTTAAACAAATTAATACTTCTTCTCTTTGTGCTATTTCTCTTCCGTTCTGCTTTAAGTCAATAACCCATCAAAGTTTTTAAGTTTTTCTTACTCACAATCTCAAGCTAATAACATGTATTACGGGCTGATCCCAAAACTAGATGAGTATAATGCTTTGTGTGTTTTTATTCTCACAAACAACAACTATATTATCACGGGCTGATCCCAAAACTAGTGAGTAATTATGTGTGTGTTTTCATCATGATCACCACAACTATACCGTTAAAGTTTTTCCATTATAACTAGACCCAGACACCTATACACTAGGCCGGTCCCATAACTAGATGAGTATTATGTGTGTGTGTTTTCATCATCACAACAACCAGTATACTCTCTTTTGTTTTTTTCATCCACTCTCAATTGTTTTTATTATGCCTTCTTGATAAGTTGGATTAAATATTTATTTAAAAACTCCACAATATCTAATATCACAACAATATTTTATAGTGAAAATATTTCATCAACCTATTTATTATAAATATTAACTGTATCTATTTATTAATATTTATTAATTTTAAAATTTCATTTTTTTTATTTATCTTTTAATTTTCCTTGACAAAATGTTTTAATATGAATCGTGTAGTTTTTATGTTATGTTACCTTGAAGATGATGACATGAGATATGTAAAATCGGGGCCTAGGCTGTACACAGTGTAGGCACTCCCAAGGGCTTTATAATGCCGGCTTTTGTTCACCAAAGGTATATCGTGTCAGATAGATAAAAAGTACTTATTCGATCTCCTCATTTAATAATCAAAAAAGCTAATCTACTGGGATATTTTAGCTAATGGGATGATTGAACATTAATGTGAATAAATGTGTTTAAGAAATAAATAAAAAACAATTTGTGAACAACCATGAACAATAAGATTTTATTAATTTACAAGAAAACTATTATAGATTGAGAAAATGAACAAAACAACAATTATAAAATGCATGGTTGATTCAATCATTATTTTTTTCTAATAGAGAATATCAAAAAGATTATATTCTTTATTGTATTAAACAATTGTAATCATTATTCCCTGCTGGTGGAAAATATCAAAATTAACCCTTCCTTATAATACCAAACAAGAATATGACTAGTTTATGAGAGAAGATAAAAAAAAAACACTTGTGAAAATTGAGTCTTAACTATTGAATTTCCTTGATAGGTATATTCAAAAGAACTAGAATATTGATTTTAATTAGTTCTAATTATGGCATGGTGTTAACAATTAATTGGCAATGGCTATGGTACATATTAATGCAGCTCCAGCCGGCTTCACCTTCAGTCATACAGCTTCCTACACTTCAGTCTAAGAGATGTCGTCTACAGCTCCAACCAAGAAGTGGGTTGACAACCCTTTTAGTTTGGACCAAGCTAGCCAGAAGAGAGGGTAAAAACATATAGTCCCTCTTGTTTAGTTATCTACCAGCCTTAATTATCTTTATAAAAGGAAAAATGAACCATATGAAGGAAGTTTGGTGTTAATACTTAAATGTATAGATTTCTCTTAAATTGTTTACTTATCATCAAAAGATATTGATAGGTGAATGAAGGAATGTGAAGACGGCCATCAAGGGTGTCCGACTAACTACCTGTTTTTAACCTTTTCAGCACTTGCCTCCGGGGCGTAGTTCTTTACAAATATATCACATTGTCTAGCTCCGGTAATTCTTAACAATTTACAATTAACCTAAAGTAATAATTATATTCCTTAATTTCTCATAAGATATATGGGTACTTATCCCACCGTATCGCAGACAGCTGTACTGTTAAAAATATCAGTGGAAAAATAAAAATATAGTGGGCAGAAAACTTGTTTATTTATTTATGACTTATTAAAGTTTTAAGTTTTAGTTTAAAATGTTTTAGTTTAATGTTTAAAACAGATTCAAATCCGCATAAATTCAATCCATCAGCTTTGGTAGGCCTAGCCTCTTTTAAAACATTCTGCTTCAAATTAGTTATCTTAAAAGTACAAATGATCAATTGTTATTTTATTTTAGGAAGAAGTATTTGATTTCATGAAATTCTACCTACTGATTGAATGATTAAAATCTATAATTACCGAGTTACAATAAATTATATGTTTTTTTTGTTCTTTCTATTATTACATATTCTTTACTTTTCCGTTATTATCAGTACTTGATACTGGGCATACACAGTATGCCAAAATCTTATCTCCAGTCAAATTGTTTTCCGTTTAACTATTTAATCTTCCTCTGTTATCTCCATTGTTATTTTCAACTCTCACTGATACTTGACTTGACTGACACTTGATTTGAACAATCTTATTATTAGCATCTTGTGTGTCAGACGTTCATAATAATATATATTTTATAAATATCAGGACATTTTCCCTGTATCTTTTACTGTGCATATTTTCACAATTTATTCAATTATCAATAGACAAAACAACATTATACCTAATTTACAATGTAGAAGCATTGATTATGAAATTCAAGGCTGCTTCGAAGGGTTTAGTCAACAGATAAATCAGTTTTAGAAGCCTGACTTTTTATTGCATTTTTATAATTATTGTTGAAGTTTCCCTTGAATTTTGTCATCAAAATCGTTCATAATTAACACAATTTAGTTGGTTTATCAAAAACAAAATTGTACAACATAATTTTAATCCTATTAGTTATATTAGATTTTATGTATTATTATTACTCCAACCTTAAACAGTTCCCTACCTGTATATTTTCTTTGCCTTTATGTTTTATGTTATCTCTTGTTTACTTGAGTTTGTCTTCATTTTTTCCCCTTTATTCTATTAGGACACATGCCATAAAAAATTAAGGAATACAATTATTACTTTGTGATAATTGTAAATGTGTATTATTGTTAAGAATTACCGGAGTTCGGCAATGTGATGTATTTGTAAAGAAATACCCATGTATTCTTTCTTATGTGTTATTAATCCCATGGTTCAAAATTATTTGGGAAATGTGGGTTTTCATAGAATACATCCTACAATATGTCACTTCAAGAGTAGGTCCCTTTATCTCCCAGATTTTTCTTCTATTCAAAACCACTCTTTTCACCATCAAATTTAATAATTGTTTTAACAGTACTGATCTGCTCCAGGTGACAGAATTCAGTACTCCTCTGATTTTACTTTTATTTTGTCAAAATCCTTTGTTACTTCTATGTTGCTGTTAAACATAGGATATACAGATGCGGTAAGGATAAAGTTGAAGTAGAGGATGGACATGCTTTGTCTTAATATGGGAGGTGGAGTGATGAAGTGCCCGCTTGGGCCTGAAGTAGACGACATAAGACAAAAAATGCTGTGCTTTATTTCCAGAATAGTGGGCCCCTTAGTGCTTTCTCTCCTCCGGGATGGCATAAAATTGTTTATTTAGCTTTGATATACATGAACTCTGCTAGGCATTAGGTAAAATGGTATCACCTTCTTCTGTTAGAAAATTTTTCATGCCACTTAGACCTTTTGATTCCCTGCGTATTTCTAATGGTTTCTTAAAATATTATTTACATAAATAAAGGGTAGTGGGAGGGTGTGATCTTGCTAGAACGAGGTCTCCTAGAAAGCCTATCAGAAATAAAATAGGACAGGCTCATTACGTTGAAGCTGAAGATTCTTCAGGCGGTGCTTCGCTTTTTCATATTGTCAATGTAAATTCATCTAGCACTGGGTACCATTTAACCATTAATTTTTTAAAAATAAGGAGGAAATATACTTCGAACTAGATATGGCCTGTTGTTGCTCTATTCTTTAATTAAATAACCTCTAGTGACTATTGCTACTCAGAAACAATTGTTCCAATATACCAGATTACCTTTTGGTATAGCATTGGTGCCAGCCAAGTTTCAAAAAACTATAGACAGTATCATATCTGTATTGGACGGCACAGCCTATTGGATGGTATTTTAATTGGAGGTAAGTCTTCTGGTGATTTGAAGCATAGATTAATAAAGGTGCTTCAACGCATAGAGGGTGTAGGACTCACAGTGTCAAAGAAGAAATGTGAAATAGGGAAAAATTCATTAAATGCTGATGGTTCGGATACTATAGAAGAAAAAGTTAAAGCAATTTTAGAGGCACCAAAACCTAATAACGTAAAAGAAATGCAATTTTTGTTTTTGTTTTTCATATCCCCTTGTTACAAAATTAATATATGTTACAAAATATAGATCTACAAACGAATCTATTTACAATTGCTTCGTTATATTTCGTGTAGCTTAGCTGCATTTTATACAAATTCTGTTTTCTACTAATAGTGATCTGCATTGTACAGAAGTATAATGATGTACATAAATGGCCTGAACTTATTAAAAGTGATCATAGACTATAATCATCATCTTAACCTAATTTTCCCTGACAGTCTGTTGCCATAGATGTTAATGTTAATGGTGGTGAGGTCAAAGTGTTAAACACTGGGTTGGTTAGGTGCTGTAACGAGTGAAAAAAATTGATGTCTCCGGTGGATGAACTCTCCCACTGATGGCACACCAAGAGGGTGCCAAAATGGGTGTAGGTCGGCGTTCTTTAACTTCTCTCGAGAGGTATGTCCGTCCACTTTTCTCAAGATCCTATCCTAAAAGTTATTTTCATTAATGAGCCTTTTTTTTTTTTTTTTTTTTTTTTAATAAATTGCTTCGAAAATGCGTTCGTTATGAGTAGAGCAAGGAATGTGATTTTGCGTGGATGGAACTGCATAAATTAGTACGACACCGCTCACTGTTATAATGAAAATCCGCCAATCACACTCACTGTGGATGGGTGGTATTGACACAAAAATATTCTGATGGGATAGAAAAACCGTTATCGTTCGCTTGTCGAACATTAACCCAGTCTGAAAAGAGGAGTTCGCAGTTATTGGTATGAAGCAATTGTATTTGGAGTGAAAAAGTTTCACGATTATTTATTTGGAAGGAAGAGGACATCTATTAGCGATCATAAGCCGTTGGTTTCAATTTTTTGGACCAAAGAGAGGGGAACCCTTTTGGGAACAACGAATCGACTCCAGCGTCGGGCCATCTTGCTTGTTAATTATATGTATGATATTGAATGGGTATACTCTATGACTGCCTATCAAGAGGCTCAAGAAGTGGGAAAAGGACGATGAAGTCACCATCGACTACGTATTTGATGATAATGTGGAATTGAAACTCAATTTCAAGAGGTGCTTGCGGAAACTGGAAAATATCTCATACTACCTGGAAGTCATCAGCTACACAAAGTTTGGTTGGCCGGGTAAAAAAGGTCCGCCTCTCTAAAAATGCAATAAAATTAAAGGGGAACTACAGGTTGTGAAAGACGTACTCCTTTAGGGGTCTAGAGCAATTGTCCCGAAGAAGTTGCGAAGCCGAATCCTAAAGGAGTTGCACTCCTCACATTTGGGTAAAGGAAAATTAAAATCTGTGGCTCGTTCGTATGTTTGGTGGCCTGCTCTAAACGCGAATCCAGAAGAATTCGTGAAATAAACAATTTGACAAGCGTGTAGAAACTTGGTTCCGTAGCCATGGCGACAAAAACATGGGAAAGGAAATTTGTATCCTGGACTATCTGGGTCTACTGGAAAGTAAATATCACTTGCAAGTGGCTAGAAGTACTGGGTTGCCAAGAAAGTGATTACGGTTTGCACCAGTAGATAGCGTTATGTTAGTTTCGTTATTCTTTTGTCAATGTTAGAATTTTTTCATTTTGAGATTTGGTAGTAGATTCCTTTAGGTTGCTATAGAAAGAAATTCTGTGTAATTTTATTTACAACTGTCAGTTTATGGTCAGTTTTAACATGGAGTGCTGAAATAAGCATTTTCGACACATTTTACTTTTTTTATTTTCATAAAGGCAAGAAAGCGGCTGAGGCTCACAAAGATATATGTGAAGTTTGTGGTGTTGATTGTTTAATAGAACGCACGTGTCAGATTTGGTTTAAAAAAAATCGTTCTGGAGATTTTTTACTGAAAGATGACCAACGTTCTGGTCGACCTTCTGAAGTTGATGATGACGAAATGAAAGCCATAATTGAATCGAATCGTCATATAACTGTGCGAGAGATTGTTAAACAGTTAATCAGTTAACAGTATCATACAAAAAAAATGAAAATCATATAAGACGGCTTGGACTTGTTAAGAACTTCGATATTTGTTTTCCGCCACGACAATGCGAGACCTCACATCTTTAGCAACACGTTCGAAACTATTGGAGCATGGTTGGGAAGTGACGTCGCATCCCCCCATCTGTATTTCAGGGCTTGCCCCTTGCACCATCGGATTATCATTTATTTCGAAATTTACAAAACTTCTTAAATGGTAAACATTTCAGATAATAACGATGACCTCAAATCGCACTTGGTTGAGTTTTTTGCTGATAAGGACCAGAAGTTCCATGAGCGCGGGATCATGAAGTTATCAGAAAGATGACAAAAGGTCATCGAACATAATGGAAGATATTCGACTGATTAAAGTTAATTTTTTGTATAAAAAAAATTAAGTTTTATTTCACACTGAAAACGGAAATTACTTTCTTGCCAACCTCAGTAGTTCAGACGACTGACATGACAGCGGCAGTTACGATCAGCATATTAAGGCAGCTTTTTGCTAGATTTGGCATCTGTGAGGTGTTAGTCCCGGACTCGGCTTTTGAGTATCATGATTTTGAAATGTTCCTTTCAAAGAATAATATCTAACATAAAACTTGGGGTCCTTACAGGTCGAAAACAAACGGAGATGCATCAAAATAGTGTCAAATTTGTAAAAAGAAGCTTGCGCCATGCCCTATTGAGCAATGCTCTGGATGACATTGAACCTGCCCTAGGTTTCTGTTAGATTATAGGACATGCTGCCACTAACAATGCCTCCGCCGAAGCTATGATGGGAAGGTTGCTGTGCACAAGGTTTGATTTTATACGTTGGCCATCTACTGGCAAGAAAGTAGAAAAAATGGAGGCTAAACAAATGGAAACTTTTAAAGGTAAAGAAATCCGGAAACAGCGGCATGGAGGAGATTCCGTGTGGATCCGAAACTATAGGCACAACGAAGAGAAATGTAGTCACCGGAGGCAGACCAGGATGCCACTTTACCAGAACGGTGTTTCCAGCCAACGCGGAAGGTGATGAGATTACGGAAGAAGTAAAATCCTCTCAAAGCGAGAGTGTCCTCAAACCACCAAACGTGTACGCATGTCAGCTAGAAGATAAATTGAAAAATTAAACTAATTTTAAGATAAGCGGTTCATAATTCATTTTTTTTTAAATGAATCATTAGTTGCATGATGTTTATATAATTCATGATTGTAGTATTAGTAAATTGGAGGGGGAAGTTGTAGTGATCAGTGGCAACACACCGGGAGAGAGTAGGTTTCGCGACTGTTGTTTTATGTAGACAGAGACGAGCACATAACGTATTTTTTTTGGCTTTAAGTGTTTATGGTTTAATTTAATGATTGAAGGAAAAAAGATATGACCCTGAAATGAAATAAATGCCGGCACTAGAAACAGCGTACTGAAGAGACAAACGAGTGGGAAAAAAACACAGAATATCAAGACAACCCGACCAAAGAGGTAGAAGATGAGCCTCCCGGACAACCATTTACTCCAGGAAGAAAGAAGAGGAACACGAGTCTAGAGAGATATGTAGATAAATTATCCTTTATTTCCCCTTATCCTTCATTTTCAAAGTTTGAGAGTTAAGAAAAAAAAATGTCTATAGGGAGAAGTTGGGGAGGAGTAAAGAGAAGGCATGGACAAGAACATAATTCAGACCCAATCCAACAGTGTGAGTACATCTAAGTACTCGAATGTTGCAAACCATCATAGATAGCAATAAAATGTCTCCCAACAGCGACTTGTTGTACGTCATGGATCGCAGGAAAGTAAATGGAAATTGGTCACGCTCAATCGTAAGTCATTGAGAACAGAAAGCAGGCTAGAAAGAATTGCTGCAGGAAGTGAACAATATTGAGTGGTTATTAATAGTGGGGCTGTCAGAAGTAAGGGGAAAAGATGAAGGTTGTTGGCACTCTCAGGAGGGCTACTCATTTTATTTGAGTTGAGGTTGTGAGAAAGGTTTAGGAGGTACTGACTTCTTGGTTAGAAAAGATAAAGAGACTGCTGACAGATCATATAAGAGGATGACTGAGACTTAAAATTGTGATTATTTTTGAAATATTTGGTTGAAAAATAACAACACCCAATATCAGTTTTTAAGTTAATAAGTGAGCGGTCATATACGCCCAAGATTTTACGGAGGAAGTGAATTGGACACACAAGGTTTTATTCAGTAAGCTATTTATATGTCATGAAAACAACGTAACAATATGTTGTGGTAACAGTCCCAAACGAGAAATTTTATTTTACTTGTTTAACATATTGTCATTGTCTTTAGAGAAAACAAAATGTTAGAATGCAATACCTACGTAGCTTAGAACAATTTAACTTCATCAGACCAAGTTCTAAAAAAAACCCACTGTCTGTGTACGTCTGTGTCTGAAAGAATAGGTGGATTTCAATTCTCATCGTGAACTCACAGGTTCGGTTCAGGGTAGCTTCCGAGAATATTAAATAATGAGCACGAGGCGGCCAGACTAGCGGAAGTCGGATTAGCGAGTGTTTGCTGTATCTCAAGTGATCCTCTTCATTTGTAAATGAGTTTATATAGATATATACTTATCCCTTTATTTGTGTAAGCTCGGACTAACCCACATAGCAAAATATCATCGGGAACTTCAGGCCCTATCCTATTAAGCCGATTTCCCAATAAACTCTTGCTGAGTGATTTGAGCCAGGAGCCTTAGTGTCATGGATCTGTCAAGCTAACTGCTTCGCCATATTAGAGGCCCCTAAATGTCTATTAGTTGTAAGATAATTGATTATTATAGTTCAGTTGTAAGAACAGTGTATTAGATAAAGCGTATGTATCAGATATATAAAGGAAATGACCATAAATGAGAACGCTATGAACAAAACTGAGTTTCAGTGAGCCGGCTCATCTGAACGAATGGATCTCCGACTGATGAATGAGTGACGGGTCATAAGTGACTCATACAACTATACAAGGCAGGTAGAAAAAAAGACGCCGGCTGGATCCAGTAGGCAGAGGATCCACAGGTGGTCATTGTCTGTAATCCAGTTGGCATTGTCCCTCCTTGCTAACCCTATTTCACGCTGTATCGACAAAAGGGCAATTTTTTACAATTTTATTATCCTTTTTCTACACCACTTAAAGTGAGTTATTTATTTTCTGTATATAGGGGTAGAGAGAGAGGGTCGAGGGGAAAGGGAAGGGTTATCAAGTATTCAACAGGACAAAGGAGAGATGCAATTGAGAGAATTGCTCTACATTAGGCAAACTGTGAATATTTAACTGTGGGATTGTCCAGGCAGCAACTCTTTTACCAGCTCGTCCAAGGGGTTGTGTTCAGTGTTATATCATTCGGATATTTACTAGCTAACAGTTTCTTACACAAATTATCAACTAAATTGCAGTCCGTCTTTTTTTGTCACCTTTCATTTTCTTGTAATACTTGGCCGTTATTGTATTTTAATCTAAAACCAATTAGCGAAATATGTGGAATCAGATGGAGTATATTGATAGAGGAAAGACGTGTAGAAAGTAAAGCCTCTTCTAGGTTGACCATTCTTCAGTATTACCCTGTGCCCACAGGCAAGACCCACAATAAAGTTTATATCTTCTTTTTAGTCGATTTCACCTAATTTGTAATATTATTACGTACTGTTAATAATATTTATACTTAGATATCCTATTTGATAGGGTAAATAAATAGTTATTTTTTAACTACTAAGTAATTAATGAAAAATTCCGTTTTTGGAGTTGAACATATTTTTCGTGCCGCACGAAATTTCTTTCTAACCGGTTGTTTCACTGAATGAAATGAACCATTAGGTCATTTTAGTGAGACGATTAATCCAAATGATTAGATCTTAGACCGGTGAACTATCTGGGAGCAACCGCATTTTGCTGTAAATGAAATACAAGTTTAACATTTGTTTGGTCGCTCGTGAAGTTGCGAGAGAATAGGAGCATGGATCGAGTAGATCCCCAGATAGTCATTGGCTTAGATTTGATGGTCTTTGCAAGGACGTCCTCAAGTCTTTGCTAGCCAGGGACTATACTTACACCGTACCGATTATCTGTCACATGTTTTTATCAGGACGTGATAACGGGAAAAGGAAAAGGAGATATTTCTGACTCCACTTCCCTTTCGGTTTTAATATTTCTCGGTTCACAGCTCTTTAGAGAAATTTTAGCTATAATGATTTATTTTTGTTTCCTCGATTGAAATATAGATTTAAGTTAAAAGTTTTCGATCAACTTATTAATTACTCCCTCTTGGCCGATTCCCTAAGTTTTATTTAATTATTTTTAGTAGCCATTGATTGATATTGTGGCATAGTAATTTATTACCAAGGCCATAGCTGTTTTATTTAAATATTAAATTAACTTCCATTAATCTGATTTTATGTTTTTTGTATCTACAGTCCACTACCCCCCCCCACACGCTAGGTAAAAATATGTTTTTATTAGACAGTTATTAATTTTTCATAGAATTGCTACTATTTTTAGGATTATCGGGGCATTAAATGAAACAACCGTGAAAAATATCTTCCTTACAAAAAACGGGATATTAATTATTAGTGACAGGATCTTTAATTTAAGCGACTGGCGGGAAGGCGGGCGAAAACCCAAGGAATTGTCATAGTCTCCAGTTTCTTCCTCAGATCCTTTGCCGATATTCCCGATTTACTCCTTAATAACCATCCCATCACGTTCTGTTCCACCGTTAAAAACCCAGGGATAATCATTGACCAGGCATTCTTTTGGAACCAATATATCTCACTAACTTCCCTTCGGCCAATAAGTACCCTGAAACTATTCCAACGATCTCGTCATCTTCTCCTCCAGCCTATACCTCAACCTCTGAGTATCCTCCCTCATATTCCCTCAATTTGACTATTGTTGTGTGGGACTCGAGGACAAGTTGAAGCGAATCATGAATAGCTTCGTTATATTTGTTCTTGGAACTCCACGGTGCTCCCATGTCTCTCAGTTCTACGCCGAGTTAAAGTGGCTCATTCCCTCCTTCCGTGCCAACTATTTCATTGGTTAATTCCTTTTTCAAAACAACAGTTCTCACCACCCCTCTTGTTTATACTTTACAATAGTCTACAGTTCTATCCTCAGCCCACAACCGGAACACAAGATCCCATCTCTCCATTATACTGCTGCCTACAAAACTGCACCAAACGATCGGACCTTCCTTGCTCGTTCTACTGGGTATTAGAGGGTTCTTGAATTCTCTACCTCCAAATATCCGCCATCCTTATGATCCTTCGAAGTTCTCCTATTCCAACACCTCCTGACCATCCACAGACACTTTTTAGTGTGGGAACATTACATTGTATTTTCAGACTTTATTTTTGTATTTAATGTTTTAATTTAATTGTTAGCTATATATATTATAAATAGACGTAGGTTGCCAGCTTGTAGGTTAGTTTTTTCGTTTTAATTTAATGGTTTTTATTTAGTGTTGTATTTAACTGTACAGACTTCTGCACTTATAATGCAAATACATCCACACCGTTTATGTTCTGTGGAGAATGCTGTAGATTTGTAAATATAACAAACACATTCATAGATTACATACGAGGGCGAAACCAAAAGAAACCGAACTATTTTTGTGAAAATTGATTTATTTTATTTTTTTACTAAAAACCTTTAATCTCCTTACTCTCCATTGGAGACGTGTATTGACTCTTTACTCCATTGCTCGAAAATGTTTTTAGATTCCAATTTTGCGATACCAGACAGCACCTTCGTTATTTTTGTCTTTCCTTCTTCAACCTCCGCAAAAGTCTTTCCTTTTATGTCATAAAAAAAGTCGCAGGGGGCTTGACCTGGTGAACAGGGAGGTTGTGGCCCAGTGGTCATACCATTTTAGGCATAAATCGGTGCACACAGAGGGACCGAGTGAGTGGGAGATTTGGCAGCCACCCTTTTCATCCCCAAAGCTTCACTTAAAATTTGCTGTACTGAAATCCAAGCCACTCTAGATTTCTTTACAACTTCTTCGATGGTCCGTTATCGATCTTCCTGGACGATTTCGTGAATTTTGTTTGACATTCTCGTAAGTTCAGGACGTCGAAGAACGCCCTGGCGAGGTTTATCATTAATTGACATTTTCCCACTTTTAAAACGCGAAAACCACTCAAACACTTGAGTTTCCCCATAGGATCATCCTTGTAGGCCGATGTTAACATTTCAAGAGTTTCTGTGCCAGTTTTCCCGAGACGGAAGCATATCTTCTGCTGCCGCGCGCACATCAGCCATCACAAAAACGACGAGTTCGAAAAACAACTGTGACAAATAAATTATCACAAGCAGATCGGATCCTTCTCCAGTGACATCACTTGGCATACTGACAGGTAAAAAGTTTCTTCACACGGTCCTACCGGCGAGACACGGGTCAACAAAAACTCCACCTCACACAACATCAGTTCGGTTTCTTTTGGGTACTCACATGGGTAGGGCTGTTATCTTGTGTCTTAAGTGACATCCGAAGCCAATACAATCCTTTCTGCCTTTAAAAAATATGTGGGGGAGAGTAATATTATAACAGAGTCGTCAACATTTTAATATTTTGAAGGCTTTGTATTGTAGTATGTTTGAGTTCTGTTATTTATATGACTGATTCTATAATATGCGTCATTAATAGTTTTTGTTTGAGTTGGTTGGAGGATGAAAACTTGCATGTATAAATCATATATTTTTTAAATGTTTCAGGTGAGTTCTTACAAAATTCCTTCGATTGTTGAATTCGTAGCCGTTGTATGTATGTATGTACCCTTTTATTATTCTGATGATTTGTAGTTGGTTTTGATTGTAATGAAAAGAACCCTTACTGCCCTTGGTATTTGTTTTCACAAACGCTTTTGGCAGTAACTGCTACTGTTATAAAAAACAAAAAACTATTAGAAACACACAAGTGTAAATTTTCAATAAGAAACCTTGAGGCTCAACTCAAGTCAATTTATATATAAAAGCATCAACTATTATTTTATCGATCATTACAATTCATAGTTGTCATGTTAAAATCTCCATTTTTCTATGGCATATTTTCTAACCTAAATATATAAGTATTTTAAATGATTCCACAGGATAGCTATCTGCTATTGGTGATTGGGATACAGGTCCGTGTAGCTACTACTAAACGAGTCAATTGCGATGGACGTGAGAAGTCTTTGTGCGCTATGAAGAGAAAACGTAGCCACTTTGGTACTTTCGCTGTTGGATTCCATAATATTGCTCTAAATTGTAGGCTGAAATTGAAGATGTTATCATTTTGATATATATTATATTTACTGTCAGTTCATTGGTATATAAATAATCAGTATATAAATGAGTTAAACAGTTTGTAGGGAGATCGGCTTGGGTTGATGAAAAAGAATTGTTAGGCTTTCATCAGATTTATCTGTCGGCAACGATTCTACATAATATGTAGGTCCGCATCACAATTAATATCTCCAGTTACCCACACTACTACACTTAGCTACGTTTACTTTTTGTTTTGTATTCTCTCGCACCTAATTATTGTGACTAATTATTACCAATTTGACACACTCTTCACAAACACACTCTTTTCTTGCCTTGAGGACCTGAAGGAGCCATTCGTGTTCTATCGAAACGTTGTCCACAAATTAACTTGCTGAAAACTCAACTGCTCATTTTTTATTATTACTAATTTATACTTACCTATACTTTACCAGGTAAATCGCATCGATTCAACTGATTGCAACATCAAAAACAAAAAAAAAGTTAATTTTTCAAAATATTTTACTTGGCAGTAGAGATCACAATATCATTACTGGACCAAAAATCGTGGGCATTCGATGCTATTTTCAAAGCAAAAAACAAGCCAAACGCTTATACCTTAAATGGGGAAAATGTACATGCCGGGCTCAGATAACTGAGTATCCCCAAAGTGGGGAGGAGACGCCCGCCACGGGCAAGGATCGCTACAACCTCTAGCCGCCGTCCGGCGAGCGTCTAGAAAGAGATAGAGCGGACCTGTGGTATTTCACCCTGGCTACCGGCCTAGCCGGTGGGCAGCCTAATTCGTTTTGATCTGACTCCATAAGATCTTAGAAGGTGTGTTGCCCGACAAAGCACTATGTTCAGGAGAAGAGGTACTGGGTAGGTTTATAGGTAGTTTATGTGGTCTTGGAATGACCACGAATTCAACTCGGTGTCTAAGGGTTGGCGAAAACCGTCCGGATCCCAAAGGCGAGTGTGAACCGGAGAGAAGCAGACTGGATTGCCGTGGGAGACGCTAATGGTAAGTTTGTAGGGCCACGACAACCGTCGTCCGCGAGGGAGAGGTATCTCCCAAGGAGGTGCTAGATTTAGCGAGACGAAGGCAGAGATACCCACTAGGAAGGTGTGGGGTCTGACAACGCCGGACTAAAACATAGCGAGGTTAGGAGAGAGAGATGCAGAGGTAGTTGAATGAGAAGACCATGGTTTTGAGTAGAGCAGCAAGCGCCAGTGCAGAGAGAGAGAGGAGAGAGAGTAGTGTTCCAAGTGACGGTCCGGTTCGTTATACTAATTTTTTTTTTTTTTTTTTCAAATCCTCTTTATTGATAATATATATACAATGACAAAAATAAATAATTAAATTTGGAATTACAGCTGTCTCCTCGTGCTGCATTCGCAGATGCATATTAAGGAGTGCATAAAATATAATACTTTCAGATTGTTGTTAATAAGTCCAATACACATACACTCACTAGGTGATGAGGCTCACCTTCAGCTTGCAACCATGGAAAACACTAACACTAAAACCTAAACCTAGAACCTAAGACTAAAGCGTTCCAGCCACGACAGGGTCCTGCCATCGATGGGGGGACGGAGTGGGGGTTATTGTGTTAAACACCGGGTTTGTCAAGTATTGCAGGGAGTCGAAAAATTTGATATGCCTACGTTGGATGAACTCATCCACCATAGGTAGCTCAAATATCTCGTGAAGCTCACTGTTGCTCCGCTGCTCGAATGAAGTACCTCTGACCACTTTCATTAGTATACCGTTTTGGAATTGTTGGAGTTTCTTAGCTGTCGTATACGTCAGATAACGAAATAGCGGTGCACCATACAGCAGAGTAGGCCTGAGTATACTCTTGTAGATCAGTAGCTTGAGACGCAGTGATAGATTCGGGGAAGTCAATAAGTGCGTAAGCCGGAAGACTTCATGCGTGTTTGCTTCAACTTCTTCATAAAATGGTTACTAAAATGGAGATGCCTGTCCATTTTAATTCCCAGATATACTAGGTTGTTGGCTGGTGAATCATCATACTAATTCGTTCTAATGCCGCTTCTTATATAGCCGGCTAGCAGTGGTAGGGATGGGTTTCCACAAGCGGCTGTTCCGCACACTAGCTCCCCCCCCCCCCAACGCTCACTGACGTCATAACCTTTATTAAACATATTGAAGCATTGATACATATTTTCTGATATTCATTTGATGACATAGATACGAGGTCTGATACGAGAAGAGGGGAACTTATAATTAAGAGGTGGCCACAACAGTAATTTACATATGTTGTGCCAACTACTTTACCACAAATAAATAGAACTTCTCATTAGCCAACAAATTAGCCACTTTTCGGACTAGAAAACTCGCCTACGTTTCCATATTTCATCAATAAATCTTCGGCGTCCGTATAGAGAGGGGGGCTAGTTCAGGATCCCGACACGACCGGAGTGCACTAGGGCCGCGGGCGTAGTAGCCCTATCTATACAATAAACGATCATATGTTTGGACGAAATAAACAGCTCTATTATTCGCTGTAGACAGGAATGACCTGCCTATATAAGGCAGAATTATGATAATTTTCAGACAGTCGGAATCAGACACTTAAAGTGAACACTGTCTCTCTCTCTACACTGGCGCTTGTTGCTCTGCTCTAACCATGTCTTTCTTATTTACTTAACTCTACACTTCTATATCACTTGCTATGTTTTAGTCCGGGCTTGTCAGACCCCTGGCTGACGGGCCCTACAAAATGTACCTAGTAGCGTCTCCCCCAGCGGTCCAGCCTGTCTCTTTCCGGTTCACACTCGCCTTTGGGATCCGGACGGTTTTCGCCTGCCCTCAGATACTGCATGTGAACTCGTGGTTATTCCAAGACCACTTAAATTACCTGTAAAACCTAGCCTGTACCTCTTCTCCTGAACATAGTCAACTGCCGGGGCACACCTTCTAAGATCTTATGGAGTCAGATCAATAAACGTATAAACTTCCCGCCGACTAGCAAAGGTACATAGGGCATAGGTTTATAACTCCCCCCCGGTGGGCTTCTCCCCGACAACATACTTCGATATGTAGAGCAAAAAGGATTTTGTTTGGCTTTCACCGACATGCGTTGTAATTGCCACTAGGTTCTCCAATTATTATGAATAATCCAAAGTAAGTTTTAAAGAATGATATTTGACAAACAAAGGTAATCAATGCAATAGTTGAGCTGCACGACTTATCTAAAGTTGATTATATTCTTTTTGAAACATTGAAACTTCTTTATTGTGATGCAATTACAATATGCCTCATTAGGCAATAAGCAATTGTGATAAATGTTCTCATTCGTACCATATTTACAATTTTCATTCACTCGCTCATTCATGCAGTATTTACAAACAGCCCAGAGACCTCCCAAATCCACATGGTTGTCACCTCCCTCGCTTGGGAAAGAGATGATTATATTGTAGATATATTAAATGCAATAAGCGCATAATTTCTAGGTAATAATCCATAAGGTATGCGTAGGAAGAATCCATTAATTCAAAATATTGCTAACACAGACAAACTACCCAAAAATAAGTGCTTAGGTGATAATGTATTATGTAGGAACTCGTTTTTCATTTATTCTAGTGTTTTTGTTGTTTTAGGTGTTTTTATGTATATTTTCCCTAAATTAATATTTATGTGAACTTCATTGTTTTAATTTAAGTGAACTTTATGTGAATGAAGATTTTATTCACAATCAAGAGCGATGTTAGTGTTATGTTTTTAGACTAGATGCATTGTATATTAATTAGTATTACATTATTTTGATTACCTAAATGTTGGATATAAATTGCTATCGTTATTCCATGTCCATTTTGTCTATATTAAATCGCTATTCGATCAGTGTAAATGTGTGAATGTAAACAAGAGCTAGTCATTTGTCCAGAGCCAAACCAAGATATTATATCATTATATTGCGGCATGCGCTTTGTGAAGTGTTATGTTCTTTTTAATAGTTACGAAAGCACACACATGTTGGGGTACGTGAGAAAACATATATATTTTATAAAGTGAACAAGTAAGTAGTGGTACATAAAGATGGAATCTATTCTACTGAATGCCAAAGGTAACATGAAGGTTATAACTAATAACAAAAGGCGGCACAAGGCTGCGTGCAAAATATTACAGACACAACAGATTCTCCCGCACTAAATTGAAAAACTCAGGTAACACAATTCAAGACATAATCATTAAATCGTGCCGGAAAGCGTATCTCACGACGAGGTCGGTCTTGATTCGGCGCTGCTGCTAGAGTTGGCGCTGCTGCTGGAGTAGGTGGAAGTCGGGGAACCTCAAATGATTGACTCGGTCCAAACGAAACGGATTTTGGCTTTGGAACCAAAGTTGCCACAATTTGGTCAATGTGGCGTTTTAGTATTCGCCCCGAAGAGTCGAGTCTGACCAAATAGTGCCGTTGGCCAAGTACTTTGATGACATCGCCGAACTGCCAAATCTTCCTGTTGTCACAGTAAAGGCGGATCTGGACTCTCTCCCCTACCTTAAAAGAGCGTGCTGGTGCTGCTGTCACACTTGATGGTTTAGGCTGGTAGGGAAAAATAGCATCAAGGCGCATGCGCAACTTTCGATGTAGATATTTTTCAGCTGGTGATTGGCCACAAGCAAGTGGCGTAGCTCGATAACGGAATAAGATGCCTCGCAAGCTGCTTAGGACGTCTTCTCTGGTGCGGATAGGGTAGTTTACTTGAATTAGACGTTCATTGACGCCACACTTGTAGTCTGAGCAGAGGCGAACGCATCCGTCAGGTTTGACGATCACCACGAGAGGGGAACCCCAATCACTGGCGTCTACAGGTTCAATGATTCCTGCAGCTTCGAGTTCGTTTAGTTCCCGGTTGACTTGGTCCAGGAGAGCATGTGGAACACTACGCTCCTTGGTGTAACATGGCTTTGCTCCTGGTTTGAGCTGGAGTGAAACTTCATAGCCAGGAACACAGCCAATTTTTGGTTCGAAGATCGAGGAAAACTCTTCTAAAATATCCTCAAGCGAGGGGACTGAATTGAACTGGTAGATTGGCATGGGAGGATTTTTGTCGACCTGTTTGAGTTCAATGGCAAGTCCTCGTATCCATTGGCGTCCAAGAAGCGCTTCGTATCCTGTTGGTACAATGTATAAATCGCCGGTTATTTGTTTTCCATTGTAAGCAGCCTGGACTGGTACCTTACCTTTTGATTGGATTATGTTGCCAGAGTAGGATCGAAATGCTAGGTTGGTTGGTTGAACTGGCAAATTTAGGTTAAGTCTGTCAAATTCATTCTCACTTAATAGGGTAAATTTGGCGCCACTATCGACCTCAAAACGCTGCAATTTTCCATTGAGCGACACGTCAATCATGTACTTGTCTGATTCATGACGGTTCAACTCGAATAAGTCAATAATAACGTCATTTTCCTGGATCACCGTTTTTAATTTATTGAGACCGTATGCTGGCGTTGCTCCGGGGCTGGTGTTGGCAATTTGGAGGGAATGTGTAGAACTGGATTTGCCTGGTTTCCTTCTGTTTTCTGCCATCAATGATGTGATACAGACGCGTGCCACATGTCCCTTCTTTTTACAAAGGGTGCAATATAATTTGTTCTTATCAACTCGACACTCCGATACCTGATGGTTTCCCCTTGAGCACCGGATGCACAGATTATCGATGCCGAGAGCCTTGAAATCAGGTCTACGGGGACGGGAACTTGACCTGGGTTGATTAGAGCTTGCCCTTGCTCCTGAGCGCTGGCTAGGGCTTGACATCTTGTTCACTTCGCTGGCAGAGAAAGTTCGAGCTGGATTAGAGCGCTGAGTCAACTCTTTACTTTCAATTCTCGATGCCTCAAGACCTGTGGCAAGGGCTAAAATGTCCTGGAATGTCTTTTTGTCCGATTGTAATATGTGTTCCCTTACCCAGTCATCTCGAAGGCCTCGAATGAACTGTGCTCTGAGAAAAACGTCTGAGATTGATACAGACTGGTCACACTGGCATTTTACGGAGAATTCACACTCAGCTATGTCACGTTGAAGAGTGGCAACAAACTCTGAAATGGACTGGTGTTCCGTTTGATAAATATTAAGGAAATAGTGTTGTGACACTACTGCGTTTTTCTTCGGAATTAACAAGGTCTTGAAGGACTTGACAAGATCATCAAAGGAGAGACCCTTCAGTGGTTTTTCTGGGCCTAAAAACGCAGCTAAATTGTTGTAGTGTGAAGAGCCAATTGAAACACATAAGAGCTGGCCAATTTTGGCTTTGTCTGTGACCCCTTTCATCGTACAATAGTTATCAAACCGTTCAAGGTAACACGCAAACTTTTCACGTTTTTGATCAAAGTTTTCGAAAGGTGCGATGCTCGAATAATTGACTGTGTTTTCGTCAGTAGGTTTCCCGGAAAGACACTGAAGTTGAACAGTTACAGTTTCGAGGAAAACTTTCTGTTGTTCGCTGAAAGTCTTCATAAAAGATTCGAACTGTTTAGCATTCATTTCGAAGTCTTTTTATTGATAATTCGATAGAAATTAGTCTAATTCTTACCTTTTTCGGTCGATTGAAGACAAAATAACACATTTTACCGGAATTTTAGTGTTGTTTGAACACGTTGATAAGGTTGGAACAAACACATAGGTCGCGATTTTCGGTTCACTCACGCACTGATTAAAACTCGTCGCCAATTGTTATGTTCTTTTTAATAGTTACGAAAGCACACACATGTTGGGGTACGTGAGAAAACATATATATTTTATAAAGTGAACAAGTAAGTAGTGGTACATAAAGATGGAATCTATTCTACTGAATGCCAAAGGTAACATGAAGGTTATAACTAATAACAAAAGGCGGCACAAGGCTGCGTGCAAAATATTACAGACACAACATGAAGATTATGGCTTGTGATCTGGGTTGATCTTTAATTTCCTGTTTTGACAATATTTGTTCATTTTTTGATGTAATAGGTTCGTTATTGTATCGATGCGATATGATCGTCGGGAAATAGAGATCTCGTTACATTCGGGTGTGTTGGGAAATCGGAAACAAACAGGTTAAATAAGGTCGATGAAAGACAGAATCATTGTGATAGGGCGTTTGTAATAAGGAGTAAGTATACTACAGTCGACATATTCGAATGCGTGCATGTTAAAGGATAGGTTAATTTGTATCATTGTAATTGAGTAGGTTTTTATTTATTTTTTATATATTTATTTATTTTGGGAAATGTTTGTAAATATAACTCTACGGCAAAGCTACGCAAAAGCTACTATAAACATTTAATTATCAAATAATGTGTAAATAAAGCTTTCCTCAAACTGTCTAAGTTTGACGGTATATTGCCTGCTCGCTGTTAAGATTCGGCTGTTGCAAGTGAGTGCCTGAGCCTTGGAGGCTATGTGTTGTGTCCTTATCGGTGGAGGTGCGTGTGGTCTGGCCATGTAATATGGCATACGTAGCATCGCCTTACCCTTTCTCCGACAACTTCCTCCAAAGACACCTATAGTTGTAGAGGAGCTAAAATTATGGCCCGCTACCACACAAGTATAGGACAAGTCTCTCAAATAAGTTTTATTTAGTGAAAGGTAAGGGAATATTAAGCACTTTTTTTTTTAAACCACTTTTAAATGTCTAGATGATTTTTTCAAAATCAGAAACTCTTCTTTGCTAGGCCAAGTCTTTGCGTGTCCCCAGTTCTAGATGCAAAATGTAACCCCACTTCCATTAAACAGACATAAACTAATTAGTTCATTAATTAAAGAAAATCACGCCATAATTAAGTAATTGATTCATTAGCTCGTTAGTAATTAAAGCAAAATTATTTTTCTAACTTTGAGTAGAAGTCCCGAATTTCTTATAAAGGGCGAGTATCTTGCTTGAATGTTTGACCTGATAAAGTAAGTATGCTAAACAATCGAAGGAACTTATAAAAAATAATAAATGGTAATTTTTTAATCAATTACTACAGCCACACTTTAATGTCTAGAGATGATATTATGTATTAAACCCTATTATATATCCGAAAATTTCCTATGTTTTATCGAGGTTTTTATTCCAAATTTAATAAAACACTATATTCTGTTGAATAAACGAATGAGTAAATTAATCAATCTTATTACTTCTAGGAAGTCAAATTCTTGTACATGCGTGAATGTACAAAAGGCTATAGTTTCTTCGTGAAATACTATGAAGTGTGTCAAATTAAATGACTCTACAACGGTACGTTATAAATTTTTATTTACCGAAAGGTGTATTACTAATGTGGATGTGAGCCCAGACCTCAAGACGGAAAGTAGTATAATTACTATCAGCTGGAAAACTTAAGAATGACGGCCCAATCGTTTTCGTTGGGCTCTGGTAAAAAATTATTATTATTATTATTATTGAGTCTCTCGCGCTCTCATTATTGAGTACCTCCGCTGGCTCATATCCGGTGACTTGTCTGACGGAGGAGCGTGGGGGGCTTCCCAAGACTCCGCTTCCTCTTTCGCATGCGAAGGATGGGACAACCATGTGGAACAGGTCTCTGGGCTGTTTGTAAATACTGTATGAATGAGCGAGTGAATGAAAAATGTAAATATGGTATAAACGAGAACTTTTATCACTTTTACTTATTGCCCAATGATGCAGATTGTAATTTTACCACAACAAAGAAGTTTCATATAAAGTATTATTGAATGGCCACTGACTACTGAAACTCCCCAAAGTAGGCCACGTCGAAAACCCCGCGCATGCGCTAGGGCGTGAAGATTTTCTTCTATGACGGTTTATCTCACAATTACCATACTAATTTCCTACTCGGGAAGATTTTAAATACAACGTCATAGATTATTACGAATTTCAAGCACAATGAAAATGATAATTGACAATAATGATAATAAAAATAACTAATAAACTATTGATAAGATAAAACCGTTAATTGTTTAAGTTGTCTTGAGAGTCAATCACCAATATGGCTTCTTGTTTTTCGAGTTTGCAATGTATTTATGTAAATATTTTCTCTTATCTAAAGATCTTGAGTGAAGTACGATCAATTAAGAATTCCGGGAACGAATCTAAATCGCTATCGGTTAATGGACGTATTGTTTTCGGATTTAAGATGGTGGCTTGTTTTTTCAAAATACAGTCATCCGAAATTGAGACTGATTGTTGTCGTTTCAACTAAAATAACATTCTCCTGCATCCGTTGGTTTGTGTGCAGTCGGTAGCCGAGTTCATCCATCGGAAAACGTAATCACGTTTTTTGGTTCGTTGGAGCACCTAACAAACCTAGTGTTTAACACTATGGCCCCACCACCCTTCCCGCATCGATTGTCTGGGAAAATTAGTTTAGAGTTTTTTGTTATATTTAAGTTCTAATGATCCATTAGGTGAGCTCCGTCACCTTTTTAAAATATATATAGACAATATATAAGGAACATAATTTTATAAGGGGATATGAAAAAAAAAAAAATGGTTTTAGTATCATTTCGAAGAGCCCGAGATGGTTCAATTTCATACTTTTTGTGAACAAAACTGGTTACCTTTCAAAAATTACTATACTTTAGGGCTCTATTGTAGCCTCTAATCCTCCTGTGATCCCATGCTAATCTTGTCTTACACTCTCGAGTAATTCTTCATCATCCTCAAATTTAACTTAAGTCTGATATTTTCTGTATTGGATCCGATCAACCCAAACATTCCTTTATTTTTCCCTCATCCTTAATCTTATAATTAGAGAGCTAAGAAAAAAACAAAAAACCGTAGTTAAGTACCAAAGTGAGAATATTTCTTCGGCTGCCAAGTGTGATAAAAGACCAAGAATCACAATTTATTTTTAAGTTATTCCCGTTACTCGATGCGCAAATGTGACTTATATAGACGACTTTCAAGCTTTTTACTGGTCCATTTTTCGCATCAAACCCTAAACTCTATATAATATTGTCAAAATTCTCTCATCAATATGGAAAAGCCGAAGCGTGGACAACTCGATGAAGTATTAAACACGCTAGAAGAAATGTTTATTTGTCTAGTACTTTACAATTTGCTTTAAAACATCATTCTTTCTAAGTTTTAGTTTTTTACGAAACAAAACTTTATTGTGATAAAATTACAATCAGTCTTATTGGGCTATAAGTAATTACGTTCAATGTTGTCATTCATACCATATCTACAATTCTTCATTCACTAGCTCATTCATAGAGAAATTCCACCCCCCCCCCCATATATCCTTGTTACAAAATCATTACAGAATTCCAATATAGATTCTACAAATGAATCTATTTACAAAAGGTCAATTGTCATTCATACATTACTTACAAACAGCACAGAGATTGGGAGTTCTCTGTTAAACAATTAATGGTTTTATCTTATCAATAGTTTATTAGTTATGTTGATTATCATTATTGCCAATTACCATTTTCATTGTGATTGAAATTGACTAACTCGTAATAATCTATGACGTTGTATTTAAAATTTTCAAGAGTAGGCGGTTTAATTTTTTGTTTCAATATATTTACTTAGTGTACGTATGGTAATTGTAAAAAAAAACCGTCATAGAAGAAAATCTTCACGCCCTAGCGCATGCGCGGTTTTTGACGTGACCTACTTTGTGGAGTTTCAATAGTCAATAGCTATTCAATAATACTTTATATGAAACTTCTTTATTGTGATAAAATGCCTTATTAGGCAATAAGTAATTGTGATAGGTATTCTCATTCATACCATATTTACAATTTTCATTCACTCGCTCATTCATACAGTACTTACAAACAGCCGAGAGACCTTCTGAACTGGTTGTTACCCCCCTCACATGCGAAAGAGGAAGAGGAGTCTCAGGAAATCTCCGACGCTCCTCCACGAGCCGCGTCACCGGATACCAGCCAGTGGAGGCTAATCAAGAGCGCGAGAGCCAGAGACACTCAAACCATCTACCACGTCAACAGTGAGGTTTTTATTGGTTCCAGGCAAAGGTTAACTCTTGCTTGTTGAATGCTATCATATTGTCAATATCACCCAAACTCGTGCTTGGAAACGTCGACGCTATTAATGAAGATGTAGCGTGTGACTATTACGCGGATTAGGAAGTGACCAAAGCCTAGGCAACCGCGGCGTGCTTATTGGCGACGGCATTGGGATGGCTCTCTGACAGAGATACCGTCGGCCTGTGAGGAGATCGGAGGTGGGGACTGCGGACTGCAGAGTGGGGAACGTCCTGGCCTCAGTGTCGTGCCAGTAGTGGTGTGTGAGTGTGGTGTATCTGCATGCGTGCATTTCCTCTGCATGTCCGCCTACACGTTGATGTAGCCTCTTCATGCCGCCCCTGCTGCCTCCTGCATGGTCGTAGGCTGGCTGCTGCTCTCTGCCGGCGCCTCGTCGGTAAGTCTGTCACCAATGCATACACGACTGCACGTCACTTATCGATAAAGGTCAATCGAATTTCCTCTATACTATCCACAGTGCCCTGGACGTAATTTATAGCTATCTCCTTTATAAACTAAATAAAGAATTAAGTTGATAAACAATATTGAGTAATGGTTCATTCTCACTCCAGGCTCAAACTAATTGCTTTATTATTCAATAATAATTCATTTTCTGATTTCTAAACCAGCTCTATCCGCCGAAATTCGGCACTGTTTTACACTATCAGCATACAAGACGTTCACATTTCATGCCTTTAGTTCGTACAAGGACTGACAAGTACCAATGCGTGGACTACTAATGTTAATGCGTGCCAGCCAATGTTAATCCTCTAGAGTGAATTCGTTTTTGATTTAACATTTTTATCATAGGTTAGGTCTGAGCTCGGAATTGAAAGAGCTTAAAATTGAAACCGATGTCGTTTCTTCCATTTTCGTATGTTTGCCGAAACAACACAAGGTTACCTTTAATAGTTCATTTCGTACACACACAGAGCGAATAATCCCTCGTACTTGTTTGGAGCCACAGCCCTCTTTTAAGACTCACAAAAAAGTCGTTTGCTAATTCTAGTTGCTGACCTATGCCCTCTTTGTTCTATTTTTTTTTATTTTACTAGATCGATAATAGGTTTAGTTCATTTTTCAAATTGGAATCAACCAAATCAATAACAAAATATAACCAGTGAGAGTCAGTCTTGTGCCGGGTTTGTCCAGTCGACTTAAAAACCAATCCACTGGTTCATGATGTCAGTATTCTGTGTTTAAATCAAGAGATTTATATAAATGGAAGTGGGTCGTAAGGGGTGAATAGTTGTGTATCCGACTGATCATAATTATACCTACTACTGTAGTACTTGCACAAGTAAACCGATTCAAATCTGCTTGGACTCCTATTGGTCTCTTAAAGCTTGATTTTGTTTTAATATGCATTTTTTGTTTTACCATCTTCAATTTGTTCTTAACCTTGGGTGAATTTTTTATCTCTCATATTTTTCGGTATCTTATCTCGGCCGGAATCTAATCAGTGCATTGCTTAAGCGCTTTAGAATCAAAATTACAGACAGGCGGGGGGGGGGGGGGGGCGATTTCGTCTTACTAGCACATTTTGTTCTGTAATTTCTGCCTAGCTGTAAAATATGTGAGTTCTAAAATACATTCAGTGTTTTCTTATGTCCAGATTGTGAAATAAATAAAAAAAAAATGTCTAACACAAACAGTCGTGACTCTAATTGATAACCTCGGGTACACTTTGTGAGCCAACAAATATTTTCTACAGCTGCAAGACAACGTGTGCATTAGTAGAATTTTTAAATAAGATCTGGAATATGATCATGTCGGCAGAGCTGACTCCCTCGGCTTCCCTTCTGCTTGGACTTGCTTACTTGTCTTCTTTAGTAAGTACAGTTCCTTAGTCTAATGGGAGAGGCTGCAGAAATGCTACGAGGCACAGAATGTTTGGTTTTAGCTAAAGTACTTCTATTTTAAATGTTATATTGGAACGTAACTCGTCTGAAAAATGAAAGGGAAAGCTTTGAAAATAAGAAGTGAAATGGATCATGAAGGAGAAAGATTCTTATTGACAATGGTTGGGAACAAAATGGTTCGAGAGCATAATAAGATTATTGACCGGCCATGAAGACAATAATCGGAATTATAATAATATGAAGTAATGAAATGATAACAGTACGCAGTGGGCTAGCATTTTCAAAGGACATCGGCGAGTGGTTCATCGCTTACGCGTCACCTCTCCAGACTAATCATAAAATCAAACTCCTCCAGCTACGATCGAAAGAGTGAGAGGAAATTCTCAACAGAACTGTGACGAATGAACCAACACACAAGATAAACAATCGGGGGTGGGGAAGAGGAAACAGCTGAACTAATAAACATCTAACTGTAGAAACAAACAACTCCATCGAGACCTGCAGACAGGGACAATAGAAGGATTCACCGCGAAGAAATTTAGCAAACACGTTGAAGTACGAATCAAATAAAACGTTCTTTTACAAAACTTCCTGTTATAAACTTAATGGGCTTTAATGAATAAATTATCAATTCGATCATAACCATACCCTCCAAACATGCATACTATATTTCAAAATTATGCACAATTAAGGGTGTATCTTAATTAGCCCATTCTTCAAAAGTACATTTACGGCTGTATTTAATCTTGTTGTATGGACTTTTAAGCCGAGCTGTTGATAACGATATATAGAAAAAAAGATAAATAACGATCTCAAATACATTCAAAAAAACGTACTTTTGTTATGCAGCAGTGGAAATCGCGTATTTAAGCACCCCGTGGTGGTTTACATAGCTGTTTTTTTTAATTGTTTGAAAGAAGATTTTTAATGACTGAGATAGGACACACACATACTCTTGAAATAACACATAAGAGAACGCTGATTGGCCGGAGTTCGTTTCTCTTTAGAAAACAGACGGACTATTTATTATGCAAAATTAGCGTTCTATACTACTCCTTAAAACACTTCATTGAGGAGGTGTGACAATTTGGACTGCAGGTAAGAAGTTGTGAAATGAGCCACAGTTTATTACATAGGAATTCTTGATTTACCTGCCCACAGGTTTTGAAGAGTTCAAGATGTCTTGATTTACCTGCCCACAGGTTTTGAAGAGTTCAAGGTTTCTTGATTTACCTGCCCACAGGTTTTGAAGAGTTCAAGGTTTCTTGATTTACCTGCCCACAGGTTTTGAAGAGTTCAAGGTTTCTTGATTTACCTGCCCACAGGTTTTGAAGAGTTCAAGATGTCTTGATTTACCTGCCCACAGGTTTTGAAGAGTTCAAGATATCTTGATTTACCTGCCCACAGGTTTTGAAGAGTTCAAGATGTCTTGATTTACCTGCCCACAGCTTTCGAAGAGTTCAAGGTGTCTTGATTTACCTGCCCACAGGTTTTGAAGAGTTCAAGATATCTTGATTTACCTGCCCACAGCTTTCGAAGAGTTCAAGGTGTCTTGATTTACCTGCCCACAGCTTTTGAAGAGTTCAAGGTGTCTTGATTTACCTGCCCACAGCTTTTGAAGAGTTCAAGGTGTCTTGATTTACCTGCCCACAGCTTTTGAAGAGTTCACGGTGTCTTGATTTACCTGCCCCACCAAGATGTCTTGATTGTTCCTTAGAAGGTAACCGATTGGCTACAGGACGTGGTGCCTGGTATCTCTTAGGCCCCAAATGGTCTTAATTGTTTGTTCAGGTTGGCTTTTCTGTTGCCCCGACAGGTATTCAAAAGAAGTCCCTCCCGCTTACACTCAAGCACTACAGTTTTGCCGGTGGGGCGTCCGTCCGTCCAAAGCGTACTATTTTGGTATCCAAAGTGACCCATGTTGTCCCACAACCATACGATTATCAAACCGGAACGTAATGGAACTGTGAGGATCAACGTGAAAGAGTAATACTCAAAACATTCATACTGTACAGCGGATGATACTAACTCACCATGTTACGTAAAAAAATGATAAGCTTACATAGATGCTCGGACTTCTCGTATCAAACTATGAGGAGACGCTAGCTCACTTAATGCCTGTGACAAACACTGACCGTACCCAGACCGAAAAGGAAGTGGCAGCGAGATCTGCTCTAGAGCCTATCTATATCTCGACATTGTTCATTCCTTAACGAAACTATTTTATTTATAATTAATGTATTAAACATATTTCAGTTCTTCTTATTTTCAACATCTTATTTTTAAGTACTCGTTATAAAAAAATACACTTGTCTAATTTGATCACTAACTATTATGCGTTTATTGACCTATATCACCTGAATGAAAATTCATTGCATCACATATAAATTGCTTTAGTTTTATATAAATATTGTTTGGGAACTATTATGTCTAAAGTCCTGTGATCGCGCAAAACCTTCCAATGACACAATATAGGGCTTGGATTTCAATAAGAAAAATTCTGTCTAATAAAGTTATTCGAAAGCCATCGGCTCTTAAAAATGACACATTTTTGCGTGAAAAATAAAAAAGTCACTTTTTTGTACCTTTGGTTAATATAGAGGAAATTCAATATGATTATGTGTGCATGCAGTTTTTCCTTTAACTTCTATTAAAAATGTTAATGATTAAAGGAATGATTAAGCAGTGGACAATTTATGATTAATAAAGTAAAATAGTAAATATTATGCCTACCATACAAATGACTATGTCTTCTTATAGGGCAGATCTGAGCCTCGCACACAAATAGAGTAATTACAATACCAGTAGTGGTAATTAAAATATCAATAATGGTAATTACATTATCAGTAATAGTAATTTCCTATTGTTGTTTTTTGGTGAGGTTAGTTTTGGCCCATAAAATGTAGTCATATAATTTATGTGTATTTATAACATGTTCCAGGAAGTCAAATATTTTGGTGGCTGGGTTATAATAGCTGAATAAACATCTTTGATATTTCATATAATCCATCGTATGAGTGCTTTCAATCAATCTTAATTCAATATTTAAATCCATATATTACTTAATTTGATATGAATTAAATTAATATGTTCAATGTCAAAGTGGTATAAGTACCAAAATTTACTTTGCAGTTATTTTAAAAGTAATTGACTGTAAAATGGGTACCAGTCTAATATTTTTACCGCGATTATCAAAAAATGACCATTCGTAAGCGTTAAAATAATAGATAATAACAAATATCTTTAGTAACATATATTATATAATTATTAGACAAAGAAAAGCTTTAGCCAGCACGAGTGAGGACCATGCCAATGTGAAATCTCTGGGGCAATGACAAAAGCATCGTTCTTGGTTCGAGTCCCAATTGCCAGCATATTTTTTATTTTTATAATAATCACTAATAACAGTGGGGTCCATATTACAGCGTAAATTGACAATATTATTAGCAAACAAAACATTTCACATAACTAAATAATTATTAGGACAGTGTAAATAATAACTAAATAAACATGGTGAACACTAAAGTGTGAGTAGTAACTGAATAAACCTTGCAAACGTTTGCATACATTGTAAATAATAAGTAATAATAATCATTACGAATTTCGCGGAGTAAATAATAATTACCAATAAACATTACAAATAATGCGGAGTAAATACTAAATAAATAAGTAAACATTACGAATATTACTCTGTAAATAATAACTAACAATAAACATTACAGTGCACTGTATCATTATAACTAATAAATAACAACATAGCGATCATTAAAGTGTAAATAATAACTGTATAAACCTTAGAAATATTACAGTGTAAATAGTAACTAATAATAAACATTACGAATATTACAGTAAATAATAAATAACAATAAACATTACGAATATTGCGGATTGAATAATAACTAACAATAAACATTGCAAATATTACAGTAAATAATAACTTGATAAACCTTGCAAATAGTACAATAAATAATAACTAACAATAAACATTACGAATATTACAGTAAATAATAACTAACAATAAACATTCCGAATATTGCGGAGTAAATAGTAACTAATAATAAAAATTACGAATATTGCGAAGTAAATAATAACTAACAATAAAAACTACGAATATTGCGGAGTAAATAATAAATAACAATAAACATTACGAATATTGTGGAGTGAATAATAACTGACAATTAACATTACGAATATTACAGTAAATAATAACTAACAATAAAAATTACGAATATTGTGGAGTAAATAATATCTAATAATAAAAACTACGAATATTGCGGAGTAAATAATAACTAATAATAAAAACTACGAATATTGCGGAGTAAATAATAACTAACAATAAAAATTACGAATATTGCGGAGTAAATAATAACTAATAATAAAAACTACGAATATTGCGGAGTAGATAATAACTAATAATAAAAACTACGAATATTGCGGAGTAAATAATAACTAATAATAAAAACTACGAATATTGCGGAGTAAATACTAAATAACAATAAACATTACGAATATTGTGGAGTGAATAATAACTGACAATTAACATTACGAATATTACAGTAAATAATAACTAACAATAAAAATTACGAATATTGCGGAGTAAATAATAACTAATAATAAAAACTACGAATATTGCGGAGTAAATAATATCTAATAATAAAAACTACGAATATTGCGGAGTAAATAATAACTAATAATAAAAACTACGAATATTGCGGAGTAAATAATAACTAATAATAAAAACTACGAATACTGAGGAGTAAATAATAACTAATAATAAAAACTACGAATACTGAGGAGTAAATAATAACTAATAATAAAAACTACGAATACTGAGGAGTAAATAATAACTAATAATAAAAACTACGAATACTGAGGAGTAAATAATAACTAATAATAAAAACTACGAATACTGAGGAGTAAATAATAACTAATAATAAAAATTACGAATATTGCGGAGTAAATAATAACTAATAATAAAAACTACGAATACTGAGGAGTAAATAATAACTAATAATAAACATTACAATGTGAAACATATCTAAATAAACATCACGAGCATTACAGTGTAAATAATAACTAATAATAAACATCACGAATATTACAGTAAATAATAACTAATAATTAACATTACGAACATTATAGCGTAAATAATAACTACATAAACCTTGCGAATATTATAGTGTAAGTAATAGCTAAATAATCATTACGAATATTACATTATAAATAATAACTTAATAAATCTTGTGAATATCATAGTGTAAATAATAACTAAATAATCATTACGAATATTACATTATAAATAATAACTTAATAAATCTTGTGAATATTAGAGTGTAAATAATAACTAAATAATCATCACGAATATTACAGAGTAAACGTTTGGTCACTTGATCAATGAATTGAAAAAAGCTGTAGATGTTAAGTATGAGTAGAGCCTGTCAATGTAGAAACCACCAGCTGACAGTTTACCTAGAAGTAGTTATCAGTTATGATTGGGTTCTGTAAAATACTGCAAGGTACCTTGTGAGTTTAATTAATGAAATTATTTTAATTTTAATACGGAAAAATATAGTTTTATATAAAAGTTAACAGGATTCTCAGTTTTTTCAACTATGAAATGACTTACGTGGGCGGTTTACCTATTCAGGCATCTTCCGGAATGAATTTATTATTAATTTAATTATAATTTAATTTATAATTTATTAGCAATTTAAAAGTATACATAACATAGAATTTATGAGTATGAACTGAAATACGTTTTGAAAAACTTGAAACAAAAAAATTAAATTCCACTATTGACTCAAATTGAAAGACACCGAATATTCAAACATAATTTTAGCTGGTAGAAACTTCCCTATACTTTGGCAAACATCAATCACTATAGCAATTATGGGCCTAAAAATTATAGGCTAATATCTTTCTTTTGAACAATGCGTAATGTTTTTTATACCGTACTTAAAAAACGGCTCATGGGATTTCAAGATACAAGTGGTAAAGATTTCTTAGCTATAAATCAAATTGGTTTCAGATCACTTAAATCTGCAACAGATCATATAATAAACTTAGAAACTGAAATTCAACTATCGTTTGCAGAATTTCAAGTTAGTCCTTGGGATATTTAAGAAGCGGATGAAATGATCATACAGGGTAGGTGGACAAAGTTAAATAAAAATGTCTTTTAAAGCCGGTACCTAAAAGTAAGATACAACAGAGGAGATTCCAACGAATAGAAATAGAAAAAGGAATGCCTTTTGGAACAACAAGCATACAATGACTTTGTTCCTCGTTGGGATAAATACTTTTACTTTAGCAAAAATAACTCCTCGTGTGAAGGAAGATTATTAGGTAATAACCTGGCGTAGTGCCATCGGTTAGAAACATGTTTCGAAATTGAATGAAGGGTATTCAAAATTCATTCAAGTTTCAATATTCAATATGGACTTGTCAGAAAACTGGTTCATAAAAAAATCCGAACAGTGGCGAAAATAGCGCTCACAAAGTGACAATGCTCTTGCACATTGTTCAGCTTTGTTGGCTGTGACCATTTTTATAACAAAATATTTCTGTTTGTTTATACTTGTGATTTGACAAATTTTAGTCTGGAAGATGCCTGAATATACGGAACATCGACAATTAAGTGATTTCATTACATTAAAAGTAAAGAACTGTTGGTCTTATTGGAAATATATTTTTCTGCATTTAATAAAATTAGATAACAGTATTTTTTTTGGAGTGTTACTCTCAAGAATACTGTTATGGGTTTGGCTCGATAACTATTATCTATAATATTGCAAGGACGCTTTATTCGATTTGTTCTCTGTGATAGGGTAGAAGTTAGAAAAAAAAAAAAAAAGTAGCTTCAGTTTTCTTGCGACAAAAGCGGTTAAATGCACAAAAGTAAAATAAGATTTTGATAGCCAAAGATAATAGTCAACACTTATTTAGTGTGGTTCGAGACATTTGAAATATTTTAATTAATTACATTTATTTGTTTTATGAAAAACAGTTATCAGTGAGCTGAAATTTATAGTATCGGTTCTGTACTATTTATTGCTTCTTTACACATTTACATTGTTCACTATAAGTAACGAAACATAATCCGGTAAAAGTAAATATTTTTTTTTGAAATAACAGGCTGGTAGAGGGGCAAAGGACTAGACTTTTCTTATGGAGACATGCGCATTGGAAGAATCACTCTTGCTTGGCTGAGCTAGTACAGTGAAAAGGTCTGCGATAAGACACATGTTCATATTTAGTATTTAACCTAGTCACTACGACTTCCTGGATACATTATGTATTTTTGTGTATTATATATCTCGCCTCTGTCTATCTGGTACCTTACTCTCTTGTAATTAGAAATAATAATAACAATTGTATATGTATGTTGTGATAACCGAGTGAATAACGGATCACTCACTGTAGCCTATTGTCTAATTGTTTAGACTATTTGCCGACTGCGGGCATCGGATGATCGTAGGGATTTGAATTTCAAATGGGATCAACCAATGACCGGCATTGTAAAGGACGTATCTACAGCAGTGATACGTTGAGAGCCGTTCACGCAAATGAACGATTCTATCGGATTCACTGACCAGTATACTTAATATTACGCTGATAGAAATGCTCTGTGTACAGTACAATTACCATAGACTAGGTGAATAATGTTAATGTGACTCTTTAATTTGAATAGTTCATGTCATTGAGCCGTTCATTGCCGACCCAGAGCGAAGAGGCTCTGCTTCCTTTCAGGTAATTGAACTTTAGCTAGTATTCACCTACTTGGTTCACTGAAATGAACGATGAAATGTGCAGTTCTCATTGGTGATCCTCTACCTAAGAAGAAACGGTAATTCTATATCGCATAGGGAGAAGCCACTTGACCTCCTTGTAACTACTTTTTCTTCCTGCTCATTTCCCGACAGCAATGCCATAAGTTTCTTTTAATTGCCTTCTTTGTCACGATCTCATCCATTTATGCATGTGTGACTGCATTGTGAACGAGCCATTGCATTTCAAGGCTAACCAGTGACAACCATAAATTCTATGTAGTTATATATATATATTTATTTTTTGAAGCTAGTGCATAAAGTATATTTGAAAAATTGATTTCCTTCATAGCTCCCTGTCGACTATATAAAGCACTGTGAACACGATTCTGATGACTGTTTATAGATTCTAAAATTAGTATTTGTTAATCAAGACGTGGACGACTTTAATTTGGTATTAATACATTTCATACATTAGCAGAAATATATATATACTTTTTTTGTACGCACTAATCAGTTATTTGTTACTTTCCTTTTAAGGTCCCCCATAGCTCTATTCCGTACGTCCAGATTGGTTTAAGTACTACTAATCTACAAAGTTATACTTAAACAAATCTGGACATACGGAATAGAGCTATGGGAGACAGCAAAAAAGTCGAACATCAAGCGTATCCAATCCTTTCAATCAAAAGTCCTGAGAACAATAGTAAATGCCCCTTATTATGTCAGCAACAAAACCCTTCACAATGATCTGAATATACCCTACATTCTAGAACTCATCCCTTCTAAGTTTATGAAATTCCATAGTAGCCTTTCCAACCACCCTGTAGCACAGTCATTGCACTGCGCCACTCATCCCTATAATCCTCCTCGGAGACTGAAACGGCAGTGGCCTCGTGACCTGCTATAAACGCGTGACAGCGGGGGTCCTGGCAATGGCCAGTTACTCCAATCATGTCCTGAGCGTCTGTGGCTCTCGCGCTCTTGGTCAGCCTCCACTGGCTAGTATCCGGTGACGCGGCTGACAGAGGAGCGTGGGGGACTTCCCAAGACTCCGTTTTCTCTTCGCATGTGGATTTGGGAGGTCTATGGGCTGTCTGTAAATATTGTATGAATGAGTGAGTGAATGATGAATTGTAAATATGGTATGAATGAGAGCGTTTATCGCAATTACTGATTGCCTTATAAAAGGCAGATTGTAATTATAGCCCAATAAACAGTATAGTATATCTCCTTTTAAAGTGATGGCTACATTTTTCTCGCAAATCTATAATGGGACCAGGATGCGCGATTTCATTGGGTCCCACAAATCCTAGACAGGTAGACAGGCTCGCGGTATAAACGTCAGTGTTTCTGGTTTTGAACATAACGAGAATTATTTTAAAAATTAGGCTAATGTATTTATAAATAACAAACTTTGAAGAACTAGTAAGTGGACTGTATATTAGACCGAAGTTCAGGTTATGAAAATTATCACTTAGCTTAGCTTCAAACCAAAATGAAATAAAGATATGGGCTTGATTCCAAATTATATTTTCATATCAAAATGAAATGATATCTTTTCTCTACTCATTATTGGAGAGTAAACAAAGCAAGAAAAAACACGATGTACGCTTGTAACCAATGGTCGTTCACTTGTTTTTTCATACCGGATTGCATTTGTTTTTCACTTTGTTGACTGTAATTAGTGATTTTTCGCTTTTTGCTGGTCTATAGCAGCAGCGCAATAAACTAGGGATTATTTCTGCTGTCTTGCACGATAAGTTCCGAAAATAGAAAGATGATTTAGTATGAATTGCTGGGTCATATATTCCTGTCTGGTTTTAGGAGCATCAGGTCTTGGTACGAGGTATGAACTCGAACAGGCTAGTATTCACAGCGAATGGGTGTACAAGCTGTTATATATTTGCCCATTGTTTGGCAGGTAAGGGGTAAGGTTGTACTCTATGTGTCCACCTGTCTGTAAACATGCAGCTCGATAGCTTGGCCTGTAGATATAGACAAAATGAACTTAGATATAAACAGCTAAGAAACAGTACCCAAAGATTCTTTTGTTAGGTAAATAATTATTAAAAAAATGTGAAAACAATATTCAATAGTATTAGATCATAGAAAGATATTTATTGTGATAAAATTACAAGCTACCTGATTGGCCAATAAGTAATTGCGATAAATGTTCTCATTCATACCACATTTACAATTTTCATTAACTTACTCCATTCATACATTTTTAAAAACAGCCCAGAGACTTCCCAAATCGACATGGTTGTCATCTTCCTCGCATGCGAACGAGGAAGCGGAGTCTTGGGAAGTCCCCCACGCTCCTTCGTCATCCGCGTCACAGATACGAGCCAGTGGAGGCTGTCCAAAAGCGCGAGAGTCACAGACGCTGAAGACATGATTGCAGAAACTGGCCATTGTCAGGACTCCCGTTGTCACGTATTTATAGCAGGTCAGGAGGGAGCTCTCCCTTTCGCCTCCGAGGAGGATAATAGGGATGAGTGGTGCAGTGCAATGACTGTGCTACGGGATTAGGGTGATTGGATAGGTTACTATGGAATTTCATGAACTTGGAAGGGATGAGTTCAAGAATGTAGGGTATATTAAGATCCCTAAGAAGGGTTTTGTTGCTGACGTAATAAGGGGCATTTGTTTGTTGTTCTCACGACTTTTTATTGAAAGGATTGGATACGATTGATGTTCGACTTTTGACCCATAGCTCAATACCGTATGTCCAGATTGGCTTAGGTATAACTTATTAGATTAGTAATTTATTTTCTATTGAGAGCTGGGATGTCCTACCGTAAATACCGTACTGTCTTGGGCTCAATAGTATTAAAACATCACTCAATCTGGTCGGCTGCTCCGGTAACTCAGCAAGTCGAGAGACCCGTTGTTTGTGACTGAGTCGTCAAACGTGCTTGGCTAACTCGGACATCAGATAACTTATCGGTGACGTCATGGCTTCGAGAACTGGCCCTGACTGAATATATTTTATATTGTTGGTAATTATTAAATATAATGTGATCTATACAGCAACGGAAAAAAATAATTTTTTTTTAATCAAAAATGTTTATTTTTTTTTTAAATTTACCAAACTCATTGAATATGGCCACCATAAAAAAAAAGAAAGGCAATTTGTTATTGCTAAGATATTGACAAAAAGCGTGATTGTTTAGTTGGCTCTTGGCACTTTAATTTACCTTGCCTTAAAAATGTACTGAAACGAAGTTCATTTTTTCATTCAAACTAAACTGGAAATCTAGTTGTGTATTTATTTAATTCTCTCATCAATCACTGAGTTATAAAGCAAACAAACTGGTCCAAATTCGATTATAATGGTTATAAAATATCGAAATGATTCTCACTTCTCTCCCCCCCCAGTCAGAAATCGTTCTTTGCCAGTCCCTTATGGTTAGTTAATTAATTAATTGAGTTTTTTTTCTAAAAAAAGAAAAAAGTGTTTTTATTTAATTAATCAATAAGGCTATCGATTTGATGATCTCGACTCCCTGATTAAATAGGTGAGAATAAAGTTTTTTTCTTTCGTTAGAAATAATTGCAAAAAGACGGAATGATCTACGGAACAGTATGTAATTGCAGTAGATAATATAATTGGCTCGTAAGGACATGACAAATATATTTTCTGAAATTCCTATTAATTAAATATACAAGATAGGACTATCAAACTGAAGATGGACTGATCGGTGGTGAGTTATCAATACTTAATTTTATTCGTTAAATCATCTCGGATAGTAAAATTCGCCTAAATACGGAATTTATGTATTTGACTCTCGAAAGTTCTTTTAGAATATCTATGACGTACATGCAGCGTTCTAAAGTAAATTCAATCGTAGCGAAAAACCAGTACAATGCATCAAAAATGGCTATGTCTTGAGGAGAGTTTAAAAGTTTAAGTAAGACATTTGCCTCGTTAGTTGTTGTAAATTACAGCCACTCCCTTTGGGCTTGGCTAATAACCGCCGCCCTCTCCAGGTATAGGGTCCCCCCACCGCAAAAAAACAAACAAGTGATTGAGCCTGGATTAAGTGGAAGCGAAGGGACACCCTTTGACGCTGTTGTGGTCCTGGATCAAAACGACCTCTTCTAAATACAGATTTATTTGATCTGTTGTATCCTTTTGGTTGCCTCGCTGAGAGCAGGCGTATACAGTTCTGTGTCGGACTGTTAAAATAAAGATTCCTTCAGCCATCATGTAAACAGATTCGATGGAGGCCGCCTTGAAAATAAAAATGGAAAAAGAAATCGGGTACGTCTCCCTCGTTTAAAACTCCGATCAGTTTTATTTTTGTTTTACAAGAGTTCAACGCTCTTGGCTTATGGCCGAGTCCGAAGGGAGAGGCTGTACTTTCAAATATGTACGGTACGATTAATCATGTAGGGTCTTAATAATGGTTACCTCTATCCGAAATCTGAAGGGTATATACAGATGAAAGAACCTGATTACCTTGTGGTGTGACAATTCGTGTATCTTCAATTAGCTGTAGGTGACATATTTTGTGTGTTATTAAGAGGTGATAGAAAAGGCCGACCTGAGCACTTTCTCAGGAATGCCTAATATTATCCTTTGAGAAGGGAAAGAAGCCACTGCCTTCTACATACACTGTAGAAACGCAGGAGAACTCCCCAGCAAGCAGCCTCGTATATTTGAGCATGAAAATGGACAGACACCTCCCTTTTTGTGGTCATTTTGCGAGGAAGTTAAAACAAACTCTTCCGAAGTCTTACCGGATTACTTCCTCCAATATATATCTGCGCCTCAAGCTCATGATTTTTACAAGAGCATACTCAGGCTCTGCTGTACGGTGCACCGCTTTTTGGTCATCTGACTGATGCGTCAGCAAAGCGAATCCAACCATTTCAGAACGGAACCTCATGAAAGTGGTCCGACAGGCTTCGTTCTATACTTCAGTTGAGGAACACTGAGCTCCACGAAGATTTTGAGCTGCCTACGGTGGCTGAATTTATTTGACGTAGACGTATCAAATTATTTGATTCGCTGCAATTCATTACCAACCCCGTGCTTAACACGATTTCCCCGCCCCGTTCCCCCATCGATGACAGAAGACAGTCGACACAGGAACGCTCAAGGATTAGGTTAGTATGTAAGATCTCTTTTTGGGATAGTTTTAGGTCCCGATATGTAGTCCGAAAGTGAGCACTATCACCTAGTCCCCGTTTATTTTATATAATTTTGAACAATAAAAAGACAGCTGTTAATATAATAGTAACTGATTAAAATGCATAGATGCATTACAAGGAGCCATTCACAGCTCAATAAATATTATATTATTCTATATATATATTTTTTTTTAAATATTCAAATAGGGGCTAAGGGGGAAAAACTCAGGTATTCAGTTTACCTATCGACAGGAGAAATCGCCCCACCCGCCTTAACCCCTTATGTCTGGTAGTAGCCTATCGAAGTACATCAAGCCACCCTCCATATCTTTTTCTATCTAGCCATTCGCCCCTCTCGTATTCATCTTCTTTACTGTAAATTACTAAGTGAGTTCTTTTCATCAATAAAGGATTTTTAAATCTATATTGTTCTGAGATCGTCAATTCTACAACATTGTCTATATATCATCATCATACCTCTAGTGAATAAAACAACTGGCCTGCTTTAGCGTTATCATAGATAACATAAAACGGAACTACATACTGACGCCCTTCAGCGCCACCTGCTAACTTCGGTGACAACCTCAGTCTTCATTTTGTAACTCTTTATCGTGTGTTGCTTCATATATCGTTGTTATTATATTGGATTGTAGAATGAACACAGTCAGTTTGGACGATTTTATTGAAAGCTATCGCTCTATTTAGTCCGAATTGTCGAGATTATGATTTTTTTTTTTTCACATTTAGTCAGTTCAAATGTTATTCACCAAATGTCTTGTCCTTAACGTATTATTGCTTGAAATAACCTCTTTCACTGTCGTACCATTCGACAGTGCATACGGCCGGTGTTAGGTAACTGTCATGTTGTTATTTTTTTACATACCTATTATTCGTGAATAAAATAATTTACAGGCTCAAGAGTAGTCTAATGTACCTAAATGTTCTCGTAGCAAATAAAGACCAAATACCGTCAGAAAAGTAGTCAGTGAATAGTGAACCATTCACTTGTGCAATATCTCGATTCATGAATCAAGACACGTTTTGAATAGCTTGTTATTCGTAATGTATTCAAGATCACGAATTAAAGCTGATTTTAATTTATAATTTATTTGACGAGGCGTTCGAATGGGTATTACCTAACAATTGGGTCATGGGTGGTTGTCACAATGTCTTCCTTTCGTTTACTGACTTTTGCTTCTTCGGTCATACGAGTGGTCATACGAGGTGGGCGTTTCTTTTATCCTGAAGGGCCATTCCTCGCAAGAGTGAAAGGAGTCCCACTGTACTGATTTGAAGTATATTTTTTGTAGGAACTTTTTATAATTTACAACTATCTTCCCAGGACATAGTTCGGTTCCCTATTTTTTTGTATTATGAGGGCCTGGTTATGGTCCACTCTGCCTCATAAGGATAAACGAGTAGCTACTTGAATAAAGAAATATCGGATCTAAGTTTGAGAAGTAATATCCATGTGCTACCACGCCATCACCTCATCCCCAGTCCTTCAGGAGACATTGCTTCTTCCAGAACGTCCGTCCTTCTCTTTGGCGGCCGTCCTCTTTTCTTTCTGGAATGTGATTTAATATTGATGTTGGCAAAATCTATAATATTTTACAATATATCCAAATGGAGCTGAACATTCTGCAGACGCTTGTGAAGATGCCGAAGGCGAGAGAAGAGACAAAAGACTAGCTTGCTCCATTATTCGTGGTGATGTGGAACGAACTATTGCTCCTCAGGCTTGGGCACGTCCTGCAGTGTTCCTTAGTGAATCAAAGCGAACCAATATCTTACAGTTGGCTATATATATATAGTCTGTATATCTTCTGGAAATGGCTGTCAGTACGTTCTTTCATAACGGTCTTGAAGGTAGCTAAATATATCACACATTAACATATATAGTAATACAGGAATTATGCTGATTATGCATTGATATATTAACATAACTAAACAGAAAACTTTTTCAATCGATTTCTCAAAGCCGAAGTGTCTCTGCGTGAATGCGGTTAGTAATCTCCTAATGTGTTTTGAATGGCGGCCTTATAAGTTAAATAATTAAATTTATGGCAGATAAGTTAAATGAAGGAATACCTTTTATACATCAATTTGACCCTTCACAATGATCTGAATATAACCTATATTCTTGAACTCATCCCTTCCAAGTTCATAAAATTCCATAGTAACCTATCCAACCGCCCTAATTCCCTAGCACAGTCATTGCACTGCACCACTCACCCCTATAATCCTCCTCGGAGATTAAAACGGCAGTGGCCTCGTGACCTGCTATAACTAAGTGATAGTGGGAGTCCTGGCAATGGCCAGTTTCTCTAATCATGTCCTGAGCGTTTGTGGCTCTCGCGCTCTTGGTCAGCCTCCGCTGGCTCTTATCCAGTGACGCGGCTGACGTAGGAGTGTGGGGGACTCCCCAAGACTCCGCTCCCTCCTTCGGATGTGAGGGAGGTGACAACCTTGTGGATTTGGGGGGCCTCTGGGCTGTTTGTAAATATTGTATGAATGAGCGAGTGAATGATGAATTGTAAATATGGTATGAATGATAACATTTATCTCAATTACTTATTGCCTAATAAAAGGCAGATTGTAATTTTATCTTAATACAAATTGTTTAATAACAATACATCAATTTGATGTTACACTGCATGAAACGTTCTTCTTTCTGCTATCTTTCAACGACTTCAATTGATTTTGTTATTGCATTATTTATTATTGGTATATGCGGTTATAAATATGTGGGCCTGTATAATGTGCTATGTAAAAGTTCCCTTGCTGTAAATACATTGTTAAACTACTGGATTGAAATAAGATATTATACATCACATAAAATAAACTGTGAGTACGAGTACCCAAAAGAAACCGAACTATTTTTGTTCAAAGTGATTTATTTATTTATTTTTTTACAAAAAAACCTTTAATTTCCTTAAAAGCACTCTCCATTTGAGTCAGTACACGTGTCCAGTATTTTATTCCACTGTTCGAAACTTTTTCTAAATTCCTCTTTTGTGATGCCAGACAGCGCCTCTTTCATTTGGTTTTGATTTCTTCAACGTCCTCAAAAGGCTTTCCTTGTATGCCCCTTTTCTTTCGGGGGAATAAAAAGAAGTCGCAGGGGGATAAATAGGGTGAATAGGGAGGATGGGGCACAATGGTAATACCATTTTTGGTGAAAAATCTGCGTACAGAGAGGGCTGTATTGTTGTGGTGAAAAACCAGCCCCCGAACTGCAACAAAACAGGGGGTTTCCTACTCGGGCTGTTGCGCAATATTTCAAAATTTGCAGGTAAAAAGCCTGGTCAACTGTCTGACCCGGGCAAACAAACTCTGAATGGACGACTCGACTCACATTGAAAAAACAGATGAGTATCATCTTAATATTTAATACACCTGGAGGGATTTTTTGGGCTGAGGCGAATTCGGAGTCGTCCATTGGCTTGATTGTTGCTTAGTTTCAGGATCGTATCCATTTCACCACGATTCGTCACCTTTGAAAAAAGTTTGGGTCATTTCGGAGCTCTTAATTCAAAGCGACCTTGAAAAACAAGATGTTATTGTGTATTCAGCAGTCGAGTAATAACTTTTGCAGCCTCCGAATCTTCACTTTAAATTCGCTTTCCTGAACTCCAAGATTTTAATTTTTTAGCCCTACCACAGGATCCGTGTCCCAGGCGGGGTTTCGTTGCATTTCTCCTCAAGTTCTTCATTGTCCGTCGTCGATAACCCAGGGCGAGTTCGTGATTTTTTTCGACAATCTCGTTGGTTATGGTCGTCGACGGACGTCCAGAGCAAGATTGATCGTTAATTGACATTTTCCCATTTTTAAAACTGGGAAACCACTCAAACACTTGAGTTTTACCAGTAGCATCATCCCTTGTAGGACACTTTTTTTCAAGAGTTTCTGTATCAGCTTTCCCGAGCAGGAAGCCAAACGTCATGGCCGTGTGCTGTGTGCTATTTAATTTAAGTTATTCCGCCTACTGAAAGTACATCAAAACACTGATAAATAACTACTTTTTTTTTTTTTATATAGGGTGTCCCAGAATTAACGCAAGATTTGATTTAAATAGAAAACAGAGTTTTTAGTATTTTTGTTGTTATTTTTTTATTGAATTATAAAGTAAATATAATAGGGTTATTTATGGAATAACACATCGGGCAAATGGCGTCCACGACTTTGCTGGCACATACGCACTCGTTTGTCGAAATTTTCCATGACAATTGGCATGGTTGTGGTTGAATTTCGTTGATGCAGCGTTGAATTTCCTCTTTTAATGCACGGGTGGATGTGGACTTGTTGACATACACGTTTGACTTCAAATAACCTCATAAAAAGAAGTCTAAAGGTGTTAAATCACACGATATAGGGGGCCAATTCTGATCAACGAAACGAGAGAGTACACGACCTGGAAATGTCTCGTGCAGGATTTGAATTGCTTGATGGGCTGTATGGCATGTGACACCATCTTGTTGAAACCACATATTGGCCAAATCAATATCATCCAATTTCGGCACGGTCTACGACGCCGAACTGATGTTCCTGGATTTTCAACAACACTCTCATGCACTGCTTCGATATTGACATTTGAACGGCTTGTTTTTGGACGACCAGTGTATTTACTGTCTCCAACTAATCCAGTCTCCCTAATTTTTTCAATTAATTTCTTCGCAGTTGATAAAGTCCAAACACTATTCCAACCATATTTTGTATGAAATCTTCGAACTGCGGCCGCTAAACTTTTTTTAGCTTTATTTAATTATTTAAATTATTATTAATTAATTATTTAATTTTTAACTTATTATTTTTGAGATAATGTTTAACAATAAAGACACGTTGTTCTATCGTATTTTTTTTTAGGGTTGTCAGCACTTTACTGCACAAATGGCGCCAAATTCAAATCTTGCGTTAATTCTGGGACACCCTTTATTACTTTTTATTACATTTTTTTCTGCGTTGATAATAATTTAAATTTAGGATTCAAGAGTTAAAATTCCTTGTTTTCGAGTAAATTTTAAGACAATATTACCACAAATGTTCCATTTAAATTTTGGCAAAATTTCCAAAATGACTCGTATTGTTCTCACACAAAACCGCCGGATCAAGCGGTGTTTATTCTACTCCGAAGGGGAGGTTGGCCTGGTTCCATTATTTTGAGAAAAGGTGTATTGTGCACATGAACACTCCAAAACATGAAAACTTCCTTCATACACGAAGCCAGCCACTACTATGATGACATACCGAGGCTACTAACCCACGGATCTGCTGCACTAGATGATTATCCTCTGGAGAGTAAGCCGATCTTTGCTGGCCCGGACAGCGTAACATGAAATATATTCCTAAAAGAACTCTGCCGTGTGTGCCAACAGCAGGCAAACAGTTTTGAATTACAAATTGAAGCCTCGTGTTTACCTTCCACGTTCGGCTGCTACAACAGGCCTTTGTGAATATATTAGCACAAACTGGCATTAATCCAATAATGTTGATGGATTATCGCTCATGCTGGTCTTAACTGTTGTGGACATATCTGAGGATAACTGCTCACTTTCAAATGAGGTGGCATATTGTCGAGGCAGAGGGAATCTTGCTACCAGGTCATACTTTCAAACCGTGTCGGTACGTCCAGTCAGATAGTAAAAAAATTTGTCAATCCATGACATACTAATCAATTATTTATTCTTTATTTATGATCCCCTAGCACAGTCATTGCACTGCACAACTAAGTTATATAATCCTCCTAGGAGACTAAAGCGGCAGTGGCCTCGTGACCTACTATAAACATGTGACAGTGGGAGTTCTGGCAAAGGCCAGTTTCTCCAATCATGTCCTGAACGTCTGTGGCTCTCGCGATCTTGGGCAGCCTCCACTGGCTCGTATCCGTGTGATGCTGCTGACGGAGGAGCGTTGGGGACTTCCCTTGCTCTTTCGCATGCGAGGGAGGTGACAACCATGTGGATTTGGGTGGTCTCTGGGCTGTTTGTAAATACTGTATGAATGAGTGAGTGAATGAAAATTGTAAATATGGTATGAATGAAAACCTTTATCACAATTACTTATTGCCCAATCAGGCAAATTGTAATTTTATCACAATGAAGAAGCTCAAGAAGGTTCTGGCAATGCTTCTTCGATTTAAATCTTTCGGGTGTTTGGAGCGTCAACAGTTAAATAATCTTTGTAGAGGAGAGTATTTTAAAAGAAAAGAAAGAAAAGCTTTGTTATGAAGTACAATCAAAACACTAGTATCGGGTCGGGTCGTCACGAGGGGGGTGCCTGGTTACCCTAGCCCTGGTGACAAGTGAGGGTCGTTTGAGTTTATAACCTGGACAAGCGTTTCATGACGGCTTTACTATCTGACTCCATTTTTTGATAGGTATGTGCCCCGACTATGCACTATGTTCAGGAGAAGATGTACAGGGTAGGTATGTAGTTTGTGTGGTCTTGGAATGACCACGAATTTACACTCAGTATCTGAGAGTAGGCGAACTCCGTCCGGATCCCAAAGGCAAGTGTGAACCGGAGAGAGGTTTACTGAATTGTCGCGGGAGACACTGTTTGGTAGGTTTGCAGGACTGCGACAACCGTTGTCCACTAGGGAGAGGTCTCTCCTAAGGAGGTGCTAGATTTAGCGAAACGAAGGGAGAGATTCAGACTAGGAAGGTGTGCGGTCTGACGAGGCCGGACTAAAACATAGCGAGGTGAGGAGAGAAAGAGATGTAGAGGTTTTTCATAAGGAAGAAGACCAAATTCTTGAATACTGTCGCAGCTGCAAGTCGGGTAGCTTCGCTAAGAGGAGAGTGAATTACAGCCCAAGATCTGCCCCTATTTATAGTTAGTGGTCGCTCGTTAGGCCCAATCATTTCCCTCGTTGTTGTAACCAATAAGAGCTAAGTAGCGGTCGGTCTTTGTGTAGGCAGCTGAAGGGCTGACCCAGCAGGCCGTCTCTACCTGCTGAAGGGTAGCGGTTAACCCCCGGCTTGCAGCTTGTGGCATCTTTATTGTTTACACATTTACAATGACTTATTTATGTTATTTACATTTGTTTAAATTAATTTACAATATATATACAATAGAGTATAGGGTGATTTATCTCATGTAGTTAGCGGTCGCTACAACTGGTATATACAATTATTAACAGATCAGTTAGACCATATTGGGGGGAATGTTCAAGCACAAGTGGAGTGTCTGCTGAGACATATATGTATAAGAAAAGGATAAGATTCTGGGAAGTAGGGAGGTATTGGAAGGATGCGCTTGCTTACTTAAAAATAACAGGGAACCATCAGTGACTTCCATGAAGTCATGAGTTAGGTATATAGTTCTGCTCAAGCCCCTTCTACTTGTTCTTAGCATTATAAAACATTATATGGTATGAATGATAACCTTTATCACAATTACTTATTGCCCAATAAGGCAGATTGTAATTTTATCACAATAAAGAAGTTTTAATTAATATCTACCGTATATATCTTGACAGACATTGTTTAAATATCACCTCGCCAACCCTTAGGGCCAAATACAGATCATGTTCATATTTCACCCAGATCATGTCATGTAGTCATGACCAGTGACCCTTAAAGCTCATTCGTTGCCACTCTTAGGTTCTGCCAATGCTTCTTCAGTTTAAATCTCCAGGCTTTAGGAGCGTCAACGATGAACAAAGGTTGGTCAACGGCAACTCTGGTATTGTCGAGGGACTGTTACTAATAAAATCGTCTGGAGTCTTATAAAACTCAATTTTAAATTTATTAACTTGTTGAATGATTTTAAATATTGACAGTTCTTGGCAGAGATAGCTATCCTATTCATACATTTTTTTTTCTATTACTATATGTCGGGCTCAGATATGCGAGTCCCCAAGGTGGGGCGGAGATGCCCGCCGCGGGCTAGGGTCGCTACAACGCTTTTGCCGCCGTCAGGCGAGCGCCAAGAAAGAGATAAGGCGGGCGGACCTGTGGTCTTTCACCCTGGCTGCCGGCCTAGTCGGCGGGCAGCCTAATTTGTTTTTATCTGACAACATAAGATCTTTAGAAGTTGTGTGCCCTGACAAAGCACTATGTTCAGCAGAAGAGGAACAGGATAGGTTTATAGGTATTTTATGTGGTCTTGGAATGACCACGTATTCACACTCAGTGTCTAAAGGTAGGCGAAAACCGTCCGGATCCCAAAGGAAGTGAACCGGAGTGTGAACCGGAGCGAAGCAGACTGGATTGCCGTGGGAGACGCTACTGGTACGTTTGTAGGGCCACAGCAACCGTCGTCCGCGAGGGAGAGGACTCTCCCCCTAAGAAGTGCTAGTTTTAGCGAGACGAAGGCAGAGATTCCCACTAGGAGAGTGTGGGGTCTGACAACGCCGGACTAAAACATAGCGAGGTTAGGAGAGAGAGATGCAGAGGTAGTTGAATGAGAAGTCCATGGTTTGAGTAGAGCAGCAAGCGCCAGTGCAGAGAGAGAGGAGATAGTAGTGTTCCAAGTCACGGTTCGGTTCGTTATGCTAAGTCGTTTTTTTTTTTTTTTTTTTTTTTTTTTTTCTTTCAAAACCTTAACAAAATAATACAATGTACAAAAAATAAATAATAAAATAATTGGATTACATATTTCTCCTGTTGCTGCATTTACATGCATTTGGCGGAGTGCATAATATAATAAAATTTTTATTGTTGTTAAAAGTTCATCGTTGTTATACAACACTAGGTGATGAGGCTCACCTTCTATACTGCTAAGTCGTTCTAATGCCGCTCCTTATATAGGCGGGCAGGTCTGGTGGGGATGGGTTCCCACCTGCGGCTGTTTCCTCCCCCCACTCTCACTGACGTCATAATCTTTATTAAACACATAGATACATATTTTCTGATATTCATTTATGAGGTGTCCACAACACTATATATTTCCACTTGAATTTTGTATTAATGTTTCGGTTATTTATGCTTCTATTTATTCAAAACTTAACTATTTCTTTTACAAAACAATTTCTACTGTACGATACTAAATTTTCGACCTGTGAACTGTTCAGGTTCAAACTCGGTTACGGGGTTATATCTCGTAATTACCATCTGTTATCTGTTATCTATTAGTACGTGGCCCAATGATTTACTGGCCCTAGAAAAAGGTCAGACCCTATTCCATCTGAGCTATCCGGGTTGATTCGATACAAAAATCGGTTCGATTTTACTCTCGTAAACGTCACAAAACGAGCACCTTTAATCCCTGCCTTGTGGCTACTCTTTATATTTAACCAATAATTACTCATTACCGTATCTGCTTCTTAATGAATATGAGTTGTTTATAAACTTTAGCTGCTAAAAATAAAAAATCGCGAAACCCCCCGAATTAGCATTTGGTGATTTCTGAAGTACTTTAGTAGCTCATGCAATATCTCCTGGCCGGAACCTTCACTTCATAGCAGACACCGGCTGGCTATCTGCTATTGCATATTATGTGATTTATTGCAAAAGCGAGCTGGCTTGCAAAACTATCGATGAGTGAAGTGCATACTCAATGACGAAGGCTCTGTGTGAGCAGACTTCATCATTTGGGATCACCTTCTGTCGCAATGCCAAGCAGCAACCACAGGCTCACTGTATTTGCTCAAACACTTATAACTCAATTAGAGGAAATCGGGGAAACCACTTCGAGATATGCGGTACGGAATCAGTTTCATAAATCTTTAAATGTATGAGGGAACCTCCGCTAAATTAAAATGTAACGGTAATTACCATAGACCCTGACCTATGAGACGCTCACGACCGCATAACGCAACTTGGACAAACAACAACATACAACATATCGCATAACAACAAACGTATGTTTACATGCTATTGCCAAATGTGGGCGAGGAGCACTCTTAGTCATGCTGAATGTTGACTGTATGCATTTAACGATTCTTACCTGATAACAGCTGACACGAAACATGTAAAAATGTTAACGATAATTACCACTGACCATAGACCCTGACCTATGAGACGCTCACGACCGCATAACGCAACTTGGACAAACAACAACATACAACATACAACATATCGCATAACAACAAACGTATGTTTACATGCTATTGCCAAATGTGGGCGAGGAGCAGTCTTAGTCATGCTGAATGTTGACTGTATGCATTTAACGATTCTTACCTGATAACAGCTGACACGAAACATGTAAAAATGTTAACGATAATTACCACTGACCATAGACCCTGACCTATGAGACGCTCACGACCGCATAACGCAACTTGGACAAACAACATATCGCATAACAACAAACGTATGTTTACATGCTATTGCCAAATGTGGGCGAGGAGCAGTCTTAGTCATGCTAAATGTTGACTGCATGCATTTAACGATTCTTACCTGATAACTGCTGACACGAAACATGTAACAATGTAGGAAAATATTATGAGAATATTAGTTTGTAATGGATCTGTTATTTAACTTTTCTTCTCATATTAGAATCTGAGCGCTGCGAAGTACTGGTATTATAAACAGCTAGTAATCACTCACTCAAAAACGAGGCAATTTTCCCTCACGAAAACCAACCACAGATTCCCTTTGGCCTGACCACACACTCAGAATGAACGCCTTGATTGTATAGTGTATACAAATATTCACTGTCTGCATATCGAAAGGACTCTCATCCGTGAAGTTTTTGCAATTGGTTTACGAAAGCTTCATTTTCGATCCTCGCCTACGGGCTCTTGTTCTCAAGTACACTAATACACACAAGATGACCGTAAGTCACTGCTGTAGTTGGTGGCCGTTACTTCTCAGTATTTATTTCAATTTCCTTAAAACTGCAAAACGCTACTTTTTTATTCATTTTCCCTCACTAGGCCGTGTCAACCTTTGAATCGAACTCCGGCCCCGTTCATTCTTCAGACATTTTTAAACTTTTAATAGTTTTTTGCGTTATTAAATCTCTTTCAAATGTTTGCATAATAAAAATAATCTTATGTTAATATGCAATAGTCAAAAATAATTAACTTACACCGCCGCTCTTGGTTATGAATAAAATCTTCATTAAAGCACACCTAATCGAAATTAATCATCAATTATTATAATTTTAATTGATTTGATTCATTCAGACGGCAGACAGACATGCAATAGACAACGACTGTACTGGACACAGAGATACCGCCATTATTTTTAGACGCACCATCATCAAAACAAGGCCGTTACATAAAGGTGTAATCTCATAGATATGGGCCCTCTTGCTATTTATACTCATTATTTAATATATCTATATGTATTATGTTTCGCCTATTCTGAGGAAGGATTGTCCCTCGTCATGTTTGAACGGAGGTAGAAAGAATGACTCAATACATCTGAAAGTTCAACGGTATATTCTAAAGCACATGGAAATAGTCTGACTAAATCCTGGATAAGACGCTTCATTAAAAAAACTTTCAATACAAATCTCATATTTCATTGCGTCGCTCAAGTCGATTTCAATAGTTTTCATAGGGCATATCTCTGTATATGTAAATTTTTTTTTTATGAAAAGGATACTTCCAGTAAACACAGTGTGGTTTAGAAGTGACATTTTTGAAATATTTACTAATCGATTGATATCTGTGAAATGAAATCACGACCATGGAATCTGAATGACATGACGGCATGAGGGCGAAGGACATCCATTGATACCTGCTCATAATTGTATTTAGGATTGGTCATCATAACAGATGTCTGCACCAGCTTCAGGAATAAAACTAGGATTTCTAGACTACTAAGCTACACGAGTGAGAATATTCCCAAAATACTTTCATAAATTGCCGTACTACAGATTAATTAAGGGGTAGGCATTGGGTCTCGCACTGCTGTATATAACGCTTACAGTTTCCCCTCGTGTATAGGGTATAGGGTATAAGGTATAGGGTAGCGCCCGGGTCCCGGGTTCCAGTCCCGATCCAGCTAGTTTCGTTTTTATTTTCTTTATAATTTTACACAGGGTTGGTTACTTTTCCCCTGCATGCCAAGTTGCATGTCACCTATAGATTGCACGCAATGTTTTCGGCCTTGTTTCATCTAAGATCAATTTCTTTTCTCTTTTGCTGAGCAGGTCCCGCTTAACTCTCGGGCTCTCGAACCTCCTTAGAAATACAATAGCTGTGATAAAACTTAAAATAGTCAATCCAAGAATTATTGCCATCATCATTAATTTTTCTATTTGTCAAATGTTACATACTGGAATATTGTTTCGTCATTTATGTATTAAATATTATTTTTTGAATTGTGCTCTGTGATGAAGACTTCCTCCCATAATTAATAATTCGAACCTATTCACTCGGATTCATGTTCTATCGACAATAATAATTATAATAATATCATTATTTATACAACTATAATTTTCCCACATTACCTTTACCCTCTGCCGCAAATCCTGACCACTAGTTTTTTTATTTCAATTCCTCTTGCTGTATCTGACACAGTACAGTATTTAGGCTTCCATCTCGACAAAAGACTGACACGGAACCATCATAAGAGACTAAAAAGACAAGAACTAAACAGACGCTTTGGACAACTGTACAGATTACTTTAAGTGACATCCCATCTCTCAATAAAAAATAAATTACTAATTTACAAAGTTGTACTTAAGCCAATCTGGATATATGGAATAGAGGTGTGGGGGGGGCAGCAAAAAAATCGAACATCAAGCGTATCCAATCCTTTTATTCAAAAGTCCTGAGAACAATAGTAAATGCCCCTTATTACGTCAGCAACAAAACCCTTCATAGCGATCTTAATATACCCTACATTCTAGAACTCATCCCTTCCAAGTTCTATAGAAATCCTATAGTAACCTATCCAATCACCCTAATCCCCTAGCACAGTCATTACACTGCACCACTCATCCCTATTATCCTTTTATAATAAGGCAGACTGTAATTTTATCACAATAAAGAAGTTCATCTAAAATAATTTATTTAAGGCATTCTAAAATCATTTTACTTTTGTGCCAGGGCACTTAACAATGTGTAATGCTCAAAAATCGTATAACTACATGAAATATATTGACCTATTGTAAATAGATTCATTTTTAAAATCTATATTGGAATTCTGTAATGATTTTGTAACAAGGGGATATGGGGGAAAAAAAATACTCTTTATGAATGAGCGAGTGAATGAAAATTGTAAATATAGTATGAATGAAAACATTTATCACAATTACTTATTGCCCAATAAGGCAGATTGTATTATTATCACAATAAAGAGGTTTATAATCTTTATACAACTCTTCTTTCGGGTAAAAGTGTTCTTGTAAAATTATATAACTGAGAGTATACTACATGTGGAACTGTCAGGGTTGTTTTAGATCTGTTTTAATCTTCACTTCAGAAGAAACGACTTCCTCGGATACGGCGATGTAGGAGTCCCCTCAGCAGTATATTTGCTGGCTGTTAGTTCTAACAGAAAAAAAATATCGGAGGTTTCATTCAATCATATTAAAATTTTAGTTTTTCGCTGCCTTGTCTCTTTTTTGCTCATAAATAAAAAAATAAGTAGAAAACTGGAATGTAAAAATGACTCGTTTTGCTCCCATTCGCAGACGAATTTTTTCCCTGCTTAGCGAACTTTAATATGACGAATGTGGCTTTGACCATCGTCGCTGTCTTGCGTACAAGGGCAATTTCCACTACGATATTTTGCAATCAATAACAAAAACAGCAGGGAGTGGTTATTATATAAAAAAGAAGAAGTCATTACTCGTTATCTAAATGATGTGATGAGTGTTCACAGCTGTGTTATCACGGCGATATTGCCGCACATAGCATTGCCAAGTATGTAAATGGTCCTCATAGAGATAATGTGCTCCTGCATCCTATCTCCTATCTTCATTTTTTTTTTTTTTTTCTTAGATACATTCTTTCAGCTGTCTTTTGTTGTTTGGTTTTTTTTTTGTAATTTAATAGGCGCGGAGGTAGGTCTTTGTCTCCACTTGGGCGAAATCAGAATCGATTCTTATATTTTATCGATTAGATGGGTATCGGTCACCAGCACAACACATACTTTCAGTCCTAATTAACCTTAACTGATATTTGGACAATATAAATGAGAATTTGTCATTGACAACTGTAGCGACCGCTAACTACATAAGATAAATCACCCTATACTCTATTGTATATATTATTACGTTCTTCAAATAAATTAGTTTTATTGTTTTTATTCTTTAACTTGAATTTTTTTTTTTTTTTTTTATTATTAGGTTCTATTAACAAAAATAATTCTGGCAAAAAGATGAATTTAATTTTACAAACATAAAAAATAAACTTTTATTAATTATATAAATACTTGTCTATAAATTTGATACCTTTTCTTCTTTGATTCTCTTCATTATTTAAACAAATTAATACTTCTTCTCTTCGTGCTATTTCTCTTCCGTTCTGCTTTAAGTCAATAACCACTAACCAACAAAGTTTTTAAGTTTCTCTTACTCACAATCTCAAGCTAATAACATGAATTACGGGCTGATCCCAAAACTAGAGTATAATGGTCTGTGTGTTTTTTATTCTCACAAACAACAACTATATTATCACGGGCTGATCCCAAAACTAGTGAGTAATTATGTGTGTGTTTTCATCATAATCACCACAACTATACTATAAAAGTTTTTCCATGATCACTAGACCCAGACACCTATACACCAGGCCGATCCCATAACTAGAGAAAGAATAATTCTGTGTGTGTTTTCATCATCACAACAACCGCTATACTCTCTTTTGTTTTTTCCTCCACTCTCAATTGTTTTTATTTGCCTTCTTGATTCAAGGTTAGATTAAATATTTGTGTACAAACTCCACAATATCTAATATCACAACAATATATTGTACATTAATTTAAACAAATGTAAATAACATAAATAAGTCATTGTAAATGTGTAAACAATAAAGATGCCACAAGCTGCAAGCCGGGGGTTAACCGCTACCCTTCAGCAGGTAGAGACGGCCTGCTGGGTCAGCCCTTCAGCTGCCTACACAAAGCCCGACCGCTTACTTAGCTCTTATTGGTTACAACAACGAGGGAAATGATTGGGCCTAACGAGCCACTACTAACTATAAATAGGGGCAGATCTCGGGCTGCAATCCACTCTCCTGGCGAAGCTACCCAACTTGCAGCTGCGACAGTATTCAAGAATTTGGTCTTGTTTCTTATGAAAAACCTCTACATCTCTTTCTCTCCTCACCTCGCTATGTTTTGGTCCGATGTAGTCAGACCCCGCACCTTCCTAGCGGGAATCTCTGCCTTCGTCTCACTAAATCTAGCACCTCCTTGGGAGAGACCTCTCCCTGGTGGACAAAGGTTGTCGCGGCCCTGCAAACTTACCAAGCAGTGTTCCCCACGGCGAATCAGTCTACCTCTCTCCGGTTCACACTCGCCTTTGGGATCGGGACGGATTTCGCCTACCCTCAGATACTGAGTGTGGATTCGTGGTCATTCCAAGACCACACAAACTACCTACCTAACCTCTTCTCCTGAACATAGTGCATTGTCGGGGCACATACCTATCAAAAATGGAGTCAGATACTAACGTCGTTATGGAACGATTGTCCAGGTTATAAACTCAAACAATCCTCACTTGTCACCAGGGCTAGGGTAACCAGGCACCCACCTCGTGACGACCCGACAACAACTTTCGGTATTTCCAAGCTAAGAGAAAACATACCGGCAGGATCGTGACTCGGACCCCCCCCCCAATATCTAGTCGGGTGTTAAACCAACTAAACTATCCTGCACTTGTAGAGCATCTTTCCAATATGATTCGTCTCGTAGTCTCAAAGATTTCACACTTTATTTTATAAGTTTTAAAAATTTATCTCATCAATTCATTTAAACGGAACGCACTCCAATTAAAAAAATCTTCAAAATTGCCCTTAAATTGCAATTATCTTTTGCTCTGTTGAGAGTCTGGAATAATCAAATCTAATAATAACGGCTTAGTCTTTAAAAAAAATACTAATCGCTGAAGTACGGTTTTGGTCGCATTTATAATTAATTATTAAAAACAAATTGTTCTGAAGGTGTTTCCTATAAAATGAAAATGTAAGCTTTATTTTATAATACCCGTTATAAATTTATTTTAAAACCTTTCTATAATTTCTTGGCTCTTATTTGATAATTGTGGAACTTTTTTTTACTCAACCCTTTGGTGGAGGTCAAAACTTCCTGTTTCTCTGGCGTAGCTAACAATATCTAACACAATGGCAGTATCGAGTATAGTTTTTTTTTTTTTTTTAAAGAAACAGAGGCTTTTTACTTCTACCATAAAATATTAATTTGTACTGGAAAATGTTTCCATGTGCCTAAAATTATTAGCTTTGATTTCTGGGCTTCGACAAGAACAAAGAGCTCGAGAAGAAAAAAAACACTCTGAACTCATTAGAAATCTTCTAATACATTCCTCTATTGTATTTTAACTATACAATCAGTACAATCTCAGATATGAATATATTTTGCAGATTTGTCATATCTGATACCTCAATACATACATTGGGTGTAGGCCCAGGTTTAGTTATATTCTCATATGCCAACTCTCTCCCTTCCTAAATCTACCGGTGTATTAATTATTAAATTCAAATTCAAATCTACCCCAATGATGTTGGTGGAGGGGGTAAAACAATTTTGAAGATAAGTTCATAGTAGAAGTTATGAGATTTAGCTATGAAGGCATCTTGCCTGTGAACTCGTCCTTCCACTCAACGGATTTGACTTTTAAAATATTTTAATTTTATTCTTTTCTTTGTGAGGATTTTTTTTTTATTATTACTTTTTTTTTACATTAAGACTTTACCGTTTTTAAATATTTTACGGTCTTGTATTCTATGAATATTCAAGCTATTCTCTTTGAATAATGCATGTTCTGCTATTCAATAAATTCAGATTATCCTGTGGGTGGGGGGGTGGAGTTGGCCCTCTTCTTTTAATTTCAGAGGGGAGATATCAGATAAGATAGCCTTTAGAGATGAGCTTATAGAAAATTATTTGGAAGATCAGAACACGTTTATAAAATGAGACATCATTTCGAAATAGCTGCTATCGAAAAGGATATACATTTTGAGGTGCTTGTCTGTTACTGCTGGAATTTCTACAAATGCCATTACCAATCTATTGTAATAACGGAGTTAGTTCGTCAAAGGTGGCCCTATACTTACAAAAAATAGAGGAAAGGTTTTTGCTGAAGCCATCGCGTGGCGATTGAGGCAAAATACAAAGTGACCCTAAGGGCTTATCAGAGTATTGCACTATTCCACAATTAAATGGCATCCGTGGCAGACTGCAAAATAGAGGCCCTTCGTATAGTAGGAGGAAAAAAAGGGAAGAAATCACCCTGAGAGTGATTAGGTCATAGATTCGGTTCAAGCCTTCCTTGACATATCCCGGGGGGAGAATTGATGAAAGGTTCCAAATTAGGGACCACATCCAGCACCCGCTGGATCCAGCACACCCGTGCGATAAGGCGACTAGAGTGGCCACGGCGTTGTCCCGGCCCAACGTAAGAAGACCGAGGAACAACCGCAGGTAGTTTATTTATTATTAATATGTGAGAAATACCCTGAATGTTACAAACTTTACGTGTGCGAATTAGCTGATAAATCTTAACTTTTCGTTATAATTAAACGATCCATTTTTTTAAAATATTTTATTAGATAAAGACTAAATCGTGTTTCCGGAACACCTTTTTTTTGTCGGGGCTATTGGTAGACGTATCAATATCCCTTTCTTTTTGGTAGCCACGAGCTAATAACTCTTAAAATAACTCTCTTATAGTGGAGCGCATTCCTTGGGACGAAGTAAGAAAGGAGACAATCGAAAGATGGCAATGACTCGGGGATCTGATATTGAAAGGGAAGTGGGCCAACAGGGTGGTTCCCTATATCCAATCTTGGGTGAACAGGGAGCACCGGGAGGCTGACTACTACCTTATCCACTTGCTTGCAGGAGACGTCTTTCTATCCTACCAGGACAGATTTAAGCTGGACAATGCACAGAATGTCCATTGCGCACAATAGAAGAGAGCGTGGAATATGTTTTATTCTCCTGTCCCCGCTTTCAGGAAGAGTCTCTCCTCTCTTCCGTTTCAACAGGTCTGCGGGTCAGAACCGATTGCCGAAAACATCGTCAGCCTGATGCTACTTTCCCAGGAGTGCTGGAAGGTGGGCCAACGTCTAGCAGCACATACCATCAAGAAAACGAAAAAGGAGAAGAAGGAAATTCGTGCCAGGTAGTCATACAATGATGTGGCTCATAGACACTCCCCCTCCATGATGCCGAACGGTGGTCCCGTGGAGGTGGGAAACCGTGGAGGTGGGAAACAGGTGTAGAGAGGTGGTACACTCACACACATTTGGGAAAATGGGGTTTCAGAAACAGCTGGGTCGGGATTCCAATAATAAAAACATTGTTTTGAATAATTGAGATAACTATTTAATAAAGTATAAACAGCAGCGTACGATAGCAAGAAGGCGGGCTGCCTCGAAGAGTCTGTACTCCACCTTATTGTCCTCCACATACTCCAGTTGGTCTTCCAACCGACCATCTAAATTTGAGGGTGTGGCCGCAAGATGACACTGGTTGGGTATTCTTGCATATCCGGCTCTGCTTATTGGTCCAGGCTGCCACGTCCACATATATACATTACACTTCATAACTACTATTTCTTTAGTAACCATTTTACGAAGAAGTTGAAGCAAACACTCAAGAAGTCTTACCGGCTCACGCACTTATTGACTTATCCCAATCTATCACTGCGTCTCAAGCTACTGATCTACAAGAGTATAATCAGGCCTACTCTGCTGTATGGTGCACCGCTTTTTCGTTACCTGACGTATACGACAGCTCGGCGACTCCAACAATTCCAAAACGGTATACTAATGAAAGTGGTCAGAGGTCTTCATTCTAGCAGCGGAGCAACAGTGAGCTTCACGAGATATTAGAGCTACCTACGGTGGATGAGTTCATCCAACGTAGACATATCAAATTTTTCGACTCCCTGCAATACTTGACAAACCCGGTGTTTAACACGATAACCCCCGCTCCGTTCCCCCATCTATGGCAGGACGCTGTCGCGGCTGGAACGCTTTAGTCATAGGTTCTAGGTTTAGGTTTTAGTGTTAGTGTTTTCCACGGTTGCAAGCTGAAGGTGAGCCTCATCACCTAGTGACTGTATGTGTATTGGACTTATTAACAACCATCTGAAAGTATTATATTTTATGCACTCCTTAATATGCATGTGCGAATGCAGCACGAGGAGACAGCTGTAATTCCAAATTTATTTATTTATTTTTGTCATTATATATATATATATATATATATATATATATATATATATATATATATATATATATATTATCAATAAAGAGGTTTTGAAAGAAAAAAACAAAACAAAAAACAAACAAACTACTATTTCGATCGCTCCTCCCGTGTCGCAAACCATTGGAACTCTCTTGTCCCGTAAACTTTTTATCAAATTCTGCTCATAATGGAAAATTGCACATACTTTTATATCTTAGAATAATAGGTGTTTCATTCATTCATTTAATTCTATGATTTGGTGTAGTTTTTAGTGCCCGCATTTATTTGTGTTATGTTTTATACTGCTCGGTTTCTATATAAAAATTTCTATAGTAGTAATTGTAGGATATCTATATTATTTTATGAAAAAAATGTTTGTAACACGTGTATCTCAAAGCTATACAAAATATACCGTAAAAAGTTTGACTTAACGTTTATTTTAACCCAACAATAACTACATTGACTGTTCAACTTCACAACTAGCTATTCCCACACTCTCATTCAAAACTGTTAGTATTATTAAATATTAAAAACAATTTTACAAGTTAAACTGTCCCGGCCAGCTCTGCTGTACGGTGCCCCGCTATTTACCCACTTGACTGACAATACAGCTAAATGTCTCCAACATTTCCAGAATGGGATCATGCGAAAAGTGGTCCGACATACCTCTCTCGAGAGGTTAAAGAACGCTGACCTGCACCCGTTGCTTGGTGTGCCGTTAGTGGGTGAGTTCATCCGCAGGAGACACATTAAGTTTTTTGACTCGTTGCAACACCTAACCAACCCAGTGAGTGTTTAACACTATGACCCCACTACCACTCCCGCATCGATGGCAACAGACTGTCGGGGAAAATTAGGTTAAGAATTAGTATGTAAGTTAGGTCTAAGTTTGATCAAAAAGGTGAGCCCCATCACCTTTATTAGTCAGTTTAGTCCAGACACGTATAATGTGTATCATTATACTTGTTTATTCATTATATAATTTTTATAAAATAACAAAACCTGTATATAATGTAGCGATGCTACAGGTAATACAAAATAATTTGTAAATAGATTCGCCTGAGGATCTATAATTATCTGTGGAGTTAAAAAGGCTAGGAAGTGGGAAAAAATTATGTGTAACATGACAGATTTTTCTTTTGCAAAAAATATATTTTTTATTTTGGATATTGTCATGGCCATGTTTTATATTGTGAACGCGGATAAATTAGCTGTGAGATCACAATATTCAATTTTAGGCCAGAATTAGAACGAACGAGTTTTCAAGTTATTTCTCTGATAGAGAACCAACAGTGGACTGTTGAATAAAATCCTGAAATCGAGTAAAACATAACAACAAATTATATTAATAATAAATAATTTTAGATTCAATCAATTTCAAACTTACCACCAATAGCAGAATCCCGTCGCCGCTGACCCGTCTCTCTGTAAGTGAAAAGGGGTGGTTTTCGGGATCGGATAGATCGAAATTGAAAGGAAAATTTTAGAAATCAATCCCCTTTTACCTGTCCGGCGATCGGTCCAGCCTCGGGCAGGAGCTTCTGGCCTAATGGATGATTTTTACTGCTTTCCTCGATTTCAGGCGAAAGATAAAAAAAACTGCCGAACCATGTATCTGGTATGACTATCATCAGATTAAAACCGATAACTTAGGATTCGACAAATTAATCTCACCAGTTACTTTCGGCCCTCGACAAATTCTGATGCTACTACAACTAAGCTACGATCCATAGTGACCGGTCTCGACTAAACCCCAACGGGTCCAACGCGCGAGGTCGTCCCTGCTGTATCTCATAGGTAGCAGCAGCAGCGATAGCCAACGAAATGAAATTCTTCTTATCATTTGGGTGTTTTTCAATATAGCCTTGTATTCTATATTGTTTGACCAAATTTTGTTATTAAATTTTAGATTGGCTCAAACATATATAATGTAGCGATGCTACAGGAAATACAAAAATAATTTGTAAATAGATTCGCCTGAGGATCTATAATTATCTGTAAGTTTAAAGGAGCTATGAAATAATAAAATGAACGGTCGCCGGCAGTTAAGCTTAACGTATGCTGGTTTGATATATTTTTCAAAGGAGTGTTACTTAACTCCCATTTACAACCAATATTAAGAACAGAAATAAAATGGATACTTCTGGTTTGCCGAGTTAGAATAGCAGAGGTATAAGAGAAGATGCGACTGTGACATAATCAGCTTTTACGTCAACTGGGAATGACAGAAGAAATATTTGATGAGACAACTTGAAATAGAGCGATGCCACTATCTCAGTCACTGACGCAGGGTCTTAACATCACCAATATATAAAAAACAAAAAAATGTATATTAAATTATAAAAACTGGTCTTGAGTTCGCTTTAATTATGAGTTTTATCGTTGCATTTATCGAGAGTTGAAGTAACATACCTTCATGTCAAAAAGGTACTGCCAAGAAGGTTCGAACGCGATTTCGCTCAGTATTTTTTATTGACAAATAACTTTTTATGACTTCCTCGTATCGAGCGGGACTTCCTGAACTCACAATGCCAAGAACATACAGACAGGAAGGCAAAAACAGAGAAAACTTGTATGTCTGATAGATTTGATGAAAATGACCAGAAAAGACAGGCGAAAACCTGTGTTTTTGACAGATTTGATGACGATGACAAGAACAGAGACATACAGATAGATGAGAGCTTGTATTTCTGACAGCTGGATTTAGATTGATGAAAGAGAGAGATGTTATATTTTGATAAAAGTTTTTAAGCGATAACGTTTCTGCGTACTATCTGCGTCTATGTCTTCATCAGTTTCTGATAACAAGAAAAGAAAGGTGAATGTTAAAAAAATGGGGCAATATTTATCAACAAGAGGTAGATAGCAAAGTTTAGAAGCAAACAAATGTAAATGTAAGTGTACAGTAAATAGCTCATGAACTTATATAAATATGCAAGAGGTGATAGTGTATTTCACGCCCTCCTTACTTGTAATATGCCGTTAGTATAGTAATACCTTAACACGAGCAACTAGCTCTTGGTAGATTAAGTTAAGAGTTACATTGTGTAGTTTCTCCAAAGAGAATTCTTTCTGAGAAAGTGATTAAAAGAAGTCGATAAAATCGTAATGTACCAAAGCTCTTAATTATAAGATAAGTCACATTCGACTTGTTACATCATACATCCAGCTTGTACGAGCAGTGAGATATATTACAGGTCAAAACGGGGAGGGGGGGTTCAGATTCGACAATTATATTTCTGCAGCTCAATAATTCATTAAAAAAAAAAGAAAATGGTATAACACCTTTGTTTGGTATAACACACAAAGGTACAATTATATATGGTTAAAACCTAACAGCTTACTAGCTGATGAGTGCCTGAAGGGACCAACCCTCTGGCTTATGCCTAAGGGGTATTTATGTATGTAGGAACATGATAACAATAATCTTTATTGTTAACCCCATCACCTAGTCCCTTTACATTGTATAATTTTTTAACCACAAAAAGAAAGTATGCTAGTTTTTAGTTATGCACTCCTTACATAAGTTATGCAGTACAAGAAGAAATCCAAAGATAACATTATAATTATGTTTATAATTCATTTTCAAAAAAATAATACTCACAGGGGATGAGAGGAAAATAAAAATAACAGTAATGATAATAGTACAGATATTAGTGAAAGGTCGTGGGAGACAAATATTTAGAATGGAAGTCTGGGAAAGGAAAATAAGTTATTGATAATTACAATAGAGCTGATTATAAGTTAAGAGATACAGTTCTTAGGATCTTATTGATAAACATTTGTCAGTAATAAGATTATATGTGTTACATACCTAACGATACTTACCTTAAATATTGTGTATAGCGATCATCTTTGGTCGAAAGATTCCACTGAGATCCAAAGAGCTATTTGCATCTACTATCGCTGTATTAATAGCGCCTGGCTGTGGCTCATTGTAATTCAGAAGGTTTGTCTCTCTTCTTTTTATCTTTTTTTTATGTTCTCTCAGAGGCTGGAACAACTGTTTACAATTGCAAATGTCCTTTAACGATAATGTTCCTTCACGACGGACGGAAATATCCCGATCCGTTCCCTCGGGAATCGATTGTCTTCCTTCATAGCGAATGTAAAATATACATCCGGGAACTTATGCTTTGGACTATGTCTGTGGCGAACATTTCAGAATGATTCCATGACTAGCGAATCTAGTTTAGGATACTGAAATAAAGTTAGAGAGGTAACAGAGTTGCGCCAACCACACTAGTCATTAGCACCTCCTACCAACTACGTTGGCTAATTCGGTCGGCCGGGCTCATTTAATGTGGAACTTAAAAATACTCAGACAGTTTAGGGTTAGTAAAAATGGAGCGTTACACGATAGAACAACGTGTCTTTATTATTGAAAATTATCTCAAAAATAATGAAAGTTTGGTAGTTCGAAAATTTCATACAAAATATGGTCGGAATAGTGTTTTGACTTCATCAACTGTGAAGAGATTAATTGACAAATTTAGGGAGACTGGATCAGTTGGAGACTCTAAACACACAGCCGTTCAAATGTCAATATCGAAGCAGTGCGTGAGAGTGTTGTTGAAAATCCAGGAACATCAATTCAGCGTCGTAAATACATATCTTTGTGCCGAAATTGGATGATATTGATGTGGCCAATATGGGGTTTCAACAAGATGGTGTCACATGCCATACAGCCGATGAAACAATTTAAATACTGCATGAGACATTCCCAGGTCGTGTACTCTCTCGTTTTGGTGATCAGAATTGGCCCCCTACCTAGATCGTGTGATTTAACAGCTTTAGATTTCTTTTTATGGGGTTATTTGAAGTCAAAGGTGTATGTCAATAAGCCCACATCCACCCGTGCATTAAAAGAGGAAATTCAACACTGCATCAACCACATTTATGCCAAATGGTCATGGAAAATTTTGACAAACGAGTGCGTATATGCCAGCAAAGTCGTGGAGGCCATTTGTGTGATGTGTTATTCCATAAATAACCCTATCCTATTTCCTTTATAATTCAATAAAAAAATAACAACTTTACTTACTAAAAACTGTGTTTTCTATTTCAAATCAAATCTTGCGTTAATTCTGGGACACCCTTTATTAAGTATAATTATTCATATAATATTGACATCAAAGAAAACAATATTGGCAAGACCAAGGAACTCCTAATACCTTGCTGGAGGCTTTACAATCTGAGCTATCCTGCCTCGAGTATACCTCCCCAATATGCATTCTGTTTGGCCGAACCAGACTGTACAAAAGTCAGTGTGGGAGACACCCCTGGGAACCCTAAGTTGATTTCCCAAAAGTTAGTAAAAATAACCCCCTGTTAGTAATAATTAATAATTATAAATAGTTGTAGGGAAAGTGGCGGTTTTTATTTTTTTTTATCCGCAAACCTTCTTACCTTATAAGGAGCTAATTCGTCCTTCCTTTTCTTTCTTAGGCCAACCTGTATTATGGTCAAGTTGAAAGGAACGAGGAAATCAGTAAACAAAAGAATTCAATTTTGCTCACTTTTATTGGTACACACCTAAGACAATTTTGTACAAATCAATAAATGAAATTAACCTGTGGTTGAGTACGCTTAACAAAAAAATATGAACTAGCCTCATTATCCAAATGGGGGAGTGGAGCAATAATTATCATTACTATTGTCCACTAGAAAAAAAAATTGTTTGTCTTTTACAAACACTGATGAGGTCTGGGTGCCTTGGTCGTCATAACAGCGATCGAATATCGAAGGTCTGAACCCTGGGCCGCGGGGGTCGTGGCATCCATGCTGTAGATGAATTCAGAAGAAGTCGATCTGTTTTTGACGATAGCACCCGGAGAAACCACCGTTGGCAAACACAGCCGTGGACTTACTAATTCGGAATCCAGCCAAGCGATAAGGTAACAATGCGCTGGTCTTTATTCCTTTTACCTAAACAAACTCGTCCTCCCGCTATAATTTATCTGACTTGACGATGTTAATAATAATATTAATAATTTAAATTATTTAAACAATATCATTAGGGACATGTAACAATGTTAAAAATATATAATCGGAACAGAAAATCACACCTTATAAATCTCTTCTAAAAAAAAATGATTTCAACTAACATTTACTAATGTAATGTTTTATTGCAAATTGAGATGAATCTCAGGCTATAGTCTTATACAAATACAAAGCATTATTAATTAATTCTACTATTATTGAATAAATTACAATCGAACAGCTTAAACATACCATAATCAAACAAAATAATAAACATAATCAAATTAAATCTTTTTTATTTTATTATTTCAAAAAAATTTTTTTTCTTGCTCCAACAATAGTAGTGGGATCAATGCCGCAATAAAATTTTTACAATGAATTTAATAGCTTAAGCTTACACTGACTGATTCTATATAATGCAAACTTAGGGATAATATTAATACTTTTGAGCTCAGAAAGGTTCCTTTAAAGTGTACTGGTGTAAACTATTCAGTTTCTGATGTTCTAGATCAGAAGGGGCCGAGCTTAGCCTTATTAAGTCACATGTGTTTTCAATGAGTTGATTGAATTAATGGAACCAGGCTTAATAAATAGTTACACTCCTTGCTTGAGTGTCAAAGGTTTTTGGATACCCCTCTGAAATACTGTCGTTTCTTGCATCCAAGATGCGCTGCCCAGTAAACCAAAGGTGAAAGAAACCATCAAACATAGAAGTGATATTTTTACTTGTATTTCATCAGGGACAAATGAAAAAAAAAAAATGTCTGCGTTTTTACTATTTATGCCCCCAGGAGCTTTATCTCCTAACCGTATTGCTTGGTTCTTCGAAAATGCCAGCTGCTTTCTTCTTACTCAGCTTAATGTAGATCGATAAAGGTAACGCATTTCTCCCATCGTATGGGCGTGTGACCAGTCTAGTTTGATTGTTAAGGTTCCTATTAAAACTAACTTAAAGAACTTGGTATGACGTGGCCTCGCACCGTTCCATGTAGCATTCTCCGTCGTGGAATTCCTCCGTCCGTGAGGGTGGAGAATTAGGGACTACATTAATGCACTTACCCTAATTATCTGTACTCGGGTTGCATGTCTCTAAACAATACAGTGAATGACATAGCAGCATGTACGATAGCTTTTTGTCATATTATATAATGTATTTACATCCATGCTGTTTCCTACGTCACATTATATGATATGGTCTAATTAAGAAAAATGCTGTAACGTAAATGATGTCATATATTTAAGGCAGTGATATAATCTCAAATGCAACAGAAAAGTCCATTTCCGAACGGGGAAGGTGTAAATTTAAATTTTGTGGTGTTTAAAAGTTCTTTTGTTAAATAGGAAGCGATAGCTAAACAACTATTTAAATAAGGTGATTCCAAATTGTAGCATCGCAAACAAGACACAATGTTCTTCAAAAACAAGTCAAATTTTTCATTGTAAAAACCACTGAAAGGGGGCTTTCAAACGGCTAACTTACGCAAACTCAATTGGAAATCATGGTTTATTCGCGATTTTTTTTTATCAGCCTCCACTGGACTACAGATTCCACACTTTGAGATTTGGAATCGACTTGATTTAATGTCGATTAAGTTGAGGTCTGTTACAGAAGAAGCTGAGATTTGCCTCCAGTTTAAATATATGAAAAATAAAATATTTTATGTTGGTATAACACATGAAAATCTTTAAAAAAGAACGAAATTTACAAATTTACTTAAAATTATATAATTTAATAATAATATTTAATATTCCTGGTAATGATGAAAATTTTCAGTGGGCCCTCCAGCATAGGTACGGCACTCCATCGTCATTTCCAACACGACATCGCCCGCCGCAAAGACCTCTGCCTCCTTAATCCTCATTTCGTTACATTTTTGAATTAGTCTTGGAATGAATGCTACTATTTCAAAAAATGAATATTTAAAAATTATCACCCGAAGTGATAATGCACCAGTTCTGTTTACACAGATCCAATTATATGAAATTGATCCCTATTGTATTAGGTAATTAATTTTGCTGAAAACACAGGTACTGTGAGGGGACTTTCACATCACATAATTCTTTTACAAAACTTGAGGTGAATCTCAGCTTATTCTGTAACAGACATCCACTTAATCAACGTGGACTTAAAGGTTATTAAACAAATATTTTTTTCTTTAAAAGTGGGGTATCTGTACTCCAGTAGTAGGATAAAAAAAATTCGCAAATGATCTATGATTTATAAAAAAAGATAACTTTGCTTAAGTTAGCCGTTCGGGGACTTTTTATTTGACGTATGTGTTATAAATAAAAATTGTATTTCAGTAACTGATTTATTACAGTACATCCCTGGTCAAAATTGACTAAATGCTTTGTAATAATTTAAAGGAATTCTTTTTGCTGAAAACACTGCTACTTTGAGGGGACCGAATTTCACTTACAAAACTCAGCTTATTCTGTAACAGACCTCACTTGATCGACATTAAACAAAAAAGTTTTCTTAAAGTGTAGTCCTGTCGGAGATATATATAATAGTATATGATATGATAGCGAATAAACCATGATTTTACAAAAAAAAACATAATGATTTCCAATTGACTTTGCGTAATTTAGCTGTTTGAAAGTTCCCTTTGAATGGTTTTTACAAAGACAAATTTGACTTGTTTTTGAATAAAAGTGTGTTTTGTTTTCGATGTTTACTCCTTCCCAGTTCGGAATTTGACGACAGCCCTAATGAGCTTTTTTGTTTCTTTTAAGGTCTACTATCATTTTCTTAAGTTTCGTACATCATTTATGTTACACCCATTATATAAACAATTATTTACTTTCAGTTGTTTTAAACCAAAAACTAATGAGTTTTCCCACTCGAGTTAACTAACTCAAGATGCTGTGTAGTGCACTTGTACGGTATGAATAATCGCTTCGACCCTTGGAGTAGAACACATGCCGTCAGCTAGATGTAGCTGTTTGAAAGTACACACTCGTTCTACGGACCCGACAATCATGGCCTCAATATGTACATTTATATCTCTTGCGGTGAGCGTTCAGACTGACCACCTGTTGCCAGCAGAGTCTTTGCCCCCTTCTGAGCTGCTGTTCATTTAGTCTACGGTATGCTCACGTAGCTTATTATGAATATTTTTAGCTCTTCTTAAAAGAGAACAGAACCTTTATTGGCCCGTTCCGTCTAAAGATCAGTTTTCTCACCGTTTTTTTATTTCGTTTTGGCGAAGAACAGTTTTTACATTGACCAACAAACTGTCTTCGCTCCTGAGTCTCCTTGCCCGTGGTCTTTTTGTTCTATGTTCAAGATGAACATACATCTTTCTTACATATGAGAAAGGCGTGAAAAAATATAGAAACAATATCAGTAACAGATTTTTACTAAGCAATTAGTTGATATTAAAAAAATGTAAGATTCTATAATTTTTTTTTTTCCCCCATAGCCCTTTTAAATTTACAGATAATTATATATAATTATAAATCCTCCGGTAAATCTATTTACAAATTATTTTGTATTTCCTGTAGCATCACTACATTATATACAGGTTTTGTTATTTTTTAGAAATTATATAATGAATAAACAAGTATAATGATATACAGTATACGTGACTGGACTAAACTGACTAATAAAGGTGATGGGGCTCACCTTTTTTATCAACCTTAAAACTAACTTACATACTAGATTCTATAATTTTGAATAGGATACGAATTTAAAGATCTCCAATGTCGTCATTGGCAGTTACGCAGTCAATGGTTGTTTTTTTCCAACTATATTTACAATGCCCTTAAAACTTACATTATTGCTGAATCAGAGCTGTTTAGTTGTTGTTAAATAAAGATTTAAAATTGCGGAATAAAATACTCCGTCTGTTAGTTAGGCATATTGGCCACTGAAAATAAAATTTCAACGATTGAAAAAAAAGGTTGTCTCAAAAGACTGACAACTGTTCGAATGTTATCGAAAAATAATATTGGATACTGCTACTTTAAAATAATAAAATTTAGTAATACTGTTTACCTCTGATAAAATTTATTAAAATGGCAGCAACATATGTAAATTTAATAAAACTACTTCCAGCTTCAACAAATCGGCTAGAATGTGTTTTCAGTATTGGAAACTTATTTTTTTAAATATATGTATCTATATATATATATAATATTGATTTATTTTTACATCAAGACTTTTATCGAGTCGATAAAATTGGAACTTTAAAACTCAATATGTTCCGAGCTTATAGAGCCTTGATAAACCTTAAAAGGCAAGAAAACGATTCCGAATTCGTAAGAAGTATGAAAGAATTCTTACATCCTCACCGACTAATTTACATAGTTATACTTAAGCCTGTAGCGACGGCTAACTACATAAGATAAATCACCCTATACTCTATTGCATATATATTCTAAGCAAAAGTAAATTTTCGGGGCACACACCTATCAAAAATGGAGTCAGATAGTAACGCCGTCATGAAACGATTGTCCAGGTTATAAACTCGAACAATCTGCCCTTGTCACCAGGGCTAGGGTAACTAGGCACCCCCCTAGTGACGTCCCGGCAAAGCCAATTTGGACAAGCGTATCCTTTCAATCAGTCCTGACAACAATAGCATATGCCCCTTATTACGTCAGCAACAAAACCCTTCATAACGATCTTAATGTACCTTACATACTTGAACTCATCCCATCCAAGTTCATAAATCCATAGTAACCTACGCAATCACCCTAAACGCATAGCACAGTCATTGCACTGCACCACTATTGCACTATTACTATAAAAAAGTTTCAGTACAATATATATCCTCATCGACAGTACAAGCAAATTGTATTTTTTTCAAATCAAGATCCTTACAAAATAACTATCCATTCATGACTCCTGTGGTCATGCGGATAACGATTTGTCGCGTAATTTTCTATCCCATTATATTTTCTAGGGTTTCCTTTGTCATCGTATACTCCTTTGTTCATCGATGATGTAAACAGTTTTTGCTCTTATCGTTAGTAAATAATCTTTGTAGAGGAGAGTATTTTAAAAGAAAAACTTTATTGTGAAGTACAAGCAAAACACTGGTATATACAAATATTAAGAGTTATGTTACTACATACTGGGTTGGATGTTTAGGGACGAGTTTCTGTGAACAAGTGGGGACTGGGACAAAAGCTGAGATATATGTGTATAAGAAAAGGGTAGTTCCGGGAATTTGGATGGAGGCCTTGGAAGGAATGCAGTTGCTTACTTAAAAATATCAGTGACTTCCATGAAGTCACGAGCCAGGTATACAGTTCTGCTCAACCCCCTTCTACTTTTAGAATTACATATAATATTAGCATTACAATATTCCTAACATTTTATAACTGTTGTCAAATATGCGTAAATATATTGCAATTTATCTACCTAGCTATTTTTGTGCCGATCGCGGTGTGAGTGCCCAGCTTGAGACCAGGCCATCCCGCGTAATGCACGAGTTACGGGAACCCGTTGACTAGCACTAATCTCCCCATTAGTCCTCGTTGGCTCAGGCTCCACTGACCAATGTCTGGCCCACAATCTCGGCCGGATTGAATCCACTGTTAACGTTAGATCATTTAAAAAAATATGTTGTATGCAAATAAAAGGTATACGTTAAAATTAAAAGTCGTGCTATACCACATATCCTTACGAAGCTGAGTCAACCCCGATCAGGATTTCCCCTCACAGAAACATCATCGTGTAAAAAAGTCTGTAAAAATAAACGAATTTCTTAATGATTAAACGAAGTGGCGAGTTTACTAATCCATGGATCTACTATTACTAAAATGAATAGATTGGCCAATTAAAATAGGTCCTCCATTTTTAGCCAAGAAGAAATGATCCCTAGAAGTTTTGAGGAAGAGGCCGGATGTAAGGATGTTATTTGTGGTGTGTCTATATTATGAAATAAAACAACTCGAAATGCAATTCATGATAAAACTGCATAAATAGGTAAAGTATATTCAAGGCACTCTCTACTATTTATTCATCAAGACAATGTATATATTCAGACCATTTTAGTTAATGTTTTAAAATTTTTTTCAGATATTAAATTTTGAATTTTAAACTGTTTTGACCATTGTGAAAATACAAAAATTTTAATTTCCCCAGATTTGACCAACCGCACTATTAGTTAACAGCATAGCTTTGACTTTTACTCACCAAAAATTATCGGAAAAGAACATAATAACAGATCTCGTAACGTTTTAGAATCAATTCACATAAGGAAACTATATAAAAAAAAATACAAAGGAATGTTGACATAATTAATCAGTTCTGCTATAAATGCGTAACAGTGGGAGTCCTGGCAATGGCCAGTTTCTCCAATCATGTCCTGAGCGTCTGTGGCTCTCTTACTATTGCTTTGCCTCCACTGGCTCGTATCCGGTGAAGCGACTGTTGGAGAATGTGGAGAGCCAGACTCCACATCCCCTTTCGCATGCGAGGGAGGTGACAACCATGTGGATTTGGGAGGTCTCTGGGCTGTTTGTAAATACTGTATGAATGACCGATTGAGGGAAAATTGTATCACAATTACTTATTGCCCAATGTGGCAGATTGTAATTTTATCATAATTAAGCTATTTTTATTTTTAAATTTTTTTAATTAATCAGTTAAATGTTTTAATTTATTTTTATTGTGATATTTGACAACAATTGAACAGATTATGCTCATTAAATATAACTTAGAACTGGCAACAAACAGTTGATTAGATTGACTAATGGACACAACTAATTAAAAAAAATTAGTATTATATATTGTGCTACTTTTATATAAATTATTTGTTATTTTACAACATTAAAGATTGTTTTAAAATTGTTGAGACATTATTGTTTTTATATAAAAATATATTATGCTTATTTTTATTGTACCATTATTTTTCTTTAGATTTTATTGAGTCTGAAATATGAATATTTAATAATGATTCGTACAGAAAGATATTATGCGCATTGGCGAAATGTGTAAACATCCTTCAAAATAACAAATATTACTGTTTTAACCATCTTTAGGCATGGCATTTTAGCTTTGAAAGTAAAAATGTTTTATTGACTGGCCAGTAATTTTAAATGTTTACGAGTTATTATTGTTAGATTTTTGAATTAATGTAACAGTTTTTTAACATTTGTCATTTTGATTATTTATGTACGTCGTGAATATTACTTTTTGAGGGTTCAAGCAGTACAAAGGTTTGTGGGGATGGTGGTTCCTTAGTATTAGTGCGTTGTAAGGTTTCCCTCCGCCAGTCACCTTGAAGGAATCTTGTTATAATTCATAAAATTATGTTTCTTCTTGGCTCAACTTCGGCAATGCCGCGTATATCCTGGCTTCTAATGAGCGCTAGTAGGTGAAACCTGATCCGAAGATGGTATGAAGACAATGGTCGAACCTCCGTAATTTATGGATGTTGGAGTTATTTTGCATCAACTCACTACCGGCCATGCCTAGATGGCTCTGACAGATTAATCTCGTACAAACAAGCGGTTGTCACACAAGACGGATAGTACTCGGAGAAATTTACTTCAGCAGTGGTTTTTTTCATTCTTACCACATGTGTATGTTGTTTTTTTTCCCGGGAAAATAGTGGCAGATCTACATTTTAGACATACGAAGTCTAAAAGAAGAGAGATAATCTCTTCATTGTAGTAGGCAAAATACAAGTTAGTGAGTTTAGTCAGTTATTTAAGTTATACTTGAGGGTATGTTTACCTCATTAATGTATGAAGAAATGACAAAAACAAAATAAAGACAAAAATTACTTATGTTTGTTAACTTGCCTGTTTAGTACCTAGCGCCATGAGGAAAACTGCGGAACTCATCATAAATAAGTCAAATTGCAAAATGATTAAATGCTAAGTGAATGGGACTGATTATTTTTTTCTATGTTTGAATTTTGTTTTTCGTTGTATTCAGTGTTTCTCGAACGGGTAATGACCTTTTTCGCTAGCTCGTTGCTCTGTACGTGATAGCAGCCTGCACAATAGAATTTCACCTGATCCAGTTAAGAAGGTTTTGTTTATTTTTTGTAAAACCCTGGGATATTTTCTTTTATAGACTTACTTCTGGTTTTTTTTTGTGTTTTTTAAACGTTCATTGCAACACTAAAATACAACTCGGTGGAGGTATTTCTTATTTCTGTTTGTTCAACTCGTACAACATGAAAATACTGCTGATTTAGGGTAGCTTGTGTTTGGTGGTGTCAGTCCGTCATTATACAATACCCAACATTACTTTTGCGTTTTGAGGTGTCTACATGATAAATATAACCGGACACGGTTTCCGAATTGGGTGAGAATTTCTGCGAAGTGGGTTTTTGGCGTATGGTTTATTAGTAGTTCTATAATATTTGGGAGCGTTTGTTCATATTGGTCATTTAGTGAATAAAATGATTATTTTCAGGGATTTTGAAGTTGACATTTTTTTTTTTTTTTTTTTTTACAAAAACTACCTTAAAAGTTGAATAGAGGGGGGTAGATTTAATTTTTGCTGTTGATTTTTTCAAAAACTCGTATAATGAAAGTTAGTTTTAGTTGTTTTTTCCCCGGCAAAGTAGAGGTAGATCAAGTGGCGGTGAGTTATTTTTGGTGGTTGATAGCTCTGTAATTTATAGTGGTGAAAGGACTGAGAAAAATAGAAAAAAAAAAACACAACGAAGAACAATAAATAAGATATAGAACAAAACATGAAGTCTAAAAGCAGAAGAGGTATAATCACTTTATTGTAGTAGACAAAATACAAGTAAGTGGGTTTAGTCAGTTACTTAGTAAAAAGGGTACTTATCTAGGACAATAGTAAATATATAATTAAGACATCTGTATATTGCTTGTATGAATGATGAAAACGTCATTGTATTAATATATTAATCATAAATGAAAAGAGGTAAAAATAAATTAGTTAATAAATCGACCTCTTTGAAGAAATGGGGTGTCCTAGATCGGATAGTTTCCCTCACATCCCTGAGGCTTCGAAGTCTCTCTAGTCATATTCTCATGTACTTCTAAGATTAATAACGAAAACATCGTACGCCCTACGTAAATCTTTTTAATTAGGCGTTTACGAACCTTTATTAAGCCCCCCCCTCGTCATGACTGCATAAGCCTTCTCGAAGCGGGTGAAGTACTTTACTTGTTGAAGAATGTTTTCTATATTAAATTTTCAAAGTTGTAGAATATCTGAGAGCGTTAGTCTATGAAGGTGATTTATGTAGGTGTTTTTAACCTTGGCGGTTTATGTAATAAAATGAAGAAGCGAAAATTACAAGTTGATGTGGACGGACAAGGAATACTTTCCCCTCTTTAATCGGCGTTGTGGATACTAATGGAAGACAATGTCCATTGCGATCGACTCGTTCTTAAATATGTAATAAACGAATTGGCCATTTATTTAACGTGGGGGGGGGATTTGTGTCGAGATATTTATTTGTATTCACTTCTTTATACAAATATTTTACCCCATACTTGCCTTTATTGTGTTTTAACCAAAAAACATTTTTGTTTGGAAATTGTCTATCGATTGTATCATTTCTAGGCCGTAGAACGAAACGAACATAATAAATACCCCCTGGCTGTACCGATTAGTACAGCCTCCCCCTAGGGTATAAGTGCCGAAGAGACACAGTTATTAGACGCACGTATTTACAAGTGCCGTGTAGAAGGTGCCTTGACTATATGGGAGAGAGTCCTTGGGCTAGTGTGTCAAGGATGAACGGCGCAGCTCAGTATGCGCACTCGCTAGCTAGTACATTGTCGTAGAGTCCGGTGGGGAGAGGTTGTACTCTACTACGGCTAACAGTTTCAAATTGGTTCATTAGTTTTGTAGTTGAAAGTACTTTTGGAAGTATAGAACGCACAAAATTGTAATTGGAAAAATTTAACATTTCTAAAGTCACAGCTTTACATTTATAAGGTTATGTCTTTAGGGTTTCGTTGAAGCCTTTTGAGTAGGCTATCAATTTGAAGACACTGACCCTGATTAGCAATATCTATTTTTTGTTTATTATTTTTGTTAAACAATAACCACAAAAAGTTGTTACTTATAACTATTATTACTATTGTGTTCTCAACTTTAACACTGTTGTTTTACAGATAATGGATAGCATTTGATGATGGTGATTATGATTGATCCGAAGATGCTGAATGTAAAACATGCTCTATTAACACTAATAAAGGGTCATTATTTGGCTAAAGTTAAATAAGATTTTCAGATACTGATGATATTTTGAAAGTCGAGAATTTAAACCGCTTATTTAATAAGTTCCGAGCCGATTTTATTAGATATTGTTATGTTATTATTTTAGTTGATATATATATATATATATATATATATATATATATATATATATATATTGTAACATACCTCATTTTTTACCATCTCTCTTTTTACTTTATTTGATCAATTTAACTTAACTAATTTGGCAGGTCCGTCGTGAGATCTTTAATTCAAATTGTTTTATGTCTTTGACATAGGAATTTATCCCGATTGAATCGCCCGATCACAAGGCTAATGTTGTGGTTATTAATAAATTCAGAAACTAGGAATTGTAAAATATATTCAAATAAAATGGTTATAAAAAATAATTATAATTAACATAGAGTACTGAAAAAAATATAAAAAAATATTCAATTCCTTTTAAATTAGGATAATTACTACTAATTACAAAACACGAATTTGAGCTCAATTGCTTTTAATGGATCCATAATAAGAAACAATATTAATATCACCAACCTACAATGTATCCGCCCATCTGTCTAAATACACCATGGTATTCAATAACGTTCAACTGCTTTTCTTCTCTTCTCTTCCTGTAATCCAACCAACGTTACTTTCTACTATTGGTTCTTCAATAGTATAGTAACCGCCAATTCGGGAGCTTGCTAACTGCGTTCTTCTCGACGGCTGTGCTAAGACCGATGGTTTATCTCATCCCCACTCCTAGGAGTATAAGGGAAAATGACCCTTACCATATGTGAGGGTCATGATCTTTATTCTCAAATATCATGAATGTTACAATATATATCTGGGAGAAATGTGTATCAGAAAGCCGGACAGGGGTTTATAATAGGAATGCAATGTTTTGAACGACCGTGAAATCTATTTTATGAACTATAAACAGTAGCGTAGGTGACAAGAAGGCGGTTTCTCTCGACAGCAGTCTGTACACCATGAGTGTCCACCACAGAAAATGAATACACTGGTCCTTCCGACAGTCCCTCTAACTCGGGGTGCGCCCGCTAGATGATGCGCTTGACGCGTATTCTTACATATCCGGATCTGCTGATTGGTCCAGTCAGCCACGCCCACATATATTATATACTTTTATATTGGTATTTTTGCTAGAAAATATTTATTAAATGTAAGAGTCGATTTATTGTTTTTTAACTCATTTAATCCACATCTAAATGTTACGTTATGTAAAACGTTTGTAAAATTAGTGTTGTTAGATTTTTTTGGGGAGAAAAAAAAACTCTTGTACGGGTATTGTAGTAGGCAGATAAGTCTTTGCAAATTACTGCACATTGTGTTTTGTAAATGTTAAGGACTGAAAAGTGCTCGAAATTAAGATGAGGTCCTACCGAACTATCTCGCTCTAACACATTTATTCCTCTAAGGCCAAATAAATTTAAGTGTATCGAATTGAACCAGACAGCTGTCTGTGATTGCCGCTCACTAGTCCAGTTATCAGACGAGCTTTGTCAGTAGCAGTTATAAATAGCTATTATTAGTCAATTAGATAGACGCTATGTACTCGACACCCTAGGGCCAGTGTTTGGATTCGTTTTGGATGTTCAAGTCGATATTTCCGAACAGTTGGTCTTCGATTGATTAATTCATTCACTCCCTTCTGTACTATTAGGGCTGGAAGGTGGACTATCAAATCCCCCACTACTATTCAGTCAAAATTAAATAAATAAATTAAAAAACCATTACACTATTGTATCAATCAATTGACACCTTGAAATCATGAAGCCAACATCTTTATTGTCTTTGTTTTAAAGTTTAATAGATACAGGGTTTTTTAAAACGATGTAATGGTTAAGTTATGAAAGGGCACGGGAAACTGATTTAAAGGGAATGTAGAATCCAAGAAACTATCGGCCATAAAATTTACTGAACTCCATATCTAAAGTTTTTGAAAAACTTGTTCTAAACCGACTCCATGGATGCCTGCAGACTTTCGCGAAGTATATTTCAATTTGGGCTACAGACAAATAAATATTTGACGTGAAATGAAAAGTTAACTTAACGGATCTTATTCTTTTCAAGTTTAATATTTTTTTATTCATTTCGTAACGGTTCAGTAAAGTTGGAGGTTTTATTTGAATCATATCTCGGCGCTCCTAAATTTTGATTATTGCCATTGTAGAGCATATAGACAGGCTAGTAGAAGTACATCCTCACCCATTGGACTAGACAACTAAAACGCAAAAGTGAAGACTAGACCCATTTGGCTGTGATGTGCACATTGTAGCAGGGCAGCTAGGGATAATAAATTAGGATTTATAGCCCTAATAACGGCCGTTGCTATCGACATATGTATGGAGCGAGCTCATTGGCCAATTGGGATAATGTAGAGCCTCTCTGATTGGTCAGGAGGGACCTCCTGACTGCACCCTGCCTTTGCCTTGGTTTATAAGCATGTAAAGGTTTTTCTATTAGTATTACCATATTTATATAGAATAATGAACTCTTAGGCAAAGGTAATCGATGTGAGTGAGAATCCAGGACTTTCTGATCGCATATAAGATTAATGGCACTATTAATAGTGTTTCCTTATAACCAACTGCAAATTGTTTTTTTGTCTAATTGTTAGCGTTATACAAACATCAAGTTAATTTCTATGTAAGATGTATCATAATTTTAACGGTAGTCCGGGATAATGAGAATGTACCTAAAAAGTGACAAAAAAATACTGAGTGTATGAGAGTCCCTTGACTCATCACGGTGCTTACCTCTGACCTTTCAGCCTGCAAGAATAGAAGAGGAGACACTGTGAAAGAGGTCGGGAAAAAAACTGGAATTAATTAAAGGCGTGCAACACTTTTCCTACTATGCGATTAGACCCAGCCCTAGTTAACATATTTCGCCATCATCGCTGACTCCTCAGCATTGGCTCATGATTGCATCGAAACTTGGAGTTGACACATTTAACACAGCCGAATCTTTCCATTCCCAAATTACTGGTTGGGCTGCAATGGTTATATTCTTACTGAAAGTAACCTATGACTTTACTTTTAACAGTTCTATGACCGATCCAACATTTCCAGTATGGGATCATGTGAAAAGTGGTCTGACATTCCTCTCTCGAGAGGTTAAAGAACGCTGACCTGCACCCGTTGCTTGGTGTGCCGTATGTGGGCGAGTTCATCCGCCGGAGACACATCAAGTTTTCTGACTCGTTGTAAGACCTGACCAACCCGGTGTTTAACACTATGACCCCACCACCCCTCCCGCACCGATGGCAAAAGTCTATTGGGGGAAAATTAGGTCAAGAATTAGTAATAAAATTAGTTTGATCAAAAAGGTGAGCCCCATCACCTTTATTAGTCACGTCACGTACAATGTGTATCATTGTACTTGTTTATTCCATTATATAATTTTTATAAAATAACAAAACCTGTATATAATGTAGCGATGCTACAGGAAATACAAAAATAATTTGTAATTCGATTCGTCTGAGGATCTATAATTGTATATAATTATCTGTGAATTTAAAGGGGCTAGGAAAAAAAAAAAAAGAAAAAAAGACAGCCTGACCCAACCTTCAAATAGGTCCCTCCTAGTAAAAGGATCTCTTTCACTCCTATAAATTCCATGTTATTTTATTTTTCCCCATTCCTCTTTTAAAATTTTGAGAGCGTTGGGAAAAACCCACTGTTTGAACTAATTGAATGTTGTAGATTCTTTGAATGTAGTAATAGCTGGAGAAGCAACAGCTGACTGTTTGAAAGAAGAAGTAGCAGACTGTATGAACGTATTTGCTGTAGATTTTTTGAAAGTATTACTCGCAGCAGACTGTATGAACGTATTTGCTGTAGATTTTTTGAAAGTATTACTCGCAGCAGACTGTATGAACGTATTTGCAGTAGATTTTTTGAAAGTATTACTTGCAGCAGACTGTATGAACGTATTTGCTGTAGATTTTTTGAAAGTATTACTCGCAGCAGACTGTATGAACGTATTTGCTGTAGATTTTTTGAAAGTATTACTCGCAGCAGACTGTATGAACGTATTTGCAGTAGATTTTTTGAAAGTATTACTCGCAGCAGACTGTATGAACGTATTTGCTGTAGATTTTTTGAAAGTATTACTCGCAGCAGACTGTATGAATGTATTTGCTGTGGATTTTTTGAAAGTATTACTCGCAGCAGACTGTTTAAAAGTAGCACCGTACCCTTCGGGCTAAGAAATAAATAGATCACATTAACATTAGTATTGATATGTTTGAATCTTTCGCCTGGGTTTAACTTTAAACCATACAAAGCTTCTTAGCTGGGGTTCGGTTTCTCAAACCCTCGAAAGTTGGCGAAACGGACCAGACATGTGTATGTTTTAATGTCGCTTCCGTACACTTATTTCAATGCAAAACCAATTAGCATATCACGAGTATTTACATCGTACTAGACAGACTGGTCAAGTTGTTATTATTACAGTCTATTATTATTATTGGACAATAAACGCCTCCCCCCCCCACACTCGGGTAGAAGAAAATTGCTCCCAATAAGAGCGGGCATTTCTATCTGCTACAGTGGCTCAATAACAGTTCCGTTATTCAATAGCAGATATATCGGGAGTTGTAAGCGGCGGTTCATTGTTATCGATAAACAGCTGTGATTTTCCATCTTTTGATTGGACGATTGGAATATCTGACATCTGGCCGACAAAGAAAATTCGCAGTGGATTTGCCTAGTATCTCTTTTTTAAATAAACCGTTTCTTCAGCTGTTTTAGGCTACTTCTCTTCACATATGTATGTGTTTAATTTTGTAAGTCCTTCACGCAACCAAAGTTAATTTTTTTACCGACTCAGTAATAAGTACCCTTAATTATTGTTTTTTAGTCATATAAAGGGTCTCCCAGAATTAACGCAAGATTTGAATTTGCCGCTATTTGCGCAGTAAAGTGCTGGCAATCCTAAAAAAAAAAAACAATTTGACAGCTGACAGTTTAGAGTTAGTAAAAATGGAGCGTTACACGAAAAAATAACGTGTCTTTATTGTTGAACAATATCTCAAAAATAGTGAAAGTTTGGCGGCCGCAGTTTGAAAATTTCATACAAAATATGGTCGGAATAGTGTTTTGACTTCATCAACTGTGAAGAGATTAATATTAAAATTAATATAGGGAGACTGGATAAGTTGGAGACACTAAACACACTGGTCGTCCATAAACAAGCCGTTCAAATGTCAATATCGAAGCAGTGCGTGAGAGAGTTGTTGAAAATCCATCAATTCGGCGTCGTAAACACAGTTCTTTTTGCCGAAATTGGATGATATTGATGTGGCCAATATGTGGTTTCAACAAGATGGTGCCACATGCCATACAGCCCATGAAACAATTCAAATACTGCATGAGACATTTCCAGGTCGTGTACTCTCTCGTTTCGGTTATCAGAATTGGCCCCTTAGATCGTGTGATTTAACACCTTTAGATTTCTTTTTATGGGGTTATTTGAAGTCAAAGGTGTATGTCAACAAGCCCACATCCACCTGTGCAATAAAAGAGGAAATTCAACGCTGTATCAACGAAATTCAACCACATTTATACCAAATGGTCATGGAAAATTTCGACAAAAGAGTGCGTATGTGCCAGCAAAGTCGTAGAGGCCATTTGCCCATAAATAGCCCTATCCTATTTACTTTATAATTCAATAAAAAAATAACAACAAAAATACTAAAAACTGTGTTTTCTATTTAAATCAAATCTTGCGTTGATTCTGGGACACCCTATAATCATTTTCTCAAATAAAGAACGCTTTATAAACACAATATAAAGACAGTATTAATGATTTTTGTAGTTATAATAAAATCTAAAAATATTATATTGTGATTTCAATTGGAACTATTTTGCAAGATCCCATGTTTTCAAGCCTGGAAAAGATTATTGGCTCTTGGCGTCACAGGTGTACCATTTTACGTACGAAATCCTACTCTTCACACTGACCTCAAAATTCATTACGTTCACGACTGCATAATATTATACCTATTTTCTGTTGACAATTTGTACGGTCGCTCATAAACCCACAGGTACAACAGTCTTATCTTGAAGATATCTTCACATGTAGCCTCAACAATATAAGGGAGATGAGATATCACCTTGCCTTCATATCAGACGTGCTATTTTGTAATATTTACAGTACATTTGCTGGTGTTGACACTAGTAACAGTTGTGAATGAATAAATAATGTAATGCTATACAGACAATCAAACCATTTGTTGGCTAATATACCTTTAACATTTCATATCCGTCGCATTGTCTACATGTTCAAAGTTAAGGAAAGTATATCCATTATAGCTTTTGTATATAATTTTTGTTTTTCAGCTTTTTTCCACAAAAAAAAACATAAAAAATGATGACAGGAAATAGTGCGGTGTTTATTGCCTTTGCTTTAATCTATCTAGGACAGGAAGTGCTGATATGGTGCTCGGTACACCCCACTTAAAACTACGTATGCCGGCTACAAATGAAAATATCAAGTCAACAATGATGCATCATTCACAGCAAATTGTTTATAATTTTAATTAACTTTTGCAATAATAGTCAAATAAAACCCTAACATGTCATTAATGAGGGCGTCAACATCTTCAATTCGATTTCTTAACTTAATGTAATAGAAAACTGTATATTTTGTATTACTAATTAGTTTATTTATGACCCTTTATGGGTCTGATTTGATTTGTAGCAGCACCGAGACTATATACGAATGTAACACTCATGCGAAATACTAGTCCTCCAAAAAAAAATGTGTAGTGAGCATATTGTTAATAAGTGTATTTATTATTTTTTGCAATAATATTTTGAGAAGAAAAAAACATTGTGAATGCACAACACTATCAATATTATAATGGTTCATTTCTTGTATTAATCATTTCTTGAGGATATTCAATAATAAGCTATAAATGTAATGCAGTGAAATTTTATTTATTAGACTACAAAAATATTTTTATGTGGAAAAGCAGCTTGAAATATAACAAACTATAATATAATTATTAATCAAACTATAATAATTGACGCTTTGTAATACTACTGTAATGTTTTTATTGTTCCATTCTATTAGCTCAAAAATAATATTTTGCTAATAGTTGGTACAGAATCTTAAGGTGGGGATCTGAAGAAGTTGACTTCATATCCTAACGTAGCCAAGAGAGGCTGATGATTCACCAGCCAACAACCTAGTATATCTGGGAATTAAAATAGACAGACACCTCCATTTTAGTAACCATTTTACGAAGAAGTTGAAGCATACACGCACGAAGTCTTACCGGCTTACGCATTTATTAACTTCCCCCTATCTATCACTGCGTCTCAAGCTATTGATTTACAAGAGCGTACTCAAGCCTACTCTGCTGTATGGTGCACCGCTTTTTCGTTATCTGACCTATACGACAGCTCGGCGACTCCAACAATTCCAAAACGGTATACTGATGAAAGTGGTCAGAGGTACTTCATTCGAGCAGTGGAGCAACAGTGAGCTTCACGAGATCTTTGAGCTGCCTACGGTGGATGAATTCATCCAACGTAGACAAATTTTTTGACTCCTTGCAATACCTGACAAACCCGGTGTTTAACACTATAACCCCCACTCCGTTCCCCCATCGATGGTAGGACGCTGTAGCGGCTGGAACGCTTAAGTCTTAGGTTTTAGTTTGTAAGTTTTTCTCCCACATTTTCAAACTGAAGGTGATCCCCATCACCTAGTATTATATTCATGGCATTGACCCATTAACTTCAATCTGATTGTATGTAACCGAACCTCCTTCAAATACATCGGCGCATAGCAGAAAGAGGAGAAATTATTTTGTTCATTGATTTTGTCATATTTTCACATTGTATAATTTGAAGGGGTTAAGAGGAAAAAGAAAAAAAAAGGAGAGTCTGATAGGTGCGAGGAAAACGACTGAACGAGAGATTGAGAAATTAACGCTTTTATCGGCAGAAGGTACCCCCTCTCCATTTTCTTCGGTGAATTGGAGGATAGGATTTTTTAGGGGGTGGCTTGTTTGACTATATGGTAAAGTTTGTTACTTCTTGGTGGTTCTTGATTTGAAACTTAATCGTGGGCCAGGTCTTCACCTAACAGTCAAGCCAATCCTCTACTCACTGGGGGGGGGGGGCCTTCACATTAAAATTAGGCTTTTTGTAAAATTACCTTACAGATTTGTACCAGTCTAACCGCACTGGGGTGCCTCTTTGTATACGTTTTGGTTTTATCACATACGACTTTTGCTGACATCAGTGCGAAATGAGTTTTAACTTTTCATAATGGGACATGTGAGATGGTTAACGTGTTAATATGGTTAATATGTATACTAAAAAAAAAGTCTATTAAAGCAACTTAGTAAAAACCCTCAATTGGGGATTAGTTAGTTTTGTTAAGATCGAAAAAATTATCATAGGCATCTCTTCGAAATTTTTCGGGTTGAAATAGTATCTCGAAAAATATAACAGAAATGTTGTGCAAGGAATGGAAAAACTCGGAATTTTTTCATTTTTGGGGCGTTACAATCAAAATTCCGTAAAAGTGAAACTATTATAATAAAGTAATTTATAAATTGATTTAATTTTTTATGTAGCATTTTAGCCATTATTAACTTGACTGTAACATTAGCCTTGAGAAAATGGCGCTAGGACCGCAGAAACTTCGAAGTGTTCGCGGGGAACCTTCCAGATGAATCGTGGTGAACAATCCCTCCTCCCACTTTAATAAACAATATCCGCCCAGAAATGGAAAAACTCTTGAGAGCTTTTCCGCCTCCTGGCTGAAACTTCGAGGTAATTCATTTCAATATTTCGCTCTCGTAACTACACCGCCTTTTCTTTTCCTGAGGGAGGGGGGGGGGAGTGAACCACTAGAGGCTATACCAAAAGTAGAAGACATATTTTACAAAACATTCTTCTAAAACGACCTTAGTGATTTTACCGTATTACTAACCAGTCAATGTCGAATCGATAGTAACCATTTACTCAATTATATATTTATATCCGACCAGTAAACCAGAAAAAGATATATTTGCTCAATAATATATTTATATCCGGCCAGTAAACCTAAAACGATATGTTTACTCAATTACATATTTATATCCGACCAGTAAACCAGAAAAAGATATATTTGCTCAATAATATATTTATATCCGGCCAGTAAACCTAAAACGATATGTTTACTCAATTACATATTTATATCCGACCAGTAAACCAGAAAAAGATATATTTGCTCAATAATATATTTATATCCGGCCAGTAAACCTAAAACGATATGTTTACTCAATTATATATTTATATCCGACCAGTAAACCAGAAAAAGATATATTTGCTCAATAATATATTTATATCCGGCCAGTAAACCTAAAACGATATGTTTACTCAATTATATATTTATATCCGACCAGTAAACCAGAAAAAGATATATTTGCTCAATAATATATTTATATCCGGCCAGTAAACCTAAAACGATATGTTTACTCAATTATATATTTATATCCGACCAGTAAACCAGAAAAAGATATATTTGCTCAATAATATATTTATATCCGGCCAGTAAACCTAAAACGATATGTTTACTCAATTATATATTTATATCCGACCAGTAAACCAGAAAAAGATATATTTGCTCAATAATATATTTATATCCGGCCAGTAAACCTAATGTAGCGACCGCTAACTACATAAGATAAATCACCCTATACTCTATTGTATATATATTGTAAACAAATGTAAATAACATGAACTAAATGTATTATAGACAAATGTAAATAACATAAACAAAATATAAATCATTGTAAATGTGTTAAGCAATACAGAATGTGGGGTCCAAGTAGTTACATGAGATGGGTCACCAGTTGTCAGTCGCAGGTGCCCCAACAGATGAAGGAACCGACCGCAGACCCTGAGCAACCCTTGCCAGCCTCCCAGAGGATAAATAAGTCGAATGCCGTTGGTTACACCATTCTTGACGTTCATTGGCTAAGGGCAATAATTTCCGGGTACTTAAGGCGGCCTCCTAGCCCCCTGTAAATCATTCTCTCCTGGCACCTACTCACTGGCTCGTGGCTACCGCTGGAACTCTTAAAAAAAAAAACTGCTTCTTTATGAAAAACCTCTTCATATCTCTATCCTAACCTCGCTATGTTGTAGTCCGGCGTTTGTCAGACACACACCATCCCAGTGGGAATCTCTGCCTTCGTCTCGCTAAAACTAGCACCTCCTTGGGAGAGAACTCTCCCTCGTTGACGACGGTTGCCGTGGCCCTGCCAATTTTACCAGCAGTGTCTCCCATAGCAATCCAGCCTGCCTCTCTCCGGTTCACACTCGCCTTTGGGATCCGGACGGATTTCGCCTACCCTTAGATACCGAATGTGAATTAGTGCTCATTCCAAGACCACATAAAATACCTATAAACCTACCCTGTACCTCTTCTCCTGAACACAGTGCTTTGTCGGGGCACACATACCTATCAAAAAATGGAGTCAGATAGTAACGCCGTCACGAAACGATTGTCCAGGTTATAAACTCAAACAACCCTCACTTGTCACCAGGCACCCCCCTCGTGACGTCCCGACACCTAAAAATATATATTTACTCAATAATATATTTATATCCGGCCAGTAAACCTAAAAAGACATGTTTACTAAATAATATATTTATAACCGGTCAGTACACCTAAAAATATATATTTACTCAATTATATATTTATATCCGGCCAGTAAACCTAAAAAGACATGTTTACTAAATCATATATTTATATCCGGCCAGTAAACCTACAGAGATATATTATATACAAGCGGACACCATTTTAAAGTACCGAATGCACTCGCGATATTGATAATAGACACTTTTTTACGGTATCGTATTATTGATTGAGGTGTTTTTCGTTATTGTGTTTGGCTGTACGTGTTATTGTGTTCTGTTTTACTGAATAGAAGTTTAAATATTTTATGCGCATACATTCATTCTAAGAGGTGGGAGAAGATTTCCCGTACCATAGGTGTACTGTCTAATGTTCGGAAATGATTCGGTCTTGAACAGACCTGGTGTGAAATCGCCCTAAAATCTTTCTCTCTCGACCTGGCCGAGTGGCAAGCACTAATACGTTGTGTGGCTGGACTGTAGACACACGACCGTAGTTCATGCATGAATATATGGTGCATACATGCACACAGGCTAAACGTAGTACATGCATGAATATATGGTGCATACATGCACACAGGCTAAACGTAGGCAGTTTGCGGGTAGAGCAGCGGTCGATGTCGGAGGGAGCCCTTGCTCTACCCCGTCGTATCGACCCTGCGGCCAGGTATCAGGGTTTGTTGACCTCGGGGTGTACCCTGGTCCTGTACCGCCGAGGGTGCGGGTCTCCAAGAACAGGAGGGTATGAAGTACTACGCGTGGGCTCTTTGACGGTGAAAATATCCTTTCGGGAATTGTTAATCGTTATGTAATTGCAATTGTATGTACATCCAGCTCATCAGAGAGATTTGGTGACTACATGACTAAAGCACGACGCCAGTGACTGATACACGTTTGTCGATAAAACGCTGCCAACGGCCTGAGCTATGAGTGAAATGGAACACATGTATTGTCAATACGTCTGACAACATGTTATGGCAGAACGTGACACGGCTGAAAGGATTAAAAAAACGTTTAAAAGTAAAACCTCATCATGAGGACTGGCAATAATTTTTGAGTTTGATTCATAATTAAAATTTCATTGACGGATTTTCATGTTAGATCAAATTTTTTCATAATATCTGGGAATCGTTAGGAAATCTGTATTTTCAGATGTTGCGCAGTGCTTAAGCAAGCTAAGCTTACTATAAAGAAAATCTTTATTGACAACTCACTCAAACCCTTGATCTAATCCATCACAGTTCGACGATTCCCGCGTACTGTCTCGATACTTGACTTCTTCAGATACTTCTGAGTGGTTCTCTACAGAACAGCCCTAAAACTATATAACTGTCCACAATAAACCTAAGAGAAGCTTGAATAGACATCTGTTACGATGACTAATCTCAAATATTATTATGAGCAGGTATCGCTGGATGTCCTTCGCCAACATGCCGTCGTGTCATTCCTGTTCTTTTAATAAAGTTTTTTTTTTATTATAGCAGCTTTATTAAGATAAAATTACAATCTGCCTCATTGGGCAATAAGTAATTGTGAAAAAGGTTCTCATTCATACCATATTTACAAACAGCCCAGAGGCCTCCAAGTCCACATGATTGTCACCTACATCGCGTGCGAAGGAGGAAGCGGAGTCTTGGGAAGTCCCCCACGCTCCTACGTCAGCAGCGTCACTGGATAAGAGCCAGCGGAGGCTGACCAAGAGCGCGAGAGTCACAGACGCCTAGGGCATGATTAGAGAAACTGGCCATTGCCAGGACTCCCACTGTCACTTATTTATAGCAGGTCATGAGGCCACTGCCGTTTTAGTCTCCGAGGAGGATTATAGGGATGAATGGTGCAGTGCGATGACTGTGCTAGGGAATTAGGGTGGTTGGATATGTTACTATGGAATTTTATGAACTTGGATCATTATGAAGGGTTTTGTTGCTGACGTAATAAGGGGCATTTACTATTGTTCTCAGGACTTTTGATTGAAAGGATTGGATGCGCTTTTTTAATAAAGTAAAACAAAGAAATGATAACTCATTTAAGAAGCTAAAAAATTAATCCATCATCACAGATAAAAATTCTGTTAGGTGTCACTATTCAAGCTGATTGGATTTTAAAAGTTGTATTGTATGGGTCATTCCACCGAAAAAGGTACATTTCAAATTCATTTATTTTTTTTTTTCATGTAAATTGCTTGGAAAAATATGAAAAAAAAATGAATGTTCTACATTGCATCCCTCATGAAACCGGAACTCCCGATCATTGTGGATGAAATCTGTAAATTTAAATATAAAAATACTAATATAAATAGTAGGTTTAAATGGATTTGGTGGATGGAAGGATTTATTATTTAGACGATAAAGAACAAAGCAAAAAATATTTTATGAGCCCATATTCTAAGAGAAAAAATAAACAAATTCACAATAACAAATTTAAACCAATGTAAAAATAATAAATCGGGACAATTAATTGAATTAAGGAACCTCAGTGCGGGACAGCCGTTACTGCAATTTGGTTATCGGAGTACGGTTTTATTTGTTTTTTTTAATACAAGAAAATTACCAAGGATTCAATCCATTTTGTAGGGTTTGGCTTTTCAAATCAAATTTCTAAAATTCAGGTGCCTTTATTCATTGCTTCACCCTCTTGAAATGTTTTTTGGGTGAAGTAATGACTAGATTGTAGTTTCTAATTATTCATTTTTTATTGCTGTTCAAATTTTGTAAAATAATACTACATTTTCATCAAGCGTAACATTATAAATTAGGTTAGATTATTTAAAAAAAATTAGACTTGGAATTACTGGTAGATGAAGGGTTGGCATCAATTAAAACACGCACACGCACCACATTGGCGTTCGATACCTTAAACGCTTTAGGCCCCCCCCCAAGTGGTTTACTTGTTTAAAAAATGACGCAATAACTTTACAGGTTTCTCCCCTTCCTTCCACATGGTTAGCAGCAAGAGCTTAAAACTATTCTAGGTGAAGTAATGACCCGAATCGTCTGGAAACCACTTTTCAACAGGATTTTCCTATTTAAAATTAATCTATAAATGTTTTATTACGATTTCAGAAACTTCATAATAAAGCTGATAAAACCATGGAAAGGGGATAATTATGCTAGGTGTGGTCATTGAGCAGCATGATATCAAATTTGAAAACGTCACTTATGGTAAAAGTAAAAATGACCATTTTTTTACTGCTGAAAAATGTTTTTAATGCATAATAAAATCAAATTTAGTCATTATTTAGTTCCCTATTGAAACTAGCTAGAAGCTACAATAAAAAAAAATTTTTACCACGCAGTCGGAACAACAAAAGGACCTTTATCGTGGAATGACGGGTATATGACTTTAAGAAGGCGAGAATTCCTAGTTTTTCTATACGTTACACTACATTTGTGAACGGTTTCAGCTCTCGAAATTTTTTAATGCAAATTATTGCGTTATATATATAACTATATATTAGTAATCGCGGTTATTAAGCTAGCTGTTGTCAGTTTTCCCAGAGGAAATATCACGGCCTCGTCCCAATTAGAGCGGCATGCAATGGAATTGAAGCAGGTTAGAGTTGAGCAATCAAAATAGGATAAAGCAATGGTCAAACGGCGGAACTCTTTACCGATTACGTGACGGTTCAATGTGTCGCTATGGATTTATCACCCCCCCCCTTCCAAAATACGGCTTTATTTATTTACCCGACCAACCCCCCTCCCCCTCCGATAAAGGAGGCAGTATCGATATCGACCGCGGTCAAGACGTCACAGGTGACGGTCACGCATCGGAAGGTCTTCAGGCGACCCAGTCTTTAGGCCATGGCTTCGGTGATTGTCGCACATCCCTTCTCGGGTGAGTCTCTTCGTACATCTGTCTTGTAGAATATGCACCAGCTTCAGTAGTCTGCCTAAATAAAGAATTTAATTATTGTTTTTTAGTCAAATAAAGGGTCTCCCAGAATTAACGCAAGATTTGAATTCGCCGCCATTTGTGCAGTAAAGTGCTGGCAATCCTAAAAAAACAAAACAATTTAACAGCTGACAGTATAGGGTTAGTAAAAATGGAGCATTACACGATAGAACAACGTGTCTTTATTGTTGACCATTATCTCAAAAATAATGAAAGTTTGGCGGCCGAAGTTCGAAAATTTCATACAAAATATGGTCGGAATAGAGTTTTGAATTCATCAACTGTGAAGAGAATAATTGAAAAATTTAGGGAGACTGGATAAGTTGGAGACACTAAACATAGTCGTTGGAGACGAAAATCCATCAATTCGGCGTCGTAAACACAGTTCTTTTTGCCGAAATTGGATGATATTGATGTGGCCAATATGTGGTTTCAACAAGATGGTGCCACATGCCTTACAGCCCATGAAACAATTCAAATACTGCATGAGACCTTTCCAGGTCGTGTACTCTCTCGTTTTGGTGATCAGAATTGGCCCCCTATATCGTGTGATTTAACACCTTTAGATTTCTTTTTATGGGGTAATTTGAAGTCAAATATGTATGTCAACAAGCCCACATCCACCCTTGCATTAAAAGAAAAAATTGCATCATGAAATATACGAAATTTGCTGTATCAACGAAATTCAACCACATTTATGCCAAATGGTTATGGAACATTTCGACAAGAGAATGCGTATGTGCCAGCAAAGTCGTGGAGGCCATTTGCCCGATTGGTTAGTCCATAAATAACCCTATCCTATTTACTTTGTAATTCAATAAAAAAAATACTAAAAACTGTTTCTATTTAAATCAAATCTTGTGTTAATTCTGGGACTCCCTATATATCGCAGAATCAAAGAATTTGATATGTCTACGGCCAATGAGTTCAACCACCGTAGGGATCTCAAAATCGTTGTGGAGCTCGATGTTACTCCGCTTCTGTGAGAAGTAAAGCTTTGACACCTTCCATATTGTACCACCTCATTCTCCTTACGTAGCCAAGAAGGTAAATTTCACATGTTAATAACGCAATCTAGAGGAATATCGACCCACAATAATTACACATTTTCACTAAATCTATTTAAGTTCTAGAAGCAAATCTCTTTTCAAACTAATTCAACTGGACAACAATAAAGTGAGATATTTAATTATATTTGAACAATTTTATGGTTTTGTTATGGTAGTAAGTATTTCCTTTTGATGGTATTTCATAGATGAGGCTTAATATATTTTCTGGCAATGTATTGTTTTGTCATATTTAATTATTTACAACTATATATACATAAAATACAACGAGTGAATGATGAGTAACAAGTAAACGAATGACATGGGACAAAGACCATTCAGTGATGGCTCCCCATATGAAGAATTGTGTTGATACCACTTCATTATAATTGATAAATCCTTACTCCAGTCATCCTGGATATTAGGGGTTGTATTGCAAGCCCAAGTACGCGAAGATTCGGTGTAGTTTCTGATGTAATTGTCTCTATGGAGTATTGATGTAGGAGGCATGTACGTGTGTGAGATATTTCCGACACACTGAGGTGGACCAGTGATTGGTCGAAGTAGTTTTAATTAAAATCTTTATAATGTTGCAAGGTTTGATTTGTTGGTTGTTCCGAAATTTCCCATCTATCTTACATAATTTTATTAAATGTTTACCGTTGACATGTAGCTCTCTGATCGGTGTAATTTCAAACAGGCCGTTCGCTACCGATCCGTTTAATTAATGGATTCGTCGCTTTATCTGCCTCGTGCAATTTCCTCGCCAGGCAGTGGCGATTCATCGGGCAGTGGCGCTATCTTCACAGGCATACATATGTGTATAAACACGGCTGTGGGGGCGGGGGGTGGAGTAGGTAGCCGATCAGGAACGAGTCGGTCTATCACAGGCACTGCGTAAATACATCGCTGCAGTCAACTAGGTTCCTCTGTGTTATCCGTGTTCCTTTTTTGTTTTCTGCCAGAGGCTCCCTATTGTTCTTGACAGCAGCCTGTTTTTGTCAATGGATCAATCCCCCTCTCTCTGAAAAAACAAATAACCAAACTTCATTAAAAAAATCAATTATAATTAAAGCTGTTTAAATAGATTCGCCTAAGAACCTATAGTACATAAAAGTTTCGTCATAAAAAAAAAAAATCAAGCTGTTAGAAACGTAGACACATCAAATTTTTCGATTCCCTGCAATACCTGACAAACCCGGTGTTTAACACGATAACCCTCGCTTCGTTCCGCCATCGATGGCAGGACGTCGTCGTGGCAGGAACACTTTAGTCTTAGGTTCTAGGTTTAGGTTTTAGTTTTTCCACGGTTGTAAGCTGAAGGTGAGCCTCATCACCGAGTGTGTTTTTGATTTTTTATCAACAAACTGAAACGTATTATATGTATGCCCTCCTTCGAATGCATCTGTGTATGCAGCACGAGGAGAAAAATGTAAATAAAAAATTATTTATTTGTTTATTTTTTGTCCATTGTATACTCATTAATAAAGAGGTTATGAAATAAATAAAAAAAAAATCAAGCTGTTACTTTAATTTTAATACATTGCCGCATCTCGAAATGTGCTGTTGAGGTTTTTGTTTTGTCCGAATTCAAATTCGAATCAAGTTTTTTGCAATATTTACTTATTAAATCATATCTATAATAATAAACTAATATCTACGCTCCAGTGTTTGAATCAATGCGAAGAAGAAAATAAGAAAACATTTCTTCATAAAATATTATGTCCTAAGCTTTTATGTTTGAATAATGCACTATGTTATCAATATTTATAGAGTAATGTATATTCACTATGTTTACATTTATCTATAAAGTTTCTGGTTGTCTTGTCTAGTTCCTACTTTAGCTTTAGAAACTTTGTGCAACTTAACTGTACTCGTGTACCTTGTGTACTCGTGTACCTTGTTTTATCAAATATTAGTCTTAGAAACTTATTTTTTATAATTTGTAAGTTTGCTGATGTTGGTACGACTGACTAAGCGCCAACTAGCTGGTGCCTAAGTTAGTATGAGCTTTACTAACAAATTGTAAATGAGTAGTTCAGTCTGAGTATTAAACTTGAAATTTCTATTGATAAATGACAAAAGGACATAGTTGATTTTCCGGTTGTGCGTATATGGTTGTACGTGGTGTGATATCGAGTCTGTAGTCTAGATAAACCCCAACATGCTGCCGCTCTAATTATTTATTTTTCCTAAATATTATTTTAGTTCTTCTTTTGGTCAATAATATTGCTTCAGTTTTTCTAACATTGATTTATAAATTCCCCTTAAGCTAATACTTGTCTAACTTATGCAAATAAAAAAGCGTGTTGCCTATTTACACTAATTTTAACCTCGAGGATGACGTGAATACAGCTGAGACACTTTTGGTGGCAGTTGTATCATTGAAAAAGGTGGCATCTCTTTACAGTCGGATGCATCTTGAGCTATATAAACATAGAATGTTCTATCTGATAAGTACTTGTTTATTGTTGGAATCACGGGCTTTGGATAACCGTATTAAACCACTTCATCATCCTGCCGTGACAGTATAGAAAGTTTTTTCCAAGTCGACAATGCCGTGTTTTTCTTAAGTCAATTGACATAGCTGGCATAGAGTTTGAGGAATAGCTCCTGTTATGACGGTCACTAACAAGTCAGAATAAATTTTGGCAAATTTCAGGGAAATTGTCCCAATACTACAGTTCAGTTGTTCGGTACCATAGACTGTCGGCCGAGCTGTGACACAGCCGCAGGTATTCTAGTGACAGCTAGCGCCGCGTGGATGCAAGCCTGCCAAACCAAGCGGTCGTGTCGGACAGTGCATATTCAAGGCGCTCATTCCCGTTCTGTATTGAGTGATTACTTTGATATAGTTATGATTTGAATGCCGAATAAAGCACAATGCACTATTTGGGTATAAAAATGGATAGGCATCTCCATTTCTCTACTCATTTTAGTAATAAAATAGAAAAAGTACGACAAAGGTCTTACCGGCTATCGCACTTGCTAACTTACCTAACCTGTCGCTTCGTCTCAAATTGATGATATATAAATGTGTCCTCCGGCCAGCTCTGCTGTACGGTGCCCCGCTAGTTACCCACTTGACTGTCAATACAGCCAAATGTCTCCAACACTTCCAGAATGGAATCATGCGAAAAGTGGTCCGACATACCTCTTTCGAGAGGTTGAAGAACGCTGACCTGCACCCGTTGCTTGGTGTGCCGTCGGTGGGTGAGTTCATCCGCCGGAGACACATTAAGTTTTTTGACTCGTTGCAGCACCTGACAAATCCAGTGTTTAACACTATGGCCCCCACCACCCCTCCCGCATCGATGGCAACAGACTGTCGGGGAAAAATTAGGATAAGAATTAGTATGTAAGTTAGTTTTAAGGTTGATCAAAAAGGTGAGCCCCATAACCTTATTAGTCAGTTTAGTCAAGTCACGTATAATGTATATCATTATGCTTGTTCGATTATATAATTCCTATAAAATAACAAAACCTGTATATAATGTAGTGATGCTACAGGAAATACAGAATAATTTGTAAATGGATTCACTTGAGGATCTATAATTGTATATAATTGTCTGTAAGTTTAAAGGGACTATGAAAAAAAAAAAAAAAAAAAAGCAAGTCACCAAATGATGGAGTTATTCAGTGCAGAGCATTGAACCCTCCGTAGAAGCAGTTTAATTAAGAGAATCGTAATTATTAAGTCAAATACCGGACATTCCGCCACTCGGGTTTGGAACCGTCTATTTAAAATAAAGCCTCAATTCGTTTACCTCAATTTATTATTTACTTTTTTTATTTTTTTTGTGATAACCCAATTTTGTTCCGATAAAAACCCAATTTTTTCAGCTTTTGGCCACATCTTTGTATCTGTGTTACATTTACTTTAAAACTAGTCTATCATCATTTTCGAAAATAAATTTCTAGGAGCCGCAGAAGCAGCTCAAACTTTTTTTACGGTTATTGAGAAATTTCTGAAATAATTTAAACACTTTTTCTAAAAATTATTTATTGAAGTACATTAAAAACTTTTGTTTTTAATAATCTATCGTATGGTTTCTCTTTTTTGAGATTCCTATTTAAATTAACGTGACAAATATGAGTATCTACCCGAAAACCAAAAAACCGAAAAAGTGCTAATAACTCTTTAATGTCGATATTAATGTAATCGACTTTAGCAAAAAATATCGACAAAGGTGATACTTTGACCTGGTTGAGCCAATTCATGAATCATCACAGACGCAGAATCTAGCCTTCCACTTCTTACAGTGCACGTCGAAACTTTAATTTTTTTGAGGTATTTAACTGGAATGATTTAGTATTCCACTGGGAATGATCTACGAACATTTTCTCACCTAACTCTATCAAGACTAAATGTAGCGACAACCCATCGTGTAGAGGTGGGAGGGGACATAAGGTTGCTGCCATAGTTGGCAGGTGGCGCTGAGGTGCCAGTGTGGTTAGGACTAGGCGTTACTTCTCTACCTTCGGTTTCCTTAATAGGATTGGCGGACTATTTAGTTCAAGTAGCTTATCAGTTACCCTCACAAGTAGCTTATCAGTTACCCTCACAAGGGCGGGACTTGCCCAAAGAAAAGTCACTTACATCGAACCCGGGTCCCAGCACTTAGATGTCACGGAAACTGCCGGAGTCTCTACCGCCTCCCTTTTGTACCTTTGTGTAGTGTACACGCATACACATGATTTATAACTGTGGACATCTGTGTAAGTTATGTTTGAGCTGGTGAGATCGTGTTCGACCACACTAACCTGCTAAGGAGAAAGCTCACACAGACTTGCCATAAGATATCTTGAGGGGACGGAAAAAACGGTATTCATTTTGTGAGTAACAGTTCCTCGCGGTAACAGTTGAATAGCATGCGACGCCAACGCTTCACCAGTGTGCCGAGGGAAACTAGAAACTAGATATCTACTTTCGCCACCTACTGGTGGTTCGAGGAAACTACTGGTCATTGCTTAGGGCGGCCACTTGACAAATATACCAAGTTGTATGTAGTATGAAATGTAATTGACTACTGTCACTTGTTTTTAATCACATTTTATTTTTTATTGGTTTTAATGTTGATTGGTTCTGTTAATGCACTATTAGTTCATTGAGTCTAAGTTCAAGGTAAGGATTTAAGTAGTTTTCTGTTAGACTATGATTTAACCTATTATATTAAGTTGCACAAATGATTTGAAGTCTGGAGTTTGTAAATATATATATTATTAGTATCTCTTATTTATATTATTACAGCTTTGTTTGTCCATTCTATTATATCCATTAATTATTTTGTATTTATGGAGTGTTCCTTAACCCAGTTAGGATATAGTTATTGCGCATTATGAGTGGACCTTATGGTTTGTGATTGAGCAGAAGAATTTCGATACAACAGTGTTTTTAGTTCCTTTTATATATTCTATTAGTTGTTTTTGGTGTCCGTTTCATGCGTGGTTCTTTAGTAAGATCATGGTTCGCCGAACGCGTAAATTTGTCGCAAATAATCTTATATAGTATTGCATTAATAATTTAATGATTGATAGCAAGATAATGACGAGAAGAGAAATGGCGATATATTTCCGGAAACGGAAGGATTCATTCTAGCTATACAAGAGGAAGTCAGCACATATTTTTGAGTATTTGACTTCCGGTTGTCAGGTCCTCGCTGCTAGTGAGTATCTGGTAAGACAAAATAACGCTACAAAAAATAATTAATCAAGGCACCTATCAGTGGACTCACACCACTGCACCGTGACATTTACACCTCTACCGAGGCCTCCCACACTCCTTAATTCCTTCACTCATCCTTCAAATAGGTCCTCCTAGTAAAAGGATACGTTCACCCCGAATAAATTTTCCTTTCTTTTTCCCTTATCCTACATTTTTAAAGTTTGAGAGCTGAAGAAAATAAAAAAATAATAATCAAGTATTAGCAATGAAGATGAACTTTTTAAGCAACGATTCTCCCTACTATAGATACCATCATGCACCATATGTATCAGGGAATCACATTACTATTTACTAGGATCATCTTATCAAAATAATAGGGCAGACATCTCTGTGATAGGCAATACAATAATACTGGCGCATATCATAGGAATAGGACTTCGGATGACTCTTTGCTGAAGGTAGCAGAGGAAAAGAAGAGGAAATGCGAGCAGACGAATTAAGCCAAATGCATATTGGAGAGTTTTAGGGATCTACTCCTTTAAGCTGCATAAAAAAAATATTTGACAGGGTTCAGGGGTTATCCCCTACCCAGACAATCCAGGAAATTGACAAGTGTAATATTCTGAATGAGAATGTCTCTAGTTTCACTTTAAATTATTGTACTAATCCAGGTGTTTCTATTATCTGATAAGCCTTATTGGCGCCAATGAGTTACGAATTACAGATATATACAAAATGTATGTATTTTTAGTTAACTTTAGTTAAAGATTAACTGTTGGTACATCTTTTTTTTCTTCTGTTTTTTAGTGAAATTTTACTGAGTAAAAGTGAATCTATTTAATTATTGCCATAGCTATATTGGCTTCTCTCGATTCGAAGACGATTTGACTCGCACGATGTCCGGAATGACGCAAGTTATATTCCGGAAATGAAGGGGTCTAATGTCCAATGATAAGTTTACACGTGGCGCTTGAGGTCTGAGTGTAGCGAAGATATTGCTCTGACGCTTGTGCCATTATGCCAAGCCGTTATTATCGTCATTACGGAGGCAGTGCCGGGTGCCCCTCCCCCGCATTAATTCTGCCTTCCCTCCCTCATCGGTGTTTTATATACAGATACAAAGTGTTGGAGATAGATAAAGCTGACAAAAGTCAGCTAAGTCAGACAAAGCTAAGTCAGGAGGCGGTGTAAAGGATTCACTTAGCCTGTTAGATCACATTTGTCCGGCGGGAAGGATCTACGCTAATGCCCTAATTATCAAGCGATATAGTTTCAATCTTCCTTTCGCATATCTCATCTAACTCACTTTTGTCGTACAATTTTATATTCTTTCCTTAATCGAAACGTATCTTCACTTGAATGAGGAATTTATTAATAATCAAGAGCAATAATGTTAGCTATTGTTTCGATTTAGGCTTGATGCATTGCACGAATTAGTTAAGCAATCTTAGTAGCAGTTAAAAACCGATTCCGAGGTAAGTAGTACAACAAACCGGTCATCTCTTGGCTCTGTTACTCACGGCCGACCTGATCCGGGTCTTAGTGTGCACAAACCTGTCTCACGGAAACGTGTAATTGCTTTCCGAACAGTAGTTTCAGGTAAATCAAATGAACGGGCTGCATATATTTGGCTTCGACCATCTTCTACAAAAGTAACGACACGAGCTTGCTTGACCGTCAAAACCATTTTTTCTAATTTCGCCACTTGTTTTGCGGGACAGTGTATATAACTATGTATATACATAATAAATATTTAACGGAAAAGTAAATGTAACGAAGTTTCATATCAATAAAAAAAAAATTGGCCAAACAAACAACAAAAATGTAGACAATAAAATAAAAATGGAAAAATAAAAACATTAAACTATAACTAATTACTAAATCGTTCTGGAACTATCAAGCATCTTTCTGGATGGTTAGGAAGTGTTGGAATAGGAGGGTTTGGACGTGAAGGTTTCAAAGAATTCCAGAGGGTAGTGGAGCAAGCGAAGACGGAACGATCGTATGCTGCATTTTGTGGGCAGGAGTATGAAGGTGAGAGAGACGGGATCTTGTACTAAAACTTGAAGGTAAAAAATTTAAAAAAAGTAATCTTGAATTAACAATTTGTTAAAAAAATACTTGTGAATAATTCAAACCACAGTCTTAAAATTTTACCCTTACGAAAAAAAAAATGTACCACCCTAATCCTGTAGCACAGTCATTGCACTGCGCCACTCATCCCTATAATCCTCCTCGGAGACTGAAATGGCAGTGGCCTCGTGACCTGCTATAAACGCGTGACAGTGGGAGTCCTGGCAATGGCCAGTTACTCCAACCATGTCCTGAGCGTCTGTGGCTCTCGCGCTCTTGGTCAGCCTCCGCTGGCTCTTATCCAGTGACGGGGCTGACGTAGGAGCGTAGGGGACTTCCCAAGACTCCGCTTTCTCTTCGCATGTGGATTTGGGAGGTCTCTGGGCTGTCTGTAAGTATTGTATGAATGAGCGAGTGAATGATGAACTGTAAATATGGTATGAATGAGAGCATTTATCTCAATTATTATTGCCTTATAGAAGGCAGATTGTAATTATAGCACAATAAAGGATTAATCAGACAATAAAAAAAATGTTTTTATTCAGAACTTAATAAATCGGCCTTTTTAACTTTTACGCGTTTTTATAATTAAAAGAGATGGTATGGTATTTGGGGTACAAATGTATGTATGTAGAAATATAAAATAAACAGCTTAGTATTGACTCTATGTGCTTCATCCAGCAAGGAACACATTGCTTATTTTCAGCGTCAAGATATAATTTTTACAATTTTCTAAATGTAACGAAACAAAATACCAATATATGAAATAATAAAAAAGAAGTAACCTAAAGCATTCCTCGTCCTTTTTATGTTTTAATGTTAACTTCCGACTTTATCGTTGACGTTTTTGAACTTTTTAGCGATGTTTTAATTATTGTATGTTAAGTGCATAGAAAGCAATTTTTTAACGTGTTTTGCCGTTTGAGTACTATTTTACACATCGACTGAATATATATTATGGATCTGATTGAGCGCGATAGCGAGAACAAAGCCCCAAGCACCCCAGTCCCAGCTGTCTGGTAGAACAGGTATTTTCATTTTAAAAGTTTACTTTTAAGCAAAGGTCTGATATAAGTCGATAAGTTTTATACGACTGTCAGTAGTGCTGTAATCCTTCCTGTCTGTACTCATATGAACTGTTTTTTAAAATTTAATATTTTTAATTTCTACTAATTCTATCGTTGAATAGAGTAACAATTGCCAATATACCTGTTTGCCAGTATAGCCTCTTCCTTTGGACTCTCCAATTACGCCTGAAATGGCCCTTAAGTGGTTCATCTCGTATTATTGATACGGGCACAGTTTGGTGAACTGCGGATACATTTGGTTATTAACTGATGGAGGCTGCACTACCGGGAATACCCCAGCACTCTGCCAATTATATACGCTAATGAGTGGGATTAGGTGTTTAATCGAATCGCGGATCCTCTTGCGGGATTAATTCGCACTGAGCGATGAACCTCAGAGGCCGGATATCTGTCCTGTGGCAGGAGGAAAGGGAGTATGGGAACATATCCTGTAGTGTTCGGCCTAGAAAATTAATATTAACAATAATAAATCCTTAGACACGACGAAGGGTAAGCACGTGGTCAATGTCCTCTCTTAAATTTTGACTAACGACCTTTGACACTTTCACACGATAAGTGACTCACTTGAAATCCACCCACGAAGATGCAACGACAAACACTCAGACACTAGCTAAAAGTTTGTCGTGTTTTGGTACCAACATATCTGCCAGGGAGCGTAACCCCCCCCCCAGGGGATTTTAACGATGTCGCTCAACACAAGTTGCTACATTATTCACAGTGTACAGACAGGGGCAGTACGGGTCACCGTCGACACGGGTACATAAGAGAGGAAGAATTGGGGGCTCAGCAGAGTGAGTAGAATCCACCAAGGAAACGGTATGTCCGGGGCCACTATTGACGTCATGGATGGAGACGAAGCCACAGCACCACTAACCACACATGATAAACTAATCTTCATATTATGTATTTTTTTTTTGTTCGCCATAATTTTAGTCTGAACATCATGACATTTAATTTGCAGTTAAATTATTACATGACTCAGTTAATTTTATATATGTTAATTTTCGTTCTGTTAAATTATAATTTACCAAGCATCTATTATAACTAATAATGTTCATAACTCTGCCTTGAGTCAAATACAGTCCACTATCCAGTTTTCATCAATATACAATCCACTATCCAGTTTTCATCAATATACAGTCCAATTTCTAGTTTTCATCAATATACAGTCCAATGTCTAGTTTTCATCAATATACAGTCCGATTTCTAGTTTTCACCAATATACAGTCCAATTTCTAGTTTTCATCAATATACAGTCCAATTTCTAGTTTTCATCAATATACAGTCCAATTTCTAGTTTTTATCAATATACAGTCCATTTTCCAGGTCCATCAATATGCAGTCCACTATCCAGGTTTTATCAATACGCTGGCTCCTATCCAGTTTTTATCAATGTACAGTCCACTTTCCAGTTTTTATTAATATACAGTCTACTATCTAGTTTTCATCAATATACAGTCCAATGTCTAGTTTTCATCAATATACAGTCCGATTTCTAGTTTTCATCAATATACAGTCCAATGTCTAGTTTTCACCAATATACAGTCCAATTTCTAGTTTTCATCAATATACAGTCCAATTTCTAGTTTTCATCAATATACAGTCCAATGTCTAGTTTTCACCAATATACAGTCCAATTTCTAGTTTTCATCAATATACAGTCCAATTTCTAGTTTTCATCAATATACAGTCCAATTTCTAGTTTTTATCAATATACAGTCCATTTTCCAGGTCCATCAATATGCAGTCCACTATCCAGGTTTTATCAATACGCTGGCTCCTATCCAGTTTTTATCAATGTACAGTCCACTTTCCAGTTTTTATTAATATACAGTCTACTATCTAGTTTTCATCAATATACAGTCCAATGTCTAGTTTTCATCAATATACAGTCCGATTTCTAGTTTTCATCAATATACAGTCCAATGTCTAGTTTTCACCAATATACAGTCCAATTTCTAGTTTTCATCAATATACAGTCCAATTTCTAGTTTTCATCAATATACAGTCCAATTTCTAGTTTTTATCAATATACAGTCCATTTTCCAGGTCCATCAATATGCAGTCCACTATCCAGGTTTTATCAATACGCTGGCTCCTATCCAGTTTTTATCAATGTACAGTCCACTTTCCAGTTTTTATTAATATACAGTCCAATTTCTAGTTTTCATCAATATACAGTCCAATGTCTAGTTTTCATCAATATACAGTCCGATTTCTAGTTTTCATCAATATACAGTCCAATGTCTAGTTTTCACCAATATACAGTCCAATTTCTAGTTTTCATCAATATACAGTCCAATTTCTAGTTTTCATCAATATACAGTCCAATTTCTAGTTTTTATCAATATACAGTCCATTTTCCAGGTCCATCAATATGCAGTCCACTATCCAGGTTTTATCAATACGCTGGCTCCTATCCAGTTTTTATCAATGTACAGTCCACTTTCCAGTTTTTATTAATATACAGTCTACTATCTAGTTTTCATCAATATACAGTCCAATGTCTAGTTTTCATCAATATACAGTCCGATTTCTAGTTTTCATCAATATACAGTCCAATGTCTAGTTTTCACCAATATACAGTCCAATTTCTAGTTTTCATCAATATACAGTCCAATTTCTAGTTTTCATCAATATACAGTCCAATTTCTAGTTTTTATCAATATACAGTCCATTTTCCAGGTCCATCAATATGCAGTCCACTATCCAGGTTTTATCAATACGCTGGCTCCTATCCAGTTTTTATCAATGTACAGTCCACTTTCCAGTTTTTATTAATATACAGTCTACTATCCAGTTTTCATCAATATACAGTCCACTTTCCAGTTTTTATCAATATACAGTCCACTTTTCATTTTTCATCAATATACAGTCCACTATCCAGTTTTCATCAATATACAGTTCACTCTTTTGTCCTTTAAACTTTTCCAGTTTTCTATTTTCAAGTGCGCGTGCCAACTCACACCGGCAAGGGTGGACCCATAAAACTTTAGAACCATTAATTGGACTAACGTTCGAAAATTCCCTTTCCCCCGGAACTTTCGACTTACATTCTTATACTGAAACCAGTTTGTGGATATGCTAAGAAGACTGTACGAGATATTATACTAAGATTTTTCAATAAAAAATTTTAATATGTATCACAGTAGGATTATTTTGCGTACGAAATCATGCAGTTTACACTGACTTGGAAATCTTTTTGATTGATTACTGCATTAGAACATTATACATAAACTTTGACGACAAACTGCACGGACACCCAAAACACTGACTTACCGTGGAGACACTAGGGTAGAGATCTTCTAACTTAATAATAATAAGATGTATTCAAACTTAGCTTTAACAATTATGGGGTATGTCACTGGATGTCCACTGCCTCCACACAGGAAACACTCAAAACTTAATAGATGTTTTTTACAGCACAATAAAATACTTTGCTAAGTGGCTTCCGTACAAGTCAATTAGTCATTTCTATATCTTGTAGAATTATGTTATACATCTCGCGCGGATGTTATTTAGTTATAAATACATTATAACTGCAAACTATACATATTATGTAACTATTTATCGTCTTTTTGTGTTAATCCAAGAGAGTCAAAATACCAAATTCGACCAGTGCCATCTGTCGAGTAGGTGGATGAAAACTATGTTGTCTACGAGTATTACTCTTCAGACCATAGGCTAATTTATGATTAAGAAACAAATAGGAAATTATTGACTGCAATTATCGTGGTACTTTTAGTTTAGATTAGTTTAGACCGATACAAGTTTAATGTTTCGACAGGTCTACATAAAAAAGGATTTAACATTAAAAGAATGATACCAAACAGGTACATAGAGGACTTAAAACAGGAGTGGTATAATTTATTAAAGCGAATGAGTTAAAATAATTGACTGTGACTACAGTAATATTTTTGGACTAAATTAGTTAAGACCGATACAGATTTAACTTTCCAACAGTACTTTATTAAAGAAGGATAAATTGTTATAAAAAAGATACCAAACAGGCACATAGAGGACTTAAATTAGGAGTGGAATAATTTATTAAAGTGAATGAGTTAAAATAATTGACTGTGACTACAGTAATATTTTTGGACTAAATTAGTTAAGACCGATACAGATTTAATTTTCCAACAGTACTTTATTAAAGAAGGATAAATTGTTATAAAAAAGATACCAAACAGGTACATAGAGGACTTAAAAATAGGTGTTGTATCATTTATTAAAGCGAATGAGATAAAATTATTGACTGCGATTTTGGTGGTACTTTTAGATTATAATTTTTAATACCGATATAAATTTAATGTACCTACAGTACTTCATTAAAGAATGATAGCAAAGCGAACTTCAAAATAGGTGTGGTATCATTTATTAAAGCAAAAGTGATAAAATAATTGACTAAGTTCGGTGATATTTTTAGTTTATAATCATCTGTTCTATCCATTAAAATATAAATGTACTACAGTACTGTGTAGTAAGGTTTAATAAATTCATGATTTGAAATGCGTATACGATGGACTTGAAATAAGTATGTTATATTGGTTAAAAACGTGACACTTTTTCTATAATAGAGGATAGGATGTTAAAATATGAGTACAAATATGGTGGATAACTATTTGTACATAAGATTCATGGATGTTTAACAAGGATGGTGCAGAGAAAGAGAAAGAGAGAGAGAGAGGTACGAGATAGCCATGGTGTACTGTAGTGTGCATGTTGTATGTACAAATAGTGGCTCATAAAGGCAACTCGCCGTTGATAGTGGATAAACACGTGTTCAGGAATATTTTTTTAATTTGAATAACGTAATTTTTTTTCGTTTTTGATCAATTTCAGGGAAAGAAAGGTTTACTTAACAGAATGGTTTTATGGCATTGGTTTATCTCAATTTGTTAATTGTGAGGATTATTCAAGCTCTTAACTTGAATAATTCTTTTAATAACTCTTTTAAAAGCTTTTATTAAGTTTGAGTTAAAGTTTTCGATAAATGAAACCTGAAATAACTCATTTGAACATTGTTGTTTTTTTATTTTGAATTTCGGTAAATTTTCCAAAATCCCGTACATTTAAAAAAAAATAAATTAAAACAAAAAACCCTTTTAAACTCAGGTTTTTATTCCATTGTGGCGGTTTAAATTTCATGTGTTACGAAGAATCGTTTAGAAATAAACCTTAGAGAGAGTTATCCGAAAAAAAAAATCTTTAACTCATCTGTTTAACGTAAGCCTCATTTAATGTGAGATTTAAATCTGTTCAATGTTAGTTTGAATATTGACCGATCAGGGTGGAATGTTTGGTTCTTAATTGCAAATTAATTATTTAATGGTCATAATTAAAATAGTTTACAATACAAAAAATAATAAAGTTTTTGAACAGGTTTTCTCAAATTGTTTAAAATTTATTCGTTGTTAAACGTTTTAGAGCGAAAAATTTCGGGTCGAAAGATGATTTTTTTTTTGTTTTAGGGCATTTATAAGACAAAAACACTGTTTTAAATTTAAAATTAAGATTGTACCGGTTTCATCATTCGACGTGAAACTTATTATATATATATATATAAGAAAACAGTTTTTTTCTCGACTAGCTAGGAAATTACCGACTGGAATGATTTCATCTCATTAGTAAACGGTTTCCTGCGGGAGCGAACCATACTCCAGGTGGATTTCAGGGATAGTCGGGGGTGGTTTTCCCCTGCCCTGGCTGTGATGGGGCGGTTGTGTCCGTATCCGACGTGTTGCCTATATGATACCGCTATTTGTGACTACTATACATACCCTAAAGAGCTAGTATGTAGTATGTAGTATGTAGTACAGGGTATAACGATACAGACAGGAGGGATGGAGGAGGGAGGTGCCGGGAGGTGGGAGAGAGACTATTGATCCGACGCCAGTGGCGACCGCACAGTGGGCGATGCAGCACCAATGTGGGCTATGCTCAGCACTGTCCGCCGTCTTCAGGAGGCTCGTCTGCATCTCCTCGTCAAGGAGAGGATCTCAGGAGAGCTACTGTCTCAGCCAGGTATGTATCACATATGTATCTGTATACATTATATAATATGTAGTCTTATCCCTGCTTATCTGGGCACATGGTGTCAACAAGTACGGTCGGCTTAATGACCTACGAAGAGTGCCGAAAAGAAAAGAAAAGTCCACGGTTTAACAGTTAATTCATATAGTTAAATTAATAACGTCTTTGTTTCCTTCAAATATGTATAGAAATTTACTTTTTTTTTCAAATAAAACAAAAAATAACAATTCCAATGATATGAGATCAATGATACCTGGAATAACGAAAGGCGACTTAAACTGTGCCGGCTCGGTTCTCTGTACTTTTAACTGACTGTTTTAGAACTAATATTATCAATCCATTATTTAAAAATTATACAGAACTACTAATCCTCTGTATATATAATATATGTGTATATGATTTCGTTAAGTTATAATAACTGGAAGTGTGCAAAAAAAAAAGAAACTCCTCAAGCTTTTCCAAGTCACACCTCAACGGTTGACTGAACTGGTTTTGCCAATACCAATTGTCATTATTTCGTTTACATACGTATACAATAATATAATTTTAAAAAAATGTCAACGTAGAGATAATGAATAATGTTAGGTCATTTCAACTGTGCAGTGTTGCCCTTAGCGAGTACTTATGGCCGGCTATCAATAGAACCGATCTGATTAATCTGATTCTTTAAATATGTATTGAACACCCCCCCTCTCTCTCTCTCTCTCTCTCTATGTAATTAAAAGTGTGTGCAAAAAAAAACAGTTTTTTTTTTACAGTAAGTTTTTAAAGTATGTCACTTGACTGAAGTGATTTAACAAACATTTTCTTTATTTCGTTTGTACGCATAATAATAAAAAAAGACTAAGGAAAACTTAGCGTGAATTTTCAGCTGTGCTTACGCTCAGATAGCTGTTTAGAAGAATATATATATCTTTCGTTGAGATGTGACAACTGAAAGTTCAAGAAAAAAAATACATGTTTTAAAGTTTTTTAAATCATAGCTCCGAAACTATTTGGGCAGTTTAAAAAGTACGTCCTAAAAAAAAAAAAAAAAAATCAAAGGAAATTGTGAAAAAATCACAATGCTGTTTGTACTTTGACGTAGTTGATTTTAGAACCTTTTTGGCCCCCCCACTATGGTTTTAATCAATTTTACATGTTCCGATCGGTCAGTAATTATAAAGGTAGGTTCGACAAAGCAAAGGAAAAAAAACAGGCCTGCTCCTCTCAAACAGCCGCTCCCAATCAATTATGAAAGCGCAACAAAGGCCTATATGAGTATATAAGTCAATTTTATCAAACTACTTATTAAAGAATTATGAAATACTTTGTGCCCAAAAATTGACTTAACTGAGTTGTTGAAAAAGGACTAGAAAATACCGGCTTAAAGTAGTACTTCACTACCCTTCAATATAATTTCAGTTTGGTTTAATAATTTTGCCAAGGAATGATGATGCGTTTGGTGTTGGTGATTCGGTTTATGTATATGTCGTCAGTGGGTATTCATCAGGGGTATTTGCCCTGACATGTTATTGTATGTCTGTATGTCGGTCGATGGCATATTTTACCTACTTGGATAGTCTCATTCCTTTTAGACTGAGGCAAATTAACTAGGAATGCTAGCCAAGGTAAAAAATAAATAAATTAATAATAATATTTGTTGTTTTGAAAATACTTATTTCATATAGTAAGATACAATTGTGGTAATTTACCAGGATGTGTTTGCATCGTCGGATAAAACCCTTAACTCCCCGGGGGTGGTGTCACTTGCGATGTCGATAATTTCTTCCTCCTGTACGATGACGCTATACGGCCAATATGGTATTCTTCTTCCGCTTCTTGAAGGATATTTCCTTCCTTATGTGCCACCATGATCACCTAGGCTGTCATATCCGGCTGACGGCTGCGGGTTAACAAATTCATTCTTTTAGTCCTCTCGTCACTTCTTTAATTATTAGATTCTCCTTGGTTTGTTCTTTTAAATCAGAGACCTTTTTCAGGAATGCGTGTGTCCTGAAAATTGTCACCCTCCCATTTTATTTACAGGTCTTATTTAATACTTTGAGAACATGACAAATATACCCATCTCCATAAAGGATACTTTAGCGCTATTACTTAATTGTTTGTTAGTAAAAAAATACTTGCCTAAAACATTATGATAATATGCCATAAAAGCTGTCGATAAAACCGCTTTTAAAGTAACGAAACCGTTAATTCGAGGTATCGCACTTTTCAATTCCAATTCATCAGTCTGAACTAAGCTCTTACAATGTATTGAAACATGTATCTTTGTTGCTTACTTTGGTTGGAATCACTCATTGTGAAGTGTTGCTAAAACATATGCAAGTGAATTTGATACTAAAATTGTTCATTTTTGTTTTCTCTCCTCAAAATTGTTGAAATAACGCGTGAAGAAATTCTAAAATTGAGTAAAGTTAAAAACTTTCCAGTCCCAATGATGAAACCTGAAGAGATTTATTGAATTGAATGAAACAGTTCATACACAATTATTTACTTAATATTTAATAAAATCAGGCTACCGATTGTATATTAAAGATCAATATTTTTTTCAATTTTCAAATTGTCGTTTCCCTCACCTATGTATTATTTTTACTGAAAGAAAATAATCCGCAATTTACACACAGAATATCATCATATGAGCTTCAGTAGTTAAAAAAAAATTCACGATTCGCAGCATTGGTCAAATTGAAACAAGATCTTTCATATTTATTTTTATCAAAACTATATTGAATATTATTTGCTACGAATCTTCGATGACTGAAAATCTCAGATCCTTGCTTAAGTAAATACTATAGTATTAATTTATTTTCCCTCGTGTTGGTGAAATATGCCTGGAACGGAATAGCTATAGAATATTTTTGTTTAACACTTAATTTAAAACATGTTTAGAGACAGCATTTTGCTTATTCAGGTGGGGTTATTCAGCAGGACTTGAGCCCATTAAACAAGCCAAGTTTTCGAAGATCGACAAATTAATTTGGAAAAGCAACATAATATTAAGGAAGATGTTTCTGCACAGCTTTGAGACTTTTATTAATTTGTTTTTAAATCATTTGACCATAAGAGCAATCATAGATAGCAATCAGAACTGTGGTTTTAAAAATGTTCAGAGATCAACAGCTCGATTTTGTGCACACTTATATGACTAGAATATTTTATAAAAGTGTTTGGAAAAAATTTAATTTATAATACTAGGCCAACAGAAAAAAAATAATATAAATTAAAATCTAATCTTCAGTTATGATCTTTAAATATTGCTCCATCCCTCCAGAATAATATTTTTTTATCAACAGATGTGTAAATAATATCAAGTCAACGTTTTTTTTATGGTTTGAAGCTTCGGTTAAAAATTTATTTTTTCCATCGCTTTATTTAATGAACTTTTTTTTTTCTATATATATACTCAATCAAGTGTATTATATCGATACGGTGTAACTTAATACTTTTCTCCCTTATTTTCATTTTATATGGGTTGCGGTATTTATTTTCATTTCTTAATTAAGGACAAATCGTCCGAGTGTGCCTTCTAAATAAAGACAGTTTTTTTCACAAATTCGTTGAACTGATTTTTTTAATCAAAATCTTGTTGGTCTTCGCTAAGTTCATGGCTACATTAGAACATTGAGCAGGAAACCATTTAGAATGGCATGTGAACGAAAATGTTAGACTTGGTTGAGCTACCCGCCAGTCATGCGCTTCATGACTATTCCCATCGCCGCACCAGACTTATTCGACGTAAAAATAAATAGTCGAAGTGAAAATAAAAGAATGCCAACGTCACCTGTTATTTCAACTGCCCACTTTATTATCCGAAACTAAATATAAACATGCCTCTACGGAAAACAGTTGGAGCGGCCTTCACTGATTCCAGAATACTGTCACTTACTGCACTTGGGTATTGCTGGCTTAGTGGTCTCTCTATCTCTCACTCTCACTCCCTCTCTCAATAAAGGGTGTCCCAGAATTAACGCAAGATTTGAATTTGCCGCCATTTGTGCAGTAAAGTGCTGGCAACCCTAAACAAAAAACAATTTGACATCTGACAGTTTAGGGTTGGTAAAAATGGAGCGTTACACGATAGAACAACGTGTCTTTATTGTTAAACATTATCTCAAAAATAATGAAAGTTTGGCGGCTGCAGTTCGAAAATTTCATACAAAATATGGTCGGAATAGTGTTTTGACTTCATCAACTGTGAAGAGATTAATTGAAAAATTTAAGGAGACTGGATTAGTTGGAGACACTAAACACACCGGTCGTCCAAAAACAAGCCGTTCAAATGTCAATATCGAAGCAGCACGTGAGAGTGTTGTTGAAAATCCAGGAACATCAATTCGGCGTCGTAGACAAGAATTGCAAACTTCAAGAACCTCTCTCCAGCGTATACTCACTAAAGATCTGGGTCTCTATGCTTACAAAATTCAGTTAACACAACAATTGAAGCCTAATGATCATACAAAGCGAAGAGAGTTCGTTTAATGGATTCTTTTTCGTTTCGGTAATCAGAATTGGCCCCCTAGATCGTGTGATTTAACACCCTTAGATTTCTTTTTATGGGGTTATTTGAAGTCAAAGGTATATGTTAACAAGCCTACATCCACCCGTGCATTAAAAGAGTAAATTCAACGCTGCATCAACGAAATTCAACCACATTTATGCCAAAAATGGTCATGGAAAATTTCGACAAATTTGCGATGTGTTATTCCATAAATAACCCTATCCTATTTACTTTATAATTCAATAAAAAAATAACAACAAAAATACTAAAAACTGTTTTTTCAATTGAAATAAAATCTTGCGTTAATTCTGGGACACCCTTTATAACCAGTCTTACGCAAGAAAAATTTATAACCTAATATTTTTACGCTAGTAATTCCCAATTTATAGATAATAGATTCTTCAATTTAGCCATCTCTGTCAACCCATAGCCTAGTAAATGTCTTCCCTCTTAAGCTGGTATCCTATCTCATATTTGAAAGTAGACAACTATGTAGTCTATTTAAATTTACCTAGAATAGTTCATCATTCTAACTCTAAATGTTAAAATGTATGCTATTGTATTAAATAACGTCCTATTGAAATAAGTAAAGTAAATAGTATTTATTAACTATAATAAACATTTTAAATAGCTGAAATATTAACAAAAAAAAAAAAGTCGAACAATATGTTGTTACCTCTAAAAAACAACAACATATTTTTGTGTATTTTACAGTGGGAAATCGAACAAATTGAATAACACATTTACAGTTTTATAGCTAGGACTAAGATCCGCTATGTTAGTAATGTACTGTGTACAGTGAGTTCGATATTGAATAGGTATGATTGATTTAGTATATCATGGAGGCAGGTAGAAGTAGCATGTTTCTCTGTACTCGGCAACAAGTGACTAACCGGAAATGGCTGAACACGGATATTCCCCGACCGACTCCCTGGCGCCCTCCCCTCAACATTATCAAACATTAACGGTTCTTTAGTCCCTGTCTTTTGCCGCCAATAATCGAATATTGAATTAATATTCAATAATCAATAGAACACTTATGTTGTTGGCCTTTCTTCTTAACCTCGATGCTGAACGAAGTACATCTTCTATTGAGAGATGGGACGTCATTCGAAGTAGTCTGTAAAGTTGTCCAAAGAGTCTTTTTAGTTCTTGTCTTTTTAGTAGCGTGTGAGGGTTCTATATCATCATTTTGTCGAGATGGGAGCATTATTAGCGCCCAATACAGGAAGAGGGGTGGAATTAAAAAAAAGCAACTAGTGAATAGGATTAGCTGCAGATGGTACTGTGGGAGCATTTTGCTTTATTAACTTTGATCTTCCAATGGTTCCACCAATACTCGATCTCATCAAGGTGTTTTTGAAGGTTATGGGATGCTATATCGGGGTCTGGGTGGGGTGACAGGACTGCAGTGCCGTCTGCAAATGTGGCCAAAAAAGTATTGGGAGTAGAGGGGACATCAGCGGCTATATAGGTTAAAGAGGATGGGACCAAGGACACTGCCCTGTGGTACTCCTGCTTTCATGGGATGGTAGTTAGAATATTCTAAACCAAAGTGGACTTGGAAGAAGCGGTTTAAATGGTAGGGCTGTAAGATTAGGAAAAGGGTCTGGGGTAAATATATTTTGAGCTTGTAAAGCAAACCCTGTCTTTTTCAAATTCTGTGTTTAAAGCTTTAGCTTGAGGTGAGAATAGGCAAAAAAAAACCAAAAAAAAATCATCTGGGACCTGACTGTGTGTTAATAGTCTGAAGGACAGAATGAACTGAGTTCTTTGAGTTCAATGAGGATTTGAATTGAGAGAGTTATTTGTATAGAGAGGCTGATAATTAGTTCCGAAAAAGTGTAAGGACATTTTATCAATAAGAAAAGATAGCGCTAGTGAATATGACATTTTATAGTTGTATTTAAAATATTAGGACGAGTATGTTTTGGTTTAGCTGTAATTACGTGGATTATTTTAAGGTTTTAGGGTTCAGTTTTAACCCTTAGTTACTTGTAAAATTACATACAATACAAAAAGGATTTAAATATATCCAAAAATGTTTGTGGAGCTAGTCATAGAAATATTAAAACGTTTTATTTTGTCTCAATCTGACAGCTATTTACAATATTTTTTATTTCATAAAAAGACAACCAACAAAATTAATTATTTTTCATAAATATATAAAAGTGTTTATATTCATTAATAAATAACATTTCGTAAATCAAAACGTAACGTTTAATTCATAATTGATGTTATACTACTATCTCAATTGGTTTAAAATTGCAAAAATTAAATAATCAATCAAGTTTCAATGGGGGGGGGGATAAGATAAAAATAAAATAATTTTATATATAACCCAGGCAAGACTGGGGTGCCAACTTAGTTACGGTCCGGCCTATGGGGTGCCTGTGTTTTTTTTCTTGTTATCTTGTTCTTGTTGTTGTCAGATTCATATATGGTTGATGTGTTCAATATGTCCTAATAATAAAATTGATTTATTTCTGTCGATTTAAAAGCTTTTACTATGAAACGTTTTAAATATTTTTGAAATGGATACCTTCCCTATGGTGTGCTGTTTATAAAAACTGTCAGGCATAGTTGCGTGGCGGATTTTGCAGATGTCCTTTCCTCATACATCTCATTAATTTTGAGGTTGTAGCGCGAATAAAAAAAACTAATAAAAAATAGTTCATTTAAGAATTAGTATCCTTAAGAGTGGTCTTAATACTTGCCTTAAGGGAAGCTGGAATACTCGTATATCATACATCTGTAATGCTGACCAATTCTAATGTATATACAGTTATAGGCAGGTATGTCTTTAGCCCTCATACCGTCGAGTAATTCCTGTGCTACATGTCATTCACATTCACTGCATGTCATTCCATCTCACAGTTATAAAATAGCTAATAAAGGAAAAAAAGAAAATCACTTATTGACTAATGTATTTTTATGAAAATAACAATATACTAGTGAAATATAAGATGATGGAACTAATTGATACATACTAATATACATAAAGCTATATCTAATGTGTACAATATATTCAACTGCTTGAAAAAAAACATTGACGAAAAACATCCTATCGCAATAAACATTAAATTCATTATTCCTATTGTTAACTGCCATAAAAAATTGGTAAGTTTATTATTTTATTTGTGTTAGCGTGTTTAAATCGTCTTCAAATTAGTGTATAAAATCAGAAAACCTGTGAATCTGAATTAGGTTTCGATCGGTAAGTCGAGACGCCTTAAAGTTAGCCAAAGTATAGATATATATTTCGTTATTGTTTTATTTTATTTTGTTAATATCTTGTTACTGTTGCAAACAAGGCTCATGTGATGAATGTCATCTTTCCCATTACTCGTGAGGAAAAACGAACAATCTTATGTATTTTTTCTCTACATATCCTTGAAGGAGATGCTCCAAACTTGCACTAAAACGACGTTGAAGTTTTTACTCGTTCATATCCTATACCAGAGGGCAAGATCGTAAACGTGCACTCTTCAACGACAGGCATTAATTAATCGTGGATTGTCGTTAAGATCGGAGATATCCTTTTAAAGAATTTCGAAACAATGAGGACTTTTTTTTGTTGTGGCTGTTTTAATTGTTGCGCTGATGTTGTTCTGTTTGAATATTGGAAAGTGGGCGTGTTTCATCTCCAGTCTTTTTTCACTGATTGTCACTGTCAGCCTGTGTCGATGTTGTTCTGCCGTGTAAGTCGTATTAATGATCCAATCATTGGCAATTCTCTGCTCGAATGCTAGGGTATGATTTTTCACCAATGACTCAAGACATTACATACAGAAATTCAAATAAAATTTCAACAATAAGCTAAAAAAATCCTAGTTTTCTGAGCCCAAAATAGAAGTCGCGTATTCGATATGTTCAAGTTTTATAATAATTTTTTTTTTATTGAAAGTGCGATTTTCATTTTTCACTATTTAGTGAGTCTTGGATATTATCTTTGGACACTGTTTTATCACTGTCTACTCCCACTGTATAGCTTGTATTCAGAAAATACTACTTAATTTATAATTGCTCCAAACATAAGATTACAAAACAGTAAGGAAAGGCTAGTAGAATTCTATATTATAGTAACATACCAAATAAATGAACAATAATAAAAATAAGGACATCGGCTGGTGGATATATATATATATATGTATATATACATATCTGGGAGAATGGGTTATCAGAAATATCCGGGTCAGGATTCATAATTGAAACACTGTTTGTAATGATTGAGATAACTATTTAATGAACTATAACCAGTAATGTAAGGTAGTAAAGGCGGGCTCCCTCGACAACAGTGTGTACACCATCACTGTCCACACCAGACTCACCTGGGGCTTCCAACAGCCCATCTAATTTTGAGGGTGCGGCCGCATGAAGACGCTAGTCGCGTATTCTTGTATATCCGGGTCTGCTTATTGGTCTAGGTTGGCGTATATATAAGTATATATATATATTATATAGGGATGCATAGAATAAAACAAAAAACCAAACAAGAAACTGTAAAACTGATAGTAGAATTAAATAATTTCCAAGATGTGCCTGTCTGGATGTGTTGGAATAGAAGGGTTTTGCAAGTATTTTAGGATGAAGCATGATGGGTATTGGGAGAGAGGGAATTCCAGAGAGTGCTGTAGCGAGCAAGAGAGGGGCGGTCGGCTTCTGCGGTGGACATTATATATATATATATATATCAGAATGACGGGATCTGGGAAAAGACAGGGATTTGAACAGTATAATAAAATGAGATTTGATGGTTTGGAAAAGCTATGTCTACAATAGATAGCTTATTTCTATAGTCATTATAAACGATTATTAATTACACCACAATATTTATAGATAAGTGATATATAAGTATAATAAATATAAATAATATAATAAGTATAAATACATCTATAATACATTTAAGCTATCAACTTAAGGTACAATTTAATACTTTTTTTTTACAATTAAATAAGTAATTTTACTATACTTAAATGTTTATTAGCAAGTCTCTTTTAACCTCCAAACTTTTTCTAAAAATAATATGAAATGAAGACGATACTTATGGTGAAAACACTTTATTCGATTTATTTGCAGGGCCCAGGGATTATCTGTCCACACTCTTCATTTAATTGCTACATCATAGATTCTTGATTGTGAGGTAGTGGTGGTCCCTTGATTGGCCTACTCCATATACGGAGCGCTGGTGCCGTCTGTGGGTTAGTGGTCCTTGAATGGTCTGCTCCATATACTGAGCACTGTTGCCGTCTGTGGGTTAGTGGTCCTTGATTGGCCTGCTCCATATACTGAGCACTGGTGCCGTCTGTGGGTTAGTGGTCCTTAAATGGTCTTCTCCATATACGGAGCGCTGGTGCCGTCTGTGGGTTAGGGGTCCTTAAATGGTCTTCTCCATATACGGAGCGCTGGTGCCGTCTGTGGGTTAGTGGTCCTTAAATGGTCTTCTCCATATACGGAGCGCTGGTGCCGTCTGTGGGTTAGTGGTCCTTAAATGGTCTGCTCCATATACTGAGCACTGGTGCCGTCTGTGGGTTAGTGGTCCTTAAATGGTCTTCTCCATATACGGAGCGCTGGTGCCGTCTGTGGGTTAGTGGTCCTTAAATGGTCTTCTCCATATACTGAGCACTGGTGCCGTCTGTGGGTCAGTGGTCCTTAAATGGTCTTCTCCATATACTGAGCACTGGTGCCGTCTGTGGGTCAGTGGTCCTTAAATGGTCTTCTCCATCTACTGAGCACTGGTGCCGTCTGTGGGTTAGTGGTCCTTAAATGGTCTTCTCCATATACTGAGCACTGGTGCCGTCTGTGGGTTAGTGGTCCTTGATTGGCCTGCTCCATATACTGAGCACGGGTGCCGTCTGTGGGTTAGTGGTCCTTGATTGCCCTGCTCCATATACGGAGCGCTGGTGCCGTCTGTGGGTTAGTGGTCCTTAAATGGTCTTCTCCATATACGGAGCGCTGGTGCCGTCTGTGGGTTAGTGGTCCTTAAATGGTCTTCTCCATATACTGAGCACTGGTGCCGTCTGTGGGTCAGTGGTCCTTAAATGGTCTTCTCCATATACTGAGCACTGGTGCCGTCTGTGGGTTAGTGGTCCTTAAATGGTCTTCTCCATATACTGAGCACTGGTGCCGTCTGTGGGTTAGTGGTCCTTAAATGGTCTTCTCCATATACTGAGCACTGGTGCCATCTGTGGGTTAGTGGTCCTTGATTGGCCTGCTCCATATACTGAGCACTGGTGCCGTCTGTGGGCTAGGGGTCCTGGATTGGCCTGCTCCATATACGGAGCACTGGTACCGTCTGTGGGTTGGTGGTCCTTAAATGGTCTTCTCCATATACGGAACACTGGTGCCATCTGTGGGTTAGTGGTACTTGATTGGCACGCTCCATATACTGAGCACTGGTGCCGTCTGTGGGATAGGGGTCCTTGATTGGCCTGCTCCATATACGGAACACTGTGGCCGTCTGTGGGTTAGTGGTCCTTGAATGGTCTGCTCCATATACGAAAAACTGGTGCCATCTGTGGGTTAGTGGACCTTGATTGGCCGGCTCCATATACGGAGCACTGTTGCCGTCGGTGGGATAGGGGTCCTTGATAATTTAGTCATGCGTACGCAACCAGGCCATACATAATCAGTGGTGTTTTTTATAAAATATTTTCTAAGCGGTAGCGACAATACTCTCTATTAGACAGCACCAAGTTGATTTTAAATAAACATATTACCATACTAACGAAACTGTAATCGTAAACTCCTACCACTTTTATTTTATATTTATGATTATTTTTAGTGGTTTTTTTTGGCTTGTTCGTTCGTTGAGGCTCTTTTATATACTCGAGTTGTTTTCTTTTAATCAACTTCTATTTGTAGCTGGTCATTACTCGGGTCTGCGTTATTAAATATAGAAAAGGAGGTGAGATTAATAAGTCTGTGGCTATAGCGACATGGACAAATTATTCCGTTGTGACTTAAATCAACGATCAATTAAAAACCACGCTACTGGTTTTAATTAATTTTATATCGCAATGGTTCATCATTAGTCATAACAGTGTTTTAATAACGTATGCCATTGAAGGAAGGAATATCTCATAATGTAACAAATCTGCAAGCAAAACTGAGCTACTTTCCGGTTAACATACAATGATGGGTATTTTGTTCCGGTTCGTTAATTTTGGAAATTTGTCAAGTCGCAGCTCAGAAAATCAGTTTTGAAATTATAAAGGACATATTACAAACGGTAATCTAAAAATTATTTCAAAGATATTATTATACTCAAATATAAAAGTAGAGTATTTAATGCCGTTTTAAATTGGCATAGTTTTTATTAGGATTTAGTTGATTTTTTTCCTTTTTTATCAGCCTTGCGTCTGTCTATCGTTCCTTGTCTCTGTGAGTGATTCTTCTGGTCTTGTTATTGAAATGAAATTTCGCTTTGATATAGTATTGAGAACTTTAACGGAATAACATCACAAGACGTTTTCGCAACTCTAAGAGTATCGTTAATTGTGTGACGCAAGTTACTTCAATTGCTTTTTTGTGTTAATATTTTAATTTTTTTATATTACTACAGTAGAATCCCGATAAGTCGTATGTTAAGGGTTGTCAACTGACAGTTTGGTACGAATTATCGGGAATACCAACTATCGGGAGTACAAAATTAAAAAACGTATTAATGCAAAAATGTATGTTTTAAGAAGTATGTACGATGTAGTAAGGATAAAAACTATGAAATAAGCACTGCTTAATACTAAACTAAACAGTACATGAAATAGAAAATATGTAGATACTTATGTTCTAGATTAAATAAACACCAATCATTTGTACGAAAAAATTCCGTAATTTTTTTTTGACGCATTCCTTGCAGACGGGTATTTTCGATTCCTTTGTATATTTCCTCCAACTGGTTACATTTGAATTCCTTGCTTGCGCGAACCACTTTTTTAAGTCCTCTTCAGGTTGTGGGTCAGTCTTGAAGCGTTTTACTTTGCTGCTTGATGTCTGGGAAGTGATTTTGTCCTTGTCCTTCAGGATTGATGTGATTGTGGAACGAGGGACGTTAAAACGCTTGGATACGTCAATTTGCTTAAAGCCACTGGCTATGGCCTTTATGATTTGTTGTTTTTCTTTAATACAGAAGCTAACTTTTTTTCGGAGGCATGGTTACGTGTCACAACGATAACGAAAACGAGACTAAACTGTAGAAACGAAAGAAAAGCTTAGTACAATTCCTAAAACTTTCCCTCTCTCCTTTCCTTAATACCTTTCAGTAAAAAGAGTACGAATTACATATGGGATTTCATAGAAAACATTTATCTCGCACTCATTCTGCTCTCTGGTCTCTCACTGCTCTCTTTCCCTTTCTTGAAAGGGTACGAATTAACAAGGTTTTTAAGCTGAAAATACGTATTATAAGACGTTTTAAGTGACTTTGAGGATAAAAATAATAAGAATTACTGAGGGGACTGAAATGCATTGTTTTTATACCACTTACCGGGATTTTCTCTGGGGACCGGCAAATTTGTACGAATTATCCGGAAATACGAATAATCGGTATATGAAATATCGGGATTCCACTATATTTATTTTTGTAATTTATTATTATTATATTACTTTCATTTATTTATATTTTATAACTTAAGTCGCATCCTCAAACCAACCCACACCCTTCACTCTCTCACCCTTTTCCTCCTTGTCCTTGTTGTACACCGTTTTCTTGTTCTACTGCAATTCCTTCTGCCATTCGGAGTGAAGTTGTAAATTGTATTCTTCTATAGATCTCTCACTCCCATTAGGCGTCCTAGCAATTCTGTATTATATATAATAGATTTTGTTAGATTGAATTTTGTCCTGGTGCATTTCGGATTCTTCACCTCCTCGAGATCCTATACTTCTTCTGGAGAAACTTCATTTCCGAAGGAAGCAACTTCATTTTTACTTGAACCGATATGTTCCAATATGTACTTTTCCGCTTCTCCGGTCGTATCTCTTCGCTCCTGAGGACTCATCGTATTAAATCCTTCCGGTATTCCACTTAAATAAGACATCATTATCAATTGTTTCTTTTCCTGATATCCAGTAAGCGTTCATTCTCCTGTCTACACATGATTAGTGCTGGAGTTCGTAGTGTCACGGCAATTTAGCTGAAAATACAGTTTTTACGGACTGAAATGGTTTGACAAACAGAAGAAACCAATAATATACCAAACTAAACCAAAGTGTATACTAGCATTGAGTCTGGCACGTAAACCTTTCGCCACACCGGGGTCCTGGTACCTGCGAATCAGCAGCTGTAGCCTTCGAGACGAAACGTCTGATCCACGGATCCGTCATAACAGTGGCGATGGAACACAGCCATCAAGAGTACCAAAAAGATACAAGTGTTGAAACGGCCCCCCAGTGTTAATAATAATGTATCGATCAGGCATGCTGTCGGTGACTTTCTAAGCAAAAGCCATGTCTGTCGTCATAATATTCTCGTGAATCTTTGTATATTGTATATTTGTAGCCTGTATGGGTGTGGTGCTGGTGTATCGATTGTACAGGCAGTCGCCAACAACTTCCTCCTTCCGTCTGAGCGAATTTAGTAGTTTATTGCCGAATCAGGAAGGTTTGTTAGAAGCTGCTTTTCTTTTTCTATGGGTCGGTAAATATTTTTTTTCATTTACAAATGTTTTTTTATATTATACTGCCGTTTGTGAGTGATTCATAATTGGAAGAATGTTTCAAGCTGTTAAAATGTAAAGTTTTTTTCCTACTGGCGTGAAATTATATTTTTTTAAATCGTAACGCTTTCTATGATTTAATATAAACAATAAATTTATACTTTTTTTTTTTTATTCACTTATTAGTATTGTTCATATCATAAGTATTGATTAGTGTAGTTGGTTCTGTTGCTAGCGACTATTATGTCAATGTGTAGTTCTAAATATTAATCTTTAGGTATTTGCGGCTCTATAACATGTAAGTACAATCTCGATTATCCGAATCAAGTTTATAAGGAAATATGTTCCAAAAGTACAATAAAACCGTGAATATCAGTGCGAAAACGGACTCACCAGCAAGACTGTTCTTTTACTGGATAATGTACCACCATCTGAATCCATTTTAAAAACAGATGAAGTATGACTTTTCGCCAACTATTATATCTACCACCTAAAAAGTAACTTCGTTAATTAAGCCCATAGATCAAAGAGTGATAGCCAGTTTAATAACAAGGTACAGAAAGACTTTTCATCTTTTTCTTGTTGTTATTCGTTTTTTGTAAAGTATGGGAAAATCACCTTCAAAAACCCATGGAGAAAAATTGGTATGAGGAAAAAAAAGTGTATGAGGAAATTGGAAAACAAAATCCACAACATGATGATGAGGAAAACGTGTCTTAAGACAGTAGAAACAATTTATGTTTCCAATACAGTAATCAAAGACAATATGGCTCAGTGGATATTGACAAGAATGATAAAATTTAAAAAGAGCTCACAGATGACTAAATAGTTGACTTTCATTTGAGACAATCGCACTTCCCAAAACGATATTTCGGACATTGTGGCCAATTCATTTGTTTCGATAATAGCAAAAGTTAGAGTTATAGATCAAGCACTAGGGGCAGTTGGCATTCTGAAGAACCGAATTTTTTAATATGGAAAAATTATAGCTTTAAGAACCCAGAGGACAGAGAAAAATCAAATTTGAGATTAAAAAACATTTAATTAACATTTAAAGTATGTTGAAAACATACTAATGTGTTTATGTATTAATTTTTTTCTATGTGTGTATGTACTTTTTTATTTATCTAAAAATATATAAACATCGTGTTTTTTTTTTTAATATCTCAGAATTCTCTCCCCGCCATTACCCGGGATAATCGAAGTTGTACTGTAGTTTTTGCAGGTTCCTTAGGTTATAGGTTGTGTTATTAGTTCTTTAGCTTCATTTTGTTTAGCAGTTTTAATTTATAGGCGATACTATTGCTCTCTTAGTTTTGTAGCGGAAGGAAGTAACGATGGGATTATCTACCTCTTTGTAATAACGTTGTCCAACTTACTCGCCTGTACCAGGTGACGATTAACAGATATCAACCTCAAGTTCGACCCACGCTAGTGAAAGTATTAAGAGTTCTCAATGTGGTTTGTGAGTTATTTACCGAATGTGCAATAGAGATTGAAAAATATGGTTGCAACAGTATGCCTGGGAAAGTCGTATATTTATTTTAAATGATTTAGTTGGATTCATGTGTTTGGTTATGCTTAAGAATCCTTACGTTCATCTATCATATTCAGTTAATGATTATAGTTGTATTAGCTATTGTATTGTAATAAATCATTTGTATTTCGAATTTAAGTTTATCGAGTGTCCTATAGTTAAAGTATAATTATTAATAAGGATTTAATTGCTTTTATATCAGGTTTAACTTATTGTGGTTTTCAGTCTTTGTGGTATTTCTCTTTTATTGCAATTTTCTGTTGGGATCAATTATAATATTTGCGTCCTCTTTATTCTAATAAAAATGTTTTTGTTTTTTTCAACTCTTCAAATATTATAGCACAATATTTACAGATATGTTCATTAAAAACAATTTAAATGAGAAATTTTCATTCTAGTTGGGGGTTTTCCTGCTCCGTGCGGCAGAGGGCACCAAGTTGGGAAGGGCCTTACCAGTCCTAGTCCGGATCCTATATGATGCTTTCTTTTGCTATTATTGGTCATAATTCATCTATCAAAACGAAAGTATGTAAAATTATTGCCATCAGTAAAAGTTACAAAAAAAGGTCTACGCTGTATGCTAACACTTGCATACAGTTTGATTCGGCCACTGGTATTTGTGGCCGATACGGTTTGATAGAGGCATCGGTGAAACCTATGTGGAATACTTTTACTTTATATATTCTTTATCTTAAATATGCGGAGTAATATGTTTGGATAAGATGGCGAGTGACAGTGGTTGAAAGGAAGTAGGGCATCTCTGGACACTCAGTGAGTCAGCAGAGATCGGCCGCTCTCTCATCCAGCTCCTTTTCAAGGTGGGCGGTCTATGACTGGATGCAGGTCTTGACCAGTCACTGGCATCTCCTTGGCACCACTTTCTCTACTCTTTCTCTGCTCCTAGGGTCGTCGAGTTTAAGTTAGAGGTTCTAGTTACGAACAGGCAGAGGGTGATTGTCTTCGATCTACCTGCAATACTTTACAGGTACAAGTGAACCAGTAATATATGGCAGGGATCAATAAAAAACTGACATGTGCATATTCCATACCTTAAAGAAGAACTCGCAGCAGACATTAGACGTCGCCGTCTCAATAAAGGGTGTCCCAGAATTAACGCATGATTTGAATTTGCCGCCAATTGTGCAGTAAAGTGCTGGCAACCCTAAAAAAAAACAATTTGCAGCTGGCAGTTTAGGGTTAGTGGAAATGGACCGTTACACAATACAGCACCGTGTTTTTACTGTTAAACATTATCTCAAAAATAATGAAAGTTTGGCGGCCGCAGTTCGAAAATTTCATACAAAATATGGCCGGAATAGTGTTTTGACTTCATCAACTGTGAAGAGATTAATTGAAAAATTTAGGGAGACGAGATCAGTTGGAGACACTAAACACACTGGTCGTCCAAAACAAGCCGTTCAAATGTCAATATCGAAGCAGTGCGTGAGAGTGTCAAATGAGGCTGGCCAAGCAGTGACTGTTACTGGTGCTCGATATCGCGGCATGACAACACAGTTCTTTGTGCCGAAATTGGATGATATTGATGTGGCCAATATGTGGTTTCAACAAGATGGTGCCACATGCCATGAAACAATTCAAATACTGCATGAGACATATCCAGGTCGTGTACTCTCTCGTTTTGGTGATCAGAATTGGGACCCTGGATCGTATGATTTAACACCTTTAGATCTCTTTTTATGGGGTTATTTGGATTCAAAGGTGTATGTCAACAAGCCCACATCCACCCGTGCATTACAAGAGGAAATTCAACGCTGCATCAACGAAATTCAACCACATTTGTGCCAAACGGTCATGGAAAATTTCGACAAAAGACTGCGTATGTGCCAGCAAAGTCGTGGAGGCCATTTGCCCGATGTGTTATTCCATAAATAACCCTATCCTATTTACTTTATAATTCAATAAAAAAATAGCAACAAAATACTAAAAACTGTGTTTTCTATTTAAATCAAATCTTGCGTTAATTCTGGGACACCCTTTACTTCGAAACAACCTTAGGACCTGTAAATACTCCCTAGTTCTTCCGAAGAAAACTTTTTTATGTTATTGTTCAATCAAACGTTGCAAACCCTTATTCATATTCAAGATTGGACTTCAAATTTAACAATATCATAGCAATCATAACAATATGGGGGGGGGCAATTTTTTTTACAGCATTTTTTGTTTTAATTCAGATATCTTACTTTTCGATTCATATCATTATAAAAATTCATATAAATAATTGGTATTTTCCCAACACCTGTCAATTTTTAGAACGGGCTCAGAATAAAGAAACCTTTCCTTACAATTCGATTAATAACACTATAATAAATGGTATTTATAAGATTCATAGCAATATTATTAACATCTTCATTATTTATATCTTATATATTTTCATTCTTTGATCCTTTATATTTTTGATTTCCGAACTTGCTTACTTTTGCACAAATTTTAGATTATTAAAAAATCATAGCTAGTGCTACTTAATTATACCATTCAGCACTTTTTACACAGTTGGGATTGTATTCTAACTAATTGTATGGTTGTATGTCTGTCAAGGTGAGGTTAAAATTTTTGTATTGTTATAAACCAAATCAAATCATTTTCCATTATTTACAAAATAAAATCAATTTTATGATAATAGTCAATGCATCTATTCTGAAAAATTGTAGGTATATTGCACAGGGCAGCAGGTGTTTAGAGATGATTTCATAAGAATTTGATAACCTTAATTCAAATATGGCAATATTTTTTGCCTAGGAGCTCAAATTTCTAAGATATAGCATTTTAGTCAAACATGCGTTACGCTATTTTAATTTAAATCCATGAGACAAATAAAAAATCTAAACGCGGAATTTCCATTATTATGTTGTACAAATATAGAGGAAAAAGTCATCGATGAAACCAACTTGTCAGTCACTGAACACTTCGGTAGGTTCTTTTTCTTGACATTCTTGTATGCATTTTGAAGCAGTCCCTTTTTAAACTCCAGCTGTAATCTTCCATCCCATCTTCCTTGGTATCATCCCTCGAACCTCCATAGTTTTAATATCATGGTGGAGTCTTTCACCTTGTTCCTCATTGGTTTCTTCTAACGGTCTAAATGTCTGTGTAAATAGTGCAAATTAATACTCACGTTACACCTGAGGGATTTTAAACTCTTAAACATCTCGTTGCTTTGTGTTTGCCCAGAAAAGTTCCGATAACTGCAACAAATAAAGGTTTTTCGTTCAGCCTCATTCATTGAATTTGCCAAGGCAGGATGCTTAATGAGTTGCCTTATTTGTGGACCGTCAAATATTCCTGATATAATTTTTTCCCTACATATCCAAAGCCTTATCCGTTCTTATCAAGAGCCTTTACAAACTTCTTCATAAGACCACACAAGAGGAGACATTTCAAACTTCGCTTTAAATGGGCGCCAATCATCTGGAAAAAAGTAAGACCCATTTTTTCAGGAGTCCTTTAATTTGGAGACGAAATACAAGATTGTCTCCTTGAGAGAAGAAGGGTAGTTAACAGAAGGCCACTGGAACACGGACCTATGTCAATTTACCTAGCGAAATCTCCGGCTGTCACAAATGAACAATTCCAGTCCCTTTGACTTAGTCATTTATCCAGCAATTATCTCTGACAAAGGAAGTTGCACATACATACATGTAACGAGGGAAACAGAAGTAGGTTAGACCTGTATGTTTGTGTATGAGCATAAATAGTTGAGGAGGGAGTCCTCTTTATGCGGGGAGTCGCCTGCGACTTTTGTCTCTCGAAGGGCTCAAACGTGTCTGTGCTTAGCAAAAAGTCATTTCGCATTTTTAGAATGTCAAACGGAACGAAAAGAAATTTCTCTGCTCTAGTTCATATTTAAAAGTAGTAAAACCGGCAATATGATTCCTGTATTAAATGTCTCTTCAATTTTTCAAAGGGTTCTCAGTTATTGCTTAAAATATTAAATGTATTATTTTTCGGGCTGAATGAGTTATGTTAAATATTAATTACACTAACTGACTGAATTTTTGCTATTGTAAACGCTAATCTGTGTATTATACGGAATTTTCCTCGCTGAATTCAGACCTAAAACCTTTTTGTTTTCTCCGTGACGCACAGATTGTACTGCAATATTCAAAACTTATTATTGTCTAAATAGACTTTTACAAGTTTCTCTAGGCACTTGAGAGAACAATTGCGATAACTGGACCAGAGGTCATTGGCATTCTTATAGTATTTACAACGGCAAATTCTCGTCTTTTGTATTTGCGTTGGATAGTTTTTAATTTTGAAACAATTATTGGAAAAAAGGTATGACCTGGCCGACTACAAACCAATGCCTAGTACCCCTAGGCTCCACCATAGGTAGACTCTCACTACCTTCCCGAACCCACCCGCCTCCTTTAGGCATCCCACACCCCATATCCTTCTCATACATCCTTCAAATAGGACTCCCCTAAGTGAAAGGCACCCATCAATCCAAAATAATTTTCCTTTTTTTTTTTCCCATATCCTATTTTTTATAAGTTTAAGAGCTATGAGGGAAAAAAAAAAAAATTATCTGTAAATGTGTCCTCCGGCCAACTCTGCTGTACGGTGCCCCGCTATTTACCCACTTGACTAGCACGCAGCTAAATGTCTCCAACATTTCCAAAATGGGATCATGCAAAAATTGGTCCGACATACCTCTCTCGAAAGGTTAAAGAACACTGACCTACACCCGTTGCTTGGTGTGCCGTCGGTGGGTGAGTTCGTCCGCCGGAGACACATCAAGTTTTTTGACTCGTTGCAGCACCTGACCAACCCAGTGTTTAACACTATGACCCCACCACCCCTCCCGCATCGATGACAACAGACTGTCGGGGAAAAATTAGGTTAAGAATTAATATGTAAGTTAGGTTTAAGTTTGATCAAAAAGGTGAGCCCCGTCACCTTTATTAGAGTCAGTTTAGTCCAGTCACATATAATGTATATCATTATACTTGTTTATTCATTATATAATTTTTATAAAATAACAAAACCTGTATATAATGTAGCGATGCTACAGGTAATACAAAAATAATTTGTAAATAGATTCGCCTGAGGATCTATAATTATCTGTGGATTTAAAAAGGCTAGGAAGGGGGAAAAAATTATGTGTAACATGACATATTTTGGATATTGTCATGGCCATGTTTTTCTTGTAACTGCCCAGTAACACAAACCTAACCTTCGACACGGTTGGTGTAAATAGCAATCTCCAACCAGTGATGCACCAGAAGAGAAATTTCATGAAGATGATGGGGCGATAAAATGTTAGATGATATCCTTTCCTGCTTTATTACGGGAGAAAACTGTGGCCAATCTTTTTGTGTGTATGTCCCGTGTCGAGTTGTGTAAATTTACCCCAGTCCATCTGATTTGACAGCCAAAGTGCTGTTTCTGAAATAAAACCGTTTCAGGTTTGAATTTATTGTTGAAAATAACTATGATATCAATTCATCAATCATTATTGCGTGTTCTATTGTGAAGTGAAGTTTGTTAAAAACGGCAGTTAAATAATCTTGTTCGAGGAGAGTATTTAAAAAAAATTTATTATGAATAACAATCAAAACACTGGTATATATACAAATATGAATATATTTGTATGATGAGCACTAGGACATTCATTGGCTAAGGCTAAAGCACAAGGGTGAAATCTTTGCCGGAGGCAGGTAGTCTGAGGGCTAGGAAGGGTTGTAAAAGACCAAAGGAAGGGTAGACCATATGTCTCAACTGAACTACACATTTCAGCTAAAAACGAATATTATATAACTGGCGTTTGAATCTGTATTAAGCGTGAAAGATACGGGCCGAACAAATATTCGTCGGATGCTCTTATTGATTGAATAGTTTTTATGTCTGGCCCTAATCAAAGAAAAAATCCCAGACAGCAAGGAAATCTTTAGAAAATACCTATAAAAAAGTGCCTGAATGTTGGGGGCTGATGCGGTCGTAACATCCAATTAATTTAATAGTTTATTTAGTAAACTGGTCCTCTGTTCGGAAGCCATTTTAATGTAGCGTACCTACGTCAAATTAATTAAAATATAAAATGAAATATTAAATCCTTGCATTAGACTCCATTTTAATGTGACATGTTTGAGTCAAATTAAATAAACAAGAACTTTAGTTAAATAGTACCTGGATCAACCGCCTTTTCGATGTAATGTTTGAACACACGTTAATTTATATAATGTTAAAAAAATACCCAGGTCTCAGTTCATTTTTTTGTTTTGATCTGAGATACTTAAGTACATTGAATTTTGCTAATACAATAAAATTTAAAGCTACAAAAGATTGCTGCTCGCTTCAATTTATAAGAATTGTCGGGTTCAGCGATGTGAATGTTGTCCCCAAGGTGGGGAGTAGACGCCCACCGCCGGCTAGGGTCGCTTCAAGAAGCAGACTGGATTGCCGTGGGAGAAGCTACTAGGTAAAGTTTGTAGGGCCACGGTAACCGTCTTCCTCGAGGGAGACGTCTCTCCCAAGCTAGTCTTAGCGAGACGAAGGCAGAGATTCTTCAGACTAGGTAGGTGTGGGGTCTAACAACCCCGGACTAAAACATAGCGAGGTTAGGAGAGAGAGAGATGCAGAGGTAGTTGAATGAGAAGGTAATGGTTGGAGTAGAGCAGCAAGCGCCAGTGCAGAGAGAGAGCAGTGTTCCAAGTGCCGGTACTGTAAGTTCTGGCGTCTGCCCTAAGACGGGGTGGTTATATAGGCAGGCCAGCCGTGGTGGTGGGGGGTCCCCCACCTGTGGCTATTTCCTCTACCAGCAGCTTCTCTCTCTCTTACTGACGCCTTAAGTTTAATATTACAATATCGAAACATAAATAAATATTTTCTGGATCGAGAAGAGGGGAACTTCTAATTATTCGTAATTAAGAAGTTGACACAAAAATAATATATATACATTAAAAAAAGGCAATTCATAGTAAATGTAATATATTTATAAAATATTAATAATAATAGTATTTTTTTATTTTATTTTAGGTAAGTGTTTAGCGAAGTCTATACCTGAAGATATCAGTGAGTAAAAATTTCACTATCTAAGTTCTCTATCCTTTCATAATAGTATTAATGTCAGTATTATGCTATTATCGATGAATGATGTTTTACATTAATTCAGTTATTATATGTAATGACATTATTGCTGTGTAAAAGTAATTGTTAGAGTTATTTTTTCAAAGAACCGGAAAACCCCTATTTTTTTCCCAAATGTGAGTGTCTGGGTCTTTCCGAATTTTACTTTGCTGCTGAAGATTAATTATTAAGATTTAATTATTAATTAAAGATTTCCTCGACGTGATGATTACTAAGTAATATGCTATGAATGTCTTTGTGGTCTAGTGGTTATCATAGTTGTTACTTTAATAAAAAAAGTAGCTTACATGTTATTATAATATGACATTGTCTGAAGCATCACGCTATATGCTTGAAAGTAATGATGCATTTGTAGACTTTATGAGCTAAGTTGCTACGTGTTTAAGTCATTGGTAGAGATTGCTTTGATTGAGTTAAAATGTCTTGAAATTGCTATTGGCAGAAGACTTTATACGTGTAATGACATTAGTAATGATGCTTTAAATTACTGTTGGGCTTATATTTGATCCATGTAATGGCATTAGTAATGATGTTACAAAGTTGGCAGAGGAGCATGCCTGTTTGTAGTTTGCAGCTGATTATCACTTGTGGTTCTATTTATGTCTCTCCAGTGTCTGCTAGTCCCTCACTAGTGGTCTTGTACAGTCGTATGGCTGCCGTTTGTACTATCTTGCTGGGTAATTAGAATTTCCAGTGTGTATTCCTTGAAGCTCTGAATTTCTCAAAATATATTTTTGTTATAAAAAGCGGATACATGAAAAAAAATATGTATTTCAACAATAAACTGTAACGCAACAAAATAACGTAAACAATTCAGACCCGATAATTTTTAAACTATTAGTACTTGTCAAATATCAGCTGGCTATTTTAGTCTTCATGGTTCAGGACTCAGTACCAGGGAGAGTTATCCCAACTCAGGGATAACCAGGAGTCGTCCTTTTTGTTCATACCAATCGCTTTTGGGAGAGTATGGACGGGTATGTTGAGCTTCATGTATTGGATATATTTGTTTGTAAATATTAATTATGAAGTTTATAAGTCAATTAAACGGTGCATATAGCTTAGAAAAAAAAATGGATCCATAGTCATTATGTGATTAATGTGCAATGTTTTGTTTTATCATATGTTTAGGTCGATTTGTTGTGTACGACTTTATATTGCAGGTTTATGATTTCATATGTTGTTAGTTATGGTAAGAAAACTTATTATGTTAAATAGAACAAATGCCCAAATGGTAGTCCGGAGGTTGTACATATAATTATATTCGCTCTAAATATTTACATATCGTCCCTTCTATTTTATTTATAGATTGTTCCAGAACCAACTTCAATTATTATTAGTAAACATATATTTAATTAATTTAATGATATACTAAGTTCATCTTATGGTTTGTGGTTAGACATGAGGGTTTCGATACAACCCCTGTTAATTAGTACACTGCCTTGGGATTGCTGGATTCAGATCGTTCCTTCGATTCCATTAGCTGGATCTTACCTCCCTTACTCTTTAATTATTAACTAATTTTAAATTATTCTTCAATTAATTTGTAATTTCAAATAAACGCCCTTTTACACAGTTCGCCCTGCTCCACATAGTGCATATTGACGGTAGATTTTTAACACAAGAGAGTGTTGGCAGTCTCTTCAATGTTCACGTTGTGTAGATATCACGACGGAATGTAGAACTGACTGATACAATTCCTGGCCTATGCAATTCAGTTTAAAAAAAAAACCTTATCGAAAAGTCAAAAAATAAAGTCGAGGCTACTGGTTCATGGATCAACTATTGTACATAACAGTCAAGAACAAACAAACGACAGAACATATATCGATCATAGTAGAAGGATTTTCACTCACTGTTGGCGATTGCCCAACTGGGTCACAAAGTGTAGCCAAACGAACATGTATATATATATATATTTTAAAACTATTTCAAAGAAAATTTTTATTCTTTCTTGTGAAATATCGTTTTGATATATATTGTTATACATTTTTCACTTTATTCTTATTTGAAGTTTAGAGAGGGAACAGCAAATTAAATCGTAGATATCTGAGAGATATGAGGTGTTTATTTAATTTTTTCGTAAATGTCAGTTAACTAAAACATACAAAAAGAAAGTTGTGCATCTTTTTGAATGCGCAGCCTCTACTTAGGGTTTATTTTTATACATTAACTCAAAATAATTTATTTTAAATTTTACTGGCGCTTTATCTACTCTACTTTATATACCCTCTTCTAACAGAACACAATGTTATCATATTTTTAAGAGCGAATAATTTTGGGTCAAATACGGGGCTAAAAATGTACAAAGAGTTTAACTGTTAAAACGTCACCACAAGAAGTCGAATAATTTATGTGGACTTTCGCTCTATCTTATCGCAAAAAACTTTCCAATTCAACTCTATTTTATTAATAATTAATTCGAGTGAATAAAATTATTATTCAGGGTGGCTAAATTCGAAAAATGTTTCTTAAAGTACAATTGAAATAATTGTAATGTAAATTTCATGGCTGACAACAATATTTTAAGAAACGAGTCTAGTTCTCTGTGCGTTCAGCATTAAGTTTTTTATATGTCTTAATTATGAGTAGCAGTTATATCGGCAACAGAAAGGAACTCGTTACCGGACCCAGAAATTTTCAAATGTTCCGTTTATCACAAATCAGTCTGATACGGCTATTGTAATCAATGATTGTATTCTGGGTTATAATAAGCTCCGTATAACTTATATAGTTATAGTTAGTTATAGATTAGATGCTATAGATTAGATTAATAAATAACTATAATAACATAAGCCCTGTCCTGAAGCAATGAATGTTTCTTATCTAAGTTCCTTCTCTGTTCTACAATTATTACATCTCCATCTTTTCTTTTTGGGCAAATATACAACCACATTGTGATTGATGTTTGAGAAAATCCAACCAACACATTATAATCAAAGGGATACGAGCACCAAATACTACTAATGGAATTAAGGGAAGGGACTGAACTTAGCACATCGAGGACTAAGTTAACAGTTAGTGGCTGTATCGAAACCATAAGGTGCAATTATACCATTATGCGTAGTGAACTATTCAACATGACTATATCACGATGCATTAACGATATAGGAAGGATTTATTATAATAATTGAAACAGTCTTTTGGAACGATCTGTACACATAAAATCATTAATTAAAATATAATGAACAGATAATAAGCAGTTAAAATGAATTCAATTATACAACAAACATTTTATTACAAAAAAGATATAATAATAGTACTATAAAAAGATACCAATAATATATACATTTACAACCTCCGGTTAAGTGTTTAGTTTTTAACCTGTTCACAGACCTACCGTAAACATTAACTAAATGAGATAATAAGCAGTAACGGAATGAAGCTACACCACAACTAAATACTCTAAAATTATTTAAAAAAAACCAAAAATAGTACAGTGGATCCACATTATTTTATAAACTTTATACACTAACAACACATTTTTCCAGCCAAAATTCATCTGCACTTTTGGTCAACCTAAACAAATACCAGTCGTTTTCTTGTACCTCTGGTAATTGCCATAATAACTTGATAGTAGGTACCCTTATGCTTTCAAAGGTGAGCGGCACATATATGAAATCAGAAAAATCCACGAAAAACAGAGAAATTCAAGACTACTATGCTTAAACCTGGAATTTTTGAAATTTCTTTCAGGACGTCTTGTAAATCCTTGAAACGCATAATTATAATAGTACTTACATTTCTACTCATAAACTTCTCGTAACTATCTACTACTTTTTTTTTTTATGTTAGTACGAACAAGTGGAGAATTTTTGTTACACATCTTAAAATAAAACAAATTAAATTTAAAATCACGTATTTTGATAAACCAAAAGGCAAACAACTTTGAATGATAAACAAGTTTTAGAAACTATTAATTTTTTTTTTGAGTGGCGCAGAATGATAATAAATGTGTCAAACTTTCAAGAAACAATTATCAACTACCAGCTGGAAAAAGCAATTTAATGAACCCTAAAAATCATTTGAAATTCGACAAAATTAACAGGTTTTCAGTTGAACCTTTGAAGGAAAATTATAGAAAATGTATCTTCGGTTCACACACTCTCATGAATTCACGAAGGTGCAAAAAATAGTTTGTCAATAAAAAAACAAAACATTTTAATTGGTGCTTACGCACCGCCATGTATTTTTTTTGTGCCTTTTTCGCCCCAATGTGCGCTGGTAGAAAGTGAATGATACCATGAACGGCAATTTGTTTATGCTGTTGTTCAATTCAACAATTCTAGAAGATTCATCTTAACAATAAAAACTTACTGGGGATGTAAATACTTTACAAATATGTAAACGGCTTAAATCGTAACGAACTTGAACGTGATAACGTGATTGAGAACTACAGTGCACCAAGTCCTTTAGACTCGGCCGTATTTTTCCTGTTCGTAACGAATTCCTTCTGGTGTATTCATCGAAAAGGTTTAGTCACCGCGGCTAAACAAAGGATTTCATTTACCGGGGTCCATTTCCCGTTATTGTCTATTTCAAGTACAAATGACACCGTTCGTCGTCTACAAAACACCTATATATACAATAGGGCCTGTCTAATAGCCTTAAGGTAGTTAATGTTTTGGCTCGGACAGATCTCTTCTACTCCAAATCCAATTAAAATACGAGGTCGTTTGGACAATATTGGCTCGAGTCCGCGAGGTGAACACACACCGTTTGGGCTGTAGGCCGTAATCTGTGTGTTGTGGCTACCTTCTGTGTCGCTAACTTTCAACGTAGCAAGGAAGAGCTCCGACAAGAGAGTAGGCTCGTAAAAAACAAAAAAATCGATTTCATGGCCTACAGATTCGATTATGAGATCTACTTAAATCAGAAGAAGTGTAATATAATGTCGAAAATTTCCAATATTTGCGAAATTTAAGTTTTTGAATAATTTTAAATCACATGTAGTTGACAACAGATTCCTCTCAGCCTTTATCTAATTTTATAAGTAGCTGCAGGTTTCTCCTTAGGAAGCAAGGTGAACACTAATTATTCAATATATATAATATATAAAATATATATATTTTTATTGAACGATAGAAAAAAACCTAATATAATAACGTAATATATTACCACCATGATAATATCAATGGTATGTTTTCAATAAATACTTGGCTTGTATTATGTACTCTAATGTATTAGGTTGGTGCGAATGAAATGTCGGATTCTTAAATGAATATATTAAACCATATTCCAAAAGCTGTTTATTTAATCAAAATATGCTCCATTTACTTCAATACACTTTTCCAAACTAGATTTTAATGCACAGATGCCTGTCTTGAAGAAATTCTGATCTTTAGAATCAATGAACTCTGATATGGCATTTTTCAGACTGTCTTCATTTTCGTACTGTTTAGCCCGTAAAAACAGTTCTAAATGTTTAAATAAATGAAAGTCGGTTGGCGAAAGATCCGGTGAATAAGGTGGGTGCTGTAAAATTTCATATTTTAATTCATTTAATTTCGCAATTGTTTTTATACGATGTATGCGGCCGAGCGTTAAATCGATTAAATCGGGTTAGCAATGATGAGCATACGTTCAAGCGATCCAGCTTATTTCGCTAACCGAGCGGTATCCACCTATCCATTTTTTTCACCTTGGCAATTTCAGAAAGATGTCGCAATATTGTTGTATGGTCAACTTCCATTCTGGCAGCAAGTTCCCTTGAAGAAACAGTTGGATTCGTTTCCACCAATGCTTTCAGAGCATCATTTTTCACAGACGTTTCGGGTCTTCCACGCGGTTCATTTTGCAGGGAAAAATCACCAGATCGAAATTTTTCAAACCAACGCTGCACTTTTCGATCGTTCACAGTATTCTCCCCAAACGCCTGGTTTATATTTCGTGCAGCTTTTGCAGCATTATTACCAAGTTTATGCTCATATAAGAAAATTACACGAATATCGGTTGAATTCATATCGGTGCAAAATTCAAAGCAAATAACAAAAGGGAACACTTCTGAGAAAATCTTCATTGCTAAAATGTGACTCTGGCAATGGACAGTACGACTATAAACCAGGTTATGTCAAAAAAAAAAACAGGGAGACAAACGTTCACATTTAAAGAAAATCCGACATTTCATACGCACCAACCTAATATTTTATTCAAAACTTGTGCTCTGGCCCAGATGTATAAGGTCACTATTATGCCTGATTCCCTTCAATATCCCCCACTATAACCAAATATCCCAGTGGGAGTGGCCGTTGAATATGTAGACATGCGCATTGAGCCACCCCTCGCTCAGAGATGGAAATAAATAGTTGGGATCAGCTGTTGTTGACCGATCCGTCTATTCCTGGCCGTAGAGCTGGCTCGCTGCCAGTCGACTCTCTAAATATGTCCGGTCAGTGAAAACACGCTCACAGGCTCTCCTATTTATACGCAGCCCCACTAATCACCGCCTTAGTCAAAAAGTCCTGGCTGATAATGAGCCGGCTCTTGCGAACCGTTCTTCCGCATGAACGGTATCGGCTCATCTGAGTCTGGGCAGAGTAAAGTTTATATTTTTATCAACAACCCAAATCGCCTAAGGAAAATTGCGCTATATATTCTAAATACTCTGTCCTATTACTAAAATATTAATAAAGCAACTTTATTATTATTATCTAATAGGTCTTCTGAAAGTAACATATTTTCATTTCATCGAAACTATCAATTTGTTGTCAAAAATTTTGTTCGTCAATGGTTGAGATTGATTGCTATTGGCTAGCTTGTAATTCATATTAAAGTGTAATTATCTACTTTTTATTAATTCTAACTACTTAGTTCTATTATTAAAATAGCAATAAAATAACTTTATTAATGTCTAATAGGTCTTCTGAAAGTTACATATTTTCATTTCATCGAAACAATCTATTCGTTGGCAAAACTTTTGTATTTCTGGGGTTTAGATTGTTTGTTATCGACTAGCCAGTAATTCATATTAAAGTAGAATTATCTATAATATGTTTGATGTATATTTTCATCTATTTATTGATATGTAAAGGATAAGTTTAGTCGTTCTTACTAAAGCGATGTAATGACTGTTATTTAATCTTAAATTTTATACTAAATTATACTTTTTTGCTATGTCTTCCTTGTAGAATCGATCTCCGTATATAATTTCATGCCTCCAGCTGCCCCGTTCCAGCTACTAAGACAGAAGGAAGTTTAATCACCTTGCTGAGTCATCTCCGCCCGCCGCTATCACGATATCTCACTAAAGGGATCCTTCATTTCTTATCACTGCTTAAGATAGCTGGTCTTATCAATATTGATAAGACAAGTTTGTCAGGTCTTAGACCAGATATGTAAACAGTAGAGATAAGCTTTTTGGAGGTGATCTTTTTTAGATGCAACTGTGACAGGTGTGAATAAGGTTAGGTAGCAAAGCGTTAAAAAAATAAAATAAAATACTATTTCGATTACTTACGTCTTAAATTGGAGAAAGAGATCAAAACAAATTAAATGTTGAAATATATTCTGATAGGAAACTATATTTTATGGTTAGCTGTGGGATGACTAACTTCTTTATTGTGATAAAATTACAATCTGCCTTATTGGGCAATAAGTAATTGTGATGAATGTTCTCATTCATACCATATTTACAATTCTTCATTCACTCGCTCATTCATACAGTATTTACATACAGCCCAGAGGCCTCCCAAATGCACTTGCTTGTCACCTCCCTCGCATGCGAAAGAGAAAGCGGAGTCTCTGGAAGTTCCCCACGCTCCTCCGGCAGCCGCGTCACCGGATACGAGCCGGTAGATGCTGACCAAGAGCGCGATACCCACAGACGCTCAGGAGATTATTGGAGAAACTGGCCATTGCCAATACTCCCACTGTCACGTTTTTATAGCAAGTCACGAGGTCACTGCCGCTTTAGTCTCCGAGGTGGATTATAGGGATTAGTGGCGCAGTGCAATGACTGTGCTAGGGGATTAGGGTGGTTGGATAGGCTACTGTGGAATTTAAAGAACTTGGAAGGGACGAGTTCAAAAATAAATTAAGGTCGATATGAAGAGGGTTTTGTTACTGACGTAATAAAGGGCATTAACTATTTGTGGTATCATTTATTGTATTTGTAATATAAAAGGCTTAGGGGTATGACAGAATGTTATAATATTTTTTGTAATGTAAATATTGTTACAGTTAATACATTTTGCGGTTCGCCAAATATTTCTGTCTCTCCGAGGTTTGTCTTCAAACCAAAGCCGAATAAGTTCACTCAAATCTAAAATCTGCTACCGACTCTGTTCTGTACACAAGCGTTTGTTCAAGTTCTTAATGTTTAGATGGCCTGAGGCAGCGTAGCTCAGTTGGCAAAGTGTTATTGAGGATGCCTCGTATTACTGACCTTTGCAAATATTATTTTATTTAATAATAATTCTGCTATTACATATATTATGCTCTATCCATAGTTAAGAGCAGTTAATTTGGCTTCTAATTATTTTTTTCGTTGTTACATAATAGTATTGTTAATGTTTCTCTCTATAACGGATGAATTGGTCGTTACCTAACGGAACTGTCTGTTACACACTGTTACGGAAAGTTATTATTAGTAACAGTGACGGTACCTTGCGTAATTACAACTCCTCTGTGTGTCAGCAGTCTTCAATGAGTCCTTGGAGGCTTTCCTTTCGAACTATTGAGCGAGTAAGTGTATGATACATAATTTTAAATTGATTGATGATTTACCAGTATCTTTTAGCTCGTTGCTTTTATATTTAGCCAACCTCTGTGGAATAAAGGAGTACTTACATAGAAAATATCATCCATTTCTACAATGGTATTTTAATTAAAAAACAAATGACAATTAACTTTTGATGACAGTTTTAATGAGTTAACGAAATTATAGTCTAATTAAGTACCAACAATTATTTTGTAAAACAAATAAAAAGTGGTGAATGACAATCACAAACAATTGTAACGGATAACACTGTAACAGAAAGTTATTATTAGTAACAGTGACGGCACCTTGCGTAATTACAACTCCTCTGTGTGTCACCAGTCAAAAAGCAAATGGCAATAATCTTTTGGTGACAGTTTTAATAAGTTAACGAAATTTGAGTCTAGTAAAGTACCAACACTTATTTTGTGAAACAAATAAAAAGTGGAATGACCATCACAAACAATTGTGACTATAACTAAAAAACGAAATTATTACAAGGGAGGAGGGAGAGCATGAAAGGCTGCTTGGAAATATTAAAAAAAGGTAATGAAAAATAATAGAATTAAATACAGAGAACAAAAAGAATGGTGCCGAGTTATGAATTGTTACATTGGAAGGAGATAAGGATTGCATTAGTGTAGACTTTAAAAATTTTTATATAGTTGTCTATTATTATTGTCGGTAATAGAGCTGCAAAGGTTTGTGGAATTGATAAGAAAATAACTGTAAAGAAAGCAGATTCGTACGATAGTAATAGAGGTCGGACGGGCGAGACCTAGCATTGTAGGATTTGATCGCTGATTTAGATTGGAGCAGGTTGTAAAGGTAAGGAGTTTTTAGTCAATATAGTACTGAAGAGTAGGAAGTATTAGTAGCTGGCGGAAGGGTACAGCCGTCCCAACTCGAAGTAGGGCTATGTCTTCCGAGTGGAAATTTACAAACGATTCAAGAAGCGCTTTAATCGAGACCATCGCAAAGCCTCTAATGAACCCAACAACCTCGGTCGAAATGTGGGAAGACACGAGAGGAAAGCAAGGCGCTCATGTAATGGAAGGATATGTCGGGAGGGATTCACCAGTTTGATGGTGATTTGGGAAACGTGGTCTTTGAAAGATAAACACGGATAGGACAAGCGTCGAAGGTGAAAATGTGAATATCATTAACAGTCGAAAACCACATTGAATTCAAAATATGATGAGATCTTTTGCATTTCCAAAATTAAAGTTATATTACACAACAGCTCTAACTAAGGCGATTAAAATAAAAGTAGCTAAATAGTTAGAAAAAAAATAATCGGAAAACTAATCTTAAAGTAAAATGAAAATGTTAAATCAAGACGGTTTTACATAGAAATGAAATATTTTTGTTTAATGGCACAAGTACATCTCTGTGTACTTTCTGCACTATCTATTCCGTCATTTATTATTTAGTTTAGGCAACTGATCCTTTGATCAATTGGTATATATATATTTGCACTATATGATAGGTAATATGCAGGATACATTCTATAAATAGATAGTGGGTGGCAGAACATGAAAGGCAGCCAGGCCCTTGTAAGAGAACTCAGTACACAGACACTGACAGATGTTGGCCATAGCCACTGCTTCCTTGATCTACTGTCTCATCATTGCTTCCTAGATATCTCCTTTTTGTAATTGTTTTTTTGGTTCTTACAAAAATGTTTTTTTATGAAACCCATGTTTTTTCGATCTAAATTAATACACTAAATATGCAAAAAGATAAACAAATTGACATCTACAGTAATATTTCCTGGTTTTGGGTATTGTTAAGATATTTGGAATAGTCCAAGTCAGTTAGTCAGTATTGTGAAGTATTTAGGAACAGCTGGTGACATAGCACCAAACCCTGGCCAAGAGGTAAAAGCGTAGCTTTCCTAAAACCATATGGGCAGATTGTAATTTTATCACAATAAAGAAGTTTCAAATTAAAAAAAAACCAGAGATGTCTGTCAAGCATGTCTTCCGTTTTACCTTGAGTCACGAAGGTCGCAGAATTGGGTGGGCGAATATAGGGGACCGAGCACGCAGGATTTAGTTTAATTTCATTAATGATTTGAATAGTAATAACTGAAATATTGTTTTTCTTATGTTAAGGAGGGTGTCAAATGTGATCAAACGTGAATGAGGTTGAAGCCTTTTTTCGTAACTGCTACCTATAGAAATCATCTCTTCCAAATAACAATTTCAATATACATTTAGGACTACTTATTTTATTTATTATTAGCTAGTAATTAATTATTGAATGATCATTATTATTTATTTTTATTTTTTGGAGGGGGGAGGGAGATCCGGCAGTACGGATGAAAACTAAACAACAACGGTGTCCTAGTATATAGAAAAGATGAACACTGACAGTAAACAGTTATATTGTAATGGCTCGGCAGTAATGGCCTGTTATCCAGTCACTGTAACTTGTAGTCGTTACTTGGAGCAGATAAGTAACCTTGTCGCCTGTGTTCCACTTAGTCTGCAGGTGTGTCTTCTTTGTCCTTGTCTCTCTTGCCTTTACAGGGCTTCTAAGTTGTCGTGTAACAACTGAGGCAGTAACAACAAATAACTAGTTGGTATCATGGCTTGGTCTCTTAGTTTTTTTTATTTTTTTTATTTGGTCGTATCAATATATCAATTATATTTAAAATAGATATGATTCCAAATATTTGATCTCATTTCTTACACATTAAAAGTACGACCTCTTCCATAGGATTTGTATTACACATAAACAAATATATAATTATAATACATTAATATATTTATAAACATAGCATAGCAGTCCCTATTTAGCAGGCCGGCACTAGATCCCAGCTGGCGACATCTATATGGGCCAGTCTGAAATAGATCTTGTCATTCAAGCCAACCCCACCCATATCAAACTATATTACATAACACATACATTATACGTACATAAATAGATTTATATCTGCCTCCTCTCTGTTGTATATAGACATATCCAGCTCGTAAATCAATTATAGTTTTATTAGAAAAATAATTGTTATTACTCAAAAACGAAAGTTGAAATAACATTTAACCATTACGTATCCGTAATCAAGAATATCTATGACACGTATGTTCTATCATGCATTTGGTAAAAATGATGACAGCTACAACCAGTACAGACGTCCATTTGCAAAATGATTTATTTCCATGAAAGGTTCAAAATTTGACTAATATATTGTAACAAAAAAACAAGCACCCGGATTACTTATGCATGTTTTGGTTTAGATATAACAATAGGAAGAATTGTAAATAAAATATAGGACTTATTTTCAGAACTGAAAATGAATGAGTAATGATTCTCAAGTAATTGCTTTTTAAAATATATAAAATTCTGATCAATGACAATGCAAAAACATGACTGAATGGAAAGAGAAAAGTCTACCCAATTTTAATTTTTTTTTTGCTTAAAGCTTAAAGATCTGTTTGGTTTGGTATCTGCTCCGTGATATGAAAGGTCTGGGCTCATATCCCTATATGGGAAATTATTTTATTTCATTTTGTATAAATAGCTGCCGGTGGTTCAGGAAATGATAGCTTGCCTGCCACAAACAGGATTAGTTAGTACTACAGTAGCTGTCACGAAATTAGAAGCGCGAGAACTCGGGATACATGGCCAGCCCTGTTGCCGCTCTGTGCACTACTTCTCTTCTATCCACGTGATCCCATTACTTCGATAATGTCAGTAACTAAGTAATAAGCAAATTAGTTATTAGTCCCCCTGTCAGGTCGTCACGAGGGGGGTGCCTGGTTACCCTAGCCCTGGTGACAAGTGAGGGTTGTTTGAGTTTATAACCTGGACAATCGTTTCATGACAGCTTTACTATCTGACTCCATCGAGGTACGTGCCCCGACAATGCACTATGTTCAGGAGAAGAGGTACAGGGGAGGTAGGTAGTTTGTGTGGTCTTGGAATGACTACGAATTCACACTCGGTATCCGAGGGTAGGCGAAATCCGTCCGGATCCCAAAGGCGAGTGAGAACCGGAGAGAGGCAGACTGAATTGTCACGGGAGACACTGCTTGGTAAGTTTGCAGGGCCGCGACATCGTTGTTGAGGTCTCTCCCAAGGAAGTGCTAGATTTAGCGAGACGAAGGCAGAGATTCCCACTAGGAAGGTGTGGGGTCTGACAACGCCGGACTAAAACATAGCGAGGTTAGGAGAGAAGAGATGCAGAGGTTTTTCATAAAGAAGCAGTCAAGTTTCAGAGTTTCAAGCTGGAGCCACGGGCCGGTAGTTGACAGGAGAATGATATACTGGACCCAAATCACCGATTTATATACCCAGTTGGGTTTGCCCACAGCCAATAAGGATCACCGTTGTTGTGGCCAATGATGTGGCTTTCCTTTGTTCCCTGGCAGAGCTTGAAGGGTCGGCGGTCGGGTCCCATATACCTGACTGACAGCTGGTGTCCCATCACATGTAGCTAATTGGCCCTAGCACCATGTTTTATTGTTTAACATATTTACAATGATTTATATTTGGGTAATGTTATTTACATTTGCTTATGTGACCGATAGACTTTTATAGCCAATGTAAATTAGCGATTGTTTACGCCTGTAATTCGTTTATTTTATTTATTGAAGGGGAAAAAATTATCATTCATTGTTTAAGCCCGAATAAGGGGTCTTGCGCTGACAAGTAATTATCTAACAAAGTACCCTCGTGAAATTTATTATAAATTTTAAAGTGTAAATTAGAGATAAATATTTTTTTTTTTGTTTAGTTTATATAACGAATTAATAATTATTGATAATATTATAAATGTTCTAAGAATATCTTTGTGTTTCGAATGTGAGTGTATTGATTTTGTTTAAGTGAAATATGTTGGAAGGTAAACGAAACGGGACACCTCCGAGGCCCCGTAATCGGATTAAGAACACTATATCCTTTATAGAGGATTAAAAGGACGGAGCACCGGTTGATAAGTCGCTCGCAGGGTCAGAGTGGATTCAGATTTGAGTTGGCTAACACACACGCGAGTGCCCTCCATCATCTCACCGCCTTATCGGCCTATGGTTTACTTATCACCGCCTTATCGGCCGATCGTTTATGTGGAGCACCTCTGGGGAGAGTTCGACTGGGAAGTCGTAGCAGTGAGGACCTCGCTCAACTCTCCACTAATCGATGCCATCGATAATTAGCAACGATGACAGATTGGGTACCCAATGAAGCCGTCCAAAGTACTGTACTTTATTTACTATTAGCAATTTAAGTATTTTTTTTTTAATCAGACAATTTAAGTATTTTCTGTATCAGATAGTTTAAGTATTTTTTTTTTATCAAATAGTTTAAGGAGTTTTTCTCTATCAGATAGTTTAAGTATTTTTTTTTATCAAATAGTTTAAAGAGTTTTTATCAAATAGCTTAAGTATTTTTTTGGGGGGTTTTTAATCAAATGCTATTTGTTTATTATCATCTAATAAATGTCGGTAATCTAAATCTGTCTTCCCCTAGATATGTCAATTCCCTGTAATATTTCAGGTTCCCCTGTCCTTGGGTAATGCCCTCTCCTGGCATTAATATTTTCCCCAAATTCCTGTAAACATTTAGGGGGAGGAGGAAGAGAGAGAAAGTCGGGGGCTTACACTTACAATATATATATACAATAGAGTATAGGGTGATTTTATCTTATGTAGTTAGCGGTCGCTACACCCCCACCCACCTATATGTGGCAACACCGCCCCAAGTAGCCCCTTCATCCCAAGTGTCTAATTTCATGACGGTTAACTAATAGTAGGGCTAAAGAATCAAAATGGACTTTTTCCTTTCAAAAATACTAAGGTAGATTCATGAGAATAATTATTACACATTATATACCATATTGCACTTCCCTTATTTTTTTGAGTGGTTGTAGGTCGTGGGTTGAACATTTTTGGAAGAGTCCGTTTTAAATAACATCAATATTCGCTACTCTTAAAAAATGTTCCTTTAATTGGCAACAACTTTCAACCAGCCAACGCCTGTCATTCTCAAACTGTGATAGTTATACAAGAAAAAATACTATAAACGTCTAAATTTAAGAGATAAATAGTAGCTATTATAAATAAAAGGGCTACAAATTAAAATTAAGGAAAGTAAAATATCTTAAAAGTAGAAAGATCTACAAAAAGTATGTAGTATCTAGTAGTGAAGGAAATGTAATTATATACAAATACAATTAATAGCAACTTTGGGCGTTTACAATAAATTTAATTCACGTTAATCTAACATATACTTGGATATAATCTATCAGTCTAGTGACGTCATTACAGCAATAATAAATCAATGCATAAATCAAATCGACAATGCTGCTTTACTCAGCATAATCAAACTTACAAGACGTTGCTTCTTTTCCGTACGCACACAATATCATAGAGTCCATACCATTGAGGCATTGCAGAGATTCATTATCCCGATAATAGTATCTTATTGAATGCATTTATCTGTATCTGGGATAATATAGGACCTGCATACAGCTCTAAATACAGCTCGGTGACTCCAGCAATTCCAAAACGGTATACTGATGAAAGTGGTCAGACATACTTCATTAGAACAACGGAGCAACAGTTATCTTCACGAGGTCTTTGATCTGTCTACAGTGGATGAATTCATTCAACGTATACATATCAAATTCCTTGACTCACTACAGTACCTGACAAACCCGGTGTTTAACACGATAACCCCCGCTCCGTTCCCCCATGGATGGCAAGACGCAGTCAAAGCAGGAACGCTTTAGTCTTAGGTTCTTAGGTTAGTTAAGATTAGTATGTAAGTTTCCCACATTGTAAACCGAAGGTGAGCCCCATCACCTAGTCCTGTATATTGTATTTTGACCTTTCAACTTCAAAAATATAGTTCTTGTAATTCTACCCTCCTTCGAATGCATCTCCGTATGCAGCAAGAAGAGAAATTTGTAAATTGTGAAAATGTTGATAAATAAAGGGGTTTTGAAGGGGGAGGAAGGACCTGCAACCCCTACCGCTACCAGCTAGATGGAAACTCTGTAGGTCTGGGAAAGCATACCACATGATTGACATTACTGCCCTTGGCCGATCAACAAGCCCCTTACGGGAGCACCACTGAACGCTACTCAACCCTGAGCGAGTCAGAACTACATGCCTAGACAGACTCTAGGCACAACCTTTAGAGGACTCTCACCACTGTACCGAGATATAAACCTCATCCGAGGTCTACCACACTCCTCAATTCCTTCACCCGACCTTCAAATAGGTCCATCCTAAAAAAAATGATCCCTTTAACTCCTATAAATTCCATGTTAAGGGTCTCCCATGATAGTCTTGTATGTGCTGTATTTTAGAATTATTTAAGATTAAGCTGTTTGAAAAAGTGCACATTTATAAAACTCATATGGAATTCAATCAATTTCTGGAGTTTTATAGTCATTAGCTGTTTTCGAGGCATCCTCTTATTCATGGAGTTCCATTTCAATGATTATAACAATCGGCTTTGCATAATTGATAGAATTTATCTCTGACATTAATGTTCCTTTGAAATGATGGTTACGCTCATCAACCAAAATATTGTTACTAACTGAGAAATTTGTGAGGCATGTATTAACTAATGTTGAAAATCGGGTTATTTAACAAAACTAAAAAGGCCAATTTAAACAACTAACTGTATTGAGCAATAAACAAAATACAATCTGGAAGGTTACACAGAAAAAACATATGGCGGCAATTTGACAGTGTTGCCAAGAAACGATAAACATCAAAGTCACTAAACAATTAATCACAAATAGTAAATAATAATTAATATCCAACACTCCTCCTTAATTATTATTGTCCTTTAAACACTTAACACCTAGGAGAGAGCGAAAAGTTTCAAATTTAATTTTACACAAAGGTTTTGTTAAAATGTCACTAATTTGTTTGTCTGAGCTAATATGATTAAAACAAAACATTTTGTTAAACTGTTCTAACAAATAATGATACCTGACTCTAACATGTTTTGTACGCCTTAACGCTTTTGCATCACTCTTTTCAATCATAAATAAAGCACTTTTATTGTCAATGAAAAATGGTGTCAACTCCTTATAAATACCAATCTCCTGATAAAGATGAACGATCCATACAAGCTCCTTTAAGGCTTCACACGCTGCAATGAACTCCGCTTCAGCCGTGGAAAGAGCAGTGCAATTTTGTTTTCTTGATGCCCAAGCAACAGCTCCTCCTGACATCATAATTAGGTAGCCGCTAGTAGATTTTCTTGTACTGAGATCACCAGCAAAATCAGCATCCAAGTACATCTGTAGGTCGCTTCCTTTTTCATACAGCAAACCATAATCCGAGGTCCCTTTTAAGTACTTGAATATTCTTTTCAGTTGCTTCCAATGATCAATTGTCGGGTTCTCCATGAATCTACTAAGATAGTTAACCGAATAAGCAAGGTCAGGTCGAGTAACATTCGATAAGTACAGTAGACTTCCTATTGCCTCTCGATATGGTTTATTTTTCGCACAATCTTGATTTGTTTCTTCTTGATGGGGTTCCATAGGGGTCGTCACGGGGTCACATTGTTCCATCTTAAATCTTGATAGTATCTTCCAGGCATAAGCAGGTTGACTTACAAAAATTGAGTCGCTTCCACGTAGAATCTGCATTCCTAAATAATTTTTGGCTTCACCAAAGGTAATGTCGAACCTTTTATTCAATTTTTCTAATAGTTTCATAATTTCTGTTTTTGACTCTCCGAGAATTAGTCCATCATCCACATATAAACAAAGAATAATTGTGTCTTCACCAGGGTTAACATATACACACTCGTCGGCAGCTGAAGAAACAAATCCTTCGCTTGATAAAAACTTTGAGAATGTTGAGTTCCAATTTCGAGGGGCTTGCTTTAAACCGTAGAGACTCTTCTGTAGTTTGCATACCTTTTCTGTTCCATCTTGAAAACCTTCGGGTTGCAGCATATACAGCTCTTCATTCAACTCTCCATTTAAAAACGCGGTTTTAACGTCAAACTGATAAAGCAAGTAACTCTGCTTTACTGCCAAAGCCAATAAAAAACGTATGCTTTCATAGCTGGCTACAGGGCTGAATGTCTCAGTAAAGTCAACGCCTTGTTTTTGTTCAAAACCTCTCACCACGAGCCTGGCTTTCTTCTTTTCTTTATTGTCAGAACATTTCTTCCTAAAAACCCACTTGCATGTAAGAGGTTTCTTTTCCATAGGTAAATCCACTAAGGTCCAGGTAGCGTTTTTCCGCAATGCATCCATTTCCTCCTGCATTGCACTTTTCCATCCTGGATCGCTAACAGCCTCAGCAAGAGTAATGTCTTCAGAGTCACAGAAATTAGCTGCAGCGCCATAATCCTGAAAACGAGATGGCCTTTTGATGTCTTCCCGTTTCCTTAGGTTATGACGATGTTTCGGTTTTTCCACGATCCGTTGCAGTTGTGTTTCAGTGTTGTCGAAACCATGGAAAGATTCATTATCTTCTTCAGCTGTCTGATTTTCTTCGGGATCTTCTGGTTCCTCTTCAGTAGTTACATCTTCAAGAAAGGACTTAAAAATAATAGGAGGACCTTTAAAGTCGCCAATGCAAGGCTTAAAAATTAGATCTCCTACCATTTCAATTTTTCTATCAGAGGGATAATATATTCTGTAGGCTTTAGAATCTTCTGGGTATCCTACAAAAATTCCTTTCTTACTTTTTGGATCCCATTTTGTTCTTTTCTGTTTTGGAATATGAGCAAATGCTTCAGAACCGAAAGTTTTAAGGAATTTTAAGTCATCAAATTTCTTTCCAAACCATAGTTCCCACGGTGTCTTGTTATCTATGGAACTAGTTCCTGAAATATTAAGAAGAAACACAGCAGTGTTAATGGCTTCTGCCCAAAGGTTTTTGTCGAGGTTTTTGGCATACAACATGGTCCGAGCACTCTCAACTACTGTTCTCATTTCGCGCTCGATTTTCCCATTTTGACGAGGTTGATACGGAGCAGATGTTTGATGGCGAATACCTAATTTGCCTAGTAGTCGTTTGACATCTGAATTTTTAAATTCGGTCCCACAATCGGTACGTAATGTTTTTATTTGCTTGCCCGTATCTCGCTTAGCTATTGCTATGAAATCTTCCAATTTGGATGCAATGTCTTCTTTGTTTTTCAAAAAATATACTTTGCGAAATTTGGTAAAATGATCCTTTAAAAGAAGAAAATATTTTGAGCCTCCAAGACTTATTTCTTCAGATGGACCGCACAAATCAGCACTAACGATTTCGCAAACCTCAGTGACGGTAGAGTTACTAGAAGGATAAGAATTAATGTGTTGCTTCCCCAAACAACATGCCTCACAGAATTCTAAGCCATTTCCTTTAACATAAGTTATATTATTGTTTTCGAGAAATCTTTTAATATGTTTAAAATTTTGATGGCCAAGTTTGACGTGCCAGTCGAACAGTGTGGAGACAGTATTATTTGAATGAGCAGAGGACATGTTATCATGCTTTATTTGCATTTTATATATCATTCCGTCCCTAGTGCCCACAGCCCAACATTTATTGTTTCTATCGAGTATTCTGCAGGATTCACCAACAATTTCAAATGTATGGCCCTTATCAACAGTGGAACTTACAGAAAATAAACTCACTTTTAATTTGGGAACAAAAAGAACGTTTTTCAAAATTCCGGGGACCCATTCTGTTCCATCGAACGTCTGAACTGAAATATCACCTATACCTGCAGCCTCCAGACAAGATCCGACACTAATTTTTACTGTTCTTGACACTGGGTTAATAAAATCAAAAACATGACGTTCATGAGTCATATGTTCAGTCGAACCACTGTCAACAATCCAAAAATGACTAGATATTATATTCTCATTGCCTAATGCCATATACGCATGCCTTTCAACATTTTTTCCTTCCTTTTTATTTAGAGCTTGGCAGTCCTTTATAAAGTGCCCTGCCTTTTTACAATAAAAGCAAGTTTTAGGTTTTACAGAATTGTTAGTATTCGAGTTTGACTTATTCTTAAAACATTTTGATTTATCATGACCAAGTTTATAACAGATGGTACACCTTAAGTGCTTTGATCTTGAAGAGAATGCAGCATCACTATCTGTTTTATCACTGCTACGAGAAGTTAATCTTTCCTCTTCTATTAAAAGACGTGACATAAGCTCATTTAAATTTTTGTTATCTGACGATTCCCAGGCAGGAATAAAATGATCAAACTCAGGGGGTAATGATATAAGAATTTTAGTCATTAACATTTTGTCAGAAATTTCCTCCCCTAACATTTTAACTTTTGAAACCATATCCTCCAGTCTAGATATGTGATGCGAAATTCCCTGATTTTCGTATTTGTACGCAAAAAATTGCTGTTGTAAAAGATGCAAACTAACCTCTGACTTTTTATCGAACACAGTTAAAAGCTTTTTCCAAATTGCGAACGCCGTCTCACATGAAAGTAAATACCGCAGTTGACTCTCATCCACTCTCGATGTTATAATTTCTTGAGCCAAACGATCTTCTAGAGTCCATTCTTTTAAAAGCTTCTCATCCGTCGGCTTCGTTTCATCGATGCATACTTCGTAGGTGCCTTTAGCCTTCAATATAATCACAGTTCGGAACCTCCAAACTTCCCAATTTGAGGCACCTCTCAACATAAGTTGTGTTTCCATCTCAAAAGGTAACAGGCGAAAAGTCCTCGAATAAAATAACAAGCAAGAAGTCCGAAAAAAAAAAACGCGATCACACCGACACGGTTCACAAACTTGACACGACGGCTAATGTCCACAAATACAGTTAGAAACGGCCTGGGCCCATAACCTGTTGAAAATCGGGTTATTTAACAAAACTAAAAAGGCCAATTTAAACAACTAACTGTATTGAGCAATAAACAAAATACAATCTGGAAGGTTACACAGAAAAAACATATGGCGGCAATTTGACAGTGTTGCCAAGAAACGATAAACATCAAAGTCACTAAACAATTAATCACAAATAGTAAATAATAATTAATATCCAACAACTAAGGACCAAAAGCGATTAGCATATTTTAGTAACTTGAGTGCATTATACATGTTTCCATTATGTGTTTTTTTTTCCTTTTGCCTGCAATTATTTATGTTTGCTTGTTGATTCATTATTTAATTTAAATGTTCGCTTGCATAGTGTGTGTTGGTATGGATATCTACCATGACTGAGCAAAAAGTCTTTATGTACGCCCGTGTTATAGGAGATTAAACAACACTCACGGCCGTGCATAGAATAGTTTTTGAAGAGAAACAAACATCATTGTTATTTAAAACCTAAAATAACTTCATATATTTAAGCCCGCTCACAGTTAGACATCTTTATAAATACTGAACTATTGACAACTAGAAAAAAAACAAAAAAAACAAACATTATTGTTTGTTTGAGGATTATTTAGTGTTGGCACAGAGATATACGAATAATTGACAGGTTCAAACTAAAATTACTTGTTTAAAAAACACAATTACTAGTACACATATATTATTAGTAGCATTACTCCGCTAGTTGGTTCGGAGGTCGCAGTTGGACATAACTGCTACCGACCTCGCCACCTGTAGAGCCTCAGTCATTCATTATGGAGCAGTTGTGGGGTAACTGCTACCTCGAAATAGCAGTTCACGCCCAACACCAGATAGCTGTTATAGCTACGTACTTATCAGGGCGAATAGTGAGCATTTCAAAGGGCTTTCCTACACTCTTAAACTTTAGTCTGCCTGTCATGTTGGTTGTGATATCAATTTAATCAATATTAAATAAATGATTTGGGAGGTCTCTGCGTTGTTTGTAAATAGTGAATTGAAGAATTGTAAATATGGTATAAATGAGAACATTTAGCACAGTTACTGATTGCCTAATAAAGCAGATTGTAATTTTATCACTGTTGCGTCAACCTCTTAATTTTGAATAATTAGAAGTTCCCCTCTTCTCGGTCCAGAAAATATCTACTTATGTTTCCATATTTTAATAATTAAGATTATGACGTCAGTCAGAGAGAGTAAGAAGTTAGTGGGGGAAACAGCCGCAGGTGGGGAACCATCCCTACCACGGCTGGCCTGCCTACATAACCGGGCCATCTTGGGATGGACCACAGACCATACAGAACCGGCACTTGGAACACTTCTCTCTCTCTCTGCACTGGTGCTTGCTGCTCTACTCAAACCATGGCCTCCTCATTCATCTCTCTCTCGTAGCCTCGCTATGTTTTGTCCGGCGTTGTCAGACCCCACACCTTTCTAGTGGGAATCTCTGCCTTCGTCTCGCTAAAACTAGCACCTCTTTGGGAGAGACTTCTCAATCGCGGGCGACGGTTGCCGTGGCCCTACAAACTTTACCTAGTAGCGTCTCTCTCTCCAATCCAGTCTGTTTCTGTCCGGTTCATACTCGCCTTTGGGATCCGGATGGTTTTCGCCTACCCTTAGATGCCGAGTGTAAATTCGTGGTCATTCCAAGACCACTCTAGGCGGCTAGAGGTTGTAGTGACCCTAGCCCGCGGCGGGCGTCCTCTCCCCACCTTGGGGATCCTCACGTCTGATAACTCCCGACAATCACAATAAAGAAGTTTCATATATATTAAATAAAAATTTCACACCACACTTGAGATTACCCAGTGTATATTTTAGTTAAGATGTATATGTAGGGAGATTTGTCAGTCTTTAATACTTTCTTATATCTTATGACCCTTACAGCTCACAGGTCATGCGATAATGACGCTTGAGCCTGAAAATTTATTTTATGTCACCTTTAGACATAAGTGGAGTGCATTTTCGGTTTATATCGTCCTTAAGATGTTTACAAGGTCGGACTCAACAAACAGATATCCTTCATCAGTGTGTGTAGGCAATTTCGAAACATTTAACACGAAAAAATAATATCATAATTCTGTATTACTACTTTGTAAACCATTTATTGACACTTTGTGTAATACATTAAACGTGATATAATTTCGGTCACCACAGGCTGCACCCAGCGAGTAATAGTGTATGTATGCCGATCAAAATAACATCCAAACAAGAAAAATATTGGACCCTTAGGTTTTTTTTTAAATATCGCGTTTCTCTTTGACTTTGAAGCACTCTCTAGACATAGGTTCTGGCTCTTAGGTAAATGTTTAATTGCTATTTTCTAGAATCAGCGATATCTCTCTCCAATAAGATAAACATTTTTTTAGAGGCTTACATTACTCATGGGGTGGTTATCTAACATGTAAAACATCATGTCTTAAAAAAAAAAAAAAAAACACAGATTGAGTTAAAAACTCGAAAAGGAATTTAATGTCTAGTCTAATGGTTTTTTTTTATAATTTGAAAAAAAAAACTCAAGTTAATCATGTTTGATGGATAAATGTAACACTATGCACGTATTTTCAGTATCCATCACATAAACAGGAGACTCACCCAGACCAAGGCAGACAGGGTTTCTGATTAAAAAAAACAAAAAAACTTTATTTTTGTCATCAAAGAATTACACGAAGACTGACTTGTGGGTGTAAAATATACTGGCATTTATATATTTTGAAAATAACCCAACATTTTATTTATTATTTATTGCTAGCTATTGGTAGGTTATGAATGAATAGATAATAGTTCTAACCTGTTGTCACACAATTGCAAATCAATGTGTTGCATATTCACGCACAAAGGGCTTCCGGCAGCCATTCTCAACTGCTACGATCCATTGAACAAGATTTTCATAAATAAACAGATTAGTGAATACATAAAAATCATCAATTAAGTAATCAATGATGCTTTAGTAAAAAGGCGAAAGATTTATTCGCTTTGAAAGGAGACCAGAGTACCACCTTCAAGCAGGTACTCCTAGTACAAGAATCCGCTCAACCCAAATATTCCTTATTTTTCCCTCATCCCTAATCTTCTAACTAGAGAGCTTAGAAAAAAAAATCAATGATGCTTTTTATGTATTGTCTGATTTATGAAGTCATAGAATAAAATATACATAATGTTTTATTTATTTATTTTTCAGTCAATAGAAATTTTATTTGTAACTGTTGGTTTGTCGCACTATTTTCTTTGTCTTCTTTTAAAAGACAAATTATCCAATTGTGTAATATGTGTAATATTGTGTAATATAATTGTGTAATATGTCTGATTTATGAAGTCATAGAATAAAATATACATAATGTTTTTATTTATTTATTTTTCAGTCAATAGAAATTTTATTTGTAACTGTTGGTTTATCGCACTATTTTCTTTGTCTTCTTTTAAAAGACAAATTATCCAATTGTGATCATTTATTAGTATTTTGTACTTTTAATTTTTCCTGCAATTGCTATTAGCTTGGTAATATTTCACTGTTTTTGAATGTTTTTAATTATTGTCATTACCTCATATATGCTGATTTCTGGTAATGTTCAATCATTGTGTGCTATTTCGATGGGTAATTTTGTTAGACAACGTTAATTTAATGGCTCAACAATATATGCAGGTGTGCTACTTTCTCCTACCTGTGGAAATAATAGATAGGATATTTATTAGACGGAAGTTATGTATATAGAAAGAAATACAGTTGCTCCTAATGCCTGGAACCACTTCATAAATTCACTGTCCAGAACTCGTAAGGTCTGACTGTCGGTCGTAAACTAAGAACTGACCTACCTGTGAGGGGCTGGGGGTGTGGGTATGTAGCAACCGCTAACTACATAAGATAAACCACCCCATACTCTATTGCATATATATTGTAAGCAAAAGTAAAATAACATGAACTAAATGTATTATAAACAAATGTAAATCATTGTAAAAGTGTTAAGCAATAAAAGGCGGAAGCCAACTAAGTCATGAACGAGAAAGGGTCACCAGCTGGCAGTCATAAACATGAAAGGGTCACCATCTGGCAGTCATAAACTTAACAACCCTTTAGAGGGTACTTAAGGCAGGGCTACTGGCCCTGTTAGTCAGTCTCTTAGTCTCCTCGTCAGTCTCTCTCGCGACTCTCCCGTGGCCTTTACTCGTGACGCTTGCTTGGTTTCCGCTCGAACTCTGAAAACTTGACTAATTCTTTATGAAACCTCTGTACCTCTTCTCTTGAACATAGTGCATTGTCGGGGCACATACCTATCATAAATGGAGTCAGATAGTAACGCCGTCATGGAAATATTGTCCATGTTATAAACTCGAACAATCCGCACTTGTCACCAGGGCTAGGGTGATCAGGCACCTCCCTAGTGACGACCCGACAGGGTAAATTTCCCTTAGGTAAGTATGTACAAATCCTAACCTGAATGACCCAGCGCTTTCCTCTCGATAATAATACGTTTGTGAATGAGAGTTTTTCACGAAAAAATCACTCTTCCCTCTAAAATATCAATATATGTCACTGAGGCCTTAACGCAATGTTTTGGAACACTTGAAGCTTAATCTCCCAAAAATGATGGTGCGTTAATAGACTTATTGATTTGTGTGACGACAAACATGTTCGCTAATAATGTACCGAATCCTAAAACAATCTTATTGATTCTTTTCCAAAAATAATCCTTTTTATTTTTCTAACCACAATTTGAAATCACATCGGTCACTGAAAAAAAAAAATCTACAATTCAGCTATAAAAAATAACCTATAAGAGCCACTTTATTGGGGGGGGGGGTAAAAAGTTCAAGTTCTACAATAGCTTGTGAACTAGAACTTACTTATCACTTTCCTTTATTTTATTTTTGCATAAATGTGAGTTTTTCCGGGTATTGTGGAAAGTTCTGAATGATTGGCATAACATACAGGAGCACCTATTTCCCTGCAGCACTTGGAAAGAGTACACCAACTCTGCAGATATACATACATTATGTATACATACGTACAATATATACAGAAATACAGACTGAACTACGCCTTGCACAATATAGATGCAGATAGCTACCAGTCAATACTTGAAGCAGTCGCCCCTTGGCCAGAGGCCAGTTTCCATTATTTCTTCTGTCAATTACTTGCATGTATATCTGTACTTTCCTTCCTAGCTTCTTTTTTTGGATCCGTTTCGTAATTTTTTATCTAATCCAACGACGTTCTACATATCTTGCCTAGTAAAGCACCGACGCCCTGTCAGGCAAATATTTTAGAAATATATTCAATAACACCTACAACTGTATATTTATTAGATTAAATTCAATTTTAAAAAGCAATTGATTGGGACTAGTTCGATTACTTTTATGATTTCTCAAGTACTAGCTTTGGATGGAATTTCAAATTACTTTTGAGCCCCAAAATGGGACGTTTGCTCCACTGTGATATATTTCGAAGTCCGTGTTATCTTTTGAATATATTACTCCATAATTATTTGTAATAAAAGGCTTATATAATTTTATTTATAGTTTTTTTCTTCCATTAGTTGTCTTATTACACTGCGCATACATCGCATTGGGATATACATATATTGATTATTTTATTATATGAATAATGCCTGTTGTAGAAGGGTATAATTACTGATAAAACAACTTTATTATAATAAAATTACAATCTGCCTCATTGGGCAATAAGTGATTGTGATAACTGTGTTCATTCATACCATATTAGAATTTTCATTCACTCTCTCATTCATGCAGTACTTACAAACAGCTCAGAGACCTCCCAAACGCATATGGTTGTCACCTCCCTCGCATGCGAAAGAGGAAGTGGAGTCTTGGGAAGTCCCCCACTCTCCTCCGTCAGCTGCGTCACCGGATACGAGCCAGTGGAGGCTGACGAAGAGTGTGAGAGCCACATACGCTCAGGACATGATTGGCGAAATTGGCCATTGCCAGGACTCCCACTGTTACGCATTTATAGCAGGTCACAGGGCCACTGCCGTTTTAGTCTTCGAGGAGGATTTTAGGGATGAGTGGTGCAGTGCAATGATTGTGCATTGGGGTGGTTGGATAGGTTACTATGGAATTTCATGAACTTTGAAGGGATGATTCAAGAATTTAAGGTATATTAAGACCGTTATGAAGGGTTTTGTTGCTGGCGTAATAAGGGGCATTAATTATTGTTCTCAGGAATTTTGATTGAAAGGATTGGATACGCTTGATGTTCGACTTTTTTGCTGTCCCCCATAGCTCTATTCCGTATGTCCAGATTGGCTTAAGTATAACTTTGTAAATTAATAATTTATTTTCTATTGTATGGAAGGGTATAGTTAAATAATAAATCTTCTGTCTTTCCACAATTTATTTACGTAATTTGATTATTTCACTGCTTATAATGATATACTAAATGCGTCCTATGGTTCGCAATTAGATATAAGGGTTTCGATACAGCCACCAACCGGTAATTAGTTGACTGCCCTTGCAGTGTTAATAACAGCTAACCTGAATAACAGCTGTGCATATTTATTTATAGTTTTGGAATGAACAGTTTCTTAAGGAATTCTGAAAACTGTACCTGAGTCTATTATTCTGAATTACAATTATATTATGGTCTTTACTAAGAACTGAAAAAAAAAGATGATTTCACCAGTGGAGGAGGCAGAACAATAACATGTCTTGATTTATCGTTTCTTCTGATCAAAACGTTGGTCTTCTGTAAGGTTCTTTCCCGTAACAGATTCAAAAATAAAACGTTTCCCTAAATATTGCATGCTTTCTAAAAAATATATTTTTGATTGTAGAAAACAATTCATTGAAGTCAATAAATGGAACTTGTACACATACACACAAAACACCGTTAAAGCAATGAACACGATTTTAACACTAGTTTTAGTGATTTTGTATAATTATAGTTATAGGGGAGGGGTAAATATACATTTTGGTACTTAGGACGTGGATATGATCAATTTGAAGATTGTTTTCTGATCTGTATTTTCTTGGAATTTTAGAATATTTTCAGTTGTTCGTAGATTTCATCGGAGACAGATGTTGACATCGACAAAAGTCCTTCCAGTCGGCAATATTTGGATTAATTATTAACGTAACTATCGTACCAGGATTCGATTATGTTTTTCTTAGTTCTTCAAGGAATTTCCTTCGATTGAAAACAAGAGCTACAAAAGAGGATTAATCATTAATTAAATAATCTTTGTAGAGGAGAGTCTTTTAAAAGAAATGAAAGAAAAGCTTTATTATGAAGTACAGTCAAAACACTGATATATACAAATATTATGAGTTACGTTCTACATTCTAGTTGGGATGTGTGGGACGAGTGTCGGGGAACAAGTGGGGACTGGGGCTAAAGCTGAGGGTAGTTCTGGGGATTGGGATGGAGGTCTTGAAGGGATGCGGTCGCTTACTTAAAAATATCAGTGACTTCCATGAAGTCACGAGGCAGGTATACACTAGAAGTGGCTTGCTTCTACTTTTAGCATAATATATAATATTAGCATTACAATATTCTTAGTATTATATAACTATTGATCAACTTACAAGAGAAAAATTACGAGAATTCAACTGCAGAAACTCTGAAATAATATCATTGACTGGTTTGTATTCTGCCTAAATATTGACAAAAAGAAATGTTTTCTTTTATTATATAAATGGTCTTGTGTAACAGACCAGAGCTTCGGTTGGGAAAAATTTAAAAAAAAAAAGAAAAAGAAAGAAGGTTTTATGCAACAGAAAAATGAATATGTACTATATGTTTCAATCTATCTATGTTCTTCTAGTTTTGTGTATTTCATAAATATGAAGCCAATTTGATTATTTTTGATTTATATATTACTGTTCGATTATGTTCGTATCGTTGTTCTAATAAATTATTATTTTTTTTTTTTGTTTTTTGTGGATATGGTTTTTATGAAAAATGTCATATTATAATTACACACTTGTTTTTGATTCGATTTTCGTTATTGTAAGAAGGCAAGTTGCTTAAACCAATAAATAAAATAAACTTTGTATGTTTATCGGACTACCGGTGTTTAAAAAACACGTGCAACTAACGAAAGGGTAAAGAAATTTGTAAATAGCCAAAATATTGAGAAATCGGCCAAAACGACGGTACAATGTCACTAAGTGTTGCTAATTCTCTTAAATTTATTTTCTCAAATCTTTGCATTTTTTTTTTGGTCGTAAAATTTACTATAAGTCTCAACCAATGTAAACATACCTTAACAATTTTAGGTCAATTTAATTATTGGCCGCTACTATGCAACTGGAATATGTCAACATAAATATGGATACAGACAGGCAAAAATGACTGTAAAGAAGAGCTCCTTTTTAGGAGTGATTAAAAGTCAAATGAATGTTTCCTCACGTTTGGTTATAATATCTTACAATAATGGTCATGAAATTTATGGATTTATAATACTTCAAAGGAAAACAAACAAAACCTGCCCGTATGTTCTAATGTATTATGAAGACGTCTCAGAACGATTTAAAATAAGTGGCAACTTCTTAAATATGATCAGGCATGCACCCTCCTAAATTTGGAACTGGCGATGTCTATGGTCGCATTGCTACTACTTTAAGAGGGGAGGGAAGAAAAAACTGAATGGTCCACTTTAATACACACACTGCTTACCGTTTTAAGATATCTTTAAAACTTTTTTTTAAAGATTAAAGAATTTTGGAGCCTTTTTACCTTTTCTTATCAGCCCTCAAAATATTGGAACCAAAAAATTATACATTGGTAATTTGTTAAATTTACAAAACGAGGTAAAAGTTAAAGAATGGAGTTAAGTGAAAGAATGATTTTATCTGTAAAAATATTTTTTTTCTCAATTCTTTATAATGGTGTGATTTGATGTTGTTAACAATTATTATACTAATCATACCATTATTCATGAATGAGTCATTAATTAATTAACAAGTAATTAGTATTAGCAGCTGACGGACTACATACAGTCGATACAAGTGAATGTGTTGCCTGTTTGTCTATTGCTAAATAAGTCTATTCATGTATGAATTATGATGGACATACCTTCCCTTAGATCGTGAACGGCGAGAAATGCCCGGAGCCCAGTAAGAGGTGAGAGGTCCCACTAACAGGTTGGTGCAGATCGATGGAGCCTCTGACGTCCGCATCTCTCCGCCTCTCCATTCCTCCATCTCTCCATCCGTCAATCTATCTCTCTGTATCCCATCTCTCCATCCACCCTTATCTCCACCTATCCCTCTATCTCTCCCTCTCTCTATATACATCTCTACTAAGTAAGTAACCCTGATGCCCATCCATACGTGCCTTGCCCCAATTTCCAAGTGAATTGGGTGTGCCCAGTCCATCTCCCCTCTTACTAGGGTGGGTCATCATCCTTGAAATGAACTACTATTTCACAAGGGTAGTAAAAATGCGCAGGCTTCTTTCACGACCTCAGCTCGGGAGTCCTCCGCGTTTATCTTCCACCGAAGGACCTTGACGTCATTCATGGTCTCGAAGACCTAGCTAAGCACTAGTTTCCTTTCCAAAAAATGCTGGGACGGGGACAATCTTGCCCCATCTCGTAAAACTCCGGCTAGCTACTTGAGGATTCCTAACATCACGTTGGGTCACCACACTATGTCGAAATCAGATGTATCGCTGTTCACACTTACCGTACATATTGTACAAATTCACCACAGTCTTCCTCCTCGTGGTGTCTGTGGAACCGGGCGATAGAAAGTCAGACTTTTATCATTATCGCACAAACGAACGTTGTAGATTTTCCCACTCACGAGTTGCATTAGACAACACGTTACAAAACCTCATATTTAACAAAACAATTTATTATTTTACAGTTAATTTATATAACTTAGTATCAAATTTTATCGCAACAATAAATGTAATGAATAAAAATGAACTTTTAAGCGCCCTACTGAGAAAATTAACCTACGTCTTAGGATGTGATGTGTCATAAATCATAGAGCAGAGGTATAGCCTAGCGTTAGTGTGTTAATTAATATTTAAAAATCAATATTATTTGTAATAGATGATGTAAGATCATTTTAAAGACATTTGTGATGTTTTGTAGATATTTTCAATACCTTTATTTTAATCCATTTTATTTTGTTTCAGGTGAGTTTGGAATATATCCAGTTAAGCGGAATCTCTCTGAAGGCATGCTATGAGTTAACCAGGTGACATTTTCCAGTTTACTTCAATAAATCTTAAAATTGCCTTCTTAAACTTAATTAAAACATGTCTAAAGCTCAATTGAGTTAACAAAATTAAACAGACAAACAAACAACTTCTTTGCTCTCGTCAAAATCAAACTTATGATTGATCAAAAATAATGTAATTTATTCTGGCGATTGTTAGTCTCATGGCCAAGCCTAATAACTTGTAATTGATGTTCCAGGAAATGACGATGTATTTTCAAGTACAAGAAAAGCAACAATAAAAATTGAAAAAAATGAATATGTAATACATATTTAATTAGACCGCACAGTGGGTCAAAGTCCGGGTTTAGGTGGTCAAAACCTTTACGATCGCAACCTGAAAAAACCTCATTTGGGGCTCTATTTCTAGGTTTTTTTTTTTTTTTTTTTTTGCACACTGAATCTAATAAAAGCATTTAGATGTATTAATAGCAGACAAAAAATAATATTAACATATTAACAGTAGAATCAATCGTTCGACAACAAATTTCGTTGTTGCAAACCACTTATGTCACTTAATCATCAAGCTACCATGCCTGGTCTCAATTCACAATCCGTTTTTCTTTTGATCACCCCTCGACACTGTTATAAAGAGAGTAATTAACATGAAATATATTTAATATAGATGTAGCTGGCTGATTAATGATAGGTATTAGAAAAGTAGAAAAAGGCATTTGCAGCATCAAAGATCGAAACGCGTAAGGTCGCTTTAGGGGATTTATATTAAAGGAAAAATCATCTTTTCTTTTTTCCTATGAGATTTCTCCAATGTTTAACATAGTATCTAATGACTGTATTTTTTGACTGCCTAACGGTGTGTACCCTCTTTAGGTAATTTGAACAACATTGTTGTGAAACAAATGTCAAAAGCGTTTATTTTTGTTTGTTTTTTAGCCACATATGAACAAAATCCTCCCGTGATATTTTAAAGGTTTTTTCTAAAAAAACAAATAATCGAAAACTACCTAAACACAAAAAATCGCATACAATTTCTTCAATGTAATGGAATCTTCCTAGGGTAGAAAAAGAAACAAGAATCACCTTAATGCCTTTAATGTTAAAGGTAAGTTTTGACAAAATTTTCTTAGCGAAAAATTATACTTATTTGGGGTAAAAATAAAAAAAATGTTCATTATATAATTATACGTTATAGCCATAAGCTTACGGAAATGCTGATAGTTTACAATACATGTAGAAATGACACGGGAGATGTTGACAGTAACACATAAAGATCGAGCCTGATATAATAAACGGTTTTTCTAAACAACGCTCTGGGATTATTAAAAGAATCAACCCGGGTGCATTATTCATTTCACATTTCATTCCACTCCTAAAATGATTAACTAGTGTGAAAATTTTATTTATTTCGTTACGGGTTTTGCCTATCTGATTCCAAACTCGAAAAGTCCAAAATAAATCTTCCGCAGGTGGAAATTAATAATAAATTTAGAAAAAAAACCGGAAGCAATTCTTTTCACGAAAGGTAGGCCTAAGCTAATATCTCAAATCAACCAAGGATCCACCGAACTTAAATGGTCCCAGAATGTGAAAATATTTGGGAGTAATTTTGTGACAAACCTTCACATGCCTAACCTTCTCATAACACTTAAATTCCATTAGCGCAAAAGGCAAGGCTTTCGTCTCATTACTGTTTTCGTTCCTGTGCAATTCATGGAATTTTACGTTAAAATATAAAGCAATAGTTATAAAATGCTTGTCCGACCTCCTTTGTAGCCATTGCCATCCTGGAGTATGAATTGTTAGAGCAACTTCTTATAATTTCATATAATTTAAAAATTCACATTTAGTAATTCAAAAGTACATGACACTAAAGACATTATATCTAACATAATCAAGGAATACTTGAAAATTTCTTGAACATTTTAAATCTAGTGTTGTGCAAAATAACCTAGGAAGAAACAAAGACATTTATTTTATTGGAGTTATTTTGTTATTATCAGTTAAGTGCTTATTCTGGTTTTGGTCGAGAGGAGCTCTTGTAACTATATGCTAAATATAATGTAACTTTTAAACAAAATAAAGAGAATTAGTAATTTATTAGCGTTGGGACTTATTACAAAAAGTGCCTATAAAACAAAAATAAAATGTTTAAATAAACCCTTAAGTCGCTATCTCCAATGGTGAGTTGTGTTTATATAAATAATACGAGGCATTAATGGACAGTATATATAAGAAGACAGATGTCAGCCATGGTCTATGAGATCCGTGGACTGGCGCCAGCAGGAGCTTCTACTTCTCAGGGCTGTCCTCTGGTTTTCTAAAAGAATCTTAAATCCACGTCTAGGGACCACAGGTAAATATGGCATAGGAGGCGGTGAAAACAATGCCAATGTTTTTATGTAAGTTTTGAGAAACACCATTATAAATATTACGGTCCTTTACAATATGTCTGATGTTTGAAGTGTTTACAAGTGTATAAGACACGAAAGGAAAATAATTTAAAAAGTGTTCTTTAACACTGAGACAAATGTAGTCATAGACATAGCCAAGCGTTTGTTTATTGTCTTATTGAAGCCGGAAAGTATAAATGTCATAGCAATTAGTTCTACTTTGTGGCTATTTAATTAGATTGTACTTACTTAAGTAATGAAATGAATCGTACTGTTCTTGACCGCAATAGATATATTGGGTTGAAAAGAAAGTGATTTTGGTTTGCCACCAGTAGGTAGCGCTATGTTTTTGTCAATTTTAGGATTGTTTTCTATTGAGATTTGGTAGTCTATACCTTTAGGTTGCTATAGAAACAAATTCCGTGTAATTTTGTCCACAACTGTCAGTTTTAACATGAAGTGCAAAAATAAGCATTTTCGACACTTTTTTATTTTCATAAAGGCAAAAAAGCGGCTGAGGCTCACAAAGAGATATGTGAAGTTTTTGGTGTTGATTGTTTAACTGAACGAACGTGTCAGAATTGGTTAAAAAAATTTGGTTCTGGAGATTTTTCACTGAAAGATGACCAACGTTGAACAATTAAAAATCATATAAGACGTCTTGGACTTGTTAAGAAGCTCGATATTTAGGTTCCGCCACGCCAAAGCGAGGCTTAACCAAATCTTTAGCAACACGTACGAAACTATTGAAGCTTGGTTGGGAAGTGATGTCGCATCCCCCATACAGCCCCGACCTTGCACCATCGGATTAGCATTTATTTCGAACTGTACGAAACTTCTTGAATGGAAAAAAAAATTTCCGTAATAACGATGACATCATATCGCACTTGGTTGAGTTTTTTGCTGATAAGGACCATAAGTTCTATGAGCGCGGGATTGTGAAGTTACCCCAGAATGATGGCAAAAGGTCATCGAACAGAATGGAAGATATTTGACTGATTAAAGTTCAGTTTTGTACAGAAAAAATTAAGTTTTTTTTTCACACTAAAAAATCGAAATTACTTTTTTTGGCAACATCAATAGAAATAGGAACAAAATGTTCATTCTTCTGGCAGTAATTTTTAATAAAATAAATAAACGCGAATTATAATAATAATAATAATAATAATTTTTTTTATTAGTTAAGTATAAAATTAACTTGGATTTTTCGCCCACGAGTCAATCATGCATGACTAGAGCACAGTTGGCTAGGCACCTGACTAGATACTAGTGTTTCATTGGCTGTTAATTATTAATATCACTGAATTTTTTCACTTTTTATATTTATTTTTATTATATGTAGATTTCAAAAAATAGCATTCAGCTCTGAATCGCTCCTATTTGTTTTCCGTGTACTGAGGTATGATTCATTCAAACAGGAATGTGAGAACACAGGTGCGTATTGATTGATTCTAATATATTCTCATCTCTACCATGTGCTGATACCTCTCACAATATTTTTCTTTCCAAACCGTTTCGGCACTGAATAGATTCAAGGAGTTATGTAATATTCACATCAGGTCTAATAGATTCAATATGATAAAAAATATATATTTTAAAAATGTTTAAGAGCCCATAGCAAAAATCGACTGTGGAGTATTCAAGTCAGTAGAATACAAATTGATTCAAAAGTTTAAATATTTTTATAACGGCTATTAACCCTCAAAACGTACTGTTTTTTTTTTGTTTGTTTTTTTATAAACTTTTGAAAATATTGGCCTGGTTTTCGACCGGAACAGCTGTACTCTCCATTGCCAAAATCTGTTTTTGGATTCGAGATTTTTTTTTTTTCTTTCGGCTAGCTAATTTGACCCGTCCCCGTTAGCCTACGGGGATATGCCCACGACAAATATAATCAGGGCAGATAGGACGGCGTGGCTTCGAGATGTGTCAGAGAGTATTTTTGTACCGGCTGGGTTGTATTGCTGGAAGTAAACACTGCATATACAGGTTCATCCTCCCATTATTAACTTGATTGTTTGCTTATAAATATACTAGAGGAGCAATATAGTAAACTTATAAACTTACATAAATGGAATAATAATAACAATAAAAAGGAGCTGTCAGTAATTTTAATATGCGTTATAGATTTCTAACAGTATCCAAATAAAGTTGGGTAAATTCTAATAAGAATAACGAATAAATAAATGAAGTATATTTCTCTTAAGAAGTACAATTAATATGGCAAGGAGCTATGGTTTTTAAAACATAAGATAAAAACAATAAATCAAAAACGTATATAAATATACACTTACATGCACATAACCTAAACTACAACAATGTGATAAAATTACAATCTACCTTATTGGCCAATAAGTAATTGTGTCCAATATTCTCATTCATACCATATTTACAATTTTCATCCATTCGCTCATTCATACATTATTTACAAACAGCCCAGAGACCTCCCAAATCGACATGGTTGACACACCCCCTCGCATGCGAAAGAGAAAGCGGAGTCTCTGGAAGACCCCCACGCTCCTCCGTCAGCCGTGTCACCTGATACAAGCCAGTAGAAGCTTATCAAGAACGAGAGAGCCACAGACGTTTAGGACATGATTAGAGAAACTGGCCATTGCCAGGACTCCTACTGTCACGTATTTATAGCAGTTCTCGAGGCTACTGCCGCTTTAGTCTCCTAGGAGGATTATAGGGATGAGTCGTGCATTGCAATGACTGTGCTAGGGAATTAGAGTGGTTGAATAGGTACTATGTAATTTCATAAACTTCTTTTTTCTTCTAGTTCAAGAACGTAGGGTATATTAAGATCGTCATGAAGGGTTTCGTTGCTGACGTAATAAGGAGCATTAACTACTATTCTCAAGACTTTTGATTGAAAGGATTGAATACGCTTGATCTTCTACTTTTTTGCTGTCCTCCATAGCTCTATTCCGTATGTCCAGATTGGCTTCAGTGTAACTTTATAGATTAGTAATTTATTTTCTATTGAGAAATTAAATTAATTTCCTAACATAAAAACACAAGATGTTTGTCAGCGAGTGAATCATTGATGTGGACTCTAGTGTTTCCATATAACTTGAGTTTTCAATGTATTTTAAGTTACATATTATCTATTAGCGTACAGTTGTTAAAAACGATGGCATTCAGACATGCCAACACTATGCTGAATTTGAAGATATTTTCAGTTTATAGTTTTAAACGCAATCCGCATTTGGGATTCCAACAATATTACATTAAATTTGGATTATTTGCAAATTCTGAATTAGAATGATTCGAAAGATCGATGTAGATAAATCCCGGTATAATCCATTTTCAAAAACCTTTACAATTTTTTCATTTATGTTTTTAATTCTGGTTATAGATTTATAATATATTTAGAAAGGAAATAAATTAAAGGGATCGTTTCGAAAGATATTTACGGAACATTATAGTAGGTGGGTCAGACCCCCCCCCCCACATCCCTATTATATTCACATCGTTCCTTTTAACAACTAATTTAGAAAAGCCACTATTCTCGGGCAAAAAAAAGTGGCCACACCTTGCCAAAATGGACTAACGAATGTGACTCGAGTTTTTTTTGTCACTGTCATTCAGCATTTGGCTTCATCGCGCCATAATTGACATTCTGGATATTCAGAGAATTATAAATTTTTTTAATTGATAAAAAACACTGGTAACATAATTTTTGTTCAATTCGTTCATACGGGAGTTGAAAATGATATTGTAATTAAATGGCCTACAACAACGAAAAAATCTTCAAATACAATAAGTAGAGCAATTATTCTTCTTTAAAACCCAAAAGTTACTTTTCCAAATATTTGAACTGGTTGCTTAGAAAATGCATTTAATAAGCGGTGAAGCGGTAGTGACGTAAGCGTCTCATGTACCGTGGTGAAGTATCATATAATCGGCATATTTGAAAAAGGTTTTACGTTATTTTAGTCTTATAATAAATATTTTAGTCTATGTGACAGTTATCACCATATAATCATAATAATTATTCATAAAAATAGAATCACTGTTTTAGTGCATGTAGACCACTAAATATGTTAGGTATTGTTTTATCCAAACATCAGAGAGCCATGTTAACACGCCTTATATTCTGTACCACCTACTATATTCCATATCAGCCTACCATAGAAGAATTCTTTGAACTAAACAATATATAAGATGTATTTACGCTACAGTAAATATAATTAGCACGATACGTTTTTATGTAAATATTTCGAATTGTGGAATCTGTAACTGTGTATATTAAATAAAGGGTTTTGAAAAAAAAAAAAACACCCAAAGATCACATCATTGGGTGTTTAAAAAAAACAAACAATAAATCCAATAATATCAGTGGGATTCATGTCCAGGCACGTTCGTGAACTTGCTTCGACGTGTCATCCTTCCGGAGCTCAGTTTGTTTTTTAACTCGCCGGAGCGTGAATCTGTTTTTTCATTACCGAAATTTATTTTAAACAATTTCAATTAATAGTTTGTGAACTTGTGCACTTTACTTAGTGCTTCAAACATTGACTTGGATATTTTGTTTCATATCCCCTTGTTACAAAACTAATATATGTTACAAAATATAGATTCTACAATCGAATCTATTTACAATTGCTTCATTATATTTCCTGTAGCTTGGCTACATTTTATACAAATTCTAGTATAGTGGTCTGCATTGTACAAAAGTATAATGATGTATATTATACATCGATGGACTGACTTTATTACGGTGATGGGGCTCACCTTATTTATCATTAACTTAAAACGATGTAACTTTCGTAACAATAAAAACTAAATCTTAACCTAATTTTCCCGGACAGTCTGTTGCCATTTATGCGGGAAGGCCACCACCCTTCCTATATTGTCATAGTGTTATATGTTCATAAACACAGGGTTTGTGAGGCGCTGCAACGAGTCAAAAAACTTGATGTCTCCGGTGGATGAACTCACCCACCGATGGCACACCAAGCAACGGGTGCAGGTCGGCGTTCTTTAACCTCTCGGAAGAGGTTTGTCGGACCTCTTTTATCATGATCCCATTCTGAAATCGCTGAAGACTTTTAGCTGTATTGTCGGTCAAGTGAGTATATAGCGGGGGACCGTACAGCAGAGCTGGCCGGAGGACATTTATTAGTTTATATATATTATTTTGTATTATATATTTATATATTATTATTTTGAGACGCAGCGAGTTTGGTAAAGTTAGCAAGTGGTAAAGCCGGTAAGACCTCTGTCGTACTTTTTCTATATTATTACTGAAATGGGTAGATAAATGGAGATGCTTATCCCTTTAAATACCCAGTACATTGAGGAAGCCGGCGAGTTCTTTTGACCTCCTATAATGGTTGGAATTTTTTTGTTTTTCCAAAGCTCTCAAAATTTGAAAAGAAGTATGGCGGTAAAATAAAATAACATGGAATTTATAAGATTGAAAGGGATCCATATAATACTTGGAATAATCTCCAAAGATTTATATTTATTATATTACAATTACGCCCTTCGAGTACATACAGCCTCAGAAATCTTTGAAATAAAATACCCGATGATTTTGAAAATGTACCACCACAGCGTTACTAAAACTTTACAAATATTTAGATAGTATTAGTAACGATTTACAAAACTGTGGCCGTGCTGACGATGATTCTGGTCAGTAATCTAAAATACGACCGGGGAAAAAAAAAAATATTCTCATCTAAATGCATATTTTGGAAAAAAGAATATCTTAAAAAAAAAAAAAAAAAAGGGTCCTTTGAATTTGGGGGTGGTTGAAATATTCAAACTCTTGCTTTTTTTTTTTTTCTTAGCTCTCAAACTTATAAAATAGGATGTGGGAAAAATAAAGGAAAATTATTTTGGGCTAATGAGTGCCTTTCACTAAGGGGAGTCCCCCATTTGAAGGGTGTATGAGAAGGATATAGGGTGTGGAATGCCTAAAAAGGCGGATGGAATCAGGAAGGTAGTGAGAGTCTACCGAGGGTGGAGCCTAGGGGTACCTAGGCAATGGTTTGTAGTCGGCCAGGTCAAGCCTGGCCCGCCCCGGCAGGGGGCTGAAATAAGTCGGCCACTCGGCCGGAAGGTCTACCCTGCTTAAACAGGTAGATGGGGTCTTGTAGATTCGGTTGAGTCGGCCGGGAGATCGGCCTCGATATCTCGGCTGGGTGTAGTTCGTTCAGTCATCGGGTTCAATGACGTCGATCATCCTCCAGGCTTCGGCGGTCCAGCAGTGCTTCCATCTGACGGGCATTGGTGGTGGTTGAAGGTTGGAGAATAGTGGGTTGTGGCTATGTCTGAGTGAGTCAAAAAAATTGATGTGCCTTCTCTTGATAAAATCTTGAATGGTGAGCACTTCAAATTTTTTATGCATTTCGTCTGCCTTCATTCGGTCGAACGGGGTATGTTTGAGGGAGGTGCGGAGAACTCTGTTCTGAAATTGCTGGAGCGTTTGGAGAGTGTTAGGAGTCAGATACTTGAAGAGAGGGTTCCCATACATCAAAGCAGGTCTTAGGACGCTCTGGTGTATCAATCAGCAGCTTGAGGCGTACCGATAAAGCCGGGCTGTGAAGTAGGTGTCCGAGGCTGAAGAATTTCTTCCTAACACTCTTTAATTTCTTGCCGAGATGCGTTGTGAACGACAAGTGCCTACCGAGGGTAATCCCGAGGTAGCACAGCTTGTTGCTTACAGGGCACTCTTTGCCGCCTAAGACGAAGGATTTCGGGAGCTTCTTTTTTCCGGATTTGTAACTGAATATAATTCCTTGCGTCTTGGCCGGGTTGACTTGAATGTGGACGGCATTGAGTTTCTCGGAGATCCGTTGACTAGCGCTCTCAGCGAATTTCAGGGCTCTGGAGGGATTGATGCTAGTGCTGTAAACACCTATATCGTCTGCATACGCGGATACCTCGCAGTTGGGGTACGAGGCTCCTACGATGTGGGCGGTGTAAATGTTGAACAGCAGGGGGCCTAGCACCGATCCTTGGGGGACACCGGCAGTGTAGTTTCTTCGGGTCGTAGACGTAGTGCCTATACGAACCGAAAAAGTTCTGCCTGAATCGATTTTAAAATGGTTTTGGGGGTACTTGTTGGGGGTGGAATATTTGCTGCGAGAAAGTAAATAAAACAATAAGGTTCAAATTGCACTCGAAGTAAATAGTTCTGCAGCCTTCGAGAAAGTAGCACTTCGCCTAGAGAAGCGGCTCATCACAGACACTGCAATATTAAAATTGTCACATTTAGTAGAAGTTTACAGAAGTCATTTAAAGAAAATTATTTTTCCTAACGACAATTACAGAGGACAAAAAATTATAATTCAAAACGCCAATTTTTTAAATATCAACATAGATCAACTTGTCCGGGAGCATTCTAATCGCAAATAGTTTTTAATATAAATACGGTCTTACAGTCAGCAATAATTGCTGCTTACGAACCTAGGGATTATGGCTGTCACAGAAATATTCTCATTTCCGCTAAATGATGAGGTAACTGGATATGTAATTTAAATTAAGTATCTCATTTAGGTTTGACAAAAGCAAGTAAAGCGAATAGAGAAGATATATAAACTATTTATGAAAAAACACCAGATATGACCTGTCCTATAGTCGTAGAGAAATATCCCCCCACTTAGTCCTAAAGGTTTTACTTAATAGAACTGCGACATCATGAGAAATTAGCACTAACAACTAAAGTGAATTGACTAAATAGCTGATTTACAATTTAGGAGGGACGACGGAGGAGCGTGGGGCAAGACTACGCTTCCTCTTTTGCATGTGAGGGAGGTGACAACCATGTGGATTTGGGGGGTCTCTTGAATGCAAATTGTGAATATGGTATGAATGAGAACATTTATCACTATTACTTATTGCCTAATAAGGTAGATTGTAATTTTAGCACAATAAATAAGTTTCAATATATACAATTTATAAGTTATTTGTTCCATGTATACATCATGTGTAAATGTTTGCTTACCGATTCTTATATGCTGTTGAATTGTATGCACTTTCAGAAAATAAATCATATTTAATGTCTGTTTTTGTAATCTAAGTGAGATACTTTATTTAAATTACATAATCCAGTTACCTGAGCATTCACCGAAAATACATAATTTATTAAACAAACAAACCTGAAGGTAATGGCAGCAATCAAAAAGCGTCGAAACCTTTCGTTTTTATCCAGTATTTCCACATAGCCCCTACTGCTTATTATGGGAACACTGGCATTGAGGTAATTATATATGTTGTCAGGATGTGGTGGAAGCGTGGGCCTGAATGTATTGTTGTAATTATATTTGTATACAATAGGACCCGTCTTATAAGTCCTCAGGGCAGAATAAAAGATGTTAAACTAAAAAAAAAAAATTATATAATTGTTACTGGCTCATAAACTATTGTACTAATATAAGCTCGTTAATGCAATTACACTTATAAACGTTTTTTGAATATGTCGATAAAACTGATAACTAAACCATTTATGAGTAGTCATTCTCAGCGCGGGATACTGAAATCGCTAAGCTGCTACCTTAAGTGCATTTCCTAAGGAACCACTTTAAATATTTTTAAAAAAATGTCTGTTAATTTTTAAAGAAGAATAATTGCTCTACATATTTTATTAGAAGACTTTTTTCTTTATTATTAGCCGTTTGATTACAACATTACTTCCATATTCAACTTTCGTGTGAACAAATTGAAAAAAAATTGATACTACTGGCGATTTAGCTAATTATTTCTGTCCATACTAACTCAAGTCTAATTAGTAGGATAAAAATATAATCCTAATATTACTGTGATCAATAGTCTAATTTTTGTTTGTTTATGGTTCCCATCTATTATTCTGTGATGTCTTCATGTTACAGTAATACCTGAGCATAAAAGGATTATGGTGTTTAATAGAGGGATTTCTATTGGGTTGAATACTTGAATACCCTTAGGTGGTCATGTTATTCATTAGTCCACCAAATTTGGACGTGATTTTTAAATGAAAAGAAAATGAAAATAGAGTTTTTAAGAAATAAAAAAAAAACATTGAAAAGAAAAGAGGTAAACAAAGCTTAAATCTACTGGAACTACTTTGAAAATAGACATTGTGTATTTTTATACTGTTGGCTCACAGCTTGGAAAAATTTATAATTTAAAATTTGACGTGAGCTTAACTTCGTTTTTATACTGAGTGTATGAATGAGAGAGTGAAGGATCAGGCCGGGGGATTTGAGTTGTCGGTTATTTTTTTCCTGAAATTTTAGATGGATTATTTTAGGGGTGGTATGTGATGTGGTATACTATGGTATATAGGGTATTTAGGGTATGTTACTACTGTATGCTGACTACGCATGGGGACACATGTGGAAGTCGGTAAAGTTGTAAATAGCCGGTCCAATTTGGCTTTGGTTCAACTCCCGATACCTGCTGTCATCTGTGAAGCTGTCCTCGCCCTGCATACTTACTGTCAGCGGTATGTTGCTATGTGCTAATGATATACCAGTGGTCAGAGTTTTCCACTTCACTCAAGGGAACTTCTCCTTTGCCGTTATTGTAGAGTGCTATTCTGGTTAGAACACATTCGAAAATTTGAGGGTTTCATTGATAGCTTTAATGAGTTCCCGCTAGGAAAATAGTCCGCTAAAGATTCCACTAGAAATAACACGTAACACCGAGACTTAGAAATAGTAACCTTTCACTATTTTTCTTGAAACTCGTTTTATTTATAGAATGTTTTCCATTTCATTCCAGTGTCAAATGAAAAATGGCCGTTTGACATTTTACAAACTTGCAAATAATAAAATAACCTGTGTCGGGTCGTCAGGAGGGGGGGTGTCTAGTTACCCTAGCCCTTGTGACGAAGTGAGGGTTGATTAGACTTATGACATGGACAATCGTTTCATGATGGTCTTACTATATGACTCCATATTTGATAGGTATGTGCCCCGACAATGCACTATGTTCAGGAGAAGAGGTATAGGGTAGGTAGTGTAGGTAGTTTATGTGGTCTTTGAATGACCACGAATTCACAATCGGTATTTGAGGGTATGCTAAATCCGTCCGGATCCCAAAGGTGAGTGTGAACCGGAGAGAAGCAGACTGGATTGCCGTGGGAGGCACTGCTAGGAATCGGGCGACGACAACCGTTGTCTGCGAGGGAGATGTCTCTCCCAAGGAGCTACTAGTTTTAGCGAGGTGAAGGCAGAGAATCTCACTAGGAGAGTGTGGGGTCTGACTAGGCCGGACTAAAACATAGCGAGGCCAGGAAGATAGAGCTCCAGAGGGTTTCATAGAGGAGAAGGCCAAGTTCTTGAACATCACCGCAGCTGCAAGTCATCAGTAGCTAGTCGTCGGGAGCATGAATTACAGCCCGAGATCTGCCTCTATTTATAGTTAGTGGTGGCTTGTTAGGCCCAATCATCTGCCTCGTTATTGTATTCAATGATACCCAAGTATGCGGTGGGGCTTTCCAAGGGTGTCCTCGGCAGCCGTAGACCTGGCCTGGTAGGGTCGTTTTACTATCTGATGTGGGTAGCGTGTTCCCAGCTCTTAACTTAATTGACTTGCAGCTGGGACTTCTTTATTGTTTACAACATTTACAATGACTTATTTATGTTATTTACGTTTGTTTAAATTAATTTACAATATATATACAACAGAGTGATATAGGGTGATTTATCTTATGTAGTTAGCGGTTGCTACAACCTGTCTGGAATGTTTTTAGGATATTACAAGAATTACGGGTTACGTCTTAGGTTGGAAACATAGCCAGGACACTTGATCGTGTTTCTGCGTGCATGTGTGCTCATTCTGGATATGATTGGGTTGAAATTATGGCATTTTAGTCCTTGAAGGGAGTAGTGTACTCCGTACAAGTCCTAATTGCACAATTAGTTAAATTTATAGTGGCATTTTTATGAGAACAAGTAATTTCAGTTCTGTCAATTAATAACCCCTTTTTCTTTTGAGCAGCTCATGTTGAACCTACAGGCAGACGATTTTGTATGAAAGTCTGAGGACGAAGAGAACCTCAAATTGGTACTTATCCTCTTTAATATAAACGCCCCAATTCGTTTGATGAAGGTAATTACGTTGTATTTAGTAGATAGATAGTAGAATTTATCAACAAATTATTCAGGAAAAAGTTGGTATCTATCTCAAGTGTTAGTTCAGATCATATTTCAAATTTTAAGTTTCATCCCTTTCAACATTTTTGTTTTTATTTCTTCTGTTATTTCCTTTTATTTTTTGATATTTTGTTTACACTGATAGTACATTTAGTGGGCTACATGTAAAAAAATTTAGTGGGTTATATGTAAAGAAATTAGTGGGTTATATCTTCTCAAGATACATAGTCCAAAGATGTGTTTTTACTCTATCTGAACCATAAAAGATCGCCTAAGTGTTATAATCAAAACGTGGTCTTTAAGAATCCCATACTCGGGCGTGAAGACCTCCTCCTCCTCCTCGATGAGGTTACACAAGAGAGAGGTTGATGTCCACTTGCCAGCCTCCGACTTTCTCCTCACCAGTGCGGTTCTGTTCCTGTCTGTGGGAGAGTAGTCTTGTTGTACGAGTAGTTCCTGCTGTTTGGAGTATGGTGAGTGCACGCTACCTAACATCTGTTTCGTTACTTCAATTGAACACTATTCTTGAATAAAAAATGTCAATATTTAAATATATAATATTCATTATATTCTTAGGTCTGTTAGTATATTCCGGATGTGACTCAGTAAAGGTTCATTCGTCCAGAACACCTATCATGGAGTACAAGATTTGGCGAAGACATAATAACCAGTTGTAAAATAGATAAACTTGAGATTTTACTCAGGGTCGAGAGGGCAAATTCAAGAATATATCTAAAAAAATTAATTAAAAAAATATTGGTACACAGTCATCGCGAGAGTTTGGCTCAAAATAATTCATATTGGTAACATCTTATTTCGTCCAGGCTAGTTGAGTTGGTAGAGCACTCGATTGGATATCGGCAAGGTCCTGGGTTCCCAAATAAAATTAAGTATTTTTGATTTAAAGTTAGCAGTTTTTTTTTTTGATTACTTAAGAAAGTCATATTTTAATTTTATTTGATGGAAAAGACAAATGTTGTACATGTAAAAAAAGAGAAATGGCATTATCTCCTTCCAACTTGGTTGGTCTTCACTTTCGATATAGACCTGTCTGAAGGGATTCGGCACTATAGATATATGTCTCCTAGATATTATTTCAACTTGAAACCAAGAGAAATATATTTCAATACCACTCTCAACTACTAATGCAATAATTTCAATAACTCCTCGTCTGTGTACCCGTGAAGGACTAAAGTGAAAGAAAGTGACCCGAACACTAAAACCAATCTTTTGTCCCTTAACACTCTGCGTAATAATTTTTCGCTGTTATGTGGTTTTATCTAATAAAAGGTAATTGCTGGAGATCCTTTGACGTTTCGAAAATTGTCCTTCTTTTACTATTTATTTATAAGTAAATATTACCTATTATTATTAAATACCTAAGATCTTAGATATTTGTTTAGTTTTTCTATTTTACCAGTTCGTCGATGAAAGAATTTTAATTTATAAACAATCATTTATTACTTTTTGCCTATTTATGACTGAGTGATATTTCAATCGTTACCTGAGAGCAGTTATAGAGCTGTGACCATAGCCAAAACATGTTGACGACAACCTCTGAAACAATATTAAGTCGTGGTCTGAGAAAGGTGAAAAGTAACATTTATTTTTATTCCAAACCTATTTTTGTAGGAACATAATATATATATATATATATATATATATATATATATGTATTATATTTGCCTTAAAGGTTTAATTGCCCTATTGTATATTTAATATCTATAAGGCCCTGATTTAATATTTAACTGTAGAAATGGTGAATTTAATTCGTTCTTAGTCGATTTTATCGAGTTTTTAATGTCAATATTTTGGGTCTACAATAAATTACCTCTTCGTAGTACTGTGCAAATTATATCATAAACACTGTCAACGTTTCGCCTCGGGCCTCTTCAAGGATTGTAGTTATGAAAAATAAGATATGTATAATTAGATTTATGAAAACAATATGTATACTAATTATGTGTGTTTGAAAATAATATAAGTTGTAATGTTATGATAAAAATATTTCAAATGTAAAGATACTACAGGAATAACTGATACTACAAATTTAGTAAAATAACTGACTTTAGATATATGCATATAGAGAATATGATCGATCTTTTTGGTATCGTTTCAGCATTGGTACCATTACTGTAAAATATTTAAAAATTATAAGCTAGTGGATTCGTTGGATATAGTTGAACAATAATTAAAATAGAAACTAGTTTATAAATTTGATTTATATATAGACTTGCTTAGGTTGAAAAACAGACAAACCATTATGGAAAGGTTTCATAATGTGCTCGGTAAGGGGTAATAATCTATATCTATTTTTAATGAAGGCAGAAACCTGCTAATTTGTTTATAAGTATATCTATAATTATCTATAAAAATAACTATGTCAATATCATCAAGCTCAAGCCATTTGTATATTTTAGTCACACAGAATGGTTTGTATTGATATGGCTATGACGCGGTTTAACATTTAAAATATTTTTGATCTAACAGAATGCCCAGTGTTAACATTTTGTAAAACACTCTACAAATGGTATTGGTATTAAAGTAGCGTGGAGCTGTAGTCAGTAGTTTCCCTTGTGTAGCTACTTGTGCTAAGTACTTCCAAGTCGAAAACAGAAGGGTGTTCAAAATTATTACTTACGATTGTACAAGCAGTCGTTATCCGACACGATGGGTTCGGTACTCGACGGGAGCGTGTCTTCGTATTTGTATTTGTTCTTCAAATCTCACAACAGTAAAGTCATTTTAAACACTACATCAATGACGTAGTAAACTATTAAGACTCTATGCATGAGGAGTGGGGGGTTGAAACGGTTATAGATATGTACGAATTGTAAGTGAGGGTTTGTGAAAACTTATTAATTATTATAGGGGCTGCTTCATTTTACCTCAAGTACAGGCAGGTTCCTTAATTGAGAAGGGAGGCGGAGGGTGTATACCCATAGAGACAAGGGCTTCTAGGTCCCAGGGATTGCTCAAGTCGGCCTAATTCCCACAGCACAAGGCAATGAGATACACGATGCCATTGCTGGTTGGGCGCCAGTCGTCCAAGGTTTACTATTTATTTGTACGCCTCATGTCAAGCCACACTTTAGTGACTATGCTAAAATGACGCTCTGATACGAACTCTTATCTATGCTGGTTAGGATATGAAACGAGAAAATGTCTTCCCATTTATTTTTAAACTTCATCATGCTGTTTTTCCGGTTATGATTAATAATAATAACAATTAATGACGGTATCACAAATAGAAATTTATAAATGGTTAATATATTTTTACTATTTTATTTTGTAAAATATATTTTCAGTGTTATATATTATGGTCATATTACATTTGTTAATAACCCAGTTCAAACTGTTTTTTTATCAGGCATTTATTTTGCTCTCATTAAATAACAAAATTATATTAATTTATTATGAATTCACCACTATTATCCATAACTTTCTTCCATCTTCCTGGCAGTTTATCAATTCCTTCCTTGTAAAATGTGGCATACCTCTTGTTGACTGACGTGGATTTTGCTTCAATATTGCCTTTAAAAGGTTGTCGTCAAAGTCAGAAGGACGTCCCGCCCTCGGTTCGACTTTTAAGGTCGTAACTCCAGAACGGAATTTTATAAACCAATTTCTGACTGCCCTATCAGTTATTAGTCCTTCACCATATACACTCCATATTTTTTCAGCTGTCGCCCTTGTACTATTGCCTTGTTTAAATTCCCAAAGCATTACATGACGAATAAGTACTTTTTGACTCTCCATTTCAGAGGTTTAAAAAAACAGTTTAACGTAACGTGTATCACACAAAACAGTTGACAAAATACTAATCGGAAGTTACTTATGACTCGACCTGATAGATTAAGTGCGATTAAAACTTTTTTTTTTTTCTCTCCTTCATAGCCCCTTTAAATTTACAGATAATTATAGATTCTTAGGCTAATCTATTTAAACATTTTTGTATTTCTTATATACAGGTTTTTTTTTGGTTTATTTAAATACTCTTTATTGGGCTATAATTACAATCTGCCTTTTATAAGGCAGTCAGTAATTGCGATAAACGGGCTCATTCATACCATATTTACAATTCATCATTCACTCATTCATACAATATTTACAGACAGCCCAGAGACCTCCCAAATCCACATGTGAAGAGAAAGCGGAGTCTTGGGAAGTCCCCCACGCTCCTCCGTCAGCCGCGTCACCGGATACTAGCCAGTGGAGGCTGACCAAGAGCGCGAGAGCCACAGACGCTCAGGACATGATTGGAGTAACTGGCCATTGCCAGGACCCCCGCTGTCACGCGTTTATAGCAGGTCACGAGGCCACTGCCCTTTTAGTCTCCGAGGAGGATTATAGGGATGAGTGGCGCAGTGCAATGACTGTGCTACAGGATTAGGGTGGTTGGAAAGGCTACTGTGGAATTTCATAAACTTGGAACGGATGAGTTCTAGAATGTAGGGTATATTAAGGTCGTTATGAAGGGTTTTGTTGCTGACATAATAAGGGGCATTTACTATTGTTCTCAGGACTTTTGATTGAAAGGATTGGATACGCTTGATGTTCGACTTTTTTGCTGTCCCCCATAGCTCTATTCCGTATGTCCATATTGGTTTAAGTATAACTTTGTAGATTAGTAGTTTATTTTCTATTGAGAGATGGGATGTCCTTTGAAGTAGTCTGTACAGTTGTCCAAAGCGTCTGTTTAGTTCTTGTCTTTTTAGTCTCGTATGTGGATTCCAGGTCAGTCGTTTGTCGAGGTGGAATCCTAAGTATCGTACTGTCTCGAATACAGGGAGAGGAATAGAATTAAAATAAACTAGTGGACAAGTCTTGTGACAAAGGGTGAAAGTAATGTGGGAACATTTTGCTTCATTAACTTTGATCCGCCATTGATTACACCAATACTCGATCTCGTCAAGGTGTTTTTGAAGGTTATGGGATGCTATGTCGGGGTCTGGGTGGGATGGCAAGACTGCAGTGTCATCTGCAAATGTGGCCAAGAAAGTATTGGGAGTAGAGGGGACATCAGCGGTGTATAGGTTATAGAGGATGGGGCCCAGGACACTGCCCTGTGGAACTCCTGCATTTATGGGATAGTAGTTAGAGTATTCTAAACCACAGCGGACTTGGAAGAAGCTGTTTGAAAGGTAGGACTGTAGGACTAGGAAAAGGGTCTGTGGTAAATATCTTTTGAGCTTGCAGAGCAAACCTGCGTGCCAAACCCTGTCAAAAGCTTGAGCTATGTCAAGAAAGGCAGCAGTGCAATACGGTTTGGTTTCAAGGGCTGAGGAGATGTGATCAACAACGCGAAGGCCTTGTTGAGCAGTGGAATGTCGTTAGCGGAAACCAAACTGGTGTGTGGGAAAAGGGTTTTTGGATTCAACAATGGGAAGTAGACATTTATTAGGAGTTTCTCAAATATTTTTGAGAGGATAGGGAGTAGGCTAATTGGACGATAAGATGAGGCGTCATTGGGTGTGTCGGAAATAGGTGGACAATTGTCGGAGGTCAACAATTGTCGGGGGGCCGTCACTAGGGGAGTGCCTGATCACTCTAGCCCTGGTGACATGTGCGTATTGTTGTAGTTAATAACATGGACCATGTTCCATGTAGGCGTTAATATCTGACTCCATTTATTGATAGGGATGTGTCCCGACAAGACACTGTGTTCAGGATGAGGTTCAGAGGTTCATAAAGAATAAGACCAGTTTTCAGAGTTCAAGCGAGAGATTGGCAGCGTAGTAGGTTCAAGTCGTCAGAGGTCTGCTAGAGGCTGTGAGGCAAAGTGCCGTCGTAGAGGTAGTAGGCATAGCGAGAGTAGACTAGTGGAAGGCTGAGTGGGCTTACTCCCAGGGCCCCGAGGCCCTGGTCGGATCGCGACTAGTGATGCGGCTGTGGAGGCTAAGAAACAGAGTGTGTTTTCAGGGCGAAACTTACTGATATAAATATTGTACCCCCCTCCCTCGGGGAAGGCGGAGTCTGTCTGCAGGTGGTCTGTTTTATTATCCCGTTGGTCCAAAAGGGTGTGCTTTATGATGTCCCGCCTCCTGAGTTACGTGACTAAGCTGTTCCTAGCATGATTTTTGGACGGCTGGGACGTGACCGAAGGTCTATTCTAATAGGGGTAAGTGTGCTTGCCCTATGTTTTATGGCAGGACCCTCTGAGTTACTTGTCTACCTCTGCCGATCCCTCTATGATTTATTACCAGAAGTTACACAGATTTGCATTTCTATTATAATACATTATGAACCAGAGTGTAGGGTAATTTACATATATTTAGCTCTTCGCTACAGGGTGGTTTACTGGGTTTGGTGAACGGGACAATAATGGAATGTTTCCAGAGGAGAGGAAAGTGCGTCGTTCGGATTATGCAATTATATATGTAGGTTAGGAAGATTATGGCTTTTGGAGGAAGTTGTTTGAGAATTTGAGGAGTAAGGAGATCATATCCAGGGGATTTTCGGTAAGGTAAGTTTTTCAGAAGGTATTTAACCTCAGAGGGGTTAACGGCTTTTGGTGGAAGAGAGAAAGGAATAGGTGAAGTGAGGAAATCTTCCACAGTTGTGCTGTGAGTATTTTTTGGGGGTTTTTTTTCTTAGCTCTCTAATTATAAGATTAGGGATGAGGGAAAAATAAAGGGATATTTGGGTTGAGCGGATCCTTGTAATAGGAGACCTGCTTGAAGGTGGTGCGAGGGAATTAAGGAGTGTGGGAAGCCTCGGTTAAGGTTGATAGTTGCGGTACAGTGGTGAGAGTCCACTGGTGGCTGGGCCTAGAGTCTCTCTAGGTGTGTAGTGCAGTCTTATTTAGTTGGATAGCAGTGTTGGGTGCCCGTCAGAGGCTTGTTGTTGGTGGGCCAAGCGCCGTGATGACCACCATTTGGTCTGCTTTACCAGATCTTAAGAGTTGCCATCTTGCCGGCAGCGGTGGGGGTGTCATGTCTCGGAACAGAGGGTTTTGGCTATGTTTCATTGAGTCAAAGAACTTTGGTTGGGATTGTCTTCTTTGGATGGTTTCGGTGATGGTGGGGACTTCGAACTTTTCGTGGATGTCGGGAGCCTTCATATCACGAAATGGGGTATGCCATAGTGCCGTGCGCAGGATTTATATAGAGGTTTTGTTATTTTATAAAAATTATATAATGAATAAACAAGTATAATGATATAAATTATACGTGACTGGACTGAACTGGCTCTAATAAAGGTGATGGGGCTCACCTTTTTGATCATTAAAACTCCAAATAGTAAGAGTTTATTTAAATTAAAATCACCAGTGCCTTCGAGCAAAGTTATTCATACAACTGTCTATGTTTAAACAAGTGCATCTTCTGGACTTGTAGTGATCATCCATTAATTTATTTGTTTGTTAAATTGAATAATTTGACTCTAGGTTGTCAACTAAGTTGGCTGCTATTTATAACATAAAACAGTTGTAAACAGCTAAAATGTTTGGAATGAAAAGAAGTCACGATTCGTAGTAGGCTCTCAGAACTCTTTCATGTATAATTATTTTTTTGTTAATTTACCTTTACTGATTAATTACCTTAATTAACTAATCAGCATATTTCTGGTACAGTTTTCACTGTCAGAAGGAATGAATTTACCTTGGTACAAACAGGTGAATGGGCGCTGGCTCGGTGCCTGAATGAATGTCCAAGCTAGTCACTGATATATTTTATATATATACATATCATTGTACTGTATTATGTATTATATAATAGCAGATATAATATAAGATATGGTGAAGTGTTGTAGAATAGAGACAGAGCGGGGGCCGTATACTGCCACATCCTCATTACCTCGAGGCCAGTGAGCCCTTCTGCCTATTGTCCTATCAGTCCATCTTGTCTCGTACACTATTAATTGTATTCACTACTTGTATTTTTCCTATTGCAACCATGATCAAACTACAAGATACCATACAGAGTACTTCCGCCGAGTTTCTAACTAATTTAGTGTCCTTTACCATATACTAGTTTTTTTTAATTACATTCCTCTTCCTGTTTCCGAGACAGTACGGTATTTAGGCTTCCAAAAAGGCTAACATAGAACTCACTCACGAGACTAAAAAGGCAAGAACTAAACACTTTGGACTATTTCGAACGACATCCCATCTCTCAATAGAAAATAAATTACTAATCTACAAAGTTATACTCAAGTCAATCTGGACATTCGGAATAGAGCTATGGGGGATAACAAAAAAGTCGAACATCAAGCGTATTCAATCCTTTCAATCAAAAGTCTTGAGAATAATAGTTAATGCTCCTTATTACGTCATCAACAAAACCCTTCATAACGATCTTAATATACCTATTTGAACTAGAAGAAAAAAGAAGTTTATGAAATTACATAGTACCTATTCAGCCACTCTAATCCCCTAGCACAGTCATTACACTGCGCCACTCATCCCTATATTCCTCCTAGGAGACTGTAGCGGCAGGAGTCTCGAGACCTGCTATAAATACGTGACAGTAGGAGTTCTGGGAATGCCCAGTTTCTCCAATCATATCCTGAGCGTCTGTGTCTCTCACGCTCTTGGTTAGCCTCCACTGGCTCGTATCCGGAGACGTGACTGATAGAGGAGCGTGGGGGACTTCCTAAGGCTCTGCATCCTGTTTCTCATGCGAGGGTGTGCCAACCTTGTGGATTTGGGAGGTCTCTGGGCTGTTTGCAAATACTGTATGAATGAGTGAGTGAATGAAAAATTGTAAATATGGTATGAATGGGAATATTGAACACAATTACTTATTTGCCCAATAAGGCAGATTGTAATGTTATCATTATAAAGGTTTTGTGCCTGGCCAGTATCTAGTCGGGGCTCTGCCAAAGATAGAATATTTTAATAATATGCCTTAAAATTGGCAAACTATCTCCTGGGAAATTAATTTAGTGGTCACACCACGCCTCCGTTGCCAGCGAGATCTCAGTCTTTATTATTATAGAACTTTATTGTGCAATAATTACAATCTGCCTTTTATAAGGCAATAATAATACAGATAAATGATCTCATTCACCATATTTACAGTCATCATTCACTCGCTCATTTATACAAATCTCAAAAGATCTCAGTCTAAGATGATTCATATTGGGAATATAGTGCAGGCTAGCTCAGTTGGTTCCGAACTTTCAACTACATTTATTTTTAATCACTAAACGATTTTGTGAGATGGCTGCTCGGTATTAAACAAAATGGGTCACTTTAAATTGATTTTTATTTCGATTGTTGGTTCAAGAATCTCCTCTTAGGTTCCTATCTGAGTATACTCGATTTTGATTAGAAAAAAAAGTGACTAGATCCATTCAATCATAAGCCAAAAATGTTGGCTCGGAAATTGAGAATGCAGGAGTAAATAAGAGAAATGCAACTTAGAACAGAAAATTCAAGTCATGAGAGATGTGTCAAACAATAAACATAACATATTATTCGAGTTTCAACATTTACCACTTATTATTTTTAGGGTAGTTGGGGAACTAAATGGCATATAAATCCGAATTATCACCCTTCTAAAAAAAAGAAACACGTGTTGATTTAATTTATTCCTCATGTCTGTGGCAATTTTAATGGCTGTTTGTTACAGTTTTAAGAGATAAAATACAGCTTACATCTTGGAAATAACCTCATCTTTCATCTCGTATCCTGCTCAAAATTACATACAAAATTAATATATTTATATTTTTAACACCAACTAATAGATTAATAATTGAAACTTTTGTTTTATGGAAACGGATCCGTTTTTACGAATAAGTAAATCCTTGGCATAGGCATGTTACTTCTATCTTGAACAGCGGAATCAAATTAAATCAATTTTCAAAAGACAAATATTCGCTTGGCTTTGTGGCCACTCTATTATTTATTATCATTCTGACCCGGACTTCCAGAATTCGGTTTCCGATCATGTCAGTATATTATATCTATGGCAGTTAATTATTAATAGAATCAAATTTTCATTATATGAACACCTTTTTTGATTTATACAAACAAAGAGGACTTTGGGATTTATATAAACAAAGGGGACTTTTTGATTTATATAAACATCTTGATTTGAAAAACTACTAGACCAATTATTAATTAGGATGTAAGAATTCGTTCAGACTTATTTATAATATACTATTCACGTTCATACAATATGTACACACACACAATCTGATCCTAACTGATCGCCTCTCGCATGTCATTTGACGGAGCCAGAGATAGGACAGGAGTGCCACAGACGCTCAGGACATCAGTAGGGTTGGTGGCAAGTTTCAGGAACCCATACTTGTACATATTTAGAATAAATCGCGAGGCCGCCGAGGACTGTAAGGGCGAGATGTTACTGGATAAACAGTTGACAAATGGATTTGAATGAGCGAATAGGTTAGGCACATGGGGACCACCGTGAAGGGTTGAGTTTACAATTTAAAAACGAGGGTTGATTACACTTCTTAGGACTTTGGTTTAGAATGTTTCAATTTCTTCGATGCTTGAAGGTTTTGCAGTACTCCACATTTCTAGTCCGTATGTCCAAATTGCTTTTAAAAACTGTTTGTAAATGTGAATTTAGTTATCTAGTGTGTGGTTAGAGTCAGAATTATTAGACTTGTTTTCGCTAGCGTAACGAAAGTCGGAATGCCTATAACGGTTTACTACATTTATTTTTTTCCGTTTTAATTTAAACAGAAATTCATGTCATTTGACTATAAATAATTAATTTAATAGGCTAATATGTCCTCACAAAATTTCAAGAAATATTACAGATAAATCGTGAGTTTTAGGGTGTTTTTAGTATGAGTGAACACTAGTAGGCGACTGCTCTAGGCCTTCTATGTTGACTTACCCCCCACATAGGCCAATATCCTGCAATCCCATTGGTTGCCAGCGGGGGGTGTGTCCCCTGCCGCGCCCGTTGATTGGCTGCTCTGTTCCCGCCAGCCCGCCAATACGTGTCTGCTCTATTCCAGTCCATGTTATTCACAAAGACTTCCCACCAGCTCCCTCCCTTTTAAATGCAACTAGCAGAATTACCCTGCCCGGGCAACTTCAATCAATTTTTGTGTATTTACTGGGTTTTCATTGTAAATTGCTATGGAGTTCATTTGGATATTGTTTTAAAAAGGACGAAAATCCTAATTTGTATTCGGTGTTACGACATTTCAAATGACTGTTTCGGACAGATGTAGAGTGTAAGTGCGGACGAAATATCTGGTTTATGCAAACGTGAGCTGAAGCTCGTTCCGTTAAGAAGTAAGAATGCTAAGAACAAAAACATCGCAGATTTTTCGCCTGCTTTCTCTCTGAAAAATAAAACAATTGGAATTATATCATGTGGAAAATAATTCTCACGTCGTTAGCTCCTATTTGTTCTAATCAATAACACTTCTACCGACCAACTCTGAAATATGTATTGGGACAATTATAACTGGACAAGCTTTAACTAAGCCCTTCCTGTCCACATCACCTCCCCATTACAAATTATGATACATATTTAGTTCTGGAGAGAGTACAGTTTGTCGGAGTTGGTAAAAATTATTAAATATATCTGAAATTTTATAGTTAATAAGCCATACACTTGCCAACTGGGACATACCGATTTCCTAATAGTATCAGGTATGTAAAGCAGTTCAAACAAAAACTTAATTGACAACTCACTATAACCATTGATCTAATACATCACAGTTCGATGATTTTCTCGTACTTTGATCGGCCTTGCCGGAATTTCTTCTTTCTTTGATCGAAGTGTGTACTCCTGTCTTGATCCTTGACGATGAGGTACTTCTCATTGGTACTCTACAGAACAATCCTACAAATATGCCTACAACTCCAATTAGAGAAAAATAATGGTCATGGCCCTTTCTTTTGCTTAATGCGTTATGATAGCTCAGTTTAGTAACTGCATCAGCACCATGCGTGAGCAACCGCACACCGCACAGAGACGAGGATGCTTTCGATACAAACTAGAATCCACCGTTGCAGGAATTGTCCTCACTTGACTTAGGATAAGCTGGTACACATCTGTTAAGATGACCAATCCTAAATACAATTATGGGCAGGTATGTCTTCCGCCCTTATACCGTCGTGTCATTCCTATTCTGCATGTCATTCACATTCAATGGTTGTGAATTCATTACATCGCAACATTTTCAAAAGGGTTATTAGTTGTACATTAATGTCATAATCATTCAAAAATAATACTTAAAATATTGCAAAAAAATTTAAAACATAAAAATGAAGTATTTAATATTTTTTAAGCCGGTTTTAAAAGGTCATATGGATTTTGTAATTTCTTATTAAAAAAAAAATTGTTTATTGTCAGCATTGAAGCGTTTGAAAGTCTATTGAGCACCCCTTCGTCACCTTCCACCCAATTAATAATTTCTTCGCACTCGATGCTTTTTTCCAGTAATGTCTTGTCTTGGATTCACAGTTATTTCTTCGGACATAAGTATTAAATGAAACGCAACGGCGGTTGGCGTACATATTGTAATAAAGGATTAGTCAATGTAAACAATGACAAGTGTCGAAATAGCGATGCAATTTGATGCAAGAAGAACTTTGCAAGTAGCTTGTGTACATATTTTGTAAAGAGGTTATGGGCACTTTTACGTCAGCGCTCTCGACGTCGTCCAGCGTCCTTCATTGGTGGAATATTTTTTTCTTGAAGAAGATTTAATTAACCGCCGAAGAGAAGCCGGTGATGTTCGCCACGCGATCAATTTCCGCCTGCCGCTTACGTAAACCTCTAGATTATTAATCTACTTTTGGGTTATTTAATTGACTCGAGCACACCAACGGGAACCGACAGCTGGCTCTTCTGGTCTTCCGAGGGAAAAGTAATGACAAAGAAATGGGGAGTCGGTCTGTGAGCGGGTGAGGAAGGTTCTTGAACGGTTTTAAAAATCGTCTTTTCAACAGATAGACTAACAGGAAAATTATTAACACTGGCACAGCGGGTTTGGTTAGTGACGCATTTTTTTAAGTATAATGTTTGTCTAGCATACTTCCGCTCATTATATCGCGACCAGACAACTCAGTATAATAAAATCTATTGATTTATACTACTTTTAAAATGTTAGATAAATTTGAAAGAGAGAGAGGGGGGAGGGAGGAAGAGAGAAAGAGGGAGGGAGGGAGATAGAGAGAGTTTCTATATTAACCTTAATATAGAATATAGACAAATCGGTATTCAGACAAACAATGACACATTGAAACACTGATGGAAGACATTGGGTTGTCTCATCAAATTTTCCACAGATGTCTACACTCTCCTGTCCTGACTAGTTCGTTCTTAAGTATCCTCTACAAGCCAGTTCTCAACAAATAATTATTTTTGGTAAAATAAAAAAAAAGGAAAAATGAATTTGGATATCTTGGCATAGATATTACTAGTTAATAATTATATGTTTACAATAGAAAGGGTCTGTTTAAAAATGATTCATTATATTTTTTTTATATTAAAAATCTATTGAAATCAGCCCCTGCTGTGACTTTATCTATGGAATTTTTTTTGCATCTTGGTTTTTAATTTGTCTTCAACCAGGAATGAAAAAGGATCACAAGTTACATTCGGTTCCAGAATTTTTTCAAAACTTTCTTAATTTTTTAAATCCAAATACTGACCAGCATATTTCGAGGTGTTGTATTTAAGAATTTCAGATGTATTCAATGACTTATAATAGCGCCATTTAGAAGACACAGACAGGCACAGATAAAAAAGATTACCTAAATGAAAACAGATAAATCAACCTTCCTACCTACCAGGTACGGCTCTGCATCAATTTCGAGGTCTCCGCCTACTCCTGAAGGTCATCTGTGACTGAAGTTAAGTGGCCGATGCACAATGATGAAGACATCGCTACAGGAGAAGAAGATGACCCGAGAGTCGGTCGTCTAGATGGATGACAATACGGTCGTGGGCACATGGCGCTATTGTCTTCCCGCCATAAATATTTTTGGCGGGTGATCATTTCGTAGGTGTTCTCTCTGCCTGCCTGGAAATTACCTCTATTATTATTTTCTCAATTATTATCAACAGTTTTCTGTGATTATTCATTCAGTGAGTTTTAAGTTATAAACAAATGGAATAAAGGGCCAAGAAAGGGACTAACAGGATCTTTTTTTTTGTTTATTACAGTATGTTTATTAAGTTATAGTTAGGCTTATAATTACTTTTGACTTTATTATTGATTGTTAGCCAAAGAAGAAACCTACGGCTTCGTGTCCCGATCTTGTCAGTAAATTATACACCCCATCACCTCAGCAAAACTATATCACTTTACAGTTTACTATAATTAGGCTTAAATGACACCAATTGTGCGCGCTCGCCTCTCTTCAATACTTTTCTTTATTTAGTATCGCTTATGGCAGACCACGTCATGCTATGACAATTATAAAACACAGCAAACATTAAAACATTAGTCAACATTTAAAATATGAATAAATGCCCAATACATTGTTATAAACAAAAAAGTTAATAGCTAAAAGGAAATGCAATCAATGTTACAAACGAAAATCAAGGAACACTCACCTCTATATAGCAATCACCCAGCCCAACAGCCTTAGTAATACTGACCGAAATGGGAACAATTTATCTAGATGATATAGTAAGGCTAAGTGCATGTATAGCAGTTTACTATATTTAATTTCGATATGTGGATTTGGGAGGCCTCTGAGCTGTTTGTAAATATTGTATGAATGAGCGAGTGAATGATGAATTGTAAATATGGTATGAATGAGAACATTTATCTCAATTACTTATTGCCTAATAAGGCAGATTGTAATTTTAGCACTATAAAGAAGTTATATTGAAACTTTGGGTATGAAGCTCCAAGAGTTGCTACAATGTGTGACCAATTAATTACTATTTGCCAACTTATTTTTTATTTACTAGTTTTTATTGAGGCAAGAAATTTTTCCGTTCTGTTATCAAAAGTACAGCTATCCGATCAAAAAGACAGTAACAGATTACTTGAAGGAACTCACCAACGGGGGATAGTTTTGGACCGTTCTCGAGATCAGGAATAAGCCCATTCTCTTTTTATTAGTTTATATACTGTTTTATATACTGTTTATATATATCTGGGAGATGGGGTATCAGAAATAGCCAAGTGGGGATTCATGGTAGAAAAAAAGTTTGAAATAATTGAGATAACTATAAACTGTAGCGTATGATAGCAAGAAGGTGGGCTCCCTCGACAGCAGTCTGTAGTCCATTAGTGTCCACCACAGAATGAACACACTGTGCCTTCAAACTGACCATCTAAGGCGGGGTGCGGCTACAAGATCCGATTCTGCTTGTTGGTCCAATCTGCCACTCCCACATGTATTTATATATTTTTAGTATTATATTTAAGGTTATATACATTGAGGACGAAAACAGGACTTATGAAACACTTGAATGACGCCAAAGCAATCGTGAGTGATTGCCCGTTCGAGAATAGGACATACTGGACAGGTCCATTTGTCCCTTCTTCTTCTCAGTCTTGAGAGATCGACCTGCGAGGAATGCGATAATGGACTTTTCGAGTCGTCACGAGGGGGGTACCAAGGTGACTGGAAGGTGATACCCCTAGCCCTGGTGACGAAGTGAGGGTTGATTAGGCTATGACCTGGACAATTGCTTCATGATGGGTCTTACTACCGTACTATCTGACTCCATATTTGATAGGCATGTGCCCCGACAATGCACTATGTTCAGGAGAAGATGTATAGGGTAGGTAGTGTAGGTAGTTTGTGTGGTCTTGGAATGACCACGAATTCACACTCGGTATCTGAGGGTAGGCGAAAACCGTCCGGATCTCAAAGGTGAGTGTGAACCAGAGAGAGGCAGACTAAATTGGCGTGGGAGACACTACTAGGTAAAGTTTGTAGGGCCACGGCAACCGTTGTCCGCGAGTTTTAGTCCGCGAGGAGGTGCTAGTTTTAGTGAGACGAAGGCAGAGAATCCCACTAGGAATGTGTGGGGTCTGACAAGGCCGGAGTAAAACATAGCGATGTTAGGAAGAGAGATCCAGAGGTTTTCATAAATGAGAAGGTCAAGTCTTGAAACATCAGTGCAGCTGCAGGTCCACCAGTTAGAGAGCCGTTGCTAGAATGATTTACAGGTTTTTTTGTGTTTTTTTCTTTCCAAACCTCACCTTCAGCTTGTTGCCGACACCAAACTCTAAAACACTAAAAACAAAACAAACTAAAACCTATACCTAGAACCTAAGACTAAAGTTTTCCATCCGCGACAGCGTCCTGCCATCGATGGGGAAACGGAGCGGGGGTTATAGTGTTAAACATCGTTTAATTAACACCGGGTTTGTTAAATATCGTAAGGAGTCGAAAAATTTTATACCTCTACGTTGGATGAATTCATCCACCGTAGGCAGCTCAAATATCTTATGAAGATCACTGTTTCTTCGCTGCTCGAATGAAGTACTTCGGACCACTTTCATCAGTATACCGTTTTGGAATTGTTGGAGTTTCTTAAATGTCGTATACGTCAGATGACGAAATAGGGGTGCACCATACAGCAGAGTAGGCCTTAGTAAGCTCTTTTATATCAATAGCTTGAGACGCAGTGATAGATTGGAGGAAGTCAATAAATGCGTAAGACGGTAAGACTTCGGTCAGTGGTGGCTCGTTAGTAGCCAATGATCTGCAGGGTTATTCTGGCCAACAAAATTGCAGGGTGTGGTGACGCTTTGTTCTTGGCAGTGACCCAGGCCTCGGTCTGGGTCGCTTGCTACCTGCTTTTACCCTTCCAGCCTCAGACTAGTTTTTGCAGCTGCGTCTTTTATTGTTTACAATATTTACACTGGTATGACTTATGGTTTGGTAATATTATTTACATTTTTTAAATTAATTTACAACATACTATGACCAATTTACAATGTATATAATATAGAGTATAGGGTGATTTATGTTATGTAGTTAGCGGTCGCTAAAGGACTATTAACTCTTCACACGTCATCGCTGAGTGCCGTAAAATACAAACTGCTCGACAAAGAACGACTGCAAGGAACGCTCAAAGCTCAACTTCCTCGTAAGATCCGCTAGACTTAGACTATTCAACATGAAACATAAAACTTGACAGGCTCCAATTCTCACTCTAATCACTCGAGTTGATAAGTTTCTTTGAATCAACCGAGTTGATTAATGCCGGGGTAAAGCCGGCTTTATCTGTTCTCGGCAGCCAAGTTGATAGGAACTTTCAACATTTACAGCGTCTATAATTTAACGATAATCATCAAGTGATTTGTAGTACTATACTACAATAACTGTACTATAATAACAATTTTATTAATAATTGCAACTAATTAATCGACTTAAATGTAATCGATGAATAGAACATTTGAACATTCTAAGTCACACTTAATAGAGCTTTGATATTCGTATTGTTAAAATTGACATGATTCGTGGATAAATTCACTTATTACTTTTAAAGACAATTATTAATAATATAAGGTCTATACAATTTCATTATAAATAATCAGAGTTTTCTCTGTTTCTTTTTAATGGATCTGTTTCCTTTATTTCGTTTTATATTTATATCAGTCAATTAGAATTAAATCAACATTACGTGTTGATCACAACTATTTCAGGGTTATTGGCTCACAGACCATCTCTCCATCCGATCCAACATATCTCTTTTTCGTTTAGTAAATTTAGTAGAAAATTCGAAACGGATTCTCCATAAAAAAACGTTATTACATCATTATTGACACTTCATGACGTCTATAGTATCATAGTATCTTTAAGGCATTATACTTATTATTATTCAGTTTATGTCGGGACTTGAGTGGACTGTAATAAAAAAATAATCACATAGCTGGGTCTGTCCATCTGTACGGCTATGATAAAATTCTGTCTTACTTTTTACCTTAAGTCGGCTGTCTTGTTTAAGAACAAAACGATTAAAAACGGTACTACCGCTTATACTTAATTCGTAAACATATAATTTCAGGAAAAATTGAATGAAAAAGGTCCAGCGTTTGTCAAGAAGACCTATACTTCTTCGTGACAATGCTCAATCACATGTTTGTCAGTTGACTTCAAAATAATCAAGTGATCTGAAAATAGAAGTTTTGCCACATCCACCACATTCGCCTGACTTGTCAAATGACTATCATTTTTTCAGAGTGCTTAATGCATTAAAAAAAAAAACAATATATAAAATGATATAACATTTTAATTTCTCGAATTTATTGATTCAAAGTCAAAACGTTTCTTTAAACAAAAGATAAAAAAATCTTGTTGGGTGGTGTGCGAAATGTATTGAAGCTAAGGGCAGTTAGTTTTAATTTTTCCTTTTATTTTGCGTAAATTACAATATGCCTTAATTAGGCAATAAGTAATTATGATAAATGTTCTCATTTATATCATATTTACAATTTTCATTCACTCGCTCATTCATACATTATTTACAAACAGCCCAGAGACCTTCCAATGGTTGTCACCTCCCTTAAATGCGAAAGAGGAAGCGGAGTCTTGTGAAGTTCCACTCGCTCCTCCGTCAGCCGCGTCATCAGACGAGCCATACGAGTTAGACGAAGAGCGCGAGAGCCACGACAGTTTTAATTAAAAATAATATCTTAAAGCTTGTGTTTTCTCATTAGCCTCTTGCTCTAGGAAGTGACATTTCTAATGTTTCATCATTATATTTAAAAGGCTAGTAACTGATTCTCGGAGGTAAATTACTACTATTGGTAATCGAACCCGGTATCCTTAAACGTTGAAGATCAATAGAACAGCCATTTCATATAGCTTCACTTTTTGAATTTTAAATTAATAGATTTTTATCTTACTAATAATAAGGATTAACACCATCTAACAACAAAATTAGTTTTTGGCCGTCGAATAATAAAAAATTTATTTCAGAAACCACTCTAATTAACTCCGTACTATAACTCAAATGTCTCAACAAAGCAGTTAAAGGAACTCATAATGAACAGAAATAAAACAATTGATGAGTTAACAGAAAATTGCCAATATATGCACCGGTTAAAATAAGAAAGGTCAAAAACCACAGGCCATACAATTAAAATCGGGCTTTGATGAAGATTCAAAATTTAGTGCCATAGATATAAGTAAATCTGGAGCAAGAAGACCACTAAGTGTGAAAAATGATGACAGTCTTTCGCTATATCGGATAAGCAGAGCTGTGACTAGAGAAAAGATGAATGATATAATGGGCCTGTCAAAATTCATTCCTCTTATTAATAATAGTTACTGCAAAAAATTGAGAACAAATCGACCTCATCAAATACAGCTGACGAGGAAGATTTGATTTATGCTGCTGATAAATCTGAATAATAAAACTTCTTTATTGTGATAAAATTACGATCTACCTTATTGGGCAATAAGTAATCGTGATAAATGATCTCATTCATACCATATTGACAATTATTCATTCACTCGCTCATTCATACAGTATTTACATACAGCCTAGAGACCTCCCAAGTCCACATAGTTGTCAAATCCCTCATCACACAAAAGAGGAAGTGGAGTCTTGGATAGTCCCCCGCAGTCCGTCATCAGCTGCGTCACTGGATAAGAGCCAGCGGAGGCTGACCACACGCGATAGCCACAGACGCTCAGGAAATGGACATGGAGAACCTGGCCATTTCCACGACTCCCAATGTCACGTATTTATACCAAGCCAAGAGGTCATTGCCAGTCTCCATGGAGGATTATAAGAATTAGTGGCGCAATGTAATGAGGAGATTAGGGTGGTTTGATAGGAACTTAGAAGGGACGAGTTAAAGAATGTAGGCTATATTTAGATCGTTATGAAGGGTTTTGATGCTTACGTAAAAAGGGGCATTGACAATTTTTCTCAGGACTTTAGATTGAAAGGATACGCTTGATGTTCAACTTTTTTGCTGTCCCCCCATAGCTCTATTCCGTATGTCCAAATTGGCTTAAGTATAACTTTGTAGATTAGTAGTTTATTTTCTATTGAGAGATGAGATGTCCTTTGAACTAGTTATAAATAAAGCAATAACAAATATTAATATATTGTAAGGGAACAGTTATTTTTCATTTTTAGGAAAAATCTTTAAAATAAATATAAATTAATGAACATTGTTTGGATTTAAAAACACATTTTTGAAGACTTTTTTATTTACTTGCTGAACGATTAACTCCCTTAGTCACCCTAAAATTGTAATATTAATAACAATTACTCTAAGTCTATTCCGTCTTGTTCACGTTATGTCTTTAGTTGAAAGCTACATTTGTAATTACGGGTTCTACAAGGTTTATTTCAATAGTTACCTTCAAGGGAAATTTTAAAAACAAATTATATTGTTTCATCGCATTTCTCAACTTTCTGTTTTATGGGGTTAATCGATTTCAGAAGTGAGCGGCCTATATGTGGGTACCCCAGCCTTCATTTGCAGACTCCTCCGCGGTTATCTCTTCTGCCCACATCCGGGCTACTTCCCTTCCTCTTGCGCTCACCTCCTTTCGTATCTAATTTAGTTTAGTCTTCGCCGACCGCCAGATATCAGCCAATTTTATAAATAATGCAAAATAAACTACTCTTATTCCTTCTTCAAACCTACTGGAAACTTTTTTAAATTATACAGTTAATTTATAGTTCACCCGTGGTGTTTTATTAAGAGGTATGATATGTGTCGAAAAATATATTAGTAGGGTACCAAAATCCTCATTGTTAATGATAATTTTATTATATCATTGGTAATAATAATAATTGTTGGGGCATTAGTGGAGTACTATTACAAATCGTTATGGTAACGGATACGCTAAAGGCTCCAAAAAAAATAAATAGTAAATCAAACAATGATTTTCGTTTTTGGTTTACAAGAGCCGATTTTAACAGAATCTACTGTGTGTAGTATTTGTATCATTTTTTTTATTTTATTAATTTTACCTTATTTAACTTGGCATCCACCATGTTTGTTGATTAACAATTTTTAGTCGTAGTATTGAAATGGCCAAAGAAAACGTAGTAAAAGGGGTCAAGTGCCCTTCCAATCGGACTTTGTCAATAACATGACAACTTAACACTACATTCGGGCACATAGCAAACATATCCTTCCACGCTCTAGTCAAATCTCAGAAATAAATAAAAGTACATTTAGCACTACCAAGACAGTCTACTAATTAACAAGGGTGGTGGTTTTATCGAAACCCTTATGCTAAATCACAAACCGTAAGGTGCCCTTAGTTTACCACTATAAGCAATAAAATATATCACAATGCATTAACGATACAGGAAGGAATAATAATAATTGAAACAGTGTTTTGGAACAATATCTAAATATTAAATCATTAATTAAATTATACATCCCTTCCAAGTTCATAAAATTCCATAGTAAGCTACCCAACCACCCTAATCCCCTAGCACAGTCATTACACTGCACCACTCATCCCTATATTCCTCCCCGGAAACAGAAACCACAGTGGCCTCGTTACCTGCAATAAGTGGGAGTCCTGACAATAGCCAGTTTCTCCAATCATGTCCTGAGCGTCTGTGGCTCTCGTGCTCTTAGTCAGCTTCTCCTGGCTCGTCCGGTGACGTGGCTGACGGAGGAGCGTGGGGGACTTCCCAAGACTACACTTCCTCTTTCGCATGCAAGGGAGGTTACAACCACGTGGACTTGGGAGGTCTCTGGCCTGTTTGTAATTACTGTATGAATGTGCAAATGAATGAAAATTGTAAGTATGGTATGAATGAGATCATTTATCACAATTACTTATTGCCCAATAAGGCATATTGTAATATTATCATAATAACGTTTTATTTTACCATTTATTAATTAATTAAAATATAATGGACTCTTTATTACTAAGAAAGATGTTATAATAAAAATAAGAGATAGTTCTATATGTTAACTTTATTATACTAATATTAACTGGTCTTGCATTCGGGCATTTGTTCTATTAAATATGCCAATATGTTAAATCTCAGCCTCAATGATAGCACTTATTAACCTAGACAATAAAAACTATAAAAGCAACAAATCTGTTACTAAAAATATTATTGAAACAAAACGTTAATAATTTAATTACAGTAGATCCATTTTCCTGTTTATGAAGCATATAAACCCTTAGCACTTTCACTCCCAAAATCTCTCTGCCACGTGGCCAGCCCGAGAACATGTTTCTTGAATTGCCGATATTTGGTGAAGATGCCGCCCCCCCCCCCACTCGGTGCAATACTCACTTATTATTAACAACTATTATTTGTCGTCTGTGTATTCCTTTGGAGCACGCGGCGTGCCCAACATCAGATAAATGAGGTAAGTACTCTCGGAAAGATTACTACTAAACACTACACCCTTTTTTTTTTTCTTTTTTTTTTCTTTTTTTTTTTACTTTTTTTGAGATTATTATTATTAGTATTGTTGGTTAATAGGTATGCAGTAGTATCATTGAGAAGGTTCGAGGTCCCAAGCTATTTGTGACTTTATTCCTTTGCCGATGATAAAAATTAATGTTTACTTTAGTAGTAGTATCAATAAACCCAATACAAAAACCTCTGTAGATATTTGTCGATGGTTGAAATAGAGAATCCGAGCGCTGGCTGAGTTGAATCAAGCACGGCGTTAAAAATACAAGAGTTGCCTGGCGTGCGTGCCGCAATACAAAGGTGAAAGGTTAAGAAACCGCTCAATCCAAACCGCAGCAGGGGCGGGGGTAGAATATAGTTTACTACTGAAAGCTCAATATTTTTTTTGTCTGTATAGACAACGTACATATTATGTGATCAGGCGGCACCACAGCCCAACGATAGACTGGTCTGATGATATAATGTCAGATAAAGCCTTGTCTAACAAAAATATTCCATGCATGACAATCTTTACTCACTTGCGATTCGATAGGCGTAAAACTGCTTACGTTTCTGCGAGAAAACAAAAAATGTAAATAGCCCAAATATTGGCCATAAAAAATTGAATTTAAGGACACTTAGCCTAGTGCTTATCACACTAGCCTCAGTGCCACTTATAAACTAAAACCTTCGGGGCCTTTGGGTCTTAGATTTATTTTTATATTTCCAGTTATAAAGAGTAATTTAGTTTTATAATAGAATCGCCTCAAGAAAGAAGGGTGTTGGTCTCAATATTATCAAAATTCATCATCAATCATGTCTTAGAGATACGATACTTTTTTTTACAAAAGTCGGAAAGCAGTACAACCTTAATCAAGAATTGTTTATTACGAGTCAAGCCTTTTTTGAAAATAGACCAAAACTCACATGGTACACAATGATTCTTAAAAAGTAATTATTAAATAATGTTTTCTGCGATCGCGTGATGTCTTTAGATAAATTCAAATATTGACTCCCTGCTGTTTCCTGCCTAAAATTAGCATTACTGGTGACTTTCATGTTGAACCATTCAGTTACAATATGACAACGTTGTAACAATGTTTGATCTGATCGGCGGAGTGATGACAAATGGGAACATGATCCCCGAATCGCCTGATCGAACTGACAGCAGTGCGCGTTGAAAACACTGCCTCCAGCGAATCAGTGGCTATTTATTTGCCTAAGGGTGGCGTGACCGAGGCGCTTCGGTCGATACCTTTGATGGCTTCCGTTTCCTTGCGGATCCTTCCACGGACGAATTACCACCTCCGGTAACGTCTCAACTCTGCCGAGGGTGAAGGGTGAGGATGTACATTCACATGGCTACGGTGACAGGCATCGTCTACCGTTGTGCTTTTAGACAGCATAGAATCTATATGAAGTTTCAAAGGCGTGTACGAAAACACTTCTCTTTTGTATTTGGGCAAATATATAATGACAAGAAATTATATTTTGGCCAATCTAGAAAGTATAGTTTGGCCCCATCTAGAAAGTATATAATATAATGACAAAACAATTATACTTTAGCTAATATATAATGACAAGAAAGTATAGTTTGGCCCCATCTAGAAAGTATAATATATAATGACAAAACGAGTATACTTTAGCTAATATATAATGACAAGAAAGTATATGTTGTGCCAACTTCTTCACCACGAACAAATAGAAGTTCCCCTCTTATTTATTTATAAAGCGACTATTATTTTCACGGCAAATCTATAACTATAGACAGCGCCTATTCACAATTAACTAGGTAACATCCTCGCAAAAGTAAGTTCATTTGAAATGCACATGCCAAACGGTCTAATGAAGATGTAAATGACAAATCAACTTGGCCGTGTGTGCGCGGTCGCTGTTACATCAAATGTCCATTATCACGCTTGATAAGATTAAAGCGCTTTTTCGGGAATTAGATTAGACCCCGCGAACTAACCTGCTGTGCTTCTCAAAAACCTATCGTTCTCGAAAACACTACAATCAGGTCATTTAAAGGTTTCGCTGAAGTCGTGAAAACAATTTTAATTCGATTAACAATTACAACTAGGAACACTATAGGTGGAAAAGTTTTCGAGAGGAAATATTAAAAATGGAATAAATAAACTTTAAAAAAATATTAAATTAAAATTAAAATCATAATAATGAAGAATTATGGATCGTTAGATTGGAAGGAGATGAAGAACTGGTAAAGTTAATGTCGAAAATGCCTTTTTGTTTGGAGGCTTTTTGGTAATGACAGTACTCAAATGAAGGGATCAAAGGGAATGAGGGTTCAGAAACATTAATGACATTTAAAGTGACATTTTTTTTATGGCCGGAGCAGACTAAAAACCCCTTCACTCAAATGCATATTATTAATCGAACCGTCGGGGTATTTCATCTTATACCCAAAAAGAAGAAAGGAAAATATTAATTTTTTTTATTACGAATAATTTAATAATGACTCTTCTAAGGATGCTTTTAGTTTTGAGAACGGGTAAAACTTTTACGTGAAATATATTCCCTATACAACTGTAGTTAATAAATTATCGGAGTATTGAGTACAATCTGTTTTTGAACTGAAGTTCAATTTTTGTTTGATACATCGCCAAGACCTTTTCTAAAAATCAGGCAAAAATTATACCATTCATTATACATTAAAATCTAGAATAGATTTTAGATTAAAATCTGACTAGACTCCTTAAACGACTAAAAGGATTTAGTATAAATATCTGTGGATCTTCCTGGTACCAAAGGCTGTGCTTCAAAGTATCTCTAGTAGCAATTATTAGTTTATTATGAATAAACCGAAAAATGCTTTGTGCAGTTTCGTCGCTGAAAATAACATTATCTAGAAAAAAAATATATACGAAGCTTAAATCCAACAATAATCTTTAATAAGGTTAGACTTGAGAAAACATAAAACTTACGAGTTACGAAAACTATTTTTTGACTATTCAAATTTGCTAGTGTCCGGCAATTTCTTCGAGTCAGTGATAGGTTTCTTTTTTTTTTTGTGAATGAATAGCTTGCTGACTTGATAGGTTCTTGCCCTACCAGTAAACTTTTTCATTGGCAAATAATTATTATGACAATACGCAGACGCAAAGAAATCAACAACCTCTGCATTGTGGACTATCACTCAAACATACAATAGAGTTAGGTATCGTATTGGCACAACCTTATTGCCTGTGTGATCCGAGTCGTACCATACTCTCGCAACCGGTAAAGGCATTTTTTTAAATCTAAAATTCTGCATTTCACCATCAGTCGATAAATATCGGATAAAAAATAAATACTTAAATTCAAACCGGCTTGTTGTAACTTATTAAAGAGATTTCTATCGTTGCCACTTAAAACCCTTATTTTGTAACACATCGTCATCAGTTGAATGATTGTAAATGAATGTGCCCTCAAACACGGGATAGTCTCAGAACAACCAATATGAAAAAAATCTTCGTTGTGATAAAATTGCAGTCTGCCTGGGCAAAAAGTAATCGCGATCAGTGTTCTCATTCATGCCATATTTACAATTCTTTATTCACACGCTCATTCATACAGTATTAACAAACAGCACATAGACCTCCACAATTCACACGGTCGTTACCTCCCTCGTATGTGAATTAGGAAATGTCTTGGGTGTCCCCCATTCTCCTCAATTAGCCCCGTCAGCGTATACGAGCCAGTATCTGCTGATCGAGAGCGCGAGAGTCACAGACGCTCACGACATGATCGGAGAAACTGGCCATTGCCAGGACTCCCTCTGTTACGGATTTATAGCAGGTCACGAAACCAGTGCCTCTTTAGTCTCCGAGGAAGATTATAGGGATGCGTGGCGCAGTGCAATGACTGTGCTACGGGATTAGGATGGTTGGCTAGGTTCCGATGGAATTTCATAAATTTTGAAGGTATGAGTTCAAGAATGTAGGGTATATTAAGATCATTATGAAGGGTTTTGTTGTTGACTAATAAGGGGCATTAACTTTTTTTCTCAGGACTTTTGATTGAAAGATTAGATACGCTTGATGTACTACTATTTTTCTGTCCCCCATAGCTCTATTCTGTATGCCAAATCATTCCAAGATAAACAAGAGTTGGTTCGATGCTGCTGCTGTCGAAGTTTCGGTTTGTCACAGTGTTTAAAGCCTGTACGAAAGCGATATTGTCACAGGCCAGAAATGCAAAGCCGTTCCAGGGCGATCATAACCTGTTACACCGGTAACGACTGATAACTTCAGTTCCTAAGAAATTTTTAAACGTTCAAACAAGCATATCTCCTTACTGTTATAAATACGCTGGTCGCTTTTTGGTTAAAATGTTGCGTTCACGCTCTCATCCATCCAGCATTACAGTATATATAAATAAAGTATACATTCGTACGTAACCTCAGATTATCTTCGTTATTTTTACTGTACCTCTTCTGCGAAGGAAAAGCCAGTAGGAAACAGGAAGATCCTATAGGATGCTCCTGCTGAGCAGACTGATCGGGAGGGGGGAGCCACAGACGCTGCGGACATGAGGGGGGAATTCTGGCTAGTTCCGGGTAGGCAATAGGAGATCACGAGGTTATTTCCGCTTCAATCTCCGAGGAGATTGTAGCGATGAGTGGCATTAGATAGCAAGCAATATTGCTTTGTTTGTGATTTACGTAGAGGAAATGTGTCCCAGTTTAGTGGGAATATTAAGGCCAGTGTGAAGAGTTTTATTGATGACGTGGAATGGAGGCATGCTTCCAGCACTTGGGTTGCGCAAAATTATTTTGTATTTTGTTTTTTTTTCTGTGAATATTTTCGGTTTTCCCCAATGAGTGTATTGTGAGTCGCCTGTTGAAGGCAGGGACAAGAAAATATACATGGATGCCTCATCAGATATAAGGAAACCACGAAAAATGCGCACATCTAATTACAACATGGTTGTCATTAATTAATTAGTCGACTGTAAGGAAAAAATTGTAAACATTTTTATCAGGGTATCAGATTGAAGATCTTGTCTGTTTTTCCCAACTTCACAACGTAAGTACACAAAGTAATTAAAATTTGGCTAGCATCATTAACTCAACCGGTGTTTTTTCTCTAACATTGATATTTTGTATGATGCCGATCTTCAAACTACTGATTTCTCAGACCAACTGCTGAGATGATACATTCACAACCTGAGACAAGTCTTCCTGTTTTGGTATCGCAATGTAAATAAACAAGACACCGCCCACTCTCGCTTAGGAGGTGCCGGGTGGTTGACCCTCCACTGTACCAACCTCCCCGACCTACTGTGCTACATTCCTATGTATACATACTAGGGAGGGGCTGTACTTTGTAACGGAGTAAGGAATTGATAGTGATTTATTGTTCCATTTCCTGCCCATCTATTTTGAACTAAACCATGATGCAGGGCACAATTCATTTTAATGATTTAATGTCCAATTATAATATTCCACTAGAAACAAACTTTTAATATTACTCACCTTTTAATATACAAGCCTAGTTGAACATATTCCCGCTGAATTCATAAAACCCCAACATCCTAGTCGTTCTAATCTCCTTGCTATCTAACTCCACCCTTGGTAGACTCTCACTACCTTCCCGATTCCACCCGCCTCCTTTAGGCATTCCACACCCTATATCCTTCTCATGCATCCTTCAAATGGGGGACTCCCCTTAGTGAAAGGCACTCATCAGCCCTATTTTTCCCACATCCTATTTTTATAAGTTTGAGAGCTAAGCTTTAAAAAAAAAAAGAAAAAAAAAAAGAAGCTATCTAACTCCATACAGCCCTACAATGCTCCTTAGAGAATAAGGTGGCAATGGCGTCGGCATCTCCTGTGACTAACCCGACATTGGGTGTGTCGGGTCGTTGTGAGGAGGTTTAATCGTTCTGGTCCTGATGGCGGAGACAGAGTTCAATAGTCTATGACCTAGAAGATTACTTGGTGATGGCTCTTAATATTGAGCTATCTGATTCCATATCTGACTGATATAAATATAAAACGAAATAAAGGAAACAGATCCATTATAAAGAAACAGAGAAAACTCTGATGAGGGGCTTTGGGGGGCAGCAAAAAAGTCGAACGTCAAACCTGTCCAATCCTTTCAATCAAAAGTTCTGAGAGCAATAGTAAATCCCCCTTATTACGTCAGCAACAAAACCCTTCATAATGATCTGAATATACCTTATATTCTTGAACTCATCCCTTCCAAGTCCATAAAATTCCATAGTAGCCTATCCAACCACCCTGATTCCCTAGCACAGTCATTGCACTGCACCACTCATCCCTATAATCATCATCGGAGACTAAAACGGCAGTGGCCTCGTGACCTGCTAAAAATACGTGACAGTGGGAGTCCTGGCAATGGCCAGTTTCTCCAACCATGTCCTGAGCGTCTGTGGCTCTCGCGCTCTAGGTCAGCCTCTGCTTGCTCTTATCCAGTGACGCGGCTGACGAAGGAGCGTGGAGGACTTCCCGAGACTCCGCTTCCTCCTTCGCATGCAAGGCAGCTGGCAATTATGTTGACTTGGGGGGTCCTCTGGGTTGTTTGTATACATAGTATGAATGAAAATTGTAAATTGGTATGAATGAGATCATTTATCACAATTACTTATTGCCCAATCAGGCAGATTGTAATTTTATCATAATAAAGTTGTTGTTAAAAAAAACTAATACTCTACTTAAAAGATTTTTTATTAACACCGGCTAATTAATTATGTCACAACTGCAACTAGATCAAGGGACTCAGACTTCTAATGAACTCTTATTGTTTCAAGTGTCTTTTGCTTTTTCTGTCATGTGATCTGTGTATGATACACATGTTTTCGAGTTTAAGGTTTCATGCTTAGACCGAATCTAGTTTAAAATTTTTTTTTTGTTACAAAACTAATCTTTATTGTGATTTGTTCAATGTTCTCATTTATACCATATTTACTGTTCTTCATTTACTCGCTCATGCATATAGTATTTATAAACAGACCAATGAACTCTCAAATCCACATGGTTGTCACACCTCCCTCGCATGCAAAAGAGGAAGTTGATTCTTTGGAAGTTCCCACACCGGATATGAGCAAGTGGAGGCTGATCGAGAGCGCGAGAGTCACAGGCGCTCAGAACATAATTGGAGAAACTGGCCATTGTCAGGACTCCCGCTGTTACGCATTTATAGGAGGTCACGAGGCCACTTCCGCTTTAGTCTCCGAGGATGATTATAGGGATGTGTGGTGCATTGTAATGACTGTGCTTTTAAATAATTAATAATATATTATATACCTGGAGGATTGGATGGTTATATGATATGCACTAAGCCACACATCTGAGTATAGTGAAATGGTTTATTAATAAATAAGATAAATGTTCATAAAATTGTTTCACTGCAGTATACATAGAACAAATGTAAAGGCAGTGTGGGCTTTCGAACCTGAATGCTTAATTCACCGTGCGTCTGTAAAATAGTCGCCGGTTTCAACAGGGAGTGAATTAATAACGATTTTTATGCGTGATTGTAATTTAATTATTAAAAATTTTCATCTTATTATTAGTTATGAAATGGCTTGGAATGAGAAAGAGAGAAAAGAATATCTTCTAGAAAAATTAATGACCGCATTTCGGCTAGGAGCTCCCAATTGCTTTTAGCAAAATTTGTTTTATTTCTCTATTATTTGTTGAGTTGAAAAAACCTCGGGGTAAAATATCTTTTTACAAGGTACGGAATCATCCATTAGTAGCACCCTTAGCCTGTTGGTAAAGTCGCTCTTTGTTCACCCTCCTTTTGCCTAGAATTTCCTCTTCAATATTTTTAGTTACTAAAATAAAGGGTCTGAACCCCTCAATATATACCCACGTATATGTTCACATTTATATTTATTATATTAATATATTTTATGTGTTGAGTGCAGTAAGACTTTAATGTCACTTTATTGATCTTTGGCAGGCCTGACTCGTTAGTATAGGACAATGGCACTGAAGAACGTTAACGTTGTAAATTAAAAAAAAAATGACCAAAAGGAAATCAGTGTTGTTAAATATTTTATTTATATTTACATATTGATACTCTTATAAAGTGTATACAGTAATTTGACATATTCCTTTACACTAGAGTCATATCTGATAATGAAGGCCATCTCGTTAATCTCATTTGTGAAAGTTGTCACCAATTGGGCAATCTTCTTCCTATTGTCATAACGTTCCTAATTAGGCGACTTCAGAATCAATTTTAAAGACAGACATATCGAGGATCCTCTGCCACAACCACTCGGAAGTGAATCCCGGCCGGGACGAGGACGGGGTGAAGCCGATCGATCCAGCCACTTCCTCTGCTGCGGCCGAGGGTTGTCCTTCGGGGTCCTATCGAGGTGGAGGGTATGCTCTCTGTCTGTCTGTCTGTTTGTATATATGCGTGTATGTAAACTGGTGTTCTGCGTTAGAGTTCGCCTAAACGTTGAGTTGATTTATGATTCGTAGTTCTAACAGTCCCTTTCAATTATAATGCTCTCTAGGAACTCTAGAGGTTTAACAATTTTTAAAAATCTTCCAACAGAAAAGAGCAACAACGCCCTCTGGTTATGTGTATTTTAAGAAACATTGGCCCACACCATTGAGTGTAAATATTGTGGGAAGCCAAATCTATGAACTCCCTTCTTCCGAAATTCCATTTCATGTCGTATGTACGCTTGCTATCAAAAACCATAAATGTTAATCTTTGATAAGTCAATACATTTTTGGTGATTAGATGAGCTTACATTTTCTTCTGCCTTACTATTGCCAACTGTAGATGACTTCTGTGCTGACTGGTCTGCGCCTACTGTTCACCTCTCCAAGTACCATCCTGGACGGGACTACTGATAATTGAGTTCCTCTGCTTTCCCGACCGCGAGATTCGAATAAAAGTTTTTTACTTGGGGCCACTTTTTCTTTAGTCCCTACGACTAATGAAAACCCAAAATCTAGGCATCAAGCGCTGATTCTGGGTGTGCAAGTACGGGTGTCTTGGTTGTAGCCAAGTAAAAGACAGATGGTTCAATTTTTTTTTATATTGTTAGGTGTATGGTGAATATAAAAAAAAATCGATGCTTTCCACATTGAAAGGTGCACGAAAAACCATAGAAAATTCGGAGTTTACTGGCTTACGCTAAATATCTCCTTTATCTAAGCGGTGTAGCTTAGAAATGGTCATATTCAGTTTTAAACAGCTTGCAATTCCTAAACCCAACAACAACCGGAGTACAGAGCTTGGAAAATGGATAAATTTATGAAAATTCGCAAAAACATGCATGCTGTTATGGTGTTCACTAAATATCTGTTTTCCTATTCGACAAAGCTGAAACATGTTCTTGTTTACTTATATTAGTGCACGAAATTGACTGCAACGTTTGTAGGAAAGCTATTTTTCTAAACTTAACAATAATCGAACTAAAAAGCCTTCCGGAACATGACTTACTATTGAAGTACTTGCAAATTGGAGAACATTTAAGTACGGCTTTTTTGCTACTACAAGCACCACTGCACCCTTTCTTACAGGTGCATGAAATGAGTTTAAGCAAGGTTTGCGAAACCGGTTACTTCCGTACTCTCAGCCACATTTGAACCTGGCGGTAATAGTCCTGAGATATCTGGCAGCAGGTCTTATTGGTGGCAGTCGTGCTGAACTCGATTTGTCATTTATCATTGTCAATTAAATAGCCTCAAACGAAGTTAGAATTTTTAAAAAGAAAGGTTTAATTTGAATATTTACAGTGTTACTTTACATGAGTTTGAATGACTATGCAGACTATGACTAATGCAGAGCTATGGGGGACAGCAAAAAAGTCGAACATCAAGCGTATCCAATCCTTTCAATCAAAAGTCCTGAGAACAATAGTAAATGCCCCTTATTATGTCAGCAACAAAACCCTTCACAACGATCTGAATATACCCTACATTCTAGAACTCATCCCTTCCAAGTTTATGAAATTCCACAGTAGCCTTTCCAACCACCCTAATCCTGTAGCACAGTCTTAGCACTGCGCCACTCATCCCTATAATCCTCCTCGGAGATTGAAACGGCAGTGGCCTCGTGACCTGCTATAATCGCGTGACAGTGGGAGTCCTGGCAATGGCCAGTTTCTCCAATCATGTCCTATTGTATGAATGATGACTGTAAATATGGTATGAATGAGATCATTTATGTGTATTATTATTGCCTTATAAAAGGCAGATTGTAATTATTGCACAATAAAGATTGTTGAGATTGAATGACTAATGACTTTTGTTCATGGCAGGGGTGCAATATATCAAAATACAGTACAATGCAATATACAGGGAGACGGAAACGGAAGTGACATCATTTTATTTATCTTTCAACGAGTGTGGTTCTAAAACTGTCGCTGATTGGACGAAGTTGTGATAACAAAGAGCTCTTACTCAGGCCGAGTCAGTTTGTAACGTCTGACATTGTTGGTACAAACTACAAGAAAGTTGCGGTAATCGCTTTCGTCGACGACATTGCGGTTTACATACTGGACAGACTGGATAGGTTAAATTTCAGTGTAAACGCTGGAAAGACCGACTTCGTAATCTTCTACATCCAAAAGGGGAAAAAAACCTTGCCAAGATCATATTCTATAGGAGGGCAAGAGAACTCACCAGATTTCTCAATGTACTATCTGGGTATATAAATGGATAGGCATCTCCATTTCTCTACCCATTTTAGCAATAAACTTGACTGAAAGTACAGCTAAAATTATCCAGAATGAGATCTTGAGACAAGATATCAGACATAAATTTCTCGAGTTTTAAGTTTTATGATTCATAATGCGAACCCCATCACCTTTGTACCTTGATGTACTTCCAGAACAATGTTCAATAAGCATTTCATTGCAAAATATAATAATGTTTAGTAATAATAATTATATAAATTATAAGCTACTGCAGTAGATATAAATACGCTGTAGAATGGTGTAAATAAGAGATATGTTTTGAATCTATATTTTAATAGTCTAATTAAGTTTCTAAGAAGGGGATAAAGGGGGGAAATGCGCTTAATTAGTTCTCTAGTAACGAAGAATGGTCGCCCCACCTCAGCTACCTTCTCACTACAAAATTCTGGTTGTGAAAAATCTAAGCCTGTTTCTTGTAAATTTGAGCACTTGTCGAGTGCATAAAAGAATTTTCTCTTCCCCGTGTCATACAGGGCAAAGGTAGTGTCAGAAAAATTGAAGACGTGCAGGAAAATAATTGCATCCTGTGAATTGTGTTTGAATGAAGCTGTGTACTAAGTTCACCTTTCCACCAGCATTCTGGAAATGAATGTTTCCACTCCAAAGGTCAAACTAGTGATTATAATCAGATAAATAAAAAAATAGTCCTCTCATCACAATCCTCAGAACCAAGAACCAATAACCAACAACCTCTTCGGATGGTGCCCTTCTTTACAAACATGGATTTTATTTTGTCTGACAATACAGCAGTATGAGGATTAACTCATACGATTCCATCTTTGGGATAGAATGTCCCAAAGCCATCGCTTGTGTTAACTTTAAAATCGGCGTTGACGAATGAAAACATCAAGAACGCATCCTTCCAAATGATAACTAAGTTATTCTGCCGCAAAATTGCGGATGACTCATTGTAAGCTGCTGTCAAAAACCTAGTGATGAAAGAAGTTTAACAAGATGATATGAACCAATCTGTACACCATTGCATTGATGCCAGTCACAAGAGAGGATATTAACATATGAGAATATGGCCGATATAACCTCATGTGTAAGTGGCATCCAGTGGTGCACGCTTATGTTTCAGGATAGTATATTCGAGAAATAATTGCAATTACTCCGGTATGACAGAATTCACATCACACAAAAAATAATGGCGGTTATTCGTTATCATTGTACTCTTGCGCTCCGATGTCTTCAAAATCTAAATCGCCAGCAGTAGATTTGACAATGCTGAGTCGTTCTCTCTCCTTGAGGATCCACTTTTTTGTTCTCATAGGAACAGTCGGTGAGTATTTTGTAAACAGCCTCCTTAAAGCAAACGACTGACGACTTGTTGGCAGTCCGAGCCTATGTCTACATCTTCTTCAAAAGATGTTTGACTGCCCTCGTGCTAGGAACGAACTTTCCTTTAATCTTACTCATTAATGTCCCCACTGGCATACTTCACTGTTCTCTGTGGGGTATGAATAAATTTCCTCCATGACTGCTTCGACCTGTTTAGCTGGCCGAAACCCTCTCTTTCAACCTGATGTTGAAACCTAATACAACTTTTTATGACACATATCATAATACCTCGCATCTGCTGCAACCGTATTATTTTTGTATTCCACTTTCTCACCTGGCCTATCACAATTTATTTTATCTGAAACTTCTGTACGCAGAAAATTTCGTTTTGCCTTAAAAACAATTTTGATTGCAGTAAAATAAATTATTCACTAATTAACTCCCCACACAAAAAAAAATCCCTTGATTTGAAATTGAAATTTTCACTGCTCGACCTGCAGGAAACACTGGGTTGTCGAAAAGAGTCCACCCCACGACGGATGGAAGCCAAAATTAATTTTTCATCACTGGAACGCTTTCCGCAGGAAATGTAAACCTTAACTTCTTTCAGGCCTTGGAGTGATGTTTATTTTCGCTTTCATCTTTCACTCGCCTGAAAATAAAAGTATTTATCCTTGTTTCTTTGACGACCACTGTATCATATCTATCCATCAACTCGCAGATATATCACTCGTAACCTACATTTCCCACAATACAAACAACATGAACTCGGAAAAAACTCCGCACCCGCTCTTTCAAAACTCGAAATAAACTGACGACTGGGTGGAGTGGAACTGATGACAATGAAAAGGGTTATTGATATGTCAAAAAAAAACGACGCTTTATATTATTCCTTTTACAATTGATTAAAAAAATGATTTTTTTTAGCTTTTGTTAGTTTGTAGCTCTTTTGTTAATACATTATGGCCTTTTAATTAATACTAAAATTACGTTTATTGTATTTCATTTGTACGACCTAATTGAAATGAAACTAAAAAGCCTTTATGTTACCAATATCGGCAGGATTTGTGACGTATCGAGGAACGATACCATGGTTAAGCTGGTCATCAACTAAGACAAACATGGTGGAGTGGTTCCACTGGCAGATTGAACTTCGTGCCGGGGTAAATGGCAATAACGTGTTACATTAGATAACTGGCTGACGACTCAGCTGCGAGAGGAATGGGGATCAGGGGTACCAGCAACACTAAACAAAACCATACTACCGATTCATATGGCACATAAAACTTACCTAATTTATAATTTTCATTTTGCATTGGGTTCCTGCAAACTATTTTTCATCAACCTAAGCCCGTCTCACAACAAACGCTTCATCAAGCCAATGATATAAATTATCGAGGTTGGCAAGAAAGTAATTTTGGTTTTTAGTGTGAAATAAAACTTTTTAAATTAAAAAAAAAAATCAACCAATTTGAGGTCATCGTTATTTTTTAAAATTTTTACCATTTAAGAAGTTTTGTAAACTTCTAAATCAATGCTAATCCGGTGGTGCAAGGTCGGGGCTATATGGAGGATGCGACATCACTTCACAACCAAACTCAAATAGTTTCCTACGTGTTGCTAAAGATGTGTGAGGCCTCGCATTGTTTTGGCAATATCGATCTTCTTAACAAGTCCAAGACGTCTTATATGATTTTCAATTGTTTTTCAATCTCTGGCACAATTATATGACGATTCGATTCAATTATGGCTTTCATTTTGTCACATCGACTTCAGAAGTTCGACCAGAACGTTGGTCATCTTCCAGTGAAAAATCTCCAGAACGAAATTTGTTCAACCTATTCTGCCACGTGCGTGCTGTTAAACAATCAACACCATAAGCTTCCCATAATATCTTTGTGAGCCTCAGCTGCTTTCTTGCCTTTATGAAAATAAAAAAGTAAAATGTGTCGAAAATGTTTATTTTTGTACTCAAATGTTAAAACTGACCGTAAACAGACAGTTGTAAACAAAATTTCACGGAATTCCGTTCTATAGCGACCTAAAGGTATCGACTACCTAATCTCGAGATAAAAAAATTCTAACATTAACAAAACAAACAGAACGCCTATCTACTGGTGCAAACCGAAATCCCTTTCTTATATAACCAGTAAAAAAAAAAGATTGAAAGAACATTAAACGTGAAGACGAAATCCCCGTAAGGGAGGCTAGAATATATTGATCCCTTGTGTGATATTTTCAGAGACATCCACGAAAACAACCTATGTCCTATGTTAAAAAATAGTACTATAAATATTAATTAGGTCTTAGCTTACTTAACCATCTTCTTCTATTTATTTTCAACATCTAGCCGCTAGTCGGCAACATACAGTCATGCAGAAATGTTAAAAACGATGGACTGTTTGAAGTTGAGCCTCACCCTGGACAGTCGCACATGAGGGCTTAAACTTCCGTCCTCACGCTGCCTCCTTTATCCAGCCGCCGCGAAGGAGATGTCTCCCTCAGGAATGTCAACCCTACAGGGGAGAATGCCGACCATTCTGGAATTCCTCATTTCCGCTTGTCGCATTCCTTCCGTTTCGGCTGATGTCTTATTACGCTATCCCTTCGTTTTCGCTGCGAGAATTGTCCATTCCTCTTGTTCGGGCGGATACTCGCCGGTCACGTCATAAGAGCTGGAAGCTGAATAATATAATTCGTTTAAAAATCTATTGGATTTTTTTTCAAAGCCGCATATTTTCTTTCCGCCGAACCAAGATGAAATTCCACCCGCAGAGGATATTGTTTTCATTCCTCGTTTAATTTTTGACGTTTGATATAGAACTGGAATATTTCCTTTTAACAAGCATACTCTGAGTTTGAGCCATACCGAAAAATGAAGAGGGGAAAAAGAAAAAAGATACTTTATTACATTATATTATACTTTCAAAAAGTTTCAGTCTAGAACAAAAATCTGAGTTGAATCCTGAACTTTAAAAGAAATACAAAATATATACATTTCTACCGCGTTATTCCCCCTCCTGGATTCTGTATTCCACGTAAAGAATATTGGAAAATTAGTTTAAAATTAAGAAAGCACCTTGTAAATACAAATACTAAAAAAAAAGAGACGGCAAAATATTTTTTAGAAGAAGGGGAATCACTGTTCTCTTATGTTCTTGTAAAAAATAATCCTCTTTAAAATTTGTTGACTATGAATTTTTTTTTTACAACTTTATTATGATAAAATCTGCCTCATTGGGCAATAAGTAATAGTGATAAATGTTTTGATTTATACCGTATTTACAATTTTCGTTCACTCGCTCGTTCATACAGTATTTACAAACAGCCCAGAGACCCCCCAAGTCCATCCACATGGTTGTCACCTCCCTCGCATGCGAAGGAGGAAGCGGAGTCTTGGGAAGTCCCCCACGCTCCTCCGTCAGCCGCATCACTGGATAAGACCCAGTGACTCCGTTACCCAAGAGCTGTGGTGTGGAGGTAACCCGGTAGGCCCAGCCCCTGAAGATAGAACCGTTTACCATCATACCTCTGCACGAGAGGACCCATAAGTGTACACTAGCGTCAAATCTCTTGCCCAATGCCTGCTATATCTTCCAGTTCTTTGCACTGGAAGTCAATCAGAAGAACCTCTCATCGTCACAACCAGATGCGTTGTGATTTTCCAGCGAATATTTTTATTATCATTATATAATTTACAATGGTATATTTTAAACAGCAAGGTAATTGATTACTTGGACATTATTGGCTCTGGTTATCGTTCTTAAAATCCAGCAGCACAGAAAGTAAAAATAAGTTTTGTTTTTTTTAACAATGGCGTTTAAAAACAAAAAAAAGTATTGAAAATAATCTAAAACGACCGACAAGGGATCAAATCCATAGTTTTCAGAGTTGCTGAGCTGGTTTGTGATACTTTTTACGAAATTTAAACCCAAGTCTAGTCGTACAGAAAGCACGGAGTGGATTTCAGGTCGTCATGTTCCTCCCACGTACAACTTTTAAGTTGCTCTCTCAATGGTGGGTTGACCAAATTTATTCTCGCTCCTAGAGTTGAAACAAAAAATATTGTTTGAGTCAACTTTTTGAGTTATATGAATACTATATTGAATCTGTGAAAGCCTGTTAGGGATGACTATTGGCCGAATTTTAAAATTACAGGACGATAAGAAATCAGGGGTATTCGTTGCTGTTTGCAGTAGAATCAAAGTGGGCGAAAAAGTCTCTCTCTCTCCGCGAAATTTCTCTTTTCCTTCTTCGACTCTTGAGCGGTCGCAATTTCAATTTTGGGCGTTTAATCGCACGTTTGGTTGTTCCGTTATTCGAGTGCCGTTAGTGCTCACTTCTCCGACCATGGGCTGCTAATACCAGGCGGTAGTACATTTTCCCCGAGTCAAATGTTACTTCAAGTATTTTCAGACTAAATAATAGAAAACAAATATTTTGTCACTTTTAGAGCATCGAACCACTGTCTTAAATAATTATGAGACCTAAAAAAAGTCACTGGACATGATAGTTACGAGACCATTTATTTGTCACATTTAATTTCTTTTTAGCGATATTGCATCTCTATCAAATACATAGACAGCTATAGTTACGTATATAGTTACCAGGTCTGCTGTACGGTGCCCCGCTATTTACCCACTTGACTGACAATACAGCCAAATGTCTCCAACACTTCCAGAATGGAATCATGCGAAAAGTGGTCCGACATACCTCTTTCGAGAGGTTGAAGAACGCTGACCTGCACCCGTTGCTTGGTGTGCCGTCGGTGGGTGAGTTCATCCGCCGGAGACACATTAAGTTTTTTGACTCGTTGCAGCACCTGACAAATCCAGTGTTTAACACTATGACCCCACCACCCCTCCCGCATCGATGGCAACAGACTGTCGGGGAAAAATTAGGATAAGAATTAGTATGTAAGTTAGTTTTAAGGTTGATCAAAAAGGTGAGCCCCATCACCTTATTAGTCAGTTCAGTCAAGTCATGTAGAATGTATATCATTATACTTGTTTATTCATAATATAATTTCTATAAAATAACAAAACCTGTATATAATGTAGTGATGCTACAGGAAATACAAAATAATTTGTAAATAGATTCGCCAGAGGATCTATAATTATATATAATTATCTGTAAATTAAAAGGGGCTATGAAGGAAAAAAAAAAATAGCCCTGAAAAAGAGACTGACAGACAATGACTAAAAAAAGGAAAATCTTAACTTTTTGGACTTGTCACCTTTTATTCAAAATACAAAGAATTTTTAGAGAGAAAAATAGTTGCTGAATTGGACCTGTGGTGGATTTCCAAGCCGCGACGTTACGGCTGAATAGCTCAACGTGATAAGAGGCTATATTTGAATGAAGTTTTTTCTCTAAAGTGGACTAGGGGACCAACTCCCAAATCTAAAGGGAAATAAAGAAATTAGAGGGAAAAGCACTCCCTTCATCAGAACTCTACCTGAAGAAGTAGAGTTTACGGCGGAAGGTTCTTCATCAGGTAACACTATCAGTGGCCCTCCGAGTACTGTGTGCAGTCAGTCCGGTAAGGAAGGCCTGGAAAAACCCTTCGTTGACGCGGACAACAGGCAATATAAGTGTGCGATTCGCATAGGTGCAATCACAGGGCAAGATGGTACCCTGTGTGATTCGCAGAGATATAATAGCCGGGCTAGATTGAGCCTGATGAGCCCCATCCAGTTCGTACCTAATGAGGCAGTTTTTCCAATTAAGGATGAAGATTTGACTAGACGACGTCTCGGCGCTAAGGAACGGGTCAAACGACTTCTATAGGAATGGTAACCTTCTGTATATCTGTATGTCTATCCGTTCTATGGCAGCTGACATAACCATAATTCAATAAATCTGAAATGAACATTCTACAACTTGCACACATCGTAATATGCCCAACGAGGCGTTGGTTAAAATAATTAGGGAAAATAAAATTAAACTTGAAAAAAAGTCGAACACGATTTGCCAACTATAAGATCACTGTTATTCTATGTTTTTATAGTACATATCTTAAGTCAGAAGACGTTTAAAATTTTATTTTTTCTGATGTAGGTCCAAAAATTATTAATAATAGCCAAAAAACCTGGTAGGACCCGTGGTCTTCTTTATCCTGCACGAGTGGAAATCTTCCCGATTTGAATCGTTGTGATAAATTTCTCGAAGAGACTTCATCAAATATTTGAAAATTAATTTTCGACCGATTTGATATTTTTATGTAATTATGGCAAGTAAGCCCACAAAATTATCGGACCCGTCGGGATATTAAACTCAATACCCTTCCCAGTATACTAGAAAAAATATTATTTTGTCCGTCACAGAGTATATTCCTGTGTTTTCCTTTTTATGTATATATGTTATGTCATTATATCAGGTGTACACTACACGTATCAAACAACTTATAAATAAACATATCCCGCCCAGATGCCCTGAGAGAACCACCTGACATCACCCCTCTTTAAGTCCCCTTTAACTTTACTTGAGCCAAGTCTTACACTACATCGTCCGGAGTAAGTTCTAGGTCAGACCTTCATTCGGCTTTCAAAAGAACTTAGCACTTTCTAAAAGCGGTTCTGAGTAGAAGACTTGAGGACAACTTTAAGCCGCCTGTGCCCTGTCTTATCCATAATTGATAAGTCTGGCGAGGGTGGCTAAAGACAGCATTATTCGAGTGTGCCCCAAGTACCGTCTACTAGTTAAGGCTAACTAAGCTGAAAAATATTCAACTTGAAGCCGATCTTTAAATTATAATTTTATTAGTACCAGTGTAGCGACCGCTAACTGCATAAGATAAATTATCCTATACTCTATTGTATATATATTGTAAATTGATTATAATATGTTGTAAATTAAACATTACCAATCCATAAGTCATACCAGTGTAAATATTGTAAACAATAAAAGACGCAGCTGTAAAAAACTAGTCAGAGGCTAGAAGGGTTACCTGCTTTCCATCCAAGCATAACAGCTCAGATCATTGGCTACTGACTATAAGTAGGACCAGGTTTTTGCCTGTAAATCGTTCTAGCAACGGCTCTCTAACTGGTGGACCTGCAGCTCCACTGATGTTTTAAGACTTGGCCTCGTCATTTATGAAAACCTCTGAATCTCTCATCCTAGCCTCGCTATGTTTTAGTCCAGCCTCGTCAGACCCCAATCTTTCCCAGTGGGATTCTCTGCCTTCATCTCGCTAAATCTAGCACCTGCTTGGGAGAGAACTCTCCCTCGCGGACGACGGTTGCCGTGGCCCTACAAACTTTACCTAGTAGTGTCTCCCACGGCAATCCAGTCTGCCTCTCTCCGGTTCACACTCGCCTTTGAGATCCGGACGGTTTTCGCCTACCCTCAGATACCGAGTGTGAATTCGTGGTCATTCCAAGACCACATAAACTACCTACACTACCTACCCTATACCACTTCTCCTGAACATAGTGCATTGTCTGGGCACATACCTATCGATTATGGAGTCAGATAGTACATGAATCCCAAGTGAGTCCTGTTCCCAGAAGGTTTTTAACGACCGCTCCTATCCTCAAGAGGGTATGGCAGTCGCCCCAGTGCAAGCACTGGGGATAGTTTTACAAGAAAGGTTTCCCTGCATGACAGACGTCGTGCAGAGGTGCCCGCTGGGCACTCCTCGCTTGACCCATTGAAGGGCAGTTGCCCACGGGCAACCCGACGCGTGGATATCCCGACCTGAGAATTATCCACTACCGGTTTTGTAGAGAAAGGCACTCTACATGGCTCGGTTGGCCGCGCACCCTCTAGCAGAGGCACTACTGATATTTATCAGCATTAGGCGAGTTTTTTATAGTGGAGCCCTTCCACTCGGCTCACTAGTCAGGATGACCTTCTAGCTGCCTGTTTTTAAACCACGACCACTACGAATCCTACCTCAATTGCAAGGTTGGCTTAGAGCCTTGCTCCCGTAGTTCAGTATTTCGGTTCCCCTATCGGAGAACCATGTGACTGATTGCACACCGACATTCGGGTCGCCCCGGCTGTCTACTGATTCGGACCCGCTGCCTGATGGGTCCAGGATTCAGTATCCTAAGTCAGATAGTACAGTAGTAAGACCCGTTAGGAAGCAATTGTCCAGGTCATAGCCTAATCAACCCTCACTTTGTTACTAGAGCTAGGGTAACTAGCCCCCCCCCCCTCGTGACGACCCGACACTCAGAATAAAAATTATTCAGCATTAAAAGTTTTTCACAATTGAAGGAATAATGTTCTACAAATAAATTTTAGGAACTCACTTTAATCCCCTTGATTGAAATGCTACATTAGCCAACAGAATTGGCGGTAACTGGTCTTTACAACATTTTGCCACTAAATTCAGATTTGACTTAGGTCAAAACAGGTAAAAACCTCAAACGGGGTAAAATGAATTCAGATCTGAAAGCCGTTGTTTTGTGGGTTTTTTTCAGAAGTCGCATGGTTGTTAATAAATGGCAATCGGTTGGTTTTACCAATCAATCCCCCCCTCCCCGTAAGGGAGCAACGCAAGTCCCCAGCCCAATATTAATTATTTGTACTTTTTGTGCATCGTACATCACGATCTATGTGACTGTGGATTGGCTCCTAATAAACCTATTTTAAACTGACCAGTTCAAGTATAGTCTCAAAGTATGTTTGACTACTTCAATTTATAATCGTTTGGTTGCGATTTAAAAAAAAAAACCTAACGTGATATAAAAAAAGAACTGGTTTCTGATCTCAATTTAGAGTTGAATGTACCAAACGAATACTCTTGATATTCGGCCCAGAAGTCATTGTTGTTACCTCGATTGTGTAATGACATATTGAACCGTTAAAATTAGAACGAATTAAAAATCAAATCTAAGAACCTAAAGGCCCTACTATTGTTCGATCTTCTGCATGTATGCGTGTGTTGTGCGTGCGGCGTGTTTCTGTCTGTTATGTATGGATGTGGATGTATTGTCTCCGTGTCCTGCAATGAATTCCCTGGATATTCCTAAAATTTATGTTTTAGTAGCCAGGAAGATTCATGTTAGTTCACAAGCATTCCTTTGATTTCTTAATTGAGGTGATCTTCAGAGACCCTTATGTTCTCATCCTAGGTCTCTTCTGTTCCTGTCCTTATCTCTTCCCTGTTTGAGCCAGAGGCAAGACTTTTTGCAAAGTCTCATTTGACTTTGAGAAAAATATAGCCATCTCTTTTTAAAAGGTCAATGAGTTTCATTTATTACTTTGTCAAAAGATATAAATTGTATATAATTTTTAGTAGGAAGTGACATCATTGGCCTTGTCCTGATTAACAAGATATGGTTTGTCGATCTATAATTCTATAAAAGTCATAATTTGATATTTTGTTTAGTAGTTCCATTTAATGATGAGGAGTGACCCTTTACAATTTTTTATGTGGCTGGTTTTACAATCTACCATCATGGGATTCTCATCAAACAGAAGTAATATACAAGGTATCAAGTCCCTCCTGATTACTACTTTAAAATTATAGTTTGGCGTACCGTATATTGTTAATGAGGAAGGCAAGGCCATTAATTTCGAAGCCCTACTAAAAATTATGGTCAATTTATATTTTCTGACCTAGCAATAAATTAATTTATTACAGGGGCGGCGCCGTTGCCGCCCACGGCGCTCTCTCCTTCCCAATACCGGTTCGTCGCCGAAGATTCTACCACTCCTTAGTAGGCACGGGAGTGCATATCCAGGTATCGATATCCTGCATGAGAAATAGGGATATTTTCCCGGAAATGGAAGGATTCCATTTAGTTTGAGAGTACCAGACTCCGGGTCGGTTTTCGTCCATTTTATATAGCACTTAAGTATAGTAGTAAGATATTAGTATAGTTAACGGATCTGTAAATATTGTAAATAGATTAAGGATACTAGCTATAAGGACAAAAAAAAAAAAAAAAAAAAAAAAAAAAGGTTTTCGTCCATTTTACAATTGCGAAGGAGTAAACAATATCTGGCCAAATATATGTATTTAAAGCTTTAACCATATTTTCACATCATAAAAAAGGTTTTAATACAACCCTTGATGCGATATTTATACTTTTCGTCGAAAGACTTCTTAATATATTTTTTTAATTGGCGTATTCCTAAATGCTTATAAGAACCAGTCTCTTCAAGCTGACCAATAATTGCATTTTTTTAAATTTCAACATTTTCTGTTTTTAGTTTTTTGACTGTTTTTACATATGACACCGGTCATTTGACTACGCCCAGCTCCGTTTGTATTCGCTGTAAAGTCACCATGCTTCTAGAAGTGTTTTTAATAAATTCTTATTTTAGACATAAAGTTTGAGGTCGTCAATGTAAAATAAGTGAGACTGATTTAATTGCTGATTCCGTATTCCTTGTTAGTGTCATTTAGCAGTCTGCTGAGTGGATTAATGGCCAGACAGAACCAGAGGGGACTAAGAGATTCCCCTTGGAAAATACCTCTATGTGTATGAATTACTAACGCTCAGACCATAACTTGTTTTTGTACAGATAGCGAGTGACCTAATGACATTAGAAGTTCTAATAGATCTATTATTGTTTGATCAAATTTATATATTATTATTATTAATATAAGCACTTGTTAATAAATGTTGACGATTGTTGTTGTTCTGTTGCAGCATGGTTCAGGGCGAGGTTCGGAGGGTGCTGCTGACCCAAGCACTGTCCTACTCAAGATGGAAGGTACAATTTAATTATTAACATATATTCTAAGTATTATAAAAATATACACATGCGTATTACTATATGTATCCTTGTAAACTGACGGAGCGGTTTTATTTTCGTATGTACATATGTCTGCATGTACCCAGTTTGTGACATGTTCGGAAATTCCGCATTTTCCCTAACACCCCCTTATTGTGCCGGCTACGATAACTATACAAGTAATTACTACTTAACACAGCAATACATACACTAGGTGTATGATGAAGTAACTTTGAAAGTCAAACTAGATTCAGCCGCCTCAGCTATTCCTGCCGACCCTCGGCCTAGTCAGTTGTTATAAGGCGGGAGGAAAGTAAAAGATTCGCGGCAACTTTAAATTGCCTAAACTGTAGTCTCTCTCTTTTGAAAGGATCTCGCTCCAGTGGCTCTACAGTGGCTCTATGAGCGCACTTAGAGAGATCTTAAATAGACTAGGCCGAAAGTTTCGCAGGGATAAAAGAGCGATTGGTTCAAATCCCTTATTTGTTACTGTGTATCTTCTTTGGCTTATAATTATAGGTCCGCTAAGATCACATATCACAAAAAATATAAATTATTTAGAAAATATCTCTTATTTCGTATTCCTCCTACCTGGTGCGGATATAAGTACATCGTTCGGACGGGACGAGAGACCTGCTGGTAAATACCCTTTAGAGTCACAACGAACAACCTAGAAGATAGTTGAAGATCCTTTTTGAAAAAAATAAATTCAATTTCAAATTGATTAAGTTAAATTAGGATTTTTTGGTTATTTCAAAGCAGAAACTCTTTGTCTTTTCAACCGGGTTCTGGCTCGTGGCATGAAGTTCGTTGTTTTTATGATTCAAGGAGGCATGATAAAATAATCATAATAATGATTTTCATAAAAAAATTGAGTATATGACATTTTTTTTTTTTGCATTTATCTTTCTTTATTGAAAAAATTACAATTTGCCTTTTCCAGCATTAATAATTGTGCTGAGAGATCATTCATACCTTATATACAATTCCATTCATACCTAAAGTATATGACATTAATTAATTTATTAAATTTAATATCGAGGAGTCATGATGGCAATTTTTTTTTCTGATTTAAATTACAGAAGTCATTAACATCATGTAAACTGATCCAACAGCCTCGAAAGTAATTTTTTTTTTCTTCATAGCCCCTTTAAATTCACATATAATTATATACAATTATATACAATTAGATCCTCAGGTGAGTCTATTTCCAAATTATTTTTGTATTTCCTATAGCGTCGCTACATTATATACAGGTTTTGTTATTTTATTTTTATTTTTTTTAATTAATTTTATTTCATAACCTATTTAAATTTATAGATAATTATAGATCCTCAGGCGAATCTATCCACAAATTATTTTTGTATTTCCTGTAGCATCGCTACATTATATACAGGTTTTGTTATTTTATAAAAATTATATTATGAATAAACAATTATAATGATACACATTATACGTAACTGGACTAAACTGACTAATAAAGGTGATGGGGCTCACCTTTTTGATCAAACTTAAAACTAACTTACATACTAATTCCTAACCTAATTTTTCCACGACAGTCTGTTGCCATCGATCCGGGAGAGGTGGGGGAATTCCATAGAAACTGGTTGAATTTCCTAATAGGAGAGGATTCTTTGGACGGGAGGGAGGGGGAATAAAAACAAATAAATATATAGTTATATATATCGATTTTATACGATTGTGTAAAAATCCTCGTGTAATGTAACGGATTAACTTTACGTCTAACGTAATTCAGGATTTAATCCTCGCCATTTAAAACAACCAGATATGAAAAAACACTTCATTAATGAAACAAAGGCGATGCTGTGTATTTTTACAATTTGCAAATTTCAAAAACGTACATTTCAATCAAATACTGTGTCCAATCCACTTTGAAGATCGTCAAAGGACCTAGGGATTAAAATCGTTATACCCGAACTTCGATGTATGGATTAAAAAAAAAAAAAAAAAAAGCTGATAAAGATTAATGTAACAAGTATAAACTTAGTTTTATCGCATACATAATTATGATTAAATTGCTGTCGAAAAATAATCAGTTGTAGTGGTCTGCTTTAAATGAGAAAAAAGTAAGATTTTTTGAACAAAATTCTGACAACTTTTTAAAGCCATCGATACTTCTGGTGGATTCATTTGACTGTTTCACTACGGAAACAAACGTAGGCTCCTGATCAATAGAAAGAAAAAAAACTTCCGAAACTGACGACACGATTTCTTCAGCGTCGCCGTCAACTTCATTTATATTTAAAACAGACTGGAAAATATCGTCATCACTCGATTCTTCAGACTGTTGATTGCATAATTTCCATCTTCCGGTAGAGAACGTATCACAAACACCGAATAATTATTCACACTTTTACATCAGTAGCGTTTTTTGTACATTTTTAACACATAAACTTCTCAGAAAGGAATGACACCGAAACGATGAACTTTGAAGGGATTACACGAATTCAATGGGAAGAAAATGAAGATGAACGCACGGGCTCTTTTTCAGCCGTCATAATAGTTCGTAACGAATCTTATACGAATATTGCTATTCACGAATCTTTCCTTGCGATTGCATTTACTTTTGCAGACGAGTTATGTAATGTTAATGTGTAACGTATAACCCTTACATTGGTAGGAATATCTTTGTAAGCGAATCACACAATATAGTTTTATATTTACACGTATCTCAGATCAATAGTTAGAACTTTATTGTGCAATAATTACAATCTGCCTTTTATAAGGCAATAATAATACAGATAAATGATCTCATTCATACCATATTTACAGTCATCATTCACTCGCTCATTCATACAATAGGACATGATTGGAGAAACTGGCCATTGCCAGGACTTCCACTGTTACGCGATTATAGCAGGTCACGAGACCACTGCCGTTTCAGTCTCCGAGGAGGATTATAGGGATGAGTGCACGTGAGGATGAAAGCTCCCACCTTGCATTGCACATTGCTGTTTACATTGCATATTTTCTTTTTTCCATAATCCGATATTTGTTAGCGAGCAAGGTCTCCTTAAAATGCAGCGCTAGTGCAATACATGCATCTCTTTTTTTTTTTTTTTTTCTTAGCACTCAAATTTTTAAGATTATAGATAAGGGAAAAATAAAGGGAATTTATTTGGGCTGAGCGGATCCTTTTTCTAGGAGTACCTGTTTGAAGGTGGAGTGAGGGAATTAAGGAGTGTGGGAAGCCTCGGTAGAGGTGGAAATGTTGCGGCGCAGTGGTGAGAGTCCACTGAAGGCTGAGCATGCACCTCCCAAACAATATATCGTATTATTTGAAGTGTCCTTGACAACCAAACATTTAAATTAAATAAAAAAAATTAATATATATGAGCCGTTTACTTTAAAAGTGGCCTAAGTCCAGTTATACTTAAATTAAGATATTAATTATTGATAATGTCCGACAGTGATGAAGGTAACTTTAATTAATTAGTATTTAACAAGTTAGCCTACATTTTTGGACAGTTGAATTAGTTGAATAATCAGTACGTTTACTTAATGCAGTCAAACAAATTAAATATAAAACTTAAAATTTACTATTAAATTTTAGAAATGGACTTAGGCCACTTTCAAAATAAACGGCTCATATATTGTTTTTGAGTTCTTCACAAATTTTCCGTCGAATCCTTGCATCGCTCCATCCGAGTATTGCGTTTTGTGAACCGCCAATTAGTCAATATGATGTATGAGGTGATATGAGCTAATAAGAAGAAATAAAAGCTTCGAGGGCCGTCACGGCAAATATGTTTGACCATCAACAAACTGCGCAAATTCCGCATTACAATTTCCAGCGCATTATGCACAGCTCACAACATCTCCTTTCAAGCATTTATAATCAACTGAACTCCCAGCGTTCCTCTCAGCTGCTCTAGTTACTGACAAACTTCCCAGCTGTTACATTCACTTGTTTGAAATTAAACTTTATATTATTTAACATTTTATTTAATAAAATAACCCTTATCTCAAATCACTCTTTAAAAATAAAATTGTATTATATATTGGTTATATTTTGTCATTTTAATAAATGAATGAGCAAGAAGACGTCGAAAATTACCAACTGTCATGTATATAATAGTTTTCATCTCATCGACATTAAAATTATTACTGCAGTATATTTTTGTATAGAGTCAATCATTATTTATTAGTTACATATCTGGTTATCTTTCTATAAACGATTCATTTTTTGAGGATATTAAATTTCGTCATAACATTGCATTTATGACTTATTATTAAGTATCGAGGAAATTAACATTGGTAAAAATGGCAATAAGTGTACAAGCCGTATCATATAAGTTTAGAATCCCAACATAAGGCTTTATTCAGTAAGTACACAGCAAAATACTCCAAATTATTTTTTGCGTTACTGTCTTCAACCATAGAGATGATTGATTTAGATCAGAAATTTCAATCATAGATAGATTCTGTGAAGGGACATTGAAATAAAAGTTGGATCATTTTTATTGGTATAGTTTGAGATGTGGGCTATGCAGAACCCCCCGTACACGTTTGAAAGTAGAACCTGTGCAACAAATAAAGAAAGAACAAGACTCTGGCGGAGAGAGCGAGTTGACACACTTTCGGATACAACGTGCTTTTCAAAAATTAGAAATCCGCGGAGAGACGGAATGAATAAGAAACCGGAGAAAAGGGAGCTGCCGCTTGTGAATTCACATGAGGGAACATTGTGACGTTCGTGAACGAAGAGCAGTCCACGTCCAATGACTCTCAGCTGAGGGAACGACATGGACACAACGCGAGGCTAGGAAACACTTGAGTTGTGTCGGTCATGAACGAAGAGCAAGGCTCTGTGGCCCAACAAATGTTGGCTTGACATAATTTGAAGAAGTTAACATATGACAATAAGCTCACCGCCAGCTGGGATGTACCATTTCAACTAACGGTGCGTGCCAATGCAGAGCATATCATCGGGTGCCTCCCAAAGAACCCCTGGGAAAGTATCTAGTTCAGTAGACCGAAGTAAGTTGTTGCGTCAACTACTTCACCACAAATAGAAGTTCCCCTCTTAAGAAAACACTCGCCTAACTTTCCATATTTTATCAATAAATCTTCGGTGTCAGTGTAGAGAGAGGGGACTAGTTCACGATACCGACACGGCAAGAACTCACTAGGGGCGCGGGCGTAGAGGCCCCTGATTGGCCAAAATTAAAAAAAGCTTTATCAAACAGTCGGAATCGGACTCTTGAAGTGAACACTGCTCTCTCTCTCTCTCTCTCTCTCTCTCTCTCTCTCTCTCTCTCTCTCTCTCTCTCTCTCTCTCTCTCTCTCTCTCTCTCTCTCTCTCTCTCTCTCTCTCTCTCTCTCTCTCTCTCCTATTTCCTAACCTTGCTATGTTTTAGTCCGCCATTGTCAGACTCCAGACCTTCCTAGTGAGATTTTCTGTCTTCTTCTCGCTAAAACCATCACATCCTAGAAAGGGTTCCCTTCCATGCAGAGGACGGTCAAGCGGTCCAGCCTGCCTCTTTCCGGTTACCATTCGCCTTTGGGATCCCGCGGGCTATGACCCCCCGGGCTTGGGCTCATTCCTCAACCCCTCACCTACAGTCCTTATTTGCCTCCGTTCACTTAATTGGGTTATGTAAGTGTTGTTGTTATATCTGGAATTCCATGACGATTTAGAGCTGTGGTCTCCAGTCAGTGACATATATAAAATCCAGCCATTAAAGACTAAAATCCCAATTTTACTCTTCATTAAGACCTGCCTAACCCGTTTGTAACATGTCAGACAAGAGAAAATGTAGTAAGTGATAATTTGTGAATATATAAGTCTTAGGAAAAAATTATCTGCGTCTTATTATAATGTGAGTATGGGACCGTAGGTGCCTTATATGAGTGACCAGATATGCAATTGTGATTGTAGCATGATCTAATTGGCCGTGTATTTGTCCAGAGCCGGAAGAAGCGCCGCCGGAAGTACTGAGACTGAGCGGTGACGAGAACGCACTCCTCGCCGCATTGCACGGCGGCTGCCGGAGAAGGACTGGGCGGTTCCTCACCGTTCACAAGCGGCGGAGGCGACGGCTGGTCACCAGGGCTCTTCACGAACACCAGGCGCTCTTGGACGATCTCCACCACGGCAATGTACAGGTAGGTCGCCTTTTACTTTCTCACAGGTCGGTCATTGGTCCGTCGGGAATTTCCACTTCTTTGGTCAAGATTATATTGCAAAATAAAAAAAAGTCGAGTAACATTCTAAAGCCTATCGGATTAAAATTGATTTTTTTTTTCTTTTTGGTTGAAATGACGCAAAATTAAATTTGAAGAAATCGCAAAACATTTAATAAACAACTTTTAACTGAAGCTAATTAATTGTGATTAAGGCTTTTTGAACAAAAACTACCTTTTTTTCCTTTCAAACGTTTCGCCAATCTGTACTGTAAATAATCATTGCAGAAGTGTAAATAAATATCGATATATCGTGTTTTAAGAATTGAAATTGAAACTTCTTTATTGTGATAAATTTTCAATCTGCCTAATTGGGCAATAAATAATTGTGGTAAATGTTCTCATTCATACCATATTTACAATTTTCATTCATTCAGTATTTACAAACAGCCCAGATACCTCCCTAATCCACATGGTTGTCACCTCCCTCGCATGAGAAAGAGAAACGGAGTCTTAGGTAGCCTCCCACGCTCCTTATAATTAGTTATAAGTAGTATAGTTTATTCGAAGTTTTGAGTTTGATTGTTATGTTTTTCATTCAAATTCGTCAACGACGAAGCTATACGAAGCGCACCCATTTAATGGCCACAGACAGCTGAAACCCGCTTTGGCAGACCATAGCACTATTTTCCACCGATAAAAAAGGGCCTGATTTAAAAACCAGACCATAAGAAATAATCATTAAGTATGAAGTGGCTAGATCGTTATGCAAGCCCGCACAGCAGTTGTGTCCTGCTGGTGATTTCACGGCGCGAGTCTTGTCAGGGTTTCTCGGATAGGCGGGCGATCTACATAAAGGGTGTCCCAGAATTAACGCAAGATTTGCGTTTGCCACCATTTGTGCAGTAAAGTGCTGGCAACCCTAAAAAAACAATTTAACAGCTGTTAGTTTAGGGTTAGTAAAAATGGAGCGTTACACAATAGAACAACGTGTCTTTATTGTTGAACATTATCTCAAAAATAATGAAAGTTTGGTGGCCGCAGTTCGAAAATTTCATACAAAATATGGTCGGAATAGTGTTTTGACTTAATCAACTGCGAAGAGATTAATTGAAAAATTTAGGGAGACTGGACTAGTTGGAGACACTAAACACACTGGTCGTCCAAAAACAAGGCGTTCAAATGTCAATATCGAAGCAGTGTCGTTGAAAACCCATGAACATCGGATGATATTTATGTGGCCAATATGTGGTTTCAACAAGATGGTGCCACATGCCATACAGCCCATGAAACAATCCAAATACTACATGAGACATTTCCAGGTCGTGTACTCTCTCGTTTCGGTGACCAGAATTGGCCCCCTAGATCGTGTGATTTAGCAGCTTGAGATTTATTTTTATGGGGTTATTTGAAGTCAAAGGTGTATGTCAACAAGCCCACATCCACCCGTGCATTAAAAGAGGAAATTCAACAGTTCATCAACGAAATTCAACCACATTTATGCCAAATGGTCATGGAAAATTTCGACAAAAGAGTGCATATGTGCCAGCAAAGTCGTGGAGGCCATTTGCCCGATGTGTTATTCCATAAATAATCCTATCTTATTTACTTTATAATTCAATAAAGAAATAACAACAAAAATACTAAATACTGTGTTTTCTATTTAAATCAAATCTTGCGTTAATTCTGGGTCAACCTTTATAAGTGTACTCGTAGTATCTTAATTTATGACCTCGACTATGTATTTGTTGATGCTTAAGTAGACTAAAATTTGTAATTTATAAAATAATTAAAATTGTCGTGTATTCGCATATGTTTCATAACGCCGGTTTCGTATAGATACGCCGAATGGTATTTTGTATGAATATTTTACTTCATCTCCAAGTTTCACTTGAATGATGCAATCCTCTAAGTCTGCTGTAAATTATTGTGTCCTCTTCGACCTGTTGATATTTTAAATTAAATTCTGTTGCTTTACCCAGAATGGTCACCTCGGAGGACTTTTGTAGGTGCACAACGGTACATTTTCAGTACATGTGGTTTATCTTAACTATGCTTGGGTTAACACAAGTAATTATGTCGCTAGCTCACTGTCTAGTTGCCAATAAATACATCAGTAAGTCAGTGTGCGCCCACTATGAAAGGTAATATCATGGATATTACTTATGTGGTAAGCAGGGGATATACCGTCATATATTGGATTTAAATTGTTTTTCTTTAATACTCAGGAGAGGAGGCAACGTTTGTGGATACCTCCGACAATTATTTCGGAGAAATAGGGCTGATTGTCCTTGCCATTAAGCCGTAAAACCCGACAGAAAAAAACCAGGCATGAAAACTTGATTGTTCTAAGGGTAAAATAAGGATGTAATACCTTGTCCTATTTGTTCTTTTGAGAACATGAAAAAAAATGTGCCGGAGGCCTAGCCATGATACAGTTATGAATAACCAACTGACGAAGTAGAGCATGTGAAAATATTTGCCTCAAAAATTTGTATTCGTAAATTTTTAAGAGTCCTGATAGCGAATAAGAAGCCGTTTCTCCCCCAAAAATCTCGTTTTACATACTTTACTCATCTCCTGCTTTTATAACTGCCCTCATTTAGTACAATCTCGCATATTTTTTTTCATATTCTGTGGAAAAAATGACAAACCGAATGGTATATTATAGCCTAACTTTACAGAAAGGACACAAGCAGAAATATAGTCAAAAAATGGAGTGTTTAAACGTTTCAAATATTTTTCGACTTGGGGACACCAAAAGTAGTTTAATTGAATTTATTATGACCAAAAGAAAGAAATTTCATTGAAGTTACTATCACCAAAAGAAGCTTCATTGAGATTAATGTCACTGTTGGGGCCACCTCTTAATTAAAAATAATTCTAAGTCACCCTCTTCTCGATCAGATCATATCTATCACTGTTTCCATATGTTTAATAAAGATTATGACGTCAGTCGGAGTGAGGGAGAAGATAGTGGGGAGAACAGCAGCTGGTGGGTATGGCTCCCCACCAAAACTAACCGGCACCTTGAACACTTCTCTCTCTCTCTCTCTCTCTCTCTGCACAGGCACTTGCTGCTCTACTCAAAACCATGGACTTCTCATTCAACTACCTCTGTATCTCTCTCTCCTAGCCTCGCTATGTTTTAGTCCGGCGTTGTCAGACCCCACACCTTCCTAGTGGGAATCTCTGCCTTCGTCTCGCTAAAACTAGCACCTCCTTGGGAGAGACCTCTCCCTCGCGGACGACGGATGCTGTGGTCCTACAAACTTAACAGTAGTGTTTCCCACGCCAATCCAGTCTGCTTCCCTCCGGTTCACACTCGCCTTTGGGATCCGGACGGTTTTCGCCTACCCTTAGACACCGAGTGTGAATTCGAGGTCATTCCAAGACCACATAAACTACCTATAAACCTACCCTGTACCCAATGGCGTAACTATATCATCTGGGGTCCGTGGCAAATTCCTTTAATGGGGGCCCTATCATTAAGCTTTATTATACTTACGAGTAGTTTAGTTACCGACAACCAATAATTTGTATTATAGTATATATATTTTAATATTTTTATAAATAGGTACAATATTAAAACAATATTTCTGAGCTCACGGCCACTTGGGCCGGGCCCTCTTGGGTCGGGGGCCCGTGGCATTTTGCCAACCCTGCCACCCTGTAGTTACGCCACTGCCTGTACCTCTTCTCCTGAACATAGTGCTTTGTCGGGGCACACACCTTCTAAAGATCTTATGGAGTCAGATCAAAACAAATTAGGCTGCCCGCCGACTAGGCCGGCAGCCAGGGCGAAAGAGTTCAGGTCCGCCCGCCTTATCTCTTTCTTGGCGCTCGCCGGACGGCGGCTAAGAGGTTGTAGCGACCCTAGCCCGCGGCGGGCGTCTCCTCCCCACTTTGGGGATACTCAGTTATCTGAGCCCGACAGTCACCAAAAGAAGTTTCATGGAAATTAGTGTCACCAAAAGAAGTTTCATGGAAATTAGTGTCACCGAATCGACTGTGGCCTCCCTTTGTTACTTAAATACTCCCAATGCGACAACCAACTAGATTTAAAATTATTTATTGAAATCATATTTAGCTTTGTTTGTGTTTAATAATATGAAATTAAAACGGTTTTATATAATCCCATATTTTACATGTTTATTTGCTATGTTAGATTGTTGTTAAAGAATATTTATTATTATAATTTTCTGTTTCAGTGTGTCTTGGAAAGGGTGTGGCGATGGCCATTCAATGCGTTCACATTGGACACAGCCACAGGAGGTGAGCACATCTGAAAATATCTTCTTTTAGAATGATAGATAGATCTTCTCACATAAATTATTATTTAAATACAAATGTCATTTCTTATGAGGTAATTAATTTTAATATTTAGTTTCAATGGGCGCTACGTCCCGGCTCCCTATTCTTATGAATATTGCTCTAGTTATAAAATAATTGTTGTGTAAAATTAAGAAAGTTACGACTTTAAGCAATAGGGTGTTTCTAAAAATTATGATTAATAAGGAAAATTTTAGCAGCTTTTTATTTCCATTTACTTCCAAAATCCTTCTTGTTGTGAATCTTTTATCTTGAATATATTAGTAGTAGTAAGAAGAATATGAGTTTTTGACCCCCCCCCCCCCACCAAGGAACAATATTTGGTAGGCAAAAAAACAAGAAAATTTCGGACTTTTTTTTGGTTTTGGGAAAATAACTTTTTCCCGGTCAATCGTAGCAATAATTATTTAATTATCAATTTGAAATGAATTTGCTCCAAAATTTCATTGAAACCCAATATTAAGGTTTGGATACAGATTTGGAAGATATTGATCGACAAATTTGTGCAACAATTTCTCTACTTACCACTATCGCCCATGTATGAATAACTGATAAAGTTATGAAAGTTATGTTTGTGAAATGGCAAAAAAATCGTTTTTAAATAAAATAAAAAACTTGTCATAAATATTGCAACAACAAATAACAAGAGAACGAATAAATTGTAAAGTACATGTTGAAATAATAGAAAGTAACCAATATATAACAATTTAAAAACTAATAGAAATTACTTAATAACAATTTTTGTCATTTTGAAATAAATAAAATAAATTTACATGAATATATGTAAATTGAATATGTCAAAATAATAGAAATTATTTAAACTAATTAAATACAAAAAAATAATTAAAAAATATCTATTTCCATTTACTTCCAAAATCCTTCTTGTTGTGAATCTGGAATTATTATGAAATAAAAGAATCACAGTATTTTTCTCTGCCCAGCTTTATTAGGTTAGACAACTCGTTGTGTTGGCGGTGTCCTGCATCACTGGCCACACCATCTTCCAAAACCTCTGATTCTTCTTGTGCTGTACGGCCGTTCCCCAATCATAATTTTGTCTGTTTCTGCATTCCCAATCATTAAAAATTTCTGGAGCTCCTTCTAAACAGGCCTGGCCTGTCCTGTCCTGAATTCCTCACTTTATGTCGGACTTTTACCTTATTCAGGAATAGTTCAAGATCCTTCGATTAACCCCAGTGGCTAATGAACTGTATTGTCTATAATTTGAAAACAACAGAAAAAATGCTTTTAACCCTGGATTCTAATCAAAATGTAATTTCACCTACTTAATTATAAAGTAATGTATAAAATATTGTTATAATATATTTGTTATCCTATCTAGATTTAAGTTATACATTACGCCTCAGCGATCATATCTTTTTAATTATTAATTTCCTAGTTTTTATCATTAGTTATGTACCTAAATAAACCATTTTTATTACAACATAAATGTTGCATATTTTTTCCTATTAAGCCAGCCTGTCATGCCCTCCTCCCTGCCTTTCACCGCTTTCTGTTCTTAATACTCCAGCTTCCATTAAACTCCTCTAGTAAAATTATCACTATTTTAGACCACTTTAAGCATGCTGCTGATAGTTAATTTGTAGTTATGAGGCTGATGACTGTTATAGGTCGGTCGTTACCGGTATTATGTGTTCATCTGTTCCACTGGTACGGGCTCATGGATCACTTCAGTTTAGACGTCGTAAGGATCTGGAAATTTTTTAGTAAGTAGTTTTAAAGTGTGTTTGTTAATAGTAAAATAAGAAAAGAAAAAAAAAAAAGAAAAGATAAACTTATCAATTTACAACAATTGCTCATTAAACAAATTTGCAGTCACAAAATTTCTTTTGAACCGTGCGCAGCTCTAGTCGAAGAAGGGTACCACAGCACGAACCCGTACCACAACGCCATCCATGCGACTGATGTGACCCAAGCTATGCACTGCTTCCTGCAAGAGGACAAGGTCAGTAACCACTCAATCTTCAATAAATATAATCGTTTCCTGGGGAGCACTTGAGGTATGTTAGCTACTCATTATTTTAAAAAGTAATAACAATAAATTAATATTTACCCTCCAATTGCACTTTTTTGATAACTGTTATGTGTGATTATATTATTACGTTTGTTATCTTTATTGTTTATATTTTTTATTTAATCTGATGTTTTTTAGAGGTTCTGTTAATATAAAAAAGAATTCTGGCAAAAGGAAAATTGTTTGATTACAAACTGATTCATGTATTTAATACACATATAAGCACCTGCGTGATAAAATTACAATGTTAAAAACTAAAGTTAAAATGTACCTTACTATAATCGCGACTGGCCAGTTTTACTAAGTTGCATCCTACGGTGAATTCTTCTAGTTTCTTGGTAGCAGAACGTAGTTGCCTTTGTGTCTCGTTGTCGTCTTGTCGCCACGAGGTCAGTCCACATCCCTGGGCTTGCGTCTCGCCAAACCTTCCTCTCTAGTAGCCGGATTAAATTGAAAGAGAGCCTGTTGTACCGTGGTCTCATCGGTCTTGTCCCTTTCCGCTGCCTTCTTGAGTTTTTATTTTTCTTACTTTCCAATGCCAGTGGTCTCAGATATTATTAACTTTTCTTGTTTTAAAGTTAACAATTCCAATATTAAAATATTTATATTTAATTCTGGATATTATTTATTTGATAACTATTAATATTAAACATAACGCAACAATTAATGTTCATCCATTCACAAACCGTGATCCACGGGTTGTTTACCGTTCATTTACGCCCGCTAATTTTGAGTTTATATCAAAGGTAATATCACAAACTCATAATGTCTGAATATCACAACAAAATGTTTCCATATCAATGAAGATAGGCTCAGCGTACTAACGAGCATTAAATGTTAAGCCCTTATTTTTACCACTATTCCTTTTATGAAGTAAACAATCTGTTCAATTTGATGAAGGGATCTTTGAACCGATGTGGCATCATGGGAAGATTATAAAAATGACACTTTCACCTTTAAGATGTAGCGAGAGCAAAGATATGATGTAACTGTTTCAGATTCGAAAGCACCTGACCCCTGCAGAGGTGATGTGCGCTCTCATTGCTGCTGTGACCCATGACTTGGACCACCCTGGGGTCAACCAGCCATTTCTCATCGCCACCTCCAACCACCTTGCAGCCCTCTATCAGGTATGCCCTATAACCAGCCGTTCCTCATCGCTACCACCATCCACCTTACAGCACTCCATTAGGTATGTCCTATAACCAGCTGTTCCTCATCACCACCTCCAATCACGTTGCAGCCCTCTATCAGGTATCCTCTATGTAGTCATAGTGTATAAAAATATTCTATTTGTCCATTTAAATAATGAGAAACTGCTTTTTTACAATTTATCTTCAAGGTCCCGAGCTGCCATTTCTCGATTCAGCATTGAGTTAAATTGGTTCTAGTTTTCTTATCATTCCCAGTATTAGCCTATATCTCTCCTTTACCAAGTTATACAATCCCATTCTCCTTCATTCATTTTCGAACTCCTTTAATTCAAACCATCCTTCATTCAAACCTGTATATTCCGCCTAACCACATTGCTTCATTTGAATGATGTTTCCTTATTAGATCACCACCCTTCTGGAACTCCAATCCTTCTAACATCGGACATGCACATACTCATCTCCTGTCTAACCAGTCATCTGAATGTCCTGTAACCAGCATTGTTCACTTTTTTTTTCTTTCAATCATTTACAAATTTATTTTCAAATGATATAATTTTTTTTGTATCTATGCATTACATCATATTTTTGGCTTTAAATCCCTTTTTTATATTTGTTCTAATTATGCTAAAGAGAGAATTGTATGAAAATTAATAAAAACTTAGTATGGTTTTTAATATCACTCTCAAAACTTTTTTGACTGATTAAAAACAATGTTTTTCGGATGTTGTCATATGTGGTATACAAAACCCCTAATTGTGTGATACATCACAGTTACCTTTAATTGGTTGCAGAACACGTCGGTGCTCGAGAACCACCACTGGAGGTCGGCAATCGGCTGCCTCCTGGAGAGCAACCTCGCTGAGCAAGTGGCAGCCTTGAGGCCTGATCTCGAAAGACAGATCAGCTCACTCATCCTCGCCACAGACATAACTCGCCAGCAAGAGTTCTTAACTCGCTTCAAGGTTAGCTTCACCCATCATTTACAATATCATGTAGAAGTCGCATCATGAAGTTATTACCAGTGTTATAGTTATTAACCGAAAACAAAATATGGTAATAGACAAGCCAGTTCCTCATCTTATCAACTGTACCATCCATATCAAAATGTTAGCCTAGTCAATTTCTGATCTCTTTAGTTTTCCTCATTCATATGATCTATATCGAACAATATTATTATTATCAATCTGTCAAAATGACGTGCATAGAAATAGTGTTTTGGACCTCAAGCGTGAATATAGGCATTAGTTGATGGATTAAATGACCTGGGCAAACCAAGCATAGTTGTTGGGGGGAAGTTGGGTGGCCAATAGCAGGTAATTCTAGACAAGAGTAAGTTCAGTTGTTACTAGACCTTCACAGAGGACATACCGAGTGATTTGGTAACAGTCCGGGGGAACCAAGCATGATAGGAAGAAGCCAGAAATAAAGATGCCCGCCCATCCACCAACAATGAAGACTGAACCCATTGTATAATTTTAGATCATTACTTGTAACTGATTATGTAACTATTATTTAAATTATATTATAAATTTCTATAGCCAATTATGTTAACATGAAATATTTGATATTGAAAAAATTATCCACTAGAAGCAATAATACCTTGAGATCATATTAAATGAACTGTTATCAAATAAACTATTAATTATGAGTGTCCTTTGTTTCCTCACGGATAAACATTGAAGCAAAAACAACATATTGTTATAAATTATAATTGGTATTATGTTAAATATTTGATAAATATAGTGCTATTAAATGGAAATGAGGACTCAAAACTTTCAGTACACCTCATTTTGGTCTTCTTTAAAAGATTGTCACTATGGTGATTATTCAGAGGTTATACAAGATGAGTTGAAAGTATTAAATATTGACCAGGCTAATTGTTCACAGGGATGGCTCAATCTGTTACCATATTTTTTCTTTGGATAATAACTTTAAAACCAATGGTTTTTACTGATCAGAAATAGTAATTAAATAAGTATATTGAAGAAAATAACAAACATATTTTTTCTTTTGATTTAACAGAAATACTTGGACGAAGACAATCTCAATATGGAAGAGAAAGAGGATCGGCATTTTATACTGCAGATCGCGTTGAAGTGCGCTGACATCTCTAACCCTTGCAGGCCATGGGAGGTGAGCAAGAAGTGGTCTCTTAAGGTTTGCGAAGAGTTCTTCAGGCAGGGAGACTACGAAAGGCAGCTCAACCTGCCGGTCACCCCTGTCTGTGACCGACAGTCCAGCTCTGTGCCCAAAATACAAGCGGGTCAGTAAAAAAAAACCATTATTAATTTAATTACACTTACCAGAGGGCAACAGTGCATATTAATCATTGTAATAATAAGTTATTATGCAAAGGTTATTTATTAAATATATAAATTTACATAGGATATTTGTAATTAGGAAACATATACAGAAAGCCTCATGTTCGGTGTTGTGTAAAACTCATAAATATTTTTTATTTAATTTTTACATTTTACCCATGACCAACAGTTGTGCACTATGTTAAGATAAAGTACATAGGTAATATCTAAGAAGTTATGTAAAATATTTAAGTCGATTTTTATATATGGGAATGAAATATGTTTCATGTATAGAAATGTACTGGAAGTGTACTCACATCAACCTGTGTTTTTTAATAAATTTACATTAAGTATGTGATTTTTATTGTTGGAACGGAAACATAATCTTTTGGATTAGCTTTGAATCTATACTTTACATTAGCATCTTTAACTTGTCTTTAAGCATTGGAAAGTACCATAGCTTTAAATATTTAGAAGGCTTAAGAATTAGAGAGAGGATTTTATTTTAAAACATACCTGATCTGTATGATTTGATGAGGAAAGTATCTTTTACATTGGCTCATTTTCATGGCCACTATTGTATTAGTGAGATCTACAGATGAAAGGTGATTCCTCGGTGCTTATTTCGAAGTAAAACCTCTCCCTTTGCGTTCAGCTATTACATATCAGAATCTTAAGCAAAAGTTTAAAAAAATTTAATGAAGAGTTAATGCAGACAGAGGTTGCTGCTGGTTGGTGGCACCGGGGTGTTTTGATTATTTAATGTCAGCAAGATATTATCCATTTACTGTTCATTATTTTTGTTTCAATCAGACTTTTATATCATAGCAACAACTTGCTTGTATCGAACATTCAGAAGGGTTTTCTATAAAATTATCTTTTTATGACAATTCACTTTACATACCAGCTACGGGTGTAAAGTATTACAAAAAATAATTTTGGTAAAAATTTATCTGATGAGACCATTCATTGTTGCAGGTTTTTTTAAATTTGTAGTGGCGCCACTTTTTGAGGAGTGGCACAGGTTCCTTGACACACCTCTGTCCCATAGCATGATGGGGTATCTTCGAGAGAACCAGACAAGGTGGGAATCGGAAATAACTGACGATACAAAGACAGATATATCGGAGACCGAAGAGCTACCAGAAGAAATAGTCCAGAAGATGCCAAATCGGAGGCACTCTGTACCACTTAGCCAAAGGTTCTGCACTGCAGGAACAAGCAACAGAAGAGAGAGTCTTCCAGAGCAGAAGAGGAGGTTCACCCTCGGGCCAATCCTCCAGTTCCATGAAGATGAAGAAATCTCTATCCTGTCTTCTCCCAGCCTCCGCTCCTCAGACAGCAACTCTGAAGAGAGGCCGGTCTCTGCAGAGAACCTCTTGCCAGATGTATCCATTGCCTCCATCACCAGCAGCGGGAACGTCCAGCGGCTGATGTTGGCCCCTCCCCGCCTCACCCGCCAACAGACATTTCCACCTGTTCAACCCTACGTCAGGGCTCGCTACATGTCCACCACTGCGGAGATCCTTCAAGGAAACATCTCGTCCTCTTCTGGGTCATCAGTTGACATCGATCCCAAGCCTCTAATCAGGGAAAAGGAAAATGTTGATCCTGACTCAGTCTTCAAACCTCAAAAAGCTGTCAACAAAGTCCAATTTCCTCAGGTAATAACAATTGACATATGTTCCCAGTCTTTTCTTAAGCTAATTTTAAAATGAAGTTATATACTTGTTGCAATAATCAGTGTTTTGTACCATTGAAACTGAAATTATTTGTCAATTGGTAAGTAATATATTAAGTCATTTTCATGGGGTTGCTTTTATTTTTAGCATCTGGGGCAAGAAAAAAATTGGTTACAATATTTTTTACTAATAATTTTATTAATAATGTTCTAAAGCGGTCATTTCATTGGTTGGCAGGTGGTATGCAAACAGCGAAGGGGTTCAGCTCCGGTGAGCCTGACGCCTAGCGAAGGACTGCCCACAAGGAGCACACGACGCGGGTCTGTGCCTGCTGATACAACGGCAATCTTCCACAGGCAAAGTAGGCGGTGTTCACTCACTTGTAGGAATCTGAGGCAGCCGCAGCCAGATTGGATTGAGTACACAGTATAACCGCTTCCATCCCTTCTTCCTATGCCCTTCCATTTACGTTATCCCAAAGCACATATTCCATCTCGATGGGGATAATATACTTTTCCCAATCAGTTGAGAGTGAGTTTTTATAATATTATTTGTATTAAAAACATTTTATAGAAGAAAAAAAATTGTCAAAGCAATAAGTAGATTTGAATGTTTTTTCTCTTTACCTTTCATTTCTGTTTTGTTTTTTAATTTTGAAATTATAACCCAAATATGCACTTTGATTAATTTCAAGATTACAGCATATATTAAGAGCCTGTAAATAGAGACTGCTTTAAAGGTAAGATTCATTGAGGAGAAATCTTATTCCTTATTCTTGTAATTTTTCGGGAAGTAGCCATACATTAATAAATACAATATCTCTATTGTATTCTTGATACAAATATACAATGATAAAAATATACTTTTTCATATTATAATGTAGGTCTTTTTGAATTCTGTAAATGGTCATATTGTCTGAACACGGAAAACCTCTGTAGTTTTTTTTTACAAACATATACATACATTAATACACTTTTCCATAGTCACACACTTATTTTGCTTTTTTTTTTTTCTATATTATTTTGCTCATTTAAATGCTTGACAACGCGTTTCTTGAATACTGGCACCATTTGCTTTTTTTGCTTCATGCTTCATTAAAATTGAGGAGTGCTGACTTATAGATTAGCTCCGAAATGAAATCATAATTTTTTTTTTTTGAAATGTGGAGGCTTTATACTGTGCAATTCATTTCATCTGGCAGGCTGCTTTGAACATGTTTATATCATATCTTTCTCTTGTGCATAATTCTCATTTTTTGCTAAATTTTTAGCTTTTACATATTAAACACTTGTGAAGCATTTATGGCATTGATTTTTTTTTTAATCAAAATTTATATATTTGCTTAAATTTCAGTGGGTTTCTAAAATCATCTTTTTACATGAAAAAACAAACAAAATAAAACTCAATGCCATAAAAAATGTTGTGCTTAGCCTCATTTCAATATATTAATTGTCACTAGAAGAAGTTTCATTGATTTTTATTTTTTTCATTCACTATGTTGGTAAATAGGCAAATTGATCTTAAATTGAGAGACCTAAGTAAGATTGTACAAAAATTTGCCATTATGGGCAATTCAACAAGTCTCATACTTCTACGTAAATCTTTTATTTATTAATAAAATGTTTTGCCATCATCAATTTCTTTCAATCCAAAAAGAGAAACAAACTTAACACTGTATATAATCACAAAGTTATAAGATTACAGTTACTTAAAAATTAGCCAATACTTATACCAAAATCTAAAATCAAGTCACATTAAAAATGAAGGAATAAAAACAGAACTCATTTTGTAAAGAACCATTTAACTTTGAAAATATCCTTCTGTAACTATTCATTATTTTTAACATTAAAAAGTGGTGTCTGGAAAAAAAAAGTACAGGAAAAAACCTTGCGGCTCTCCAGTCAATTCAATTATTTAGTTATCAATGCCTTGCTAAAATTGAGGCATCTTGAGCGTATAACAACTGTCGCTAAATTTATATTAAAATCATTAAAAATATATAATTTTATCAAGTGATGTATGCTTTTATTTGTGATTTGGAAATAATTATGAAGTCCTGAAGATTCCTCAACTTTGGTGAAACTTTGATAATTAAATAAATAAATTTACTTGAGGGACCCAAAGACTTTTATTTAATAAAAAATTCAAGAATCCAGACTATTTTTAATTAAAAAATTGAAAGAATGATGAAATTTCATCAGCATCTATTTGGTGTTTTAGTTCCATTAATTTAATTATATTATTTTTATATTTTAGTTAGAATTTATTAATGATGCTTGAATGATAGTACTCAGCTTCTGGCTATCCATTATATTATAAGGAAATAAAAGATTTATGAACAATTGTGGGACTGATCACCTGTGCTTGCTTTTTTTATACTATATTTCTTTTATGCTAGTATTACTTGTCAATATTGAACGAGGCTGAATTGTAGGCTGCAATATTTCTTTAATAAATGAAGATATCAAAAAATCATACATTATTGTGTTGGCACCACACTGTGAGTCTATTCATGTTTAGACATGAATAAAAAATAAATAAAATAAAAAAAAAGAACATATTTTATTGAAAAATATATTTTTTTTATTATAGTGTATGTCTATGTGATCACAAGTGTTCATTATTAGATCTAGAGTTGGATATTAGAAAGAAACATCTTGCATTTACTAAAAAAATTAGAAAGAATTTTGTGATAGTATAGAGAAAGATGAATGTGTCAATGGGATGTGCGTTTGGAGTTTGAGTTAGTTCGCTGGCTGCAGTTGTCTTGCTTTTGTGAACGCAGGTGTACTGAAACCTTTGGTCGGGAAAGAGAATTCCGGACAGAAGTCGACTGACAAGCCCACTCCCACAACGTTAGTCCAAGGTAATCATCTCCATCTCACTTATTGTGCCATCTCGGAACTGTTGCTAACTAAAATCACTACGTCAAAATCATCAAGAATTTTTTTCTTAACATAATAGCACTACTCTGCATGATTTTTGATGATGAAAAAAGTATTTTAACCTCATATTTTGTAGTGATTAAAATTTTTTAATTAATAATAACGAGAAGAGTTCATCAGTATGTAATGAATTTCTACTTTATTAATTTAATTTTCCAAGAACTATAAGAGATACAAGGGCCTTGGGTCATATCTTTAAACAAACAATTAATTTCATTATAAAGTAGGCGACTCCCAATAGGATAGCTGTCCTTTTTTATTCTCAACGGGTCACTACTTCAGAATATATTTTTATGTTGAAAAAGACTGCAAAGAAAGGCAAGCAATGAAGAAGAAGAGTTTTTCAAGCTTAAAATTGCTTGAAGATATATTTTATTATTCTATTCTTAAATCTAATAATGAATAAAAACAATATATTATATTTTGTAATTTGAGTAGATACACAGAAGCAAATAATTTTTTTTTATAAAGAAGTCATTGCCAAGTTTTTATTTAAATTTAGTTTCTATAGTATAATTTTTATTTTTCATTTGTGTCATTTCCTGATATCTTGACCATTCCTCTTAGAGCATTTCACCAGCTGCAATCATATTTTGATCCAAATTTCTTGGGAAAATTGGAAATTTTTGCAACGCTACCTTTGTAACTATTACTTACATGATATTTCAGTTTTTTAATTTTATTACTTTGCCATTATTGTGGGCTGTTAGAGAAAGGTTACATTATCTTCATCAAAAGACATAACCTTTGCTAACAGTTGAAAGAAACTATATTTATACATAGTTAATATATTTTAGACTATTCTCATTCTTTTTTTATCATTCGCGACCATTTGTTGCTCCTCTTAGGATCTACTAAACTATTTTAGGCAGGCTCTGCAAATGCCTACTAACCTAAACATCCTTTGTTTTCTTCCGAGTAATAATAATTAATTAATCAAAAAAGAGGATCTATTTTATCTCCATGCAGTATATAAATATACATTAATAATTATTAGTTGTGGTATACAATCATACTGGTTTTTTAAACAATTATTAGCCAAAGAGAACAGGTAGGGGCAAGGCCGGGAGTCGAACTTGGGATGCTCCGATTTTTGATCAGGTGCTCTAACCTACTAAGCTATCCTGCAGCGAGTCAAAAGCCATTTCAACTTGACAGTCAAAAGGTATGTTATCCGATAGTATAAGTTGTAAGAGCACCTGGCCACAGATCGGGAAGTCCTTCCAGAAGGAATCCCGGCGATATCTTTTTTTCTTTGGCTAATAATTACATCTTAAAGTTCTTTTTGATATAACATAAAAATCATTTGTATAGAGTGCCCTGGAAATTGTCATTATCAAAAGTAACTGAAATTGTACCATCAATTTCTTCTCAACATCTATTCAAAGTAGACCTGGTTTGTTATGAAAATGAGTGAATCATTTCAGCTATATTTGTTTATATGAAAGAATGTATAATAAAATAAGTAATATTTTGAAGGAATTGGATTTTCAAATTGTGATGAAAATTGGCCTATAGTGTAGCCTTATTAATTCTTGGTTATTTTACTTACAGCTTGATTGTTCATTATAACAGTTTTATTTTGTTTTGACTAAAGGTTAAATTGATAACTCAGCTTTAAAAATATGTCATGTTACCTGCATGATGTGTAGTATTTTTTAATCACAGTATATTATTTAACACAAAAAATTAATTTTTATTGCTTTAGGCATTAAATACTTATAATTTGTTCATTATACTTACAGCATAATAAACTTACTTACGGATTTGGTCCTCTGAGTGTAACTATTTTTTTTAGGGGCCAAACTTAGTTATCAGATAGAATCTTTCCCATTATTTAAAAGTTTATACATTAACAACAAAGTAGGAAATCCAATTTTTCAAAGGACAGTGGAAGCCTCGTACATTAAACAAATAAAATAAATTAAATTAACTTTCAAATCAAATACTATAAAGTCAGTATCCTAAAAATCATCAAAATAAAATTAATATTTGGCATTTTTTTTAAAAAGTGAGCCAAATTAAAATTTCAATTTTTTGTCAAGGGTCCAAAATTAAACTCTGGGATCAATAAAATGGTTTTTCCCTCATCAGATAATATTACCATAAATATATATGTAAATAAAAATGCATACATATATCTTTATTCATAATCAGATTTGTAAAATGCATGACATCTAAATTATTTATGTATATAAATCGTTATCTATGTATATTTATATATATTGTAGTGTAAAAATCATGTACAATATTTTTTATTATTGAAATCTTTAGACTTTTAGCCATAATTTATTCTTTTTATTACATCTCTTCTTATTATAATATCATAAGAGAATATGTATGAAAGGTTCAACTTTGACAGTACTTTTCCATTATCTTGGATCACCGGCTAGGAGGTTAGTTGTTCATGTCCAAAGGAAGAAACCACAATCTTACCCTGATCAGGAGAAGGTGAAGTTATTGTTTTCAAAAAAAATGTTATGACGACTATCTGTATCAAAAGAAGTTTGGTAGTCTTTGGCTATTCTTAGTATCTAGCAAACGCTACATTCAGCTGCTCTTGTACCCCGGCCCGCTGTGGCCAACTCCCACAGCATGATTGCGAAAATAATTTTTTTTTTTAAATAATGATTAACGGGCTACTTTTTTTTTCTTTTACCAATAATTATTAAAGCCTACATCAGTAGTATATACCACAACTAATAATTATTTATTTACATTATCATCAATTTATCAAATTGTAATATACTATCACATAAAAGTCAGATCTTTTATCTTATCTCTGTTAAAGGATAGAAACTGTTACCTTCCCCTAACAGGTGGGCCAGGATATTGGGAAAGTACCATTTTTACAAATATTTATTGTCATTTGTGTGTGTGTATATATATACATATATGTATGTGTACTATTGAAGCACGTTTAAAAATGCGACTTCCTATTTAAAAAAAAAACATAATCAGATCTACATCTCATGTTCTCCAATGAGTAAAAAATATAAATTTTTTGAATTCTTAGTATTTTGTGAATATGCCTTTAAAACCTTATTTTGTTATATGTCCGTTGATTAACAGTGGGAGGGAAATAAGGGAGTAAATAATAATAAAATGGTAACGTGCATAGCACCGATTAAATTTTATTAAAGTTCATAATATATGTTAAATAACCAGTGATCGACTTGGTTCTTTTATTTATAAATAATATATTGTTGTGATATTAGATATTGTGGAGTTGTGTATAAGAATTTTAAATATAAAGATTTAATCAAACTTAGTATCAAGAAGGCGAAAATAAAAACAATTGAGAGTGGATGAAAAACAAAATGGCTAGTAGTTGTTGTTATGATGAGAACACAGCATTACTCACTCATGTTTTTGGGATCAGCCCGTGATATATATATATCTGAGTAAAGTGATGAAATAAAAAGTTCTGTATTTGTTGTTTGGACCTGAAGCAGAACGGAAGAGAAGTAGCACCAGGAAGAATGGTTAATTTTGATTAAATAAAGAAGACCATTGAAGAAGAAAAAGAAAAGAAAAAAATAGACAAGTATAATTAATATAAGTTTGTTTTTTTTATTTGTAATTAAATTAACCTTTTGCCAAAATTATTTTTGTTAGTAAAACCTATAAAATCTTAGAGGATAAATAATAATATAAGAAAAATTTTAAATCTAAAAATAAAATTACGATATCTTTCAAAAACATAATAATATATTATTAAATAATATAAAGTATATGACATAGAATAATAAATATGTCATGGAAACACGTCAACTTCAGCCTCTTAATAGAAAATCTATCCATTATCAATTTATTATACAAATTTGCTATCCATAAATTTTTCAATAGTTGTATTAACTTCTTTAAAAGATTCATCAAAAGATAGTAATCAACATTTTAAATGTATTTGTTGTTTAATGTTAGTTTTATTTATGTTAACCTAATGTAATACTTATTAAAATGAAATCCTGTTGTTTTTCTAATTTAAAAATGGAAATATTTAAAAATAAATTAGATAAATTAAAAAAAAAACTAAGACTATTATATATTATTAACCAGTATGCGGAGATGTTTAATTTGATTTCCCCCCTCAAAATGAGAGGAAAATTAAAATTTTTTAATTACTAATAAATTGATTAATGACCGTTATTTGACCAGCCCCTTAGACAATGGCCTGCTGACTAATTGGAGAGAGTTACAACAGGTTTGATTCCCGTTTCCTGTGAGGAATTTTTCTTTGTGGTTCATTCAGCTTCTCTATTTAGCTACTTAAATAAACAAGTAAAAGTTTTAAGGAGTAAGGCCTAGTATGTAACATGCTAATACCTCAGCACCACCTACCAGCCACATCAACTACCTTCGGTTGACTACCAATATCTGTTCATGAGATGTTGCATTGTTTTGTTTTTTACTCACCCTTTGTTATTTTTGATGGAGTTGCTTTTATTTTTAGCACCATCTGGCATCAAACAGAACTACCACGCAAAACAGCTGCTAAGTTAAAGTTGAGATCATGATCCTAATGACAGCTTTAAGAACTTAATTGTTAACCAGAAGGTCAACTCAAAATTATTTTCTCTATGTTTTCTACTCAATTTTTTTTTTATTACAGAGTGATTAATTAATTATGTTTTATGGAGATGGAAGATTTTAATCACAACATCAAATATGACCTTGATGTAAAATTTCACGTCTTTAAGTCAAAATGGAAACTTACAAAGATCAGAACAGGCAGAGAGAGACTCAGGAAGATGTTTCTAGTTTTGAAATAAACCCACGAGTAGACCCCATTTTCTCCATCCCTTTTCAAAATCATTTGATTTTTCCTCTCTTGGTAGATTTCTGCCGATGGAATGGGAGCAACCCTTTATAATGCATTATTATATTGATAGAGAGGGTGGGCAGGATGAACAAGAATAGTTGAACGGGCTATCCAAAAGGGGCAATTTAACTAATGGGTGTTTGTATTCCCAGGAACAACAGACGGAGAGGAGAGGCGACGGAGGAGGTCCAAGAAGGTGCTACGGCGTAGAAGTTCTGGAGGACCGGAAACGTTCAGGTCCATCAAGGAGCAATCATCTCGTCGCAGGGGCTCCCTACCGATAGAAGTGTTGTCATCTTCCATATCGGGTAAGTAATATTTTTTTTTCTATTCACAACACTACATTAGTTTATTTTTCTTTATTTCCTAGATTCACTCATATCAATAATAACAAATGATTATTTCTCTATATGTTATTTGTTGTTTTGTTTGGTAACAGATTTTAATGTAGATAGGACTTTTGGATGTAGTTTTCAACTATTGCTAGTGATGCCATCTATTGGCAGATACATGAACCTTCTCTCATGAATTTGAATTACTTAGTTTATAATTAAAAGTGCACCAATTTCAATTTTAGATAAATAGTCAATCCAGAAATAGGATAGCCTCATTATTTTTTTATTATTATTTTTTACCAACTAAATTGAATTTTTTTAAATATACATAAATGAAATAAAGGACGAAGAAAGTAAATAAACTGTATCAAGAGATGCTCACGGTACCCAAAGTGAGTTTTAAAAAAAACTAATTATTAAATGATCATGAAAAAAATAATCAGTATTTTTATCAAAAATACTTTATCTTATTTGTTAAACCATCTAAGTCCCTAAATATTGTCTTATAAATAAAAAATTAAATAGCTGAAATATTTGCATAAGAAACACACCGAGGAAAAAAATACCAGAACTTAATTTTTAAACTAAACTGTTTATAGCTTCTGATCTAGAACTTCTACTACTACTAGAGCTAGGAATCTAAAAAGTTAGTAAAAATGAATACTTTTTTCAAACATTATCATATTTTAGCCAAACACTAATCAACATATTTCCAAGTAAATTAATAAAATAAAATTTCAGATAGATTGAATCATTTTTATGACTGTTAATTTAGAACATAAAGGCACAGACTGTCCTTTATCTAAATGAAATTTGAGCCTCTCCCTTCGAGCTCAGCAATGGATATACGTATTTAATAACATTATACTTCAAACTATTTTTTTTATTACATATTTCATCAAAAATAACTGTCGGGAAATGTCACTAGGGGAGTGCCCAATCACTCTAGCCCTGGTGACAAGTGCGAATTGTTCAAGTTTGTAACCTGGACAATCGTTCCAGGGTGGCGTTAATATCTGACTCCATTTCTGATAGGTATGTGCCCCGACAATGCACTATGTTCAAGAGGTACAGAGGATTCATAAAGAATAAGTCAAAGTTTCAGAGTTCGAACAGAAGCAAGTATCACTGAGTAACGGCCGTGAAAGACTGACTGTCTGGGGCTAGCCTCCTCCGTTAAATATGTCTCACGCCTCCTCGGAGGGGCTGAACAAAAAGGTTGCTTAGTGCCTGCGAGATCCTAACATGTGGTGAGGAGCATGCCGATTCTCCGTAATCTGTCAGGCTGCTGACAGGACCACTTAGCTTGTTGTGGTTTACATGTGACAAGGGTCCCGCAGGCCTGGGCTGTAAGGGTCTCTCTAATTTATGACTGACAGTCGTCGTCCCGTCTCATGTTACTTGCTTCCGCGTTTTTTTTATTGCTAAAAGATTTATAATAATTTACTTCTGTTTATAATATATCTGCCATAGTATAGGGTGATTTCCCTAAATACTAAGAACCGCCACAATAACCTTCTAACTTTTTAAGTTTCATGGCTAGATGATGATTGCAGAGGCCATATTTTGAGGATGTGAAATCAAGAAGTCGAGGAGATATACAAAGGCAAGGGGTCAAGGATAAAATCGGATGAAGAATCGATACCTTGATGCTTGTTTTTACTGTCCTAAAGGAAGAACACGGACAATTGAAGAAAGAAAACAGCAACCGAAAGAGGACCTGTAAATATAAATAATTCCAGTATTCAAGCCTTGTAAATGAACAAGCTGAATGAATCCACTAACAACTATAAAAATAATTCCAAACTATGCGACGAGAGAAGAATCGGTTGAGGTTATGAAATGGCAGAAAGAGCTAACTGATGATAATTTTTAAGAAGGCTACCAAACAGAGAATGTGGTGCTGGGGAGGCACTATGAGACAACTGTCCCGGAGATAGATCAAACTGGATTACGGGATCTGCCAAGCGCGGCCATGAGGTCGTCACCTCAGGGGTACCTGGCTGAGGCATTTTCATATCTTTAATATTTTATAAATTTTCAATTATCATAGATAAAGTATCAAATAGATGCAGCATGTAGTTTTATGGAGGAATTAAAAAAAAAAGAAAACATCTAAGTTTACATATGCGCATTAGAGCTCCAGTTATCCGAGGTAACCTTCTTCCTAGTTACCTTGATTAGATGGCTGGAAGTAATCGTCCACAATTTTTTTTTAACTATCATTTATTTTTACTTAAAATTTATGTAATATTTATATATCTATAAAAGTAAGTATTTTTTTGTTTTTTTGATTCAACAATTTTTATTTTTATTCTTTTAATTAATTTACAAAGATAGTATCTCTAAAATATTTGAATCTAATGAACCTCTAAGTAAGCTAGCGAGATTCAAGGGGCTACTAATAATTCTACATTGAGTCTTTTTCTGAGCGAATTGAGACATTCGTCTTTGTCGTCAGATTTTGTCTTTGTTTCAAGGAGTGGGTTTAACTTTCTTATTTTGTCATTAGACAAAATTTGGTACCCTGGTTCCTCAAAATCCATTTTAATTAATTTTCTCAGGATTGTTATAAATTTTCTTCAGGTTCAGTGCTTTCTTGGTCTTAGAATGGCATTATGTTACGGAAAACTTTAACCTAAGTTGCAGGTTTTACTTACCCCCCTGTTTATAAAAACATATATCAAAACCTCCAGGAATTCGGCACACCAATAAATCCACTTGCTCCATGATTTAATTTAAGTCGCTGGATTTTGTTAATGTTTCCTAACAAACTGTTACTTTCACTGTTGCAGGAAGGAACAGCTCAACGAAAGAGAACATGAGGCATTGAGTAGCCGTCGAAGAGGTGTTGTGTGGACAATCAATGCCTCACAAACTGTTACTGTGAGAGGCTGTAAAATTGTGATAAGTTTACTCTCTGCAGGCAGCACAAACTCAAATCATTCCTCGTGTTTTATTTTGTTTTGTTTAATGTACAACCCTCATGCCATGTAAAAATCTTCTGTTTGTATTTTTGTTTGTGGTGATTATCATAAATGGAAAAAAAAATACAAAAAAAAAAAATGTGAAAAGGCTCAGCCGAGTGTTGAGATATACATTACGTAATATGACAAGTACATATTTATGATTGTTCTTAGATTTTTCATAATGTAATGATTAGTTAAGATATGGAAGTCATTGTGTTCAAAATTAAAAATACTATTTATATTTAATGTTTAAGTGATTAAGATTTTGGAGATCTGATCATAAGGGTGGTAATCGAAACCTTCTTAAAAGGTTATCTATCTAAGAGGCACAGGGGGAGTTTTTCATTAAATTGCATTTTTAATTAAACTATTTATTTGTTGTGCCTAAAATTTACAGTGTAGTACTCTCTTCAGAGCTTTGTCTACATCTACAAAAAAATTTTAATTTGAAATATGTGTTATCTATTAAAGTAGTGTAAATCTTCCACATAATTTTGGTTTATCATAGGACGTTACTCATTTTCCCAACAACTCATAATTTCTGGAATGAATTCAAATTTGTGAAAACTATACAGCAATAATGTTTGGACAAATTGCTTTATCGGTGCTGTATCTAGTCAGCAGGAAGTAAGCCCTTGGCACAAAGACGTACAACTCCCAATACCCACCCTCTTCTTACCCGATGAAAATGTGTTCAACTGCCCCCTGATGACTGCGGGGGGCAACTGTGAGGAAACTCATGTTTCCACGACTAGCTCATGGGTCTACAAACTATTCTAATTTAGTTTTCTCTCATAGGTTGTTGTAAATATATCTTTTATATATGTAATTGTGTCTATTCAATCTACTCGTTAGTGATACAAATATCGGGTAGTCAGCGCATGTCTATCGTCCTATTCTTGTGCTCCCTTTGTTTCTCTCAAAAGTACATATATGATGCTAACAAAGACTTTATCCTTTATTAATGGGACATATTATCTTCGAGGTACAAAATATTTATTTATTATGCTTGTACAAGTTGATATAAACTCAACCTTTATTTATAAGACTGAGTGATGTTATCATTGTCAACAGGGTCGAAATCGGAGAGTTTTCTGCACAATTTCAACAGCAAATGTTTGTACAAAGGTGACATTTAAATTTTAAAATAATCACAATTAAAATACTCTAGTTTTAATTATTTGTTTTGTATTTTTTAGGGTTAACCCATTGCAGCGATGCCTGTTTATTTTATAATATAGAATGTACTTACTTTTAGGAACAATATGTGGCCATTGTGGGAAAACAAAAAAATACACATTATTTATTAGCCATATAAGCTGATGAAAGCATTTACTTAACAAGATAACTGATTATTTATTGTGCCAGTATTGCCCAACCGATTGCAGCTAAATATTTATCTGCAGTTATTATATTAATTATAAGTTTTATAATATTAAGTTAAGCCATATTTTATTTTTTAATATATGTATATATATATTATGGATATCAACAAAGGCATTTTGAAGCGTTCGTAATTTTTTGTAAAATGGGGACCATGTGATGTTCAATGCACATGAACTTTTTAGGAAGAATTATTATTCCTAGCATATCAGCATCATAAGTTTCACTCATTTCTAGGTTTCTTTTCGAAAGGATGGAATGGACATTTGTAGCCTGAAGTTTTTTCGCTGCATTTTTTGTTTATTTGAATGTATTTATTTTGAAATAAAACTCATCATTAACGGTGCTGAACCCTATTTAAATTTTCAAAGAAACTAAAAACACACTCATGAAATGAAAAGACTACTTCATGTAAGACACAAGACTTCATTTCATTAGTTTAACACTTCTTCACATGTTTAAATTGCGTTATCTGACAATCTCGCATCAGCAATATTAAAACTTAAAAACATCTGTTAGTCGTATAATGGTAATTAAATCATTCCATTCCAAGTTAAAGCCATCAATGGTGGACTATCAGTAATAAACAGGGAAATGAGACCTGGAAAAGTTGACCAAAAAAAGAGGAGAATAATAAAAAAAAAAAGATTAAGTGTGAAAATTTCAAAATATAATTTTAAAAAGATAGAAAAAAAATAATTTAAACGTCCTATAAATATACGCTTAACTATGTTCCCTATGAAAATTTTCCTCGTGTTGTGCATCAATGTATCAATGTTAGGTGTTTTGCTATTTACGTGCATGGCAATGTTGTCTTAATGAGAATCAATATACAAATAAATGTTTTGTCTCTTGGGTTTATCCTATTGTGTTATTATTTTGTTTGTGCTATTTATTTTCTATGTATATTTCATCAGGATAAGTTTTATATCTATAATTTACCGACTGTAATGGAACCCTTCTTATGTTATTTTTGTTTTAATCACTGTTCATTTATTTTCTGTAAAGTTGGCACCTCTAAATCCTTTTTGATTTGTTTAAAAAATAAGAATTATTTTTTAAGATTAGAGAGCTGATGAAACTGATGATTAACAGGGCATGAGAGGTTTTCTCAGGTCAAAAGTTAGTTTGTTATTTTTACAATTAAATTCAATTAAATTATGTATAATGTTTCATCATCATTGGTTTATTTACAATAGATTTTTATTTTGGCATCATCATTAATTTCTTTTTATATGGAGGCATTTAGGTTATTCACATCACCATGGCAACTGTTGTTTTCTTCGACTGCTCTTCCATCCCTATCCTAACTACTGTGGCCAATAGTCTTGGTGCCATCACAAGTTTACTAACATAATATAGAATACAATTTGTTTTTTTTTAATTTGCATTATTTTTTATATATTTACATTGTAAATAATACTTTTCACAACTGCAGGACAAGAAGAAAACCAGTTTATTAAACCACTTAAAATCCCGAATTTTATGTAAAAGTATACTTTATTACTGCTGTGTGCAAACTAAGAGCATTTTTATTTCTAAAACAAAATTGTGTTTTTTTATCAATCCTTATGAGCTAGACAATGTATCTGAATTTACTGCTAAAATGACTTTACTTCTGGGAGTGAACATAACCTTGTGGTCGGCCCTGCGTTAACTGAACCACTGATAAACATAGAAATCTAAAAAAAAGTAAAAGACACATGAGATCTTTAAAAAAAAAAAAAAAGCCTTCCTATAAAATAGAATATAAGAGATGAATAGAAAATATTTAACAATGTTCTGGAAATTCATTAAGTGGTAATATGGGTTCAGTTAGTCACAGTGATTAGGAACAGGATAGAAGAGCAATTCATGAGTATCAACTTGTATTCTGCGCTAAATAGTATTATAGATTATTAATTTTATCTTGGATATAATATTATGATAAGGAGTCAATCTGAAGGTGCCAGCTCAGGAGTAAGGAAGTATGTCAATTTACAGGGATCCATTCAAGCCGATATTTTTTTAAATAGTTTCATCAAGGCTTGCAGATTGTCATTATGCCATTTTTATATTTTAATTTAATATCAATGGTCAATTGTAAAATAAATTGATGTAATTTACATGTTGTCGAGCCTCATATTTCCCAATTAGTACAGTGATGAGTAGTTCATATATATGTATATATATATATAAACATATATATACATATACATATATATTTATTAAACCTTATTTTGTTTGTTGTAACAAAAAAAAAAGAAAGAAAAAAAATCAGTCTAAAAGCAAAAGAAGAAAAATACAAAAACATAATACAATGTTAAATCATTTTGTTATAAACTAAAATGTTATTAAACCATCGTTTGATTAATATTTATTTTTATACACCTTTAATTAAATATAATTATTCCTCCTGAATAAATTTTAATGTATACTGCAGATCACAAAGTACCAGTGAAACTTGTCTGTTCTACTTTTCAAAACAAGTGATCATACACTAAGCATGTGTGTAGAGGACAGGGAGAGGGTGACCGATGCTCTTTAGCCCTGCCTGTCTGCACCTTCTTTGATAGTGGTTGTTAGAAATAAATTATTGGAAAGGTATATTCAATAATGTTTTGGTTAGGGCATAATGATAGGAAGTGTGTGAAAAAAAAATGAATGCAAAGAAAGTCAGCCTCTTATCTGTTAAGAGATAATAGTAGATAGACAGACAAAAAAAGACAATCCCTGTCTTGTTTGAAAGTGAAGCCTCCCCCTTTGGACTTGGCTAATAAAATTACAATGATTGGCCACCATTCTAAATGATCTTTATGTAGAAGAGGAATGGGTAACTTGGAAACATATGTTTGTTTGTCTTTTTAATTATGTTTATAGGCATAAACCGAGCAGTCATCAATGCCTTGTAGTCTTGTTTTTGATGATTCTGTCAATACCAGTTACATCATTTTTCAGTGATTCGGATATATTTAAACTTATTCCAGCATCAGTAAGTTTACTGCTAAAGAACAGATAGTTTTAAAGTAAATGCTTAGTGCACTTTGGAAGTGGTTCCTGGGGACAACTTCCTCGCAGTGATTGGTGCGACCAATATTTTCACCACCTTCTTGATTTCTTCTTGGCGGTCTTTCATCCCACATCTGCTACCATCTGTCGGCTATCCTTCTCTTCGAAGGTAAGGGGACAGCACGGCTCTCCCTTGACCGGGGCTTGTGTGAAGTTTGTATTTGTAGTTAAATGCAGGGTAATAAAAGCTTATGCTGTCTGTCGAGTTGCCTGATTTTGATCCATCTGTGAAGATGAGTAAACTGTCGGGTATATGGCTCAGTAAAAGAGTAGATTTTTCTTTGAATTTTGATGTGGGGCGAAATGTTTTCGCAACTTTGCCAGTTTAAGGTAAACTAATGGTTGCTGATGTGTCCAAAGTGGAGGATTTGCTGATATAGATTTAAGATCTTGGACTGCAGCTGAAATTCATTCTGCCAGGGGTCGAGTACCATTTGGTTTCAGGTTATATTTTCTTGAGAGCTTTAGTCGGAAGATGTAATTTATGCTGGATGGGATGGTTTCAGCTACAGTTTGGAAATGTAATTTGTGGTTAACTTGTGCCTTCTGAATGGTAGAGGGGATAATCTGGACTCAGCACACAGGCTTATAATAGGGCTTGTACAAAAGGAGCCTGTTAAGATTTAAATTTTTGCATGGTGAACAGGATCGAGCTTCGCTAGGAGAGAGGTTCAGAAGCTATTCAAGCTTTAAAGCTCAGATTTGTCCTCCATGGTAAAGAACAGATTAGAGACACTAAATCAAAAATAAGTTTCAAAGCTTATACAGCTATGCGATCCTATAATAAAAGTATAGCGTATTGAGTACATTCCAGCAAATTAATAAAAAATTGACCAAATAGATGAAGAATATTGACCAAGGTAGTTGATAAAATGAATTATTTTTACTAAAAGGTGCATAGTAGTATTTTCACAACGATTTGACCCTTTATAGATTGCTGGTTTCTCACATATGACATCAAAAATGAAGGGCTAGGTTTTTCGAGGCGTAAAAAGTATCTTTGAATTCCAGGTAGGGGATAATAGTACATGAATCATTAAGATGTTATGACATATCAAAATGGCTGATGTGGCTTGAGAAGAGACAATTAAACTACGTTTTACTTCATAAACTTACTTTTTCCTTGAAGATAATGAAAATAGAGACTAATAAATGAAGTATTATTTTATGACAGTCACAGACAATAGCAGAGAGATCCATGTGTAAATTGCATACGTCCTCTCAGAAGTCCAGAATGTTTAATTCTGTCTCAGAAGAGCCCCAAAGATGATTTGTGAAGAAAAAGGCAATTATTAGCTAAAATTCTAAGGCACCTTGAATATTCGTAAGATACCTATGTTCTTTTGTACCAATGGTTTACCAAGCCCATAAAAGTAAGTGACAAATTTTTCCTGGGACTCAAATGAGTCAATAACAGTTATTTAGATCCCGGTGAGTAACAATACGCCTCAAAAAGGTTTTAAAACTATCATGATACTTTCCCTTATAAAAGGTTATTAAGTTTTGAAGAAACCCATGCCAAGTCCAATGAATATTTTTTCTTCACTTCTTCTGCCTTATTTCAGTTATACATACATTAGCAATATTTTTATGATCAAAAAGAAGTAAGAGCTCTAGCAGCTCAGAAAATTATTAAAAAGACAAGGCAAGTGGGAATTATCTTAAGTGGGAAGAGAGGAACCAGTTGAATTAGATCCCAAGTATTACTATGCTATTGCCTAATAATCGATATGAATTGTGATCTATCAATGGCAAGCGCAGATATGAATTTGCATATGATTGTTTGCAAAAGGTTCCAGATAGCTGTGAACTTGAACCAAAACTGGATATCAGTATGATGATGAAAGTCAAATTTAAACTTTTTACTTCTGTATCGCAGTTGCTGGAACGCGACAAATTGTCAGGAAGGCCGTGTGGGCGTGGCAGATTGGACCAATCAGCAGATTTTATTATGTAATTTGGACAGGAAGTGATCAAAATGTCTTCTCCGTCATCCATCTTCGTCTCATTAGTTCACTATGCCATCTTGAGACATTCTAAGTCCTATAACTAAAAAAAGCTATATATTAAAGTGCTTGTATTACATTTAACACACAAATGCTTCACCAACTATTTTTATTCTTCTCTAGTACAAGTTTCAATTTCCCTTAATGAGAATATGTAGTCATTTTTATTTTAAATCCCTTCCGGATTTAGGAGGCGTCCAACCATCAGTACTTGATTCTTGACCAGAAGGACAAACAAAAATGGATGATCACACTTTATCTCATTCAGGATAATTAATGGTGAATTGTAATATGAAAAAAAATCTGCAAAAAAAAAAAAAGGGGGGGAACAAATCTTAGATTGTAAAGACTTAATTATATTTGTTTGAATAAAGTTAAATGTCGTTCCTTAAAATATTATTGAATGTTTTTCTTCAAGTTTTAATGTTAATATGGTTTAGCCAGTTTGTACAATATCTGGATAACTACACAGATCATAACCATGATAATTTTATTTGGAAAATTTCTGCTTGATAAAATGAAACTTTTTTGCAATATTTTGTAACTATGTTTTTAATATATTAAAAACTTCTATTCCTGAAGTTCCTTAAATAATCAGATTAATTTTTTTTTTTTTTTAAATCAAAATGCTATAAAATTTTGCGGCAACTTGAAGTGAATGTTTCCTTTCTTTGAAAGACTCAATTAAATAAAAATTAATTTTTGAAAGAGTTAAACTCTAACCACCATCCACCACATATTGGGGAGCAAAAATAATTTTAAAACCATTTTTGAATAGAAAATGTTAAAGAAATTATTTTTAGTAAAAATTAATTTCTCCAATATGCTCTTCATTGGTGCTTGCTGTATATAATATGTGATTTGGTCGCCACCAAAAATTCATCTAGTATTAATATTGATAGTTTAGAAATTATTCTTTAATGCTAAATTTAGATGTTTCCTAATTTATACTAAATAAATTATTTTAGACTAGCAGATTCAAATTTATTGAATTTTTAGATACTTTCAATCTCCCTCCAAATTAAAAACTATATATTTAATAAACTAATGACATTTAATTTGTTTCTAACTGTTATTTCGAGCATCAAGAAACTTTATCATCAAAATTTCATGTTTTACATCAAACATGGTATTAATGAGTTTTTGTTATTATAGCTCTAAATTTTATAAATATCATTCTCTTGTTTGTTGTTCTATTGTATCGGAACTTACCACAGTCTCCTAGTACTTCGTTGCCTTCTTCTTCTATTTCGAGGACAGTTTTTTGAATAATTTGACTAATTGCACCTTGATGTGAAGAAATTCCTGAAAAATCAGCTTTGGTGGAGAATGCTGATGGCATACCCATCTAGAAAACACCCGGAAAAACAAAACAAAAAAAATGGTAACTACTGTTAATTAAATGTGTATTCCCTAATTCATCATTTTAGTATAATGTGATGTGATTTCGATATCATTTATTCTATATTATATAATATTTTAACAATTATGTCTTAAAGATCTAAAAACCAACCAAACATTTCTGCAGAAACTAGTTGATCAAAAGGTATATAGTACAGTACCACCCTTGAGAAACTTTTCCTTTCTTTAAGACTATTAAAAGATAGGATGCATGTGACATTGAACATAACATTGACCTACTTAGTAGTGTGTGGGTCTGGTCAGGAATCATTCAGACTCCTGAGGATAAATGATTAGCTGCTTGAACAAATAAGTAGAAAATCTGCTTCAGGAATCAGAATTAAAGACTGCAAGGTCAACTATAGTGGCAGCTTTGGTCGTTCTTACATCTTCTTGAGGTGTTGATTTAGTCTTTACTTTTTTTTTTTAAAGGTCTATTGCATTATATAATGAAACTAACTATATTGGGACTACTATTATAGAACATGCAGTAAGATGAAAGATGATTCTCCTGTACCTGTTCGGTCATACGAATTAAGCTATTATTACCTCTATCAGGATATCGTTGAGGTTTGTAGTTTTTTCGAGTTTGAACCTTGGCAGGTAAATGTCTACTTTGGACAGCCAAAGTTCTGATAATTCTTCTTCTAGGTCCAAGGAGGCCAGTCTACACTCCACATCAGCGAGACCATCCAGTTTTTTGGGCAAGATTATAATCATTTTAAATATATTTTGCTGCAATTAAAATGCTATATTTAAATCATAACAAGTACATCTTTATTACAACACATTATTATTTTTAATAAAACTTTAAAAATTATCGATAAAACGGGGGGGGGGGAAGGGTGACAAACGTGAAATGAATTTACTGACAGTTTAAATCACTTTTTGTTATTATAGTTCACTAAAGCCCCAACATATTGTAATGATTCCTATGATTTTAAAATAAATTTTTAATATTTTATTTATTAAGAGGTAAAGTAAAAAGAAGAAAACCTCATAATGAATAACAGTTTATTTTGAGTTAACTATCTCAGGGTTCATGGCGATTCTATTGTATAGCATACATAACGTTACGCTTTAAATGTTTCATAATTACAGTTGACTGTAAAAATAATAAAAAACAGACTCACATCTCTAACTGCATTTACCGAGGTTCATGGTTAAGGTTTTCCTTTCCTTTAGAGGTGGGTTTTTCAGAGTCTACCTGGGTTTATTATTAAGAGTACCTGGTCCTGAGCTAGGTCAAAACACTCAAACATTCAAAATTTCAACATAAAATTCTCTCTCTAAACTCAACCCAATTCCAATTCAATCTAATAAATAATCAATTTGCTAATAATAAGAATCATTATATCTTATTAAACGTTGAGGTTTTTTATTTTAAATCCTACTTGATTTGATGGAAAAATAATTTATTTAACTACTAAGTTATTGATTAAGTAATGAGGTCATTTTTATTTCAGTTTCCTCAAAATTGACTGAAAAGATGTGTTATTAGAAACTACAACTTAAGCTTTAGAACTAAAATTAACCCTCACTATACAGGGAAGTTGAAGGATCTGAGCATCCAGCTTCTTGCTGTCCATGAAGCAGAAAACCCTTCTCTTGAGACGCATCATTTTAGTATTTATGATAAAATCTGGTCTGATATAAAAAGGCATATCACTGGTTTCATTTTTTTGAAACTTATGCTTCCAATCAGCTTGAAAATGTACACCACTCACCAAAAGGAACGTGCTAAAGGATGTGTCGAAGTCTGAAAAAAAAAAAAAAATTATTGAATCATTCCTCTATCTCACCAGAATATAATAAAGCTGATTGCACATTTTAAAGTTAGATGGATTCCATTGTAAAAGTATCTGCGCATGTTTAGCCTTACAATTAGACATGATTGGATGTATTTCTGGACGATCAGATTTGGTTGATGAAATAAAAATGTTAGATTTTCATAAAATTTTTAAGCGACTAATGATAACAAAATGATATGAAACTGCAAAGTGGTGAGCCAGAATATACAGATCTGAGGAAAGTGAACGGTTATTTGAATTGAAAGAAATCAGAAATAAGTAAGTGCAGAACCGAGAAATGGCAACATGGTTTGGAATCCCAAGCTAAATAGTGACATGGTCAGTGGACAGGATAGTAGTGTCATCATGAAAACTGATGTTCTATTTTAAAATCCATTTAAAGAATATATCAGGCATTGCACATGAATGTGCGTGAGTGTGTGTGTGTCTGAGCTTGTATTTGTGTGTGTATATGACTGGGTATATGAATAGGTTTGTACAATAACTCAAAAAACAAATGAATTTTTTTTCTATACACTTAACTTACACATTAAATTTAAAAAAGTCTCTCGTATAGTCCTTTATTACATGAAGCACTGGTTTCATCATTCTTGTGTAGCTGCTGATACGATAGCTAGCATTTCCTTTGTACTCGAAATAAGAGTACATATACGACTGGCAACTAGTCATGGATTTTGGTTCTATGGCAGGGAATTCCTTTTCTGTCAAATCGTTTGTCCAATATCCTTCCTAAGTGGGTACCTCTCCATACAATAAATATGAAAATGAATGACACTGACCAGGACACGTCCCTAAATAATTGATAAACTGATTTTCACAATTTATCTTTTTGATCCTGAGCTGCCATTTCTCAGTTCTGCATCGAGTGGAATTGGCTCCAGCCTTCTTATTGCTGCCTATTCTTCATTAAATCATCAATGATTCGGTGAACATTCTGAGCCTTTCATGGAGAAAAAAAAACTGTTATTTTTTACAGTTTTAGTAACTGTCGCTCTTTTCCACCATCATGAGAAATATAATATTATATTTTTTGTTCCAAGTCAAGAATATGTCTGAATAGAAATAATGCTCAGTTCTGAAATATTGTCTTTTAATTATTAATAAACTTTGTCAGAAGCTAGACAACATGATAATTCAGTACTACTATCTAGCACCTAAGTAACTAACATTTTTTCTTAATTGTTAAATCATGCCATCAAACTTTTCAATTTAATCAAAACATAAACAAAAGAGAAAACACTTACCATTAGACAGTATTTCTTCAATTTTACAGTTGGTTTTTTCAAAAACCCTATCATTTAACACTGCTCTAGATACTTCTGGATTCATGATGAAGTCTACTCCATACACTTCTGTCAAAAAGTATTTTCTCAAAATATTTTGAAAATGAAGAGAAATTTTGCTCGTCTTATCAACAAATATTTCTGCTGCCATTTTTAATAGCGGATCCTGAAAAATGTCAAATATAAAATCAACTCAAATGGCTAAAGTAGTTTTATTTTGGGTTCAGCGCCCTTATATATTCTGGCGAAGAATAGGGTCTTCTATAAGTTGTAATTCTATTAATAATTTTAATTATTAATTTTAGTCCAAGGTTAAAACATTTCGTATTTGAATTTATAAAAGGAGATAAGTTCCACACTCAATAAACCATACCAGTTATCAGAAGCTTCATCTAACCACCATATCTAAATTAAGTATTATTTGTTTTTATTATTACTATTGAATGGAATAAAAACAAATAAGTAAATATTTTTAAAATAATTATTTGTTATTAAATAAGAAGAATGTATTTATGAAACAAAGGAAAAATAAATCTTAAATATAATAAGATAAAAACTGAGGTAGCAAATCCAGTAAATAAAACCAAATTTTAAGTTGAAATTTAACAAGCCTAGTGACACCTAAAAACTATGGCAGCAACTTGCGGTCGGCTCTATCCCTTCATGAGGTAATATACTGTGCAATATTTAATCATGAGAAGTAATTTGTATCAGAAGAAAGAAATCAACAAAACATATTTCAAATTATTAAATCTCTATTTTATATCATTTTCAGTGGATTCAAATTGTTAATTCGTCCTAATATTTATTATGATTAACAGATGTGCATAATATCCTTCTCAATTTTCTTAATCAATAGTAGGGTTACAACTTTTGAGCTGATATTAGTCCGACTAAATTGATGACCTATTTGTATTTTTTATTTGAATATCTGTTGCCTGAAGATGGGCTGATATCAGTACAAAACGTTGTAGCAAACTCTTGATTAATAATAATTAGGAAGGATATTATTGCACGTTTTTAATCATAATCAACTTTTGCTTCCTTAAAAACAACATAATACTAATATTTATTTTTTAAGAATTTTATGTCACTTTGAGAAATCAAGGAGTAGAACCAAAATAATTCTGAGTAATTATTAAATTCATGCTTTAGGATTAAATAGTTAGTGTGTGTTATTCCTTGTGATTTATAAATATCATCAGTTTTTAAAATTGTATGAATGAAATCAAATGAGAATGGTATGGTTTTTAACTTTAAAAAAGGAAGAGTAGACTTTTTTATTTAGGCAGATAAACAAACACATTCGATTTCACCATACGTAAAAAATTAAATTGAATAAAAACAGTAAATATGGTCAAATTAATATTGTTACTAAATGAGAAATTATTAAAACATTTATTTCCTAAGAAAAATAATTAAATTAATTCACTGTAATAATATTTGGGAGGCCAAAAAAAGGGGACGTGTTGGGTCCTAGATAATTCTTAGAGTGGTGAGCCAGAATATTGTTATGATATTTTAATGTTATGATTTTTAATTGTGTTTTTGAAATAAACTCGGAATTAGTGAGCGTTTAAGAACGTACTAACGATCAGTGGTTCATGCCTATGAAAGTATGAACGTTTTTATTGTCGTTATATTAACTATTAATATTTTTAATAAAAATAATATCAATAATTTAATATAAATATTTCATTTTATAAACTTCAAAATTAAGCAAAGTATAAATATCCTAAACAACTGGCATTGAATAACCAGTTGAAAGATCAATAAGGCAGCGGAGAGATGCAAGATATATATGAACCGGCAGAGGACGAAAGGACACACACTCTTCATCTTGGAACCGGCAGAGGACGAGGCAGCACGAGGAGGGTCCCACGCTACGGCCTCGTAGTGCACGAGGAGGTAAGCCCTTTTCACTTTCACCCGGCACGAGAACAAAGGACGCTCCAGTAAGAGGTATAAGACCACGCGCTGCAGTTTAGAACAAAGAACGCACCACGAAGAGTCAACAAAGAAAAACTGGCCAGTATTAGTATCACGTTACGAATAATTATAAGGTACCATTTTAATGTTAGATTTAATAGTATTCTTTTATTACGTACGTAGTTAATTTGTATATCAATTTTTAAATCAATGTGTGTAAATAAAACAATTATTCCTTTTGCCAGAAATTTCCTATATTTTATTAACAGAACCTTGAGATAACATAAAAGTTAAATATAAAGTTATAAATTATATGAAAAAATATATAATTAAAATATATATAAATAATAAATATTTGAATAATATACAAGAAGTTACGCAAGCTACCGCCAATGAATCCATGTGGTATCGAAAAAACAATACATTCTTAAAAAAAAAATGTTCTATTATTTATATAACATTAATAATTTAATTTTTCAATTGTAAGGAACCCACCTGAGATATTAATCTTCAATTTATAAAATACATTTATTTTTGTCTAACATATTATTTCTTATTTATTTTATTTCCAAATCTCATTTTAATTCAAATTAAAATGTGCAAAAGTTAAAATCAGTACAAAACATTAAAACAATACAATTTTCCGTTCTGTGTGAATAAATCAGATGTAGGACAACAGTACCTACATAGGTGATTGCCAAAACAATGATACCATCACAGGCTTTGAACTCTTGCATACGGCAAACTGGTTGGGAACTCAAAACATATCTCTTAGCAATTGCTCTCCTGGGGTTCACAGTTTTTCAATCATATTATTAATAATTAATAATGAATGGAACATCAATGATGGCCATACCATAATATACTATAATACCATGGTATACCATACTATAAACAAGGTAAAATACTAATATTGAACTAGCTTGAAAATTTATAAATAATAATTGTTGCCCATGCTGTATTAATTGCCTAAACTGAAAGAATGGCCGCAGGCGCCATAGAGGTAGGCCCTCTGAGGCATTATTTAAATGCTATCCAATGAGATCCAAGTCTGTTGTCGTTTTTGTAATCATTCGTGTAGGTATTACTACTTTGTTTTCAATTTGTAAGAAACACTGACCAGAAGATAAAAAATTGCCTGTGTTGTCCTCTAGCTGGTGTAGAAAAGATCCAGAATAGAATACAGCGAGGATGTCGATGTATCAATATATGCATTGAGAATGGTAATTGATGGTATGGTTAATTGAACAGCTGTTCAAAGTTGAAAGGAATTATGGACTATTGTCATCTGCTCATTAAAATTGTTGTATTATCATGCAAATAATTCTATTGCAAAAAAATGGCCAACAGATAGCATAATAAATCATTATAGAGTTATGTTTACATTTAATTTACATTATGATTTAAGTTATGTAATTGTCTGTTTTTTCAATTATCCCTGGGACAATGAATGTGCTCTAAGGGAGTATGCATTTATTAACCACAAAGGAAGCAGAGCGGAGAGTCCTTTATAAGAGGTTTGGGATAGATGGGCAACCAAATGTTGAAAGCATTACTCTGTTTTCGATCAATTTAAATTAATCAGTACTGTTGAAAGTAAATATTGATTATTAATTAAAAAGATATTTTCAAACACCCAGATGAGCTATTAAAATCTAAATTTAAATCTTAAACAGAATTAATTCATAAATTTAAATAAGAATCTTATGTCTTGTTTATTTATTATTTAAAATTGATCTAATAAATATTATAATAATATGTTACAATTTACAAATATTAATTAAACACTTGCTAGTAGTGGGACAGCAGATTTAATTTTGTTCCGGATCTAGGGAATAAACTAAACATTCCCACAGCTACTTGGAAAGAAATGAGACCGACGGACAGCTTAATTCGGAGTGCGTGAGGGTATTGGACGAACAACTTACATCTAGTATATTAGTGATTTCTTTAATGGCTACGCGCAGTCTGTTGCTATCTTGAGGAAGATGTAGAACTTTTGCGATTTGTTCTGCTGTAGTACATCTGGCGCCTTGATGAGCCATCACCAACAACAGTTGTACTCCGACTGGTGACACAAGTATGTTTCCAGAGCAGGATTTCCGCACCACCTGGAAATAAAATCAATTATTAACATCGAGTGTGAAGGCACAAGTAGCATTTACAAAAAAAAAAAAATCAATTTACTTGATATAAATCAATGGCAAAATTGTTCATCACTTCTGTTGATGATATGTTTTCTAAACCTATCCTGTGAAAAAAAATGTTTATCCTTAATTAATTCAAGTAGACTCTTCAAACCATTAGAACATTTTCGATTCCATTTTAGTCACTGATATATAAATAAATGCTAAAAATAACTTTATTCTTATTAAATTTTATTCTGGGGCGATTATCACATAGAACAGTATAAAATGACAGTATAAGAAATAAAAGACTAGTAATATAAAAACAAAAAACAAAACTCGCTGATACAATTTTTGGTCATTTGACTCAACATGTCAAGGGTTATTATCATCGTAAACTGCCATTAGGGTGGGATTTAAATATTGGAAATGAGGGAGATTGGAGAATAGATAGTTGGTTGGTCGAACTGGGAAAAATCGAGGTGAAATAAGGACGACCTGTGGATGGAGGGTAGAGTTCAAAGATGTGTAGTGATAACAGTATCATCAGAGAACAAATAATCAGTCTTAATCAACAAAATATGATTATAAATGAGAAAATATTTCTGCCAACAAAAACACATACTATTGCAGTGTATACTTAAGATATTTTAACAGGTTCTGTTCAGTCGTTCATTTGTGCCATAAAATTACATTCATTGATAGTTTGATAAAAAGGATGTACATAGATGTGTTCCCTTATTGAGATTTCGCTGCTAAGAATTTTCGTAATGATCTCCAGGGGCTGATTAATTCTGTGTATTAGTATACGAAGAGGAAAATCACTGATACACATATGCACACCTAAAAAAGTGACATGTATCAAAAATGACAAACACTTTTATGCCTAGGGATAATATTTTCTGGACCTCAATAATCTGTCATAATGTGTTTGATGATTTTGTATAGCAGATTAACAAAGCTCATCATGTTATGACTTGAATTTTCAGATGCTAGAAACTTAATTGTGCTTACGTAAAACTTAATGGATTCAGAAATCATTTGCTAAACAATAATGAATATTTTGTCACATAAAAGAGCCTGTAAATTTTTTTATGTATGATGGATGATTGTATGAACTGTTGAGTAAATATCACCGGTTAATTAATGTGGGAGATGAATTATTTTTAAAGATATTAATAAAATAAAAATGCTAAATTTTTCAAAAGAACTGTTGCAGTTAAATAACTATTGAAACAAACTCTGAACAATTATTAAAATTAATATGTGAATATTAAATCACTAAATAATTAATAAAATTATCAACCAGTAAAATGCAAAATAAAAAAAATCAGTAAATTATTTTTTATAAAGCGAACAATTATAAAACTATTGAAAATGTAATTACCTGTAAATCAGTTACTTTTTTGATCAAATCTAATCAGTAATTAACTTTTTATTACCAATTAAATCCTTGTTTGTTCCAACACACATCAATCCCAGGTTAGCTTATTTACCTCCATTATTCATTTACATATAATTAACTCATCACAATTTTGGGAGTCCCAAAAATATATTATCACATGATATAATTTAATGGATATCTCAATATAAAATTATATATATAAAGAATATGACCCCCGAAATAACAAAAGTTTTCTTCCATTAAATATTTTTTTTATATAAATAGTTAATAATATAGGTAATATATTAATAAATATTTATCTATACAACTTAGGTAAGGGAGGGTGGGTTTTTATAAATTACATTTAATTTTCTCTCTGTTTCATAGATTTAACGTTTTATCCAGTAATATAATTCATCAAGTAAATTTTTATCCAAGCAAACAAACAAACTTAAATAAAATGTTCACTTTCTTTAAGGGTATTACAAAGCATTTAGTAAATTATTATTATTTTTTTTTCATTTATAAAAATTCTACGAAAATGTTAACCACGTCAAAAATATTCAGATATCATCAACCAAACAGAACGACGGTATTTTCTTTAAAAAAAAATCAAATTCTCCGTAAATGTGATACTTCGAAAGTTACATTGTCCATTTTAGCGGGGAAAAGTACTATGCGTAGGCCGTGAACGAACCTATCTTAATCACTGATATTCTCTACTCGCCTGGCATAATTAATTTTTTGATGTCATATATCACTTAAAGAATATTATAATGTATCTCTATTTACTGTTATTTCACTTCCCCTAACTAAAACTACAGACATTATCTTATATTAGTCATCTTTTAAATAAAGGCATTTTCTTTCACCGTTCACTTGACGGCTGATCCATTCGGAGTGAACGAGCATATCACTTAACCGACCGGCCATGTCCACCATCTAATGCATATCTTACACATTTTCGTCAGGCATTTCCTCGTAAATAGCATTGCACAATTATATTAATATGTTCTTAAATCATGCGTCACTTACCTCAGATAAGATTCGATTGAGGAGCTTGAAAGTACACAAATCAAACCTCTTCTTCGTAAAAAAAACACAAGTAAGTAAAATCAACTGGTACCGATATTTTATTGATGGTTGAGCTCTCGGTTCAAACGAGAAACATATGAGTAATGGAATTCATTGTAGTTCATTATATTATGCTATAAAAACATCGAGGTGATGCAAAGTAACAAAGAAGAACCTCATTTTCGGTAAAAACTGACTGCATTTTCAAATGTTGATTTAATATTCTCGCTGATATGTCGGAACACATTCTGATGAAATACTTCATTGTGAACAGTCTTTGGTTGTCAACTGATCCACTCCGTTCGACGAAGACAACTCCAGAGTACCCAAGTACCGCGACGTTCCTACCCGAATACTCATGAGGTAAATAAATGCCTTATGAAGTACGCGCTGGCACAAGTTCTCAGCCCGTTATGATGGGACCAGTTTTAGTGAGGAGGGGGAACCAGAAATTATTAAAAATTCATAACTTGGCCAGTGATCGCCTTGTACTATTCCAACATCTCTCCGTCGAAATATATCTTCTTCTTGTTTTGGCTAGTACATAAATATTTTACATATACGCTATAGAAGCGAGGCAGTATAGATAAAGGAGAATATTATTAGCAGATTAACATAGAAAAAAAAGTTTAAGAGCTCTACTTTAAAACCTGAACGGCTAATCTTCTTACAAAAATAAAAAGCAGAGGTACCATTCAAGTTTTTTTACGTTTGTTCAAAACTAATGAAAGTTTCTAAATATACACCAACAATTCACTATAAATAATATTCATATAGTAAGAAGAAGAAGTTTTAAAATTATCATTATTGATAATCAATAGCAAAAGAAAAAAAAAAATATTGGCAAAATATCTAGCGTAGTGCACCTGGCTACCTGCACGAATGAACGACCTTCCAATTCTCTTTGGCAAAACTTCTGCAAATACTGTAACTCATGTACTCAATTTGCACATTCTGGGTTCGAGTCTCGATCTTGCCAATATATTTTTTCTTTGGCCGATAATTATAAATACCCTAAAGCGCGATAACTAATCCTTTGTTAAAATTATCGTATTGTATTCCATGGCTAATGCCTCTGTCTGAATGAGAATAGAGAACAGTAGCTCTTGAAACTTACACAAAATATCCATCAATTATGATACTTAATGAGTACTAGAAACGTTCTCCCTTGAAGTTGTACTGATCCTTGGGGGTAAGGTTCGTATTAAAGCGAAGGTTAACAGTGCTTTATCAATAATTTATAGTGACGTCTGACTATGGGTCTACCGTTTTGCCGTGCCAACTCTTCATCACGAACAAATATAAGTTACCTCATCAACGGACCCGAAAACACCCCCCTATCTTTCCATATTATCATATATTATCAATAAATCTTCCGGGTCAGTGTAGAGAGAGGGGTAAACGATCCCGACACCGCAAGAGCTGAATAAGGGTGCAGGCGTAGCAGCCCCTGATTGGCCGAAATAAACAGCTCTCTCATTCACTGTAGGCAGGAATGACCTGCCTTTTTTTTTTTATTTCAAAACCTCAAAACAAAATAATACAATGTACAAAAATAATAAAATAATTTGGATTACAGATTTCTTCTCTTTCTGCATTTACATGCATTTGGAGGAGTGCATAAATATAATAAAATTTTTATTGTGGTTAAAAGTGCATCGTTCTTATACAACACTAGGTGATGAGGCTCACCTTCGCCTTGTCACCGACACCAAACACTAAACACTAAGACACTAAAACAAAACAAAACAAAACAAACAAACAAAATCTGTACCTAGAACCTAGGTCTATAGTATTCCAGCCGCGACAGCGTCCTGCCATCGATGGGGGAACGGATTGCGTGCGATGCCTAGCCTTATAAGAAATTGTGTGTTGCTTGAATGCTTGGCTCGGGAAACAGCAACATTTCCAAATTACATGCAATTATTTCATTTTTTATAACCATTTTCAAATTTTCGCTAAGCGGAAGATATGTCACAAAGAGAATACATTCGCCAAAAGTTTTTTTATTAACGGCTATATAAATATTATAGCCGTATTATTATATAAATATTATATTACACTGTAAGTTTAATAGAATTGGAATAGGACTCTCCACATTGATTATATCATTCTCAGAATGTTATGTTTTCTTTAGGGTAAAAATATTCTTCTATAATTGACTATCAATCAAAAACTAGGAGTTCACTGCCAAAATTTTTAGTTATTCAATATTTCTGGATTTGTTCGCTGGATCATCGGCTTGGGGAATAAATACAGAATTAACTTGAGAAAATAACGGACACTGAATACAAAAGAACACCTTAAACAAACAACAATTTTTTTTTCATTTTATTAAATATATTTGAAAATAATAAAGTTTGTATAAGTAGATATTTTATGGAAAAAATCAGAATATGACTGGAAATTAAAAAAAAACAATTTATACCATGAACTCCCAAAAACAAGAGATAAATATTTATACTATAAATCATGAAAGAAAAAATATATGAAGATAATATAAGGATTTTAACGTGGATTTGTACCTTAATCAGAATTTATGATCATAGACATGATGACGTTCAGTGGTTGAGGTCGGATGAGATCTTTGAACATTCAGGAAATATCATCGTGAACCCTAAACACGCTCATAGTTAGAATAATACCTTGTGAAATAAAATATTGTTTACCTGTTAGCATCCTAATTAGAATAAATGTTTGTAAGACATAGAAAATTTTAAGAACGACTCGAATAGAGAATTTTCCTTACGGCAGTCAATACGAAACCTCGTGTGCTGATGTTGAGCGGCAATGGGAACATAATTTTCTACTAACCCCAATATCCGATGAAGTGAGAAAAATTTCCATGAAGATAGAGACGAAACAATGACCGCAGAGTGAACATCGCGATGATTGAATAAAAAAACTGTAGAAGAAGATGTCTCAATGGTGGCACAATAAAGAATGATACCAACAAAAAGGGGAGGTTTTTCAATGTCACAGCGAGAGATTAGAGGTAGATCGTAAGACGGACGACACTGCTTCCTGTTCGCGATCTAATATGCCACCCACCCTAAAGCACTACTTCAGTCAGATGACTCGAGGAATGAACAGGCGAAGAGGAAACTGTGTATTTGGTAGGAATAGGGCAAATCTTGAAGATGGGTTGGGGAAAGACCCCAACAGAGGTAGTGACCTCAGCCACACGGTTGATGAAGTCACACCTTGGGAAAACAGATGAAATTCGTCCTAAAGACCACTTAAAGGGAGGGAGGTTGTCATCATGGATGATGACAGCTTTTCCAGGAATAATCGGAGGGATGGTTGCAGCCATTTGTAAAGTTGCTGCAAGGTGTCAAGGTACTCCTGTCGCCAACGCTTCCAGAAGCCCTGCTGAAGTCGTTGGATGAGTTGCTGTCGTGCCAGGTGATTGATAAAAATAGAATTGGCATCACGATTGGGAGAAGAGGTGAGGGGACGAAAGATCAAGAAATGGCCTGGACAAGAGCCTCCAAATCATATGGATAAGAGGAGGGGAGGTAGGGAGAATTGAGGAAAGCTTCAACCTGAGAGCACACGGTGAGAAACTCCTAATACGTGAGCCGTTGCTCAACAATTACTCAAATCAGGTGATGCCTCGCGATACCTTGACTGTGGCCTCCCAAAGGCCTCAAAAGTGGGGACTAGCTGACGGAATGAATCGCCAATCAGCACCTGAAGAAGAAGTGAAGTCACACAGACAACACGTTTTCTCCTCTTTAGAGAAGGTTGCAGCGGTACCGCCGAACCGCCTGTCAAGCAGAAGATGCTAGAAAACCAATAAATAAGGCAGCTTATTTCGTCATAGGACTCCGGGTGAAGATGAAATTCCCATCGCCAAAAGCTACATCCCAGCCGGAGTACTTGTCTTAGACATGGAAACTGCTAGGCTTAGATGTTGACAGGAGCAGCCAGCGACATGGCAGGCACCGCACCTCATACGTCCTATCACCATAACAGGCGGCATCACAACTACTGACAACACCAAGGTCCTGCTGTTAGGTATCACAACCTTCAACCTCCGGCGATCCAGGAAGGGTGTAAAGTTCTAGCTGTCTACCAAAAAGGTCCATAGCACATCTTAGATCAAAGAAGCTTCCTCACGACACATCGCTCTCGAGGAAGGCGAAAAAAATATAAAGTTCCTCTTAATGTCCATGAGGATATGAGAGCTTCCACAATATTGGGGAAATTCTCGGCATCCAAACACTAAGAAATACTGACGCAGAAGGTTTCGTGACGGAGATATTCCCCGAAACGTACTGGATAGCTATAAATTATAAATTGCGCAATAGTTGTTGCCAGCTCCAATTTGTCCTGCAGTCCGAGTACATGTGAAGTAATTAGCCACGTCTGGCAATGGACCGATCATACGCAGCCAGAAATGCTCCAGTTGAGCAATCAGAAACCAGCTCCAAAAGGACACACTTCATGGTATTGCAGACAAATAACGACAGATAAGCCTTTGATCAAGAACCTTTTTTGTGCAGGGAATCTCTTATGATGAATAGTACACCAATATCGACTCCACGGCCTCCCTTCAAGGAACCTTGATGGTGGTAAAACTCCCATCAAAGGTTCTTTTGGGTGCCACTCAGTCCAAAGGTGAACTCTCTGTCGTATTTCATTTCTCGCTGATAGGATCCAGTAAGATTGTAACGATCTGACAAGCCGATGATTCAAATAGATTATTATTAAAATAGACACGATTGTAGTTGTTAATCAACGTGCTGGTAAAATGGCACCTTGGGAGGGCAACTGGACGTTTAGTCTTGTGCGTTAGAAGAGGGTTTTCCAAACTACCTCCTATTTGAACTATATCTCATCTTCTTCGATCTTTGAGCATATGGCCTAAATTTTTCTAGACCCCCTCTAATTTACCTATGGCCCATTTTTTTAACCCCTTGCATCACTAGTAATAGTATTTTCAGCTATCGAATAAAAATTAAATCCTATATGGGATATTGTTTTTAACTCCGTGGAACCTAATTTGGTAATGTACATCGTTACTTTGTATCCATTTATAACGTGGAAATAAATTACAACACTGTAAGCGAAACATCAAATCCGATTAGATCACAAGACCCAGTTTGATGTGTGCATATAAATCAAGGAATCGCAACTCTTAATAATACTGTTAATTGTTCAATGAAAGGATTTTTGGTCAAGTTTAGAAGGAATTTGATCTTCCCAATCTAACTCTTCCTTCTATAGTTTTGTAAAATATGCTTGGTATAAAATACTGTTGGAAGACATGTACCTCAGTGGATCATAGATTCTCACTATCGTGGATAGAACGGTTCTTTTGGTGGACGACAGCACATTGGAGTCTCAATGCGATAAGTGAAAAATGTCTCTTTTGGGTTACCATTGAAGACACAAAATTGTCAGACATGGTTGTTCGTGCCTTCCAATATTTATTTGATTTAGTTGTGTTCCCTCAATTACCTCTGTCCCGTTACTTGCCCATTTGTTGAGCTTAAAGCCTCCATTTCGAAGTAGCTGAACTAGCTCAGATTTTAAGTCGAGCGTAGCTTTGGAGGTCGTATTCGCCTGTAACTATGTTAACGACGTAAATTTTTCTTTTCGACGTTTTAGGTGCTTAGGGTAGCCTTCACCTTCATCTTTCACCAGCTGCTGTATCACTCTCAGTCCTAGGAAAGGAGGGGTTGTTAGTCACGGTGCAAAGTTGATATTCTTGGAGAGGTTGTGATCGACCTGATCTCCAGAAAATGTGGTGAAATTGCTTTACTATCTACCGTCAATAGGATTTTCCGGTGTATTTTTACCACGCCGGTGGTATACTTCCTAAAGTTTATCCAAATTTCGTTAATGTCTCTTTGTTATTTACGCCCACTAAGTAGGCGGTCGTTGAGTGATCCGGGTGGAGTTGAGGCTGACGTATCGGAACTAACGCGGAGCTTAGTGGTTTCGCCTTCCTGTTTTATTACGACATTGACTGTGTGTGAACCATAAGCTATTTACGGATCCAGGCTCCATATGTTTTAACCTCATGTATTCATTCATGGATTTAATAAATCCTTCATAAGGAATTGGGTCTTTTTTCAATTTTGATTTCAGATTGTAGATTCGTGCCGGACCCTTTCCATCAATCTCCTGAAAAGGAAATTTTTAATGTAACAAGATCATGTATCTTTTTTTTTTTTTAGTCATACTATGAGGCTCAACAATTTGTTGTTCGCAATGCATGTCTGCTAGGGACGCAATAGGTTGTTTTTGGATTTCCTCTAACTTCCGAAGCCGTGAAATTGTTTCTGAATTTATCGTCTGAGCCATTAACAAGAAATGTTTGCGCAATCGGTGATGCCATGACGCCGGTGTGGTCCAGAAATGACATGGCCAAAGATTGTGGGAGTGAGTTTTGTCAGTTTGTTCTATAGTGATTGACGAATTAATAACAACATCAACATAAGGATCCGCTCCTGTCAGGGACTATATTTTTACAAGCTGTTAGAAGTCATAGTTTTTGTATATGTTTACGAGTTGGATTGGTAATACAATCTGAGGAAGCTCTTTTGTTATGCAGTCAACAACGATACCATTTGTGTTCAACTTCAACGTCTTTTCCGGTTTGAGGGTGTCTAACCGATTCCTGTAATGGGCATTTTGATGGGTTTTGCTGCAAGGTTAAGGCGATTTGCACTAGCAGTAGTAATGAAGTAGTACTCGTATTGGCTGCCACGGTCTAATACAATTTTGATGTGTTGGAATTTGTTATTGCTATCTTTGATGGTGGCTTGAGCAGTTCTCAATACTATATCGTTCAGTAATGATATGGTAATTAGAAAAATAGTGTGGGATTGGTGATCCTGTTTGACCTGGTGCTGGGAACTAGAATCAATAGTTCTATTGTCGTGGATATTTTCCCTGTTTGTTTTCTTTTAATTTGCTTTAGTGGAATTTTTTCTATTGTGATAAAATTACAATCTGACTTAATATGCAATAAGTAATTGTGAAAAATGTTCTCATTCACAACATATACAATTATTCATTCACTCCCTCATTCATACAGTATTTACAAACATCCCAGAGACCTCCGAAATCCACACGGTTGTCCCCTCCCTCGCATGCCGAAGAGGAAGGTAAGTCTTGGGAGGTCCCCCACGCTCCTCTGTCAGCCACAAGATACGAGCCAGTGGAGGCTGACCAAGGGCGCGAGAGCCACATACGCTCAGGGAGAAGGATTATAGGGATGAGTGCCGCAGTGTAATGACTGCGCTAGATGATTAGGGTGGTTAGATAGGTTACTGTGAAATTTCATAAACATGGAAGGGACAATTATTTTTCTGTTGCTCAATAACTCAAAAAAGAAACTTTATTTGGTATAAAACACAAAGGTACAATTATGTATGGTTAGAAGCTATGAGCTCAATAGGGAATGAGACTCATGAGGAAGCAACGCTCTGTCTTATGCCTAAGGGGTATTTATCTGTATAGGAAAGTGGTAACAATAAGGGTGCAGATAGAAAGGTCGCAGGGTCTTCTAACTGCCTACTGCTGAGAGGTCTTAAATCGTTGTCTTATTTGATGATGGCGATGGTGTTAATTAGTCATAAAAGAATCTGGGGTCATTACTTCATTTAGTTCCAATGTTTTGCATTCCTCTTTCATAAACATTTTATTTATTCAAATCTAGGAAATTCCACATTTAAATTTGACTTTTATAATACTCAGCTTGTATCGGTGTACAGATATATCATTGACAGACTAAAGAGGATGAATTCAGCTTCATTTGGAACTTCCAACAACTTGAAATCGAATATTGTCCCCTATAATGGTAGAGGAGGCTACAGAAAGACTTGGATCTCGGTTTGTCTTCGGATTTGTATTGGGAGGGGGGTCTTAATGGTTTATTTAACGGGGTTAGTTAAATCTGGAGTGGCTAAATCACTTGTGTATCCATATCTCGGCAACCATTCCTTTTAAAGAAATCCAATTGGTCTTAAATTGTTTTTCTACTTCTATCATATAAAATATCTTCGTACAGTCAACCGTTTCTCTATAAATCAATAAAAATGAAAAAAAAATAGGCCTCTTCATTATATTGACGTCACCAGAGAGCATTTTACTACATATAAACCCATTCAGTAATTTATAATAAATAAATAAAATAATAAATTTAATTCAGGTAACTTGCATACGGATGGGAGACTGAGAGTGGAGAAGGTACTTACCTCTGATTTCGCCTTCCTCCACTTTTTTCTTTCCAGCATATTTTTGTTGGAAAAAAAGTTGGATCGACGGTCTTCTGTCTATTCTCGAGTTCCAGAGAAGACTCCCTGCTCGAAGTCGAAAATAAAAGGAAAATGGCCTGTGTCACCGTCGGCAAGGGCAGGTTACATCGGGAGGGGGGCCTATATCACTTCCATATCTGTATCAAGGCAAACCATTAATTTTAGAGAAATTCCATTGGTCTCAGATTGTTCATTTTGAAATTTCCTACAATTTTTATCATATTAAAGATCTTCGCAAAGTCAACCTTTTCTCTATAAAACGCAATGAATGTTAAAAACGTGAATGCGTACGTTCTTGTAAGCTTACCTAGTCAACTATGATCCTTGATGAGCGCAATTCGTGTAAAATAGTCCGTTATTTTTCAACAAATATTGTTGTATGTTATTATTATTTGTTTAAATTCTAAAAGTATACCAATTTAATTTTTTATTGGTTTAATTTCTTTGCAGGCATTATGACAAGCACTAGAGAGAACATGTCAGTTACCTTGGTTTCTAGGATAATCTTCGAAGGCTGTTATAATTTTATTCTCGTAGCGGTACAGTTTTTATCGATTTCCGAGCTGGACAATCCAAGCAGGATATTATTTAATAGCTTTTATTAAATCTTCACTAGATACACTAAAGATATGAATGTATCATGAAATATTGGCCAGTCAGAAATTTTACTAAAAAGTCCGTCTGGATTTCTCCTCCGGAGTTAATTTATGTGCTTCCCCATACTGTGTGATGGGCATTAACATTCAAACGGTTCAACACGCCAGTTAGGGCTTAAAAGTTGTCACTTCGCCACCAACTCGATACACCAAGTGCACACTTTTCATATTACGCAGGTATCATCAAGATAGATTAAGAAGGATCAAAATTGATGGTATAGCAATTGGATATTAGATAGGTGGTTTGAACACTAAGAATCGCCTATTTTCTCTGATCTAGAGACATGACTGACCTGGAAACAAACACAACCTACAAACCATAACAAGCTAACAGATACCTGCTACAACTGTACCACTCATCAACAGGCACACATCACTAAAAGACACTCATATTGGCAATACTCACTTGCTCCTGTCCTGTTTGGTACTGCACTAGCAAGTCTATCAGGACACTTCAGAATAAAGTACTCTGGCTAGCACTGGGAGCACCATGGGTCATCATGGTCATGAATACCCAAATTCATTGAGAATTGACTACACCTCCAATATCTCAACGTACCTAACGATAAGCTTAATAACGATAATACTGTGACCATTTGCAACTAGCATTAAACCATACCGTCACCTAGCAAAATAAGGTTCAAAAGTATTATCTCTCTAATCTGTGTTGATCGTTGGTAGCTACGAATGGATTTTTGACATTTGCAAATTTTACCAATCTCCCATATACACTACATTATATAAAGCCTGATTTTTACTGAATCTGTAAAATTATTGACTTTTTAAGGAGGGTCTCACTTGAGATTTGGTTCTAACAAGTGTTTGATTTGTTTTTAAAGGTTATTTTTAAGTATTTATGAAAGTAAGAAGATGATTGCAGGATTGTGGAATGGTATAATTATAATGCAGCTTTATTGTCTTTCCACGACTGATAATTTCTTCTTCATTGAAAAAACGCTTTCGACAGCTCTAGCCTGTCATGTTCAGTTATCTCCAATTGGTTATGTGGGATATATAACTCATCTAAACCAGTAGTTTCTTCTTTATCTTTTAACCAGGGCTGCTAGATCCACACTCCTAAGTTTATGACTCTTTTGTGAGGAATGTGGATGTAGCAGCCCTGGTTAAAAGATAAAGAAGATACTATTGTTTTAGATGAGTTATACATCCCACATAACCAATTGGAGAAAACTGAACATGACAGGTTAGAGCTGTCGAAAGCGTTTTTTCAATAAAGAAGAAATTATCAGTCGTGGAAAGACAATAAATCTGTTTTACAATTCATGAAAGTGTTTACTAACAAATAGTTATATATTTATAAATATATTCATAATTGAGATCCTCATCGCTTGGACCACTCGACATGAATAACTGTCAATATTATCATAGAATGGTTTTCAGTTTTTTTTTGTTTGTTTTTAACTGAAAAATACTCGTTATACTTAAGTGTATGCTAAATTTGATATCTAATTCATCACAATACTCAAATATTGGGTACCTATGCTATATTATATTTTAATAATCAGTTTTAACTTAAATATTATTTTAAATAAATTATTTTGATACACTGTTATCAATATAAGAGAGACAACAGTCCAAAGCCCCCCAGTTGGAAGGGCTACATTTTTTTTTTTAAATAACAGATACTACATTATTGACCGCAAAGGGAGTTCTGAGTACCAAATATTTTATTTATTTATTTTAAAATGCTAATTCACATAATTATTCTGGGATAAATATTTCAAAAAAGTGTAAGCAGTAGTTGACTTGATAGTATCAAAGGAAATTTCAAATAACAAGCCTTAAGCCTCTGGAGTGAGTATATTTATAGTTAATTAACATTCCTGATGTCGATCACCTATTCAGGCTTCTTCTAGACTTGTAATATTAATGAATAAAAAAAAAATCTAGAAAAAATACTAAAATAAATTTAATTTATCAAATTGATAATTTATAACTGGTAACTAATAAGGAGATAAAAATAATTTCATTTTAATAAGAATAAAAATAAATTATTTTTCTTTTCTAACTTCTTCTAATTATCAATTTCAGAAATTAAATTTATTTCAGTATTTTATAGGTCATTTTTTTTCCTTTTTTATCGGTCCAAGTCCAGAAGATCACACATTAGAGAGTTTATTTTAAATTTTCTTCAATACTACCTTTTTATTGTCGATAAAATTTAATTTTATATTACTAATAATGTTTTGAACAGTCTTAAACGTTGCCTTCTCCAGAATAGTTTTTCTTATTTTCAGTATTTCTTTAGTTTCAGTTACTATTAGAAACATGGCTTGTACACATCCCTCCTGAAGAATGTTCTAAAATTCTCTTTGGCACTCGAATCGTATTTATTGAGCATTTTGAGGGCGTTGATCTGGAAAGTCTTTCACTGTTTCTTCTTTCTTCAGATCCACAATCATAGGTACTTTAACTTAATTTAATCAGACTTTTTCACTCAAGGGGTAAATGTCTTCTAAGGATACCCTTTGGTACAATCGGTTCACATAATCCTTGAATATTTGTGAGAGGGCCTCCTCAAAATTAGGTTTTATCTCTCGTAACACTTCCTCCCAGTTATCGTTCAATATTCTATTCATGGCGTCACCTGAAACAGATAGTCATTGACTAATTTATTTTCTTTTTCTTTTAGAGGGTGTATCCTCACCCTTTAATCAAAATCATCAAACCAACAATTTGACACACATGGCTTACATCCATTCAAACCCTGCTTAAGCAGGGTAGGCGTTGCAGTGCCATCCTGGTATTTAAATCACTTCAAAAACATAATATCGAACCAGATTCCTATTCAAAACCTTTCATGGACCAAAATTAAAGATACATAATTTTCAATATTGACCGAATATTTGTCAATTTATATTAATACAACATTCATACTTAGTTGTTTCTCTCCATTAAACAGGTTGTCGAATTGCACTCTCATCCTTGAAGGTTTGAAGACATATTTAAAATCCTTCACTTCTAAGTAGGTCTTGTTCTTCCTTGTGACTGGGACTCCAGTAATTACACTCTGCCCTTCAACATTGTCTTTAACACAAAGTAAACATTTTATTATTTTTAGAATTAATACACTAAATTTCCTCAACCAAAAGGAAAATAGTTTAAACAAAAACAGTGTGATATCTTACTCTACTAATATAAGATATATCTTTAATCTCGATCAAATACAAAATAAACATGTACATTTGAAGGGATATTTCCATTTGAGACAGCTATCTGTGTCAGTTTGGGGTGTCAAGAGGAATTAAATGATGGGATGGAGGAAAGAGACTTGGAAAATACAGTGAGTTGTCGGTTGATAGGAGGAGGTAAAAGAAATATTGACGTTGTGCAGATAGTAGATAAATGTAACACACAACATTGTCTCCTCAGGAAAATCTTAACAAACCGTTCATCAGGCATTTTAGTGGAAGTATTATTGGCTTAGTGGAAGTATCGGGTAGGGGGATAGGTAATTACAAGCTTTGGGTTCTCTGGTAGCATTGATAGAGGTGTAGAAATAAACCTACAGCAATAATGGAGGTACAGTAAATAGATCCCACTCCAGCCAAGTGTATAGTATAGTTAGTATTCATAGTATTGAAGGAAGGCTTCTAGCATATCAAAGTTATTCTCTAATAAATATAGTAACTGAATAATATTAATCCCAGAATAATTATGTGAATTAGTAGCATTTTAAAATAAATAAATAAAATCTTTGGTACTCAGAATACTCCCTTTGCGGTCAATAATGTAGTATCTGTTATTTAAAAAAAAAATGTAGCCCTTCCAACTGAGGGCTTTGAACTGTTGCCTCTCCTATCAATTCTGCCTAATAGTATATCAAAACAATTTATTTAAAATAATATTCAATAAGTTAATAAGTTAAAACTGATTATTAAAATATAATATGGCATAGGTAAGCAATATTTGAGTGTTGTGATGAATTAGATATCAAACGTAGCATACAGTTATGTATAAAGAGTATTTTTAAGTTAAAAAAAACAACAACTAAAAACCATTCTAATATTGACACTTATTTTGTTTATATTATTTTAACAACGCAACCTCTTTAGTCCTTTCAATAAATACTGATAGAAAGAGGGGGGAAAACTTGATGAGTTGGCTCCTCCAATATAATTTGTCTCAACCTTAAAAAAACCAATTATTTGTGCATTTCATTTTTTTTTTTTTTTTTGGTTAGATTTAAAAAGTATTCTTTAAATATTTGAAAGGAAATTTTTAATAAATTATTGTCAGCGAATATTGAAGTAGAAGATCCCAAAACTAGTCCCAAGCAGAAGGTGATATCTTTACTAACAGAGATATCCCAACTATTTGAAGTTTTTTAAGTATATTGATCTTGCCAGTAGTTTTTTCTTTGTCTATTAATTATTAGCATCTTGGACCATTGAATAAAACTACTTTGCAAAATATCAAGCATTTACATGAAAAATTGTATTTCCGGGGCTGTGAAAAACTGCAAATATGATTTCAATGGTGTTTTATATTTATATTTTAAAAAACAAACACAAATTACAAATTGATAATCTGGGAATTGATACATTTTGTTGTATACCACTTGCAATAGTATACAGGTATTTCTTTTTAATACTAAGTTATTAATTAAAGGCACTTATTCGTGATTAAACATGATAACAGTCATCTTACAGGGTGTCATGTAGAAAAACATATTAAGCATCCTAAAAATTAAGCTTAATAATAAAAGGATGTGCTTAACTATTTATTTAATGATTTTGTAGTATGATTTGATATTGTCATGTTTTGTTATTGCATAAAAAATACTTTTTTTTGTGAGAGACTGTAAATAATTCTCTAATGCTAATAATAGTTTCATCCTGATTTGTGTCTGTTTGTTCAAGTCTTTGAGATTCATGTATATTATATGTGATGGCCCCTTTTGCTACAAGGAAGGCAAAAAAATTATGTCTCCATGTCATAACATGCGATTTAGTGTCATTACTTAATGCTTGGCTAAATTAAAAACAAATAGTTACCGATAAATTTTAGTAGTATATCAATCAACACACTTCATGTCCTCATTAATCAAAAGTAATTTTAAGTTTGGCTTTTAAACTAAAATTACCAAACGTATATAAAACCATGTTCGCAACTTTAACTCAACCAGTGTTGTTTTTTTTTTGAGGCATGATATTTGCACTGTAGTGTCATTTGATTCCGCAATGATAATTTTAAAATTATAAACAATCTCGATAAAAATAATGAAAGGACATTGATTCATTAATTAGGATTTGCTTACATATTTCCAAGTCATGCTGAATTTCAAAATGGAACCAAATTATCTGTAATATTATTATAAATAGCTGATTCTCTCTGTCTTTTATACACCTCAAAATAACAGTTTAATTTTATATTTAAATTAAATTAAAATAAAAAAACATACCCAGTATAATTCTGCTTTTCCCTTTCCCTCTGATTGGCAGTAATAAAATTTTACCATCCGTTTCATAGTCACCTTCCAAGATTAATTTTTTATTGAAGCTCTTGCATTCCAGTTTTATGGCAATTAAATCGGTTCTGCTCAGTAAAAAATTTGTATGACATTTAGAAAAGAATAATATTCATATGTTATAGATATAGATATATATATACAAATTAAAAACTCATGGAAGAGTTAAAGAAACAAGAATATAGAATGAAAGATAACAAAAATTGTGTGTTAAGCAAGATATTGGAACAGGTTTGTAGGGCAAAAGAAGTCAGACTGCCTTTCTCCATTGGTGTGGATTAGGCAACACCTGATAAGGGATTTGAACTCTGATGTAATTTTAAAATACTCCTGGCTATTTAAATAGTTAATAATGACATAATTTTTACCTGTAATGCTCTCTGTTATTGATTTTTTTTTATGTTGAACATTTATAAAATTACAAATATTTTTTACATTTTAATAAAAAATATTAAATAAAAAACAAAACAATTTACTTCTGTTCCGTAATCTTGACATCCGTGATACCGTGAATATTTAAATTCTTAAAACTTAGGTCCAAACTAATCGGTCCCTTGCCTCTTCCTATGACTAAATTTGTAATAGTTAGAGGTTCTAATCCGAGCAAGCCAAGTTTTGGTATCCCTAAAAACAAAAGAGATTTATATTTTCGATTGACATAACTGAAATTAATTTTTTCTATTTCAGACCATGTCAGATAAAAAAAAAAAGTAATTACCAGAAGACAAAATCTTCATTCCGTCTTCGATGGCCTCAGTGAGGCAAACATCAAATTTCGGGTCAGATCTTATGCACTTTTTGAAAGAACTCGCTAAAATATACAGATAAAAGAGTCAATCGATAATCTGGTATGATTAATTTTGATTATTTGTTTATTATGCCGAATAATAGATTAAGGAAATGAATAATGAAAATGGTATTTACGTAATTTTGCTGACATTGCAATGTGAAGAAGAGCTAAGAAGGACAGAAGAGCGTAGCTGAGGGCCATGATGGTGTGAGAGGCTTAAAGCAGACTGGGGTCACCACTTCCACTCCTGGCCACCTATATACCCTCTCTTTCTGCAACATACCTCTCTCATCGTCTGATGTAACCCCTCAAATAATACAATTTCAAAACCACTCTCTTACCATTCAGTCTCAAGTATTACTGTCTGCACCACCAACACAAAAATCATTTGTTCTTAGATCTTCCATTAAATACATAATATCTCATTTAAAACATTAAGCCTGTATTTTACAGATTAACTTGGATCTAGACTCTATGGTATTGTCATTTCAAATTTTTTTGAACTACTTTTGATTTTTTTGTTTTCCCCTGAGAAATCAAATATTTAATTTTATTTAATGATAGGTTCCACACATCAGATATAATTTTCAATTAATAACTGAAAAAAATATATCATGTATAAACTAAGAATGTTCATCGCAGTTATTAACAGCGCTTTCAAAATAAAAATATTCGTTTTCTTAGAGAGGTCTATTTATTCAGATATTCTTTATTACAAACATAACTGAAAGGTCTTTTTTCCATTATACATTAAAATATTACCAGTAAGAATGTATTTAATAATCTCATACTCTGTGAGAATGTATATAACTTTAAAACGTTAAAATCTGTTATGTATCATTATAATTATACAATAAATTAAAATGTATTAAAAGACCTTTTAAGCAACCTCTTTCTCCTCTTTCTCTTTCTCTTTCTCTTCATTCATAAATTGGCCACTTTCACTCACTCATAAATAGATTACTCTCAATAACCCTAAGCCTGACAAATATGGCAATGCAATGAGATATACTCGGTACTCATGAATGGATTCTCGAAAGACATCGCCCAGCAAATAGAAAGAAAAGTGATTTTAACAACAAATAGCGGAAATTAATATGTTGACTAAAAAATGGTGCATTGACACTATTGGTGGTATCCTGAAAAAATCCAACTTGAAGGTATCATATTCATGTCTATTTCAAAACACACCACTCAAAAGCAAGAGACACGATTCCTGTAGCTGACAGTAGGTTATACAAATTGGAATGTATGTAAATTACAGGACATTTAGAAAATTAATTCAGCGAGTTCATTTATCCCAGATCATCAGAACATCCCACATACAGTCGGCCCACTATGAAATAAAGCAGACCAAAAGAAGAACATCAACATACTTGAAAAAAACCAAAATAATCGTTATAGCCAAATCTGTTCATCACAGCTCACCAACATTATACGCTAAATTCAAAACAGTGGGTGCATACATCATCATTTACTTATATTTGTAACTAAATGAAAACACTTAGAGATTCTGTAACCGAATTATCCCAGTTAGCCTCACAATTTGTGTGGTTTCATTGCTTTTTTAACAACAGAAAACCTTTATTATGGTTTCACTGCAGCTAGAGGCATGCAATTTTACGGAAAGGTATGATTTGTCATTAGAAAGATATGAAAAATATAGCTATCGTTATACATATAGTACAATAAAATCTCTCATTTGGAAACTTTATTTTTCTATAATTTTGATTAGGGTATCAAATTAAAGAGCTTAGTGTTCTGATTACAATATGGGGTTTGTAATTTTGACATATTACAATATATTAAATTTGTTTTCTTCGTAATTTTAAACGAGTGAAATTCTGGCAGACTGTCTAATGGCTAGAGTCTTTATTTATTATGTATTGACTATCATTAACTGTTAATTTATGTACATGTTAATTTAAAAATGAACTTTATTGTTATTAAATTATGATAGGAAAAAAAACTAAACAATTGTCATTAACACTGCGTTCACATCTTTAACTCAACCAATGTATTTATTATAGGCCTGGTAGTCTTGGAACTTATAGTAAATTAATTGTTTAAAACTTTTATCGGTGTTCCCAATTTTTTTTAAAAGATTAGTTTCGTCTAGGTGGAAGTTGTGTTTGAAGAAAGTTTTCCCTGATGTCCCAGAGATGGTAACAATTAAAGCAGCCATATAAAAAACTAATTAAGGGTCGATTAACTCTAATTAATAAATAAACATTCCCCTGCCGTATTAAGTAATGTATGAAATTAACAACCTGATTCATAATATGTGTTGTAGCTGGAACAATTTGGTTTTCTTGTCTTGAATGTTTAATGTTAGTTTTTTTCTGTTTGTACTATTGTCAGGGTTTTGTTTTTTACCTTTTTTTTTTTCACTCATGTGTCTGTCTGTCTGTTCTGGTCTTTGAGAGTTTTTGTTCTACCTATAGAAATGAAATGGAAGATCTCATGCACAAGCATGAACAAAACTGGCATATCCATAAAAATATGATTAATTGTCATTAATTTATTAATTATATATATATATTAAGGTTGAATAGGTGAATTAATTATTATATATGCTACGTGCAATGAGGTTAAACATAAAAGAAGTCCTATGAAAGTTATTAATTAATCAATTAATTTCAATTATAAAAATGAATATTTCCCTACCTTTTTTTCAAATAGACCTCATCAATATTACTGTCAGGAAAATAATGCGGGGTTTCAGATTTTCGTTAGCTTAATCCTTTGAATTATGGACTGTTTACATTTGATGAGCGTCAACATTACTTTATTCCCTTTTCAAACAATAATATTATTTGTTACTAGGGAATAATTCAGTATTAAGTTACAGGTCCGATAGTGGTTTCCTTTTACGAAAGTTCAATCTCGTAATTGTTCCATTAATGACGACCACCAGCGAAACTTGGTTGAAGAAAGTCCGAGAATAACTGTTATCACAACGGAACTTGCGAATCAATTTTCAATTGGCAAATCAACCATTGCTGACCACATTGTACTTTTAGCATTTCAATTGGCAAATCAACCATTGCTGGCTACATTGTACTTTTAGCATTTCAATTGACACCTTTTAATTTTAGAAATATTTGATTTTTCTTTTGATACGAAAGTAAAAGACGGTTGTATTATTCATGCCTTGCCAATTTTTTAAGTGGGGTCTCGAGTTAATTATCTCAGTTCTAGATTGAACATGGGAAATCGCAACAACAAAGGTTCCCAGTTATGCAAAAATTTAGCGAGCGCACTGAGCCACGCACCAGGTATTTTTAAGGTGATATCGGAGAAAATAATGATGATGACATTCCCTAACGAGACAATATAGAAAAAACGGCGAGAAAATTGTTAAGATTTAAAAATAAACACAGCGAATACCTCCGATCAAAATACCGTTGGAAACCTGTCTCTAGATTGCGTAACCTGTTCCAGTAATGTAGCGGTTATATCACTGCGCATATCTCTGCAGTCGTCCACAACCAAGAAGTATTTACTTGCTCACTCGCTGTAAATATTGGCTCCTGCAATCATTAATTACGGTCTAATCTTTTAAACATTTACATACGATAAGCCATAAAGTGAACAAATATATTTAAATAAATATCAACTGATTTTTTTTTGGTGACAAAACACAAGTATTGGTTATTTTCAATGCGGGCATTAAATTTGACAGAGGTATTCGGAGAATGACTGGTCGATGCTGGTTCGAGTATCGTCAAGACCTTGATACGGAATCAGAGGGAATGAACAAGACCTGAAGACTAAATTCAAAAGATAACCTTCATTTACCCTGAGATACCCCCCCCGCACAGACTAGAACACAAGCGAGACGAAAAATGGCTCCTGACAGGAAATGAACTTGCATCAAAGAAGAATAATGAAAGGCTTCAAAGAGGACATGCCGGAAGGAATTGTAAAAAGTACAGGGGTATGTCGAGAATGTCATGTCCTACCTCAGATAAATTCAGTTGTTAGCTTGCACGTGAACGAAAAATGAACACTATGTTGTTCGGAAATGGAGTTAAATCAATTGTTGCCTCAAAGTGTTGAACGCGTTTGATGACCTCATTGGCTAGCGATGAATAAATTGTAACATCTGACACAGTTATGCCTCTATGTTTTTTTTTTATAATTTACTCCATCATTATTTAAAATATATATATATATGTTTATGTAGTATATACTAGAGGGAGTGTACTATAGTATATACTTCATATAGTTATAATGAAGATAGTTACGCTCTAGAATGATGCGTTAAATAAATAAATAATAAATTGATAGTTTTTGTATCTATCGCCACTGGAAGGCATTAAAAAAAATATTGCTTCAAAACTTTAGGGTAAATAATATTTTATGTATAAATGTGTGCGGCAGATATAACCAACGGCAGGTACGGAGGCAAGGACTACGCACAGGGTCATCTAGTGGAGCACCCTGAGCTATGTGAACAAATAGAAAAAGGAGTGGGGATGGATACGGAAGGGTCTCATCCAGGTAAGTCATTCTGTGGTGTCGGGTCGTCACGAGGGGGTGCCTAGTTACCCTAGCCCTAGTGATGAAGCGAGGGTTGATTAGGCTATGACCTGGACAATTGCTTCATGACGGGTCTTACTACTGTACTATCTATACTCTATATTTGATAGGTACGTGCCCCGACAGTGCACTATGTTCAGGAGAAGAGGTATAGGGTAGGTAGTTTGACGAATGGCCACGAATTCACACTCGGTATCTGAGGGTAGGCGAAAACCGTCCGGATCCCAAAGACGAGTGTGAACCGGAGAGAGGCAGACTGGATTGCCGTGGGAGACACTACTGTTAAGTTTGTAGGGCCACGGCATCCGTCGTCCGCGAGGGAGAGGTCTCTCCCAAGGAGGTGCTAGTTTTAGCGAGACAAAGGCCGAGATTCCCACTGGGATGGTGTGGGTCTAACAAACGCCGGACTACAACCTAGCAAGGTTAGGAGGGAGATGCAGAGGTAGTTGAATGAGAAGTCCATGGTTTTGAGTAGAGCCGCAGGCGCCAGTGCAGAGTGAGAGAGAGAAGTGTTTAAGGTCCCAGTTTTTTCTTGTCTGAGCTCTGATTTTTTTTTTTTTTTTTTTTTTTTTTTTTTTTTTTTTTTTTTTTTTTTTTTTTTTTTTTTTTCGAAGCTCTCTTGGTCGAAGTTTAGTATGTAGGAAAAATAGGAAAAATATAACATATTTGGGATAAAAGGAACCTGAGCTCTGACTCAGGGGCTCGGACTTATATAGGAGCCCATCCAGTAGGGTGGGGATAACTCCCCCCCCCCTACTGTAGCCCCACTACTTATCCCCCCACTCTCCGACTGGCGTCATAAGCTTAATTTATTAAACATATAGAAAAAATGATAGATATGATATGATCTGGTCGAGAAGAGAGTGACTTATAATTATTTATAATCAAGAGGTGGCCACAACAATAACCATACTAGCTAGCTGTCAAATCTTTTTTTTGTTCTAAGAGCCATGGAATCTAAAAGAAGCATAGGTGCATAAAATCGTACGAGTTTTCCTGATTTTATTGAAGAAGAAGAAAAATCCGTAAATTCACAAGAACACGAAAGAACAAGGATCTAAATTTTATATAATGTATTCTATTTCCATACATTTGACAGATCAAGCGCCAAAAAATTATCAAAAAAATTTCGGCTCAAAATTTTCACATCCCAATTCCTTCGATTTTTGTTCGAAAACCACAAAAACTAAAATAACTCCATAACGAGTCCACACAAACGTTACAATGATCTAGAGGCCTATTATATAGTTACATGTAATGCCACGAACCAGGTCTACGTAAGTAAATTATAAACATAGGTATAAAATAAAACGTCTTAGGTTTTTTTTTCCATTTCATCAGTATTTTTTGTGACTTCTAAATACATCGTTGTTGGCTTATACTGAAAGAGAAGAAATTTATCTTTACAACGGTAGGAACAACGTTGGATGTGAGCAAAATTCAGACGACATTGACGAAAATATTTTTCTGGTCCAGCGAAGCTAGCAGTAATAAAATCATATTTGAAGGTGTTTGAATAATATTACGAACTTGTTTTTTTTCGTAAAAAATTAAATTGGATAGCTGAGGGTTAATCTAGACAAACGGCTACACACAAAACACAGCCACTGGCGTACAGCTTGTATTATAACACTGAGCAGTTTATTCGCTATACTGTGTCCAAGTATCTTACAACTGTTTATTCCCTTTAACTTTCCCAGAATCTTAAAACCAGTTTATTGACTATAATATGCCCAGTATCTTACAAACATTTTATTCGCTATAACTGTCAGGTACCTTAAAAACATTTTATTTACTGTAATTTGCCAACTATCTTAAAACATTTCCTTCGCTATAATCTTCCAAGTATCTTACAAACAGTTTATTCACTATAATCTTCCAAGTATCTTACAAACATTTTCTTCGCTATGATCTGTCAAGTATCTTAAAAACTTTTTTATTCACTGTAATTGGCCAAGTATCTTACAACTGTTTATTCACTATGATTTGCCCAGTATTTTAAACCCGTTTGACAATACAAATTAACTATAATCTTCCAAGTATCTTACAAACAGTTTATTCACTATAATCTGTCAAACATTTTACAGACAGTTCATTCACTATAATCTTCCAAGTATCTTAAAAACAGTTTATTTGCTATAATCAGTCAGGTATCTTACAGACATTTTATTCGCTATAATCTATCAGGTATCTTAAAAACATTTTATTCGCTACAATCTGTCAGGTATCTTACAAACATTTTATTTGCTATAATCTTTGTCAGGTATCTTAAAAAGATTTTATTTGCTATAATCTGTCAGGTATCTTACAAACATTTTATTCACTATAATCTTTGTCAGGTATCTTAAAAAGATTTTATTCGCTATAATCGTTATCAGGTATCTTAAAAACATTTTATTCACTGTTATCTGCCAAGTATCTTACAAACAGTTTATTCACTATAATCTGTCAAACATTTTACAGACAGTTCATTCACTATAATCTTCCAAGTATCTTAAAAACAGTTTATTTGCTATAATCTGTCAGGTATCTTACAAACATTTTATTCACTGTAATCTGCCAAGTATCTTAAAACAGTTTATTCGCTATAATCTTCCAAGTATCTTACAAACAGTTTATTCACTATAATCTGTCAAACATTTTACAGACAGTTCATTCACTATAATCTTCCAAGTATCTTACAAACATTTTATTTGCTATAATCTTTGTCAGGTATCTTAAAAAGATTTTATTTGCTATAATCTGTCAGGTATCTTACAAACATTTTGTTCACTATAATCTTTGTCAGGTATCTTAAAAAGATTTTATTCGCTATAATCGTTATCAGGTATCTTAAAAACATTTTATTCACTGTAATCTGCCAAGTATCTTACAAACAGTTTATTCACTATAATCTGTCAAACATTTTACAGACAGTTCATTCACTATAATCTTCCAAGTATCTTAAAAACAGTTTATTTGCTATAATCTGTCAGGTATCTTACAAACATTTTATTCACTGTAATCTGCCAAGTATCTTAAAACAGTTTATTCGCTATAATCTTCCAAGTATCTTACAAACAGTTTATTCACTATAATCTGTCAAACATTTTACAGACAGTTCATTCACTATAATCTTCCAAGTATCTTAAAAACAGTTTATTTGCTATAATCTGTCAGGTATCTTACAAACATTTTATTTGCTATAATCTTTGTCAGGTATCTTAAAAAGATTTTATTTGCTATAATCTGTCAGGTGTCTTAAAAAGATTTTATTCGCTATAATCTTTGTCAGGTATCTTAAAAAGATTTTATTTGCTATAATCTGTCAGGTGTCTTAAAAAGATTTTATTCGCTATAATCAGTCAGGTATCTTACAGACATTTTATTCGCTATAATCTTCCAAGTATCTTACAAACAGTTTATTCACTATAATCTGTCAAACATTTTACAGACAGTTCATTCACTATAATCTTCCAAGTATCTTAAAAACAGTTTATTTGCTATAATCTTCCAAGTATCTTAAAAACAGTTTATTTGCTATAATCTGTCAAATATTTTACAGAAAGTTTATTCGCTATAACTTTCCAAGTATCTTACAAACAGTTTATTCACTATAATCTGTCAAATATTTTAGAGACAGTTAATTCACGATAATCTTCCAACTATCTCATAAACAGTTATTTGCTATAATCTGTCAGGTGTCTTAAAAAGATTTTATTCGCTATAATCTTTGTCAGGTATCTTAAAAAGATTTTATTTGCTATAATCTGTCAGGTGTCTTAAAAAGATTTTATTCGCTATAATCAGTCAGGTATCTTACAGACATTTTATTCGCTATAATCTTCCAAGTATCTTACAAACAGTTTATTCACTATAATCTGTCAAACATTTTACAGACAGTTCATTCACTATAATCTTCCAAGTATCTTAAAAACAGTTTATTTGCTATAATCTTCCAAGTATCTTAAAAACAGTTTATTTGCTATAATCTGTCAAATATTTTACAGAAAGTTTATTCGCTATAACTTTCCAAGTATCTTACAAATAGTTTATTCACTATAATCTGTCAAATATTTTAGAGACAGTTAATTCACGATAATCTTCCAACTATCTCATAAACAGTTAATTGCTATAATCTGTCAAGTATATGACAAACAGATCGTGATTGGTTCTTTCGTTTTACATGATAGATAATAGTTGTTACTATTAGATAATAATTAGCAAATTGGCATCTGCTTACAATTATTTTTTTTCCTATTTTTCTTTCTGGCATATATTCCGTTTGTTGTAAGTTCATTTTATCCAGCTACTGATTAATTTAAACTGTTTTTTCTTATTTTTGATCTAGATAAATGTTCGATTACGTTATTTATTATTATGTTGCTTTATTAATTTCTTTTCTTATTTTTAAATGTATAAGTCTCAGTCAAATGGAATATTATCAATATTTATGTACTTTCATATTTGTATATAATTTCAATTATGGAACGTGTAGCGTCCATTTCAATTCAATTTCTGAGAGCGAGTGAGCAAGTAAATACCTCTTGGATGTGGACGACTGTAGAGATATGCGCAGTGATATAACCGCTACATTACTGGAACAGGTTACGATAACTAGAGACAGGTTTCCAACGGTATTTTGATCGGAGGTATTCGTTATGTGTTTATTTTTTTATCATAAAAAATTTTTTGCTGTTGTTTTTTATATTGTCTCGTTAGAAAATGTCATATACATTTTTTCTCGATATTACCTTAAAAATACCTGGTGCGTGGTTCCAGTATACTTGCTATTTTTTTTCACCTTTTTTATTAATTGCTGGTCCTCTGGTTGACGTCCTGACAATATTTAAGTTATCTTTTTGTTTTTTTTAAATGTAATTAATGATGAAGAGCCATTAAAATTTTTATTATCATTAACAAAGGTTTACAAAGTTAACTCAACCAGTGATTTTTTAGAGCCATGATAATTCGCAAGACAGTTCCCTTTGATGCTCGTTGATAAATAACAAAGCGTCTTTAATAAGTGAGTAATAATTAGGAATAAAAATAGATTAAAAAATCTGAAATATTTCATGGGTTATCAAATTAATGTTCTTAATATTTAATATTGGTTCAGTTAGTCTGTTTGCATTATATTTTTGTCAACCAAGTCCTGCAACCATCCCAGTTTTACCTGATTCTAAAGATATTTAAAAAATAAAATAGACTTTATGAAAAATTATATTTTAATACCTAATATTAAGTCATTTATCGGTATATTTCGATGTTCTAATTAATAGTATGTGTTATTATGGCGTTGTCAAATAAACTCTTAACCAATGACGCATGAATTGAATTTTTTGTGTTTTTAATTTAAAATGCTTGCATTTTTTAATTTTACTTACCTCATGTCACGGGTTTGGTAAATATTGTTCTATAAATGACTTGTTAAGGTGTATTCAAACCGATATTGCGTTGCTTAAGATGAACCAACTGAAATCATTTTAAAAAAATGACGATGAATTAAAGTTTACTTTTTGAAATATAGTGAAATGAAATAAAGCAATTAAAAAATAAACTAACAATATCGAGTGATAGCTTTGGAAGTCGTTGCGAGTTTAAAAAAAAAAAATGTTAAATGTCTTACTCGCTGGTATTGATCTAAAATACTTTCCTATAATAAAAGTACGGTTTTAATTATAAAAATAAGCCTGCTATTTGGTAAATAGAAAATAAATCAAATTTATTAAAGTAATGAAACATAACAAGTCCTCAACAGGTAAAAAGCAAATGCCCACCGATTATTAAAATTTTTCAGGGTGAACCGTTTTGGTCAAATACAGCTCAAGTAGTCAGCTAGCTTAGGTCAATCGGTCGACCTGTGACCCTACAAATCACTTTTACATCTTAAGCGACGCAATATACATTTTAATTAAGGTTTGAATACATCTTAACAAGTCATTTATAGAACAATATTTATCAAATCCGTGACATGAGAATTGTTCGAGACCCTTGAAAATCGTTCATTAATATTTTAGTCATTTCTTTCAAGTTCACGAAATTCCTTCGAAACCTATCCAACCACCCTAATCCCCCAGCTCAGTCATTACACTGCGCGACACATCCCTATAATTCACCTCAAAGACTAAAGCGGCAGGGGCCTCGTGACCTGTGGAATGTGACAGTGGAAGTCTTGGCAATGGCCAGATCTTAATATATACTACATTCTTGAACTCGTACCTTCTTAGTTTATGAAATCCCATCGAAACCCATCACACTGTGGCACTCGTCCCTATAATCCTCCACGGAGAATAAAGTGAAAGTGCGTGTCGGGTCGTCACTAGGGAGGTGCCTGATCACCCTAGCCCTGGTGACAAGTGCGGATTGTTCGAGTTTATAGCATGGACCATCGTTCCAGGACGGCATTACTATCTGACTCCATTTATGATAGGTATGTGCCCCGACAATGCACTATGTTCAAGAGAAGAGGTACAGAGGTTTCATAAAGAATAAGTCAAGTTTTCAGAGTTCGAGCGGAAACCAAGCAAGCGTCACCAAGTAAGGGTCGCGAGAGAGTCTGCGAGGAGACTAAGAGACTAAGAGGCTCACGAGGAGACTGCGAGGAGACTGGCGAGGAGGCTAAGAGACTGACTTCCAGGGCCAGGAGCCTTGGCTTAAGGTGTCACCGAGTAAAGGTCGCGAGAGACTCAGAGGCGGATGAGGAGACTGACCAACAAGGCCAGTAGCCCTGCCTTAAGTACCCCGCTGGGAGGCTGCGAGGGTCTAATCCGGGCTGGGGGGCTGTGGACACCTGTGGTGCTGTTCCCACGCTTAATTACCCGACCCCTCGCCCCCTAAAGTACTGTTTATGACTGCCAGCTGGTGACCCTTTCATGTTTATGACTGCCAGCTGGTGACCCTTTCTCGTGTGACTTAGTTGGCTTCCGCCTTTTATTGCTTAACACATTTACAATGATTTATATTTGGTTATAATACATTTAGTTCATGTTACTTTACTTTTGCTTACAATATATATGCAATAGAGTATAGGGTGATTTATCTTATGTAGTTAGCGGTCGCTACAGTGCGCGTCCCGACTATGGCCAGTTTCTTCAATCATGTCATGAGCGTTTGCGGCTTTGCGCTCTAGGTCAGCCTCCACTGGCTCGTATCCGGTGACACAGTTGTTGGAGGAGCGTGGGGTACTTTCCTAGACTCCGCTTCTTCTTTCGCATGCGATAGAGGTGACAACCATGTGGATTTGGTAGGTCTCTGGGCTGTTTGTAAATACTGCATGAACGAACGAGTTAATAAAGAATTGTAAATAGGGCATGAATGAGGACATTGATCACAGTTACTTATTGTCCAATAAAAGACAGATTGTAATTTTATCGCAAGAAATATTGTTTAATTTGTGTAATGTATTAGTACATTACTAAGAAATTAGATAATCGTTGTTATTTTAACATCTCAACACTATACGTATCCATGGCAACACGATTAGTCGAGCGGACATCACATTTACCTCAGAGAAGGTTACCTTCCATGCTAAACCATAATTCGTGGAGTCTGTCGTACCACCACTTGGTACATCACGTACCGTTAGGTAATTGCAGTGTTTGCTGTACCATTTTTCATATTTGTGGTATGAAGAAAAGTTTGCCGAACGTGAGAAAATGCTATTGTGTGGAAAGTGAGTGTGCAATACCGTGACCGCAAATAGACCATACTCTCATGGCTCCCGGAGGATCGATCGTCTTCATTATGGGCAAGAGAAAAACTGATATTAAGGATAAAAGAAAACGGCTCTATAAAAATTTATTCAGATGTAAGTTAACAAAATTATCTTACTACAGTATTATAAACAATTAACAGCCAATGAGAACACTTGTCGGCAGTATTATAAACAATTAATAGCCAATGAGAACACTTGTTGGCAGTATCGAGTCCGGGTGCTAAACCAACTGAGCTACTCTGCCTCGAGTGACACGTCAAACGCTCGCCAAGACTGCACGCTATCTGATGCGTGACCCATGAATTTATTTTCCGAGACGAAGTTGTTATTATTATTTGAAAGTATTAGAAATGAGAAATTTGTATCGTGATATTTGTTTGTAACAAAAACTTTATAATCCTATTATTGGCTGGTGGTGTGCGAAGAACTGGTTTTCCAGGGGCCTCATTTGTATAGAAATTCTAGTCTGTTGCGAAAACGATTCTATTTACAACTTCAATGCCCTATCACAATTTAATTGTAGTTATAGAAGAGAAAACACGAATTGCGTTTCGACAACTTTGATTTGATATCCTACTAGAAATTGTGGATTTTGATTTTTCAATAACAACTTCTATGACACTACAGTCGTGTTGTAGAGTGGAGATTTTTCGTGTTTTGCCTATGTCAAATGACGTTTCCATGTAACATTTTAGAACAGGGGACTCACATGGAGGGGCGGTTCAAAAGTTTTTTTCGTTTTGAAAATAAATAAATAAACTCAATGAAATAAAACATGCATTACAACAACCCTGCACTATGCGCCCTTTTTCCGAGTACCCGCGCCCCTACAGGCACGATAAAAATCATTTAAGTTTTTTTTTTGTATTAGAGATATATAGACATATTTATTATCAACCTTCAATTACTTCAAGACTCATTTTGAAAAGCGATTTCAACAGTTCATAAATCATCGAGCATATGACCACCTTTTTTATTAATCCTTTTGCTAGTAAACTATATAACCTTATATATATAAATATGTAACCGGTATAGCTGTTAGCAATGCTGAGCTTTTCAAGTAAGGACGGAAGAGCTGGAGCTAGACATTTTGTGTTTTTAGACGACGAATTTAGAACGAGACAAAAGCCTTTTTCAGTTTATGTGAAATTTGTGTGAGACATTGTTGCGAACTACGTATGTTTTTTTTCATAGCCCCTTTAAATTTACAGATAATTATATACAATTATAGATCCTCAGGCGAATCTATTTACAAATTATTTTTGTATTTCCTGTAGCATCGCTACATTATATACAGGTTTTTTTAGTTTATAAAAATTATATAATGAATAAACAAGTATAATGATATACATTATACGTGACTGGACTAAACTGACTCTAATAAAGGTGACGGGGCTCACCTTTTTGATCAAACTTAAAACTAACTTACATACTAATTCTTAACCTATTTTTTTCCCGCCAGTCTGTTGCCATCGATGCGGGAGGGGTGGTGGGGTCATAGTGTTAAACACTGGGTTTGTGAGGTGCTGCAACGAGTCAAACAACTTGATGTGTCTCCGGCGGATGAACTCGCCCACCGAAGGCACACCAAGCAACGGGTCCAGGTCAGCGTTCTTTAATCTCTCGAGAGAGGTATGTCGGACCTTCGCATGATTTCGCATGATCCCATTCTGGAAGTGTTGGAGAGATTTGGCTGTATTGCTGGTCAGTCAAGTGGGTAAATAGCGGGGCACCGTGCAGCAGAGCTGGCCGGAGGACACATTTACAGATGATCAGTTTGAGACACGAACAGTACGAGTCGAGTACAGATCTCCACTTATATACGAACATCATGACGATTGCTTGTCATCGTACTCTCCCAATAATTAAAGATTTCCAATGAAATGTAGGCCCAAAGATCACATGTAAATCTTGCATGTATTGTAAAATAATTATCTGTTTCACATATTTACAAAACAATGTAAACAATAATTTCTATATTTTAAAATTATACTTTCGGAATTAAATATATATAATATAAATAATTTTTAATATTGTATCTATTACTAGGCATATCCAACTATAAATTAACTCGAGAAAATAAATAGGAGTCTCATCCTGATGTTATATAATGTACTCTTAGATGCAAAGAGTCCTGGATTCTCCTGCATTACACAATTATGGCTTTTTATTTTTGACATTTATAGCCGTTTAAACCAGCTAACACTATGCCGAGAAAGTATTTTACTAACTAATCAGGACTTAGCAGTACTCTACTATGTAATGACATTTTCAAATTTCTGTCATGGGTTTTCATTACATTATTTTTCTTCTGGATTTTCCTAGCCCATTTGGTAATAGGTACACAACGAATGTATTTAGTAATAATTACGAATCGATTGATTAACGAGCCTCGTTTATTATTCATGAGGCTCTTATTTTTGATCATCAAATGAACTAAAGTTTAGACATGATGGCTCTAAAAAAAAACTCTAATGGAGTTAAATGACGTTTTAAAACAAATAATTAAATAATTAATGACACGTATTAATCTTCATCACATTACAGCAACTAGCGATCTGAAAACAAAAAGGTTTCTGGTAGACCTGCCGACCAAGGAAAAATCGAAAAAAAATGATTTAGCCGATGATTTAGGAGATAGTAAGGGTTAAAATAAAAAAAGTATTCATGAATAAACTGCTTTAACAAAAATTGTGAAAATTCATTTAATTGTAACCGTCGCTATCTGTTGAAAAATTGACTCAACGGAAAAACGTCAATAAAACCATTTTATAGTGAAGCATTCGTACATTTCACAGTCTAAAAATTAACTTCTCTACGTTTTTTATACAAACAAAAAAAACATTCATGCACACGCAAAACAAACGATTTATTTTTAAAGATAGATTGAAGTCACACATAGAGGTTATTACAAATAAACATTACAGAAACAAATTAATATCTCTTTTTTACTGCATACAAATTGGTCTAAAGAGATCTCTGGAATATTCTAATTTGATAACTACCCGAAATTCTTTTGAACAAACGGTGTGAGCTCAGAAATATTTCCTAAGTACAACCTCCTCCATCGCCATGATGCTATCTCGTGATAAGGGCAAGTTAAAGCGTCAAGGGATAATCACTGTATTATCAGATAATTTCATATAGCTCATATTTGTAGACGAAATTTGCAAAATTCATATACCCTATCCACCCTGGTCATTATTTCTTTCAAATACGAGTATTGTTTGGTTATTGATTGTTTCCAAACTTTGGACTGCTATAGACGGAGGGAAGTTTTACCTCCTAGCTCCCACCATCCTATGTCCGTTGGAAACAAGAGAAATCAAAACTTTTCCAGAGACATTTTAACATTTATTATTAATATTATGATTAACTAATTGGCACTACTATAATTTATTATTTTCCTTATTATTATCTTGATTCTACTGATATAAAGTTTGATATAGTTCTGATAAAAATTAACAAATTAAATTAATATTAATAATATATGAGCGAGAGCTACCACATATTAGAGTACTCTGGGTTATTAGTTTATTATATAAGCAATAAATAATAATAAAGCTTTATTTATAACTTCTTTTTTTTTACTCTGATACTCTGACGCAGATCGCGAGCGCCTCGAACAGCGGTACGTCGTGAGCGGCCTCCTCGCATTCGGTCTTCTTTTCGGCAACATGCAGAGGGTCTGCTTCTACATCACAGTGGTGGATATGACCAGGACCGGCTTTCATCACCACATCACTCAGGAGTGGTCGCGGTCGGAGTGTCCACCCTTGTACATCGAGTCCGTCATGTTGACTGAGGTGAGCCTCAATTCACTTTCTTAACGGCACTTCTTAAACTTCATTCACTTATAAACTGCAGAACATGAGAAATGATCCTTTTTTTTTTTAAGTGAATAAATCTGTTTAGAGAATGTTTTTGGTCTATGAAAGGAATAACACCAGATTTATATGCAGTGTAATGCAATTTAATCTTATTTGTATTATAATGCACTGTCGGGCTCAGATAACTGAGTATCCCCAAAGTGGGGAGGAGACGCCCGCCGTGGGCTAGGGTCGCTACAACCTCTTAGCCGCCGTCCGGCGAGCGCCCAGAAAAAGAAAAGGCGGGCGGACCTGTGGTCTTTCACCCTGGCTGCCGGCCTAGTCGGCGGGAAGCCTAATTCGTTTTGATCTGACTCCATAAGATCTTAGAAGGTGTGCCCCGACAGTGCACTATGTTCAGGAGAAGAGGTACAGGCTAGGTTTATATGTAGTTTATGTGGTCTTGGAATGACCACGAATTCGCACTAGGTATCTAAGGGTAGGCGAAAACCGTCCGGATCCCAAAGGCGAGTGTGAGCCGGAGAGAAGCAGACTGGATTGCCGTGGGAGACGTTACTAGGTAAAAGTTGTAGGGCCACGGCAACCGTCGTACGCGAGGGAGAGGTCTCTCCCAAGGAGGTGCTAGTTTTAGCGAGACGAGGGCCGAGATTCCCACTAGGAAGGTGTGGGGTCTTACAACGCCGGACAAAACATAGCGAGGTTAGGAGAGAGAGATGCAGAGGTAGTTGAATGAGAATACCATGGTATTGAGTAGAGCAGCAAGCGCCAGTGCAGAGAGAGAGGAGAGAGTAGTGTTCCAAGTGACGGTCCTGTTCGTTATGATGATTCGGTTTAGTCTGGTTTCTTATATAGGCGGACAGCTGTGGTGGGGATGGGTTCCCACCTGCGGCTGTTCCCCCAACTAGCTCCACCCCCACTCTCACTGACGTCATAACCTTTATTAAACATGTTGAAACATAGATACATATTTTCTGATATTCATTGGATGACATAGATACGAGGTCTGATACGAGAAGAGGGGAACTTATAATTATTCATAATTAAGAGGTGGCCACAACATGCACCAAAAACCAAAACGTACAACCGTAAATAAAGCAAATATATACAAAAAAAGTCTTGAAGGCGTAAGAATACTATAAGTTCTCATAAGGCTAGTGAGTGGAAAACAACTGACCGACATCAACGATACGACCGTTCGATATGCCTCATTCATTCAGTGATTAATTTCACATCTGTTCGACGCCCATGTTGATTAGCCATAGGCTGATCGAGTGGTTCGTGAACGTCGGTATAACCTGCCTCTTAAAGGCCTTGTTAAGCTGCTACCCTGTCATCTTTAGGAATACTTCCATCACCTAATAATCCAAATTAGTGGTTTCAGAGAAAAATATTACCAAACTTTATTATTTATTCCAGAGAAACGATGGACAAATCCAGATTAAGTTTTGAAAAAAAAAATTTTTTTAAGTGCTATTGGAAGTGCGAACACTCGGTAGAAGTATAAAGGAGATTCAAATTCCATCAAAAGTTATCCTTCTACCCAAATCCTCTAGGAAGATCACTTGCAAGCATTTCTCATTGGATATTAAAGCGGGAGTGGCTCCGTTTTGTAAATATTGAGTCACTAAGAGTTCTGAAACTGGTTAGTTTTCTCCCCTCATGCCCTGAGCGACTGTGGCTCTCGAGGTGACATACAGTCTCCACAGCACATACGTGTGCTACATACGCAGTGATTCTACATAATTCTGAGGGATGTCTTTGCTATGTACATGTTCAAAGTATTTATTGTATGGAGGTGTACTATTGCAAATACTGTATGAATGAACCTGTCCTACAGAATATTTTGTCAAATGGTTTAATCAGCAAACTTTTATAGGTCGAAATGTTGTATTTTTTTTACCAGGTTTCACAATTTATAAAGTCAACATTATTAATGAAATCATCATTTTCTGCGAATCTGATTTAGCAAGTTATGAAGTGGTGCCAACTAGATATTACAATACAACTTTTTTTTTTGAAATGTACATACATTAAATAACTAAAATATCACAATATGTTTTAGAGATCCCCTAAGAGAACGGATCCAGAACTAGAATACCAGTCTCAGATCAGGGGCAGTGCCTGAGTGATAGTCAGGTGGCATTGGGTTCAATTCCCAACCCTGTCGCTTTAGCCATTAACTCCCAATTTCAACTTCTGCAACAGCTAACTTCAAATTTCGAGACTAATAACCATATCGAGTTAATCTCCACTTTCAGGGTGAATATAAGGACTGGTCAGATCAGACGCAAGGGCTCCTTCTGGCGAGCTTCTTCTTCGGCCACTTGTTGTCTTGCGTCGTGGGAGGCGTCTTGGCAGACAAGTATGGTGCTAAGCAGATATTCGGAGGTATGTGTAAGGTTAACCATAAAGGGTCATGTCGGGTTGCCACTAGGGGAGTGTCTAATCACTCTAGCCCTGGTGACAAGTGCGGATTGTTGTAGTTTATAACATGGACCATTGTTCCATGTCGGCGTTAATATCTGACTCCATTTATGATAGGTATGTGTCCCGACAATACACTATGTTCAAGAGAAGAGGTACAGAGGTTTCATAAAGAATAAGACCAGTTTTCAGAGTTCGAGCGGGAGACCGGCAGCATCACAGGTACAAGTCGGCAGAGGGTCTGCAAGGAGGCTGAATGGCAAGGTGACAGACGCAGAGGCGCTGAGGAGAGAGTGGGGAACTGACGAGGAGTCTAAGAGACTGCCTTCCGGGCCAGTGGCCCGGGCGTAAAGCGTCACCGAGTGAAAGCGGTGAGGAGACTACGACAGTAGTAGACTGAGTGGGATTTAGGGCTAGAAGCCCCGGGATTTCATACTGTTCCTGCTTGGTGTAGGCCGACGTGAGGAAATGCGCACACCTGCGACTAATTACTTGCTCCTTGACCCCTAAGGGACTGTTTACGACTGTTTATGGCATGCCAGGTGGCATTATTGCCCACCTGGCTTTAAGGCCGGTAGGTACCTGGCTGTTTTAAGGCTGCCCTCTGCCAACCCTTTTAGTTTTATGACTGCCGGTCACGAGCATGATTTATTGCTTAAAAATTTCACCATGATTTACATCTAATTAGAATACATTATATATGCACCAGAGTTTTGGGTGATTTAACACTTATGTAGTTAGCGGTCGCTACAGGTAAATCTAATTACTCTTCTATATTGCGCTCACTAAATTGCTTCCATATGCACCCAAAATATATATAGATTTAAAATAGCTAGGTATATAGGTATAGGTAGGACAGATCACATATTTCCTCTACATTTTTACCTTTGGTTGATGTGAAATTCATAATGATTTAGCTTTTTTTAGATGGACATCCAGGGTGGATACGCAGAAGTTCCATCTCCCATAATATCTAGTTACGCATTTTCGAAATTACCTACGGCATTTAAGTGTTAATCATTCCATGACTGTTATCACCGTAATAAACAAAATAAAACAGGCGATATTTAACAATTCACAAAACGTGAAATTACAATTAAATGTAAGATCTGCTTAGTATAGGCAAAACTAGATGTAAAAAAAACGAGAAAAAGGTGGTATACTACATTTTTGGACAGCAACTGCATACGCAAGTGATTCTTATTATTATGATGATAAAATTACAATCTGCCTCATTCGGCAAAAAGTAATTATGATAAATGTTTTCATTCGTATCATATTTACAATTTTCATTCACTCGCTCATTCATACAGTATTTACAAACAGCCTAGAGAACTCCCAAATCCACATGGTTGTCACCTCCCTCGCACGCGAAAGAGGAAGCGGAGTTTTGGCAAGTCCCCTTCCACTCTGTTCCAACTGTCATGTATTTATAGCAGATCACGAGGCCACTGCCGTTTTAGTCTCCGAGGAGGTTGTGGGACGAGTGGCACAATGTAATGACTGTGCTACGGGATTAGGGTGGATGGATAGGTTACTATGCAATTTTATGAACTTGGAAGGGATGAGTTCATGATTGTAGGGTATATTAAGATCGTTATGAAGGGTTTTGTTGCTGACGTAATAATACAAAGGGGCATTTACTGTTGTTCTCAGGACTTTTGATTGAAAGAATTGGATACGCTTGATGTTCGAATTATGTACTGTCCCCCATAGCTCAATTCTGTATGTCCAGATTCCCTTGAATATAGCTTTGTAGATTAGTAATTAATTTTATATTGAGAGTTGGTCTAATATATTATGGGTGTATATTGAAGGAAGCAAACATTAAAATTGTAATATCTATAAATGCAGACGAACTATTTCATATACAAACCTCAGTACAAAAATGCAATAGTGATGTAATAAGCATGTTTTGCCCCAACAGCTACGGTGATATTGACGAGCTTTTGTTCGCTAATGACTCCCACTCTCGCCAAGACTGGAGGAGCGGCTTGGGTGATGATGATGCGTGGCATGATGGGATTTGTGCAGGTAGACTCATCAGAGTAGCAAGTAGACTCATCAGAGTAGCAAGTAGACTCATCAGAGTAGCAAGTAGACTCATCAGAGTAGCAAGTAGACTCATCAGAGTAGCAAGTAGACTCATAAGAGTAGCAAGTAGACTAATCAGAGTAGCAAGTAGACTCATCAGAGTAGCAAGTAGACTCGACGGCCAAACAACTTCTCTAAGTTGTAGGTGTAATGTTACAGGGCCCCATGTTCCCAGCCGCAGCTTCCATGCTCACCAAATGGTCACCGAGGAACGAGCGAGGCTTCATCAGCGCAGTCACTCACTCAGGTCAGCTATCACCACTCTTCAGCAGTTGACTCGCGCCTCAGCTAATCATCGTTCATTCTTTTGCAGCAGTACCGATGGCCTCCTTCTTAGCAAACTTCCTGGGGGGCATAATACTCGAAGAACTCAACTGGCAATGGGTCTTCTACATCTTCTCGCTTTGTGGCCTCTTCTGGTACGTCCTTTGGCAGTTGTTTGCCTTCTCTTCGCCAGAGAGTAAGGAGACCATCTCTGTGGTGGAGAATATCTTCAAAAAGTACAGTGTATACTACGATTCACCGACTGTGAGTATATATATAATATGACTTTATCTATATGTGTAATCAGTAGGTAATAATTTTCCTGTGAATAAAGACTCAATTGCGTTTCTCCGCCAACGAAAGAAACAACATTTAAAGCCTTTATTTCTAATATTGTTCTTTCTCCACGTAACTCTTTAATTTCTTACTTTAACTTTACTCTACTCAAAATCTCACTTAAACACTTCACCTATATCTCCTAGTCACGACAATCAGTCGGCTCTACTGCGCGGCCACCGCGCAGCTCATCCGTGCGCGGCAGATTTTAAAATTAAGAAATACGATGACTTAAGACGTGTTCTTTACATATATATATTGTTTATTTAAAAATGTTTGAGCTAAAATGAGACTTGATTTAAGACTGAAAATGAATAAGAAAATGAGACGTTTATTTATGTATTTAAAAACTTGGTTCTTTACTCTCAATCGAGAAATTTATATCATCATAAATTAAATTTATGTACAGTGTTAGATTCTGAGATTATTCTTTGGTCAATAAATTTTATACATTCACTGATGACCGTCGAATTATTATTACCTTCGATGATTTGGTGATCTTAAACTATGGTGGTAACACTTAAATATTATTTGTACATCGATAAAACTCTTCGAATTTAGTTATTGCTGCACACATTAACATAGATTTTTCATCTTCATCTCAATACTATCACACATTGTCCCCATTTAGCAACTATACACTATACAACGAACTTCTCTTTCCCTCGAGTCCAAAGAGTAACAATTGACACGCTAACCTGGAATAGTCTAGAACCCCAAGGCCAAGTTAATCTAGGTCCCAAAGTACTCTCTTTAGCAACAGCTTTCCCAATCCTTCCAACTTTATTGCCTTGGATAGTGGTCCAGATATATCAAGTACCTTGGTTTAAGGCTAGATAAAATACTAACATATACAGAACATGAAGAGCTCATTTAAAAACTGTTCCCTTACTTTAATAAAAAATCAAAAAAAATCATTTTCTGGCATTTCAAGTGTGAATTTCCACCTTCCAATTAAACACTTACGTTAAACAAGAATATTTGAAAGTTATCTCACCTTCAATTGCCAACATTATAACGGTATATAGACTGAAACAGAATCATTCAGAACAACTATTCAGTTGCACAATATTGTCAGACAATCCCTTAATTCAGGAAATAGGATATAACAACAAACTAAGGAAATGTACGCACGAGAGCAAAACAGGCAAATTCTATTTCAATGAGCTTAATAACACTACATGAATAGTTAAAATTTTGATTTTGCAAATATTTTAATTTAATTCATAAAGAAAGTAATTTCTTTTCTACTTTTATTTTATCTTGTAATTGAGTAGGTTTTTATTTATTTTTCCTGTTATAGAATTTACAAAATATAGCACGAGAAAGAATACCAAATCATGTACATATAAGACTTTTTAATCCTTAAAGAATATATCAGAAAATGAAGATTAAGTTGTTTATTATTTATCTTCCCGTAGATAAATAACATTTATTAATTTAATTAAAGGTTATTAGTTATTACCACACCACCTTCAAGCAGTTCTAGTTCTAATAATGGTAGACATCACGGTACTAGGCCCGCCAACAACAAGCCTCTAAGGGGCACCCATCACTGAAATCAGACTAAATATGACTACACTATATGCCTAGAGAGACTCTAGGCTCAGCCACCAGTGGACTCTCACCACTGTACCGAAACAACCAACCTCCACCGAGGCTTCCCACACCCCTTAATCCTCTCACACCACCTTCAAGCAGGTACTTCTAGTATAAGGATCCGCTCAACCCAAATATCCCTTTATTTTTCACTCATCCTTAATCTTATAATTAGAGAGCTAAGGAAAAAAAAACACTAAATTAGTAACGATTAATATATCTAACATACATACATATATATATATTTATTTATCTAAAAAAAAAAGTTTAAATTGTATTAATTTTTTATGTTTGTTTAGTTCTGGCTCATGTTTGATATCAAGCTGATTACTTATTAAATGTAACTGGTTATGTTTCAGAATACTGAACGAGTCCCAATAATGAAAATTTTACAATCTTTCAAGTTCCAAGTTGTAGCCTACGCCAATTTTGGATTCGATTGGGGTTTCTACATAGTTTCCTTGGAACTGCCAACCTATCTTCGAAACATTCTCAACTTTCCCATACTCAAGGTGAACAAACTGATAAATCCGTTTGGATTATTAGCTGAGCCATGACATAAAGGCAAATTTCCAGTTTAAAGTTCCCATAAATCCAGCAAAGTTTAAAGTTCCAATTTCCTCAGCAGTTCAAAACGACAACGTGAGCTCCCGAGAAGCTCTAGCGTTTTAAATTAAAAAAAACCAATCCGAACAAAATAACTAATATTGTCATCTAAAAGAATATCACAATTTCGCTCTGCTAGCCTAGGCAAGTAAGTATACTTACCTCGTTGTTTCAGCAACTGTTAAACGCTGTAAATCTGCAGGTTCAGACGAATTCCCCGTGAATCTTCCTCCACTGGTCAATGAGTTAATAAGTTGTAACTCATTGGTACAGGCTCTGTTACCTTCCGAGGTCCCAAATCGGCCTGCATACCCCAAAAGGTCTGTTTTTCAGACACACGAGCATTTGTCACATTTTAAACCTTTCACCTTATTATATGTGGGAAAGTATAGATTTAGCCTCGAGCAACTGTTTGTCTATAATATCAAAATGGGGAACTCGTCAGATCCGCAAAAACATTTGATTAGAAGGAATATCCTCACTCATAAAATGTACTTCGAGGAACGGGTATTAATTTTTGACAAGAATGTTACTCGATGAACCATTGTTTACTTTTAAGTGCTGACTACCTCCATTTGATGTAGTGGATGGCCACCTTAAGCCAGTTAGTTAGCAGTGACTAATGAGATGTTACAGATCGGAGTAGTGTCCTCTATGCCGTGGTTGTCCATGTTCGCCGGAACGATCATCTTCGGCTACATGTCCCACTACCTCATCGCCAACGGGATCATCCGCAAGCTGGAAATGCGCAAGATAATGGCCATAATGTGTGAGTATTGCGCTTTTTAAATGAGGCTCCACTGTCACACTATATATAATGTTTTGTTTTTAAATCCTATATTAGTAATTAGTATCGCTTATTATTTATATTTGATAGGTTATTGTTTTAACAAATTTTCTGTCTTAGACTAATAAACATATCAGATTGAGTATGTCAGGTTAAACAGAATAAATACCCAAATGTCCAACGTACATTGTTCAGGAAGTATATATTATTCTTCTATCGTCCAATTGAAATTGATGAGCTTCATAAATATGTCCACCGGCCAGCTTCGCTTTACGGTGCCACGCTATATACTCACCTAACTGTCTGCTAAATGTCGCCAGCAATTTCAGAATGGGATCTTGAGAAAAGTGGTCAGACATATCTCTCTCTAGAGGTTAAAGAACGCCGACCTGCACCCGTTGCTTGGTGTGTCGTCGGAGGGTGAGTTCATCTACCGGTAACACACCAAGTTTAACACTATGACACCACCACCCTTCCCGCATCGATGGTAACAGGCTGACGGGGAAAATTAGGTTAAGAATTTGTTTGTTACATGTAAGTTAGTTTTAAGCTTTTATGATGTGAGCCCCTTCACCTTTGTTCCTTTGTGTAGCACCAGGACATGTCCAATGGGTATTGCATTGCAAAATATTAATAATGTTTTGTAATACAAATTATACAAGTCTAGGAAGCTAAAGTACATATAAATACACTGTATAATGTAAATAGAATCATTGTCCGAATCTATATTTGAATTGTATTGTATTTTATAACAAGGGGGATATGTAAGTTTCTGAGGTTTTGAAAATTATTCTAAGCTGCGTTAGCCAATTAATATAGCTCTAGGCTAGGGTTTTAGCCCGTGGGGCCCACTGTCTTCTCTTCAAAGGGTAAGAGGTTTTAGCCCGTGGGGCCCACTGTCTTCTCTTCAAAGGGTAAGAGGTTTTAGCCCGTGGGGCCCACTGTCTTCTCTTCAAAGGGTAAGAGGTTTTAGCCCGTGGGGCCCACTGTCTTCTCTTCAAAGGGTAAGAGGTTTTAGCCCGTGGGGCCCACTGTCTTCTCTTCAAAGGGTAAGAGGTTTTAGCCCGTGGGGCCCACTGTCTTCTCTTCAAAGGGTAAGAGGTTTTAGCCCGTGGGGCCCACTGTCTTCTCTTCAAAGGGTAAGAGGTTTTAGCCCGTGGGGCCCACTGTCTTCTCTTCAAAGGGTAAGAGGTTTTAGCCCGTGGGGCCCACTGTCTTCTCTTCAAAGGGTAAGAGGTTTTAGCCCATGGGGCCCACTGTCTTCTCTTCAAAGGGTAAGAGGTTTTAGCCCGTGGGGCCCACTGTCTTCTCTTCAAAGGGTAAGAGGTTTTAGCCCGTGGGGCCCACTGTCTTCTCTTCAAAGGGTAAGAGGTTTTAGCACGATCTGTCCCGTTTCTCTTTATTTATATTACTAGAAAACAAATCACACGATTTTTTTTGTTTTTTAAATGTTACAATGTGTCTAGATATAAAGCGAAGAACTAACAAGTATCGAATACATAAAAACCTCTATAGCGAGATAGCAAATCTTGAACCAAACGTTTTACTATGTATGTGGGTGATACAATCGACATATTTCCCGCTGTTAGGTTGTAGTTGTCGGTCATCAGTGGTCAATTGAAACTTTTCTCTATCATTTAGGACGAATTCCTATTTAATCGTTGTTCCAATGATGTTTGGGACGAATGAAAAAATCTCTTGTTGTTTGTACCTAAATGGCGATGCCCCATTCCGTGGGATCTTATGGGTTGACAACTGGAAAATTATTCATAAACGAATGTCAGTCTAGCCATACAGTAGGAGAAGTAAAGAAACCCCAAATTTTAGAAAAACTTCCTTAGTTTATTGGAGCATGTATCTTAAATAATGTCTTAAACTTAAGAATGTGATAGTAGATCTCACATGCAACAAAAAAGTTCATTTGGGCTATCGTCCAATTCCGATCAGGGAAGGAATAAATTTTAATTTTGTGTTTTGTTTTTTTAGGTTATCCAGTTTTTTTTTCGAATAGGAAGCGGTAACTAGAATGAATTCCAGCATCGTAAACTAGACAATTTTTTCTTCAAAAACAAGTAGAATTCGTCTTTGCGAAATCATTTAAAGGGGAGTTTCAATCGGCTATATTACGCAAAGTTCTGTTTTTCATAAAATCATGGATTATTCGGAATTAGACCACAGCCCAAATGAAGTTTTCTGGCGCATTTGAGGTCTAATATCACTTCCTTAAGTTTTGGACATATATTTACGTTACATACGGGAAAGATGATGCTAAAACCTCTTACCCTTTGAAGAGGAAGGGCTCCAACTTTAGTCGGGCCAGCGGGTTAAGCCCCTCGGCTAGAGACCTTAACGATTTTGTTAACGCAGTTTAAAAGTAATGTTCAAAACCTCAGAAACCTGTCTTTTTTTTTTTTCATACACCCTTGTTGTAGAATTATACAATTTAAATATAGATTCTGACAATGAATCTATTTACATTATGCAGTGTACTGTAGTGTAAATAGATACAGCGTATATGTACTGTAGTTGCCGACATTTGATATAAATTTTATTACTCAACATTATTAATATTTTTCAATGCAATGTCCATTGAGCATGTTCTGGTACTACAGAAAGGTACAAAAGTGATGGGGCTCACCTTAAGAATCATAGACTTAGAACTAACTTACTTCCAACAACAACATCTTAACCTAATTTTCCCCGAAAGTATGTTGCCCTCGATGTGGGGAGGGTGGTGAGGTCGTAGTGTTAAACACTGGGTTTGTGAGGTACTGCAACGAGTCAAAAAACTTGATGTGTCTACGGTCACTTATCTACCTATGGCACACCAAGCAACGGATGCATGTCGGCATTCTTTAACCTCTCGAGAGAGGTATATGGTTTGACCATAATTCTCGTGACCCCATTCTGACATTGTTTCAGACTGTATTGTCAGTCAAATGTGTATAAAGCGGGCACCGTACAGAATCAGCTGGCCGGAGGACACATTTATATATCATCAGTTTGAGACGCAACGACATGTTGGGTGAACTTAGCAGGTGGTGAAGCCAACACAGGTAAGACCTGTGTCGTATTTTTTCTATTTTGTTACTAAAATGGGTAGAGAAATGCCTATCCATTTTTATACCCAGATCAGGTATATCAAGGTATTTAACATTGAGAAAACCGGTGAGTTCTCTTGCCCTCCTATAGTATATGATTTTGGCATGGCTTATTTTATTTTTAGGCTGGAGAAGATTACTCAGTCGGTTTTTCCGACGTTCAACCAGCAGTCCCTCTACCAAGGAAATATTACCAGCTAGCTGGTGAGAGGGCCAGAAGGCTCATTCTTGGACCGTTTCGCCGTTTTGCGATGACTATCTCAAGATCTCTCTTTCTCAGGCAGGAGAGCCACAGAGGATCAGGATATAATTTTGGGATGATGGCAAGCGCCAGGAGCATATGTCATAAATTTATATTTACACTAGATCATATGATCACCACCGCTTTAGGTAACAAGGAGGTTTTAAGGATGAGTGTTCCGGGAAGTTGACAGGTGGGTACGCTTTTGTGGATTTTGGAAAATCTTGAGGCTATAAAATCAAGGACAGTTGGCACATGGAGATAACCGTAAACATTTGAGTTTGTGATGTAGAAGGGAGCGTTGAGTACAGTTCTGTGGACTTTAGATTGAATGTTTGGATATATTTGATGTTAAATGGTTTGACTATAGAACTTATGTTAAGTTGTCTGTAAAGCTGTCTAATTCATGTCTGTTAATTTTTATATGTGGGAATCGGTATAGAATCAAAGGTGATGGATAACCAGGATTCTTGATGCAGAGTAAAAAATATAGTGTGAACCCATCCACCTTCATTGTTTTTTTGACAATAAATTGTTAACTAAATATCAGATATACAGCAAATAATGTTCAATTGTGACCATATTTTTTTTTACAGCTACCATCGTGCCCGCTGTCTTCCTGATCCTCGCATCCTGGGTGAGCTGCGCCCACGTCCTCGCGTGCCTCTTCCTCTCCATCTCCATGTTCTACGCAGGTGCGGCGTTCAGCGGAGTTCGCCTCAGCGTCGTCGATTTGGCACCGAACTACGCAGGCCTCACCACCTCATTGGTGGGCAGTTTCAGCGACCTGGCCGGATTAATGGTGCCCATTATCGTCCAGTTCAGCATAACGGACGTAAGTGCTCTATTTAGTTTTCATTGTGATTACCTGTCAGCATTCATACCAGTCACCGTGGTGCCGAGTACATGGGCCTCGTAAGATGGAATCCATTTTCTTTCCACAAACAATGTCTCGAAGCAGAGGTTCAACTCTGTATGAAATGGGAGTAATCTGGTTAGGTTAAAGTACGCCTGGTTCTCCGGTGGCACATTCATTTGTAAAAATCTTATCGCACTTGCCGATCGGAATTGCGACTTCTTCCTGTTCATTTTTTCATTCCTCCTATATCTATTAAATTTTAGCTAATATTTTTCAGGTATTTAAGAAATCGTATAGATTATTCTCTACCTTAAGGATGTAATTTACGTTTGTTAGGAATAGCGTGGAAGCAGGTTCTATAACAAACGTAGGACGTAAAAGCAGGTTAGGACTTTTTTGAGGCAAGTTTTTGAGAATGGGCCCGTTTATATTCCCGTATCGTCACAACGAGCGAGAGAGTCTGGCTCAATGACGGCTTCCTCAGATCTGTAGAACCGTATTCCTATCAGTTCTGGACGTTGAAGTACCTGTTCAAACTGAACAGATATAAATTTTACAGGGGCTCAACCTCCAAAAACCATATGCAATGAAAAATAATTGCTAGCTATACGATCCAGTGTCGAAAAGTAATCGATTAATGTACAATTTTTTTAAAAAAGTTTTATTTTTCATATAAAATTGAGTGTCAAATCGTTTTGGAAGATCTTGACATTCCATTTTCGTTTTTTTTTGTTTTTTTTGGGTAGTAAAAAGTTTAAAAGTTTGTAGTTTTTGTTGTCAATATGGATTAGATGTGTGGTTATAAATGTGTCCACTGTATATGTATGTTTTCTTCTACTTTATAATATACATACGGCCGAATTATAACTAGTATATACAAAAATGTTTGTTTCGCTTACAATGCAGGTATCAAGTGCTAATCATTTTCGATTAAGAATGAACCCCCGATTCTATCAGATCCTGCACTCCAGTCGACACTGTTGGAAGGGCGAATCGTTTTTGAGTTCACTTTCCTTTCTCGATACAATTTAGGGATCCGGAGCTGTTTCTCGTGCTCTTTTTGTTGTCATGACCCACCGTAAATAGCGGATGATAGTTATTGGCCTAAGACCAAGAGGTCATCAACGTCAAGTGATCTTGGTAATATGTAGTCTAGTAGAGTGTACTAGCGTTTATCTGAGCACCACCATACCCCCTCCCCGAAACCGGAAGAAATCCCGGCGGCGCACCAGGTCGAGACCGCAAGTAGTCCCATGATTCCGCCGCTCTATTAACGTCCCTCGGTTCACTCCTAAATATTTCCTCTTTAGCACAACAGTTTTTCGGGCCACCATCTCGTTTCATTTAATCATTTTTATTTTCTAACAGCTCACATTTTGCTACCCTGCTTCAGGGCGGCACCCTGATGGAGTGGAGTGTGTCCTTCTGGATCGCGACAGTCTTCATGATAGTGTTGACGACGCCGTACGTCCTATTCGTAACGACTGCAGTCCAGCCTTGGAATGCTGGGGGCGGCGAGGGTCCTCGACTGCCTTCTTCCACCAGAATAAGCCTCCTAAAGGATTTGAATACCCCCTTCCGATTTAGAAAAGTCTAATTGTAAGTCTCAATATGAATAAACTCTAATTGAAAATAATTTTATTGATTTATTGCAAAAACTGTCAACGGTTAGTTAATAAATATATTGCTTTAGAAAGGTAAGACATTTTGGACTTGGTTGCCACTTAATTCTCTTTATGGCCAGAACCCATTTCTTTTTCCTATTTCTCAGAACATTTTAATGGTTGTAAAAAGAAACTTCTGCCATACACAAGACCGGTCACTTATAAAGTTGATAAATTCCTGATTCAGGAGCCCTGTTATTTAAAAAATACAACGTATCTTATTCCACCATTAACTCAGATGTCAAAACCAAAAGATCAACTGTCCGTTTTCGAGCACTGTAGTGTAGATAGAAGATAATGCGGTTAATGCAAAGCCTTCTTTAAACAGACAGCACTTTTAAATTAAATAAAATAAATATCAGAGCTCTGAAACATATTTATAGAAAAGATAGGCCATTTTAGAGGGTCACACTAACTCGATGAGCCTACTACATCCCGAAGGCAATCAAAAAAAATATTGGCCTGGTAGAAAAGTAAAATATATGCCCTATAGACAAAAATACTAATAAACCTCGTAGCTAATTATCTTCCTCAAGTCTACGACCAGCCTCCATCCAAGTCGCTACTACTAAAAATTTTAGTGGTTAAGTTGTATAAATACTCTAAGATATTTTTAATATTTCCTTTCTAACAAGCCATCTTGTTACAATAATCCGGCAGTAACAAGCCACTACCGCCCGATCAGCTTACTACCACACCATAATTTCCCCAGGACAAACAGGATTCCAAGTTTGACTCAGCACAGAACATCGCCTAATGAGCCAGTGTATCAGATGCTTTAGGGCCGGGAATGCCCGTTTTTCCTGAACTAGATTCTTGAAGAAGCGATCACTGCGGGTTTGGGTAGGTGTTAGCTTCTCTAAATCTGTGGCTCTGACCCGTGGGGAACCTCAAGGAGTCGTGCTGTCCCTAGTGTTTTTCAATGAGTACACAAATCGTCGAAGCCCGTTACAAGAACACAATAGTAGGTGCATTCGCTGACGACACCATCAACACACTGAGTCAGTTCGCAAAGAAATGAGCGATAAATTGGCGACGCTCAAATTTAATGTGAACGACGGAATGATTGCATAATATTCTGTAGGATGTGACTCCAGGAGCGCAGAACAATTTCCCCGCTATTAGCATCGCATACTTGGCCATAATAATGGAACCTCACCTTCGTTTTTGAGGTCATTTTATAATCACCAGCTCTTGTGGATGACATACCCCAATTTATCTCTGCGTCTCAGCAGCTTCATGCTTCATTCCGGCAGCATGAAGTGATGAACAGACTGCGACGCAAACAGACCCAACCTAAAGGGTTTCCAGTGGACAGGTACCTGCTCCTACGACTGTGAAGGGCCAACTCGCCAGTTGAGAGCCAGCTATGCTCTCGATTAAGGAACGTTTATCCAAAATTTTCTCTTTTCTTGGATCTTACCTCTCTCTCTCTCTTTAATAGAAGGTTTTTTTCTTTATGGCCCTTTACGATCGTGTATGCCTTTTCATACCATCTTGCGCATGGGTTATTTACCCCTAATGACCACCCTAAGCTGCTGAGTCCCACCCCCCTTCTGGCTCTTACTTTCGTGACAGGAAACAAAAAAGAAAAGTTGTAAAATCCTCCAGCCCCTATCCGGCAATCTGCAACAGATGGGGTAGGTACCTTCGGTCGGCCTACATCAAAAGAGTGGTTTACGGCCTGCCGACAGTCGGCCTATTACATTCCCTATGTCGGGTTTTTTTTTTCCAAATCAACTTAAAAAAATGACAAAACTTTTATTTACTATGGATTATTAGGCAAATCTATTTACATATTACATGTTATATGCCCTGTACCATCGGTACACTCTATACAAGGTCTGAATCGGCATAGAAGTTATATAATCACTACAAGTACAATGATACACAATGCACTTGGCTTCATTGACAAGACTCTACAAGGTGATGGGGTTCACCTTTTTGAATGTCGGGGGTTGAACATATAACAATATATGTATCTTTCTTTTTCTCGATACTTTCCGAGCTGCTGATTAATTTCTTGTCTTCCCTATGCCTTATACACTCCTCCCCTCGTAGATGTTGGCCGAGCTTGTTTTAGATTTTGCACTGATTTCTTTTTATCTGCAATTTATTATTATCCACTGGGGGTTTTGTACAAGGATAAAGTTTGTCTCCTTATACACATTTCTGTCTTCAGAACCTTCATAGCATGACGAAACATTGTGCTTTAACTAACTTAATTAATCTACTTTAATAAACTAGACGAAAATCTAACCTAAGCTGATTTTCCGGTAATCCTCTGTAACTCGTTGGATAATAAACTTCGAGCTCAATCGACCCAGAATGCTCGAAATCCCAAAAACAAATGTCATTCATAAGAGATCGGGACATAGATACTAATGGTTATACAAAATCATAGAAATGATTGATAGTTATATTTGGTTCATGGCACATTGCTAGGATTTCATGGTATTTGTACATGGTAATGCCTAGAGAGTGCACAGAGTAACTTAAACCGCCCATTGAGAAAAGAAGGCTATTCTTTGGATGTCGATGACTGTTTACCGGCGTTCCAAGGTTGAACCTTCGTGGAGATCCCTATGATGTAGGGCACTGAGAGAACTATCATGATCCCGCTGGTCACGTAGATCGGAATGTTCCAGTCCGAAATCCTGGTGCCCTAGACGACATACTAGTAATAATAAATCATAATAATAATAAATAAATAAAAATGTAATAAGCTTACACGACGAGTCCAGCGAATAGATTATCATTTAATAAATCATTCTTTTTTTTTTTTCTTAGCTCCTTAACTTATAAAAATTGGATGTGGGAAGAATAAATGAAAATCATTTTGGGCTAATGAGTGCCTTTCACTAAGGGGAGTCCCCCATTTGAAGGATGTATGAGAAGGATATAGGGTGTGGAATGCCCAAAGGAGGCGGGTGGAATCGGGAAGGTAGAATAAATCATTCTTGGCTGCCCATTTACTTAAATCCTTCATTATACAAATATTTAGATCGAGTTGTGAATCAACGCTCATTTCAGAAAAATCAAGTTTGTCTAAATTTCAAATCAATAAAATAATTACCAGATGAAACCCATTGAAATCGACTGGACCAGTATCGCCACTAAATATGGCAATTAATCTGTTATCTGTTAAAATTTTATATTTTAGATTTATTTGCTTTGCCGTCTGTAATGTTTCATTCATTTGTTATTCAATCTGGGGCATAAATCGAAGAGCTCTGAATTCTAGCAATAATAAATACAGGCGACTAACATTTTCACGTTTAATATCTCATTTTTACTCCCTGTTTTTCTCTAAAAGATAATCATCGGAGTCTGAGATGGGAAGATGGCATAAAGTGGTAAGCAATTGGCCCGTACCTATACAAAATTGAGACTCTTTGTTGCACATGTAGAAAAAATTGAGTTTTCCTAATTTCTATAGCTAAATCCGTTGTCTAGATCTTGTCTGTAAGCCCTGACTTTCTCCACTTGAACTGAAACTTCGATCACATTTATGTAATTAAATTCAGAAAATTCAAGTATCTAAAAAAACCTCAAACATTAACAACCTTGTTCTTCCTAATTGTCAAAGGGCCCCAAAACTTGGCGATCCCAACACGTTGGATGATATATAGGTAATATGATTAGAGTTGAGTACCTGGTTAATGACGGAGTGCACAAATACCGGGATTGCGAATCCCGACATACCAGCCATACCGCTCACCAGGGACATGACAATCCCCGCGAAGTTGGGCGTGATGTCGAGGCAGCTACACCTCACGGAGACGAAGATACTGCCAACGAAGAAGTTGCTGGCCGAGATAATGCCGACGACGGCCCAGTGGTTACACTCGATGAACAGGATGAAGATTAGGCCCACTGCCGGTAAGATGTTAGCTGCGGGCAACGCAACAAGGCAATCAGTGTCAAGTATCATTTATTATTATTTATCGGATATTAGAAATTTAATGTACCAGGTAAAAGCGTGTTTAAGGCTCAAGTCTCCAAGGTTTCTCAGGTGGATAGAAAGAGGGAGAATCCGTTATCCATTAATGTTTTGTGTTTTTTTTTAATTATAGCAACGGTTCACAGTAGCGGTTTTTATGCACTGTCGGGTTATATATTGTTGAGTGAGTCCCCAAGGTGGGGAGGGGACGCCCGCCGCGGGCTAGGGTCGCTACAACCTCTAGCCGCCGTCCGGCGAGCGCCTAGACAGAGATAAAACGGGTGGACCTGTGGTCTTTCACCCTTGCTGGTGGCCTAGTCGGCGGGCAGCTTAATTCGTATTGATCTGACTCCATAAATCTTAAACGGTGTGCCCCGACAACCACTATGTTCAGGAGGAGAGGAACAGGGCAGGTTTATAGGTAGTTTATGTGGTCTTGGAATGACCACGAATTCACACTCGGTATCTAAGGGTAGGCGAAAACCGTCCGGATCCCAAAGGCGAGTGTGAACCGGAGAGAAGCAGACTGGATTGCCGTGGGAGACACTACTAGGTAAAGTTTGTAGGGCCATGGCAAACGTCGTCCACGAGGGAGAGGTCTCTCCGAAGGAGGGGCTAGTTTTAGCGAGACGAAGGCAGAGATTCCCACTAGGAGGGTGTGGGGTCTGACAACGCCGGACTAAAACATAGCGAGGCTAGGAGAGAGAGGTGCAGAGGTAGTTGTTATAAGGCCATGGTTTAAGTATAGCAGCAAGCACCAGTGCAGAGAGAGAGAGCAGAGTTCCAAGTGCCGGTTCTGTATGTTCTAGCTACGGCCCCAAGACCGCCGGCCTGGTTATATAGGCAGGCCAGCCGTGCTGGGGATGGTTCCCCCACCTGAGGCTGTTTCCCCCACTAGCTTCCCCCTCTCTCTCTTACTTGACGCGTTAAGGTCTTTAATATATAAAAACATATTAATGCTTCTGAATGCGTACGTTAACATACATAAAAATGCCTGAAATATATATGTAAAGAACACGTCTTGTAACATTATAAACAAGAGAGAGAGAGAGAGAGAGAGAGAGAGAGAGAGAGAGAGAGAGAGAGAGAGAGAGAGAGAGAGAGAGAGAGAGAGAGAGAGAGAGAGAGAGAGAGAGAGAGAGAGAGACTTGAGCTATTAACCATTTTTTCTTACTTGTGCCATCCTTAGTCTAGCCTCCTAGGGGCCTTCCCCCTACGCCTCGGATAATGTTGCCGTGTGTGGAACTAACGAACGAATTCTATATATATATTATATTGGTATAATATCTGTTACCTATTATTGCGAAAGCCCGCCTTAAGATGCCTGCTGAAAAGACGTTCCTCTCCTCCAACTCCTTGGCCAACCACCCAGCAGTTAGTGTGCCCACCCACATGAGCATCCAGGGCACTGCCGAGGCTATCCCGTTCTGTCACAAGGAAAACCAATGTTAGATCGAATATTATCAACGAGTCTGCTGGATGTTGTGATGAAAAAAGAAATCTATGAGTAAACTAAACCAAAAATGGAATAAAACACCTCCAACCACAATCTGTTGACGAGATATGATTTTTTTTTTATAGATTTTATTCTTACCTAGAATCCAACGAACATATCATTTTTTGCAATCGATATGACTAAAGAGCTTTCGAAATCGATTCAGGAAAGGTTTGTTTTGTTGAGAAAAAAAATAAACGATACCGTAATTTTTTTCAATTTGATTATTGTTTTAAATTAACGATAGCTTAAATATATAATGCACGCGCATTATTCGTTGTTGTTTTTTGCGAGTAACAATATTACAATGAAATGCTCGAAATAAACAAAAAAAAAAAAGAGCTTAATCAGTGATTATTTATCGTGGTATGTTGCAATGTTATGATCTGTGTTTTACATTACTATCACACTCCTAGTAAAATGTAAAAATGTGAACTTAATGCGATGTTCGCCTTGAAGCCTCAATTCGCAAGCACACTTTGTCCGGTATGCACTCGCGGAACCAAAGCTTGGGCCGCAGAACGGCCTCAACTGAGGCATTTAAAAAAGGACGGAAAAGAAAGGAGACAAAACAGGTAATATTGGCCTTAGTTTGGAGAGGCGTACTCACTATTCCTGTGTGCAGCCGTTCGACTCTGGAGAGGAAGATCGGTAGTTCGGTGGCGATGAAGAAGAGGCCCCACTCGTGGCCGAAATTGGCCAACATGATGAACCAGAAGTAGCGGTCCAAGAGGATATCCCACCACGGGATCTTACCGGAAGGCTACAACAGACTAATGTAGCATGCCATGTCACTGCCGAACCCAAAGGGAACTGCTTAATTTTCAACTACGTAAAGGGAAACTCTTCTACATATAACCATCTCACAACAGTGAGGACTTGTATTAATAAAAGTTTGTAATGTTAGTGTCAATATGTAATGTTAGTGTAGTGTATCCTATAATGATAGTGTCAATGTGTAATGTTAGTGTAGTGTATCCTATAATGATAGTGTCAATGTGTAATGTTAGTGTAGTGTATCCTGTAATGATAATGTCAATGTGTAATGTTAGTAGCTTCCTGCTATTTTTAAACAGCTCTTTTGGATATCATGATGCTTTTTTTTAATTATTTAAAAAGAGTAATGCTCATTGAATTCCAAACTGATTATGTCTATTACATTATTGGTTGAATACATTTTTAGAGTATTTTTAGCATTTAAACTTGACTTTTTGTTAAATTATATGGAGCCTTCTTTACTGTGATAAACTTACAATCTGCCTTATTGGGCAATAAGTAATTGTGATAAATGTTCTCATTCATACAGTATTTACAAACTGCCCAGAAACCTCCTAAATCCACTTGGTTGTCACCTCGATTCGGTGTGCAACTCCGGAATGCGAAGAGTTTTAAGAAGTTCCCAACTGGATACGAGCCAGTGGAGGCTGACTAAGAGCGCGAGAGCCAAAGACACTCAGGACATGATTGGAGAAACTCTCCATTGCCAGGACTCCCACTGTCACGTATTTATAGCAGGTCACGAGGCCACTGCCGCTTTATTCTCGAGGAGGATTATAGGGATGACAGGCGAAGTGCAATGACTGTGCTAGGAGATTAGGGTGGTTGGATAGGTTACTATGGAATTTCATGAACTTATTAGAAGGGATGAGTTCGAGAATGTAAGGTATATTGAAATCGTTATGAAGGGCTTTGTTGCTGATGTAATAAGAGGCATTTACTATTGTTCTCAAGACTTTTGATTGAAAGGATCCCCTTGATGACGACTTTTTTGCTGTCCCCCATAGCTCTATTCTGTATGTCTAGATTGGCTTAATTATAACTTCGTAAATTAGTAATTTATTTTCTACTGAGAGATGGGATGTCTTTCGAAGCAGTCTGTACAGTTGTCTAAAGCGTCTGTTTAGTTCTTGTCTTTTTAGTCATGTCAGCCTCTTGTCGAGATGGAAGCCTAAATACCTTACTGTCTCGGTTGTTAAATTAATAGGAAAGTTTATAATGTTTATATTCGTAGTATATGTTAGTTTGCTATCTATCACTAGTCCTATATATAGCTATTAGTGTCTACTACTAGTGAAACTACTTGATAGTTTCGTTGTTGTATTTTGCCTGATACTGGTTGATTTCTGGGTATAGTAAATGTTGTAAATTTTTATTTTTTTATTAATTAACTGTGTTTTTTTTAGTTGTAGATGATTTAGAGATTATTAGTGATTTTATTTAATGCTGCCTCGAGTTTAATTTGTATTATATCTTCGTTGACGTGTCGTTCAGATACATCGGACATTTGAACATGTTGTGCTCTTAGAATGTCCTTTGTAAAAAAGTTGCTGGTAAATTAGATGAATTATTACACCAGGGTGTGGTTACGCACCTTATCCTTCAAACAAGGGTGGTTGGACGCTTTTAGCTCCAGACAAGAACAAGTAACAGTAGACGCCATAGAGGTAGGAGTGGACATTTCTAATTTATAACTAGAGTCTGGACCTCACAAAAACATTTACCTCTCGTGATTGTCTAGAAATGCTGTCCATGATGTAGTCACGCTCTTCCTCCTTCATGAAAGGGTGGTTAGCTGGAGTTGGTGACACGAGCAAATTCCAGAAGACAAACCACACTATTCCCACTCCGCCATAGAGGTAGAAAACGTTGTCCCAGGGCGGCCAACAGCCCAATAACAAACCAGATACGAGATTGCCCAATACCAGTCCTAATGGTACCCCTGAAACATAATCGCTTCAGTTGGTGGATTAGAAGGCGTAGTTTAAAGGCCCGACCACCAGAGGAGGTCTCGTCGACCCAGCCTCATCCCGGTGAGGGGGAGAAAGAGATGAACCTACGGCATTTCCCTTTTTGCTGGTGGCGTAGTTGGCGGGCAGTTTAATTCGTAACCCTTTGTTTATTGATATGACTCCATAAGATCTTAGGAGGTTTGCCCCGACAGTGCACTATGTTTGGGAGAAGAGGTACAGGCTAGGTATTATAGGTAGTTTAAGTGGTCTTGAAATGACCACAAGTTCACACTCAGTATCTGAGGGTAGGCGAAAACCGTCCAGAAGCCGTCCCCTGGGGCCCTAGGGCCCCAGAAGCCGTCGTCTGCATGGAAGTGGGTTGTCCTATCCAAGGATGTGCTAGTTTAGCGCGAAGAAGCTGGCTTCTCCAGGAATCTCCACTAGGAGTTGCTTTTTTGGACAATCTGGTCCGATTCAACTAAGTCAATGCTATGCGAGCTCGCACGGTTATGTTTCTCTACACTGAAGTGAGAGATTTATTGACAACAAAGTAGCCAGGATCTTTCAGATCCATGAGTGGGCATAACATTTCAAATATTAAAAAGCTTTTTTATGGGGGGGGGGGGTGCATGGTGGCCTAACTGCTAAGTGAACGGACTGAAAGAGGAAATCAGGCAAGTAAATACAACTTTGACGAAGCAGGAGGAAATATCGTTTGAGGATCAGCTGAAGGCTCATATTGGTGCGGTACTCTGGCTGAAGCTACCACCAAAAGGCACTGCACCCAGGCCGGTGGCAGGGGAAGCGCCTGCGGAAATACGCGCCCCCTCCCCCAATATTCGCTCATTTTATCCCTCAGTCGTTCCAAGACGACCTAGTGGCGAGAGACATCTCCATCCGACATCTGAACTTCGGTCGACGGCACAATCATCTACTTGGGTGAGGATATGCCTCCGGGTAACAGGCACCTATATTCGATTATCGCTTATCGATGCAGATGAAGATGGCCTGTACAGTTAAATATGTCTGGTTAGCCGGTGGCCGAGTCAGATATCAACGTGACAAAAAAAAAGGCCGTGACAACGGTTTCCAGGAGTCAAGTACGTGTCATAGAATTTTAGAAAATTCCAATAATTTAATTTTGTTATCAAAACCAGCTCCGCCATGCACACATATTTTTTCGTTTCCAACTCTCTTCCATGCGCTGTTTTTTAGCCCTTTACTTCGTGCTCCCCACTATCCAGTATATTTTCGTCCTTTCTTTTATTTGCGCCCTAATAACTTGCCACGTTAATGCTTAATCCCTTTTTGTTAAGCTTATAGGACTAAATACATTATTTGTACTTTACAATCTTCTAAGTGACAGGAGGGAAGGACACGTCCGGGTATCAGTAAATAAGGCTGTGGATTGGATAAAACTTGCATTTTTTATATGATGCTACGTTTTTTTTGTAATATATTTATGATGTGATCAAAGTACTCACCAGAGTTAGTCAAGGTGTTAAGATATCCCCTCTCTACTGGTGGAGCCCAATGTGCCACTATTGTCGTCACAGCAGGAAACAGAGGTCCCTGGCAAAATATCTAAGCTCAAGCCTAGATAGAGATTGGTAAATAAAAACTATATTTACGTTGTTTTTCCTTTATAAATTTATACGGAATTATTTAATGTATCTACATGATTCGGTAATCCTTTTCATGTTATCTTCAATAGCTATACCATAATAATAACTGGGTAATTAAATAATGCAGAGTTCGTCTTTCCACAACACATACATACTATATTGTGGAAATGCGTAAGATGTATTATTTAATTAAACCCATCCATTTAATACTAGGCAATATTTACAAAATTTTATGATAGTAGAAAAAATAAATAACCTTATTTACAAATTAAATGGAAATATTTACTAACTACAGTTCTTTATTTAAGGTCATAAATAATCCAAAATTTGTATTTACATATTTATTATACAGAACCTACATATAAACATATTTACTATACAGCACACGTGTACATGTTCAGGTTAGCATTCGCATGATCAAAAATTTTTGGGTACAAAAAATATTAGCACAAAATAAGCATCAAAATCTACTCAAAAAAATAAAATTTTGACTCGTCCAGAGTTGTTAGTCGTTGAGCATTGTAGTCAAGTAGGTCATTGACTAAGAATTGAACTAGGTGATTGACTAGGGGAGAGACACATGTTTTGGGCAACAGTTTTTTTTTTATATTTGCCTAAACGATAAAAAAATAAACAATGCAATATTATAGTAATCGACATAATCAAGGACTATAATAAACATACAATTAAACAAAAATTGTCAAAATAGCGCTGAACCCGGTGGCCCGACCTGACATTTTTACGCTAAATAGTGAAAAAATAAAACAATTGCGCCATAAATTTGGAATCGGCGTAACCTGGTGGTAAAAATTAGAACTGCTAAAGAAATTAGGTATTATTTAAAGGATTGCTTGTTTTGAGGGAACTATTGCAATGTTGAAAGTAGAAGTAGCACCTATTAATACAAACTGCTATATGTTTAGCGATCGCTTATAGGCTTTTAAAGGGCAACCTCATCCCTCAATGTTCTAACAAAAAAGCAAGAAAAAAGAATATATAAACATATAAATCATTGTATATACAATCTGTTTAAAGAAAGTACATAAAGCATTCTGTGATCAGGCACTGAAAGTAGTTATTTTAGTGTAACGATGGCAGTTGTTAATGATTCACATTCCTTAGTTTTGGATCATTTCAAGTTTTACGAGTAGAGCTCCGTACTTGTAAAGCATTTGGGACTATAACTTTGTTTTTGAGACTTAGCTGAAATTTTTTATTAAAATACGAGAACATTTTGAATATTTTTTTTTTTTTTGGCTTTATCTGTTCTCCTGTTGACATATTTGTGAAGATGAAGGATTTGTGGAGTACCGAACAAAGATATTTGATTGATCTTGACCACGGGATGTGTGTAAAGTTTATGAATGAGATGTGTGGCCTTCTCAAGCTTCTGACTTGTTCGGGTTGATTTTTAATTTCCAGTTTTGGCAATAGTTGTTTATTTTTTCTAAATTGTGATGTAACCTGTTTGCTTTTAGGCACCTTATTACTTGTTGCAGCACGGTTTTGTTAGAAAACCCTTATACTAGTCGTAAATATTTACATACGTGGAACAGTTTCTGCAATGTTTGCATATCGGCATAGGCTGAAGATTCATATTCTCTGTGATCATATTCACAAACCTAGTATCAAGTTAAATCGTATCATTATTAGTTATAAGTCACTTAAAAATTTTGCAGAGCGAACCGAGGGTCAAATTTTGAAGGTCAGTCAATATCAACCAGCTCAGGTCATATGGGCAGGTCACTTTCTTGTTTCAAGCTCTTTGGGAGGAAAACCTACCAATAGTTCCAAATTCCAATAACCGTGAAAATTGATAAAGATTCGAATCATACGTTACCTAATAGTAACGATTGGGATCAATCTCTCTAATTAAACGCTCAAATAATAAATCCAGCAGAACCAAAATCTCAATGGCCAAATGGCTACTTGTTATCTTCACTTGACGTGCTACAAACCAAAATCCTTCATTTTTTATTTCTTTTTTCAAAACTCAAATAGGTATTCATTCTTTTCTCAAAGTGGCTGATTTTCTGTTTTATTAACTCGCAAAATCACTTTTCATGATCTATCTAGTTCTTATTAACATTTTCGTTAGAAATAGAAACATTTTTGTAAGCTCTAAAAAAATTGATATTTTTACAAAACAAATATTTTCTAAATATAAACCATGAATAAATTAAGATGTGAATTACATCAATCAGAAAAAAATCTCATTTTCCTAATAAAAAAAATATATATAGATGAAAACAAAGATGTCTCGATTGTTTTTCTTTTCACAATTATCTATTTAATTACTTTTAATTGCAACAAATTCCATGTGGTTTAGCGAAATGCCGTAATTTTGACTTGCTTTTTGATATCTCCGAAATGTTTTACCGCTTAAGGATTAATGAATAGTACGAAGTCGATATAATCGGAATACTCGATTGCACCTCTTACCTGCGCCAATCCCATGACGATCCTCAGCACCATAAGAGCAATTGGGTCAAGCCTGGCCATCACCGGAGTCAGGATGGAGCAGATACTGGTGAGCAAAACCGTCACTGGAACAGAAATTCCAGAAATTATAATTTCTATTATTAGAACAGAAATTGTAATTTCGCAAAGCCAACCTTTAGGCTTAGATCAAGTAATGTCAGCTGGCGAATTGCATTTTTGGTTTAAATCGACTTTAGGAGGTCAAACACAATAAATATTCAGTGTGCAGTCAATATAAAAACATTTCCTTTATTCTATATTGGTAATGTTTAGAGAAGACCTGGTGGCTGTACGTCAAGAGGCCCAGGTTCGATCCCCGGCCATTATCATTATTTGACTAATAATTAACAAATACACTTATTTTTGAGAAGAAGGGCTTGGTTAATTAATGTTTTTAATGCCAAAATTTGTACTCTGGCGAACTCCTGAGTACGTCTGAATTTTGACATTGATCAATCTAATCCAAATTATTTAACTTTTTTTCAAAGAATTAACAAACTTTACACTGTGTGTATTTTATTTTAATTCTGAACATAATATATACTTTAATTTTAATATATTATTAATTTTTTTATATACTTTAATTTTAATTTATTATTAATTTTTTTATATACTTTAATTTTAATATATTATTAATTTTTTTATATAAAAAAATTTTAATGAGTTATATGATCTGCCCATAATGTGATCTACTAGTTATTATTTCAACTAATTTGTACCACATTGTGATATGTGATTTCTTATAAGTTGAAAATACTTGTGGGGCAGGCAGCTAAAATATACTTTTTTCTTTCAGATCTTCTTGTTGTGGACCTAATTAATATTGATAAAGGAGATACCCAAGACTTTTAATTTCTTTTCTTTTCTTTGTTTTTTTAAAACCCTATAAATTATTAATATACTTAGTTACTAATGTTTTAGGAGTAAAATGAATTAAATATTATCTGCAGTAGCCGTTCAGTTCAATTTTTACCCGCAAGGCTACACACGGTATGACCTCTGGTCGAAAACTAACCTATAACCGACTTTTAAAGTTAATTAAATAAACTAAAACTACGAACAATAACTAATTAAAAATATAAGTAATTTTTATCACGTCCGAATATGTGTTTTCCTCCGAAGACGTCCGAAATGATTCCTCCAGGTATGTGGGTCACCATGTAACCGTAGAAGAACCCAGCGAGTATTTCCCCTTGCAACGACGTGCTCCAGTCGAACGTGCCCTGAATATCATACATTTTATATCTTATTATATTTACTAATAAACGCCAATAAGCCAAATATTAAATTAAAAAAATATATAAAACTGCTATCTAATATATTACATTAAATGTAATGCCATAATAATAAATGGCTTTTCAAACCGTTCCTAGCATTATTGCCTTAAGAGTGCCTACTTTTGTAATGTGACACTTATTCAGTCTTTAATGAAATGATTATTCCATAAAGTATTATAGGATGTACACTAGTATTTTAAGCCTTGTTTAAGTCTTCAGTTTTTAACGTCTTGTTACTTTTTTTTGTGGGGGGGGGGAGGATGGATGACTCAATAGCCAAAACCACTTCACTTGTCACTCTAGTATTTAACACTTAGCATAAACAAAATGTTAGCTGGTTTGGAGGAGTTAACCCCATTTGAGGTTTTTACCTCAGGAAGGGGACAAAAGGAGGAAAAAAAAAAAAAAAGTTTGGAGGAGGTCATAAATATAGATTAAGGTAGTACTTACTTTTTTTTTTTTTCATATCCCCTTGTTACAAAATATAGATTCTACAAAACGAATCTATTTGCAATTGCTTCATTATATTTCCTACAGCTTGGCTACATTTTATAAAAATTCTGTTTTCTACTAATAGTGATCTGCGTTGTACAAAAGTATAATGATGTACATTATACATTAATGGACTGAATTTATTAAAAGTGATGCGGCTCACCTTATTTATCATAGACTTAAAACTAACTTACAGCTAGTTTACACCTAATTTTCCCTGACAGTCTGTCACCGTCGATGCGGGAAGGGTGGTGAGGTCATAGTGTTAAACACTGGGTTTGTGAGGTGCTGCAACGAGTCAAAAAACTTTATGTGTCTCCGGTGGACGATGGTAGTACTATCGTACAAGTATGTAGATAGGTTATAAAAGTAGTTTTATATTTAGTTTTAGGGAGAAGAGGATGCACACCACTTTGTAAATATAGATATTAAGTAGCTCTTGGGATAATTGTAAATAGTAAATAGAATAATAGTAATGAGTATTTTTTTTTTAAATATAGATTAAGTTAGCTTGTAAGATTAATATAAATAGAGAAAAGAATAACAATTTTTTTTGTTCCTTGTCTTGTCAAAAAAATGAAAAAGAAAAAAAAATCAGCAAGTAAGGATAGAATCTAAGAAGTTGTGAATATTAGGTTATGTTTTCATATATCTTATATATAAATAAAGGTTCAAAGAAGAAGATGTCTTTGAAGAAAGTCAAAGAAACCAAGTTGTGTTGACCGGCGCAACAATCCCATTGCACCGGAATACGCGCACCACAGGCTATGTGGGGACGTGAGCTCGCCTCATGGTCTTGTACCTTCCACCTTAGGTTTCCAGGGATAAGATAAAAGTACAGAGCATTAGCTAGTATACGAATTGGATGGACGAATAGGATGGTCAGGGAGGTGGGAATGGAAGTTCTGGTAGTGGGAGGTTACTTGGTATTACTATGCTACTATGGCAGGGATGTTGAGATCGACTTGAAGAGTATGGTTATTGATATAAAATGGAGTATTGGATATCTCGTGAAGGATTCTGGATTACAGGGATTTGATGCTAAGGATATTGGAGGGATTAGAACATTGACTTCTACTCAGTAGGACCCCGCAGGTTGGAGTAAGGCTGTGTGGATAATTATCTTGTTTTGTATTGTTATTTTGGAACGATTGTCCACGAGGCAAATAATTAGTTTGAAGCGTCTAATAATTAGTCTGTTTGTTTCTTATGCTTTCGACGTGATGTCAGTCACTTGTCCTACATGTCCTAGTAGATTTAGCAGGAATGGGTCGGTAGGATGGTTACTAAGACAACGACGATAACTAATGATTCTTACCTTGGCCGTTGGGGCCGTTCCTCCAGGGTCGGGACAGGAGCTGTTTCCATCAGCCGTACTGGCGATGCTCACCATCTCGGTCATCATGATGCTGAGGCACATCCTCTGCATGTACTGGATCGCCACCCCTACCATGGTGATCGAAGCAACCACGTACCTCTGCCCCACCGGCCAGCACACTGCAACCATCATTTAGCATCATTCATCGTCTGGGAGAATGGCTTTCTCACTAATACACCTTACGCAGTAAAACTACCATTTACACGTTTAAAAGAATAAATGATGTTATCTATTCCCATTTGAAAAGGAAAGTTATTGTCAGCTTTTTGCCAAATAGTAAAAATAAATACAATCTACCCTAATATTACAATAGTGATAAATGATCTCATCAAGTTGAGCGTCGGCTTATTATTATTATTATGTAGAGAATGTAGGAGGTTATAATGGCATTGTGTTAATTTAAGAGAGTCGTAAATAGTTTATTCAACACATTCATACCATAGATACAATATTCCATTCATCTTTGATTCATGGAGTATTTACAACATACACACCTACAGTACAGACATATCTACAAAGCCCAGGAATCCGATAAATTCACCTGATGTCAAGAAGGAAGTTGGGATCAGGGAGTTCCCCGCACGCTGCTACTGCGGTCAACAAGTAATAACAGTACAGAACGAGAGAGAGCCTCAGACGCTCCGAGCATGGATTATTTGATCCGTAGAGTAATTAATGCAGAATGCTATTTCTGTTCCCAGAGTGTAATATACTTAGCCAAAAGCAAGTGCTTGTGTACGTTATGTCTCGTGATCCCTCAAGTGAAAAGGGAGTTAGTGAGACCCCGGATTCGTCCGCCAACACAAGAACCAGGAATGCGGGGGATCGCAGCTCTGGGAGACGCTACAAGTCTACAAGAGTATTGTCAATGAAATGGTACATACGAGCACTGATGCATTTGTAGAAGGGGTCAAGGAACTCGAAAGTGTGGTGGCGAAGAGACGCATGGCTCACGTGGTGGACTACGTGAAATGAACTGTAATGGTGCATCTTTTGAAACTTGAGCCTATTAATGACAACCTATAACCTCGCAAAAACAGATGATATTGCCTCCAAGGGAATTCGATCCTTTACCTCACATTAAATCGATACCATATGGTTTGTAATGGATGTTGTTAGTTAAACAAGTACAAGTACCATCAACGTGGGCGTGCCCTCTTCCTTTTGTGCTCTTTCTTCCCCCCGAAGCATGCGAAGAGAGCAGTGAAGGACAAAGACATTGACATTGAGATGAAAAAGAACTTGCGTGTAATCAATGAGACGGAACAAGCGGCTCTCGCTAATTTTCCGTTGGATGGCATAAGACCTGCTTCGAGCGGTCCTCGCCACTTTGGTTAGTTGACTTTCTTGTTAACCCCCCCCCCCCCAGCAATCTGCACAACTTTCACATCCCCCACTTCCTTCTCTATTTCCTGGTGGTCCATAAATTTTGCTATTCGATTTACTGTAATCTATCTCTCTATAGTACTCTATCCATCATTGGCTGCCATGGTGCCAATAATATACCACATTGATATATAACATATTCAATGCTCATTTTTATTTGCTTCTTTGATTATTGATGCATAATAAATTACTAGTTTGGGTTGGGGCAACTCAATAAGCTAGCTGCAAAGATTGAAGCATATATTTGTATTTTACCATTCGCTATAACAAAATATGTACATTTGCGGCACCCCCTCCGTTTTTTGTTTTCAAAATCAGAAACCATTACGTTTTCTTTCTCCTTTTCTGATTATTTAGAGTTCCCTGTTCGCTCTATAAATATAAATTATTCATAGAGATTCGATTTAATTACCAGGTTGACCTGAAAAATATATTAATTAATTGAGTTTATAAATAATTAAACCCTAGTTTGGATAACTCAGTCCAGAGACAATGTTGGTAAACAAGAATGGTAGTTTCGGATTTGGTTCACTGCACAATTTTGATGTCTTGACTTACAATATTAAACAAAAAATGTTTAAATAAAATGATAAGCAGTAAGACCAATTAATTTAAATCGGCAATATGTCGAAAATATTTTCAATTAACAAATATAATCATTATTCTGGGACCCGCTGAGTGCTGAAATTCCCACATGGACATTATGTAGTGATCAGTCCATGATAACCCCTGTTACAGAAGATCAGTGGTTGCCACCTTCTTGGATTTTCATCAGATTGGACTATGAAGTTTCAAGTTATACTTTGAGACCAGGCCATCCTCCATTGTAGCATTTGAAAAGTTCGAGGTTTTGTCCAATACCTACCGGACAACCTTTTGTACCAATGAGGTTATTTTACCTAAACCAGCTGTATGGTGGAGAATCTTAGAGCCCCCCCCCCCATCCCAACCACTGGACCTCTCTTGACCGATTGAAGAGACCAGAGGGAAGATGATGGATTCCAGCAAAGTTACAGGGGTACAATTGATTAACCCAACACTAAGGTCAGGCCGTACCATAATTTATATACTCTCGGGCTTATCATATGATATTCCTTTATACATACTCTGTTGTTTAATTTTTTTTTTTATGTATTTTTGTAACTTTGTGACATGGTTAATGGACGTTAAATTTAGTTTAAACTATAAGCCCTCTAGCATATCTTTTCTTCTGATGATAGGTCCCTTGACAATTGATTAGTGTTATATTTTATTTTAAATTTAAACACAGCAAGCAGCCTGAGGGAGAATCGTATAGTGAGCTATCTAGTCTGTTTCTATGTCTGGCCAGTGGCGTTTTTCTTTTAGTTTAATACAATTAACGTCATTTAATAATACAATTTTATATATTAATTATTATTATAAATACTAATTATATATATATATATATATTATTACGTTTTTTATATACCTTTTATATTTAACTTTAATCTTTATCTTAGGTTCTGTTAATATAAATAGGAAACTTCAGGCAAAAGGAAAAATTGATTTAAAAATTGAATATACATCTAAGTACGTAAGTATAAAATAACACTGGTCCGGGTAGCGTCTTCTATGGTGCGCAGGTCAAAATTGAATGAGAGCGATTCTTTTTTTTTTTTTCAAAACCTCTTTATCGATAATATATATACAATGACAAAAATAAATAAATAAATTTGGAATTACAGCTGCCTCCTCGTGCTGCATTCGCAGATGCATATTAAGGAGTGCATAAAATATAATACTTTCAGATTGTTGTTAATAAGTCCCAATACACATACACTCACTAGGTGATGAGGCTCACCTTCAGTTTACAAAACACTAACACTAAAACCTAAACCTAGAACCTAAGACTAAAGCGTTCCAGCCGCGACAGTGTCCTGCCATCGATGGGGGAATGGAGCGGGGGTTATCGTGTTAAACACCGGGTTTGTCAAGTATTGCAGGGAGTCAAAAAATTTGATATGTCTACGTTGGATGAACTCATTCATCCGCCGTAGGCAGCTCAAAGATCTCGTGAAGCTCACTGTTGCTCCACTGCTCGAATGAAATACCTCTGACCACTTTCATTAGTATACCGTTTTGGAATTGTTGGAGTTTCTTAACTGTTGTATACGTCAGATAATGAAAAAGCGGTGCACCATACAGCAGAGTAGGCCTGATTATGCTCTTGTAGATCAGTAGCTTGAGACGCAGTGGTAGAAGAGCGATTTCGGATCGACCCCAGCCTTTATACGCTCTGCCACCACATTGGACATCTTTGGTTCTGTAATGTTCTTTGTCTCATATATGATTAACTGTTCTTGATTTAAAATTAACAAATACAATATTAAATCATTTATATTTAATTCCTGATATCTTTTGTTTGTTAACTATTACTCTTGGACATGACGCAACGAATAGTGTTCAAAACATAAATGAACCGTGATCCATGGGTCGTATATCGTTCATTTATGCCCGCTAATTTTGAGTTTATATCACAAGTACCATCAAAAATCACCACAACAAAATATATAATTTTATGTTTTTTATCTATAAATTAATCTGAGGTTTTAAAGGTTCTGTTAATATAAAAAAGAATTCTGGCCAAATGAAAATTGTTTAATTACAAAACTATTTATTAATTTCTATATACAAGCACGTCTGTGACAAATTACAATGGTTTATTAACTAAAATTTTTATTTTACCTTAATATTTACTAAATTTTATGTCCTTTTCTCTTCTTTGTTCTTCCGCGATTTCTTCCTTTGTTGTTGTTCCACGTGATCAGTAAACGTCCACTGCTATCATCTCAATCCTTCTTCTTTATAAAAACTCTTCTTCCATATGCTTGTCTCATGGGATGATCAAAAAGACCAAGACTCACCTTGTCTCCTGAGATGATAAAAAAAAACAAGCCCACCCTCCTGCTCTCTCGTCCTTTTTACACTCGTCTTTTGCCTTGCCTTCTTGATTTTTTCATCCTTCTTTCTTCCAATGCCAGTGGTCTCATATATTTTAACTTTTCTTATTTTAAAGCTAGCAAATCCAATATTAAAATATTTAAATTTAATTCTTGATATTATTTATGATAAATATTAATATTAGATATAACGGCAACAAATAATGTTCATCCCTTCATAGCCATGATCCACGGGTCGTTTACCGCCCTTTTATGCCCGCTAATTTCGAATTTAAATCAAAAGCAACATCACAAATTCACAACATCTAAATATCACAACAGTATATTGTAATATTTACTTATGGCCATACTAAAAATATGAAAAACCCCCATGTTGGCAAGGCATTTAGTGTTTCATCAATTTACTAGTATAAAAATTATCAATTAAACCTTTTAAACTTATAATCTATTATATCTCAGGAGGGTCCTTGACAAACCAAACATTTACATGAAATAAATAAGCATTAAAAATAAGACATATACTGTTTTTAAGTTCTTCACAATTTTCCAGTCTCGACTTGTCTTGCTCTAGCCCAAGTATTGTGTCTTGTTGATCCTGACGCTCTAAATATATTGCTGCCTCAATGGCCTCCTATAAATTCTGTCAATCTGACGAGTAATGCTTTTACATATACACAAAGATATAAGGAAATACGAAGAAATGAAATAAGAATTACATTCAAATATGATGGTATGCGATATGCAAGGTAATACAAAGAAATGAAGTAGGAGGGCCCTCACAACAAATATCTTCGACCATCCGCAAACTGCACAAAATCGTCAACACCTCTCTTCTCAAGAGATTCTAAAAAACTAAACTCCCAGTGTTCCTCTTAACTGTTTCAATTACTGACTTAATTCTCAGCTGTTTCAATAATTTATTGAAATTAAACTTTTTATAATTTATTTTATATCAATTAATATTTTATATAATAAAAAAATCCTTCTCTCAAAATACTCTTTACTTGAAATAACATAACAATAAATAAATATTTATAAAAAATTTTCTATATAACCGCATAAGGTATACCGCATATTTCCATAACCACTGTACGTCAGAACTATCTAGTTGGTTTGAAAATGGCCTGCAAGAACCTTTTTCTGGCATGTTTAGAATTTTGGGTGACTTAGACCCAGGTGGGAAGGATTGGGATTTTCCAGAGTTGGAATAGTTTTTACTGTACTGCTCCAATGGAAATTCCCAACTATTTGAACTTCTTATGGCTAGAAATCATCCTGGCAAAAACAACTTGGTAATAAAAAGATTACATTTTTCTGTCATTTAGTACTGGTGTATTTTGGGTAAGGTGCAAAATCACAAATCTGATCAACATGATTAATAATATAAACATTTTTTATTTATCTTAATTACACAAAATCATGTTCACAGCCTTAACTCAACCAGTGCTTCGCAAAGAGAGTTGATACTATGCATGTTAGAATTGAAAATGATTTTTCTTTATAATATTGCTATAGAAATAATTAATGTGAAAAAAAATAAGTTGAAATTATCAATGTGGTACTCTCTTACATACTGAAGAGAGAGTCCTCCAGCTCCAGATCTCGCTAAATTTGGAGCATAGTCAGCCTCATACTTGGAAAATGTCCTTTCTTCCACTGTCACTCTTTTCTTCCCTCTGGTTTTCTGGACTAAGACTGACTGCCCAGTATCATTTATTTATTTTTTTAAATAAAAATATATATATTTTAATATCCCTTTAATTTATTAATAAAAAAAAAAATGCAAACTAAATTTATAATCTCAGGAGGGTTCAACAAAAACCAATTAAACAAACAAATTGAAATTTTTTTTTCAATTTTTGAAAAATAAGTGCATCAGGTCCTGACAAAAGACATGCATAGTATTTCGAAACATTGTTCATTAATAAATGTAATGAAAATCTAACGTTTTTCTTTCATCAGCCAGTCGATTGCCCACCAAGTTATACACTGACAGGCAAAAAATTCCACCCACCTGATTTTTTCATGTTTTCATCTCAAAATATTTCTACTTTGGATTGGTCAATTTTTTTTATGAATAAATATGTATTTTTTTTCAATTAGAAATGTCAATATAGAGGATAGTGACCCATAATCCTTAATTCAATTAAAGGACTGTCGTTCTCAATGTTTACTTTCCATGGAATTACAAATGTTTATTCAGTGTCATTTGCGTTCTGGTGCAGCAAATTTCTTAGTTTTCGGCTTCAATATTTTAATTTTCTCAATTTTAAGTTTAAAAATGCCTCTTCATGCTGAGGATATTGCACGTGGTGTATCACTTATTGATGATGGACGTTCCATTATATATGCAGCTAATGCCATCAGAGTTCCCTATGAAACTCTACGAAACGCCGTAAGGCGTTTTCGAGAAACTGGGTCTTACCATAGAAGGGCCGGTTCTGGACGGCCTAGAGCAACAGAACCACAGGATGACCGGTTTCTTACTTTAAGAATTGCATGAAACCGGCTCCTTACCATTGTTCAAGCAATTCTTCAGCTCCAAGAAGTTCAAGGTTTGTAAATTTCTGAACGTACTACTCAGAGAAGATTAAATGAGTATGGACTAATGGCTTTTCGCCCAGTAAGAGGACCAGAACTCACATAGTTACACGGCTGGCTTTTGCTCGAGAACACAGTCATTGGACTATGGACGATTGGTGTGCTGTACTTTTTACAGATGAACCTAGATTTGCTCTACGATCTCCAGACGGGCGTGAAAGGGTGTGAAGAAGAAGAAAGGAAATGTATGCAGCCTGTAATTTCACCCAGAGCCAACCTTTTCAACGTGGTTCCTTAATGGTGTGGCCTGGGATTTCAATGGAGTGCCGCACAGAATTGGTTGTTGTTCGTGGAGGGTCTTTGACGGCCACTCGCTATGTAGATGAGATTTTGGAACCTCATGTGTTGCCTATCCTCATCGAAATCAGCAATCATTAATTTCTAATGCACGTCCACATGTCGCTCGCATAGTAAAGACATTTCTTCATCGGCACAACATTGAGGTCTTAGCCTGGCCAGCACATTCTCCAGATTTTAACCCTGTCAAGCATTTATGGGATAACCTCGGAAGACGAATAAGAGCGCGTTCAGCACTTCCTGATACACTGCAGGACCTTGAGAGGGCTCTTCGGGAAGAATGGGCTAACCTCCAACAAAGGGACATTTCCCGACTCGTGGAAAGTATGCCGAGGCGTCTTCAAGAAGTAATAAAGGCAAGAGGAGGAAATACGCGCTATTAAATGATCCTGTCATTAATTTCTTTTAGGATAAAAATGGTTATTTTTCAATTTTTTTTTCATGTTTCTTAGCAGTTCACATTTTGATTTAAAATTTTTAAACAAAGACTCATTTAACAAACGTTAAAAACCTTATTAAAGGTAAAAAAGATTTTATAAATTTAATAAATAATAAGTATTATGTACAATTACCATGTATTATATACAAATACAATTTTTTTACAAGTGGGTGGAATTTTTCCCCTGTCAGTGTATATTCAAGGCCAAATATAAACTCCCAGAATGTATAGTTATATTCTTATTAAATAATAGAGCGTAAAATGACGACCTTAGATATTTTCAAATGAAAGTTGAACCTCAAACATGAAATTAAATGGCTTATTTTTTTCCTACTCCAGAATCGGCATCTATGCCAATTTTTTTAGTCGTCCAGTACACATTCGCAGTTTCTTACCAAGTACAATCTTACCTCTTCAATTGAAGGGTGATCTCAAGTTAAATCTTATGTTTTATTACATAGCGGAGACACTAAGGTCAAATGTAGAATTTTGTATATTTTTGTTAATGTTATTCATTTTTTATTATTATTATTATTTCTCAATATATTCTGTTTGCTTCTTTATCTTCATTTTTTTTTTCTTGAATAGTACATTTTTCAGTAATTAGTCTATTTTATAAACACTTATAGATGTTAATATCTCTAAACATTAACTAGGCAAGTCTAAAATTTATTTCAAATAAATCCAGATAAATAAAAATAAATTGTAAAGGGTGTCCCAGAATTAACGCAAGATTTGATTTAAAAAGAAAACACAGTTTTTAGTATTTTTGTTATTTTTTTATTGAATTATAAAGTAAATAGGATAGGCTTATTTATGGAATAACACATCGGGTAAATGGCTTCCACAACTTTGCTGGCACATACTTATTTTGTCGAAATTTGTCATGACCATTTGACATAAATGTGGTTGAATTTCGTTGATGCAGTGTTGAATTTCCTCTTTTAATGCACGGGTGGATGTGGGCTTGTTGACATACACCTTTGACTTCAAATAACCCCATAAAAAAAAATCTAAAGGTGTTAAATCACACGATCTAGGGGGCCAATTCTGATCACCAAAACGAGAGAGTGCACGACCTGGAAATGTCTCATGCAGTATTTGAATTGTTTCATGGGCTGTATGACATGTGGCACCATCTTGTTGAAACCACATATTGGCCACATCAATTTCATCCAATTTTGGCACAGAGAACTATGTTTACGACGCCGAATTGATGTTCCTGGATTTTCAACAACACTGCTTCGATATTGACATTTGAACGGCTTGTTTTTGGACGACCAACGTGTTTAGTGTCTCCAACTGATCCAGTCTCCCAAAACTTTTCAATTAATCTCTTCACAGTTGATGAAGTCAAAACACTATTCCGACCATATTTTGTATTAAATTTTTTAACTGCAGCCAACAAACTTTCATTATTTTTGCGATAATGTTCAACAATAAAGACACGCTGTTCTATCGTGTAACGCTCCATTTTTACTAACCCTAAACTGTCAGCTGTCACATTGTTTTTTTTTTAGGGTTGCCGCCAGCACTTTACTGCACAAATGGCGGCAAATTCAAATCTTGCGTTAATTCTGGGACACCCTTTAGAACAAGGGTTCCTTAATATTCTTGAAAAATTGAAAGGTGACACAATATTTTTGCAGAGCAGTTTATGCCTTAGTCGAAATTACAACCATGCAGAAGTGTGTAAATAAAATAGAAGTTGGATAGTTTCTTAAAAAGCATTGTTTATTTCCTTTAAACTAAAATATTTATAGAAACAGAAAATTTTAGTTAATAACAAAAAATAAATAAATAAAAAATAAAATAAATGATTGGTTAAGCCACACTTAAAAAAAACAAGAGTGTAGTTTTTAATGACATAAATATATTTAATGCAAATGATGACATGATAGTTTGGCTTGATCAATACACAGCTGAAATAATTGCAGTAAAAAGGCAAGCTTCCATTAAACGGAAATTTAGAACTAGATTGCACCCTCATGGCATCAGCCAGCTTAAGTCAACATTACAATCCTTATATAGCTATAAAAAAAACATTAATCAATTTTGGTATTATTGTTTATTTGAGTATAAACATATTACTATTTTAATTAAAAATAATTATATTTATTGATGACTAATGTACATGTATGATTATATAAATAGATCACAATTTTTTATTTTATTATTCATTTTAAATATACAATAGATTTTGTGAAAGCTTAAAAATAATTTATCAATAATTTTCAACAAGTTTATATAATCGATTCAAAAGTAAGTATAAATTATACAATATTTGTCAAATATCACAATGGAAGAAAAACATATTTACACTTCTCTCTCTCTCTTTCTTGACTGAACGACATAAAAAATAAAATAAAAATACAGACACTCAGAAGGAAGACCTAGTCAAACCTAGAAGCCCTAAGAAGTTCTTAGCTAACTGACACAACACAAATTAACTTGAATAACAAAAAAACAGAGAGCTTATTTTTGTTTGTATGTTTGATATATTTGTTTAATAAATCAGCAACTCACAGAAGGAAAAAAACATAATTATGTTATTTTTAAATATTCATGCATTTGATAGATTGTCACCACTAGTGATCAGTATTTCAACAAGGCACATAAGTTACGACCTCAGCACAATCAAGGTTACTAATAAATCAAGATAAACCAACAAAAGAAGATGATGAAAACAAAAACAGAATGGAAATATCCCGTCTACAGAGCATCCGCTGATAATAGTTTGTTGGTGAAGACGGTTGAGGCTATCCAACGAATGAATAACAGATGTCGTTATTGTCCATTTCACGCAGCAACGGCACAAAGTCACTGTTAGGTTTGTGTTAGTAGCTGACATAGTCATAGCTAGTAGTAACAAGACCTAAGAACTCAATGACTGGTTCTGCAATTAATATATCAATGAAAGTATTTGACAAACTATTATATTAAATTTGACAATGTCTGCATATATTATAGAGCTTCCTAACAGTTTATGGCACATCTTTATTACTTGACTATAAATGGCCTAGACAAATAAAACCAAAATTTAGAGCTATGCAACAAGCCTTTGACCACCTGCTATTATAAAATGAAAAGTAGGTAATAAAACATCTAAAAAAGTTCAAATGACAACATTCGGTAATAGAAATAACCCAAGATAAAAAAAATAGCAAAATAGGAGCCAACTCCCTCTCAAAAAAGGCTTTGACTTAAGACATATTTGTATTATAAGACATATTATTTTCATTGGCAAGATAAAACAAATGACACTAACTAAAAGAGTATTATTTTTTAGATTAAAGCAATGGCACGACATCTGTTGACGGGTTAGATGTACCAACTTGGCCGCCGTAGTTGCTATCATAAAGGCAGCAATCATTTTTATTTCAAATGCTACCACAATATTTATATCATATCCTAGTATTTAGTAAATAGAAATTATACAAGGAAAAAAAAATAGTTTGGCCAAATGAATGGCTATACTCAGCAGCCAGCATACAAATCAAATAGATATTGGCTAATATTATTATCATACCTGTTTAACTTTTAAGGAAACCGTTTTCCTTCATGAGTTACCTGCAAATGGCCAAAGGCAACAAACCTCTGCTACTTGCGGCCAAATGATGACGATTGAACAAACATAAATAAAAAAGAATGATTAGATACAGTAAAAATATTAATAATTATACAATAATAAAGAAGACACACTCCCTCTCTCGCTCTTATACAAAATCTGTTAACAGTTATAATAGCTATCTACAGACAGAGGCGCAGCATCATTCTCCTGGTAACTATACTCAGCACCAGACAATTAAATAAACGCTCTGGAAACCTGTGGTAATCAGTCGGGTTCCTTCTCGGCTAGCTTATACTAGAACTATATTAAATATTTATGTATATACTTTACAAAACTAAACGATATCGCCTCTTCTGCCAAATGCCTAAAGGTCAGTGTTATCCTTCTTAGGGCTGGTGATGACTGGAGGCGGCGGAGGGGTTGGCCTTGGGGGTCGACTGCTCCCACCTGTATACATTAAAACACGTTACACCAACATTAGTACATTGCAACTGACAAGGAAAATGAACATGGTTCATCTTATTGGCCGCCAAAACAAAGAAAATAGTTTTCATCTACACTAGAAGTTACTTTGGCATTCAGATCACCCTAATCTATAAAATTGTAAAATTGTCATCATTAATAATTGGTAGCCAAAGAAAAAATATATTGGCAGGACCTCCCCGATATCTAGTTGGGGGTAACCATATATTTACTATCAAATTAAATTTATTTTAATTTTAAGGAAGTGAGTTTTATGTCTAAATGTAATGAATTAATGATGGATATAAAAATTTTGACCAAATAGGAATCAAAGCTACCAGGTATTTATGGTAGGGGATGTGGTGATCTAAAAATACAGTGTTAAAATTCGCTAATCCGAACTTCGGTAATCGAAACTGGGAAACTGAATCTTTTTTATTAGCTATTTTAATAGGAATTTGTTAGATCCTGAAGGAAAGTGTATTTATATAGCTACGTTTGATAAACACTTTAGCACATCACAAGAAAGACCTGCTTTCGCACTTAGTATCACAAGATGGATACATAACTTAAACTTTAAAATCTTTGAATCTAAACGAAGTGGTGTTTTTCCTTGCCGGAGCTTGGGAGTCAATTATCCCAAAACTGTTACACACTTCTTGAGATAACTTATTGGACAAGGAATGTGTTTATGAAGAAGCTTCTGTCAATAAATCCAATCAGAAAACAACTTCTCACTTTATCAAAGAAATAAATCTTCCTGTTACTGTGAGCGAAGATGTGACCAAGTGGAAAAAAAATGAAGAAAACAGATGAGGAAATCGTACAAGGCATTTTGAAAAAATGAAATAAAGAAGAACAACAAAACAAGCAACCATCCTTGACTGTTACTCTGGAACATGACAAAGTTATTGGAAATTTCAACTAGAGCATCAAATGGGCTATGAAAGACAATGTACAGTGGCAGCAAATTCTTGTTCTTCAGCAGCTCAGAGCTGAGAGCTCAGAGTAGAAACTTAAAAAAAAAATGTTAATTAAATCAAAATAAACAACTATTACAAGTTTTTTTTTACAAAAAATAAAAGTGTTTTCCCTAAATAAAATTCATATGGACACATTAATGGAATTTTTAATATTAGGACTTTTTAAAAATATTTTAATATAATAGGGGGACCGGAAAATAATGTCATTTCTGAGCATGTTGATATTCGCCTGTCATTTACCAGCTCATTGTGTACTTCTAAGTCGTGCCAAAGACATTTTAAAGTTAGAGTGACTCATTTACTCGTAAATTGTATGCTTTTTGAGTTTCACAAGAGTACCACAGTTGCTACCAAAAACATTTGCGATATTTATCCAAGTGCATTACTACTTCATAAATGCCAAAAGTGGTTTTCCAAGTTCAAATCCAGTAATTTTGATCTTTTCAACTTGTATCAATCAGGAAGACCAACAACTTTAGACATTGACATGTTAAGGGGAAGTGGAAACAAATCCATCTCAGACAATCGAGGAACTGTCAAACACTCTTGACCAACCTTGGTCGAACATCCAAGAACATTTGCAGCAGAATGGTAAAGTAAGCAGAGCCAGTGTTTGAATCCCGCATAATCTGTCTGGAGAAAACAAAGCCAACCGGTTCACCACTTGTAACTTATTGCTTCAGTGTTTTTTGATCGGACACTGGAGATGAAAAATGGGCCCTCTATAATAATCCAAAATGCGAATGGTAGTGGCTATCTCCGAATGAATTGCCACAAAGTACAGCTAACCAGGTTTACACCCCAAAAAGGCACTTTTGTGTGTTTGGTTAAATATTCCCAGGGTTGTTCATTTTGAAGTGCTGAAACCTGGACAAACTATGAATGCAGACTTTTACTGTGAACAATTGGATCAAATCAATCAATCTTTAATTGAAAAGTGCACAGTAATTGTCAACAGAAATGTGTTATTCTGCTACACGATAATGCAAGACCGCACTGCGCAAGACGAACCTGGAAAAAATAAAGGTGTTGCCTCACCCACCAAATTCACCTGGTATTGCGCCATAGGATTTCCATTTATTCCGATCACTAAAACATTTTCTAAGTGGCAAACAATTTGAAAATTTGGATGATGTCCAAAATGCAATCTCCAGATATTTTGCTCAAAAAACTAATTGATTTTTATCGATTCGTCATTGAAAATTTGCACACTACGTGGCAAAACAAGGGTTTAAGTTGATAACATCATTTAAAGGCATTTCTGTTTTTACATAAATGGGAGGATCAGATCATCAATCCAGACCACTTCATTTCATTTGACCAAGTGAAGGATAATGTCAACATTGTACTCTTTCATGTCCTCCTTCCACTTCTTTAGGACAATCACTTTCCTAAATAGTACTTCATTCCATAATGCAACATTACTGATCCTTTCCCTACCAAAAATCTTTACCAATTTCAGCTTCTTATTAGATGCTTGAAGTTGGAGTAAGCAGGGTACCTACTGGAGTTCAAGGCATGCGAGTCCATGAATGTAACTTATTGTCACTTTTTTAATCACTTTTACTTGCTTAATAGTCAATAATTTTACAACTAATAAATAAATAACTGTAAAAACAAAATGTGTAAGCATAAACAATCCTAAGGACGCACACTGTAAGCAATGATTGATAAAAGTGACAAAGACAAACTACCAATACAGGTACAAAGTACTGACTTGTGTCTATGATGCTACCTTCGGATGCTGCTCTTTGATGTCCGTGCTGACTCGTAAGTGAATCGGGCTTCTTCGGTTTTTCAGGTTTCTCGCAGACTGATTCCTCACCTGAGGTAGACACAGATAGAAGGCATTACAGTACAGTCAAAGCCATGCAAACTTACAGCTTAGCACATCCACACACAAACCCTGTTCTAACCACAAAACTTCAACAACTGAAAAGTAACTTAAGAAAATTCCATCTTTTTTATTTTTAAAAAGTTGTTTAAGTTTGCTGTATCATGAAATTAAGAGTTACGTTAATCTTTCTGTAATGTGTCCCCCTTTATTAAAGTATACAAGCCAAGTGGGTTCATTAGCATCTTTAAAAAAAACAATTGGTCCACCATCGCACTGTTGGTCACAATTTAATTTATTACATCGAAAACAATAAATTAAAATTGATTCTTTGATATAGGATTTTTGTGACATTTTGCTATCGTTTAGAGACATTCATTAAGTTATTTTATAATAACATATTTAATATTAATAAATTTAAATTCAAAACCTTTAAACTGCTCCCTTTTTTCCAAGAACAGAGAAACAATATTGTTAAAATTAATTAAGGACAATTAGTTATTTTTTTTACTCCATCAGTGAAGTGTCTGCTTCATGTCCCAACACCAAGCAGCCATTTCAAAAACAGTTTAATGACTTTTTTGTTTTAATGTTTAAATTTTATTGGTCTCTTTGGAAATATATTTACATACACCCTGTACTTACAACCTAATAAAAAAGTAACCACTAATAATGCATTAGTTCTTATATATATTTAATTCTTTTATTAAATTATTTACAGTGTTATATACTCCCATTTATGGCTAAAAGGCTGAGTATCACATTAACAGCCACACATTTTTTAACTTAGTCTTTTGTTATACTGATTTTTATTTCTTTAATGATTTACTTATGTATTTATTCACTGGAATGCAAGTAAGGCCCCTTGGTAAGACCTGTGACCCTTTGGATGACCCACATTACGGGTTGGTAGGTTGCATATAAATAGGAGAGAGCGAGATCTTAGTTCTTTGTCTTTGTATCTTGGTAAGCCAAGAGTATGTTAGGTTAATAAATGGCCATGAGGTTGAGTGGTAAAGCGAAGCAACAGGTGGAGAACAGAGGATAAAAGCCAAGTGGAAAGAAGAACACTCACCATACAACATCGAAGAATATCCATGTTATTATTGTTATGTTTTTGTTAACTACTATTTTTAACTATACAAAACTCAAACCATTTATGTAAATATGAAAAATTTAAATGGCAATGAATGTTATGCACTATAGTTGCTGTCACAAAATTAGAAGCTTGAGAACCGCAATACATGGCAAGCCGTGTTGCTACTTTGTGAACTACTTCTCTTCTAACCACTTAATCCCTTAATGTTTAGTTGACCGGGTGGTCGGGTGTTGGGCGGGTGCTCGTATGTGCAACACCCTTATGGCAACACCGCGCCCAAGTAGTCCCTGCATCTCAAGCACATCTAATTGTATGACAGCAACTATAGAACCTTAAGATAATACTAATTTATAACATTATAAATAAACTATTATGATTTTTTTATAAATGTCCTTTTACCTTATATAATAAGAAAGGCTAAATTTATCAAACAAAATTAGAATCACTTTAATAGATACAATTTTTTTTTTTTTATTTATGCTCAGATCTGCAACCATTTAGGTACACCCACTTATATTTACAGAAGTAAAATAAATTCACTAATCATTTAAACTAAAAGCCTTTGTTACATTGAAGCAGTTAGGATACCCTGATTATAAATATCAGAGTGCAATATGAAAACAACAATGACATGATGTGATGTCATCTTGTATTTTTTAACTTTAAGGAGACTGTTCCTTTTGACATAATCATGCATTTTAACATTTTGTGTTCACTCCCAGTATGTTTAATTTTAATATGTTAGAGGACAATCAATCATACATACTTATAACTTTCTCGTTAGGAACTTTTTCACTGTTCACTTGAATTATCGCCACTTGTTGCTTGTCGACTGAGTACATGTGCGTTCTCTCTAAGGAAATATTTCGGTCCTGAAAGTAAAATAATTTAATGTTAATTAGTAATAAGCTTAACATATAACTTATATAATACAATGCCAGTGTGAGGAAGAAAGATAACATAAATAAAAGGCCTATTCATGGCTTTCAAGTAGATCAGGAGTTGGAAATGGAATCATTAACTACCAAGTCGTGTATTGTAGAGCAGCCAGAGGATCTTAACAGGACTGCGCGGCAACAGAAGTCAGCAAGGGAGGAGAAAAACTGGAAGGTAAAGAAAAAGTTCAGAACTGCAGAAGCTAAGGCTCGAAGTTGATGAATACCACAAACGGGGAAACAAGTCAAGGCCAATTTACTGTCCTTGCTAAGAAGAAAATTAAAAACTTCCAATTCAAGGTCCAATGAGCTTGGCAAAGTTTTTTGTAAAGGCCAATTCTAGCCGAGACAGAAAACATTCAGGTACCAATAGCAGCTAAACTAGATGCAGAGATTGGATAGATGCATAAAACCACCTTAAAAGAACATTATCTGGCAGGATATGGGCTTAAAACATTGCATAGAAAAGTGACAAGGGTGAGAATATTACTCATAGGCAGTGAAGAACTGTGGTCAGGTCACCCCATTGTGTACAGTGTTTTTGAGATCTGAAGTTAAGCTAACAAAAGCACTCATAAAGAGTTTTAATCGGAGGGCATGTATATCTATTTAATATCAAGCATGATAAACACTAATCTTTACATCCCAGGTTTCAGGCCTTCTTCAAGTTTTGAGAGAGCCACAAAGCAACAAGAGAGAAAGAAATAATCATTGCCTCTAACATGAACTCGTTGCAAACTGCGGAAAAGGAAAGAGGGATTTAGTGATGCCAATGAGAAGAACAAGCTGATAGTCTTCAATGTTGGGAATGCCCTTCAACACAATCGAGGCCGGAGGGCACTATCAGGCTCCATGCTGCTGTGGTCACTCCAATCTCTGAGCACACTGCCGACTGGAGAGTCACGGCCAAAACAAGTAACAACCAATGTGTTGTCTTTTCTGTGGTAGCATCTACAGGGCTACAGAGACTGACTGGAAATAGGGACTGTGAACACCCGACAAGAAGCACCACAGTTCGGTGTGCTGCCATATACACCACACGAGACGGGGAAGTGGAAGATGAGAACATGTAATGATGAGAGCAGACTGTGTGACAGAGGAATAATGCCTAAAGTTAAAAAAGAACATGGCTGTGGAGATCTGGTCGAATGGAAAAGTCAAGTGCCCGCCCAATCCACAAGGTTCTGAGGCAGCAAAACCAATGATTGGTCCATATGGAGCAGAGCCTAATGATGGTGTCAGTTGTCACCATGCCCTTATGTCCATCCTCAGCTGCCAGTTAAGATTTAACTTTGTATATTTTCTTGACAGTTAAGGACACGTAAGTGCAAAAATCAAATCAAATACACTTCCAAAAATAAAAATTTCTTTCCAACTTCTTCACTAGGATGTCATTTACTTTTTATTACTTTTGACTTCTTCTCCAGGGGCTATATTTATTTTATATTTTGCCTTCTATTTATATTATTTGTATTTTGAGGAAGTCTGATGATTTGGAGAAAATTCCAAAAGTAATCAGAAGAAAAGAAATTGTTGGATCATCTAGATTACTTTCCTTTGCCATTCTCGTAATTTTATAAATTTTATATTTATCATATTACCAACATAATGATAATATCACAAATGGTATTAAGCTATCAATATTTTTATATTTCACAATATATTTATATTTTACATAATGAGAATGTGGCTTAAAATAAATTAAATCATTAATAAAAATGAAGAAGCCTAATAACTAAAGTATGATTATCAATAATCACAAAGACCATTTAAGCGGTCTGCTAGAAACGTGAATGTAAGATTGAAAAAAAGGTAAATAGTTTGAGTGGCAGCTTTGTTAATTCTCAGCTAGAGATGACAGAATGTAGGTAATAAGTGAGCCCTTACCTCGACTAAGGTGTCCTGATTGGACTTAGGTATCCTGAAGCTGAGAGGGCGCTGGAGTTGTGGAGGCCTCTCTGGAATCGCAGGCTTCTCGTTAAGTGCTTCCCCAATGACAGTCCTCGGCATGGGTCGTGGAGGCTTACGCAGGGTGCAGAAGCCGTCCTCCACCTTTATCTTCCTCACATCCTCCCCAGACTTGGATGCCCTCCTATTCAGCTCTGTCCCACTCCCCTTTTCTCTCTCCAACTGAGGGAACTCCAGCTCTCGCCTATCGGTTTCTACCACTTTTGTCTCTGTTTTCTTTGTGCATTCTTCTTTCTGAGGGCTTTTTAATGTCTCTTTTGGAGGAGGAGGTCGACTCTCTCTTCTCTCGAGCTTTTCCTCGATTTTCTCTTTCTCTTTCTCTTTACTAGCCTTTTCTTTCGGTTTTTCTGCGGACTTGGTTAAATCTTTGCTCTCACGATTTCCAGATTTATCAGACGCACTCCCTTTGCTGTCTTCTTTCTCCCTGCTCACCATGCCTGGTGGATTTGGCGCAGTAGATTTGTTGTGCTTACGTGACCTCACAGCTGGTTTTGGACTTCCATGAGGTGGGCTTGAAAAGAAAAAATACGATTACTTGATGTGTTAAATTAAGTAATTAATGAAATTGAGGTCGTTAGTGTATATCTATGTTTTAGTAATCAACTTTTTTTTTTCATCACAGAAAACCACCGCAGTTAAAAAGAGTGGTAATTATCCACAGTTTGCCCTTCTCAATACCTCAAATGAGATTCCTATATTTAAAATAATATGATAAAATAAATTAAGATGAATAGGAAAACAAACTGGACTGTAAGTACTGAAGTCAAAAGGGAAATAATATTGACAAATAAAATAAAAATATTTCAATACCTGTTGTGGTCTGAGAGACTGTCGTTGGACTGGGTTCTCTTGATGGGCTTATCCTCCGTCACCTGGACAGCTCCATCTCCACCAACACCGTTTCCGTTGAGGTAACTCTGCCCGATCTCCTTGCTCAAGGTGACGTAGAAGTCTACATCTGAAATATTATCAAACTACTTTCACTCAGTCTACATTATATAATAACAATTCCAATACAAAGGATATAATCTGGTTTTTGGGTGATCAGGACCAGTGTAAAGTCAACCGGTAACCACTGGTTCAAGCATATGCATAACCCCTTTAACTAATTGGAGGTACACAAGGAAAATTTAAAAGGGCAAGTCGTCATGAATTATAAATACTCCCCCTGTAAACGTTGCATTGTTTTATCCATACAAAAAATATTGGTTTTAAATTTGAAAATAGTTTGCATACATAGACAGAGGAATACATTAAAAAAAACACTTACCACCAGGGAAAAACCAGTCCGAGTAAGATACTAAAGTCTCGACGATCCCAGTATGGTAATTGGCAGTAGTCATGTTATGACTGAAAAACAAACATATGAGTTCATGATTACAGTATGATAAGTATAATATTTTTTTATAATTAATTAATAATAGATACCAGCTTATGTAATTGTATATAGGAACATTCAAACCGGGCCCCTACTTTCAGAGTTGGTTTTAAATAACATTAGTTTACTTAACACCACGGTTGACAACTGCTTGTGGAAACAACTTTTATGAAGCTGGTGAGAAATGAATGTGAAGTGATAAGTTTATTATCCTTACCATTCTATCATTCGAAAAGAAAGATAAATCCACAAAAATACAGGTTACACCCCTGATCGTGGACAGAAGACCAGAGAAAGGTAATTTTCATAGTTAATTCCCCGAATTAGGGGAATATGAAGACTTTTCTATTCCATTTGAATGTCAATAGCTACGTTTGATAAATTATTAATAATTAATTATTTTAAAAATTAATTATTCGATTTTGTAATTACATGTTACTTTTCATTTTCAGTTATAATTAAATTTAAAGCTTATTAATCATTTTTGCGTCAATAATTAAATAAGGTTATGTCAATGAGAAATAACTCAATTTTTCTTATATTTCAAAATCGAGCAAATATTTTACTTTTTTGTTAAATTAAGATAATATTTATTACCCAATGTTGCTGGTATCTTCGTTAGGACTCCAAATAAGATTAGGTGCGATGACTATTGCAATGTTCTGTGGGCTCATCTTGTTAGATTGCTTGTTGCTGGCAAGACTGGCGAGGAACTTGACCAAATAGTGGAGATTGTCGAAGTTTGCCTGTGGAAGGCTGTGGAGCACATTCCAGAAAGTGTTTAGTCCTTCATCCTTGTTCCCCTGTCCCATGGCCCTGCAAGTCACAATGACATCAAGCATTATGGCTTCAACAACTAAGGAAAATACCAGCTTATCGTACAGATAAAATTGGATAAATATCTTTCTTTACATTAGACCTAATACTGACTAGCCCAATTTCATATAGTAACAATGACATAGGCGGCTGTTATAGCCAGATTGCCAGCAATCTGACTGACTTTATTTTCAGTCTGAGTTTGAATTGGGAATACATGAAACATGTATTGATAAAAACCACAGTACATCATGAAAATGTAATAATGGTGTGTCATAAAAAATGAGCGATTTCATTCTCTTCGAAAATTGTAATCCACTGATCATGTCCAGCATTATATGTTCTACAAGTCCAATTAAGGCTGATATCACTTTAATCCCCAGACTACACAAAATGATAGGGCTAGACAATGCTAAATGTTGTAAATGACCTAATATTGCATCCAGTTTTGTCTTAGCATTCAGTTGACACTAAAATTTGAAATATTAAGTCATTTTGGAAACAAAAGTTTTCTGCTGAAGAAACGACACATTTGGTGTGGCCATTTTGAAGAGGAAGCTCTTTTTGAACAGACTGTGAGTAGATGGTTCCAGAAATTTGAAACTGGTGACATCAGCATTGAGAGGAAAGCGAGTTTTGGATGAAAATCATCGTTCAATGAGAAAGCTTTGCGGCCTCTGTTGAGGCAAACCCAAACAAAAAAGTACTCGGGAATTGGCAAGAGAGCTTGGAGTTTCCCAACCGCCATAAATCGTGGGCTGCATAACTTGGGAAAAGTGAATCATTGCTCATCTAGAGTGGTTCCCATGAGATGACCACTAAGCGGGTACGACATCGAGTAAAAATTTGTCAAAAACTTTTGAAAAACCCAAATGACTATCCTTTCATCAAAATAATTGCTACTTGCTATCAAAAGTGAATATATAGGACAAGCCCTAAGACCAAGAAACAATACTTAGACTGTGATCAGCCTGCTGTGCCTGTATTATAGTATAGTATAGTACTAAGCAAGAGCAATTCGAAAAAAAGACAATACTCTCTGTATTTTGGAATTACGAAAGTATAATTCATTCTAGAATGTTAAACCATTGATTCAAAACTTTATAATGATCAGTTACAAAGAATGTATTATGTTGTAACCCAAAATTAATAAACAGAAACATTTTGTTTGGTTTGGTTTCAACAAGATAACCGACCAGACACTTCTCATTACATGAAACAAAAAATTTCAGAACTGGATGGGATTGAGCTTTTTCCTCACACTGCTTACAGTCCAGACTTAGCACCTTCTGACTATTGCATGTTTCGGTTAATAGTTCACTATCTTCAAAAAAAAACCTTTAATTTTCTGAACAAGGTTCAAAATGGAATTGTCGAATTCTTCCGTTCCAAACCCAAAGAGTAGTATTGTGAAGGAACCTTACAGCTAGCCTTGAGATGGTCATAGATCAAATCATAGAACACAGTGTTATACAATTAAATACAATTGAAAAAAAATTGTCTTAAAATAAAACTATTTTTAAATTAGTATAAAAAGGATCATTTTTTATGGCATCACTGACAATAACAGTTACTTTATTATTATTTTAAAAAGTCTTATTTTATTTTAATGTCTTCTATTTCAAATTCAACATAAAACAATGGATAATGATAACAAAAAAATGAAAAACAACCTCATAAATGTTGATAGATTTTGTTGTCACCGTAACATATTAATCTTATTTACTTAGCAAATAAAGTCTATTTATTGCACACTAGAAAAAATAATAAATAAATAAAATTAGAATATGAACCTTCAATGTTATGAAGAATTTCAAACTCTCAGGTACAATGCTACAAAGGTATTAATATTTTGAATAATGCTTATATAAGAAAAATTTCAGCATTATTTTGATCATTTTTCTTTATTTACTTCACAAGTGCTTATAGCAACTAGCAGTTAATCTAAGGGTCAATGATTAGTATGTAAGTTAGTTTTAAGGTTGATCAAAAAGGTGAGCCCCATCACCTTTATTAGTCAGTTTAGTCCAGTCACGTATAATATATATCATTATACTTGTCTATTCATTATATAATTTTTATAAAATAAAAAAACCTGTATATAATGTAGCGATGCTACAGGAAATACAAAAATAATTTGTAAATAGATTCGCCTGAGGATCTATAATTATATAGAATTATCTGTAAATTTGAAGAGGCTATGGAAAGGAAAAAAAAAAAAAAAGTGGCTTAGCCACTTTAATTTTTTTTTTACTGACTAAAACTATTTTAAGATTGGCTACTTTATATCGCCTCTCAAAACTTTATTTTTGAAATTCTTTTTGCCTCAGTGCCTTTTTAGTGTCCTTATAATTGATGTACAATATGAGAATTTTAAATAATAAAAATACAAAAACAGACAGATATTGCCTCAAACTTCAGAGATAATACACAATTCAGTAAAAACTGCACTGATTTGCAATAAACCTATTATTAATAAATTAATTTTTTTTTAATAAAAAGTAGTTTAAAAAATAATTTAAATGGGAAAATGAAACTTATTAATAAAGTGAATAATTTTTATTTGTATTTTTTAAACTGTAATGTATTCACATATATCCTTACAGTGATGTAGTGTGCTCTCATACTTACATGGCAGCGGCCATCCACTGGTCGTAGAGATCATGGGTGAGGAGGGGCTCCGGGAGCTCACGCAGGTAAGATTTTAGGACCCCCGCAAACACGTGTGGGTCCCTCATTTGAAGCGCGGACTCAAAGTCCAAGCATTGGGCATCCAGGCTTAGCTTCATCCGTCGCAACTTCGAGGCACCTGTCATATGTAATCAGATCTAATTATTATCCACAGAAAGAAGTGAGAGACTGAAAATATGGGTGCAATCTGTGTTACTAATAATTAACAGTTGTACTAAATAATCCAACTGTTGTAATAGTTATTAGCCAAAGACAGGGCCAAGATTCGATCCGAGACATCCTGGTTTCGGATTAGGTGCTTTTTTCAACCAAACAATACAATCCTTGTAAAAACTTTGCCTTATATCTAATATTGCTAAACATCTAGTTTCTCTAGCTGTTTTTTTATAACGTCTGAAAAATCCCCAGAAAGACAATGTTTCAAAGGACAAAACTATATAAAGTTAACAAGGATTATTTGCTGTTATGGCATACTATCTTATGACTAGTGATGAAATTTAAAGAATTTATGCTTTTCTTTGCGTCCAAAAGAAACCAACATTTTCAAAGAATCACTTATCTTGACGACTGATTATTAAATTTAAAATCCTATAAGATCTTATTTCATCTTTCTTTTATAACTTCCCAGTACAGTAGATCTTTTTCAAGTTTTTCCATCTGAATCACATTTGTTGAATTAAATCGAGAAATTAATTATATTTTAAACCTAAATGATACAATTGACATCTATTTAATTCTAAATTTATTATTAAAAAAAATTATAATGCCCCTGCAATACATAAGAGATTTGATGTGGGTATCAGAGTTAGCAATTTCCACAAAAAAACAAACAATGATCTGGTTTGAGAGATCGACACAACAAACCACAAAATTTTGACAAATAAGAGATTCAGCGTGACCTTAGGAAGATGATTCAGTCACCATCCAAAAAGCTAAAAGCTTATTTATATTTTTGTGATATTTTGATGTGTTGATTTTTGATGGTGTTTTTGAGATAAACTCGAAAATAGCGAGCGTTGATGAACAATATAAGACTCGTGTACCACGATTCACAAATGTTAAACACTATTCGTTGCGTTGAATCTACCATTAATATGTATAATATAAATAATATCAATAATTTAATATAAACATTTTATTTTATAAACTTCAAAACAAGCAAAGTATAAATATCCTAAACAACTGGGTGGCCAAGGCCAGTTAAAAAAGGATCAAGAAGGCAGCGGAAAGGACAAGGAGATATAGGATACCGAGAAGCTGAGGTCACTCTTTCATCGAGACCGAGGAGACGAGACCTAGGTAGCAACCCATGCTAGGTCACTCTTGCACGGACGGCCCGACTGAGAAGACCAAGCACGAGGCTGGCTCCCATGCACTTTCACCCGGTACGCATCGAGAAAAGGACGCTCAAGACAAAGAAGAGGATCCGGACCACGCAACGCATTAGACAAACGAAGAATGCACCAATCAAGCAACACAAAGAAACAATAGCCAGTAAGGCGCATTTAATAATTAAGGTACATTTTAACTTTAGTTTTTAATAGTGTTCTTTTATTACGTACGTATTTATTTGTATATAAATTTTAAATCAATTTGTGAAAATAAACAATTATTCCTTTTGCCAGAACTAACCTATTTTTATTAACAGAAGTAAAAGTTGAGTATAAAGATAAAAAAATAAAATATAAATTATATATAATTAAAATATATGAATAATAAATATCTTAATATTGTACAAGACTATACTAGCAGGATTAACCTTTATATCAGAAAACTTATTGTTTTTACCTGCTGCAAATACCTAAGTAATAGAGACAAAATCACCTCTTGTGGAGTAATCTCCGGCAATAGAAAATACCATTGTTCAATTTTCCACCACACAAAATTTTTAAAAATTATGAGCTATTCTGCACAGGCCTCCAGACTATGAGATTATTAATATAATTGTTTCATTCTAAGGAGAACAAACATAACCCATCTCCTTGGGTAAACATGGCACTTTTTCACCAAATGAGATAGCCTCACTTTCACGGGTCCCAATTACGACAGTAATGATGAATGCTCATTCAGCAACTACTGTCATTTAATGAGCGAGGGTGGGCCATGTTTTAACCCAGGGAACCTGGATGATATTTAGGTATTTCTCTAACATCTTCAGAGCCGAGCCCCAATTAATACTTTTAATAGACTATATTCTCTATTACAGCCTCCTTCAAAATACTGTCGCTCAGCCATTTTCCAGAGACTATACGAGATCAGTTAAAGAGATTAAATATTTATTAGGCTTAACATTCGACAGGGATGGCTCAGTGCTAAAGAGCGCCTGAGAGGTAGTTTTGCTCCTATCAATCCTTTTTTTCTTTGACTAATAATTATTAAAACAATGAGATTACAGACCATGGCTGTTAATTTAATAAAGTAATGACAGATTGTAATTGCAGTATCTGCTTGAGGATGAACTTAAATATAGTTTGAAACATCACAAAGAAATAAAATGTTACTAAAAGAGGATATTTTATTCAATTACTTGTTAAACATTTGCAATTTCTTCAAAATGTCAATATAATTATCAAATGATGAGGTAGTGTAAAGTAAGGGTACCTGGAGCGACCCTGAAGAGACCTTCTTCGGCAATGCCAAGCTCCAGGAGACCACAGACACAGAGCTCGATTGGGTAGGCAATCTTCCTCGCGGTCACTTTCAAGTGGTCTTCTAGCGCCCTTCCGAACACAGGTCGCATGTAGCTCTCGTCTGCATCAATATACAATTATTAAGGGCTTTTAATTCAAGAAATCACCCCACCAAGAGAAATTAACAGTTGTAATAAGTAGTTATCTCTTATCAGATCTAAGTAACATATTAGTGAAATTTTTAGAGATAGCTTTTCTTTGCTTGTATTTAAATGTAAAATACTCCCTTCTAGAAATTAATCTTTTTCAAGTACAATAAAGAGGAGCACATCTAGAATGAAAGATCTACTTCAAATTAAGTCCATCTGGGGGGGGGGGATATAGAAGTGAGAGTAAGAAAACATGTAAGAACTCACTAATAGCATCTTCCATTTCTGGGATTATTTCGTCCAGAATTTTAGTAGCGGTTATGTGGTAATTCTTTTGCAGTCGTGCATATTCGAGAAACGTCGTAGATAGGTCAGACTCCCTGGCTATAAGTTGAAGCATTTCACATGCTAATGCATCCTGAAAATTATATTAGTTAATTTACATTAAGCTAATTCATAGTCCTTAAACAGTATATGGAATTATAATAACTTCAATAAAAAAAACAACGCTTATGAGAGAAGTTATAACAGAAAAAAAATAACTTTATTTCGATCGATATATAATCAAGTCTTCTAAGTCTTCTACAAGGTCTTACAAGGCAAACACATGATATTAGCCAATTTCTAACTTTTTTATATTTATGAACTACAATAGGGTTCACAGAAATCACAAATGTTTCAAATTGATGGAATGTAAACGGCCATTATTTGTGCATTCTTCCACTATGTGGTCAAACTGTTAACAATGTCAATATTATCTTGTTCTAGCTGTGTACAAAAATAAATTTCACCCAGGACTATAATTCAAAACTGATCACATTAGTTCCAGTTTCAGTTGTTATATTGTGTCAGATATAAGTTGAATTGAAATGAGTTTTTGATTATATTTATTCAACCCTGAACATATTTCTTATATTTGATGTTTTCCTCGTAAAAGTTATCTAAAAAATCCTTAAAAAAAACAATATTTTAAATAAAAAAATTTCTACGTATATCCTCAACATTTAGGTTTCACTCAAATTTGAAAAATGTCACTAGTCGTCTAATTAAATTTGACTTCCTTACTCTCTTTGATATCATATAATTAATTATTGGGACTGTACATCTACTAGTCATCATGAACAGACAATGTTCTTTTTCTTTCTAACAAATCTTCAATTGAGGGTTAAATGGAGTAGAATTTCTTTCTTAAAGTTCTCTCTTTAATTCACAACTGAATATCCTCGTCACCCTGCTCATTACTATGATCATCTCATTCCTACAATTCTTTCCTTTGGCCATCAACTGTCTCAACATGATCTCTTCAAGGGCGAATTTTGTAAAAGCCGACACCAAGAAGTTCATATCATAATTATTACCTTTAAAATATGTGTTGCAATAGTGGCTTCATCTGTTAATTAAATGACACCTCGTTTCTATTTATTCTATAGCTGTTCTAATGCCTTGGACACAAGGATCTAAAGAAAGGAAGAGGAGAATTATTAATAAACGGAAAACAGCGTTTTGGAGGTTATAAGTGGACACTCTTCTCAAAAAGACTGAGGAGAGACGACTTAAATGGTCAAGCGTTGAGGACGCCCGCCAGGGGAAGGTCTCTACGACCCGGCAACTGCCAGGCAGGCTTCAGAAAGAGATAAATAAATAAACCTGTGGTCTTTGACCATTTCCAGCGGCCTACTCAGCGGGCAGCTTTATTCGTATTTTGTTTATTGATCTGACTCCATAAGATCTTAGAAGGTGTGCCCCGACAGTGCACTATGTTCAGGTATAGGCTAGGTTTTAAAGGTGGTTTAAGTTCGTGGCTTTGGAATGACCACGAGTTCACACTCGGTATCTGAGGGTAGGCAAAAACCATTCGGATCCCAAAGGCAAGTATGAAATGGAAAGAGGCAGACTGGATCACTGGGGGAGATGCCTACTAGGTGCATTTGTAGTTCCCCAGAGACCGTCGTCTGCATGAAAGGGATTCCTTTCTAGGATGTGCTAGTTTTAGCAAGACGTAACCAGAGAATCCCACTCGGAAGGTGTGAGGTCTGACAACGCCGAACTAAAGCCATTAGGATAGGAAAAAGAGGCGCAGAGGTAATTAAATAAGAAGGCCATGGTCCGAGCAGAGCAACAAGCACTAGTGCAGAGAGAGAGAGCAGTGTTCACTTGAAGTGTCTGAATCCAACTCTCTGAAAAAGTTCAGAATTTCTACATTATTTAGGCAGGCTATCCCTGCCTACAGCAAATGAGAGAGCATTTTATTTTGGCCAATCAGAGGCCGGGCTAAGCCCGTGCCCCTAGTGATCTCCGGCTGTGCTAGGATTGTGAACTAGTCACCTCTCTCTATCAGGACGCCAAAAATTTATTGATAAAAATATGGAAAGGTAAGTGGGCCTGAGAAGAGGGTAACTTCTATTTATTTGTAGTGAAGTAGTTGGCACAACATTATGTATTAAAAATGGAGGATAACCGAATACCAAAAGTCAGAGAAAAGAGAAACATAGGAAGACGCTCCCAAGCTATCTTGGATAAAAACCATACAGGAAGGCCTGGAAGAATGTGAGCGGAGAGAGGAAAACAACAAGACGAAATGAAGAAAGAAGATAAAATAGTGAAAGTGGCAGCTCAAAGTGCATTTATCAATATTTGTTACAGTGGCCCCCCTTCCTGGACAGTATTAAGGATTGTCACCTTGTTTTTTTTGTAATAGGTTCTATTTAACGCAAGTCTGTATGTGTTATCATCACCTTGCCCTTTTGAAATGCCACTCTCCCCTGGGATAGTTACAGATATGGATACACATTGCAAGACCCACCCTGCACTGTTCAACCTTGGCCTCCGCCTCCTCTAGCTCGTCCTTTATGGAGTCAGCCTTTGAGCCAGTGTTTCCGCTGTGCTTAGAGGTCGCCTGCTGATACCTGGTAACAGATTAAATATTTAAATAAAAAGACAAACTGCATTCATTATAGCTAACAAAACAACTTATAACATCGACTCAGAACAAAATCACAAAAGGCCAAATTCATTACACTTATTAATTGAATATGATTGTAATGAAAATGTTGACAATCAAAATACAATTTTGTAACAAATACTAATGTATTTATATTGCCCTAGTAAAAGTTCCTGATCAACTAACAAATGTAATCAGTCGATTATGGCCTCAGTTCAGCTGAGTTCACATCAAGCCTATTATTATTGTCATATTATAAATATCATCTGACAATAGAGCATTCATTCTACTGTGTAAATAAAATAGTGATAAATAACAGTGGATTTATCACAGTTCAGTTCTAGACATCTTACTATCACCTCTGTCACAACTGGGCAGTATTAAAAACATATTTATCAATAAAATTTCTTTAAAGTGATTAGTGTTATAATCAATTGATTTATATTTTATAAACTGAATCATTTCACCACCAAATAAAAAACAAAACCAACTCAAGTTTAAATAGCTATTTTTGTTAGTTTTACAGATAATTTTTTGTACTAAGCTAAGAGAAAATTTCATTTATAGCACTGGTTAGGTAAATATTCAATTATGACAAATTATTGGGTGAGTAGTGAAGATTAAATGTAAAAAGCAGGATGTTTAACAATTATGATGGACCAATGGCTAAGATGAAAAAATATAGTGAAGACTTACCTCGCCCTGGCAGAATCCATATCGAGGATCAGCTTATTAAGATTCCTTTTTAATTTCATAATATTTGGGTAATCTGTTTCGCATATATTAATTAAAGGAACAACTACCTTCGACTCTACTTTGATTTCGTGTTCTACTATAGCATTAGCAAGGCATAATTGAAGCTTCCCACAGTCGGTAACTACTTGTCTGCAAAATACAAATGTCATCAGTAATAAAAATAATACTAGTATTAATATTCACATCACATAAACAACTTTTTTTTTCATGACAGCTCGCTCCAGTAACATTATATACAACTACTTAGCCAAGAGCTACGGACTCCCACAGATGTAGCCCTGAACCAATTTAAAGATAGTTTTGTCTTGACAAGATTCTCATCAATTTGTATATGGCATAATGTTATTTTTAAGCTGGTTTCAGTAGTCATACCGGACTATAATTTGTGAATAGTTATTGGAATTAATCCTACGTTTTATTTTATGGATTCACCAGTTTCAGTTCAGTGGTTTTCATTTATTATTACACTGGATTTGTAAAAGTAGTTTTAAGATTGCCGACTAGTCAGTTTGTCCAATGTGATTAGATGTAACTATCGTGACAAGGAGTAATTTGGAAGAAGTGAAAATAAACTATAAAAAAAGTTTGTTTAATTCAAACAAGCACAGGAAAGTGAGACGTCGCAGGGACTGCCTTTGGATATGGGCGTGGTTCAGCCAGCCTTTAGGAGTAAGTTGTGAGGTATAGGCAGGAAGAGACAAAAGTGGTTACACAGTCAGTAGAGAGATAGACGACACATGTTGGATCGCATGGCGATTTTAAATGAGATATTTGTTGGATTGCAAATAATCAAAGCAAATTTGTCATGATGGCTCTCTTGACTTTCATATGAGAAAATTATGCGACGGCTTTGATGGTAAGAAAAACGCTGACAACTAATTAGCAACTCATCAGTCAGAGATATTTATTTGGAAGTAAGGAACAAAACAGGACATAGTTTAAACTGGAGCGAACCCCCAGCATTGCCTTCAGAAAGTCTGTTAAATAGAAACAAGATATTAAATATGTGTAATTTATAAAGGTTTGGTTGTCAAGGGTCAACCCTGAATGATTAAAAATAATAAATAATTGAATGCAATATCAATTATATATGAATTATTCAGTAATTTATTTTATTATTTAAAAAAACCTGACCATAAGACTTAAATTTTCTAATTGCAACGAGAACGTTAACATATAGGACTGGAAAGAGAAGTCTTGTTCAGTTGCTTGCCGAGTCCTGTAACTGTCGCTATCTTTCCTATTCGGCTAACAACAGATATTAATATTTGGTTTCTAGAAGATTCACACTATTCAATGTTGAATAGATTGCATGAATTTTCTTTAATGTCTGAGCTCCCCAATAGAGGTAATTAAAAAGAAATAATTTATTGAATTGTGAAACCATCAAGGTTGAAACCTCCCAAACATGAAAGATGAAACCCGCACGAATCAGTATGTGCAGTATTAAGATAAGTGTGTATGTGGCGTAATGGCCTTTAATTCATTTGAGATCCCCGCAACAAATTTGGCATGAATAGAGTTCAGCGACTTGCACAGAAGCAAAAATCAAAAAGGGGTTATGACAGTAATGTTTCTCACTACTCTTCTAATTTTAACCCCATTACTCTCCATTATTCAATTTTAATATCGAATTCTTAATAAATTTTGCAAGAATGCTATTTATTATTTAATAATTTGTCTTTAATACTCTACATTTGTTAAACATATATGCCTAAATGTATATATTTCCTTAAAACATAACGAGTTGCCAATATCTGACAAGATAAGGTGACATAAATAAGTGTGATAAAGAAAACCTTTTAAACAGATATCTTATCAGCTTTCACAGTTCACAAGTAATAATATAATTTTTACATAATCGACTTTTAGTTATTAGAGATGTTACCAAGCCAATAAACATAATAATAATATTAAAAATTTGTCCAAAATTTTTTTTTAAATAGTTAAGATCAAATGAGCTAATGAGATCAAATAGCTAATAATCAAATAAGCCCGTGTAAAACAGGTTATCTGTGAAAATAACAAATTTGGGTATAAATAACATTGTTAATAATTAATAGCCAAATAAAAAATATACTGGCAGAATCAGGACTCGGGCAACCCGGGGCCTCCCCAATATACCGTTGGGGCTCTACTACCTAAGCTGGTCCTGAACGAGAGAGGAACTTCCCAAGTGTCCTAGTTGACAATATAAATAATATTGATATTAATAGTCCTTATCACAGAATTTTATGAGGTCTTCAAAACCTCTCAAAAATAAAAAAAATTAAATGAACAAACAATTGTCCTTCCTTGTTTGGTGCCACGCCTTACAGGTTGTAACATATAATAACCACATTATAAACAATAACCAAACATTAAGTATAACAGAGGAAAACATATTAAAAAAAAAAAATCAATGCAAATTCAAAAACTAAATACAAATATTAACTTCAATAAAATTACCTTAGTAAATGGTCATCTTCGTTTCCAGCATTTTCAAGCATCGAACATCCGAGCATATGCTCAGAAGTTTTTTTCTAAAAAAAAAAAAAAAAAAAACATTATTGAATTTAATAATAACAAGGTCTTCAATACAATCTATGGCACATTGAACATTTTTTGTTTATTTCAACTTTTATAAATCAGACCCCTTTGTATTTTCAACACTTTAGTCTGTTCTGTTGATTGCAAGTCCCCTGCTGTTTGATCTCAAGAAAAATGAAATTTTACAACGGACGTTCCAATTGATGTACAGAAGATACTGCATAAATTAAATAATAAATACATTTGTTATTATTCCAAAATAAATTAACATGAGGAGGGTAGAAGGGTAGTTCAATTACTAAAAGCCAGTTACATCGTCAATATAAAAAGTCTATTTATTTATGATGTTATATTAACTAATAACATAGAAGATTGAAAAATTAAAATAATCTAGAACTTAATAATGTATAAAATTGGGTACATAAGACTAAAATAGTCATTCAAGTCCGTTAAAGATGAGTTATAAATCAATGTTTAATTATTAATAACTATTACAATCGTCAACAAAACAAAATCCGAGGTGAAGTTAAACTAAAGACATTTCAAAGTATATGTACAGGTGGTATAGTGGTGTGTATAGGTGGCCAAACTCCAGACATGGATAATAACTTGAAGTAACTGTGCAACTTTTGAAACTAACAATGACATTCCAAGAGAATGTGGTGAATGCGATTCTAATGAAACTTAAGAAATATCTCCTATTCAGAGAAAACAATTAAATACAGGAATATTTTGAAAAAACAGTAATGTATTAAATAAAAAAAGATTAATTTTTAACCATATTTAAAATAGTAAACATTATTTTTGTTTAAATGTAAGTATTTATAGATAGTATATCATAGATAATAAAAATATTTTGCACTTTAGGTAAGGTAACAAAAGTTTGTCAGACAAGCTACTTCAGTTACTAGTTTTTTAATTAGTTTTTTTTACATAAAGTAATTATTCATTTTCGTTTTACGTGAAATAGAAGGCTACTTCAACCAAAGATAAAACAGCAAGGTGCAGCAAGTAACTAATGACCCTCATGTTTGCTTTAAGTTTACAAACAACTAGTGTTTGTGAATGGTTTGCAAAACAAAAGTTTGACATAATCGCCATGATGAAAAAACAGTCCATTAATCGAAATCTAGACTTGTGCATGTCAGTAATTGGAACAGCTGAGAGAGATGCCGGAGACTTCAGTTACTGGAGAGAATTAATTGTTGATAGATTTTTCAAAGGAGATGTTGTGAGTGTTAGCTGGAGAAGAGAGGTATTTGATGACAGTTTTATGCAGTTTGTGGATGGTCAAACATATTTAATGTGAGGGCCTACCTCTTATTTCTTCATACCTTGTTTTTTTCGCATGCCACTCTACCACCTCATACATAATAATTGCATATTGGCGGAGTCTACAGGAGACTATTGAGTTAGCATTGTATTTGGAGTGTCAGGACATAATACTTCGATGGAGCAAGGCAAGCATTCGGCGGAAAATTAGTGAAGAACTCAAAAAGCAGTATATGTATTAATGTTTTAATTTTATTTATTTTACGTAAACGTTTGGTTGTCAAGGACCCTCCTGTGATATCATAACTTATAAGTTAAATTTTAAAAAATTTGTAACACTATAAGTATACATAAATCATTTATTTTCATCTAAACCAACCCTTAATAAGAAAATAACTTTAGTTAATTATAAATCATAATAGTAATACAAAAAAGATCAATAAAAGCGGCACTACAAGGATGGAAGAAAATAAGGCAGCTCCTCAATGGTTAGGCATTTAAATGTCAGGACTGAAAGGGCAACAAAGCTTATTTTAAATGCTAAATGGCAACTAGCTACTTGAGCAGTTAGCAGGAAAAGTTAACTAATTACAAATCAATAACAACTTATTTTATAGAATACACTTTTTAGATTGGAAAAATACTAATGGCAACAGATTGTAACGTTAGGCATAGATATAAAAACAGCAAATTCTCAAAATCTTTAAAAGACTATTCCAAAAATATATCAATAAATTAAACAGATTCAACAGAGAAATAATTTATTTATAAAACAATGACAGAATTTCCTATTGCCAGTCCAATTTGATAATATCATGATAAACACTAATAATTATTCTATTCCACGAAAATTAATATTTTGTCTAAACGTCTCACACAGAAATCAAACATCATATTGGATGAGTTTTTTTTTCAAAAGTAGCCTGCGTTAGTGGTTTTCTCAATGCTACTAAAATTAAAAGTAAGTCACTACAAGATGAGCGGCATCTTATTGTAGTACCTTGTACAGCTTAATAGGTGCCCTTATGAGCTGTCAAAAGATAAATATCGAATATAGACTCAAAGAATAAAACTAAAAAGAATCAGGCTTAATAATGACTCATCGCAATAGTGAGTATCTTACTGATTTAGTTCTAGGGTAACATAATACTGTATTAGACGAAATTTGGCATATTATTTTGTTTAAATGGATCGATCTATGAATAAATTAACTGGAATGATTGCTAACCTTTTTTTTCTTCTTTGGTGACGAATTCACTTTGTTTTACTACTACTCTTTCTAGAATTATATATTTTTTGTTAGCCATAATTGAGTTTATTATTTTTTTTATTATTACTCAAACAGGGCATAATCCCAGAATATATATATTTTTTTTTTATTATATTCATTGTATAACAATTAAAAGCTTGTCAACTTGTTAACCTTACTATTTAAAAGAAAATTTAGATTAAGTAAGATTTAGTCAATTGAAATGTTAAAACAAACACATCATAAAATAATGTCATCATAAATTAATAGCATAGGCAATACTGACTTCTTAAGAAAACTATGTTAAAATATGATTATAAGAAAATAGTTAGCAGATTAAGGAAGTGAAGAGAATGATGATGTAAGGCCCTCAATATGTATCAGCCCTATGAGACCACTGCCACAATGGCATTATCAATAGCTAGTCATTTGCTTTCATTTCATTGCGGAATAACATCAGTGCGCAAGTTCAATTAGAATTAATCAAAACAAAAGTATGAGTCATCAAGTTACAAAATGGCCTAATGAAACAAAACCATCCATTCAATTCACATACATTGTACACTTTGTTAAACTCTCATGAACTTGCATACCTTTCGAAACATTTTCATTTTAAATTACAGAATTAAACAGATCTCACACCCGGCTCAATTCATAATATACTATACATTGGTTATGTTTACTGGTATGTCCCTATATGGGACATGATCCCAGAATAACTTTTTTTATTTTAAAATGCTAAATTAAAATTGCCTTCACCCTATCCACTCCACAACATAACATAAATATCATGAATTATACTACCACAAACAGTATTCTATATTTTTACATCACAACGAAATGTGATCAGATTAACGGTTCCAGAATATTAAAATAATACAATTAACAGCCAATGATATCAGTACTCACCAATCTTTTTTCTCTTGCAGACTCATGAGCAGCGTTTGGGTTCGCTAGTTTCTTTCCGGCATTCAGACAGACCGATTTTATAAATTCCACCCTCCTCTCTGCATCTTGTAGGTCGTCTGAGAGGGCTTCGGTTTTTCCAGCTCTGCACAAAAACAGCACAATAAAACACTGGCAACAACACAATTTATCATACTACAGTATAATTTTCACTGAACACTAATACAATAACATTCACTTTGAACAAAAAACACAGTAGCTAAAAGAAATAAGAGTAAGGACTCGCTCCGTAGACCGCTAAACATACTAAATACAAATGAAACAGTTGGAAATGTATTAAGTAGAGTAAATGTATTCTGGAAAATGATATATAACAGTTGTATAGTTATTGGTGAATGTTAACTAACCTGGAAAAGGTCTGATCTGCCAGTTGTTTGACTCTGAAAAACTGCTTCTTCATCTTGGCTGAAAGAGAGAACTATCGACACATCCTCCTTCTTTGCCTGTCGGATTTTAGCGAGTGGTCCGGCTTTGATAGGGTATCGTCACTCTGAGTGTCATTTATTAGCATAACAACTAAACCACCACACCCAAGGTTAGGAATCAAAGGGTTCAATTCATACGGCCTGTCTACCCTGTGTCTCCTGCTATACACTATGGCCCGACTGTCTTCACCCTGTCCACTTCACGACTCAAAGTGAATATCAGCGGAGAAATAAAAGGATCAGGCGAGTCAGAAATATAATTAACCTGACGTTCAGTTGTGACTGGGCTGCAGCAAGGCTTCCACCCTCCATCTCATATCACTTTCGACATATCAAAACAATTTCACAATCTCAAGTCCGATCTCCTTTTTTTCACTTCATTTATAAACTAATTTCCTCCATTTGAGGGTATTTTCTAATTAGAAAAATTAAACATTGATAAAAATTCAGTGACTGTAAATAAACCGCGGCTGTTTAAGCTTTAAGCGGCCCCCCCCTTAATCTTAAATACAAGCAGTTTTCTTCAGTGTTATAAACACATTTTTTTCTATTACATCATTCACCTTTTGATTCCTACTAAAACACAGTACTTTATAGTACTCAGTACAAAATAAATTCAGTTTTAATTAATTTTTTTTTTTTCAAAAACCTACGATTCTTCATTCATTCTAATCTACATGATTTATCATTCATGAAAATAAAAAAAATATTCGTTTACGGCTCTGTAAACTCAATTTCAACGGAATAATTAACATTTAAATATAAATATCATATTTTAACTTCAATAATTCACCAAGAGAACTATCTATGGTGGTAATATTATCAACTCGTTATAACTTATGTTTATTATACTCGTTATATTATGGCTATACATATAGATACAAGATAGAATAATCTAAACCTGGAGTTTCGATGGAAAAATAGAGTGTTTCTAGAATATGCAATCACACCAAAGGAGGTGTATATTATTTATTATTATTATTATTATATTATTAGATAAAAAAAAGTGGGAAACTAAATGCCGAAGAAAAGTGGAATTGTGGTAGAACAACTGCTTAACGGGTTGCCTAAGATACAAACGGATTTATGTTATCTCCAGGCGTTCCACCACTCTCTGGTATTATTATTACATTTAACAATTCTAGACCTGATTTTATTATGAATATATTCAACATTACACATTCCTAACGTGATAAATGTACTCTGCTGTCACTTAAAGGTTATCAACCGCCCAAAGATGTCATCACTAAACCTAAACAGTTGATAGTATCAAAAAACTATTCAATGTGTGTAAACTTTTATCATATTTGTAATAAATTTTTGTTTTATATAAATAAAAATCGTCTCTTCCTCGTTTTAATATTTTCAAGTCCCTTCAAACAAATTTCGCATCGGGAACCCACAGGGCTAAATACAGGTCAAGTTAGTATTCCAGCCAGATCAGGTCTCGTCTTTTGTCATCTTCAGACCCCATGCGATGCATTTTTGGTTTAAAAAGACCTCAAGATGTTCTTTTCTGAATGTACTTTACTACTACTTCGTCAATTGAACAATTTTCACTGAAATCTTTGAATCTATTACTACTTTGTATGATGGTGAATTAGTGCCCAAGAAACTACTCCACAGGCTGACGACATATCGTTATTAATATTGAGTGATTTTAATCAGTATAATAAGTTTCCGAGGTTCAGGTGGCACTCAATTCCACAGCAACTTAACTGTTTTTTCTGTTAACTTAACTGTAGGTAAGTTTTGGGTTGCTGCTTTGGATCGGTTGGTCCTGGCTAAACTTGGCTCATGGATATCGATTACCTTGATTTATGAACTTTTGTAGAATCCTTGGGATGCAACGTTAGAGGAGGGGGAGGGGTCGGAACATTCTAAAAAACGAAAGCATATGAAACTAAGTAAACCGAGTTTTGGGTATGGTAGGGGTCTAGAATACCTACCGGGCCATCTTGAATACCATAAAAAGAAGTAAAGAACTGACTAAGAAAAAGATACAAATATCCAACTAAGATATTAATAGTAAATTTACTCAGAAATAGATAGTATTGGAAGGAAAATAAATGTGTTAAGACAACTAAAACCAAAATCCATTGCACAGAGTCAAAAATGAGTTTATTTAAAGAACTGAAACGATTGTAGTAACTCCAGAACGCCACGTACGAAGAATTTAGCATAGATATTTCCAATAGTTGCGATTATTCAATTTCCGGTCAAAACTTCCGTGACCACGCGACATGGTCTGACCTATCTCTTGAGTTTGATTTTGTTGGGCCTCTTTAGTTCAATTTATACCTAAAATACATTGCATAGATTCTCAAAGAGTTTTTCCCCCTAATCTGGATGAAATACTTCACCCCAATTTAAACCTAGTGGTTCACTGTGAAATCTGAACAATGTCGTTGAGTATGAAGTGTTAAAACGTGACAAAGACGATTTCAATATAAAGTAGATATCCCCCCATAGATCAAAATAAACCAGAGCCACCATAATATTGAACAAAGAAAACGGAAAATGAATGAAAAGTATATCTAGAAGGCCATGGTGAAGACAGTGCTGCCAACGTGAGCAGTCACTAAGCAGGATGTGCACCACTTATCCCATCGCCTCAATCTGCTCCAATCGCTAATTATATCTCGTGTCCTCCATGGTCCAGCTCTTCACCATATTTACTATCATCCCAAAGAAAATTCACTTGTCAGCACAGGCAAAGAATAATATGTATTATGCTTTTATTTAAGCAATTGGCATGGCTGATAAAAGATAACCTCATTGTGGCTAATGGAGTACCAACTCCTTTTTGACAAATGGCTATTTTTAAGCAACAGAGTGTGGGCATTATCATTTATCTTGGCGTTCACCTTCCCGGTAGAATTATTTGTTCTCCCTCCCGTAGCAAGTTAACTCCTGATTCAGAAAACTTCATGTGTTAGTGAGGGAATAAGGTCGTTTTCCTATATACTCTCATTTACACAACCTACTCATTTCACTGCAGCCTTCATAAAATCAATTTTAAATAATTTAAGTTTGATATTTGAATCCATAAGCCAAACAGGGATTGAGAAGATGAATTTATTAAAATACCTGTTTAGTTTTACGAAAGAGTTAGATTTTTATCAAATTTATTAGTGGAGAACGTTTTAACCTACTACATGTGTCTGTATCAGGACCTGAACGAGAAAAGAATAATAGATGTAAAAGAAAAGTGATAATCATAATTAACAAACGTTAGGTGCTCAAACAGGTATAAGTCTACAATGAAATAATATAAAGTTGATAGAAACGAGTTAAAAGTCATATAAACAATGGTAAAACAGTAAGAATGTAATAAAGTATAAGATACAGATGTTGATACATCTCTTTCATCAACCTAAGCCGTTATCCCAATAAATTCATCCATTCAGTTAAATATTCACAGCTTACTATGAACTCTCAGAAGGAATGGCAATATTTGTATTTTCCACAAGCGACTCTTTATGCCGCATTTGTACTAAGGAGGTGATCACCAACCACAAAGTTTCTTCTTAGAACCAGTCTTCACTGGTCGGCTCTTCAGCCAATCGTCAGCTATATAATTACCATAACAGTACCTATAATTGTTAATATCACCATTTTATTTCAATTTATTGCACTAGTACTTTATAGCATTTAAACAGACATCAGGGTCCACTGGAATGCATATATGTTATATATGGAAAAGAAGCAATATTAATTTCCAAATATTCGTTGATCATACAATTGGCCCTTCACACATTTAAGCTACAATACCTACACACTCCAGAACGCTCTTCACTCCGAACAAAGCATTTTTTTGGATAAATTTATGGTTTCATCAAGGTTTTAAGACTTCTCTTTTCCCTGATTTAAGCTAATATTTCTGTGGTATCACATACAGTATTACTGCAGCTATGTCTTCACGTATTTTATTAATTTATTTGTTTTAGGTGCAGTGAGGTATCTGTTTATTATAGTCATTTTCCAATAAAAAAAAAAAAAAAAAATTGCATTCGATTGCCCAACTTATAGTAAGAACATAAAACATTTCAATAATCGACTTTTTTTTTTTTAAATTGTAAATACAGTAAATATTAAATAAAAATTCTTACTAATTTAAAGATGTTAACAAATAAATAATATGCTGCTTTTTCCCTATCATTTTTGTTTTAAACTTCAAAATCAGATTATCCAGAGCACACCCAAAATTATCAGGGCTCCACTGTATTTTTTAATTTGCAATTCTTTTTATGGTTTTCATCATTTAAGGGGGCAATTTCTAACTCATTCACTATCATATTTAACGCAGGTTATTTGACCATTATTTTAACATATCTCTTCTCTAGAACTAATGCCTTACATTAATATAATTTTATTAATAATTATCAGACAAAGACTAAATTACTGGCATGATTGGGATTTGAACCCGGGACCTGCACAGTATTCAGTCGGAGGCTGTACAACTGAGCTATGAGTGTGACAACCTTTCAAATATGAATGCTCTTTGGTCAAACCCTCACTGAGACTGTACTGTACCCTATGGGGGCACTAAGGCAGACATCGGGTGACTGAAATTAAATTTCCGAGAGCTAGTCAGCCTATGTTAAGACACAACATGAAAATATTATAAATCTTTCAATATATCATTTTTAAATAAGAAACTTAGTCTTTTATCATATCGATTCCAGCAAAGACAATAGTTTAAGCAGTAAAAAGCACTAGTGGTTTAAAATAAAAGTACAATTGGAAGGCAATTCAATTTCTTTTGAGTCAGTATAATTCATAATACCTATTAGGCCAAGTTTATAAGGATTTAAATAGCAGTAATAAGATTTTTATTTAAAGATGATTTTATTAGATTAGTTCTGATTAATATACAGTAATAAGGTAGCACAATAGTGTAACAATAACAGAAAATGAAATATAATGATACAGTTCATGCACATACATATAATATCAGACGAGTTCTACCACTAATGGTAAAATAAGTAGTCACACATAATCAGAAACATAAAATATAAAAGTACAGAGTAAATTATTATTATCATTCAGGCATTGTAAACAACATGTTATACACAATAAGACTAGTGACAAATTGGTTAATAATACTCTTACAAAAATTTATATTTAACGTATCCAAATGTAACGTTACTATCTAATCTGACTTACCATCACGACAACTCGGCCAGTAACAGTAAGCCGGCTAAGTACTTAAATACCTATACATATTTTCAAACCAAAATAACAATAAAAATGTGTTATAGTCTACAGTTCCTGGTTTCAGCTTCTTCTCCTGGGCCATTTAAATCTATTAGTGTTCCACTATTATAATATAAAAATATGTTTTGTTTTGCATTTATTTACGCCTTTATATAATTTTATTTAGGGCTGAAAAGTGAACTTTCTAAATCTATTAATGGAAACACAATAAATTCACTTTCTATCTAGAGATTTAAACCCAGAATATGACAAAGCATTTACTATGGTAACTATCCACTGCACCATAGGTGACAGCTCAAGTAGTATATTTATTCTGAAACTGTGATTTCCTTTGATTAATTATTCGACAACAGTGTACAAAAGTTGCTCAAAAGTGCAAGTAAAAAAAAAACTTTGTTCTGTACATTCGATGAGATGTTTCCACAATATATTAGAAATTCCACTGGTTAACTCAAAAAAAAACTTAAGCTTTTATGGGAACACTGAAACATTTTAATGGAAAACTATTATTCTTAGAGCCCACAAAAATCAACAATCAAAATATATTAAAAATATTGAAACATTTCTTTTAAGTAATCTGAAAATAGGTTTTATGTTAGTTCAATCTTAGTTTTTTTTCTTTCAGTCTTCTTAACTCTATCAAAACCATCATGCTTCCGGTGACCAGATATGAAGTATACCAAATTGAAATCTTAAAAAACAACTTCTAATATAATTTCATTTTAAAGATCTGGAACTAAATGATTCTCCAGTTAACAGTGAAAGCTCATTCTGACCACTTTTTTTTTTTAACTGATACTTAATTCATCCCTACCAAATTCAACTCAAAAAGTCACTAGACAAAGGAACTACCATTTTTTAGAATGTGTTACATCTAACTCATTTATATTTATAAATCTTCAATCATTATCACAAAACATATATGAAGTTATTTTTGTGTTATCGGCCTGTTGATACCATACTCATTTCAGTACAACCATTAATAAGAAAAAGCCACATTAAGTAAATATTCAAAGGTATCAGTAATTATAAAATAGTCTAATTTTGTTGTGGTATGTAGATTCCGCTATTGCTAATAATTATCAGTCAAAGAAAAAACATAATGTCCGATTCCAGGAACTCCCAAATAACTTGTCAGGAGGTCACAGGGGTTTGATTGCCAAAATATTTTTACTTATGATATTAACTATTATTAAGTATCAGTAATTATTTTAGGCACTAGTTCAATATGGGCCCTCATTTAACAAATACCTGAACAGTTAGCTCTGTCATGACCTAAAGCCTATATTACACTGTGGTTTCTATTAGAAAATATTTAATTTAATTTTATTTAGTAAATATGTAATATTTAAAGAATTCATTTTAATGGATAATCATTCATGGAAAGCTTAGGCTTTGGGGTCTAGACTATTTTGTGTAGGAGTTTGAAATATGTGCCATATATAATAGATAAAATAGATGGACCATTTCTGACTTATTGCAATTCAGCAATTTTTTTAAATAGGTTTTATTTATTGTTTTTATCATATGACTTTTCATTTTAGCAACTGAAGATGACAGCTTAGAGCTGTTTGAGAAGTTTTTTGGTGAATGAACAATATTATGGAGAGACAAAAGATGTTATGTGATTGTATCCTTTCACAACCGGCACCAGCCACATAAAGCTAAGATCATTTTGAAAATTCCAGTAAGAATCTAAGCACCCGGGATATTGAACATGTTAGTACTGACATTAGTTTGATCCGTGAGGTAGAAAATGTTTGAGCTACATGCAATTATAATGAAGTATTCTTGAAATTAAATCTCAACACACATACATTTAATGCAACTAACATCTGTTAGTTTGATTCATTCCTTTTAAATATGAATAAAATAGAGTAATAATTTGCCCAATTTTATCAGGAATTGCAAATGTGGCTATAATGGTGTTATAAGCCCTTTTTACCTAACCCTGTGGGGGTTAGTCCAACAAAAATTTGAAACCAGAGGTAGTCGGTAAATTGGCGCAAAAGATCTGATTATACTGTGAGAAGAAATAATAAATTAGGATTAACATCAGGCAATAAAATACAGCTTATATTCATTCCATTGCCAAATATACATAAATGCATATTTATAATAATTTCACTAAGTGAAAGATTAATTGATGTAAAAAAAAAAAATTCATCACAGTAGATCGTAAACATGACTCTTGAAATCACAGCTAATTATTTAACTAGGCCAATATCTAATTACCAACCATCAGCCTATTTGTAATTTTTGTTTACAATGATCGACAAATATTTTTAATTTGAATACAGTTTTACTTCACTTCATATATAATATGTTTAAAGAGGATCAAACTAAGGGCATAAATGAAAAAAAAAAAAAAAATATGATTATGTTGTTATGTTAACAACAAAAATTAACAATATAGCACCACATTGAAGTAGTTTTTAAATCTACGCACAGATAATTTCATATCTGATCAGTGTCTACTTTGATAGTTATTTTTACTTCAATATTTAGTTCATATAATGCACATAAAAAAAATCAGAAACAAAATTAATTTTTAACAGTAAAAATATTGATTTCGAAAACATCCCAAGTGGTAGCTAAAAATCAGAAACAAACATATTTTGAAAGTAAGAAATTATATTGATAATTTAAAATTCTATTGCAATTCAAAAATATCACAAGAAATAATATATATAAAAATACATTATACATTTAAGTAGTTAAAAAAAAATATATCGAGTAATGTGTCGCTATATAAAAATCTATATACTTACATTTTTTAGGAAGATCCTTTACATGAAAATACTTGTGTTTAAAATTAAGCTTTATAGGTACAAAATTATCACAGATAATAAAGTTCTTAAAGAAGAATATAACCTGATCATGTTTTAGTTGTGTGTTCCAAAAGAGCATTTATGACAGATATATAAACTGATTCTTTGGCCTCATCCATAGCTGTTTTGTTCCTATTGTTCCTGCAGCTCAAGTTTGGTCCATACTCAAGAAGTTTCTTTACTATATTTAAGTTTGATGTTTGACATGCGTAATGCAGGGCAGTATTCCCCTGTACATCTTGCAACTTTATGTCACACCGGTTGGTTTCTAACAGTGATTGTACCACGGGGAAATGTTGCTTCTGGCATGCTAAATGCAATGGTGTCAGTTTCATTTGTCTTGTCTGAACGTTGATGAATGCACCTGCGTCGATCAGAAGACAGACCAGTTCATTTCTACCATTGAAAGAAGCAACATGGAGTGGCGTGGTCCCATCTGAATTGCAGACATTGATGTTGAGGGGTTGATCCACCTTCCCATCACCGAATGGACTGTCATTGCTGGCCTGGCTCCTACAGGAACATAATGGATGACAAGACTTATGGGCTCTGTTCCGCGAGTTAGACTCAATGCCTAAATAGAAGCAGGCCAACCTAGTATCTCCGAATGTGATTGCACGTAATGCCCTTTCCACTTGTTTTATCTCATCAGTAGATTTTGGAATCACTCCATGGTATTCTTGCCTCTTAAGGTTGCTGTTATCAACATTATTGTCTACAAAGTCTAGGTCTGTTTTAGAAGCTGCAGCGACCAGGACTTCTTTTGTAATTTTATCATTGGAGCTAGATATGTTGAGCTTTTTCATAATGGAAATACCTAACATCGAAGAAATATCCATATTGTGTGCATTGTCAATCGGTGTTAACTTACGTTTATTCTCAATTGCAGCTTCCGCTCCATTATCAAGGAGTAAAAATACTATTGCTTCATATCCCCATCTTGCAGCATTATGTAATGGAGTGTCACCTTGATTGTTGGCAAAATTAATATTATAAGGTGAATTCATGTATTCTGCATAACAGAGCAAAGCCTTAACACAAGTTTCATGACCGTTATTGGCAGCTAAGTGAAGAGGAATATTACCTTCATTATCTGCTTGGTCAATTTTAGCATTGGACTGAAGCAATAATAAGACTATGTTTTGATTGCCACGTGCTGAGGCATAATGAAGCGGAGTAGAACCTTTGTAATCGGATTTGTTAGGGTCGGCTTCATATTTTAGAATAACATCGACGACCTTTGGTTGCCCATAAATAGCAGCAATGTGGAGAACAGTGAGACCTCTGTCATCGCAAGAGTTCACTGTTGGGACCATCTTGCACAGGTAAAAACTCATTTTACGCTCACAGTTATCGCAAGAACACAAAGGATGACACAGATTCAAACTGTCCAAGCTCCCGAATTTTAAGGAATTTTTATTGTTATTTAAAACTATTTCTAACTGTTCATGATCTCCTACTTTAGCCATTTCAAACAACTTAGACAAAGGTGTCATTCCTAAGTTTTTTTTCATGTTTATTAAGTCTTCATCACTATCTTTCTCCATATTGTAATCTATCTGACTCTCTGGCTCGGAAGGACCAATGACGATTCCACTCCTGATATGCTCTATCACAGCTTCAAGTGATGTTACTAAGTAGCTATGCTGATTGCTATGAGAGTCATTAGAAGAAAAACTAAATTCTTTAATATATGTCAAATGTGCGAGCCAGTTGGGCAAACCGGATTTCAAAACTAAAAATACCAACAGCGGTATAAGCTCATCTGTAGCTACAACATTACTTTTACAGTTAGGTGAATCCAGATTGGATATAGCCGAAATGGCTCTTTTTATACAGCCAACTTTACCTAATACTGTACTATAACCTTCCACTTTCACCAGTTCCCTGCGGGCCTTAGGTATGACTTCTTGAAATTCGTGATTTATATCCAAGTCTCGGAGTTGTATATCTGCCAAGTTCCTAACGATCTTATTAAAGCTTGCATCTTCGGCAGCTGTGCATCTGGTTATACCTTTAATTAACTTCTGGTAAACTCCGTGAAGTACATAAGATTCTACGCTGACTTTAACGTTGTCAAGTAAATGACGGTTGACAGTAGTCTTCTCTCTAAGCCTCGCATCTCTAAGAGCAGCCTGTAAGCATTGGGTGTATAACGCTCCAACTAAATCTTTCTGAGACTGGAGCGGTTCTGTTTCTAGGCTATTGTTACTGTCTAAGAATAGGCTTATATGGTCATCCATGTTTACAAGAACCTCTTTGCTACTTTCAGTCCAGAGCAAATCGACACAATCCCTCAAAGAATTGACATTAATAATACCTGATTCCGCTTTGTAGCAGTCTGGGGACTGGCACATGGGTGTTTCAATGCATAGCACTTTGTATTTAAGCATATCCTCTGTGTAGTATGTCTCTTCGAAGAGGATGTGTACACTGAAAGGCACTGCTAGTTCCGAGCTCTCGACGGAAATGACTCGGTTAGATACCCTCACATCCTTGTCATCTAGGGTCCTGAAATGAGTCTCCGGCAGCTCGAAGCTTGGTATCAAGACGTGACTGAAGAACTCGCTGTAGGACAGAGCAAACTTTGGCATGGAGCCAGCCCTGGGGACGCATATGACCCAGCCCTCCACGACGGCCTTCTCGAACAGGGGAGCATAGTCGGTGCGCAAAGTCTGGAAGAAGACGTTCTCATCTAGGTCTTCGTCGTAGGAGGACTCCATACCGAGTAAGGGAGGAGGACCCGGCGGCAGACAATTGTCAAATGTACTGGTTACATAACTGTCTTGATCCTCCACTTCCTTACATCGGCTGCCTGCAGGGCGCTCTGCTGTCGGGCCAAATCAGCTGTTGTGGGTAGATGTTGGCGCCAACCGTACGGAATGGAATGTCGAAAATTATACAGAAAATTGAAGCAATTTTATTCACTGAACGAAAGCCCGGATTAATCTGGAACAAACTGGACGTAAATGGTACCAGACTGTTAAGTACTAGGACGTAATTTTCGAAAAAATATTAACCGTTACGCCCAAGTAAATTCTATGAGAGCAAACGGCAAGACTGCCACCTCATTGCTGTGTCCAATTGTTTTGCAAAACATCTAAAGTTTCGAATAAATATAAAGCAATAGTTAATAAAATGCTTGCCTGGTCTCTATGCATATAACCAATGCACCACCACCCTGGAATACCTGTACTACTACAAACCCTTAAACTGGAGAATAAATTCTAAGAATTCTAGGGGTACTTTCACCTCCCGACTTTATTTATAATAAGTACACATATAGTAAAAGAAAACACTCAAAGATTTTGAAAATTGTTATAAATTTATACTACAACTAAGTCCATTACATTGATTGAACTTTTAGTTGTTAAGTATTTATTTATTGGCCATAAACCACATAAGCAAATATAAAAGTTATGTGCATTTAAATTTTTAATCAAATAAATACAATTGCAAAATAATACAAATAGGTGGGTTCACAATTTGATAATGTTTTGAAAATCATTAATTGTATTATTATTATTATGGTAACATTTTAATTAATTAACAATCTCATTAAAACCTATTAATGTATGTACATTGTACCAATGCTCTCCACATCAATGTTAATTATAGCACTGAGTATGGCTGTTAGTCAGTCAAAAACTCTTTTCCAAGTAGACAACTTTGTGGAGTGACAAGACATATTTTTCTTTAAAATTAACATTAATTTATTAAATTAAAGTTTTAGCATTAATTCATAAATTGACAGACCTTGAAATCAAAAAAAAATTTTTTTAGTTTTAGTAGTTAGTTCATTAATTTAGTTTATTCTAGCTAAACATAAACTAAGTGTTTTTTTAATTCACTATTTATTTTTTTACTCACTAAAATTTAACAATTATTTCTTAATTTGAGGAGCTAGCTTTTAATTTATTAATAAATTAAGATTTTTTAAAATACTATAGATATTTTCCTAACATTCTGAAGAATTTAAATTATGAATTTCTATTTTTAACTATAGGGTAATTTGTTTGTGATATTGTTCTGTTCTACTAATTTTGTTGAAAATAATAATGATGTCACTAGCAATTTTTGTTAAAAGAAATGACTATGACAATGCTATTGATATCCTTATCATTAGTGGAATTTAATTCTAAGGAAACTGTTTTATTTTTAGTTTTAGTTTAAAACTTAATCTACTCTCTTTAATCCAATTTTAGTTTTTGAAATTCAGCTGATTTAGCTTAATCTTAATCTCAATTTCAATTAAAATAAAAATTTTATCCCAATATTAAGTTTTATACTTTTCTCAAACACATACTGACATCGGTCAAGTTTGCTTGTGATATTTTGACCAGTTAAGAGCCCTTAGCACACATGTAGCCACACTTATCTATAATTACTACAAATAAATTAATGTTAATATCTGTACCTCGGAGGGATACAACACTATGTCCATTTTCATAACTTTACAGGAGAGGAGTTTTAAACTTTTTTTCAACATTGGCACAGCTATTTATTGAGATGTTGAAACAATATTTTACCAGAACATTCTATTTATTGTTATTTACATCTCAATAAATAGCTGTGCCAATAACACTTTTTGTTGAAAAAAAGTTTAAAACTCCTCTCCTGTAAAGTTATGAAAATGGAAATAGTGTTGTATCCCTCCGAGGTACAGATATATACTAAAAAATAATTAGAATACATTTTAATAAGACCTTAATTTTTATTTATAATGATAGTTTAAATCACTACTTGTAATTATAATTTGAAAACACAAAAAAAAAATTTTATATTTTTAATCAGGATGTCAAGAGATTGAATTTGAAACCTTATAAAAATATTTGTTTTTGTAAGGACAAATAATTTATTAATGACTCTTTGATTTATTATGGAGATGCTACAACTTCCAAGTTCCAAAATACCGCAACAGCCAGTCAGACACAGGTGAAAACAGGGGTTTCTAATTTTGAAAAAAAAACAAAAAACATAACCTTAAAAATGTTCAGAGTAATAATCCTAGGATGAACTAGTGATTGATATAAGGTATAACTGACGTAGAGATAAAGTACTTGTTGGTTGAAATTTAACTTAGCTGAAAATAAATTTCTGACTATCGTACTTTGTGTCAACTTTGCTCCAGCATCTTCACCTAACTGGTTAGAACACAATTCCTAATATCTTTTACTCAATGGATTTAGCAGTGATGATCCACGGATCTTAAATATAATTCTAAAATATAACCATTAAATCCTGAAATATACTATTAATATTAAGATATATTCATCAATTCCCTCTTTGATACCATAAGGTTATAGTTTTCTTTAAAATATTAACCACAAACAAAAACATAATAATCGAAAAACAATACACTAAAATTTTGTAAACTAATAATAACTTAGGGTTTAAATGAGCACCTTCGATAATTGAAAAAGTATTAAATTCAATAATGAGTTTGGCACCAATACAAAAGCAGTCAATCTCGTTATACTGGGCAATGGGCAATATTGGGGCCATAAATAAATGTTTGAAACATATCATTTCAGTCCTGATCTTCGAAAAGCCCTTTTTACCTTCTCCAGGCTGCACTACTGATGAATGCTTGCCTCTCTAGCCTACCTGTAAGATTGTGTTTTTAAAATCAAAATAGCTATTTTTGGCTTCTACCAGCTGTTCATAAGACAGCCAGCCTCTCTTCACCATACCACAGATCATTTCCACTCGTTTTCATATCCTTATTTAATCAAACATATTTCTGTTTATGGGTACAAATCAAATAAAATCAACTATATCTTTAATTGATAATTGACTATAAATATTCTATTGCAATGTAAATAAATATAATAAATGAATCTTACCTCATGAACACATTACAACTGGTAAGCATCAGGGAAAAATGGCAGGAGTTATAGTTGATCCTGTATTCCGAAGCACTAATTAATTGCAGCACCATGTAAAGATAAAACTAGTGATTTGTTAAATATATGTGGAAAAGTTTGTTTGTCAATTAAAATTGTTTATCAGGATTTGTATATTTGTGTTTGCCATTCACATGGCAATATAAATGTTTATTGGTTTGAAATAACCCAAACACTATTTAAATTTTATTTTTACTTAAAAAATCTCATTACCAATATTTTCGATAAAGTGTATGATATTATGACATCACATGTCATACTCTGCATATTTATGGAAATGAAAAGAAATTACAACACTAGTTTAATTGAAGATTGATTATTTGTATACGATCGATTGTGTACAAATGAGATTATCATCACTGCAACTACTTTTGTCAAAGCTGCTTATTACAAAATATAAAAATAAAATTGCAACTCTCTTCATGTATTCTAAAGAGTAAAGAAATCTGTCAAGCGTACCATCAACTGAGAACTCGTTGCTTTGCAAAATGGGGTTGTATGATAAACAGTTGTTTGAGTCTAGATCTTACTTAACCTACTCCACCTACAACATACCTCATTTAATATTGCTTAATACAATTACAATTTTTTCAACATAATTGTTAATATGACTCATAAATTTAAAATAGCCTCTTCTACGTTACATTTTTAGCTCTTCCTTTTCAAAAATTGCATAGTGAGTAAATTTCCACATTGATAAAAAAATGTGGCAGTTTTGTATGGTTATGTAAAACTTTTCTTCATACAGCATTGTGATTGTTTTAATTTAAAAATAAGTTTAAACAACTGCAACAACAAATACTATATTAGTGGGTGGACCTGAAGGCGAAAAATGGCTTTCGCCATTTTTTTTTTTTTTTGCTTTGATTTTCTATTTCATTGTATTTTGTTTCCTTATTTCTCTTGGTTTAATAATTTAAAAAATATAAATGATTCTATAATTTCATCATTTTATATAAATAAAATTGTGTGGTTACTGTTAGGACAGCCTACCTACGTTTTAGCTCTTAATGGCATAATGCCTAAAAATTAAATAAATAATTCAATTTCACAAGTCATGGTATAGTGGTTAAATAAAAACAAAAGGGAATAGTAGACATTTTCTAATTTATTAATTTACATTTCTACTTTGCTAAATTGCGATACTTACATACATGTCAAATATACAATAGAGCAACTCCCTACTTTCACTACAAATACATCTCCAACTCAAAATGCAACTCCAGTCTTATAGAATATAACTTCTAAGTTGATACAAAATATCAGGCATGTTCATATATATATATATTAAGTATTGTAATTTACACGGGTACAATCACTTATGCACAATTATACATTTATACAAAATCTAACGGTTATTTGTTAAATATCTATAACAAAATTTTAAATCCTACATCTAGGAATTCATTTATATGTGATGGAGTAAATTTTATTTCTTTTCTTTCTTTTTTTTTTTTTTTTTATAAAAACCAACTTTATGTATAAGTATATATATATTTATTTATCTTTTTATCCCTTACAATTATCACAATAAATAGAAAACTTTTATTTTAATGCATCTTTTAAATGAAAATTGAATAAGAAAAAATTTGTGGACAATTTTGAAACCTGATAAAGCTTCAACTGTACTTAGCTCCAAATTGTAATGCCAACATAATACATAAATGATACCCTTTTTTTTTATTTACACAACAAAAATAAATACATGTCATATTTTACAAACATCATATGCGCCAAACAAAATTCATGGTCAACAATAAGAAAGGACCTCTGTATGTTAAACATAAATGAATCAAGTTTTAAGATTGTGATGTACAATGACGATGTCTGTTAGCAATATAACAAACAAACATATAAATAAATTAGATGTTTCATCCATAAACTGTAATCCCTATACACACAATTTATCAACAAAACTTATAAATATTTGTTAAGAGAAATAACAACATAAAAGTGAGTAAGAAATAAACCGATCTTTTCAAGTATGAGGTACTTGCCAAAAATATTATAGATAAAATAATAATCAATTAATTGTACTCAACTATACAGACGTCTTTGTTAATTTAGAACTAACACTAATTTATCCAAAATACAGACATAATTATTTTGTCTCATGTATTTCGTAGTAATTTAAATAATAACAAATGGTGTAGACACCTTGCGAACAAAGAATATATTAACAGGGTTACAAATATGGTTCAGTATTTAGAGTTAAAAAATTTGTGTTATTGAATCATCAGCCAGCTTTGATGACCAATGTGATGTGAGACATGGACGGCTCTACGTTCCGTTGTTGTTTATACATAAACGATTTGCTAAGCTACCCGTGGACCTATTTCGTTTCCGTTTCACTATTTACACAAATCTACAACTGATTCAGCAGCATCTCTACACAGAGTCCTAGAATACTCTTTCCTAGTAAAATCAAAATATCCGTTTTAATTTCTTATAAATGTAAGAAAATTCCAAGCAACTGGCTTCTTTAGTATTGGCCGGCATATGTTTAGCATTCGATTCAGTCCTATTTATCACTATTTTTTAAGAAAAATTATCGGAATACCAAAATAAATAACATTTTTAACAAAACTCATTTTTCAAAATTTATTTTTTCAGTGTATCCTGAGCAAGTTATGCATTATGGAGGCAATGCATTACAAAGGCTTACAAATCAAAAGTGACACAATTCAAATTGTTTACCAGCGGAGTCAACTTCCAAAGAAAATAATTTATTTTCTGTTACAGGGATATTTACTTAACATGCGACAGTGCATCAATGATGCTCCGTACATAATGAAATATAATCTCATCGAGTCTAAGTTAATAAAAAATTCTTTTGAACAGGAATGATATTGACTTACTGTCAATTAAACAGCTATAATAAATAATAAATTCAAACAGTTTTATTTAATAATTGACTTTTTCTTGAATTGAGCCACTTTTTTAACTTTTTGCCTAAACCCAGCATGATATTGGTCAGGTTCATTAGTGAGGTGATGTAAGGAAGAAGAGAGCCCAGTTCGATGATTTGCTTCCTACCTCACAAAGGTTTGTGTACACGCAGGCATACGGACAAACACACACACACACACACACTCACGCACATATAGGGCTATTAAGTAGTAGGTAGTAGAGGAAGAGAGTCTGTCCCTCTTCAGTCGTCCACGAGACCTTGTCTCTTCTCCTCCAGTAGCATTGCATCTAATTCGTCCGTCAGGTTGGCTAGCATGTTTCCGATATCGTCTAAAACATCTCCTGCATCATCGCCACCACCTTTCCTACAAAGTAATATTAAAATATTTAATATCATGGAATAAATAATCACATAAACTAAATAACTGCTTTAGGCCTCTCATACTGTCTTTAAGTTCTCTTTGTAACGCAATTGGGATTTCTCTCAGCTGGTTTTACCAAAAGAGATTACAAAAAGCAACTAAGAGGTAGTTCAATACATGTACATTTTTCTGAGATAATAGTGTTGAGAACAATGTGTAATTACGGCAACTAAAAAACAAGGCTTTATGATTATAGCTGGGCGAAGGATGCAATAACATTTAATTTAAAATAATATGTCACAGTTATCCTTCATTAATAAGTTGTTGTCCTTATTCGTATTAAAAAGCAAAGTTTAAAAACAAACAAAATACATAAACTTCAACAGTACTAAAGTGCCTTCTGATGAGCCTTCCCGAAGTCATGACTGCTCACCCTGTACCGCCCTCATCGAGATGGCAAGACCTTATAGCTTTTTATGTCTGTCTTTATGTTTGATAATAGCGGTCATAGAACATATCAATCTATTTTAAATTTTAAATATATCTCCTTATTTTTTCAATTTTTTACACCTCTTGTTATCAGCATTAGATTAGTGTTATTTTAAACTTGAAAATAACCACCTAGGGACCACAGTAACAGCATTGAAAAATCAAAACTTTTAAAGTATACAACTTTTTCTAAAAAATTTCTAGTAAAATAATCTAAAAAATAATAACTAATAAATATACTAATATAATAACTAGAAAGTATCCGAAAAATATAATTTTGTAATAAGCTTTAAATGGTATACTCATTGGACAGTCAACATTCCGATTCCAATTTACATTGAAGGAGAAAATGTAAATAAAGATAACCATTACTCTGTCACAGTATCACGTGAAGAACACACTGTAGAATATTTAATGTTCTGATTTTGTCTTCTATGGTTAAAGACATATTGCAAACAGATTTTATTAATATTTTACATTATAATATACAATTGAATTAAACAAAATAATATATAACTTAAACAAGTACAGCGTCGGTAGAGTCAGCTAAACATTTTATTTTATTATTATTTTTATTTATTGTTATTTGTTTTACAGGTCAGGAGTTCTTTTGACGGTTTATATTACAAAATTTATTCTTTTTTTTATGTTCTACCAATGTTTTATTGGGGAGCAGTTTACAAATTCAGCTCCAGAAGCAAGTTATTTTTTATAGCAAGTTGTTTATACATTGTTGTGATATTTTGATGTTGTGAGTTTTGATGTTGCCTTTGAGATAAACTCGAAATTAGCAAGTGTAAAAACGATCCGTGGTTCATGGCTATGAAAGGATGAACGTTTTTGTCGCTGTTATATCTACTATTAATATTTATCATACAAATATTATCAAGAATTAAATATAAATATTTTAATATTGGATTTATTACCTTCAAAACAAGAAAAGTTAATAATATCCGAAACAACTGGCATTGGACAACCAGTTAAAAGATCAAGAAGGCAGCGGAAAGGTATGAAGGAGAGGACACCGGTAAGCTCGCTCATTCACTTTGACCCGGCAGGAGAGAGAGGAAGATTGGAAAAGACGCTAGCCCAGGTACGTATACTGCCTCATGGTACACAGAAGAGGAGGCCAGCTCAGACAAAGAAGACCACGCGTAGAACACAAATTAGTAAAACTGGCCAATAAATATTATAGCAAGGTACATTGTAACTTTTTTTAACATTGTAAATTTATAACATAGGTGTAACTCATGAATCAATTTGTTAATAAACAACTTTCCTTTTGCCAGAATTCTTTCTTATATTAAAAGAACCTCTACAAAACCTAAGATATTTTAAAATATAAACAATTAAAAGATAAAAAACGTAATAACATATCGATGAATACTTCTGGCCCAGCAATGTCAGGTGAAATCGAAAATGTTTAAATTCCATGACGATTTTTCTACTCCTGGAGTCACCTTTCTGAGGCAGTAAACATCTTATGACGAAGAGTTCCACTTACTTATTTTTGCATGTAAGGCTCACTGCTGATTATAATAATTATCTGATTATGGAGGCAAATTTTTCTGTTCTAGGTTACTACTGCTAAACCTAATCTTTATCGTGTCATCTAATAATTCCAGTTTCAGTTTTTCAATATCTTTTATGCTGATTGAAGATTCGTTATTGAAAATGATTTCAATTCTTTCCTTTTATGTCACCAGTTTACAGTAACATTTTTGGAGAAATTCTCATCGTGAACTCACCGGTTTGGTCGCCCAGTAGTTCTGAGCATATAGAGTACAAAGTGGGGACCATGAGATGGTTGGATTACACGACTACTAGTCAGACTAGCGGAAGTCGGCCTAGGTTCTACTGAATTTTCAATATTTCTATTTATTTAAAATGCAATATTTACTGACCGAGATGGTTTAACAAATACAATAAACATGGAGAGAACATATAGCAATAAACAGACTGAAAAAAATACTATAATAGAGACCTGAAGCTAGTTCATAAATGGAAGAAAATTCAATTTCAATATTTGTATTAGCCTTATCCTAATAACGGATACGATAGACCTAAAGGGATACAATCAACATATGCGATAGACTAAAGGGATACAATCAAGGAAAATATTTTATTTATTGTTTAATTGCCTGTTTTAAGTAATTATGCCAAAACTATGTGCAATATGTGGATTGGTAAGTGTTTACGTACCTTTGAGCTAGGAGGGAGCATTCCGGAGGAGGCTGTATCCTTACTGCTGGAATGAAATCTGGCAAAAAAAAAAAAATTAAATCGGTAATTTTCCCATAAAACAACTTAATAAAAGTTTACTAAAAATCAAAATGAAAGAGAATTTTATGATCATATGTCACATATTACTCTAAGATTAAAAAATGAGAATTATCTTTCACTAAGACATAAAATATTTTTGGAAATTAAACCAGTTTAACCATGTTTTAACAAAAGTCATTTTCATAAAGTTTACCTGCATTTCGAGTAGCTCTCTGCTTGATGGTCCCTGCGTTCTCATTAGCAAACGGCAGGGAATCTGACTCTGTACTCGAACTTGACTAAACAAAAAAGCGTTTGCTATTTAAATAAACAAAATTAACTATCTGCTTCAATTTAAAAATTTGAAGACTGAGAGTAAATATAATGCAGTTATCCAGAGGGCTTGCTCCTAGATGGAATTTAAAAAGAATCAACTACATTTAACAAATGCACTTCTTTCCTCTAACAATTAACTTTCTCTCATCACAGAGCTAAGTTCTGTTCCTTAGGAGGAGCTATAGGTATCTCTTCAATATTTAACTGTTCAATACTTTTGATATTTACTAATTATTATTACAAAATTAAATATCACTTATTTATTAATGTTATGAAATCAATTATCACTATAAATCATTAACCAAAGAAAATATTTGAAAAAAAATCTAATGTCAGACTAAGGTCGTTTTTGAGAATATCTCCACAATATTTTTGTAAATTTAGCATTTACACTTGAATTAAATTGGAATTAAGTGTAGTTCCTTGGTTCAACTCTCGGATTGAGCATTTCTGAATAGTCCCCGAAGCACATAATATTTATATGTTATATGCATTTTGCAAATTTATAGATTCTCCCCGGACAGGTGGGTCAAGTATATATTGTTGTGATATTTAATATTATATATAGACTTTGTATATCAAGAAATATAAATATAAATATGTTATTCAAATCATATATCAAGAAGGCGAAAATAAAAACAATTGAGGGTGGAGGAAAAAACAAAAGGGAGTATAGCTGTTGTTGTTATGATGAGAACACAACATTATTCAATCTAGTTTTGGGATCATCCCGTGATATATGTATCTGAGTCAAGTGATGAAATAAAAAATTCTGTAAGTTATTTGTTGTTTGGACTTGAAGCGGAACGGAGAAGTTGCACCACACCAAGGAAGAAGTGTTAATTTTGATTAAAAAAAGAAGACCATTGAAGAAGAAAAAGAAAAAATATATAGACAAGAATAATTAATATAAGTTTCTTTTTGTTTATTTGTAATTAAATTTAACTTTTGCCTGAATTATTTTTGTTAGTAGAACCTAAAAAACATCAGATAAAAAGTAATAAAATAAATTTAAAGTTAAAAATAAAATCACGATATATTTAAAGAACGTAATAATATACTTCAAGGAAACAATGGAGCAATATAACTTGCCACTTTAGATATAAGATAATAAAAAGCTATGATGTGTACCTTGAAACTTGCATCTGAGCCGTTGTAGTGATGGACTGGGTGGTGTAGGTCAGCGACAACAGTCAATACGGGCGGGCTCACACGACTGCACTCTTGTTCCTGCCGTATGTCCCTAAACCATGTAAACTACATTAGTATATAGTAGGTTGGATATTTAAAAACAATATTAAGTGATATATTTAGTTTCATATGATTTTAGTTCTTGCTAAAACTACATTTTCTTTCTCTCTCTCTCTCTCTGTGACCACATTGATTTTAAATACTATAATAGACAGAATATTGCAAAAGGGGGACTGCGGATACGGAGAGAACATGGATCCTCAAAAATCACTAAGCGGCAAAGGCAAAATTTTTAATAAAACAGTTAAAACATGCCGTATATCATTGGAAGATCCTTCAAAGCTATGAAGGTGGTGTTTTTGACACTTAATGGAGCAGCAAGCCGAAAGTAGAATTCTCACTGACCAAGAAACCCATATTAATCGGTTCATATATCTTCTAAAAAGTTAATGATTTCATTGATTGATCAAAGTCAATGTGGACAATGATTTATGGGGGGAAAATCAGAGATGAGATCACAAAATCAAACGAGTGTCTCTTTGGTATGAAGTACAATTTTGAAAGACTCTACTTGACAAACTGCTGCTTAATACGTCTTGTAATAATAAGTATCAAAAACATGGATGATTGGTTAGTTAAATAGTAAAATGAGACAAATGAAATACTGACGGAGGCTGAAAGCAGAGATTGGGCGCTATCTTGGCCTGAGGGCGCGGCTTGAGGAGTGCCCGTGGCCTTGGTAGGGTGCCCCCTCCCTGATGCAGACTGACTAGGCAGCTGTTTTCGTTAGTGGGGGTGATGTCTCCATCCTCGAAGCATCTTCGCCCCCACTCGCCCGTGAAGCTGCTCGTGCCTCCAACGCCTGCTGTGCTGCATGCATCCCCTTCTAATGACTCTAATGACTTGCCTCGACCTCCACGAATCTATAAATCAAAAATAACAAATGTTTTACATTACATCGCATAAATACTTTAAATTTGTTTTCCTGTGCTTCTTTAATGTTATGTTAATATACTACTTTTAGATTAAAACAATTAGTTATTTAAAGCTGAAGGAGCACTTAAACAGACTAAAACTTACCAGTCTAAGGGAGAAGAAAACAATTTTGGGAATACCGAGTTTTAATAACAATAATACAAATGATCATCATAATGACTATAAACATTGGCAATGATGATATGAATATTGTATTGAACATTAGTAACACACGACAACACTTATTGTAACAGTTTATTCTTATTTGTCCTCTAAAATAATTTTAACTTCATAGTTAAAAAAATTAAAAATCTACATTTAAAGGGGCTTATGTATTAAAAGTTAGTATTATTTTGGTCTATTTTGAAAGTTACATATTCATACCATTATATTGAACAGGAATCACCATAAGTGTCGAGCAACATTGACTATTTACAAATTAATTTAATGGAGTTATTGTCATAAACAATAACATATAACTATTATGTTGTATTTACCATATTTAGGTAAGTTTGTGCCTCAACATGTTAGAACTCGAGGGAATAAAATAGGCAGTTGATTAAATGCGGTATAGGTCCATACCTTGATAGGAACAATATCTGTAGTATAATAGAGGTGCTGTGTAGATTCGATCTCCCACGGTTGGTGAAAGCTTCGGAACGTGGTGTGGACCCGTGGACAATTGGGGCAGTCCAGGACGCTGTCCACCTTCATATAACATGCATAGATTAGACATGCAGATTATCAATCAACTACATTTCTACATCGTATTCATGTGTTATTACAAGGCCTCAAAAAAACACACATTTTATCATTTATATCTAATTTTTCAGTTACAGTAATTTATTAGTAAAAAAAAATTTGCTTAAATACTGCTAAAAAATTGGTATTGAATTGAGACTTCTAAAGGAGTGGATTCATAGTTGAGATTACTGAGAATCAAAATTTAGTTAATCTACCAAACACCAGCAAGACAAATTGGAACTACTGAATTTCTGAAAATGTAAATTAGTTGGTTTTGGCATGTCATATTGGAAAAAGAAGACTCCAACACAGTTCACGAGGGGATGCCCATTTGATACAAACTTTACAGTTTCGGAGGGCCTACAACTATACAATCTTCTCTGAACCTCCTGTTTATAGGGAAATAACTTATATTATGAAAACATGCAAATATCAGATGTTAATTGAACATAAATCAAGGCAAAAAATTATCATTAAACATTACGTTTGAAGAAAGGTGGTGAAATGCAATACCTGTGTAGGAGTGAACGGAGTCGGAGGGAATGTCTTGCCAGCCCGCAGGTCCTGGATCCTCTTGATGGCCAGCATGATCCTCTTCTGGTGGCCCAGCTTGACGATACCTATCTCCTCGAGGTCTTCCCAGGTAAGCTGGGTGGTGTCCTCTACCGTCGTGTAGCCTTGTCCCCTAAGCACTGAGCCATATTCTTCCAGTCTGAGCAAGCGTAGCCATTCACTCAGCGACCCCTAACATCATCGTAAATTATAAACAATTGTCCAATTTAAAGAGGTATCGTTGACAAAAATAAGGTTTGTTAAATAAATTTAAACCACTGCTAGAGCAGAGAGAAACATTTAATATTGTGAAAACTGTTTTCAATCAAATTGAATTTTGTAATACAAACAAATAGTAGGGCCTTACCGGAATGTAGTCAGGTAAGCCATCGGATATGTTTAGCAGGGCTATTTCTGCTTTTAGCTTCTTTCTGTGGTTTGGTTTCTTGATACCAATCGCCGTTAGGTCCTAAAAATACAATTTCATATTGTAGTTTATGTAAATTAAAAACGAGTAAAAATATAAGCTTAAGAAAGTAATCACCTCGGGTGTCATTCTGGAAATAGTGTGCATATCGTAGCCTGCATTTATGAAGAGGGGGAAATATTCTTCAAAGTGTAAGTCCATTAGCCAAGTATGCAAGATTTCTTGATCCTAATCACAAATAGGAATTAATAATATTAAATAAATTTTTTTATTTGTAAAAAATGATAATTGTACTTAATTATTGATAAAATGATTTATTAAAAGGTTGTGAATGCCTTAACATTTGTAAAAGTCACATTATAAATGTGTTTAATTCAATTATTATCTCCGTCATTATATATCTAATCACTATGGTTGGATACTACTTCATTTTTTTAAAGAAATACAAAAATGTATGCTTTTACTAGATATATCAAAATAAACATAGAATTGATGAGATAATAGATAAAGATATGACAAGTTTATAACCCTCTCCTTACCGGTATCCCTTGATGCATCATGCGCTCGACTTTGGCAGGCACGGAGGACTCTCCACTCCCAACAGAACTGGAGGATAGGCTTGGCCGGTGATGGTGCGACATGGCACAGGAAGCTCTTCCACTGTCCAAGCTCACCGTAGAGTGTCGAGACCCTGAACCACTTGAACCTGGGCTGTCTCTTCCGGGGCTCTGCAACCATGGTATTTTGATTACTATCACAATGACATGGTTTAACAAAAGGAAAACGATCATTTAATTATTACAATCATCAGGCCTACCAAAATGGCAATGATTTTTTTTTTTAATAACATTTATAAAAGCAATTTGTAAATAACTCAATTTGGTTGTTTGGGTTATGAAGTGATAAAATTAAAAAAAAAAAAATCACAAAGAAATTAGTAACCTATAACAAAGATTTTCTTAAGCGGGAGTTCATTGCTAGTAGTGAATTTAGATGAGATGGGCAATAGAATATTTATTTTTATCATTGGGCATTATTTTAAATATGTATGGTTGTGTTTTATCTTAAGATGTTTAATTCAATGTCGTACCTGGGTCATGTCAATACCCTGATCCTCTTGCAAAGACAGCTGGTGGTGGTAGTACGCAGCAGACTTTGACCCGATCTGTGTGTACTGCTGAAAATATTTAATAGAAATATTTCACTAATAGCAAACTTCTATGACACAGTCCTGGGTAGTCTATTGTACAATTTAATGGTGTTTAAATTGTATAAACATGTCACATAACATTACAATAAACCTATATTATTGTATTACCCACCATCTTTAATAATTGTAACTTGTATTTTTGTGCAATAGACTCCTGGACGTTTTTGCTTTAAAAAAAAAAGAAAAAGAAAAGAAAAGAAAAAAGAGTTATATAATATATAATTATAAACTATAGAGTTATAAAACTTATTGTCCTCAATCATGCAGTATTGACAATAACTGTGCAAAAAGCTCATTCTAAAGCAGCAGCTGAAATTTAACAACAGATGACGGCTCGCAAACATAATATAAATAGCTTATAGCTGCAGATGGGTTATAATTTATTACTTTCACTCCAACTTTCCCACTTAATCAACCTCAAAACAGATCTTCGATAATTCTTACTATTAGATGAAGGTTTCGCTCCATTAGGTGAGGATTGTCTCTGTTACATTTAAAGGCAGTCCTGTAATATTGCTTGTATATATTTTTAAAACGACTTTTTTATTTTAACATTGCATTTATGTAGCACTATATGAATATTTTTTCAAAATATAATGCTACTTTGTTCATAGACAAATTATATCATTAATAGTAATTAGAACAATGTTTATATTGTTGGAATATTAGACAAAACTAATAAACTTTTCAATTACATTATTTGTAAAATAATTTAATTCGTCACAATTTAAATTTTAGAAATTTTCAATAATGTTTTTATTTGAATTCATTAATTAACTGAATATTGGAAATTTTCTATATTTAGGATGCGGGTTCATAAATAGCTGTGAAATTAGCTTGAATGATAAAAAAGAAAATATGATAATTCTTCATCACATTTACTAATGGAATGTTTTGACATACAAGTCGATAAGCCTCCAAGCAGCCTATCCTATTCCCCAATCATCTTACAAAAGAGCCTGATGCAGACATACATGTTCTGTTTAAATGCCCACAAATAAATATGAAAATCCAACATCTTTAACACATATGTTTTAAAATTAGGTATTATCGGTTTTGATGTGTATCAATTGTAAACAACAACAGTTTCACTCAAAAAGCTTTTTGAAGTGGCCTACAAACCATATTTAAGTTAAGGAAAAATTTATGTATATTTTTTTAATTTATTATAAAGTAATGTTTCTGAAATGATAAAACAAACAATAGTTTACAAGCATTCCTAACATATATCGAATCCGACGAATGAAAATAATAATAGTTTATATATTTTCTATTTATATTTAATATATTATTAGATAAAGTCAACTTCAGTTGTGATATAAATCCTGTTAGTGTTACTAATAATAATAATAATGACAGGATAGTACTGATCCTAGTAGGTAATCTATTTTCAAACATTTCCAAGTGTAAGCAGTATACCCCATTGGGCAGGTGAAGATAGTGCTATCTGCAACCAGCGAGATTACTATGTATGCTCAGAAGCAAGGTAAACAGCCTCGTATTTAGATAACACCTCATACTTACTCTACGAGTACTGAACACTATTTGTATTTATAATTTAAAACAGAAATAACATATTTTCAATATTTTTTTTTTTAATTTTTCAGAATAGGGAAATTGGTAAATTATAAGAAAACGGGAGTACGATAAATACATTTGTTTTATAGGATAGATTTAAACAAAATTACAGAAAATAACAGGCATGAAATGATAATAAACTATTTCAACGTATTACTAATTGCTGTTCCAATGGTTTTATAAATATTATGCGAAGAAATAAAATAGTACAGTGAAAAGGATAAGATTCAAACCTGGGATTTCCTCATCTCCAGTCGAGTTAAAGAAAAAAAAAAAAATCTTGGTAACTTTATATAATGTCCTCTTAGTGATTTTAAGTTGTACCGTATGAAGATATTAGATATTGACCAAAGCGGTTAGACAGGGATGGCTAAGCTGGAAAGAGCACCTGGCCAGTTATTAAGAAATTGTATGATAATTAACCGGCAAGATCACATAGCGACTGTTACTGATGAACGTGTTTTCAGGTGTTGGCCTGCAAACACACAGAGAAAGATGAACAAATAGGCATAGAATTAGATATTTACCTGAGGTCCTGGGAAGGTGAAGGCAGGGTAGTTGAAGCTGCCAGCAGGACTCTTTCCTGAGCCCATCGAGTAAGACCCATTCTCGGACATTTCGTAGCCATCTGGAACACAGAACAGAAGAATAAAGAACATCTTGTTCTGCCAACGAGAGACTGGACATATAGACAGCTTCATACAAATAACAACTAGGAAACGTTACCTTATATAGCATAGTGAATCCGTCAGTAAAATAAAAACTATCACTGAAATATGTGAACCAAATATAAAATTCTTCTCAACTTTTATCATTTTACATATGAGCGAAATGTGTATTGTAGCAATTCCTACAATTTTAAATTAGAAACTTTTTAATATTTTATTTATTAAGAGTTAAAGAAGAAAATTTCACTATGAATAACAGTTTATTTTTAGTTGAAATGAGTAGTAATAAACTAAGTGCAGTTGAATATAGAAAGAACAAATACCTAAATAAAAATATTCTGCTCTGCTGGCTGATGTATGGTTTTCTTGTCGAATTCTTCGTCTGGATCCGCAACTCTTGGCCCTAACTCATTCAGCCGTTAGTAGGCTACACACTCTACACTATGTTTGCATCATGGGTGAAGATAAAAGAACAAGAGAGAAAATTCAAAAGTGGTTTTGAATAGTAAGCATTTATCCCCCCCCCCCCTACCAAGACTGTTACAACACTAAGTCGTAAGCGCTGATTATGGTACTGTTTTTATTAATAAATAGAACATATTTAAATTAAAAAATCAAAAATACCCGCTAAAAATGATCCAATTTAAAATGTATCCCTGGGTCATAAGTTTACGAAAGCAAGTAATTTTTGTCTACCCATAATTGTACTTTTATTGTCCTGGATGGTTTCGGTAACAAATTGTCATTCTCATACGCTGAAACAAAAATTATAACATACTATGCTTGGTCTTTATTTTAACTGCATTCTAGTTTTAACGAAACATTAACATGAAATTAATTTTATTTTTTAACTTATATTTTAACCATTGTTGTAAATATTTGAAATGGAATTTTATTTAATCCACTTTTATGTATGGTCTAGTAATTGCAGTCATATGAAAAATATATAAATATCTATATATTGTAATCTTTGTTTTTGCGCGTCTGAAAGTGAAAATATAGTGCCTGAAAGCAATCAGGAGAATAAAAAAGCATTGTGGGTAGACAGAATATCCTTCCTATAAAATCCATCCCTCAACCACCAGATCATCCCGTGTGTTAAATGAACGCATGTTATTTATTTATTACACTAAAATTATACAGATAATAGAAATGGCTAACATTAAGTCACAAAAAAAAATTATGGAGATTAGGAAATGCAAGTGCAATGAGCTAACAGGAGGTATTATAATGCTGGCAGACCACTCTCTGGCCTTTGTGTTGGAAATATGTCACAGAAGTTGTGAAAAAGTTACGTTTTATTCTTGCTTTTATTAGCTTATTGGAGAGTTGCAATTTCTAAATTATGGAATTTAAGTAATCGGCATGGGGATGTAAGGAATGTGAAGCAGAAGTTTCAAGGTTTATGAAGTCGATCTTCCCCATGGTCATCAGATATCGAGAATATAATGCACTTGCTGCCTTCAATGAATTTGGTGATGGTTTCAACATCAATTCCAAACAAATAATGGTTGATATATCACCAATTTTTATTGCGGTATAGGCCCCATTTTTATTTATGTTTATTAATAATTAACAAAAAAAAGAAGAAAACTGCTGGGATGATCAGGGCTCTAAACCAAGACCTACCAAAATCTAGTCGGGGGTTCTACCAGCTGAGGTAATCTGCACCAGTGGACGATCTTCTCTTCAATATTGTGTTCACATTTTGTCCCTACGGTTTACAGTCACTGCGAGTGCTTACCCAAAAGGATTCATGTTGGGAAGATCGTCAACTTGTGCAGGCTAGCTCGGATATTGGGGAGGTCCCGGGTTCAAATATCGAACCTGCTGTAAGCAATGACATTGTCTAGAACCTTGATGGATTCTTCAGCACTTTTTGAGATTTCAACGTTTTTTATCCACATAAAAAACTTTTTTTTTATCAAAGCGCTTATGTTATAAAAGCGACAAAAGCATACAAACGGTGATAAGCTGTGCATTGGAAATAAGAAGCATAGCCATGGAACGAGGACTAGAACTTTCATGCATGTCTTCAAGGACTTTGTATAAGTCTGTGAACTTGAAGTATTAAATCTAAACAAACAAAAATAATTATTCCCCATAATTTTATTCTTCAAATATTCTATAGTCATTTACAAATCACAAGAAAAAGTCTTCGTGACAATGGCTGTGTTTTGTCATAAGTTAAGATAAGTATGAAGATAAAAACTCTCTTATTAATTAATAGCTAAACAAAAAAGAGCTGTCAAGAGCTGGTCTCTAAACCCTAACCAAGGACCTCCCCATATCTAGTTGGGGCCTCTATCAACTGAGCTACTCTGCCTTGATTGACGAGCTTCCCTATATGAATACTTTTTGGCCAATCCCTCGCACAGACTATGCAATGTTCCATAATGGGCACAGAGGCAGACATTGGGGAGGTTTTGGGTCTGAATCTTGCCAATAATTTATCTCTAGCTGTTAATGGTTAACAGTAATACCAATACCAAAATGAAAAGTTCTCTGAAAACTTTCTCTTTGTTTTTAATTTCCCCACTTAGATGAGCCTGAGGGCCATATACTTTCTATCCTCTTCGCAAATGTTGCTAGTTCTACTAAATTATAGTGATGTTTGACAATAAAATGTAGGTAAACTTCCTAGTAAATGTTGTAATTGACCCTGGGGTTCAATTGGTTATAATGTTTTGGGCCTGTCGAGAAACTACACTATGAAAACACTGCTGACAGATGGCTCTGACTACTTTACATGTTGCTTTTTAATCAAGATTGGAGAGGAATGTGAAGTGTATTCTCAATGGTTATATCTGTTCAGTCGGTGATAAAATATACATATCAGATGAGGTTATTGGTAGCATTTGCATCAAAACTACCAAAAATGAAGCATATACCTCATCGCTTGTGTCTGGCTCAAAGAGTATGGCGGAGGCCAGCGCTGACATGCATAGGAGCAGCAGAGGCACAGCTAAATTGACATAAGGCTTAAGTGCACCCTTGGTTAAGTACTCACCCTTGAAGATGTCTTCACCGGCCGAGGAGTAGCCAGCGCTCCCGAACGATGACCCAGAATTCCTGAAGGCTGGCTCTGGGACCGCAGGCGGTGCCACCTTCTTCGCCTGTGCTGGCTTCGGAGTGCGGCTCATACCGCCGACTGTGGAAAAGAGGCTGACATTAGATAATGCACATAGCAGCACATACAAATGAAATCACTTTATTTTAAATATGTACATAATAAAACTAATCTTATGCTAGTATGCAATGCATCTTCATTTCTTGATTGTGAATTAAGTCTTCATACATATTTATTTTAATTTAAGAAAAAATATAAATAAAAACTAGATGCCATTAGAAAAATATTTTTTTATAATATGTTACAGCATAAAATAGATTTATATGTTAGCAATATTTAGAAGTGATGGATTCTCGCTATGTTTACATTTATCAATAAAGTTTGTGATATTGGTATGACTGACTGACTAGGTGCTGTGTAAGTTAATAAGGGGTTTACTAACAAATTGAAAATGAATAATTTAGTCTGAGTATTGAAAAATTACAAAAGGATAGAGCAACTGAATTTCAATTTTTGGATATATGGTAGATAAAAACCAAGGTACATTACAATAGGCTTGCACTCCAATTATAACATAGGAGTATAAATAAATATTCATTTGCCTGGAGGCTGGAGAACACTGGAAAAAATGGGGAAATGCCAACTTGTTACTTTTTCTTAATGGAAGGACGGTTCATTATTCGTTGTAATGCACATTAGACTCCTCGTTCAAAAACCATGTACTACATCTTTTGTAGGGATGGAGCAAAGTTAAAAGATCTTTAGCTAACTTTAAAAGAAATAGGGGTAGTTAATCCTTAATATATAAGAGTGCAATGTTCAAAACATGGCTTAAGACTCATGCTTTGCATTGAAATCGTTTAATTTAATCACTGTGAGATCATTGTGTTGGCCTTGAGTTTGTCAATGAGTTCGGATCGGGTTGATGAAAAATAGAAGTCAAGTTTATTTGTAGACAACTATTCGACTAACTATGCATGTCTGCATCAGTTCTTAGTGAGAAGAAAAATGGTGTCTGAATATTTAAGACACATGGGCAAGGAAGAAATTATCGTCATACAAAGTTGTTCACAAATAAACTTGATGAAAACATCTAATTTTCAACTCCCTGTTTAATTTCTAGTCGCCTGAAATTGGTACGGTTCGGTCTAAAATTTTGCCAGGAAATGAAAAAATCAAGTTTCCGTTTTACCAATTTTTGGCCACTCTGAGAAGTGTAAAAAATCAATAACGTGATGAGCCACGAGGAAGATGGCGGCGGAGTGGCACAAGAGCCTATTAGCAGCCCCCTTCTATTTCACTTGCACTTGCTTCCCCTCTCCCGACAACTGCCATCATCATGAAGTGCCAGGGATCTTATTGTCAAATAACGGGGATTATACCTACTCGTTTGTCACGGGAAGTTGGATCACTGTCTGAAGGTAAAACCTCACGCTTCCGCTATGATGTTTCAATCAAAATCACTGTGAGCAATCTTGGACGAATCGCAGTTAATCGATGGAGCCAACGTTAAAACTTTTTGAACTCCATTGTTCTATTTAACTTAACCACTTTAAAAAAAGTAGAATAAAAATGAAATTCGAAGGGGAAAATGATCCACGATAACCCCTGAAGAAGCCTACCAATATGAAGTGAGAATTCGACAGCGTTAAAAAACGGAAAAAAACCCGCTATCTCACGTCATAGCTCTTTTAATATTTAGTTTTAATTCTTTTACATATCCATCAATACACACACACATATACATATACATATACTATACTATTTAGGCCAATAGAAACGCTACAGATTACATTACACCAAGTATCACAAATAACAGCTACTGTCCTGTAATAACATTGTTTAAAGATTAACGCAGGCCATCCTTGTCATAATGGTATTCAAAGTAGAATAGAATGTGACCTATTTAAATATTTGTCACTATTTCATAGTGGCAACACTGCTCTGCTATGGTTCAGGCCCTAACAGTACTTGACGGTAATGATTTAGAGTTATGTTACTTAAACGATCACTTGTTTTCCAGTAATGTGATGTGATCGCTTAATTCCTCTAGTTTATTTTACAACTCATTATGAGCAATTACATTCAATAAGCTAGTGTTCAATAGTCGTTGTTCAGCTACACCGGGAGACAGGGAAGAAAATAGTTTAATACCGTTGGGCAAGGATATGGATTTATGATAGATAAGACTTTGACGCGCACGATTCGAACGCTCCTCCATAGTTCCATCAGCCAAAGCGTCCTTGGCAGCGTTCGCAGAAGGCGAGTCACGGGTGAATGAGTGAGTCACTCGCGAACGAAGCATATCCGCTGCCGAGCACGTTCTCTCCAAGATTAACTGGTCAGTTCTCGCCTTTGTTCTCTCTACTCTACTACTCACGGAAAGGAGGAAATAATTACAACAAGTCTATGAAAAACACGGAGGTTGAAATCAAACCAATCTCAGTTCTGTTAAGTGAACATTTTAATGACTCGTTCATAATGTACAACTTTACATTTAAAATCATTACTAACGAATGCTAAACCATACAACGAGGTACAATATCCCTGAGAGAGGTTAGATATATGTGAGTGCAGGGAGGTAGAGATAGTTGGCAGCTGTGAGTGACGTGAGGTATAAAAAGTTGAGTGTTTACAGTAAGTGGGCGTGGCCTATCTCAGTAATGGTCACCTCGTTCTTCCCTGTACCCGCGGGAACTCTGCTCTTTTAGGCACTCCATGTTTGACGGTTACTGTATCAACACACCTTTGGAATATCAGATTAGTTTATCAGCAAAACGCTTCACTTTAAAACAAGTCCGGTTGTGATATTTGATTTCATAATAATAATTAATATCTAAGAAGTGATATCTAATTAAACGACGCCATATATCAAAAGCAGTGATTAATAACAGGAGCTTACTGTGTACTGTGTGGAGTAGAATGTCAATATTTAGAGGAAATTAGTTCAATTGTTAAATAAGAAATGAGCAATGTACGTGCCTTGAATTAATTTTTTTTTTTTTTTCCAACAACAATCTTTATTGTGCAATAATTACAATATGCCTTTTGTAAGGCAATAATAATACAGATAAATGATCTCATTCATACCATTAGAGGTACGATGGGCCCTTGCGACTCTTGTGTCACCGACACAGACCCCGTGATATCTATGAATTAATATAGAAATGAGTTATTAAATATAGTAAATTTACAATACCCAAGTCAGCGAAAGTTCTCAACACCCATCAGTGATCTAGTGAATTCAGAACAGACAATATTGACACAAAAGGTGACAACAAGTGTGTAAATATATTTAATCTATTTCATTTATAATTCACTTCTAAAGACCTAATCTTAAATAAATGTTTGTCTAAGATAAGAATTATTAATTAGCAAGTTCCTGTTTACCTCAAATGATTTTTAAAAAGGTTAAATCGAGACAGTATGGGGGCTAGAAATGAAAACCATGTATCTGATTTTTTTTGGGCATAGGTAGACAAAAACATCCAAGAATTGTGCCTCGAACTAATATATAAACAAAAAAATACTGCTTCGTTTGAGATGCTAAATTTGAAATGTCTTCTTACAAACATGAGTACTTTCAGGGTATGTATTCTGATCTAATTTCAGAGCCAACAATGAACCAACTAATTTATTAATCATCCAAAGAATATAAGTCTAAGTATACTAAACTAAGTAAACACGATTTCCTCTGTCTGTCGTAACGGAAGCGAGGGTGGAGGCATTTGAAATGGAGAAGAGCGGACAGGATCAGTGTACATTTGCATGCAGATGCAGGCACACATGGCACCATAGGGACCAGGGCAACATTAATTGGGGAACCAGATGTAGGCTATGCGATTCTCAGCGCCGGGATCCGGCCTTGGCGGATGGGTTATGCGTACAACACGGAGGCAACTGGGTACTATTCCCTTCGGGAAGAAACAAAACCTCGTCGTCGTTTGAGGGATAGATGTGTTCCATCACGTTAGAGAGTAACGTAAGACATACACTGCACTGTCTACATAGTCGGGAAGAACAAAAAACATAAGTTTCTGACCCTTTTGACTCCCTGCATACTCAACAGGTATTCTTCAAATTTTTCATCCTTAGGCTCAAATACAAGTCATGTTTCCCATTTCAGAGGTTTTTCAATCTTCCTTCTGTTACTACATACTTGAACTTAAATTCATTATTATTACTTTATTTTTATTTAGTATGTATTTTAATTTTTCGCTAATAAAAAAAAACGTTTATTACTCGTTTGTATGACGTTAAATTCGCGTGTGCTTTGAACTACTCTAGACACCTGAACAAGCCCAAAACACCGTTAGGTATGTTACTAACTAGACGATGTCTAGTGAAGATGTTTTACACTTAGCAAACGGGGATGCTAGAAAAAAAAATGCCAACGTCAGCTTCAATGAGACTAATAAATGCGTGCCTCGGGACTACTTCAGAAGCTAAGATTCTATCAAGATCGGCAGGTGATGATGGCATGATCGCGGCCGGAATAATGGTTAGCGTGATGCTTGAAGGAATGAAACAATTACAGATTTCCATGAGGCCTGCATCAGGTAATGCACCTGTCAGCCACGCATCGTATATCGAGGCATGTGCATTAACAAGCTCACAAAACAATCCATAGACATGTAAATGATGCCACATAACTGCCTCGGCCCATCCTAGGTCGACAGCCCCTGACACCCACTTCTGCGTTCCAGCCTCCTACCTTCTGTGCTCAAAAATATATATATGTATACGTAGCAGAATAATTTATTACACATAGTCTGCTGTTTAGTAGTAATATGTTATACCTCATCGCCATTGCGAATACTCACAACTGTAAACGCGGGAAGCAGACAGCCAATCAGGGATAAGTAGATTGCATGTCTTTACTATTAAGATTCATTAATTATTGAATATAAACATTCAAATTTCTAAATGGAGAATAAAATAGACAGCTATGTTACTTGACATTAGTTTTTTTCTATTGGCTGCTTGAATGCAAGTTTAAAAATTGAAATATTTATAATGTGTGGGACTTCGCTCCTTAAGTTACTGGAGATGCAAAAGATAAAAAAAAACAACGGACACAAAAGTTTTTCATACTCTTGAAGGGATTGGTTCCTACAATAGGCGAACGAGGCTTGATGACTTCATTGTCTACCGAAGTACCTCAAGCCCTGGTGGGGCTTGGTATGTTGTATTCCCTATATATATTTATATTCCCTGCAATATAGTGTGAGGTAGAAAAATGACACCAGACATTATTAGCTGGTAAAACACCTCTTCTCTTAATAGTCTTATTTTTGTGGCAGATTTAACGGTCAAGATATAATAGCCGAATTCAGATTCCGGATCTAGAACAATGAAGAACTTTTCTGAAGTACTACTAAAAGTAGTAACATTTCGGATTAAATACCGCTCTCATGTACTTGCCAAAAGCTATAATTATAATTATTATATAGCTAAATATTATAGGAAGGCAAGAAAAGTCACCGGCTTTCTTGATGTACTGTCTGGGCATAAATAAACTTGTCGCTCCGTTTCAAACTTATGATCTATAAATGTGTCCTCCGGCCAGCTCTGCTGTACGTTGCCCCACTATATACTCACTTGACTGACAATACAGCTAAAAGTCTCCAACAATTTCAGAACGGTATCATGAGAAAAGTGATCAGACATACCTCGAGAGGTTAAAGAACGTCGACCTGCACCCGTTGCTTGGTGTGCCGTCAGTGTGTGAGTTCATCCGCCGTAGACACATTAAGTTTTTTGACTCATTGCAGCACCTACCAACCCAGTGTTTAACACTATGACCCCACAACCCCTCCCGTATCGATGGGAACAGACGTATAATATGTCGGGGAAAATTAGGTTAAGATTTTGTTTATTAGATGCATGTTTTAAGTTTTATGATTCATAAGGTGAGCCCCAAAACTTTTTAAACATTTATTGACAATGAATGTATAATCTACATTATCCCTTTATTACAATCGAAAATCACAGTGTAAAATTGTATACAATGTAGCCAAGATAGGTTCGGCCATTATATGTGTCGTTGGTTCTAACAACGAAAAAATTCAACGTTTTAACATCTGATAAACCAGGGTTACTGGGACACACTATAGTTCTCAAGCGTATCTTCAACTCATTGTTGTTTGTGTTTCCATTGGGGATAGCCTGATATCCTTGCAGTCAATACCGCTAAATAAATCAACATTTAAGTAAAGTGTTTCATGTACAAAGTCACTTTTGTAGCGTGGAGAGTACTTGCTAGGATTAAGTGAGGTGGCTGCTAGTGCATGTCTATACTTTCAAAGACCACTGCCCCCTTCCCCCATAGAAATAACCTATATTTAGTGGGCCAGTGCCTACGTGATCTGACGAACGATCACACTACCACTCACAAGTGATTTAATCGATATTTTGGCGGCTTATCTCTATCTACTTATCGAGTTATCACTTCCTTCCACCACGGAAAAACCTAATATCAGAGTCAAAACTAGATAAGGTGGCCTTTTTTTTTTCAGCTTAAAAGCCAGGACTATTTTTTTTAACGAGTTCCCAATAGTTAAGGTCATATGCAAATGTCTATATGTTTTTTGTTTTTTTAGATAGCTCGGTAATAAATAAGCTTCCGTAAGGTTAAGAAATAGTCGGAATGGATTTAGTAATAGTATTTCAGACATTAGCCAGAGAAAAAATGTAGCAAGAGTTATGATTGTGGTATAGGTCCCACTATTATTTATAATCATTAGCCAAATATATAAATTATACTAGCAGGTCCGGGACTAGAACCCGGAACCTACCCGATATCTAGTCAGGTGCCTTTTTTGAGCTAGCGCACGAGTGGTCAGTCTTCCCAATATAATTTTCCGTTAATAATTTATGGCTGTGACTGCTAATTTAAAAATAATATATTAAAATGTTTGTTATATTTTAATATTAGCTTTAGCTAGCTCTCGGTAAATCAATTTAGGGTGATAAACTTATATTATGTTCCTGCTGTCTCTGTGTTCACCTGGTACATTGCCTACAGTCTTTGTGAAACTTTGTCTGAAGTGAAGAGGATTGATTCTTATTGGGAGGATCGGCCACTTGTGCAGACTAGATAATGGGGTTGTGCAAACTAGATAATGGGGAAGACCCGGGTTCCAGTTCCGACCCTACCAGCAAATGTTTCATTTGAAATTTTAGTCGGGGCTTCAGTGGACTAATTGCCAAAAGTCAATAAGGCTGTCATTAAATCAAAGTCAAGTTGAATTGAGTCCCTCATGCTAGATGTTGGAACAAACGGCTTGTTGTACAACACAAGTCAGTTAGTACAGCACAAGTATGTGGTTTCTTCCATGGCCGGTACAACGTGATCAAAGGTACCGTTAATCTGCGACATATAGTTACACAACAAGCTCATATCATAAAGAAAAGCAAACATCGTTTGATAGATCGAGTCAAGTGTTCTGTATCTCAATCTATGCCTTATCTCACCTGATACCGGTCCCTAGGCAGTTACAGATAACGTCATCTCACAAGTGACAAGGCCTAATTCTTTCGGTTATAAATAATACTCAACGAGCACTCAGGGGCTGTCCGGTCCGGTAGTGGTGGAACAGAACGAGGAACGGTTCCAATGGTATGAACAATTACAAACGGGGTACGACCTGGATTGTTCCGTTCTGGTATTTGGATTTGATGCGATGCACGGTTTTGGTTCTTGTTCTAATAGCTCCGTTCCATTTCACCGTTGGATTAAAATATCTCAAATAGTAAATATCGTAGATATGTATTGTGAGCACACTCACACTCACACCGAGGGTACAATCATTTCATCATATTTTTAATGAGCTATAATACAAAATTGTACGTTGACGCGAGGCCAAGTTAGAGAAGTGTAGGGATGGAACTAGGAACGTTTCCCATCGTCCTGGATGTTTTCGTTCCCTGGTCTTCGTTATATTCTGTTCCCAACCTTTGCTCTATTATGTTCCATCAGAAAATTCTCCTCCTTCCTTGCTCGCGGTCCTCGATCCATACCCTCTTATCGTTTCCCGGTCTTTCGTCCTGGTTTTAACTGCTCCGTTCCGTCGGCATTTTGACTTTTGACTTGTCGGCCATTCGATCCGATCCGCACCACCCTCTTTCGTTCCCCATCTTCGTTTGCTCTTATTCCGACATTTTTTGTATTTCCCCGGTCTCTGTTTTGCTCTGTTCCAACAGTCTTTGGACTTGTTATTGTTCCTCGATCCACCGGACCCTCTTTTTATTTCCAGGTTTTCATACTGGTCCTGAAAATTCCGTTCTGCTCGGTCCCTCTAACCTCCTCTTTGTTTCACAAGGCTGAATAGTCCCCCATCCCTGTGAGTAGCTCTCGACTTTCCTTTCACACCCCTGGTTGACTTTCAAGCTCAACAGCTGTTAACCTTAACTACAACTCTATTATAAACATATCTTTATAGTTCTGAATTATGACCAAAAATAAATGATATATGTAAGTAAAATATTTTCTTTAAATTTTCAATAATGGAAGTTTTTTGTTATTTTGACATTTGACATGTTGCTTTTGACTGTCAGTTAGCATATATGCTGTGAACCTTCACGCTAACTCTTCTAGGAGGAAGTGTTATAGCGCTAAGATTTCCAGTGGGACGAAAATGGCCAAACATGGCCGTGCATAGGCCCCAATTAAAATGTTTTTTTTATGATTTAAAAAACTAGATAAACTGTTTTATTTGTACCTTCCTGAATTCATAAGAAGTCAGTGAATGAACCGAAAATACATTTTTCACAATTTTCATTCAATAGTTCAATTGAAAACCTTTTAATTGTGTGGAATTTCGCATGCGTTTTGACAGAGTGTTGTTTCGCGCTGGTAATTGATGATTTTTTCTCGAAAATTTGTTATATTTTTATTATCATTCTGTGCCACTCGAAAAAAAAATTTAATAGTTTCTAAAAGTTTTTTTATCATTAAAAGTTGTTTGCTTTTTTGCTTATAAAAATAGGTGATTTTAAATGTAACTTTTACGAAGACGACCAATTAAAAAAAAATTATTTCGGAAGAACGAATTTCTCCAATTTTTACTTAGTTATTGGGTGAGAGACATTCGTTATAATTATATCCGCTGTGATCCGCCCGAGGCCAGTACGTATTTTCAAACTAGTTGTAGGTACTAGCGTCTCATAAAACTGGACATCGCTCTCAACTTCTGATGAATTCAACAATCGTAGTAAGTTAAACCAAATAATATATAAATATCAAATATTTTATACATGTAATAGTGTTGGTGATTTAAGGACATATACAACAAAAAATGTACACTTTTTTAACGTAATTTTAGTTGTAGTTACCAGATTGTTGTCGAAGGTTTTTTTTTTTTTTTTTTTTTTTTAATGTGTAATGTGAGTGATTTGTTACATCGCTGTTTCGTTTAGTTACAGTCCTTGTCCTACTATTGTTCCCTTTTTAGTGGTAATTTTAATATTTCTAATTTAGTGATTTTTAATTGAATATTTTCTAGCTTTCAGCCAAAAAAATTGTTTTTTTTTTTTTTTAAATTAAAGAACAAAAAAAATTCTCGATAAAATATTTAGTTCTTACAAGTTTTAACCAAGGGTGGTCTAATCAAGTTTCAGACCTAACAAAGCTTTTATTTATTTTATTATCATCTTCATGGTGAGGTCGGAATCTTTGCAGACCACCTGTGTACTTAAAAAAAAGAGAAGAAGAAATTATGCGTTTCTAGGAGTTACAAGACGTCCTTATCATGTTAGAAGTTAATTTTATTGTCAAACTTAAAAAATATTCCAGGTTTAATCATGATGATTATGATTTTCTCTATAGTGGACATTTCCCCATTCTGACTTGATATTCTTCGTGTTCCTCACCCTTGAAAACATAAGGGTACCGATAATATCAAGATATTCTGACGACATTCACATGACCACGGAAACCCGCATGAAGTTAGTGTACACATATAATAAAAGCTGTTACTCTTTAATTTAATAACATAGCGAATTACCATGGATCTGGGATTGCTCTTGGTAGTTGCCATGTATAGGCCGTCCCAGAATTAACGCAAGATTTGAATTTGCCACCATTTGTGCAGAAAAGTGCTGGCAACCCTAAAAAAAAGACAATTTGACAGCTGACAGTTTAGAGTTAGTAAAATGGAGCGTTACACGATAGAACAACGTGTCTTTACTGTTGATCATTATCTCAAAAATAATGAAAGTTTGGCGGCCGCAGTTCGAAAATTTCATACAAAATATGGTCGGAATAGTGTTTCGACTTTATCAACTGTGAAGAGATTAATTTAAAAATTTAGGGAGACTGGATCAGTTGGAGACACTAAACACACTGGTCGTCCAAAAACAAGCCGTTCTAATGTCAATATAGATGCAGTGCGTGAGAGTGTTGTTAAAAATCTAGGAACATCAATTCGGCGTCGTAAACACAGTTCTATGTGCCGAAATCGGATGATATTGATGTGGCCAATGTGTGGTTTCAACGAGATGGTGCCACATGGCATACAGCCTATGAAACAATACAAATACTGCATGAGACATTTCCAGGTCGTGTACTCTCTCGTTTCAGTGATCAGAATTGGCCCCATAATTCGTTCGATTTAACACCTTTTAGATTTCTTTTTATGGGGTTATTGAAGTCAAAGGTGTATGTCAACAAGCCCACATCCACCCGTGCACTAAAAGAGGAAATTCAACATTGCATCAACGAAATTCAACCACATTTATGCCAAATGGTCATGGAAAATTTCGACAAAAAAGAGCGTATGTGCCAGCAAAATCGTGGAGGCTATTTTCCCGATATGTTATTCCATAAATAACCCTATCCTATTTACTTTATAATTCAATAAAAAAATAACAACAAAAATACTGAAAACTGTGTTTTCTATTTAAATCAACTCTTGCGTTAATTCTGGGACACCCTTTGTAACGCGAGTAGCGCTTATCGTCTACACCGGTAGTTGATGGTCAGCCATGGCTACCTAACCGAATGAGTGAACTGTTTCAAGTATTATTTCATACCTCGTTTGGTTCCTATTCACCATATACCAAACTTTTCTTAATATTTATTACAAATCATGTTCAATGTCTACTTTTTTTTCCTGGTATCTAATCCATCCAAGCATAGTCAGAACATTGTCCAAACCAAAGCCTACATGTGTAACAACAGTTTTTTATTTTCTGTACGAAATTAGTTAAACGTTCATCCTCAAATTGCCATAATGGCTAAATGAGACAATAAATACACGAACAGATGTGTGATATATAAATAAAGAGAGCGAAGGCCATCAGACTGCCGGAGGGGGAAGTAGAAAAAGAGAAATCTGTAAGGCAGCCCACGTGACTGGCCATCTGTCGTGGTCTTGTCGGGGTTTGAGGGGCCAGGGGGGCGGCCGAGGGGGCAGGGGGTGGCAAGGGCGTACTGGGGGCTGTCCGGGACCCGGGGGTGGCGGGTCCGCCGATCGGAACAGGGTACGAGGGTACGGTCAGGGAACAGGTGGTCGGTCTGTGCAACCGTGTCCTTCGTTAGCAAGTGTACCAGTTGTACCCGCTAGCTCGCTCTTTAAATTGTACCATAAAATACAGGCAAATTACCTTCTGATGTTAATTCCACGATTACATAATAACTGTTAAGTCAATCAAAAATACACTGGCAGGGTCGAGACTCGAACCTGAGACGCTCCCCATATTAAATCGCGAATGTCGTGGGGGTAGCTTAGTTGGGTAGCCAGACTGCTACAAAAGTTCCAATCCATATTTTTTATAAGGTTAATAAGTATTGATAAATGCATCAATAAAAGGTATTCACAACAGCTATGAACTAAATTGTAATCTTTGAAACAATTATTAATAAATAAAGGAAGGAATAAATAATCGATATCCACTTATCGATACTTAAGCCACCTTAGAATTAAACAAGTATTTTTTCAACTATAAAAAACTAAAATACTTGTTCAACTATCGTGCCAAAAAAAAAAAACGCTCTTAAATTTATTAATTTTATTTTTTTAAGCAATAGCTTGTTCAATAAATCAGCCATCTTTTGGATTAAATACCTTGGGAATATTTTCATTGCCACAAGCCAACGAAACAATTAAACAAACCTGTGAATGATGAACTAACTCATTATAGTAATCAGAATTTGTCACTTTCTTCAAAAATTAAATAAATATAAACAAAAAATGATTGCTTATTAGCTAAACTAACTACTTACCTAATCTATCTCTCTCTCTCTCTCTCTCTCTACATATATACATATTTTTAATTTTGGGTTATGGAATGTGTATTACCTCTTCACGCATACCATATGAATTATATTTATTTTTTTTTTTAAACTAGAAATATTGCAGAATGAACCAACAATGCCACAATAAAGAAAAGCTAATATGTTCATCGTAAAACCTTACAGCATCAGTTGCTGACTGTGCAATTCATTCGTGGTCATGGAAGTTTTGACCGGATGCTGAAAAATCTGAATATGTACGTTTAAAATCTATGGTGATTTATATTCCTTTTTGTATATTTTCTATCTCTAAGAAAATTTACTATCACAATTTTAGTATTCGTACCATAGTTATTGCAGTCTGAAATTTAATATATTTTTGGGAGGGGAGGGGGGAAAATGAACATATTTAAAATTTTTGTTTAAAAGAGAGAGAATATTGGAGTTCAAAAAGGACAACGTATAGAAAACATATGCAAATACAGACACGGAGACTAACATGTGCCATCTTGCCCGCGCAACGACCATATGGCAGCCAGGCATACATTACAGCGACTATAGAGTACACATGTATGGCAGGATACATTATTGCCGGTCCCGAAGCGGCATAAGTCACCAAGCTCTTTTCTGTATTCAGCAACAGATTTAAGGCAGGAACGAATTCTTCATAGGGTGCACAACATAAATGTATTTTTGAATCGTAGAAACCACTATAATTCATTTCAATCGAATAATACTACCCGATACATAGAACTTTTGTGTATTTATTTCATAACAATATTTACACATAACTTGTATCAATGTGTTGTCGCTAGTAGCTTTGCAGATAATACAAAAGCAAATCAATAGTGTTTAGATTGCAAAACTCATTTATCACATTTCAAATGACAAATATTTTCGATTGATGGGCTAAAAAATATTAATAAAAGGTAATTGCCGATTAATCAGTGCATTAAAGTACAGTACGATCTCAGTAATCCAAACTGTATCCCTAAGCGATTTCTCTTTGTGTTTAAAGAAATACATGATGCGAGCGAAGCAGTTTTGACCAAGTGGATTCGAAGGAAATGAAGAGAACGAGTTCACTTTCAAAATAGGTGAGGAAATCGCACAAGGAGTTTTGAAAAAACTCAAATAAAGATGATGAACAAAGCAAGCGATCATCCTCTAACGCTTAAGTCATTGGAAATTTTAACCAGTGCAGTAAAATGGCTACGGAGAACGATGCACAGTGGCATACGATTCTACTACTCCAGCAGCCCCGAGAAGAAACATTAAATAAAATCTAATTAAACAAAACAAACATATATTACTGGTTATTTTACAAAATATAAGAGTGATTCCCCTAAATAAAATGCATATGAACACATTACACACAATAAATTATGAATATCTAAGTACGTATGTATGTACCATTGTATATGTATTAGGGAATGTTTAATAATTTGTTTTTTTTTTTCAAAATATTCTAAAATACATTTGGCCTTTTATTAAAAATATTTTATATTTATTTATGCATAACTTTGTATTGCATACAATAAAAAGTATGTCTATTGAGTATTCTTTGTTTAATTTCTCCCAACCTCTTTGATCCAAATTTTTACCAACCCGAACACCCTATGCAGGGGTGGCCAACCCGCGGCCTGCGAGATTCTTCACAATTTTACGAAATATATTTATTTTATAAACGCCAAAGTAGTGAAAGTAGTTTATTAAAAAAATGCATTATTTGTGAATTAATATATTACAAAATTAACTGTCAAAATTATAAGAAAAAATTAACTTTGATTTTAAAATAATATTCTTGCGAATATATGACGCGTTTAGAATCATTATTGTTATTATATTATCTATGTTTACAATGTTTCAATTTTTCACTCCAAAAAAATGTCTACAGTGGGCTTAAATTTAATATGGGGATATATAATTTTATAAGAGGTCCACGGAGTTATGCGTTTTTAAAGTGGCAAGATCATGTGGGATTGCCACCCTGCCCTATATCACATTGTGTTGGATATTTGACAGTTAATAATTATACGAATAGACATAACATCACAATTTTTTTTTTTTATATTTATTTAAAATAGCGTTGGCCGTGATTGAAAATTTTCCTGTTCATTGCCAATCAATGGGTTGCGTTGAATAAAATGCTTTTAAAAGTGAATGGTAACAAAAACAATTAAATAAAAATTTATCATCAATGAAGAGATAGTTGTGTGATACAACACACTTAAATAAATTAGTAAATTATCAAATGTTGATTTTCGTCTTGGTACATTAGGCGACTTGTCACTTTTAGTTTAGAATATGTGGAGATTCATTCGATAAATGCCTAGTTCTACGAATATTTACTATTGCAATCTTAGTAACATATTTGTAGCATAGTTATTTCAGTCTTTATCTAGCCTATAATTTAATATGTCATTGCACAATCTTAACGTTGTGATATATATCTGGCATTTGAATGTGCGGGAATAGATTAATCCAGACAGGAATACGAAAGGGGAAATTATCCAGCTTCTTGGCTTGGAAATTATAATTGACTTTATAGGCACAAATAGAAGTTGGGTCCTGGCAGCATTATTAAGACTGGCCATTCGACCATAAAAAAAAAATTAATATATTCCGTAGGTACGCAGGAGAATAAGTCGTAAAAGTGAAAAAAAAATAGATTAAAAAGCAAACGAGTGGCAGAGGACATTAAAGCTGATTTTATCACATACAGAACGCACCATAAACCGTATTTACGACTTTGTATTTATGACTTCAAAAATTAACTTTAGACTATTGGCCCTAGAAATGACTATATAACTTAGCTATACTTAGTCATGTGTACATAATACGGACCTGGTAGACATTACGTAGGCCAAGGTCTTCTCGAGGTTTGCAGTTCTTATACTTAGGCACAGTTTAATTAATTCTTTAATTTAATTAAATGAGCAAGTGCCGTTATATATCCAAGGCAATGAACGAGTCGAAAGAAATGAACGCCAAGGCATAAGAGAAATTCCAAGTTAACTTGCCTCGGGGGTTCTAGATGATACCCCAACTAGTGCGTCGAGCTCGGTAGGATTTGAAACTGAAGGGAGAATAGTAGTTGTTAAATGAGGTGAAAGGGATTGTCGGGGGCGGCCGCAACTGTTGGTACTTGACCTTTGCTGGCGGCATAGTCGGTGGGAAACTTAATTCGTATTTGTTCATTGATCTGACTCGATAAGATCTTACAAGGTTTGCCCCGAGAGTACACTACGTTCCGGAGGCTAGGTTATAGGAAGCTTACGTGGTGTTGGAATGACCACGAGATCACACTCGGTATCTGAGGATCCGGATCCCGAAGGCGGGTGAGAACCGGAGAGAGGCAGACTGGATCGCTAGGGGAGACGCTACTAGGTACATTTGTGGGGCCCCATAGATGGGCGCCTGCATTGAAGGGATCCCTTCCAAGGATGTGCTAGTTTCAGCGAGCAAAGCCACAGAATCCCGCTAGGAAGGTGTGGGGTCTGAGAACGCCGGACTAAAAGAGCAAGGTTAGGAAAGAGACGTGCAGAGGTAATTAAATAAGAAACCCATGGTTCGAGCGGAGCAAAAAGCGCCAGTGCAGAGAGACAGAAAGCAGTGCTCACTTTCCTGGTAGGTCATTCCTGCCCACAGCGAATGAGACAACTGTTTATTTCGGGTAATCTTATGATCGTTAATTTTGGCCAATCAAGTGCTACTACGCCCGCGCCCCTAGTGAGCTCTTGCAATGTCAGGATTGTTAACTAGTCCCCTAGTTTATTGATAAAATATGGAAAAGTAGGCGGGTGTTTTCTGGTCCGTGAAGAGGGTAACTTCTATTTGTCCGTGGTGAAGAAGTTGGCACAACAGGGGTGCAAAAAAGTATTGATATCATGATCTGACGTGCAGGTTAATATGTACAGACTTGAACAATTTGCGATGTAATTGGGGTTCATTGACCTAATAATAACATTTCAGTGTTATCGGCTTAAGTAAGACAATCAAATCAGTGTATGTTTATACGCATAGAATATTTTCAAGTGATCTGGAGTGAGTGCAGTATACATCACTATTGACCGAAGAAGGACGGAGACAAGGTTGTTCATAAATTATAATTTAAAGTTTTCAATTGAGATTAAAAAACCAAGCTAAGATGTAAGGTACTAAATAAATGAATAGTCAATGCATTTTTGTCAAACACAGCAAATGCAAGGCAATGGCTATTTGCATATATCCACACATTATAACTCACAGGTATTAATAGTTATTTAATCAAGGACGTAATGAGCATTATGTTTACAAATGTTGTGTTATGTAGCTTTGAGATTTTAGATATATTCTTTGTTCCTCCTTCCTGTGTTTCTTCGGGCGCGACAAGTCCTAAATAAAGACGGAGTTATACAAATTAGGCACCTTTTTAGTTCGAGCCTAATCTGTTTTTTTTTTTGTTGTTATACTACTCGACCGGTTTACGGCGCTAACGAGAATGCATGTTGTACTGCTCCACAGAAAATTCTCTTGTTCAGTTTTTTTTTTTTTTTTTTTTTTTTAGAAGTTTAATTTCTTCATTGGAGACATCTTGGTGGTGGGAAGCGCTTACTTTATCAGATATTTTTCTCTAAAGGCGGAAATAATCTTTATCAAAGTTCGGATCAAAATATTTAGACGTATACTTAGATTTGGAAGTTCGTTCTTTTATAAATGATGAATATACAAAAACCTTAGCTTGTTCACTATGTATAACTCCATATGGGGAAAACCCAAACATTTGAATAAATACACTACATTCAATGATACTCGGTGACAGACAATATAATTATTAAAACAGAGGGATTGCTAACGACAATTGGTCATTGTTGAATAATAATTTCATGGGAAATAGTCATGTGAACGGCGCCATTACAGATGCATTATTCTATATTATGTGGCTTCTTTGGAACTGTTATCTCAAATAAATGGAGGTAGAGCGTACGACTTTGTCAGTATATGAACACAAGAGTTGTTAGGTTATCGTCATGAATCGTACTACGAACCTTTCTTTCACTTAATTTTAGTAAATCTATATTAATGTTCGACGATGGATACCTTAGCTGGTTTTCTAAATTTGCGACAGTTAATGAAGAACGTGACGAATACCCTAAGCTGGGATATCTCTCTGATGTAATATAAGTATTGTATAAATTTATTTTTGATGTGGATTCATCATTGTAACTCAATTAACTCCATTTAAACATTTTAAGGAACACTGTTGAACGTCAACATGAAAATATTTCTAACATTGGTAAAATATACGATATTAACATATTCAAAAGATAAGTAATTCGCAAAGGAATTCATTGGATTGCCGATGGCTTCCACGACTTTGCTGGCACATACTTATTTTGTCGAAATTTGTCATGACCATTTGGCATAAATGTGGTTGAATTTTGTTGATGAAGTGTTGAATTTCCTTTTTTAATGCACGAGTGGATGTGGGCTTGTTGATATACACCTTTGACTTCAAATAACCCCATAAAAAGAAATACAAAGGTGTTAAATCACACGATCTAGGGGGCCAATTCTGATCACCAAAACGAGAGAGTACACGACCTGGAAAAGTCTCATGCTGTATTTGAATTGTTTCATGGGCTGTATGGCATGTGGCACCATCTTGTTGAAACCGCATATTGGCCAAATCAATATCATCCAATTTTGGCACAAAGAACTGTGTTTTCGACACCAAATTGATGTTCCTAGATTTTTAACAACACTCTCACGCACTGCTTCCAAATTGACATTTGAAGGGCTTGTTTTTGGACGACCAGTGTGTTAAGTGTCTCTAACTGATCCAGTCTGCCTAAATTTTTCAATTAATCTCTTTACTGTTGATAAAGTCAAAACACTATTCCGACCATATTTTGTATGAAATTTTCGAACTGCGCCCGCCAAACTTTTATTATTTTTGAGATAATTGAGACAAGTTTAACAATAAAGACACGTTGTTCTATCGTGTAACGCTCCATTTTTACTAACCCTAAACTGTCAGCTGTCGTATTGTTTTTTATTTAGGGTTGCCAGCACTTTACTGCCCAAAGGGCGGCAAAGTTAAATCTTGCGTTAATTTGGACACCTTTTACCATACAACATATTCATCTTTTTGTCATCAACAACGGGCCATCATAGCAAATATGAAGAGATAAAAACAAAATCATTGTCACTTGATATTCTTGTTTATTTCTCATAGGTTGGTTTATAATTTTGTAAATGCATAATGCATATACATCCAATTTCTGGATGCGGAATTATTTTCTGAACTTATCAAGTCAGCGTATCGTTGCTTTCTTCAACATGTGTGCCGTTGTTGTGCGAAATACGTAACGTATTGCGACAGTGTCGAAAGAGTAGACGTAGAAAGCGTTGATCGGGGCCAGTTAAACATCACGACTTAGATATTTAGCTTGATGAAGAAAGAAGCTAGTATCTAAACTAGAAGAGAGAAAAGGTAAACGGGATTATTTGGACAGAGCAAGATTAGCGGGAGTAAGTAAGTAGTGGCACATGTAGCCGATACAAGGATCATGTGCCTTGTAAAGCCAAAAAGGACGTTTAAGATTTCTCAACTCACTGCACTGAGGTTATTTACCAGATTTATAGTTCTGCTTAGCCACTACAACGTCAAAAATAAAGGGTGTCCCAGAATTGACGCAAGATTTGACTTTGCCGCCATTTGGGCAGTAAAGTGCTGGCAACCCTAAATAAAAAACAATATGACAGCTGACAGTTTAGGGTTAGTAAAAATGGAGCGTTACACGATACAACAACGTGTCTTTATTGTTAAACTTGTCTCAATTATCTCAAAAATAATGAAACTTTGGCGGGCGCAGTTCAAAAATTTCATACAAAATATGGTCGGAATAGTGTTTTGACTTCATCAACTGTGAAGAGATTAATTGAAAAATTTAACGAGACTGGATCAGTTGGAGACACTAAACACACTGGTCGTCAAAAAATAAGCCGTTCAAATCTCAATATCGAAGCAGTGCGTAAGAGTGTTGTTGAAAATCTAGGAACATCAATTCGGCGTCGTAAACACAGTTCTTTGTACCGAAATCGGATGATATTGATGTGGCCAATGTGCGGTTTCAACAAGATGGTGCCACATGCCATACAGCCCATGAAACAATTCAAATACAGCATGAGACTTCTTCAGGTCGTGTACTCTCTCGTTTCGGTGATCAGAATTGGCCCCCTAAATCGTGTGATTTAACACTAGATTTCGTTTTATGGGGTCATTTGAAGTGAAAGGTGTACGTCAACAACCCCCATCCATTAAAAGGGGAAATTCAACGCTGCATCAACGAAATTCGACCACATTTATGCCAAATGGTCATGGAAAATTTCGACAAAAGATGTGCGTTTGTGCCAGCAAAGTCGTGGAGGCCATTTGCTCGATGTGTTATTCCATAAATAACCCTATCCCATTTACTTTATAATTCAATAAAAAAATAACAAAAAAAATACTAAAAACTGTGTTTTCTATTTAAATAAAATCTTGCGTTAATTCTGGGACACCCTTTATAAATTATACATTTACTATAGCTTGAGCCAGTTTTATATAAATTTCCTCTTGGTGATACGGCAAGAAGGAAAAGGGACAGTTGGGCCAAAAATGATCAAGACAGGAGGTAGAGCAACCACGAACTGGCGATGAGGAGATGAATACTTGTTAGCATGCATGTTCATTGTCTGATTTGGTTTCAGGAATAAATAATAGGAATCGGCTCGGTGTTTGGTCGCAGTAATGTATTTGCAAATAAATCAGTCGCCATTTGCAGAATTCATATATTATTGGTTTAGTTTTAGTTGTTATTATTTACAATAGTGTTTTCAATAGCTGGAGTATTTTCACAACAAATGTGAACAAATAGGCGAACTATTGATCAATCATGACAAGAACTGCGGGTGTCAGCCAAAATACTTTATACTAAATCACCGATAGCTCTCTCTGTTCTGACCATTGTTTTATATTTATCACTTATTTAAGTCAACAGATAAACACGAAGCCAATTCACTTACTAGTTAATCAAATTCTTCATCTGAGAACACTCTTCTCCTACTTCCTTCCTTCAGATGCCCGGGGTGCTAACCAAGAGTTCGGCTATGGAGATTACTTGTCCAGTTTTTCACATTAAACGTATAATTAAAAAAAAATGAAAAACTTTGGGCTGATAGTAGATTTAAATCAAGTAAAAAGGACGGACGGATAGACAAGGTAGAACGGCGCTGTTCGGAAGCAAGAGCGATTATTGCAAGACCGGTTTGTGCAGGCTGGGGTCGAGGGCTCCTCCCACTCCTTAGCCCGCTCTTTAAATCCATCCCCGCATTTAAAGGGGGCCTCTCCTGCTGGATGTTGTCCTAGTCCTCCAAAGTATACTTCCAAGGGCCTGAAGTTGCCAACAAGTGGGCGAATCCACCTGGTCCTGGCACCGATCGGTAGTCCGAAAACTAAAATTGTTCGGAGCAAAGATAAAGAGTTGTTAGGTTTTCATCAAATTCATTAACGAAAATATAAAAAGCGTTTTTGGAGAAACATAGCAACAACTCTCTTCATCGACTAAGCCGGTTAATTTATATATTGAAAGGTTACGAATGAAATCAAGCGTATCATAAACTTGATTGATACATCACAATGGAATAATATATTTATGAAATGGATTCATGTAATTGAATGGCAAATGAAACGGAATAGAATGTCGTACGACTACAAGGATAACCAGAAGCGAAGAAGGAGGCTGGCTGACGTCCGCGAGAGCTAACGGACTGTGAAGACCTTGACCCGAACGGGGTAGGTCAGCGACTGACTAGAGTTGGGAGACTTCTTTCACAGGGAGAAGCTGTCAGGAACTGAAGAGTATGGCGTTTCTATCTTCTACAGCGGGGGACATAGGGGCAGGAAGAAATAACTTGACTGCAGTAGTACTGTATTAAATAAAATAAAAAATAATTTTCTGGGACCAAAGAACCATCAATAATTTGAATGAGATTGTAAATGTCAGCAGATTGATGAGAGAAATAGGTTTGGAGAAGGTCGATGAACCAAGGAACTAATGAACGCGAAAGAATCGGGAAATTGTCCGGATATAACAACTAAAGCAGACACATTTTAAAGTTAGCAGAAGGTTTCCTCAATCCAATGCCTCAACGTCCCGTGTACTCTTCCAGGATGTGCCCGCTGACAGAAACATTGAAGAATAAGGTAGTATTCCTTTCTTTTATGATAGTTTGTTACAAGCTTAGGCCTGTACTCAGATCACTTGCCACAGAACAATCTAAATCTAACATCTAAACGTTAACAAGAAAAATATTACTGTGTCCACAAGTGATACCCACTACTACACATTGCCAGTCGAAGACATTCTTTTTCTCTTCAAAATAAGCCACTATACAAAACTCTTTTTCATTTTCAGCATTTCATTTATAATAGCCGTGCTTTCATAAATAAATACGTAAGTGCCGATATTAGTCATAAACTCTCGTGGAAATTAAAAAGTAATGTTTTTTTTTCACACCGTGAAAGATTTATTACCTGACTTAATGGATATGACAATAGTTCCAACAATGAGGACACGCCAAAAAAAGAAAAAAAAAGGTTTGTGAAATGAAAATTCTCTTACAGCTTTGTATATGGTTAATGAGATGCCACCAGCAGAAATAATTAACTATTCGGCAACGAATCACATCAACGGTGTCGATGACAGATTGCAAATCTGGTGACTGAACAGAGCACCAGCTGCTGGGAAGGCCAGCACTATTTATACTTAAATATTGATCTTCGGATGAGCATAGAATCAGTTGTTATCATGCGACTAAAGAAGTGTATTGTAAGGCGAAAGATTCCGCGGGTAGCTCCACTCACACCACCTAGCGCTCCCTGGCCTCAACGATGGTTAACAGAATCATCAGGTCAGACTTACTAAATACAGCGTTTGTAACTATGGAAATACAGTACATCTGCAACTATATAATGAAGGATGGTTCAACCTTAGCCATTTCCTTCAAGCATTGCCTATACTGCTGGCTTATAACAAATACATGATAAGGTTTCCTCGCACCAGCAATAAATTCGACAAAGCTGAGGATTAAATTGAGTACAAGAAGAAGGCTGTACCGTTTATGTTAAGGACACTCACTGTGGAATATGTTCCTCCAGCTGCCTGAGAGTACCCGCAGGCACTTGTGGAGGGTGTTGTTGGGCACGACGATAGGCAGCGATGCCTCGGAGGCCGTCAGTGTGGACTCGGACCTGGATCTCGAGAGGTTGCTCCGCCTCTTGTGTTCAACGGCGGCGAGGTCGTCCTCCGCCTCCCGGAAGCTCCGGTAGGTAACTTCCTGCAGGGAGTCGTCCACCGCGCACGAGGAGTCTTTCCTCTTCAGCCTCATACCTGTCCTGTCGGATGTCTACTTGCCTTTCGCCTCTTCTTGTCGTCTGTTTCGGACAAGTCCGTGGCTACCTGGCAAGAGAGTTAAAGGTAAATGTGGATCACTTCCGTTTGGGTATTAGAACAGTTTTCATCGGAGCAACCTTTTCACAATTTTACATAATTCAATAACTAAATAATTAGCCAGAATCAGACAAGCTTTCCTGTTTACCTGCTAAATAGTGAGACCTTCTCACTTCCTCATTAGTACGATTAAAACAGGAATTCTTTAAAATACGAACCCCGAAATAGAAGTTCGCATTTCAGTCTGACCAGTTCTATATATAACCAGATTGTGCTCCTAAAAACCATAAAAATTTTTATTATTACTTTAGGGTTATTCATCAATAATTTACTCGTTCCTTGGGAACTATTCTTGAACCCCTAAAGTTTGACCCATGCCCGTTTTTTGCACAAATAGTTATTGATCAAAGAACAATACCAATCAAATTCAATGATCTCTGGGAGAGAGTTACCACTAAAGCATACAATAACTGCTCGACTAAATGAAAACACTTGTCCAATTCCGGCTACTATACTACTATAATACTATATTGGTCCATTACTCACCATAATCGCAGTACCAAACAACTATCTGTCAGTTATGAACCATATGTAACCACCATATGAACATGTTGAGTATAAAGTATTTGCCAATCTATACAACTTAATTTAAAAAAAAAAAAAATCAATTAAGTTAGAATTAGTCATTTAAAAAATATCTATTTTTTTTTTTAAATTCTATGAATGTCAAGAAGTGTGAAATCCCCGCAATGGTAGTTAAGAAACATAATTTATTTTCTTCATTTAGAGGTATTAATTTTCTCCCCAACCTTTCTTTTTTATTAAATTTCCCTCAACTATGAAAATTGCAATAGCTAAAATTATCGAATTTGTGTTTTCTTTTTTATTTATCACATCAGGAAAGTTGATGAATTAGTTTGGGTGTCAGCTTATGTTGATGAAAAAGCGATGTTATCATATTTATTTACAGAAAACATTTTTAAAAAATATGTTGGTCTGTGCTTCAGGTATGAGACGATTGAAGGTGTCTTTATAAACCTGTGCATTAGTAAATTTTATGGAAAACCTAGCACCTCTCTTTTATCATTTATACTTTATATCGACGGCTGATGATCATAATCAGCTCCTAGTTTTAACGACATATTGACAATAATTAGTACAAACATTTGTTTTACATATTTTCTTTTTTTAAAAGAAATGAGGATTCACCTTGTACATTTAATAAAATATACTTAATTTCAATTAGTTTGAACTGAAGTGAATAATGGACCATTCAATGCTTAAAATATCATTAACATAAAATATATCGACCTGTCCAAGAATTTAATAGTATCAATAAACTAGATTTATTTATCTAAAAAAACAGGGCCGCTCTGAAGATCGACTTACATTAGAAAACTATTACTATTTTTTTTTCTTCTAAAAAATATCTAATACTTATCATCTATAATAAAATAACTAATGATCTTTTTAAAATTAAAATAGCGGTATTCTGAAATTTGAGCAACTTTTTTGAGTAAATGTAAGCACGGACAGATCGATCCAAACAACACACTGTACATGCTATTCTCTGTCATGGGTTTTCAATAATTTTTGCTGTACGCCCAGGCACTCTGCCTATAGGGCTCTCGTGCTCACCTCCAAGCAATAATACAGATAGGAGATTTAGAGGCAACCCGGAGATGTAGCAGGACACAAACCACAATGCCTTGGTTTCAAATCAAGTACAAAACTTATTTACAATTTATACCAGTGACTTTGTAAACAGAAGCTATGAATAATAATTTAACATACATCTAAGTTGTATTATATTTAAATAACCCGTATAAACTATAAATGTACACTTGGTATAAGTTACTCTGACATGGCAGAATATCTGGTCATTTAATAATAAGCCGACTGATCTTCCTCTCTTTGGCCAAACTAATCCAAATCATTGCACATAGTCTGTGAGAATATACTTAAATACATCGTTTCTATATTATCAGACAATTATCATAATTATCATCCATAGAACAGATGTACCGGTCATTTTGTCACCAGATATTCAACCATGACTGCATTGAACTTACGAATAGTCCTTAAGATAACATATTTATGAATACTAAATAGCTAATACATCATACATTATACATGCATACATATTATTACAACTAAGTTATGACTTGGTTGGTTAGTCATGAATGTAGTCAGCGAAGGATTAAGACATTGAGATGAGGTCATCTCTGTTACACGAGACTACGAGGCACCGAATTCTAAAAAACGATAACATGAGCCAAAAGAAAAAGCTAAAAGCTTATCTTATTTGTACACAAATATCATTCCGGGTCGATGGTTCTTTAGTCTTGATTATGATAAATAAAACTATGACATAATAATGATAGCAAATCCTTTATCCTTTGTCCAGTGAGTGAGCTGATGAAAAAGAATTCGCAATAAGTGAATAAAGAATTTTTCAAACCTTATATACAAAGCATGGTATTGATCAGAGAACACAACAATGTTCCCACATTCGTGATAGATCGATACTTAGTCGAGTCCTAAGGTTAGTAGATTGTTAAAATCGATTTATCCTTGTCTACCGATTAGTGTTCAGACAATCGATGATTACAAGCACTGAACAAACGTATTAATTATATTTTTGACTTAATAACAAAACTCTAATATGAAATGACTTTTTCATAAAAGAAATTATGTACCTATTTTTATTAACTAATAAAAACATTTTTCTTAGGCAATTAAGTTCTTAGTAAAATTTTGATTACAAAATGAGAAATAAGGAAGATAAAGTTTATGTAATTTGTACGAATACAAATTTTATTAATTAGAAAAAAAATATATAATCGTAAGCAGTTTTAAATTATTTCCAAGAAATTTCGTAATAAATTACAAAATGTTAATTTAGGTTGTAAATTCAATCAGAAAAAAACGTCCTTTGTATGTTTTGCAATAATACCCTTTTTCCTCAATCTTTTATGTGAATGTTGAGAAGTAACCTGTTGCAATTTGAAATAATGTTTTGATACCTTCAAAATGTCCGCTTGTTAATTGATTTATCGATTGTAATATTTATAGTTTATAGTATCGGGACAATCGATTGCGACACAGTATCGATAATCGGCCAACCCAATGTTTGCTTACGTCATAGCGTTCCTCGAAAGTTATACTGGGACCATTTCTGATAAGTGTGTTGTCTGTCACGACGAAAAGTTGCACACTACAGTGTTCTACGGTTAGGTCCACGAGGGACAACTCCATAGAAAACTCATGAAGTTTGAATCAACCGAAAAAACAACAGCATATTAATGATGACCCTATCGGAGTTAATAACCTTTAATTATACAAACTTGGTGAATTTGTTTTGTCATTTGACTGTGCATCATCTCATTAGTCAAATAAAACAAATTGCTTCTCATTATCTGTCTGATAGTGAGGTCATATGGCGTAGTACTACGCTCCTGCCACGATTGAGCATATCTATATTAGGTTCAAATTGGGTAGATACTTCTTCCATATTTATCCAGACACTGGTGCCCACAGGTTAGCAGAAGGTCTTTCCTTTGCCGGTGTTTGTCCAATCAATGGTCCAGATGTAGACCACTTGTTGCCATGACTATCGCCAATATCCAATCCCCACACTTAGCCTTAGCCTTAGAGACCTGCTCCTTCCCACACGGGACCCGATAAAGGCGCCACTGCCCACTTAGTATTCACAACGCGAGGCCACGTCCGAAGCAATTCCAACCACTGTCTTCACTGACCGCCTTCTGCGAAAATCTTACACCAAGTACTTCTGAAAGATAGAGCTAAAGGCCTTCCAAGTCTATGGCCATTGGTATCACTCATAGCATCGTTTAAATCCACCTGTCGAGCCGCCGCTAGCCCTTCATCATGAACAACATATCTCCAAATGTTCCCCAATGTCTTTATTTACTGTTCCTTTCGACGTTCCAAAAGTGACGTGGGCAGCAGTTTTAGATGAAAACAACAACCTGAATCACATTTTGCCTGATACAACTCACAAAACAATCTACATCACCTTCAGGGAAAGCATGTCCTAATAATGTTTGTATGCATCATCTATAATTATATTCTTTCAGCATGGCATGGACGCTGTCCTTTGGAATCGTTACTTCACGATCAGCCTGGCGAAGTGATATTGTTGGCTGTTCTCAGTTTGTTACGGAACGTTGTTGACATTATCAACAGCTCTATCTGTTTAAAACTCATCACTGATTCTTCTGACGATGAGTCTACGAGGTGGATCAGCGTCAAATTCTCTCCGACATCGTCTTAGCACTTTAACTTGTGTTTTTTTTTATTAAAAAAATAATCTGGATTTTGCGATTATTTCTCCCTTTAATCCCTAACAAAAATAAAATTCAGCGTTCTATATGATCTTCTAAGTTAGTTCAGAAGGCAGCTTATAGTTTGTATTCTTTGGCGTAGTTGAAGTACTTCGCTGTAAGAGGAGGGACGATGGAGTATTAACGATGAACGTGGCGAGGATATCAGAACCGCGTTGCTTGGTGTGCCGTCGGTGGATGAGAACTCGCATTAAGTTTTTTGACTCGTTACAGTACCAAACAAACCCAGTGTTTAGTGACCCCACCACACTTCCCACATCGATGACAACAGACTTTCAGGGAAAATTAGGTTAAGATTTTGTTGTTAGATGTAAATTAGTTTTATGTCCATTATTCATAAGGTAAGCCGAGCACTTTTAAACATGTATAGACAATGAATGTATAATGTACATTATACCTTTGTAAAAATCGTAAATCACAGTGTAAAATTTAGCCAAGCTAAAGGACCCTACTGTAAATAAATTCATTTATATATAATCTATACTGATTTCCATAATTTATAATAACAAGGAGATATGAGGAAAAATTTTAAAAATATTAGAACTGCAAGTATTCGAATGTATCTAAACTAGTGGTAATTTTATAATGTATTCCTCAATTAAAGAGGTCGGCATTTCTCCTCACCATGCAGTCGAGTTTGCCGTGAGGAGGTCCGACTCCTCTCTATGAGACATTGAGACAGAAAGCCTTAAGAGAGAGATGTCTTAAGATAATTGGGGGGGAGCGAGCGAGGAGCGAGAGAGAGAGAGAGAGAGAGAGAGAGAGAGAGAGAGAGAGAGAGAGAGAGAGAGAGAGAGAGAGAGAGAGAGAGAGAGAGAGAGAGAGAGAGAGAGAGAGAGAGAGAGAGAGAGAGAGAGAGAGAGAGAGCGAGTGAGAGGGAGGCATAAGCGTAATAAAAGTTCAAACTGTAATGAACCAAGCGGTTCTTTTCCCTTGACCTATAAAGTTAATATTTATCTAGTAGAGCTACATATGTATGACCGCCTTGTTAGTTCTTCAAAGGTCAATAACTGCACATATTTTATAAATGTATGTATATATAAATAAATAAATAACAATTGAACTAATACATACAATAACCTGATACCCATAGAAGGTAGAGGAACTGTTCTAAACAACAAAGCACGCGGAGCCCTACAACCCACACATCTATATCGTGTTGTATACAAATAATATTAAATAAACAAAAAACATTGTATAATTATAAAACGTATATTCCTTTCAAATTGTGGCGTTGTTTATTAAATTATAATAGTAAGAGTAATGTTACTGCGAGTTGGTATTTGTTTTGTCAAGGGGATATGAAGTTTGGGTCTTGTTCCATAATAAGGGTCTCAGAGATACAACGCTTCATCACAGTGTCCTTTCATCTCGACCTCATCATATTCAAGGTTTTTTTTTATCATTATTGTTCTATTATTTCGTATTCTTCTTCTTCTTGTCGTGTTATTACAAATTTGTTACATTTGCTTCCACTGCCTTTACAACATGATTTATGAACGACTTACTTAAGTACCAAATAACGACTTGGAGTCATCAAGCCCGTTGTAATTGGACAGACAAGTGAAATAACGCAATGGCAAGCATGTAATAACAGAATTTCAGCTTTAATTAACTGATACAATTTCCAAATGGACACCCGTCAGAAATTAGTTAATGTAATTAGGTTTTGTAATCGACGGTAACGCCCCGGGGACCCCCTCCCTCTATGATTATATGCCTTATTATAATTATCATAATCAATTGACTAATTGAAAAAAAATAAATCACTTTTATACATGTTTAAATATATACATCGAAAATGTAATGATCGATTAGTTATGCATTAATACATACGAACAGCTATATACTTATATGACTATTTCACAAGACGAATATATTAGAGACAAATTAATAGCTCTTGGGAAACCCCTAAATTTGAAAGTCTTTGCATACATTAAATCGTTAAAAATTATAGAGCAAAACAGGAAATTTCATTTGTTGAAACCTGAGGACCACATATAAACTATACATGCGCAATCGGAAAATCAGCTACAACAATCCTTTTGCCATTTATCAATAGAAAAACGAAGTTTAATACTTGGTAGTAATAAATTAATCATTTTCAATTTATTTTTATATTATTTTACTCCATTATCCGAAGTGATGATGGGGAGGGTGTTCTCGGCTAATAAAAAAAAACAACACGATTTTTCAGCCTAACTTTGATGTAAGTAGCCAAAAAAAAAACACCAATTTTCAATTCACAAATACATATTTTATTTTCAAAAAGGACACATGTACATACAAATAGAACAAAATAAATGCATACGAAAGGATTAAAACATGTTTGTAGTGTGTTATCAGTTTTTTACTCTCAGATTTGATTTTCCAACATGTTGTTCTTATGCTTAGTTTATACACGTTCAGTATTTCGGTCTTAAAAATAAACTGGTAAACTTCTTTAAATTATACTTATTATCATTATCTGATCTGTAGTGACTTTTTCTATGGTTGAATTAAATGAATTCCCTTAATGTCCAAAATATCGCTATGAATAATAGCTAGGCTTGCTTTGATAGTTTATTTTGTCAACAGTGAACTGTTTGTACAATTTATTATTAGTGTCACTTCCCATCCACTGAACCATATCATCTTTGTGTTTCAATGTCGTTTTGTTTATAAGCAAGTTGCAGAGTTTTTGAAGGCAACCTTTCTCATGCTTCACAGAAAGCGAAACGAACATCTTTACCGTACATATTTTCAAGACACCCTTCATGGATTTAGCAGTTTTCTTCAAGAATAAGACGTAGAAAAGACTTTATTTTTAAACTGGCTACACTATGGCACTTCCTTTACACCTGGCTGGATTAACGAAGTTACTTAAGGTGGTAGATAATTGATGAAAATTTGTCCGTTGTCTGTTTTTTAAATTTATTCAAACAGGTGAGGTCTTCGCATTGATATTCACGGACACTTTTCTTTTAAAAACACTAATTGCCTTCATAAAAGAAAAAAAAACCGATGATCATTGTTGTACTGTAATCCAAAATAAGTTTCTAAATATACCCTACATTCTTGAACTCATCCCTTCCAAGTTCATAAAATTCCATAGTAACCTATACAACCACCCTAATCCCATAGCACTACTCTCATCTCTATAATCCTCCTCGGAGACTTAAACGGCAGTGGCCTCGTGACCTGCTATAAATGCGTGACAGTGGGAGGCAATGGCCAGTTTCTCCAACCATGTCCTGAGCGTATGCGGCTCTCGCGCTCTTCATCAGCCTCCACTGGCTCGTATCCGGTGACGCGGCTGACGGAGGAGCGTGGGGGACTTCCTAAGACTCCACTTCCTCTTTCGTATGCGAGGGAGGTGACAAACACGTGGACTTGGGAGGCCCCTGGGCTGTTTAAATACTGTATGAATGACCGAGTAAATGAAAATTGTAAATATGGCATGAATGAGAACATTTATCTCAATTACTTATTGCCTATTAAGCATTAAATAAGTCAGGTTGTAATTTTATCATGATAAAGAAAAGTAATATTTGACAAACCACGGTTCACACTGTAAAAGTCAAGTTGCTCGACGTGTTCAAAGCTAATTATATCCTAGGTATTTCAAAAGCAATAAGGACAAAATGTATATGTATCCATTACTTTGAAATACTACTAAAATATACTAGCTAACCAAATATAAGGGATGAGTGCATAATATATTATTGTTGTCATCAGATATTTTTATGTACCTTTATGTTTTCCTGATTTAAAATTTATATATACTCCAATGAGTACATTATTCATAATGTTAGTCTTTTGTTTTAAGACTAGATGCGATGTATATTAGCATAGGATAAGTTTGGTTATAATGAAAATATTTGAATGTTGTAAATAAATTTGAAAAACTACCCTTCGGACTCGACAACGATCGGACTATAGATAGATCCTTCACCATATGCCCGGCGACTGGTTGGCCAATTACTTCCAAATTTGGCATCGCCAAGGATGGTACAACCTGCCTCCTTCAACATCTTCCACTCGGGAGAGCGGCTGACCTACATCTCGGTGTAGGAGGAGTAGGCAGGCCTAGCAGGCAGCTGTTGCTACATCCACATGTGTGTGTCTTATGGCGTCCAAGGGGGAAACTTGATGACACGGTCAGACATTAAAGAGTGGATGCATGGAAACATGCTAGGTAATGGGTTGGCAAGAAAGTGATTTCGGTTTCCATAAGTAGTTAGCGTTATTTTTGATTCTTTATTCTTTTTTTAATGTTAGAATTTTTTTTTTTTGAGATTTGGTAGTCAATACCTTCAGGTTGCTATAGAAAGAAATTCCGTGTAATCTTGTTTACGTCAGTTTATGGTGAGTTTTAACATGGAATGCAAAAGCATTTTCGACATATTTTACTTTTTTATTTCCATAAAGCCAAGAAAGCGACTGAGGCTCACAAAGAGATATGCGAAGTTAATGGTGTTGATTTTTGAACAGAACTGACGTGTCAGAATTAGTTTAAAATTTTCTATGCGAAAACTATGCGAGAGATTGGAAAACGTTAAATGTATCACGCACAACAATTGAAAATCATATAAGACGTCTTGGACATGTTAAGAAGCTCGATACTTGGGTTCTGCCAAGACAATGCGAGGCCTCGCACAGCTTTAACACGACCGAAACAATTGGAGCTTGGTTGGAAAGTGATGTCGCATCCCCCATACAGACCTTGCATCAGCGGATTATCATTTGTTTTGAAGTTTACAAAACTTCTTAAATCCCACTTGGTTGTTTTGTTTTTTTTGCTGACAAGGACCACAAGTTCTATGATCATGGAGATGGCGGGATCATGAAGTTACCAGAAAGATGGCAAAAGGTCATCGAACAGAATGGAACATATTTGACTGATTAGAGTTAATTTTTTGTACAGAAAAATTAGAGTTTTAATTCACACTAAAAAATCGAAATTACATTATTGCCGACCTCAATAATTTTAAATTTTTTCCAAGCCAAGAAAAGCAATGTTTCAGGAATTTAAATCACTATTTCAGCCAATAACGGCATTGGCTACTGTATAATGAAACTGTCATCATCGTTCATTTCTTGCCTGATCCACATCTTTCTGGAATTATCCCAATCTTAAGAGGACCCCACACCATCCACTCACGTTCATTCACACTATAAGGCTTTATATATTTACTTATTTTTTACTTTTCAAGGATCATCAAGATACTTGTTCCAAATTATTCGATGTCGGAACAGTAGAAACTTTGATTGCAGATGATGTTCTGTGAATAAAAAGATTACTTGGAGAGACCGAAGCTAACTACATCAAATATAAGAAATCATATGTATTATGGTTTTACATTTGTACAATGATCTATCTGTGAATTTATTTACTGGAATGATTTTTAAAAAAAACTTTTTTTTTTATCGACTCGGATCTATAAGTTGACGTTTTTTGTTTTTTTTATGAAGCTCTTCCATTTTGCATTGTTCCGCAGTGGGATATGTCCGAATTAATTGTAAAGGAATTTGGCAAAGAGTAGGTAGGCTGCAGTACTTCAATTTGCAGACAAACAATTGAAAAGATTAAGCCATTCTATCATTCGACCAGACACTGGACGAGACATTTGCTCTCTAAACGGTATGTGTGATATAAGACGTGGAAAACATGTTGTGTTGTAGATACCTACATCTCGAAGTAGATCAAAAACTGATAGTGAGCAATTTAGGCAGAAAATTCAATTTAGAGATTAGCATAACGGGGTATACAGTTACACTATCTCCCATGCCGCCATGTAATCAAGGGATATATATGTATACTAATCATATGTATATATCTTGCGAGATTATCCTGTTTCAGGTGGAGACATAGGTCAAATCAACCTTTAAGAAAGGTATATCAATATGCAGAAAATACAGCAGTAGGAAAAAGTCAAGTATCTGAATTGTCCTTACATATCTAAAGCAAGGGAATGATCTGGGTCCTGGATTAATTTAGTTAGGGGGTTCTAGATTATACCCTGGCGGTGTGTCAGCTATTAATAGTCAAGAGAGGGTAGTTGCTAAATGAAGAGAATGTTTAATAGTTTCGAGATCAAGACAAAAATTTTGTGGTTATGTGTATGGACTGTGCGAGAGATTGCAAAACAGTTAAATGTATTGAACTCAACAATTGAGTACATGGTAACTAAATCCGAAGTAAATGGGTTTCTTCATTGTGCTAAAAATAATATTTGAGTGTTACCGGCATAAGCGAGAGATAATCAGATCAAAAAGCTAATAATAGTTCAAAGAGCTTCAGTGATTTGGTGAATGTAGTAATTAAACTCGAAGTTTTTGATTGATAGTAAAAATTCAACCTGAAATATAAACTTTTAAATAGGTAAATAATAAATAAATTCTGCTAAGACTTGTATATTTTTGCTTTTATTAAATATGTTCCTTTTAGGTGAGATATTTTCAAAAACAACGGAATATCAAGAGAAAGAATAATGCTCTTTAATTTATTATCTCGTTTGACTTTTATCAAAAAAAAATCAAAGTACAGCCTCCGCCGTAAAATGATGGCATCCTACTAAATACGAAGGTCCGCTATTCCATCAAGATCTATCGTATATGATGACTGGGTTGTCGCAAGGACAATTAGACTAACCGAACGTTTAATTAGTTGATTAAAGTGTTCCAACGATGCGACTGCCACAGTACAACGAACGCTTCCATCACAAACATTCAATACAGCCAACAGTCATTTCGTCCACTGTTACAGAACAATAAATGTTTATCTATTATAAACAATAAAACATCGCTAAAAACACAATGATATGCACAATATCAAGGTGTAAACTACAGATAAAAGGTCACACGGCTAAAATTATTTTTGAATGAATATTTCTATCCTACATCTATGTAATTTTAAGCCTCTACACTTTTTTAAATTTGTATCCTGACAAATACATATATAGTTATAAACTCACAAACATTTTTGAAAAATGTTTTATCTGTCTGATGTTTTTTGGAATTGATATAAATTTTTGAGGATGTTTAATCGATTTTAATGTATTTGATGTACTATTATTTCAAATCTTGTTGTTTATGTTTTATCTGTGCAATTGAACATAACAGCCTAAGTTTCCAAAAGCGCTTGCCACCAATCACTTGAGTGATTTAAGCGCCTAAATGTGACTCATCCTTCAAGTGGACGAGTGGAAGATGCAGAACTAGAATGCGAGGACCTGCACAAGTGACCAAGATGTGGGCCCTCGCACACATATGGCCACCATTCGCCCATTTCGAGGATATACCTGCAGCTCAGTAGCTGTAGACCAGGGATTTTTTTAAAAACTTTATCTACTAGACACATAACCCCACAAATGTTTGTTTTGATAAACTTATCGGAAAATTGTCAAGTGCTAAATGGATGTGGGTGGTTCGGTAACAAAGGGAATCTGTGGCTCCGTTCTTCTAGATCTCTCGGTGCATTTGATCCAGGCGGCAAAAGCAAGTAAGCACATTCTCTGATATTTTCTGAAGACTAACTGACGTGTGTATTCCCCACTTTTCACCTAGAATCCCAGCTTCCCTGACCCTCCTCTATTGGTAATTTTTTTCAAATCTTTTTTTACTAGTGAAATGAGCAAGCGGAAATACGAAAAGGACATTGAAACGAAAGCGTTGAACAGCGATTAGGAAGAAAACCTGTTCTGTTTACGAAAAGTATCACAACCAGTGTGTTTGATATGTGGTGGAAATGTGTCTACAGCATAGAATTAGGAACACTTCACGAAGAATCATTTTGATTCCAAGTATCCAGTTGCTTCAGTCTTCATGTCTGATTACATTGAAAAAAAGACAAAAAAACGTTAAGCGGACAGCAATTGATATTTGATTCTTGATCAAAAAACAAAGTAATGAGCTTTTTTCCAACAGCCTTCTATGAAATCTCTTTGCTACTGGGACAACAAATGAAACCAAGCGGGGATTGAGAACAGGTTAACAAGCCCAGCTTAGACATCTTTGCAAAACAGACTCCAAAAATTTCTCAACTAGTGGACGAAAATAGCCCTGTCTCAAAATTGACAAGATGACAGAAGATGTGAGCTCGGAGCTAATTTATAAGCTATTGAGTTTGCTGATATGTTTCTTTTGACTTAGGACGAAAGTTGCAACACAAATTATTTTGTTCTAACTAATTCTCCATTGCGATGTTCGTTGGTTCTAAAGAGGAAAGTCTGTCAAAACTACGCAGTTATATCTCAACTTTTATTAACTAAAATTAAATGAAAAGCTTTTTTAAATTTCTCCCCGCCTTGAAGACGATGAATGGTGTTGGGATTTTCTCTGCGATATAAATGGACATTTAAACATGTTGAACACTCGATTTCAAGTTAAATATAATAATTTACCAATACTGATGTCTCATGTCGCATCGGTCGAGGCAAAGCTTGCCATTTATAAGACAGATTTTTCTGAAAACCGTCTCGTTTCCCTTGCATGCGAGAACACACAAACTGAATAGCTCCTAGCAACAAAAAATATAAAATCAAAGTTTCGTCTCTAATTCAATCCTTGAAATCAAACCAGATTTGCTGACTTTGAGGAAGAAAAATGCTTGTGTGATATTTAGATTAACCTCTTTAGCAATATAAGACACGAAACTGAAGCAGTCCTCTCCTAGAATTCTAAGTGAATTAACTGACCTAGAATACATCGTTGTTATAACATCTAAGTATGCTGAGATTATAACTGAAAACGAACCACTGGATTATCTGGAGTTATTAAAACAGAAGGAGTTCCCTTTGTTGCGTGATTTAGCTATCCGAGTTGTTTGGTTCAGCATATCAATGCTAGCAATCATTCTTCAAGATGACAACAGGGTGTCATTAACCGACTGTCATTAGAAAAATTTACTTAGATTGGCATCGACAGCGGAGTATTCCAAGGCAGAGCAGTTGTTAGATAAATCTGGAGATGTCATTTATCAAGTGATCTGTGATTTCGGTAGAATCGCACAGATTGACTCTAGACAGATTCACAGTGTCTTGCAGCAATTTAGTCGGTGCTCTTCCACCTACTTTCACTTCTGGTTAAATATTGCAAACGATCAAGTTGGCAGGTCCCCACTTGAGCGGATGTCTTACACACCTCATATTAGTACCCAGGCATTTTTGCATCAATAAAATAATATTGCAATATCGAATCACAGTTGCTATAGATAAGTGATTTGATTATTCTTCAACCGTAAAGTTTAAATCTATATAAACGGACATAGATGACTCGATGTTTCATTTAATTTACCTTGACGACGCATTTGATTGCGTATGGATACCAAACATAGATTACAATGAGGAGCCTTGTAAAATTGTGATTGAGGATATATTTTACAATACGCGGTGAACTAAGACTGGAAGACAGTAGGCGCCACAAAGACTGTTGAGGCCACCTCCAGCTAGGAAGGGATGGAATCCGAAGAAATAAAAGAAATGAGGAGGGGCGACCGCCCCGATTAGGAAAAGCAACTGGAAACGGGTTCCTCTTTCCTGGGACCCGACCATCCAGCTAACAGTACATCGCCCGCAACCTTCCATACCATCCATCTTAGATGGACTGCTTCCAGCCGGTCGTCGCTGGAGAAGAACCGATATTAACTTCTCCGCCAATAATTCCTTATTTTCTCTTTGGTTTTATTCTCACATGAATCCTGATTGAGAAGACATTTTCATTGCAATACAAACAGACGCCTTAAGAATAAAAGGGACAAATAAACATTGCCTGGTACTGACAAACGGAGGGTCATAAATAAAAAAATACGCTACTTCTTACAACACCTCGAGTCCTTGGACATGTTCACTGACAAAACATGCACTGGGAATGAGACATGTCCCTGCGAACACAAACATGTACCAGCATTCATGTAACACGTGCGCAAGCATAAGATGTATGCAAAACTGCAATCACTGCAGTCCATACAAGGCAGAGTTATTTCTTAGTCAACGCTTCTGGGAAATGTGTGAATAGCTCAACAGCTAAAGAAAATATTTACTGGCAGGAATCGGGAGCAGAACCCGGGGTCTCCCTGTTATTTAGTCGGGTACTCGACCAACGGAGCTATCCTGCACGAGGGAACTACCTTCCTGATATGAATTGTCTGAGGCTCTCACAAAGACTGTACCCAATGTAAACGCGGTGGGCACGAGGGACATTACGGACTAAAAATAAGAATAAGAAAAAACAACAGTAATTTTTAGTAACTATTATTATATTTATAGCCATTAAAATTTCTTATTGCACATTTATAATATTATAAAAAAATTCATCCCGAAAAACAAAAACAAAATAACAGTAAATTCCTGAACAATACGTAGTTAATAATTAAGTTATTCCAGTTAAAATAAAACAACTGAAATAATATTCTTTAATCACAGCTGTACGGTAAAAGCAATCTATGTTAGCTGTAATGTTTTCAAGTTAATCCAAATTCAAACGTTGGTCCTTCCCATTCTCGGATAACAAGAAGACCCCCAAGTAAAAATCTTTAAATAGCAATCACTACCAGCTGAATAGCGGCAGGGATCGCGCAGGGACTCGAGGTCAGGCCCACACTGTGTCTGTTTGGCGGATCAGATTAGAGGGGGGGGGGTGCTCAAGGATTTGTTTAAAAGACCTGTCAGAAGTGGGTGAGGGATTTACAGACCGGCGCCAAAGCAGTTAACAGCAATATGTAACATTGTCAATAGAAAATTCATAGGTTAAAATTAAAAATAAATAATAAGTTTTATATTAATATCTCAAACACTAAAAAACTGGCTGAACAAAACCTATTATTTATGTTTGGAGGAGTTAAAATATACACTAGACCAACATAAGACAAATATCAAAGTATACCTACACAGCAAGATCTTCGCCAAGAGGTAGTTTTTAACGCAAAAATGCTAACGTGTATAAATATTAATCAATTTTCAATCGCTTCTGCAGATGATAAAACTGAGTGTTTACTGGCTTAGTCCACTATCCATACGATTTAAAAATGACCATTACGTTCATTGAAACGTTTGTTGGGGGATCCGCTTGAGTTGAGAAAAAAAGAGATTTATATCCGGTATCATCAAGTTTATTTGTTTGTTGACAACGTTTTGACTAACAATGTCTACATCTGGTCTTGACGAAAAAAAAACAACTTTTTTATCAACAAATCCGATCTTCCAAAAAAACTTTAACCCGTTTATTTATTAGAGTCTAACAATGAACTTAAATATTTATTGTTCGCTCTTACTCTAACATACGTTGAACTGGGCAGGGAACTGGTGATGTAGGCCGTATTGTCTGGTCAGGTGAGTGGATAATTGAAAAGTCAAAATGATATTATAACATTTAATGTTAATTAGACATTTGGCTACTTGACGAGACAGGTATTTCACAAGGCTACCTTGTCAACCACTGCTGTATAAACCGTGAAGAAATTTCTTCTCACACATGCCCCATTTTAATGCATGTCATATATTTTAACTTTGCAATCCGGAGATAAATAAATTGGCTAAACGTTGATATGAATGTTATTCGATAAATAAATACAGAAAGCGGAATAATAAGTCTTTGATGATGACAATGAAGGGGACAATTGTGAAACTGGTGAAGATCCTAAAAGCTATAAAGCTAATTGTTGCGTTGTAAATGTACAATCCAATATTTGCTTTACACTGTGTTATCTTATAAGGGTTTCCAAGAATACAAGACAAGGAAAGAAAATGATTAGGAAAGGGGAGCAGTTTCACAAATCAGTTTTCATAACGATAAAATAACATATTGAACCTTTATTTGACTGTAGCGTTAATAGTATTTATATAATAGTTTACAATGACTAAACCTTTACTCCATATTGGGAACCCCGACAACTCTTATCTTCAGCTTATGAATTATTGGAGTGTTAAGTATTCGCGACTACAGAAGGAGCCTCATCAATTGTATTAATTTTTGACACGCAACCGCTTGCGGCTTGACTGACTAACCACTATCCCTTAATTGCCAAACTACATCCGGAGGGCCAATCGATAGTGGCACCCTCATGGTCGTTCGTGACTGTTCGTGCACATCTCCACAATTAAATGGGGCCCCGCCCGCCGGCAATGTGCGTGTGTCCAACGCCTCGGACATAGCTCTAACAGCTCTATTTAGCTCCCCAATACCCAGAAATGCTACAGATAATCTCATGGAATTGTCTTACAGGTGGACATCTATTACTGGCCCATCCGAAGGTCAATAACATTTTGTGGAGAAAATTATTCTTCCCACAGCTACCTCTTACTCAAAACGTAAACATCTTAAGACCAAGGCAGATACAACGAATCGTTCTGCACATGAATGAGAGTAGGGCATCTCCCTTCGTACTCTGCAATTAATACCCTGACTTCTGACCGTACAACAGTAGCCAGGACAGACGATTGCTTCCGGTCAGACTCGCCCATTGACGACTATCTGTAGCGGAAGTCTTTTGTACCGCCTGCTCCAGACGATGCCAATGTCAGGTAGGGCTACCTTTTGTTGTCCAAGATACGAAGGTCTGTGGGCTAGGATACACTATCTGTAATCTTGTCGGAGATGATGCCCTGTGTCTTACATCGACTGTTCCTACTTCCCTTCTCTATCAGGATGTCTACAATTTTATCACTGGTCAATATCTCACAATCTTCACAAACTCTTCTACAATCGCTTTTGTCAAGTAACTAAGTAATAACTGACAGAATATTCAGTTCTTCGATGTAACATTGATTTGTAAATATAAATTTAAAAAAAAGTGGCAAGATTGACATGTTGATTGGATTGTGTACCCCTAAAGACAGTTAGTTGATGAATACTCGATAGAAGATAATATAGAAACGGCTGTGAGCTCAGGACGAATGTTCGCTCCATGCGGCTAGCTGCACGGACCAGTCACTGCTTACGTAAGGTGGTCGTCAGCTGCATTAATGTCCATTGCAGTCATGGGAACGGAGAGTTCTTGTATCAGAACAAAACAAGCAATGAGTTATCTAATATGTGTCACTTATCCAACCCAGGGCGACATTTAACAAATACAAATACGATCAATGAATGAGATCTGCCTCTTCAAACTCAAAACAGAATTTATTAAAAATTTTCAGAGGGAACAAGTGCGTATTTCAACCAGATGAAGTGACGTGGTCATCAAGTCATATTCTGTCACTTTTTCATTCTGTACGGCAAAGCTTGGCGGATGTTATTATTTAAATGTTCTTTCCATTTATATATGATTGCTAAAAAACCGCATAGATGCAAAGTAGTGTTTCGATTGGACTTGGGAAGATAATATTTAACCGCATTGTTATAATTATTATCAGTACTATTGCCATTGCCAAAGGTTAAATAACGAAATGAACTTAAGTAGGAGAAACCCGAATACTTTCGGAGTCATATTAAGTCGAATTCAAAATTAGGAAAAAACAAATTGAAAAATAAATTTGCACGTTTATAAGACATAGAAAATGGTATTTATCATATAATTACATTCCTTCAATATGTCAAAATATAATACAATTTGAGGGAGCAGTATTATATAAGTCATAAAAAAAACCGTCACATGAGGAATGGGGTTCCATTCAATGAGGATCAACAATATGTCTTTATCATGAAAGCTATAACTTTCACTTGTAGGAGAAAATTACTTTACTTTACAATATTCGTAGAATTTCATAGAACAATTATTTTTTGGCTAATAATTATTCATGATAGCCGGATCTATACCACAGCCCAAATTGTCAACAATAAATAAAACGTATTTACTACCGTATTTTTTATCCTGTGACAAATATTGCTGGAATATTCCATAGGCTCTAACTCCATATTTGTGTATCTGTTCCAAATAGTAGAACACAAAAACAATCCTTCGAGCATTTGAGTGATGACAGCGGTGGTTCACCTGCTGTGGTTCTAGGAGACCAGCAAGAGAGAGGTAAGGTGGGGCGACGGCGAGGCGACAAGAATACAAGATTGAAAAAAAAAGCTGCGAGCTAGAATAGAGAGAGAGAGACAAAACAAAAAAAACCGAAGGCTGGGCAGGTAGGCCGGGTGAGCCCACTCCACTCCCACACTCGACGAACGATAATGCGAGCTGCGGCCAGTTCGTCCCACCCGAGTCTTAAGGGACTGGATGATCCACGACTGTCTTGAGGTATTTAAATAGGGTGGGCTACCGCAAGTGTCTGAAAAAAATAGGGCGAAGTGCACTTAAAACCCAGTTACAAAAATACTTAAGTATAGATGAAGACAGAAAATAGAGCGAGGTGCACTTAAATCCCAGTTACATAAGTACTTAAGTATAGGTGCAAACATGAAAATAGGGCGAACTGTACTTAAATTCACGTTACAAAAGTACTTAAGTATAGGTGCAGACATGAAAATAGTGCGAGGTGCACTTAAATCCCAGTTACATAAATACTTAAGCATCGATAAAGACATGAAAATGAACTGTACTTAAATTCCAGCAACAAAAGTACTCAAGTATAGATGAAGACATGAAAATAGAGCGAGGTGCACTTAAATCCCAGTTGAAAAAATACTAAAGTATCGAACAAATTATGAAAATAGAACAAACTGTACTTAAATTCCAGCTACAAAAGTACTTACTTAAGTATAGATGAAAACATGAAAATAGAGCGAGGTGCACTTAAATCCCCAGTGACAAAAGTACTTAAGTATAGATGAAGACATGAAAATAAGGCAAACTGTACTTAAATTCCAGTTACAAAAGTACTTAAGTATAGGTGCAGACATGAAGATAGAGCGAAATGTCCTTAAATTCACGTTACAAATGTACTTAAGTATAGGTGCAGACTTGAAAATAAAGCGAACTGTACTTAAATCCCAGTTACTAAATGTACTTAAGTATCGATGAAATTATGAAAATAGGTGGTTGTTAAATACAGTAAATATCAGACTTTAGTTGAGAACGATAAAGAATTACTGGAGAGTGTAAGCCAGTATGCGCATGTGAGCGTAAGAAGAATAGGGAAGGGGTAGTACAATAGGGGCTTCAAATGTCACGGTAACTGTTGAATTAACTTTTATCATAGCCTTGAGATTTATGGACAAGAATCTTTGTAACGACTTAGCAGTCATAGGAATTTATTATTTGGCAGTAGTAAATAACGTCATTTACATATATCACAAAATGTCAAAAGACAGTTTGTCAGTAGATAAAGCAATTTCCGAAAAATAGTATTCAGTTCATTTTGGGTTGATATTTAGTGTTTATGTTTATTCTAAAGAAATATACGTCATAGGGACTAAAATCTTAGGAAATAACATAAATTTAATATTTCAATGACCAAACCCTTAAAATAAAATTGTATAATTTTTTTCTTACTGTTTGGTTTGATATTTTTATGATTAATTGAATGTTACATTAAAAATAACAATTATTAATTGTCTATTTATATGATTTTTTTATTATATTCCCAATTGGGAACAATGTTCAGTCAAGGGGCCAAGACAATAATCATTGAGGTTTAAGAAAATATTTTTGTTTTAAAAAACACATCTTGCATGAATGGTTCCCAATGTAAGGGACCTTAGTTAAAAAGTTTGGTGAGTTTTATCAATAGTGCCCATAAAGAGGTTGAATTTTCCCAGTTTTTCTTCTGGTTTTAATTTGCTATTATCAACAACATAAAAATTTGTGAGATATCTTCCTAATCAACCTTGCTCTATGATGCGCAGCATAAAGCACTGTCATTTCACCCAAATGTTGAAGGTATTCTTCAGACATATACTGGAAAAAAAGATAGATTGGCAGTGAAAAACTAATGTGCAGAAATATGTCTTACTTATATAATATTTTCTAGAGGTGCGGTTGGAGTATTTTTTTATTTTTTTTTTAAATTTTTTTTTTCTATAAACAGAAAGGCAAGGATCGCTAATTTAAACCGCTTGGTCAAAAACACTTTAAAAATGTATACCAATTAATTATCCAAGGGGTTTCTCTTTTGAACATCTTGTATGAATGGTTCCCAATGCAAGGGACCTTAGTTAAAGGTTTTGTGAAAAACACAGAATTTTATTAAAGACACTTGTATCCAAGCGCTAGTCATTATTTGAAATTAGACATGCCTCACCGCACACACGTCATTTATTAGAATGGCTGGATCCGATCTCTCTTCATCAATATTTCATGTAAATCATGTTATTATTCCGCTTCTTACACTGTACGAAACGCCACTCTTTTCTATTTAGAAAAATATTTCAAAATAAATAAAAATTAATCTAGAAAGAAAAATTAAGAGAATAATATACAGCACTTTACTGTCCTGTTCAAACTTAGATATGACACTAAAACTAAAAACAAAATTCATGGCTTCCTGGCGTTTGTCTTGTAAAGTATAAAAAGAACAGGCCATTGTTCCCAATTGAGAACATTACATTTTGACGACCCAACAACACTTCAAGTAATCAACTTATTTTAACCAATTTATTTTTATATCGTTACATATTTATATTTGTGATCATATAAAAAAAAAAAATCACGGGCTTATATTACGATTTTGTAACAATATAGAGGGGGGGATTAGTCAAACTCTCATAAAAGTACACTTTCATGAATTATTGGACTCTTGGAAACAGAAAAAAATATTTTTGCATAGTTCAATATTTTATTCGTTTCTAATTAAATTCACTAAACGATTGGTAAAACGAAAACGTAGTTAAAATTGTGGAATCGACATTGCCAATTTGTTACGATGGTCAATAAACGGTTAAACAACTATAAATTATGTTAAGGAAGTTGTCAATGTGCCTTTACATTGAGGTTGTATAAACGATGTTATTTCACAAGCTACAAAGAGAAGAAACAGGTTGCCGTGGCTGGCAGAAGCATTAACGGTACGAGATTTAATGATTACTGTTGCCGGTCCCAGACCTCGCTCTCACCCTTGGCTAATAGTTGCCAATTACAGTATTGCTATAACAGTCCAAATATCCACTGTACTGTCATAACTGAGAAGTATAGGGACTCAAGCAGCTCTCGGCTAGACCGGATGACTCACTTTTCGAGGACCACTACCTAGAAAAAATAACTGTTCACAGCCAGGCATATTTATCTGTTTATATCATATTTGAAAATCACTTCGGCTGCATTGGTTATTAATTCATCATCCGGAGACACATTTTTTTGACTCGTTGCAACACATAACAAACCCCAGACTATGACACCACCCTTCCCACATCGATGGCAACAGTTTTAAGTTTTATGATTCATAAGGTGAGCCCAATCACTTTTCAAACATGTATAATAAATGTATAATCTAAATTATACCTTTTGTGACAATCGCCGACAGCAGTGTAAAATTGTTAAAAAAAGTATGAAATGTAGCCAAGCTACAGGGGATATAATATTGGCCTATCGTAAATAGATTCATTTATATAGAATCTATATTAAAATCCATAATTTTTAATAACAAGGGGATATGAGGGGAAAAAAAAATTGGTTATTGGAGACTACACTTGCCTTTGTAAATCTTGACGACTTTATCTTTCATGGTACTGGACGAAATTATACAGTTTCTTGAGTGAGAAGTTTTGATATTATTCCTCCGATCCTTCATGTATTTTGGACATGTGAGCAAATGTTTAACTGTGCGAGAGGTGATACCACACGGCCGGTGTTGTCCTACAACGCTTGTTGCTGACAATCGTCTGCCTCTCGTTAACACGTCCATGACGTGATGCGATCCTTGAGGTTTCTCAAACGATTTAAGCGCAGGGCTTCCATTTTTTTTCCCCCCCACATCATAAATTCTACCTTTCATTTGGGGCTCATCAATTGCGGCTTGTTCATTGCCTTTAATTACAACTGGGGAATGACCCCCAGAACTGACAGAATGGACTGTAAAAAATACTTTTAAATGTTCCTACGTTTGATGATCACAGCCAAATGATATTGATAACAGACCCACCAACTAGTACAAGGGGGAGTCAATGAACACATTCATGGTGTCGAAGATAACATAGTTCGATATCAACCCTTCAAAGGGCAGAGAGCAATCTTTGAACATCTATATTTTAATAATCTTTAATTTTCCCTTGGGTAGGAATGGATGACGTTAATAATAAAAATCGCGAATTTCTTATTATAGCGCGAAGCCAATTACAATTTTTTATTTTGGTCAAAATATTCACATGAGACAGTCATAGAGAAATAAAAGAATTACAGAGGAATGCGATTTATTACTTTAATTTGCTAGAATTGAAAAATATATGATGGGAAAGTATATCCTTGTTTAATTACCCATTAATTAATTATGACTCGATGTAATTTATTATCGGGCTCGTTTTTAGTTTGAGCATCATCAAGTAATTAAATGAAAATAACCCGTATTACTTTCCAAGTGCAACATGGGTCGAACTAGAATTGCCAACATTATTTTAATGACTTTATGTAATTATTAAAAATGAGATATTGATGATTACTAGATCATCAATTCAACACCACAGTAAAAGCTAATCAAATAAAATGTACCAGAGGGTACAATGGCATAAAACAGACTGACAGGCATAAATTGTGTAGTATTGGTCCTACTACTATTTATAATTAGTAAAGTATTATCAGTCATACAAACACTGGTAGGTTCGGGAATCGAACCAAACATTTTAGAGGTTTTACCAACTGAGCCACCCTACGTCGAACGAATATCTTTCCAAATATGAATAAATAGCCGAAGATAATTGATATTTGGAAAGTTGCCATTGAAAACAGAACCGCTCAGTCAAGCTCGTCAAGCACTCGACTAGAGATCGGGTTCGCGTCCCGATCAAGTCAATATTTGTCCTTGATCTTAACCGTGAAAAATAATGGTTTCCGATTTTCAAAAAAAAAAAAAATCAATGAAATTTTATTGAAAACTCGGCTAATAAATGATGCATGGGTGTTACCTGGCTGCCACCAGGACTGTCATCCCGAGTGCTCACCGAACCCGGACTGAGGTGAAAGTGACTAATGGTGGTTATAAGGGACCGTTCCTTCGGGATAACAGATTGTATTCCAGACAAGAATAGAACGGACGGTTCAAAAGTTTGGAAATAATTATATAGAAATAGAAGGGATAAGAAGAAATGGTGGAGGAGAGATTTGTGACGGAGAGAGAACAGGTAAAGCTTCAATAATATTTGGGGCAATACAGGCATGTTAGCCTATGATGTCACATTAACATGGAAACAGAAATTATAGCTACAGGCAAGGCAGCCATCTTGTTGCTGTTTCCATTCCTTTGCTAAAAAATCTAAACTGCGGATGAAATATAAATCAATAATTAATAAAATGATCGTCAGACATTTTATGACCTATCACCTTCCTGCAGTACGACCTGTATCAGTAACTTCCAAAAGCTGAGAATTAATTTCTATGAATAATAAAAAAGAAAACACTTTTTCTTGAAAATTGTAAGTGTAGTAATGATAATTTTGAGTTAAGTGACGTCCTTAATGTATCAACTTCAAATAAGCTACATAAATACATTCATATCATTTTTAAGGACCAATAGAAATCAGTCTTTTAGTTGCCCGTGTATTTTTATTGTTTCTATTTTCATGCGTCTAAATAAATGCATATTACAGCATTACGTATTTTATTTTATTTTTAGTTTTGATAACTATATGTATTGAGCCCATATAACATAAACTAAATGGAGAAATTCACTCTCTCTCTCAAATAAAACAGAATGCTTATGATGAAGGCATTGTCCACTCTATTGACATCCTTCTTAATTAAAATGATAACAATTATTGTGCTATGAGTTCAAAGCTGACCGCGATCACAAGAATAAATGGATGAATTTTGGACAGATAAGTTTAGATGTTTTCTGACTGCGTTAGGCTCCTGTGCGAGATTTAAAATGAGAAGTTTTCCATTAATAAATACGATGACACTCTTCTAGTCAGTAATAGAATGTGTACACATGTGAACGGAAGACTTCGGGAAGGGATGGTAACTTAAAAGATAGTTTCATACGATTTCGCGCCAAGTTCCGACCGTTTTGACAACGCCGCTGACATCTGTATTTTATTTTTCTCGGTACAAAGAATAATCGCTAGACTTGCTAGAAGTGATATAATAGTTTATGATTAAAACGAATCATTGGGTCAGGCTAATATCAAACAAATTCCGTTCACTGCACCGACTTGTCTAATAAGTGTTTGTGTGTTGATAACTGACAAATGCGAATGACTAACCAACCATATATGAATATGTAGTACATACTATAGGTACCTAATGCGACTGCTCCAGGATGACATGAAGCCCCAAGACTGAATTGTAGATATGAAGACAGATGTGAAGCTGTTGCAGAGGACTGACATGCAGAGAGGAGAGGCTGGCGCTGACTGAGCTAGGGATGGAGGAGGGGCTAGTGGCCGCCATGAGAGCCATCTGGCGGGGCTTGTCGCTTACTTCTGTCTCCATCTATCTATATGTATGTATGTCTTCATATATATATTATCTATGTACTTGACACATACTCGACAGCACAACCTCGCCACTTCAATGTTTACAACACTAGTAACATTAATCACTTCTTGCCCGTAAATTGTATTGTAGAAAATAATGCCTGAAAGACTGAACACTCGCAATTTTTAAGACACAGTTTGTCAATAAAAGTATTACTTATTTAATATACCACAATTACTACTGATCTACAAGAGTATACTCAGGCCTACTCTGGTGTATGGTGCACCGCTTTTTCGTTATCTGACGTATACGACAGCTCGGCGACTCCAACAATTCCAAAAAGCTGCCTACGGTGGATGAATTCAACAAACGTAGACCTATCAAATTCTTCGATTCCTTGCAATACTTGACAAACCCGGTGTTTAACACGATAACCCCCGCTCCGTTCCCCCATCGATGGCAGGACGCTGTCACGGCTGGAACACTTTAGCCTTAGGTTCTAGGTTTAGGTTTTAGTGATTTAGTATTTCCACGGTTGCAAGCCTCATCACCTAGTGAGTGTATGTGTATTTCACTTCTCAACAACAATCTGAAAGTATTATATTTTATGCATTCCTTCGAATGCATCTGCGTATGCAGCACGAGGAGACAGCTGTAATTCCAAATTTATTTATTTATTTTTGTCATTGTATATATATATTATCAATAAAGATGTTTTGAAAAGGAAATATATATATATATATATATATATATATATATATATACCACAGTCAAAATATACACATGTAAATGTCTCTTATCAAACATCAACACGTATGATAACAATACATTATTATACTCATTGAACATTACTTTATTATTTTAAATATATCAACAACTGTATTGTATTAACCCGGCAGTGGTTACAATACGCAGTCTAGCGAATACAAGGAGAAGTGAAAAATATATTTATAAATGAAAACGTACCATTAGCTTAATCACAAAATGTGCCTGCATGGTATAAAAAATAGTAGCGGAAACATTTTTGCTACCAATTAACCGGATTATGTTTTGTGGAGTGGGTCGTTAATAAAAAAAAAACAATCAACATTCACAAAAAATAAGTTACAAATAAATAAATACGTATATATATACGATAATTAAGATAAGTTGCTCTATTTTAACTTTATAAATTTCTAGGTCAAATGATGGATCTCCAACTTCCATCGTCACTTGGCTAGCAATCATTATTTTCTTTTGGATCCACTAAACTAAATTATTTGTTAGATGACCTGTTTATGGTGTAAAAAAGTTAAGTTAGGGCGAACAACACCTTTGAGGAGGAAAAACACACCATTTTTCTGTGACAAATGTTTTCTTATGTATATTAATTATTTTTTATATTGCTGCTAGTATTTCTATATTATCGGATAGCCCAATGGGAACAACCGCTATACAACATATCGTACTATTGAAAATAAATACCACATTTCTTTATTGTGCAATAATTACAATCTGCCTTTTATAAGGCAATAATAATATAGATAAATGATCTCATTCATACCATATTTACAGTTCATTATTTATCGTACTATTATGAAAATTAAAATAATGTTCGAGTTAACATGATGAGTTTTTATAATTAAGTTCAACAAATTGAATACAATATACAGCGTGAATGCCATTGCTTACAGGTAGATTCTTATTTTTGTTTGCATTTATGAAATTACAGTGGGGAAATTAAGGCGTAGTGTGACCCTTCACTCAATCATGAATTTCCTGAAGATCGTAACGATAAAAGGATTTTATCAAACAGTTAATTATTACATGAAAATATATATTTATTTACAAACCAGTTAATTAATAAATGAGACTAAACTTTGCCTGAACAAGGGTATCATAACAATTAGTACAGAATCGCTCTCACCAAAATTAACTCTAATCCCTTGAGATAGATAGATAGAACAGCTTGGTTCACAGTCAGGATCTGCACTCGTACCTTAACTGAATTAAGTTCCTTGACGTTCCTTAAAATAATTTTAATCCTTTCTTGTCGAGATGAGCCCTTTCCAAATACCACAAACAATTTAAGCCAAAGGAAAAATTAATACTAATTCTGAAAAAGGGAGAGACCTTGGCTTAAACGTAAGCCACTTATTCCTTTAACTTCTCAGTTAAAAGTAGGGTATTGTGTCATTTATAAACCAATGGATGAAACTGTTTGGGGGGACTGAGATGTCTCCTGGTTTTAATTTCTTTAATTTTCTTTCTATGGTGAGTGCTTAAAGGAGACAAATGTCAGAGAGAATAGACGAGGGAAATAAAGATCGATACCCCAAAAATGTATTCGTTTTGTGAAAATTAGTAGGAACAATTAAAACATACTTGGAAATCTAGCGTTGGACAGTGTAACTTTTATTGTGAAAGTAATACGCAGCTCGGCACCCGAGGTGGTCTGAAAAGTTTCCGACCTAGCAAAGCTTTTATTTCACTAGCTTTTATTTAGTTTATTATCATCTTCATGTTGAGGTCGGAAACTTTTCAGACCACCTGTGTACTAATGATACACGTTATAATTAATTGAATCGAATTCTGTCCAACACAAATCATTGTTCCCAACTACTCTCTGGATCCCTCTCCCTCCTAAGATCTCCCTTGTTAATCCTTATGGCCCTTGAAGCCAGATATCCCATCACCTCCTCCTACAGCCTTGCATAAGAATACCACTAATATGCATTTATTTTTGTATTCCTCATTTATATATTATTGATTTATTAATGCATTAAAATATTTTATCTATTTAAACAAGTAAATTACCTATGTATTTATTTACTAAATAATTGTGAATATTTTCTAATGTGAGGTATTTCCTTCATTTATTCCTACCCCCTTTTCGATGGATTGCTTTTTTTATGTCACCCAGAATTCGATTTATTTAGTTGAGCCTCCTTGATATTCATGGGACCAGAATAATTAATTATATATTGATTTTTTTATTTATTATAAAAAAAAATATTTTATTTTTCCCTGAATTTATAACAGTATCTGACATGTACATTTAAGTACAGTTGGCATAAATTGGACAGCCAACTAAATCTCGACTGGTGCAAGAGTGCACAGATGCGCACTATCCAGAAGGCCATGAACCGGAACTGGTCCGAGGCCCGACCATATGGTCGCTACAACAGGTCAACTTCCTTCTCTCCGCCATTATACGATATATTCATCTGCAATATAGGGTCCTTCGGAGCGATTGGCAGCTGTTTGCGTGTACGCGCGATTATATAGAAAGCCAAACCTTCTTATTTATAGGTATACACAGATAAGAGAGAACTGTATCAGGTTTTAAGGAAAGTATTTAATGCACCGTAGAGCAAATAAGGAATGAGGTTATCTATAGACAGATAACGAATCCTAATGTCACTAGTCAGAGGATATTTGTAGCAAGATACCTGTTCACACATACTTGAAAACATATGGATGCTTCGTGCATGCACACTTCAATTCCATGGTAGGCTATTTACTAGACCTTAGCACACAATCAACTCTTTTGTTGATAATTGTATATTAGCAATATCTCTAATACTTATTTGTGTTTGAAAATAAATTAAACATATTGTCAGATCACATTGTCAGCCGATAATAATATATTGTAACTGAGTTGAATAATTTGTTGGGAGATCGGCTTCAGTTAAAAGAAGAGTTGATGTGTTTTCACCAAATTTATTTAAAACTCGCATTTCCATGAGTCTGGTCGTTGTCGCCGTCAAAGTGAACCCGTTAACGTTTAAATGGACGAAAATGATAAGATTTAGCGTCGGCTAAAATGCAGGATACTGAAACCCTCGTGGCTACATTAGCAATACAGATTGGCTATAGCGAGTGGAGAGGTCAGTTTCCAGAGGCTTTGGAGATGTGGGTCACTAGAGACGAACTTTCTCTAGATGCAGCTGTTTTTCCCATACGAACGATAATGGCCGTTCTTCATTAGTATGGGTTATAGTCACATTTACTTTTTTCTTTAAATCTAAACTTGATCAAATTATTTTCCCTCCATCTTGGAAGAACGTTATCCAATCTAGCCACCATTAAAATAGATTTCTTCTGGATACTGTGAGCTCATATCCGGCCTTGAATATATAGATGACTATTCTAAACTCTGTTCAGAAATCGGCATAGCATGATCAAATTTCGGTATCTACAAATGTATAAATGTGCCTGTTCACATCAACCTAATGATAAATTATTGATTATATTATGCAAAGAAACGATGATATCCTCAATTGAAAATTAAGACGGCTATGAGAGTCTAATTACTAATCTAAAAAGATCTACTAAAGACAATCTGGACAAACGGAAGAGAGCTATGGGGGACAGTAATAATGTACATGATGCGTATCAAAACCATTCACTCAAAACTTACTGCCCCTTATTACGTCAGCAACAAAACCTTTCATACTGGTCTTAATATACACTACATTCTTGAACTCATCCCTAAACATCCATATAATCCTCCTCGGAGACTAAAGCGACAGTGGCCTAGTAAACTGCTATAAATACGTGACAGCGGAAGGCCTGGCAATGGCCAGTTTCTTTAATCATGTCATGAGCGTCTGTGGCTCTCACGCTCTTGGTCAGCCTTCATTGGCTCGTGACCGGTGATGCGGCTGACGGAGGAGCGTGGGGGACTTCCCAAGACTCTGCTTCCTCTTTCGCATGCGAGGAGGGTTCTGGGCTGTTTGTAAAAACGGTATGAAAGAGCGAAGGATAAAGAATTGTAAATATGATATGAATGAGAATATTGATAGCAATTTTCTGCCCAATAAGACTAGATTGTAATTTTATCATAATAAACAGTTTTGAATTCGAGATTGTCAGTCTACGAGTTTAGCTAAGAACAAGTAGAAGGGCCTTGAGTAGAACTGTATACCTTTCTCGTGACTTCATGGAAGTCACTGATGGTTCCCTGTTATTTTTTAGTAAGCAACCGCATCCCTCCAAGACTACCCTACTTCCCAGAATCTTATCCTTTTCTTATACATATATGTCTCAGCTTCAGCCTCACTTGTGCCTAGACCTTCCACCCATTATGTAGTAACGTAACTCTTAATATTTGTATATACCAGTGTTTTGACTGTACTTCATAATAAAGCTTTTCTTTCTTTTCTTTAAAAAGACTCTCTTCTACAAAGATTATTTAACTTAGGGATAGTTACACGCATGGTGACACTTTCTTAGACTACAGACTTCAGAGCATAATATCTGAAAGCCCATAACCGATGGTGTGACTGAGAAATACTGAGAGTGTTATTTTCATTAAAACTCCATGTTAACTCAAACCTTAGCTTTCTCCATCGATAAGCTGTATTGAAGAATGGCCTTATATAAGACAAGGCCATGTGCTGGCCCCTCCAATGACAGACAGATAAAAGGATACTCTAAGGCAGAGCAGCTGTGTAGTGCGGGTTAGTGTTCGTTATGATGAGCTGGTTCATATTTAGATGGGTCATTTAAAGAAATTTTCCTCTGGGTGAGTAGTAAATGGACGGCTTAGCTTCGTGGCTAGCCTGTACATAGAGTTACAAAATACTCAAGCTTCAGTTCCTTAAATAGGTAGAATATAACTATCGAATAAGATGACCAAACAACAAGTATAAAAACACAAACTGTGGAGTAGTTTAATTTGGTATAGTTAAATCCTATTAATACGCAGTGCACAAATATCCCGACAGAAAAATAAAGCATTTTTTTTTTGTATTTATAGTCCAGTAAATCTAATTCAAATCATACATACTCCGAATGGGCGAGATCTTTAATTTGATACAACACTACATAAAAATCTAAAAAAACAATTATTTTATCATAGCATTACTTTCCTCATCATTGGGGCAATAATGGTTCGAAGAAAACCCCCGTTAAGTTAAAAAAAAAACCCTAAAATGTTCACTGAGCCAATTGTCATTATTTACAACTTAAGTATCCTAAAAACATGAAGAGTACACCGTTATAGAGACTGCGACCTAGGCCAATTATACAACAAGATGTATTATTACAGTCCAATGTGAGTTGTGCAAGTGTCCCATCATGCCCGTACTGACCGACATTATGCGAGAGAGATCATGCAGGAGGTGATTGCTGATCAGCTCACCACTGATAAGGGGGACGAAGAGGCGACATCTGGAGCAAGGTTGGCAGCACCTTTTACGTCTCGAGGCTGTCTTCATGGGGTATCTGCCCTAGTGTGAGAACACTAGCACGTATCATTGAAAATTATGTATGTAAATATATTTGACTTGATATATAAAACTTGCTGTCAACTTTACCAATACCGGATCATCTAAAATATCAGTTGTATAGCTCGAACAGGGATCTGCAATCAGCTATGCTGGTAGCCAGCAATGAATGTTGGCGATTGTCATTTTTAATGACATTCCAGTAGCTTAGGAATGATGCAGTACGTGGCCTTTTTTTTATTATTCCAAGAAGTTAGGACATGCCGGTAAAAGCGCATATTATTCTTATAATGTCTAACATATTTTAATAATTTCGTTAATTCATTTTTGATGTTTTAGCAACCTCTCTGCAGTCTACAAATAAAGTTTAAATCATTTCTTAGCCGCCAATAAGAAGATTCATGCCCACTGTAAGTATCTAAAATTAAAACATGTTCTAGGTTAAAGTAACAGTTTCTCGATCGGATTGCTCAATAAGTTACAATAACGGAACAGGTAAGAGTGACCACTGACGGGAACGGTTGACGTAGTCGTTATCCCCGGACGTAATGTTGGCGGACCAATGACCTTCTAACACACAAAATAATAATAAGAATGACTAATAGTCTATGCGACAGAATCATGAGATATTCTTAATAGTCGAAGAATGGATGTATAAATACTACAAAAGTGAATAAATATTTCTAAAGGGCGTAGGTTGAGGCAAATATTTTTAAATCAAAATAGCAAGTTTTTAGACTACATTGACAGTTTGTGCGAGTATTCAACAACTCGAGTTTGAGGTAGTAGCGCCTTACCGTTATTAAATGTTTATTATCAAACATATCTTTTTTAATGTTTATAATTCTCAAAGAATACTAGAATGATAGTTAAATTTCTGTTTAGTAAATATGTTTATTTAATTTATAAATAAACAAAAATAATGGTATAGTGATAAAATAAAAGTAATAGGTTTTTATTTATTTTTCCTTCCAATAGAAAATGTTAATGAAAACAACTCTTAGATGAAGATACATAATATAACATGTAGAGGAATACTAAACTCATAAATAAATAAATTTAATTCTCAAAGGATATGAAAGAAAATTTAAATTAAGATACATGTACACTAGTATTATATAAAGTTTAGGACTAATGAGCTAGGGTAGAATATTGAAAGGTAACAAAATTTGATTTCTGTGGGTTTTCTAGAAAGACAAAAAAAAAAACCTTCAAAAAATCACATCTTGGCAACGTATTTAATTAGGAAATGGTTAACAGTGGTTCTAACATAAACTACATTTTTTGGGTTGTTATACACAGAAAAAGTTTCCAACACGAATTGCCTAACGTATATTTTTAGTAATTGAGTCAAGGCTAATAATTCATATATAATATAAACCAAGACAACATGTGACATATTACATTTTTTTTTATATATTTCCAGCTGCAAACTAACGAAATTTCTCACCATTAAATGATATAGAAGAAGCCTGCTAAAGACATATATTCGTAGTATGCATAATTATTGCTGTGCAGAGCTGAGCTAAGGCCAAAGCAAAGACAATATAAAGCATAAATTAAAGAGTGCTGAGGACAGAGCAGCTGGACAATGGCCCTCTCTTTAAAACTGGGAACAGAGCCATTCAATCATAGCATTATTTAAGCCGATGTTTGGCCTTTGCTTTTATTGCAAATTTGAAAAATAGATCTGGTATTTGCCAAATGCAGTACTGATAGCATGCTTATGGACGCATAATTAGGTTAAAAAACTTACGATAACACGATGATAATTAACACATTGGCGGATAAAAGAGGTTCTAAGTTTACCTGAAAAAAAAAACAAAACAAACAAAAAATTAATAATAATTACAATAGTTCGTAAATGGTACATTCCTTACTTTAATTATAAGCATTAATTATAATTATAAGCATAATAATATAAAATCTTTGGTCGGAGAAATAATGATTATTATTCCGAATAGTGAATGCGGTCTGTTCTGTATAACTGTGTTATGGTGTTAAATATACCTTAAGATTTACACATGGTATAAGGATAACATTGTTGCTATGTCATATTTAAATTACATATCGTATGCATCTCCAAATAATAATTATGCAATAAATAATGTCAGGAGGACATGTATCAGACATAATTTCCAGGCTTTGGTTAAAATGATCCACCTGCCTTTACCACAGAGGTTATAAAATACAATATACAACTGAACCATACCAAAACAAGCTGAATAAAATAGGTCTCGTAACTCTGAATTTTAATCAATTTAACAGTATGCTGGGGTTTTGGTGAAGAAAAATTCCAAAAAATTAATTAATAATGGCAGTCATTGCCAATCAACAGTCAACTGTTAGAGAAACTGTTGTGTGATGAAAAATGTGTGTCCTAATAAAAACAATTTGACATACTAATTAAAAAATTATCAAAAACTTAATTGTGTGACACTGTCAGTTCATAATGATTTTTTTTCGCTAAAATGTTTTTTTTTTTTTACAACCAGTTTATAATGTTATTGATGGTACGACAACGAAGGCGATGTAAGTGAGTTTAGTTATTTGTTTCACCCTAGACCAGCTCCATCAGCCATATCAGCAAAAGATTATTATTATAATTTAAATATTTGAAATTTTCGAATTGGAATTGAGGCCATTGGAGGCAGGAGGCGACATCTGTGGGGTTATTGGCGAAGGAGAGAGCAAAGTGTCGCTGACTGGCGGGCGCGGCTGGAACTGCGCCTCTCCCCCTTCCCCCTTCGTATCCCCTATTCCATTATACCCAACGAAGGATAACTCATAGAAGGAGACTGCAATAACAGGAACATGTGTGCCCTATTCATATTAACTAGGGCTCACATTTAGTATTTTTCTTCCTTCCTAATGTCCTGCCAAAGTGCTCGGCAGATCTTCGCCGTATAATCGTAAAAATCCAATAAGATATTTTTTTTCAATTGTCCACTGAACTAGATCTACTCGAAGTTCATCGATTTCAATTTCTAAGGTTATATTAAAAAAAAAATATATTAGGCTTGAAGACATCAGTACATAGTAATTTCGAAGAAAGAAAACAACACAAATATAGAGATTAGTGAGTTTAACGACTCCTCTATAACTCTGATCCATAAAACGCATGATTTCGCAAGCTCCACGCTCCAAAAGCTTCGGATTTAATTTACAGGATTAAACAGTGCTACTTCCGAGAGAAAACTCACGCGTGACCGACAGTCAGTTCATCATGAAAATATATTATAACAACACGGATGGAAGTGAAGATATTCACTATGACATGCCCAAAATGCAACAGCTGCCAATCTTACTGGACCAGATAAGCCAAGTTTTAACCTTCCAGACGCCTGGAAGAATAATTAGTATTATTAAGATTATATTTTTGTCCACATTTAATTGTATGTACGATGTTTATTTTACTTTAAATTATTATAAATTAAATAATAATTTTTTAATAAAATGTCTAGGAGTAATGCCGCTTAACACTAGGTTCAAGTACTCGATGGAGCACATCTGTTAACCTGGCCCTCACTATAAGGCTGATATCACTAAATGTGAGTAATTTAGTCCAGTAGCGAATCATTTAGTAACTTAGTAAGTGTCCGGACAAAACTATTTAGTAGTGTGCTTTAGTAAAATGGTTTAGTTTAAGATGGTTTATTAAGATGGAAAAAAACCACCACTGAACGGGAAGAGTCTTCTATTTAGTTGTCCGTTGACATTCTAAATAAATCACTCTCGGCATGAATAGATCAATCAGATGGTAAATAAATTGTTGTCCAAGTGACTGAATAACTGCCCTAGTGGGAGCCGGTCTCGCCGGAGAACTAGGAGCTGGGAAGAATGACAAATGTTTTGGCATACTGAACTATTGTACTTTGTAGTAGTTATTTAATTTTTTTTTGGATTTTCAGTCAATTTGGATTTATCAAGAAGGTAACAGAGGGGCCATGTTACAGCTCTCTTCAAATACATTCAAAGATGAAGACGTTTTTGAGGAAGTGGGGTTTGTTTGATAAAAAAGATTTGCTAGTTTTTATATCAAATATATTAATGGACAAAATTCGAGTTTTAATCAGAACCTAGAGTGAATAGAGGACGTTGATAGCTCAAATCATTCCTGGAGCTGGAGTTAGGAGCAAGAGAAGTCAAGGGTGGAAAGGGGTTCGACTGTGACACTTTGGCCATTATTGATGTATACTCAAAACAGTAGTCCTGTCAAAGACAGTCAGCTCATAGAGCATTCATAGAACCTTTCAATATGCAATACAAGTATTTAAACGTTTTGGATAATAGCATAAATTAGATAAGAAAAAACGGAGGATTGTATGAACCAGTGCCCGACAAAGAGCAGGTTGGGAACCCAACTTGATACAGGAGGCAGCGGCGAGGCCGTTGTGAAGGCCGCAGTCATCCGGTCGTCGAACCCTCGGACGTTGTGTTGGCAGGACTGCGCCAGTGCCTTATAGATCATGATACATCAGGCTATCCATCGTCTGCTGCGTAGGGAGATCATCTCGGGTCCGAGTCCCTTCAAACGCGACATTTTTACACCGAACCCTCAGTTAAGGTGAAGTTCGTATTTAAGCAAGATCACACGGCCTGGACCTGTGACTCCTTATCAACTCATTTTTTGTCACTTTTCAGAGGCACAACGCTGATCAAAGTGAGTTAATCAGATGATGAAAAACTCCTACTAAATTATCCATATATTGTCTTCTAGAGGGTGAAATTGTCTATGGCCCATATAAAACTTTTCGGCTGTGAGCAATGAATTTTATTTTGTTGTTTGATTTCACAGCAGATTTTTTTTCCTTATCGTAAATTGTATTCCTATTAATATTTATTACTATAAATCGGTGCCCTGGGGACTATTCCAGACCAGTGGCCCTATCGAAAACACGGCCACAGCTCCTCTAAAAATGGCTTATTCACACGTCTGTTCCGGTATAACGGGAAATCTATTGTTCCGCCCCCTTCCCCTAACTGTTGACTTAGGACAGTTATAATTAGTGAGGTACAGTTGGTAACATTGTGCAACGTCATCGGACCAATCAGGGGCAGCCACGTGACCTAAATCGACGGTGATTGGCCTCACCCACTCATTCGAGCAAAATCCAGCACATAATTGCACAAAGGGGGGGCTGGCTTTTGACCACTTTTTATCATCAATGAAATATTTTTTTAACTTTATTTGAGCTGTAAAAATATTTGAGGTAGTCTGTCGGGGCTGTGGTTGGTGTTAATCGTCTTAATAGTGCGAATAGGACCTGCATAAGGTTCCAAAACGAAGGACACTCTTAGGGAAGGAACACCAGAAGATTCGCTAAGGAATAAGAATTGTCTTAAGAATGACTGAAAAAGCTAACGACCAGATTTTAGAAGCAACGTCAGTAGATAGCAAAATACTTTAGCATAATATATATGTTAATTACGTAACAATAGCTTACGAAATGCTATCCCAAAGCTTTTCAAAAGTCTTGCGAAGAGGGAAATGAAACTTTGTAATTATTTATCCAAACCTAAAGACCAAATTTCATTCAGGCTTCGTTCCTCAGTCTACAGAATTCCTTGCACGGTAAATGTGATAAGAAGAACTTACAAGAAGATGCAGACCGGATGTCTTGAGGATTTAAGAAGCAGGGACAGTGGAGGTTCTCAGATGTTAGTGGGATTGGGAATCATAATGCTTGAGGTCCAACTGTTGCATCCTACCAAAAACAAAAGACTTCACCAATTACCTGGGAATTTTTAACTTGAGTAATATTCCGTCAATCCTAATTTTCTAAATATACACAAGGACTTTAAATGTACCCGTTTTTGGACAGACCGGCCTCTGCTGAGCAGTTCAAAAGTTTAGTAGATCTGATGTTGAATCGATAACTAGTATTCTAGGGTAACACAACCTATCCTGGATTTTTTTAAAAAATCTTTCTACCATTTCAGAAAATATTTTATTTTCAGCTATGAGTATGAAGTTAAATTTTTGTAAGTATGCACCTGGAACTGACATTTTCTTTTGATCCCTTTGAGGTGATAAAATGTAAAATGAAAGATACAAGAAGATATTTCTGAGCTGAAGGGGAGACATTGTTACCGCTCCATCTGCCGATAAAATCTTATCTGAGCAGCTATCAGTTCCTTGACTCCAGGATCTACCGGCTATTCGGTCCTCCGCTTACTCCGGCAAATCCTGGAGCGGCCAGATGTCCAACAAAGAGAAGAGAAAGGCGGCCGTGGTGCGGACAATATCCCAACAAGTCGTGGCTCTTCAGTCTTCCGACTCCTCGGCGATGTCTATCTGGGCGGGGGTCAGGTCAACTACTTTCTCGTGTCTGCTGCTGGGGAAGCCTTTACCTCAAACTTTGAGCAATCAAACCAATCGGGGTTTAAGTACTATATAACTCTAGGTAAACACCGTTTGCAATTTACTTTTAAGCAAGTAGTTTGTATTCCATATTTGTATAATAAGTCAAGTAATGAATCCACGGTTGCGGAGTTTCAAAGCGGTAACCGCTATCAAAAAAACCCACGCTTGCATTGTCACTGCGAGGGCTTAACCAAAGAGGATTCATAGTGGGATAGCTCTTACCAACCGACCAATCAGGGTTGCTGTTTGTAATATGACATGTGTTATAACTATTTGAAGTAGTTGGAAGCCATCTCTTCAAAAGCTCGGATTGAAATATCTAGACTGCCATGTTGGAATTTGATCTTCAGTCGAAGAGAAACAATAAAAAAATAGAGGAAAAAACGTTTTCAAAACTATATCTGCAGAGATTTCTATCCTAACCTAACCCTGAACCTAATCATAACAGGAATCTTTCCGTTTTTGAGGCGATTTCGAAATAATAAATTATAATTACATAAAGAATATATCCAAGGACTGGTGGAAGGATTATAAATGCCTGAAGCGAGTGCACTGGGTCGTAGATTATACCCCGATAGAGAGTGACTTGTTATTCAGTCCCAAGAGATTGAAATTCTATTCAAAACTCAAGGGAGGATAGTTGTTTTTAAACATTTTTGAATAAAGGTGAGTGAAGACAATATATGTATTCATATACCGACTGACGAATAGACAACGGCCAGAGCATTGGCAATGGAACGGACAGGATATGCCCTCCATGTCACCCGAGGCCGGTAAATGGGATCTGTTGCTGGCTGGCCTGTCACCAGTCGGACGCCGAAGCTGTTCGGAGGACATCTCTTCCCAACTGAATAGAACAAAAAAACGTTCGGAATACAATTTTTTTATCTCTTTGCAACCACCCAACTTTGAAAAACTTAAACAAGGTGAAAACCAACTCACATTGTTGTAGAATAAAGCCCTCCAGTTTAAGCGAGAAAACTGTAATTGTTCAAAAAGGAATCATAAAAACACATTTGCTAGTAAAGCCCATCCTGTCCAGTATGAACGCCTCATATATTATAAACACATACTTTAAACTAATACAAAATAAGGTTTTAAAATATAACATTTGAAAAACAAAGGTACACTACAGTATTAATTTGCACGAAGTATTCAATGCTGATTAGGTTCTAGATAATTAAAAAGCGATAACCACAAACTTTAAGCATACATTTAAACATAGCAAGCCATTACGTTAAAATATAGTGCTTAGGGCATAATAAATTATAAAATGTTATTTTATTAGCATTTATTGCTTTTTGTCATAAGGTTTTTAAATACTATTTATTCATATTCAATAAAAAAAATTTTTAAAAGCTAGATTTACTCCATGTTGGCATAAAAATAAACTGATTTGAAAAAAGAAAACGAAAAAATATAGTTCAGAGGAGAGGAGCTATACATTGTTGTTAGCCCAAATGCTAGGAGATTATAGTTGTATAATTAGTATTCTTTTCAATTCTATTATTAATACTTTTTGTTTTGTAATAAAGAGTTGGCGTACATAATTGAATTAATTTTAAATTATTATATTTTCTCCTATCTATTTTATTAATGATTTTATATTTATGGATTATTACTATTATTATAGTACCGGGATACGATTAGTAACAGCTGGTTATAATGATATAATAATTGCACCTAATGGTTGAAGACCAAGCATAATGGTTTCGATACAACCACCCCTGTTAATTAGTTGACTTTCCTGGCAGTGTTGAGTTCACTACCTTTCTGATTCTATAAGTGAGATCTGGGACCAATTCATTACAATGATAATATATTTATCTTTTTCTTTGAGGCTTCAGAAGCACACTGGTTGAACAGACAGTACATTGGTTGAAAGTAAAGCCTACTAGATACCTATCGGGTATATCCACCACAGGCGAAGACACGAAGTCTGGCTCAGAAGAAAGTGGACCACGGAGCTAGAAAGCATTATTGGGGAGATACAGCGGATACAATGATGATAATGACTGGGTTTACACCGGCCAAGATAATCATCTTGCAGGATGTAGAAGCTGTTCCAGGTCTGATCACTTTCAAGTCTTTTAGCGCAGATAAACAGCGGATCCTTTGCACAAATTGAAATTCCTAATACTAACCAGATATTGAAAGAAACTACTGCTTTATAATTCATGTGTTGAAATAATTCAAAATTAGTGAATTGGGGTTATAAATGGATACCCAACTCGAATCCGGAACATCAATAATATGATTTCGGCGGGGGGGGGGGGGGGGGGTTCTACCAACTAACCAATTCTCTCAGATAAAAATTTCGCTAAGACTGTAAGCTACGAGTATGTACTCGCAGAAGTAGACCGCATAGGCACAATGTGACCCTTAAGTCAATTTTCCCACAGCTCATCCTACCAAAGGGTTCTTCTATCTCCTTCGTAACCACCCAGTGAGATGCTGGACCTGAACCCATGAAGATTCATTTTGTCTAAATATTGGAGAGGTCCCCATCCTTTCTCAGGCTAGAAATTGTTAATATTTATGAAATACAAAAGTACACTATAAGTTACAATTAAGTTCACAGTAGCCTATGATAACAACAAATGCGTTTAATTCTTCTTCCGAATAGGCCACATGTAGCCTTTAAATATTAACATGGTATGAATGAGAACATTTATCACAATTACTTATTACCCAATAAGGCAGATAGCAATTTTATCGCAATAATAATTTGAATCTTGTAACTGGTCCTAAGTCTGTTCGTACTCTTATCACAAGGCCACCTGTTGTGTCAACTCCTTCACCACGAATAAATAGAAGTTCCTCTCTTCTCGGCCCAGAAAATACCCACCTACATTTCCATGAGATCTGGGTCATCTGGGGCCCTACAAACTTTACCTAGTAGCGTCTCCTCCAGTGATCCAGTCCACCTCTCTCCGGTTCACACTCGACTTTGGGATCCGGACGGTTTTCGCTTACCCTTTGATACCGAGTGTGAATTCGTGGTCAGACCACATGAACTACCTATAATACCTACCCTGTTCCTCTTCTCCGGAACATAGTGCTTTGTCGGGGCACACCTTCTAAGATCTTATGGAGTCAGATGAATACGAATAAAGCTGCCCGTCGTCCAGGCCGCCAGCAAAGGCCAAAGACCACAGGAACACCCATTTTATATCTTTCATCCCCCTATCAACCCGACATCTCCTAATGTTACTGGCCACTTATAACCCGTACAAAAAGCCTATACTTACTTATATAGCAGCGGACTCCAAATTAGGCGGGTCGCAGAAATTGCAGTGTTGCCAACCCTCACCCAAAAACCTAACCAACTCGCCATAAAATAACGATCTTAATAAAAAAACTATTTTTTGAATACCTACACTATTCTCAACTAAAACTTAACATCGAATGTTATCGAGCCTAACGGGGAAATTTGTCAACAAGGAAAGGCCAACTTTGCCACCCGGTAACGTGACGAAAATTCTCACCCGGCTAATTTGGTGTCCTCTGTAAATTGAGAAAGTGAATTCGGTACCCTGCTGTTATTTTAAGGAGTCTTAGTGATCTATAGGATTAGTATCACGGTCAGTGGGCCGTCAATGGAAACTTGCCTGAGACATGTGCATTCACGAGTAACTAGTTCAGATTAAAAGTATATTCGTAGATACAATACCATGACTGTCATGGAAGACCATGCGAGCGGACTAACCAGACCGTACTGCCGTCCTAGCTAATACCATTACAGAAAGGAGAAGAGAGACAATTATACGGTGGAGAGTTGCAAGCTGCCGTGATGAATATTACAGAGGAAACCACGCCCAGGGCCGGCACGAACTCACGCGAGTCTTCTTGGACCAAGTTTACCATCGTAACTTCTTCCTATATTGGCCAGTTTTAAATATCAGCAACGCAGTCTGCTTTCAAAGTACAAATGCCTAAGAGAGGTAGAAGAAACGGTTAATACCCATACAATTTACTAATAAATATAACTAAATAAAGATTTTATAGAATACATAGACCATATTAACCAAGTAGCTTTTAATTTTAAAAACCGAACAACACCGTAATGACACAGGAACTAAAATTGAGTTTAGTACAGACCAAAAATGATTTTATTAGTAGCAGGACGTATGAATAATTTAGTACAGTCATTGACAAAAGTTGCAATTTTTCAACAGCCGGTCAAAATTTCCAAGACCACGTGATCATTGTTTATTTAGTCGACTTAAGATAAAAAATACATTAAGTACTCTGTGTATGTATTTTTATTTGACGCTAATGGTTTCACTGAGCAATATTTGAAGAATTCTTTTTGAGTTCGAAGTATGTGACATATATGATCTCAGTATATTAAAAATCCATTCCTACCTAATATAAATTTACAGAACAAATATTCTGATAAAAACAACTTTATTATGATAAAATTACAATCTGCCTCATTGGGCAATAAGTAATAGTGATAAATGTTTTCATTCATTCGCTCATTCATAAAGTATTTACAAACAGATCCGTAACTCTTTTATAGATTCTCTAAGACAGAGCATGAGACTAGATCTTAATAAGAGAAGAGGTCACACCATCAATAATGCATGACTCCTAGAAAGCCTTAGAGGTGACCCGGACTGTCTGACATTCAAGGGTTTAAGGGCGGGTTTGATGTAACCCACTTCGTAAGACCGAAGTCATAGTCAAATCACCCGGAGCTGGGAAAGTTATTAGGGAACGACAACAGAAAGTATATGCAGTGATCAGTACCACACTCCATCCAGCCAGTTTTTCAATTCAGGTTTTTACATAAGTCAACTTTTGCTGTAATCCCCCTCACTTTACATAACTTTATAAGATAATTTTTGACAACTTATTAGCCTGGACAAATCGATGTACTTGGTATATATGGAGTTCTTTTATAAGGTTTTACTTCATTGAAACTTGATTTAACCAACACATACTGGTAATAACATTAGATATTAAGAGTTATATTTCACACTGCTCTAGAGGATCGTACGGTGTCGGAGGAACAAGATATACTTCTTTGGTTCCTTCGTGGTAGACGATACTAAGACTGCGCTACATGCTCACCACACAATGCGCCATGTTGTATTCGGTACGGAGACTGTGTTGCGTAGAAGGATTCATCTGATCTCCGATCTATGTAAAGGATAGCTGTTGTCTGAGGAAACATTTTGTGCTCAGATTATTTTTAAAGAATCCTAGGAACAATAGGTCTGTAATGGCGGCCATTAAGGTTTATTAATCAATACGCACAAGTTAATCCACAGGCCAATAGAGTCGACGATCCAATGGATAAATTGTGTAACGCATCCCAGAACTGGCATTTCTGCTTGACTGATCCCGCATGGACAAGCGCATTAAAATAAGACCACATACATAATAGTCCTATAATGGAGTGGAAATAAATAACCAAACAAATATAATCCTAGGATTAGCGTAGAAAAAATCTCCGCTCTGCAGGTATCGGGTTTTTTGTGGGGCCATTGAATGTGATTCAAGCTGATAGTTAACTATGATCATGGATAAGAATGGTTACTCTCGAATCACTTGAGGAACAGAGGAACACCATCTATACACATGTGAAACTGGTGAAGATTCTAAAAGCCATAAAGCTGATTGTAGTGATATAATGTGTAACCAAATACTTTCTTTATATTGTATAATCTTATTATAGTTCCCAATAATGTAATACAACGATAGAAAATGATACGGAATGGGGACCAGTTTCACTAATAAGTTTAACAGAGCTTATTGTATATTATTATTATTAAAAATTGTTGGGGGCCAAGGTGCACAAAATTAAAAAATCAATAATAGTGAAATCCCCGAGCACCCTAGTATAATATGCCGATTCCGTTACCTCTCAATGTAGTACAACTCGAGCTGCAGACAATATTGAACAATAATTACTCTAATAATTGAATTGAAAGGGCATCTGAAAATAGAATTGTAACAGTGCAACTTCATCTAATAAATGCTGTCATAAACCTGATATTAATGAATAGTGAAAGAAAATAATAATAATAATAATGCAAAAATTAAATCACAAAAAAATCAAATTTGGCTAATGCTTAACAATAAATTTATTTGAAATATAAAGTATACACCGCATTAATTCCAATTTTTTCATAAACAAAATAAAATCATGAACCTTCTAAGTTAATAATTAAATTCAATTTAACAAAATAAAATTCTAAGTTAATAATTAAATTCAATTTAACAAAATAAAATCGTGAATTTTCTAATTAATAATTAATTCCTAGTTTAATTTGTTTTGGACAGAGAGAGAATAGCGCAAATAAAAATTGTTGGGTCTGACCTCTCAATCTGTGATAATGTCGTCGTCTTCTTCTTAGTGTTGAACCTGGCAATTTGATGCAGTGTCGGCAGTCCTCTGATAAGACGAAATCTCAAGTTGGATTTCTCCAACTTCCACATCCCAATTGAGTGCGAAATCATTCGCAAATTTAGAGAATGTAAAGGCCCTTCAGGCAAGATGGTATAGTTTCAATGGCTTGATCTAGCAATACTGACTTAAGATAATCCTTTACGTACACGTACAGTAAACAATAACAACTCTTCCCTAACTCTCTCTCTCTACCGTCTCCTATTTATTGTCTCTCTCTCTCTCTCACACACATTGCTCTTTTCTTATCGATATCAAATCCATAACATCAACATAAACAAAACAAACCAAATTTATTTCACAACTCATTTATAAAAAAAAAAAACTTTTATTTTCGATTTACGTGATTAAATAATATCAAAATAAAGGAATTCTACTCAATTCTATTTACATTATTTTAGTCGGCCTTTCATACATACCGCTAACAAAAATTATAAAAAAAAAAAAAAAAATGGAGCTCATATGGAATCTCCAATTTTCTTCTTGAAGCCCCCCCCCCCCAAAAAAAAACAATATAGCAATACTCAAATTCCAAGGCTCCCGAAAAATAATTCAACATATTTTTAACCAATACTCATTTAAGCAATTTAACTCATTATTTATTGTTATTTTTATCGTACGTTTTCCAGTTACTGACATACACTAAAACATTTTTTTTGTCGTTATTCTATTTTTTTTAGTTATATGTTTTCAACGAGTTCCTTTTTATTAATTGTATTTTTTTCAGTTTTCATTTGAAATATTTTTTCTCCTTTTAAAGGAAATACAGTTTATAAAACAGTGAATTCTACCATTTCCATACCCCCAGGAGGGTTCTTGAATCCACAGGGGTCCTAGTCTTCTTGGGACTTTAGATATCACAGAGCACGCCTGACTCCGAGGACTAGGGGGGATTTATAGATTTCCATAGACATATACAACTATGTCAACATCAGTGGAATATGCTTATGTCTGAAATTTTGGAATGCATCATGGTTTTACTCAAACCTCCAATCAGTCATCGTGCCCTAAAAATGAGAAAAGACCTGCCTACTAGACAGCTAGGACTGTGGTGCCACCTGCCCCCGGTCAGCCTCAGAAGCACTAGCCCTAAGCAACTCGGATTCAGAAGCTATATAATATAGTTGCTGTGTTTAGTAATATTTAAAACCTCAGTATGCGAAAATGAATTTCATTCCAAGCACTACAAATAAAAAAAAAGTATTAGCAGGTCAGCAGTTATTAAGGTCGGTTAAACCATAAAAGCTTAGCAGTCCTTAGGGTCACTTGAGGCCTGGTCTGGCTGAAATAATCACTCAACCTGGTTTTTCAACCCTAATGGTTACCTCTAGGAAATAAGAAAAATTTTAACGGGAATACTTCGATATAGTGGTCGTCTAACTAATCTAAATGTATTCTGAGCACATATCTCAAAGAACCGTTACAAACTAGCTAAGTGGTACATACATAGATAAACCACACTTTTGCTGTAATCGCAGCATCCTCCACTGCCACAACTAACCCGGAAAGGAAGGTGCGAAAAACAGGAACAGATGTCACCTCCCGGAATAGACTCACAGATGTTACCACTTTCTGGGAGTTGAGACTGTTTCCGGCTACATCGTTGAGGGCAACACTTCGAATTTATATTTACGATGGCACAGAAGAACTATTTATAGACGGAGTAAGGTGGTTTCGGTCCGTATTCCTGGGCGACTGGAGTGGGTGGAGCATAAAGAAGCGGGTTACTCTTTAAACCCACTCATGAGATCTTAAAATATTAATAAACCATCGATGCACAACTAACAGAATTAGAAACTCGACTAGACCGAGTGTTGATGAAACTCTTTATCGATCAGTTTTGTAATGCTGTGGACAAGTAGAAGGGGCTTAAGCACAACTGTATACCTGCCTTGTGACTTCATGGAAGTCACTGATGGTTCCCTGTTATTTTTAAGTAAGCAACCGCATCCTTCCCATACCTCCCTGCTTCCCAGAATCTTAGCCTTTCCTTATACATATATGTTTCAGCTTCAGTCCCAGACACCCTACTTGCTCATAGACATTAAAACCAGTATGTTGTAACTCAGTAACTCTTAATATTTGCATATAACAGTGTTTTGCTTGTACTTTATAATAAAGCTTTTCTTTTTTTTCTTTTAAAAGACTTTCCTCTACTAAGATTATTTAACTGATCGATAGTACAAATGTAGTGTAGAAATTTCAAAATCTTCAAAGAACAAAAACTCGCAGGATTTTGGATACAATACCTACAAAATATATCTTGAATAGGACCCGCTTTTGGTGTAATCGCTAATATTTTGTACCCTTATTCTGTAACAAACTAAGAGACTATTTGACAATATATATGATATTTTGTTGTATCCATGTTATGTTTATATGCTATTGTTTGTATTCTCGCGATTCGAAACTAGAACTGTTGCATATTAATATTACATCATTAGACACCTAGCAGCATTATTTAGAACTTTTTAATAGTTCTTATCAATTATGATTATCGCTTTCTTTTCTTAATCTCAGGATCTGATACATATCTACAAATGGTCCATTAATTAATTTGACACAAGCGCAACTACCCGCCTACATCCTCATAAGCCGGTTTCCCAAGAAACTAAGCTGCTCATTTAAATATTCACGGCTAAGTATAAAAAAGGCTGTTACAAACAGTGCAAAATCTTTGACGAGCTTTTGTGCATCTTATATGTCAATTATGAACAGTTTTATAACGCTTGCTTTATGTATAATATTTATAATCTTGAACAAGTAGGAGCCCGAGCAGAACTGTGCCTGCCTCGTGACTCCATGGAAGTCACTGATGGTTCCCTGTTATTTTTAAATAAGCAACCACTTCCTTCCCAGAATCTTATCCTTTTCTTATACATATATGTATCAGCTTTAGCTCCAGACCCCACTCGTCACTAGACTCTCCACCCAGTATGTAGTAATGTAACTCTTAATATTTGTATATACCAGTGTTTTGCTTGTACTTCATAATAAAGCTTTTCTTTTAAAAAAACTCCTCTACACGATATGTCATAATGATTAATAAGTGAAAAGAAATGCATTTATGGGCTATGGAAGCTCAAGATTAGAGATTGTTCTAAAAGAAGAAATTGGTTTTAGTAAAAATAAACAAGAAACACATTTGTCTTCCGTTAACCTTCAGCCGTATACTACGATCATGACGCAGCGACGCCAAAGCAAAAATAAGACAAAACCAATCGGACAGTTTTAGGGCCTCGACTGGCTACGGGTCCGAGATTTACATCCTCGAGGCTAACCAGCCAGTCGTAACTAACGACAATCCTAATTGATACATTGGCGGTGGTTGGAGCGAGGACCTCGAGTATACTAGTCGAGAAGATGTCACCTGCTACAACATGAATAGGACAATATAGCTGCAGTGGACTCAATAACTGCTAATGAAGGGACCGACGGCCATAGAAGGCTTTCGAGACCAGGATTCAATTAGCCAGAGCAAATGGTCCTTTGTCTCCTCCGCGCCGTGGTGTCTGCCAGTTTGCTGATTTGTGTGTGGTATGCTTCTGTTATGTACCGGAGATTATAATTACCAAGGCATTGCTTCACCAGCAAATGACTTCCGGGACATGACCGTCTCTCTGTCAGAATACAACATTACAAGTCGTGAATAATTAACACACCAGAGCAGGGATAGTGCAAGGATCAATCCTCAGCCCAATGCTTTGTGTTATATCCTCCTTTATTAACTTCTGGCATATGTATTTATGCATTATTACTATATTTGACCAATTGATTTTTAATATATAGCTCGTAAGAAACACAGGTAGTAATTGACCTAGATAAACTAGGAATTGTGGGAGTGGGGAGAGGGCAGTAGCAGATAGTTCAATCATAGATCAAAAACAGTCCTTTTAGAGGGGAGAGGGACCTAGAGTCAGCCAGGTATGAGAGAGTAGAATGTACCTGGTATGACTTTAAATTTGTATATCTAATTATCTTAACATGAAAGATTTGAAATAGGCATATACTGCAATCAATAACCTGGGATCGTATTAATCAGAAGCTTGTAAAATGAACCATTATCCATTTTAAACTTTTTGTAATATGCCTTTACTCCTTAAAAATAAGCAAGCTAACTGTAGCCAAGATATAAAGAGGATGGTTATAATATGCGAAGCAGATTTTTCACGTTTCTAAAAGAAATAAATTTTGTATTTAAGGGCGAAAACCACGGTTAATTAGCACCATTTAATTTAAATATAGCTTCATAGCTCCAGATTAATAGTTTTTTTGAAACTCGCCGTGCTATTTACATTTTGCCAAATACCAATCACAAAACTCTGGATCATCTCCATTGAGATGAATGTCGGTACGTAACTTAAAATAAAATGTGTTGGTCAAGCCAACGATGTGTTGTCTCTAGGCGAGTCATTACCAACACTTTCTGGAACTTATCCCTGATGTCTCTTAAGGTGAGAGAGTCTACTTGCCGGATCAGGGTGAAATCATCATTGCACTTTATCACTTTAAAAGTAATTTCTGGATTCGTACATTATTTCTCAACCGTTAAAATTGAAAAAAAAAAAAAGTTATTTTAACTAGCTTATAAATTGTGGCCAATTTCTAAACCATGAATTCGAGGTCTTTAAAATCAGAACAGCAATTTTGGAAGTAAATAATGCTTAGAGTCATATAAAAACTATTCCCCTTACCAGACACAATAATCTTACCCAATATACTATTTCAAGACTTTCTGTAAGCTGGAAGTAGCTATAAAAACACACACAAGAGACAGGCCAGAGTAGCTCTTACAGCCCATGACCAACAGACCTTTCCATCATCGACTAACAGTGGAGGCAATGACCTCATAACCGATCATGGGTTCGAAGCACGAGGAGCAATTTGATTTTTATGGTTTCAACGACATAAAACATCTCTGAAGACAAGAGGGGATAAGGTAAAAGTATCGGGAAGGATGGTTTTGGTTTCTAAAAGGTTCGGCTGCTTGAAATGAAAAAAAAACAAAACAGGAATGATTAATTAGTTTCTGCACGCATCAGTACAAAAACACATCGAACAATTTATAATAATGTAAGATTCATGCTTACGTCTCATATTAGAAAGCATCCATCAATGTGAATATATATTTTTAGTTTTAGTCACAGTTTAATATGTGAATATCCTGGTCGAAACCGCATAATATAATTTAAATGTACCTAGGCAATGGTCGGAACAGCCCACGCTAGGAACTTGGTAAGAAGGCGGAGATATATAGGGCCAAGCGGGAAAATATATACCTCGGTATTAACCTAATACCAATTAGGGATTAGTAGACCACTTCACGCTCAAAAGCAAGAAAGGAAATACAAAAATCATAAGAAAGAGATTGAGAAGACAAAGAAACAGGCGAATAAAACTGAAAGCGTCTTATGCAGTGGCGTACCTAAATATTCTCCACCAGGTCTGGTTTCTTATCTCTTGACCGATCTTCACCTAAAGAATAGGCGACCACTTCGAACTGGAGGACTTATGTCCAGCCACTGCTAAAAGAAACAAAGTCCTTGGGAATATCATTTCATATACAGTAGTTTACTCATTGCTCATTAGTAATATAAGAGTACATGATTTAAATGAAGTTAGTGACAAGTATAATATAATTCCAGAATACGTAAACGTGTGTTGGCAGCACTGTGTGTCAAGCCTATACCAGCTGACGATTCAATATCCCTTCACCTTTCAGGTGTCGTTCATTCATTTCATTCAGCACATATGAGGTAACACTGTCATAAGAAAACACATCATTCAGTCTAAACCGAGACAAGTCGATATCCTTGGGCCAGGTCATAGCGCTTAACATGTATGCGTCAGTAATAACACAAGGAGCAATAAGGCAGAGACAGATTGAAGGAAGGAATGCGGTAGAATAGACCATTAGAGCGAAAAGGGATTGCACAATGCTAGAGGTGCCTGCCAAGGATGCTGCTAAGTCCTGTCCTGTGCATGCTGCAGATTGAGACGGCAGTGGCTTTTTTTTCTGTACTTTCAGTGTAAATATGCCGCCAAGGCAAACAGGAAGCGATCACCCAGGTAGGTTACCAGGCGACGCTACTGGTTCTATTGCGTAACAGGAGTCTGGCTGTCGAGGGAACTGCACATATTATGTGATATAATTACTACACGTTCCTCGAAATAACTTATTGGGGAGATATAATAACGTGTAGACGTTTAGCAATGGCCGTGTCATTACCAAGAAGCTTAAGTGTGCTGAAAGGAATATGTGGCGGCTAAAAATTGAAACTAACAACCGTTATATTACTGTACAATGCGTTTCAGAAAAAATGAACTTTCGGTTACCTTGAGCGTTTTGGGTCTCGGGGTCAAATACATTTTTTTACAGTTTTTGTACTGGCCTACGGTATAGGGTGTAATGTATCCAAGAAAGGCTAGAAGTGGGTATCAATGACCGATTAACCTCTGTCAAGAGCTGGAAATAGATAAAATTTATTTCAAAAATCGAGTTCACTGATGAAACCTCAGGACACGCTTACATTATCTTGGCAAAGCTAAGCATACAGTAAATACATTAGAATTGAATAAATAATAAACAGCAATAAGAACCAATCCCCCCCCTTCCATAAATGCCACTAAGCAACTGCGTTCATCCTCAGACATCGGTCACCTTACTTACAACGTAAACAATAGGAGAGCGGGTGTATTTGAAATCATAAGTGACTAATGTCACAGCGGTCTACTGGTTGAGCACTAAATAGGAGCATGTAGAGAGGTAAATAATTTGACATACTCTATGCTGCTAAACAAGTTTTCAGTCTTAATGTGACATTTTTTTTTGTTGTTGATAATTTATTAATAGTAAATATTACTTTCCACTAAATGGTCTGTTGGTTTACTTGGATTTCGAACCCGTACGTACTTCGTCAGCAGATCAACCTTGCTGTTTCCCATCCAAGATATCCATAAAATTAGATAGGGACATGTTAGGAATTGATACAGACTAAACACATAAAACATTTAAAGAAAGTTTTGGGGCGAGAATTTAGAAGAAATAAAACGGACAGGGATTGAATAAAACCTTTTATTTATTTAGGGATACTATATATATCCGATACACAACTGTATCCGCACACATAAAACTCCAAGTCGATAAGTAAAGGATGTATCTTTTCTAAGGATACAAATATCCGTTTATCTATTCACCTGACTTACCCACGAACACCACGCTGTTACGCTCTAGTTGAGTAATAAAAACATTTAATTTTTAGGGATGTCATCTAGCTATTCAACTCCTGACAGATTTGATTCCTCAAATCCTGAGCGTATTGCATTAGCGTCAAGTTGTACAAAATTATACCTTATTCAAATATCCAATTTACTTACTGTTGGTCCCAATCGATTCTAAAAACGTGGTGATCAAAATGGAAGGAATTCAGTATACCACAGAAATGAATAGACAAAATGATCTATTAACTAAAACAACAAAGTATTATGTTTCATAGAGAAATTTACTATTAACTCAAATTGATGAACAGATTTCATCTATTCAACTAGCTACAAATAAAACTTAAATATTAGGAGTGCACAACGATGTCTTCAATCTCAAAGCCAAGAAGTCAAACTAAAGCAATCGTCTTAATGCAGTATCACCGTAAAGTATCACCTCCCATCAGGGCGACTACCGACTGAGCCGAGTCTTCGCGACTGACTCCTGTCCTGTGTGCGACTGTCCTCAGGGCACCTACCGACTACTCAGAAGGCTTTTTCTTTATGGCCCTTTGTGACCGCGCATGCCTTTTACGTCCCATCTTGCGCTTAGCACCACCCTTATCCCAACAGATGGGGTACATCGCTCGGCCTACATCGAAAGACATCTGACCTAAGTTCCTTAACGTTATTTATCAATTGTAAACTACCTTCCCCGTGACAGGGGTTGAACATAAAACAGAAGACTTGTGACTGATGAATGCAAGAATCTTCATATTGGATAAAGAAGGCTAGAAGTTCAGAATTTCTAAGAGGATCTGTAGGCGAATATTCAGAAAGGAAGGAAAAACGTTTAGAATATTTTAATATTTGAGGATTACTTTCATTTTATTTTGGTGACATCATTTCTTTTAAGCCAGTATAGAATTTATTTCTTTGTACTTAATATTCATAATATTCTTGAATTCCAGATTTGATTATGAAGCTACTAATACATAACTAAGTATACAGACCGCTATCTAAAACGAGAGCACAGCCCCAGAGAGAGCAGTCTAAACAGAGTGCACTATCTGGATGATAGCCATGTGCTCTATCTCGGGGCAAACAGTGACTGCTTCGTCCTCTCTATTTGTACTGATAGCGGCCCAAGTCTTACAACTGAGGGTGCTGGCCACTTCACCTCCCCACAAGGCACGATGTACGGGTGAGGTGAGAAGGACCCCCCCCCCTCTCATCCTTCAAGAATACATCCTCTACCTGCATGGAGCCAAAAATGTATAAAACACGAAGCATTTCCTATTTTGAATTCAACTACCTAAATATTAATTGTTGATTTTTTTTCTCGCTTGGTAGCCTCAGATATACCATGTGATTGCACACAGTTAAATAAAGTTTATATTGATAATTATTACAACATGACATTCTGTGACGGGTACGATATAAGTAAGATGTAACGATGCGTAAATGGGCGTGTATAGGAAGGAAATTAGTGAAAACTTTCTTTGAGTTTTCTTGGGAGATTGGGTTGGGTTCGTAAGGTTTTAACTTGATTAATTGGCAATGAAGGAAAGTACCAACAGCTCACAAACTACTCGATTGTCCAGACAGAACATAATCGAAAATAAATTGAACGCCAGAAACATAGCCCTTACGACAGAGCAGTAAAGTTGCGAGTGCGCGGTTCGAGTCCTCATCTCCCCCGTCAAGCCGCACAGACAATATTCACCGCGTACCGAAGATATGTTCCCCCAGGTAGTAAAGTCCCGCTCTCCCTGGTGTTGCTGGCAGGGAGGTTTACGAGCACCCCCCCCCCCTCAAACACAAAAAATCTATTACGGCGGCCCACTCTCTGCCTGCCTGCACATTATACCTACCGTCCTCTTCCATATCCTCCAGCCGGCTCTTGCTAATTCACATCGACACAGATGCTGCAGTAAGGACGCGAAATGGTCAACAATACCAACAATAAACAAAGATGGACAGCCGACATCTTCACAAAATGGATGCTCATTTCTAATATCTAAGCCATTTTGAGGTTATGAAGATAGCATTATCAACCAAACATTATGCCCCCTACGCAGCTATCCTATGTAGGTGGCACGATTGCGCATATTTTAGACAATTCACCATCGAAGATAAGCAAATTGAAGCTTGGGGTAAATTAATACGTAAAAGCAAATCAGAACAATATCGGCTTAGGCTGATGTAAAAGAGAATTCAGATTCATCAAATGTATTACTATATTAAGGTTACTATCTTTATGTCCTTGATGTTTTGGATTCCATATAATAGGTTCTTCCTCGTACAAATCCTGCAACTTCATTATAAACAACTTGAAAATTACTTATACTAAATCAAACAGCTCGTGAAAACCGGTGCACGAGCCATATTGGCTTGCCATCTAACATAATTTCTACCGACATTTCATGAGAAAAGACAAACCACCCCGAAATACCTCCAACAATAATGAGCTTTTCTAGACTTTAAAAATTTACTTAAAAAGAAAAATATGGTAACTATCAAAATCATTTCATGGCTAGATATCATTTATTACATTACATACATAATTATTAATAGTTTTTGTGATGAAATATTTATTATACATTCATAACATAATAAATAAATTGAAATTTTAGTTGATCAATTATGAAGGCATTTGATAACAAGACTTCTTGATCTTGTTTCACCATGTTTAGCTACTTCAGACAGTGTTAATTTCATTTGTATTTTATGCTTAATAAAGCCGAGTGATAGGTGTTTAAAAAATTCGTTTTGTTCTTATTCTCATATCAATCTATTCATAACAATTTAAGCTTCTTCACGATCTTAAAAGGTGAGATATTTCATTAACTCCTGATGAATGCCCCTTATTACGTCAGCAACAAAACCCTTCATAACGATTTTAATATACCCTACATTCTTGAACTCATCCCTTCCAAGTTCATGAAATTCCATAATAACCTATGTAATTACCCAAATCCCATAGCACAGTCATTGCACTGGTCCACTCATCCCTATAATCCTCCTCGGAGACTGAAACGCCAGTGGCCTAGCAGTGGCCAGTTTCTCCAATGATGTCCTGCGCGTATGTGGCTCTCGCGCTCTTCGTCAGCCTCCACTGGCTCGTATACGGTGACGCGCCTGACGGAGGAGCATGGGGGACTTCCCAAGACTCCGCTTCCTCTTTCGCATGCGAGGGAGGTGACAACCATGTGGATTTGGGTGGCCTCTGGGCTGTTTGTAAATATTGTATGAATGAGCGAGTGAATGATGAATTGTTAATATGGTATGAATGAGAACATTTATCTGAATTACTTATTGCCTAATAAGGCAGATTGTAATTTTATCACAATAAAGTTGTTTATCTATCTATTAGTGAAGCTGCAATGACCAACATTTGTCAAGCCCAGAAACTAATTATGTTTGCAAATTGTTGTTCACTGTCGCTTTGAGACTCCAGAGCCAAGATTGAGATTTTAGGACAGTTTCAGCGGAGGAGTACAAAAACACATACATAAGAGATGCTTTCATTGCCGAGCTCTATCTTCATCATCTATTCGCCAGCGGCTGTTAGAAAACGTCACTCTCAACTTGACAGAACCTTTCGCCCAAGCTCAGTCAGGAGCTTTAGGGGGCTGCCCAGCAACATGCTCTTAGTTTTTAAACTACACACATTCCTGTAAACGCTACCTAATGCAAAAAGCCTTACTTCTAATCAAAATGTCTCATGTAGGAAACTAAAGCGCAACCTTAAACCTAGAGGAAAAACCTGGAAAATCGCAGAAGATCCGCTGTTTCCACGATTTTTAATTCCTACAATATTATCTCAGTCACTTCTTCAACTCATTCGTGGCAAAAAGTCATGTTTCCAGTCCAAATCAATAACATTGTACGTTCATATTCGTTTTGATGTTACTCTCACATAAATCTATTCATAACAGTTTTAAAATAACATCTATTTCCCCAACGACATAAATCGGATTCAATTTACAGAAAGAGAGGTTAATGAGACTTGACTTTAGTCCTTAAGAGGTTCCTCTCCGTAATTACATTACTGCCAGCTACAAAGTAATAAGGGCAGAAATCAATCGTGACACCAACCCTTTGGGCTGATTCCAAATATGTATAGGCTGACATACTGTCAAGAATAACGCATTAACCAATTCAAATAACATTTGATATTAGATACAAAAACTAAAGTCTTACCATATAAGACAATGTATTCTATTATATTTCTAGTTCGTATTGAATATGTATCATTCAGACTGCACTATACATTCCAACGGTACTTAACATTTTAGGGTGGAAGGCTCACTATAAAGGGACTTGTTAGAAGACAACGAAGCGAGAGGGAAAGGCCTCTTGATACTTTTCTTTGTTTTAATTATGTCTCGCGGCAAGTTTTTCTCGCGAACACCCAGGGATTGTTCTCGTAATCAGACCTCAGTATTTTCCAGATAAATAAACGAAAAAGAATTCTATCCTCGAAAAAAAAAGTGGGCAGCTCCTGGAGAAGAATGGAGAAATAAGGACAAATGGTGGAGGAGACAATAAGACCATAGGAATCAAAGGGGTCCCGCTCAAAGGACGTGGGGTTTCCCGCCGTCGGTTCTACCTTCCCCCGTCGCAACAGACCTGAGCTCACTCTAACGGTCTGTTCACCATCCATGGTCTTTTTTAATCAATAAAAACTACTCAGCTACACAGCTAAGGGATTGACGAATAGCCAAGTTTAATATTTAGAAACTTAACTAAAGGTTTCGAGTGAAGAAGCGTTATTGGACTAACAAACCTAAAGCGATTAGCTCTCACACAACAGTTTAACAGTGCATTAAGTTTGTAGTGTTTTAATGTTAGGTAGATATATGTATACCTATCTATATGCAATTTTAGTAAATCATTAGAAAAAACCATCTCAGACGCCTTACTCACAGGTAATGACCCCTTTGGTCCAGACCCTTGGTAGGCTGGCTAGGAAACAGAAATAAATCCTGGGACCGGAAACTCAGGCAAAGGTCGACGTAGACTTGTAACGGTCTAACTGGTACCTAGGGAACAATGACAGTTACGACATTTGTCGAAGGGATAAACCACTAATACGAGCGTGGTCTAAAAAGTTTCCGACCTCAACATGAAGATAGCAGCATTCGTAAATAAAAGCTAGTGAATTTCGTTGTTCATCTGTTGACAGTTACTCACCAAAGTTTCAGCCATTTTGGACGCGCAGTTGTTGTGTAACAGTCGTTTGAGTGAGTCGATGTGAGTGTTTTTATGAAAATGGACTAAATCGAGTATCGAGCTGTCATTAAATATTTGTTATTGAAAGGCAATACGCCTACGCAAATCAAAGATGTGCTGGATTCTGAGTTTGGGGGCTCTGCACCATCATTTGCCACAGTGAAATTTTGGGCAGCTGAATTTAAAGGTGCCGTAAGAGCTTGGGAGACGATGAACGTTCGGGACGTCCAAAAACTGCAACCATCGACGAAAACATCGCCAGAGTTCACCAAATGGTGCCAGACGACCGCCGAATTAAAGTGAGAGAGATAGCAGAGGTTATGAACATGTCAAAAGAACGTGTTTGTCACATATTAAATCAGCATTTAGAGATGAGAAAGCTGTCCGCTCGTTGGGTGCTCACGTTAGACCAAAAACGTGTTCGAATGAACATTTCCAACGCTCTGTTGGCGCAATAAATCCGAGTTTTAGCGCCGATTCATTACTGTGGATGAAACTTGGATACACCATTATACCCCCGAAACAAAAATACAGTCCAAACAGTGGACTGCAAAGGGGGAACTGGCTACAAAAAAAGCAAAAACTGTTTTTTCGGCCGGGAAAGTGTTGGCGACTGTTTTTTGGGATAGTCATGGAGTTATTTTAATCGATTATCTTCAAAAAGGAAAAACCATTACAGGAGCATACTACGCATTATTACCTGACAAGCTGAAGGCAGAACTTGCGGAAAAACAACCACATTTGCAGAAAATTAAAATCCTGTTTCACCAAGACAACGCACCGTCTCGCACCTCAGCGGTTGCCATGGCGAAAATCCATGAATTACGGTTTGAACTGCTTGACCATCCGCCTTACTCACCAGATCTAGCCCCAAGAGACTTCTTTTTGTTCCCTCATCAAAAAACTGCACTCGGAGGACAGAGATTTTTGTCAAATGAAGAGGCAATCATCTTCGTGAACGATTATTTTGCAGAGAAAAACGCCGAGTAATATTTGGACGGGTTACAGAGATGGGAGCATCGCTGGGAGAAGTGTGTAGAGTTACTAGGAGACTTGAACAATAAAAAATAAAAAAATCTGAAAAAACGTCTTGTATCTTTGTTAGGTCGGAAACTTTTCACACAACCCTCGTATGGCAGGTTCCCACGGGGCGTGAATCACGACAATGACTATTATTGATATACTTAATACACATTAATGAAATTAATTACATCAACATTTTTTTTTTCTTTACTATTCGGTGAAATGTCAAATCCTGTTAACGGTTCACGACTCTTTCTTTTCGTGAGCGGCTACGAACGTAAGCTAGCAGGCGTGCCTCACTATCGTGAAACTGCCGATTATTTAGACATTAACCTTAACCTTTGCTTGGATCTTGATGAGCCTAAGGATCGACAAATTCTGCTTGCCTTTTCCTCCAGGAACCCTTCAGATGCCTGCCTCAAGAAGACACAGATGAGTAGCAACATTTAGGTGAATAAGAATTTTGATCTAATAAGAACCAATCATTGAAACCGCAGTATATTAGTATAGAGTCAAATAATAATTATTAGTTATATTGATGATTGACATCCATATAAATAAAACAAAAAATCCATGTATTAAAACACAATATTCCAGGCATTCCACCGAAACGTGCTAAATACAGGCAAAGAATTTAACATTTATTACATTCAATTAATGTATGATACAATTCGATTTCACGAAAAAAAAAAAACTTTCTATACTTTATTAATTGTTGATAGCTAGAAAACAAACCCCATTTTCAGTTTTGAGCGATCACGAAGGGTGTTGGGGATATTGTACAACAGAAACCTTTCTCAATTCTACAGATTGCAGTCGCAGTGGAACCGATAAAGCGGAACTGCTAAGAGACCATACAAGTTAATAGTATAAACATTATTTGGTGCGGATGTACGAGTCCTGAGCGCGAGTTGGACTTCTTTAATACTTAGCTACGTGTCATACACATCACCAATTATACGTAACATCTAACATCTTTAAATACATTGCGATTAATATGACCATTTTTTAAACTTTAAAACCAGAACAATTTTTACAGATTTACAGAACAACAGCATTAGATAATATGCGCACTTTGTAATGTATTATTCAAGTTTGATATGAGTTGTGAGTATATCAGACATTGCACAGAGCAACTGTGCTACCCCATTCATCACCACAGACTATAAAAGTGATAAATAGCAGCGAAAAAATGGCCATAATTAAAAAAAAAATCTATAATTGTAATCAAGAGTGTTATATTTTTGTGTGAACTAGTTCCGATAGTAATTTGTTTTCTTGAACTTTCTTATAATATTCCACATAAATTTGGTTGAAATTATAATTAGCAATAAGCAAATGTTTACAGAGAAAACGCTAAGTTTTATAGTTCCATAAAATGTCTGGTTACATTTACATAATTGCAAAAAATCAGTACTGTACTGGTAAAAACCGAACGAACCATAATTATGGTGAAAATGTCTTGCACAAATGGACGAAGCAGTTTATACGGCTGGCTTTAACTACCTAAGGCACTTGAGTAAACAGAAAATGAATAGTTTACAATACTTGTTCACCAGTGGCTAAATACATTTGCTGGGACGAATGTCCTTTGTCACTGGGTCGCTAACAACGCTAAACAGCAGAAGAGGTTAAGGCTGTTTGACGAAGCAGAGTCAACAAGGACACAACGAAGGTAACAAACGGAGAGATCTACTGTCGGTTCTCAACAACTGTAGATGTCTCGTCCTTGCCAAGACCATCTTGTTACCTCCACTTGAGGTGGGACTGGTCAACACTTGAGAATTTTGGCCGACGTTCTATAAGCCAGTTCAATTTCGGAACTCGAATGAGACGACCAGGTAAAGACTCTTGATCCAGTTTACATTGAGATCCACTCGTTCGATGTGGATAGAGGATCGCTGTAGTTTATTACATGTTTATACACCTTGTGATCGAGGCGTCCCTACAAGCGTTAATAGAAAATACATTACACTCCAATATCCTCAAAACCCTGTTCCCAGTCTTGTTACGTGTACTTTTGAGTTGTCTGCTGTTATTAAAGTGAAATTTAAATGACTATTGCCGGAAGTGGACGAGTATAATTAAATAATACATCTTATGACTTTCCACAATAAGGTCCGATGTAACAGCTTTGATTAAAAAGTAACGAGAATTTTACAATTCTCGAATTATAAAAAAAACTAGTTTTTTTTCGATTTCAATGGCGTAGTGCATCATTCCTCGTTCCTGCCAGAAGGTCGTAGGTCAATAAAATATATTTCTTGAAAATAATGCGCCGTTTACGTGAAGCGATCCCACGAAAACTACCGGAATTGTGGCAAATAACGAAAAACTTTTGTGGTAACTGCTCATGCTAACGCTTCCACTCACACCTCACTGGTTGTTCGTAATTTTTTAGCGAAAAACAACACTGTTGCGTTAACTTAGCCACCGTATTAGCCGGGCAGGCTCCCTGCGACTTCTTTTTGTTCCCGAAGTTGAAGAAAACCTTGAAAGAACGAGGTTTTGACACCATTGATGAGATAAAAGAAGTATCGCTGAAGGAGCTAAGAGCTATATCGAAAAGTGAGTTTGAAAAATTTTATCTTACTTTTTGACCAAACCTCGTATACTATATTGTGGAAAGTCGCTGTATATTTTAAATTAGTCGTTTTGTTTATACAGTCCAGTTATCATTTACCAGTCTAACCATATGTCCTGTTTAAGTATTCATTTTGTTTCGTGTTATGCGATACGTTGTCTGCCTATGTCGCATCACGTGTGGCAAGCCTCAGAGGTAACGTGTTCATTGTAGTTTATCTTATTCATATTTTAATTCGCGTACGTTTAGTTTTGTCGTAAATATTAACTGATGGTTCTTCATGGAGTTTGTATACACATTCATCACAAGCAAAAGCGAACATATCTTTAATTATGTACCCTAATCAAGGATACGAACGAGTCGAATTAGGATTTAATATGTTCTTTCTACTTTTCTAGAGCCAATATACGGTCTATAGACAGGTTCTCCCAAGATAATTCACCTATACTTGATGGACTAAGCTGGCCACCAGGAGCCAACTGAGGCAGTTACTAAGACAAATTATCTGCCTTACTACCTGGTCCGATGCCAAACCTGCGAACCTGCCAACCAGTACACCGGGCCAATGACTAAACGTATTTTAATTTGTCATTCATTTAAATAAGCTCTCTCGGGAATGTGATTTCTTTTAGTCAATGGTTGCCTGTTTGGTCTGCAGTCTTCCAACATTACTAGTCGATGTACTTTCATCGTTATTTCAGATTCAAATAAAATTCACAGATGTTAATTTGAAATTAATTTCAGAGTGTTTGGTAGATCAGATAGTATTTAGCAGTTGACGCCAGGGGCAGAGATCTGCCATCTCAAATAAAGAATATTTGTTGTTTGAGAAAGCAGATTAAGTGCTATGATTATATAATAAAAGCTTCTTAGAACAGAGGCAGTTAAACTTAGGCGGCCATGTTGGTAAGGGATATGGCACTGAACTAAACGCAATAAACTATTGATTGCCTTTTATTGTTTATTAATTACGTAATATCAGTTTGACCAGTCAATTGGCAGCCAGTTCTTATCTCAAACTCAAGAAGTAACATAAATACGGTTGTCAATTCAATAATTTTGAATCTCAAAAACCTACAATATAATAACAATCTACTGCCGGTTGTTGGTGAGCATCACTCCTCACCCACTTTGTGATGACAATTGCGTATTTGCAAACGCCTAAATAAATTTCTAGCGGGCAGACATTGCCTTAATTTATTTTCGAACTTGTACTTTTTAATGTTTCAAAAACAGAAATTTCAAATTTCAAGCCAAAATATAGATATCCATCTTCCTAAAACATGATTGCCATAGCTACTTTCCGACGATCAAACTATTGGAGGTTGTATTGTTAACAATATGTAATTTGTGTATTGTTTTTTTAAACTGTCATTAGCATAGTGTTCGTAACTTTAACACAACCAGTGATTTATGTAAATAACTGACGCTACAATAATATAAATATAAATACTACCAGCACCATGAAAGCCAACCAACCAATTATTTGTACAAAACTAAATGTTTTTCCATCATGTTCATTAGGGTATCAAATTAAAGATCTTAGCGTCCTGACACCTTTATTTACTATCGTTATAAATTTATTATTTATTGACCTGCTTTCTTTTTTTAAACTAAAAGACCTGAAACTGATAATTATAGCTGTGTTAGGTAAAAACGTAGACTTTTCGCAATCTTCCGGAAACGGTAGGTCAAGAAGACATATGAATGAATACTTGGACTATATACCATTCGTCCAACATGGACAGTTTTTCTTTCTTGTTTTATGTATCCGTGTTCAGGGTGAACGTCCCGGATGCTGGGATAATTACGGGGTATCACAGGTATTAGGTGAGTCATGCTGTTTCCCTAGGTATGGGTGTGACAGAAATCTTAGCTTTCTCGGTAGCTGAAATGTTCTATAAGGTACGTAATGGTAAGCTTTGTATATTCTCCCCATCTAGTCGGATCAGTGTGAGAGCATTAATCTCCATCAATAATTATCAATCATAGGAGCGTGACGCTCATGACAATCATTGCTTCATCAACACATTACCACTGAACTAGGTTTCTATCAACTACAAGAACTTGTCTTTCTCTCTTAGTGAGACAGGGCAAACAATTTATACTGTATGGTAAACAATCGGGTGAATTGTGATCCGTGTTAGTTCTTCGAAATGTTTTAAAGAGTCAACATTCTCAACCAACTCACTCTAGATATAGCTTGATGCATGTACAAACATCAACCTAACTGTATAAATGTATAATGAATTTATGCTTGTATAAAAGGTTGCCCAATTTATTGTGTTAGCTAGAAAGCAAACCTACAAACAAGAACTCAGCTCTAAAAAAAAACGTATCTGAATTTTCGACATTTTAGGTTAATAACGTTGTCTGAACTGAACCACAGATCTACGCTGGGGCACTATAAATTTTCTTTCATCAATAATTATTAGTTGACTAATGAAAAATACCTTACAGATAAGTATTAATGAACCTTGCCGAAACAAATCTTGTACTATAAGGGCCATAACAGTTTCACAACTGGAATACCCTAGGCCCATATCCTGGAAGGCGATGCCAACACCAAGCTGAGTGACGGCTTTAGGCTTTAGCTTTATGTGTCCACGGTCGTAGGAAGGATTTCTCATTTTAAAAAGAGAAGACCTGAGAGACCGTTTGTAAGAAATTGTATACAGTTTGTTTTTGAAAGCAATTATTGAAAAAATATTTTAGCACGACTGGAAATCACATTATAAATTTGAAATCTACTTTGATTGATCAGTTAAAGTACAGAAGGAAACATTTGAAATTAAGACATACCCAAACAAGAGATCCGGCCGGTGCAAGAACACAATTCCAACTGACTCCAACTTCCAGCCCCACCAACTATTTCGGTGGTCCAGATGTATTCAATCTTCCACTCCAACCATACTCTTCCTCTTCCAGGTCCATCCGTATCTCTTCGGTTATTATTATCATATCTGGAGGGCGCTGCTTCTGTTCTCGATATATATAGGGTGGAGTGTGCTGCCTGCTAATAACAGAACTAGAGGGGACTAAAAATGCTCGGCACAGAATGTCTAGAAGTAAAAATCAACGTTAGAGGTCGCAGAACACGACTCCGAGACCAGATATGACTGAAAATTTCAATAATTCAGTCAATTCTTACGATTATTAAGAAGGGACAGACTCGATTTTACCATATAATAGAATATTGGTTCGATATGCCTGACATGTGTTCCTTGTGCTCTCTCGGGGCCCTTCGATGTGCTGCTCCAAAGTAGTTTGACCTGAAATGACCTGAGAGTTTTTCGCTAAAATAAATCCTCAAAAACAAAATAAATATATACAAGACATTAGTGTCAAACCTAAAAAGCTCGAAACTTCGTCCTCCCTCTTAATATCGGGTCAGGCCTGTCCTTGCAAGACATGACAACTAGTCTTCTCAATTCAATAGCGATTATGTAAACCTATACCATTGCAACTTCAGTTTGAACCAGCAAACGGATAACAAGTTAATAATACAATCTCTCACCATCTAAAAACTTTGTACTTTTCAAGATACAAACAAATACCGACGAATCTGTAAAACCACGATAAGATCTTCATAGTCGTCATAAAAACTTGTGTTCTCGAAAGGAACAAAATCTTAACGATAGTAAGCCAGGGGTTGGTGTCCTTGTTCAAGGGGGTGAGGTATAATTACTCTTACCAGAAATATAATATGAAAATAAAAACCATTAAATGCTGTCATAAAAATAAATCTTATAGCTACAAATACCACACAAATATTTAAATAATAATTAAAAAAAACCTGAGAACAATAATAAATAAATGCCCCTTATTACGTCAGCAACAAAACCCTTCACAATGATCTGAATATACCCTATATTCTTGAACTCATCCCTTCCAAGTTCATAAAATTCCATAGTAACCTATCCAACCACCCTGATTCCCTAGCACAGTCATTGCACTGCACCACTCATCCCTATAATCCTCCTCGAAGAATAAAACGGCAGTGGCCTCGTGACCTGCTATAACTAAGTGTTAGTGGGAGTTCTGGCAATGGGCAGTTTCTCTAATTGTGTCCTGAGCGTCTGTGGCTATCGCGCTCTTGGTCAGCCTCCGCTTGCTCTTATCCAGTGACGCGGGTGACTTAGGAGCGTGGGGGACTTCCCAAGACTCCGCAATCAGGTGACAATCATGTGGACTTGGGGGCCTCTGGGCTGTTTGTAAATATTGTATGAATAAGCGAGTGAATGATGTTGAAAATATGGTATGAATGATAACATTTATCTCAATTACTTATTGCCTAATAAAGACGGCAGATTGTAATCTTGTTCTAATCTAAATTGTTGTTGACTCAAGAAAAAAAAAAAAACATTTTAAAGAAGCCGAGAAGAAAATAAAAGAAAACAGTTACCCAACATGTAAACGGGCCAACAGGTAAAAGTTTTATTATTATATATATATTATTAAATTATTATTAGCCAGGTTTAGAATTAGCAATTAAAACGGTTGGTATGGAAGTGATAAGATGGCAACAAGAAGATGGTCTCAATTCCACGTCTTATGTCTCATGCCTTCATCAATAAAGCAGAAGAGGCAGAAATAAGAAGGGCAGGGGACAGATAAAAAATAAACAAGACAGAGCACCAAAATAAATCACTAAGAAGTAGACGAAAAAGACGTTTTGATATACCCAGTAGACTGCTTGAAGAAATGGCTGAACAAAAAATACAAGTGGTTTTTGTCGTAGCCAAAAACCGAAGTAACCTCACACAATGTCACCCAACCAACTTCCTTTACCTCTTCTCATTTCTCAGTAGTAGATAACACTCATTTTGGTGGTAACCAGAGAAAACATTGATAAAGTCAATTGTAAGAATTGGTTGTAAGAAATACAGTTACTTATGCCTCCATTAGATATAATGAGTTAGTTGGTTACAGCCTACAACCAAGTATAGTTCACATAGAACATGGTATTTATCCCTAACGTAAACATGTAGTGTAGTAAGACGTATTTATCGGATTAATAGCTTTATTTACTACTTTAACAGCTTTATATTATGATAAAATTACAATCTGCCTCATTGGGCAATAAGTACATTTACTGTGATAAATTATCTCATACCATAATAACTTCATAACAGTGATAGTTGACTAATTCTCAAACCCCAAACCACCCCTATTAGGCTGTGATCACCTTTACACGATAGCATTTACGGTAAATCGTCCATTCTGCCGAGTTAATTTTACGTTAAATGTTTTTTTATGTTGTTTTAAATGTTAAAGTCACTACTGATGTGAGATCATTAATTTCAGGATAAAAACTCACGACACTTTCGAAGTTGAATGTGAACGATCACTCAAGTAATCTACGAAGCTTATTACTTTCACTAAAGCTATATTAATAGGCAAGGAAAGGTCAATTCTTCGTATCGAGGATTCTAGTTCACCTTCATGTCCTCTTAATACAGAAATACGGGTTTAGGAAATTGGTCTACGCACTTGCGTTCGTGTGCCTATGTCTGTACTTTTTTATAAAAAAAAAATTTCAAAAACAAAAAATTTGAACCTACATTAACGTAGGCTAACCGTGTAACGTGAAACAGGTAAACCGGACGTACTGTTAGAGCGGGTTTTCAGTATTAACAGTTTCCCAAATAACTCGGAGATTTCTAGTATAATTATTTGTTTTTTCAGCTCATGTGAAAAATATGAAAGTATCTGATGATAACTAAATGAGAAATCCGTATTTTCACTACTAATTTGTTAATGATTCATTTATTAGTATATTCGTGCACATTAATTGGGAGAAACTGTGTATTCAAACCACTTCAGTTATTATTTTAATGTTTTATCTAGATATTCGATTTGTTTTTATTGTTTTAATCAGCCTGACTTTGTTCACGCCATCTTAACTTTGTTAACTTAATTTTTATCTATTTATTCATTTTTTTTTATTTCATTTATATCTGGTTCTTAGGCCTGATAGCCCGTCGAAAACGTTTTAGTATAATTAATAAATTTGTGGACAGAGAGAAGTTGTTGTATTTCATAATATACCACCCTCCACACTGGCACTACACCAAATTTATTATTTTCCATCATGAGTATTATATCATAGGTGTGAGTAATACATTTAGTGTACTACACAATAGAGTAGCGAGGACATTAGTTTACAATGATTAAGTAGTATATGAATAAACATAGCGTGGTATTCAAATTAACATGTTGACCCTGCGCCTTACTGGCTAGAGTTGCAGAAGGTGGGATAGGTGAACTCCCTCAGGAAGCAGCTACAGCTGAGGTGACCTATATTTTCCATTAATATGCACGAATACCCGAGCAGGCATCAGCCGAGTACGACGGAAAATAGGTCCAAACTAACGCAATCTCTCGAAAATCAACTTGACTGGCCACATACAGAATTTGTATCGTCACCTAACTAGCAGATTATCATTTATCATAATGCAAGGCAGTTTAAATGGTCAAAGCACTCACTTATTCCTCGTATACGTAACTAATATATGCAGCTATTTGTCACAATCATTTAATAACTAACTACCTTTTTAGCTGGTGGCTTAAATATTATGCAATAACACGAGTATTTTCATTTCACCTATATGAAGTTTCAGTTTACTGCCCAACCCCTAAAATAATTAACGTGATAAGTGGACATATATACCTCATATTCTAAAAATTAACGGACGTCAATGGAACGTGTCCATTTTCAAAATGCGATCCTAAATTGATCTCGTACAAACAAACGTCCCTTACATGTACATATTTATCCCGATCTTCCATTAGACAGAAAAAGGAATGAATTCTATCTACATCGGAGAAAATGGAAGTTATTTTATTTACAGGTAATTTAACTTAAAATTTGATTGTAAACAAATTTTTTAGTTTTATCATTCAGGAGAAAGAATAAATAATTTGTCCTTGAGGGAGGAACATAAACTAGTCTGTAAGAGAAAATTAATCAGCTTAGCAGCACCTTAATCTACTAATTTGACACTAATGTCGGTCATTTTGGACTTATTCTTTACAGATTGCAAGTCATGTGTGTGACAAGTAAGCTCCAAATTGTTAATAATGGTAAGAATTGCTAATACAATACAAAAAAAACAAAAAATTAAGACAGCAACTATAGAACAACAGTATATAAACACGGTTAAGAACTAAAATTAACTTTCAACATAATTCTAAATAAAATACAGTGTAACGGTACCTTATGCGAGGCCGACTGATAAGCAATGATAACAGCTGATAATGTGGCAATAGACATACCTGGAACATCCAAAGAGAAACGTTTAGAGAAAAAAGCATTAGCTAGACGACATACTTACATCTGACGATAATAAGGGCATAATAACAGTACAATAGGGTGGTACACAATAGGTGAATTCATTTGGAAGATGAATAAACTCGACATGCCCACTGTGCATCGTATCAATAATAATAGGTAGGCAAGAAAGTAATTCGGTTTTTTTAGTGTGAATTAAAACTCATTTTTTTCTATAGAAAAAATGAACTTTCAATAGTCAAATATCTTTCATTCTGTTCGATGACTTTTTGCCATCTTTCTGGTAACTTCATGATCCCGCGGTCATAGAACTTCTGGTCCTTATCAGCAAAAAAACTCGTGCGATTTGAGGTCATCGTTATTACTGAAATTTTTACCATTTAAGAAGTTTTGTAAACTTCAAAATAAATGATAATCCGATGGTGCAAAGTAGGGGTGTATGGGGAATGCGAAATCACTTCCCAACCAAGCTCCAATAGTTTCGTACGTGTTGCTAAAATGTGCGAGACCTCGCATTGTCGTGGCGGAACCCAAATATCGAGCTTATTAACAAGTCCAAGACCTCTAATATGATTTTCAATTGTTGTGCGATACATTTAAATGTTTTGCAATCTCTCGCACAGTTACATGACGATTCAAATATGGCTTTCATTTTGTCATCATCAACTTCAGAAGGTCGGCCAGAACGTCGGTCATCTTTCAGTGAAAAACCTCCAGTACGAAATATTTAAAACCAATTCTAACACGTGCGTTCTGTTAAACAATCAACAGCATAAACTTCACATATCTCTTTGAGAGCCTCAGCCACTTTCTTGCCTTTATGAAAATAAAAAAGTAAAATGTGTCGAAAATGCTTATTTTTGCACTCCTATGTAATTGCTTATTTTTGGGAGTTTGTTTCTATGAGTATGAGGAATCGGAGGACGGGGCGACGTGGTACTGGCACAAGCGACTTCGTTTGGAAGCTCCTCAAGACCTCTACCAAGAAAGACTCCCGTCCGGCGTCCGCCTGCACATCAGCACCAATAACAACGAAACTATGACAAATAACGAGGATAAGGGAAACCGGTCAGCATCTTACGAAGGAGAACAAACTGCTTTGGAGAAACAGTTGCCGAGGAGAGGGATCACCCAACTCGTAAATCTGTATAATCCACCATGTAGCTATCTTCCAGCTGCGTAAGTCCAAACGTATTTATTATGAAGGAACACTCATCGACGGAAAAACATGGGACAGATTAACAATGGGCTAGAGACTAGCTAAACTGGTACACACAGCTCTAGCTATCCAGCCCTGGTTCTTCCTTGGAGGTGTCTAAATAAAACATCATCTCAAATAGAATAAAGAAAGAAAGAAAATACGTCCAAACATCAGTACCACTCTTAGATACGGAAAGGGCCTAGTGGTTTGGCAGGGAGAGTGGCGAGGACCAATGCACCTCCTGAAAAAATCCCACCAATCCCCATAACAACTACTAACATCAACAACTGTCTCTTAGTCATCACATCATTCACACCCACATCATTGTGGTAACCAGCAGCAGTGTGTGAGAAGTTGGAAAGAATCCCCAATAACCTCGCGATACTGTTGCATGCCCTGTTCATACAGGAGCTGTTTTAACACAAGCAGCCAAGGACACACGACTGTTAACATACAGAACCGGCACAGGCAGATAGAGGAAGGAGCCTGCTATGCAACGGGCTGAAGAATTCGGTTATAATTATGCACATACATCATTATTATACATACATATTCAATTGCACGAACAAGTGGAGGTTAGCCGCATCTTATTACAGTTAGAAATTATACGTTTTTCTTTCATTGGTGATAATTGGATAATGGCATTGACGTGCTGAGACCTGAGAAGGGATGCAAAGCCGTCAGCAGAAATAAACTTCCTACGATAATAATGACAGATTAAGACGGAATGGCACGGGTCATTAACGGCAGACAGCCTATCAAGGTTAGGTGTAAATCATCATTCTCTCTCTCTCTCTCTCTCTCTCTCTCTCTCTCTCTCTCTCTCTCTCTCTCTCTCTCTCTCTCTCTCTCTCTCTCTCTCTCTCTCTCTCTCTCTCTCTCTCTCTCTCTCTCTCTCTCTCTCTCTCTCTCTCTCTCTCTCTCTCTCTCTCTCTCTCTCTCTCTCTCTCTCTCTCTCGCTCTCCTTCTCCTCCCCTCCTCAGAGTTATTGTTTCCAACTGAGAATTATCATTATTATGATAGGTGAGCTAGACAAACATAAGTTGGACATGCCAATATTAGCAGAATCTGAAGACATTGCAATACTTAGTTGTGGGAGATTTCTTTTATGAGACAATAGTCAATAGAGAAGGAAACCAAGAGAGTGATAAAGTTAAGCTCTTCGCCGACGACCTCTGCACTGTGGACTGCAGTACTTCCATGGCTATCAAGAACTGCCGAGATCTGCAGATAAGATCTAGCGCTAACGAAGATAGCACAAGCCGAGCCAGCATGTCCGTTATCTCGGATATCTCTCGTATGTAGCCAGGATACTGGATGCTTAACATTGCGGAGGGTCTTCATTGCACGATATCCGCCTTCTATCCTACGATTTACAAGATCTTGTATGTGGTTAGCGTCACAGCTTCGACATGTGAGGGTTTGGTGTTCAGGCACTCGAAACATTCGGAAGACGTGCAATCGCACAGGAGATATGTACACGCATCATCAAGGACTGATACACTTGTCTTTAATGAACAAGGTTAACATTCTATATGTGCACCTAATTGGATTAGTACCATAGTTGAATAATTTGTATTAAAAAAAAATCCTCCTCGGAGACTAAAACGGCATTGGCCTCGTGGCCTGCTATAAATACGTGACAGTGGGAGTCCTGGCAATGGCCAGTTTCTCCAATTATGTCCTGAGCGTATGTGGCTCTCGTGCTCTTCGTCAGCCTCCACTGGCTCTTATCCAGTGACGCGGCTGACGGAGGAGCGTGGGGAACTTCCCAAGACTCCGCTTCCTTTTTCGCACGCGAGGTAGGTGACAATCATGTGGACTTGGGAGGTCTCTGGGCTGTTTGTAAATACTGTATGAATGAGCGAGTGAATGGAAATTGTAAATATGGTATGAATGAGATCATTTATCACAATTACTTATTGCCCAATGAGGCAGATTGTAATTTTATCATACTAAAGTTGATAAAGGTAATTTTAAAATCGTAATTAAATGATCTAAAAATTTACTTTAACAAAAGCAACTAGGGTGGTGTAGCCGTGATGTGCTGCGATCTCCTAAACTAAATTTACCCTCCCTAGACTCTTCCTCATTCTACACTTTACGTTAAATATGCGCACGTTGGAAATGTGTAATTATATATACTTTTATATTTAAAAAAAATAAACCCGTGGCGCAACAAGAAGTATGTATGGGCTTACCATAGTTGGTGCTGAGGTGATCTTGTGGTACTAGGCATTATTTCTAAACTTAAAATTAGGTTTTCTTATAGTGGACTCCTTACTTTTTCATTCAGTAGTTATATTCAGTAACCCCCCCCCCCCTCGAGAATAAATTAACTTCGGCGATTAAGCCATAATCCTTGGACGAGCCAGGAATCGAACCCGCAGTCTCCACAGTTGATCATCATCGCAACTACTGTTCCACGGCGACGGTCTCTTTTTTATTAGGATAATATTTGTAAATCCTTCCCTCCGAAAGAATAAATGTGAAAATCCGTAAAAATCCTCCGGCCTAAATATATTGTCGGCTTTAAGAAAAAGAATTTACGATGGGATTTTAGAATTTTATTAGGCCTCTTTTACCATTTCTATCCAGAATAGGATGAAACCAAGGCGTTATAATTTTGTAAGGTCTTTATTTGTTCGGAATTGACAATTTTCGTAACTCACCTCGTTTTTTTTTTTTTTTTTTTTTTTTTTTTTTTTAAATTACCATACCAATAATTTCATATTGCTATAAGGTAATCAATAGCATTCCTATTGACCCGAGACCGAAAGTGCTAGCTGTCCCCTTGGTAGTGATTTGTCTCCTTTCTTCTCCTCAGCTGGAGTTCTGAAAAGAAAGGAATGAATTTCATTTTGTTCCGGACCGAACCCTTCCCTTTGAATGAAAAATATTAACAGTTATTGATGTAATTAGATGAAATTTCCGTACGAGATACGAACATGTATGTTCCTTCAAGTGAAATTGTAGATTCTACCAATCTACCAACTGGAAGAATCTAATCCGAGTTATGGGTTAGGAATGATGTTTTGTGCAACCATACCGAATTTGGGGCGGTAGATTCACGGTACTGCTACTCAAAATTAGAAAATTCTCACTTTTAATGTATAACAAGGCCCAATTACAATTGATAACCTGCTAGTATAATTTTAGAAAATTCTTACAATAATGAACGGGCTTACCCCCAGGGTTACAGATTGTCATTTCTAGAGAGATGGGTACCATCATACCCTACAAAGCGCCAGATACTCAATATTGAATAACCTTATGTTTTCTAAACCTGAAGCGGTACGGCGGGCCATCTACATGTCACCATAGAATCAACTGAGATTACAAATTAAAACTACGGATATCAGATACTTGGCTGATACTAAAATGTCATATTTGTAAACATCGCACCTGACGGTTTTATTCTCTATCGTTGGTTTCTATAAGGTATATTTCTATATAATAGGGGTTTCACTAATTATTACCTAAGGCAGTGGTTTTCTTAGGGCTCCAGTCTGCAGGGCACACCCAGCTCCTTGCATTGATTGAGGTGATTCCTTTCCACTTTAAACAAAAAGGTGACGAAGCCGTGGTCAGGACCTCCTGGGTGGCTTAGGAACGCTGGCCAAACAGACAGGTAAACCACACATATTTATGGGAACTTTTTTTTTTTTTTTAAATATTTTCTACAAGGACTAGATGTTGACGCCTGAAAAACTCATAGCTTCTTGATTCAGTAGTTCGTTCCATTTTATTTACGAATAGTGCGGACAAAAAACATGAAAAATAATGAAAGAAATGTATTTCAATCATATATAATTTAATAAATAAAACCGTTAATGTACAACCGTTTTTGTTTTTTTTTTAAATCAGAAACGCATAAGTATTCATCTGTCAGTCTGACTATCCAGGAGATTTTTAAACATGCGACGATTGAGCATAAATTATATTTCGAGATTGCAATCGTTTATCCAACGACATGAAACATATTTCCAACTACATAAAACATAATTAAGGGTTATTAACTAATTATCAAAAAAAAAAAAAAATGTTCCTATTATTCTCAGTAGGATATCAAATTAAAGATCTCGTCAGTATGAATAACAATACGTAATTTTATTTTTTAACCTGTCTTTATGACTGGTCGTATAATCAACGTTAAGTCAACTGGTTATTTTGTTATTGTTTTTGGAAGGGTGATATTTCGCATAGTTGTTCTGTCAAGTTTCATTAATCGCTTAATTAATGGACGATGAAAAATAATTTGATTTTTTCTGCAGGGTATGAAACTAAAAATATGCATAATCTGATGGGTGTTTAGCACAGTGTAATAATAATAAAAAACGATTAATAACAATTCCTATGTTAGTGAAAAGTCATTAGTGAAGTATTGGCGAGCTGCGAACTGCAAATCACTGCCTCAAAGTGTTTACGTACATTGAGTCCTTGGAGCAGGTAATTAATATTTATGGTAAGTGCTTAATATTTCCAAACCTCAAGTGAGAATACAAACCATAAGACAACAACTATTGACTAATTAAAATAGTAAATAATAATAAAGCTATAAAGACTAAAAAAAAATCGTCCTTATTTATCAACATTGCCCCTTAAAACTTTCGGTCAAATGTTTGCTTAGAAAAATGAGCACACGTCTGGTAAACATTCTTTAGTTTACAGCGAACATTCTGAGAATTATAAACACATATGTAAATTCGCCAAGTCGATTAATGCGACGTTGTTGTAAAATGTATGAACCGATGGTCAACATAGTGAAAGGTTATAAAAGTTTCTAAAAATAGGAAGACAAGGAAAGAAAATGATTAGGAAAGGAAGGTAAACAGTTTCACTATCAAGTTTAACAGACCTCATAATGATATTAATAAATAACGAAAAAAAACAACGAAATAACCACACGGGATAGTTAGGAAAAGAAAACACAATAAGTAGATAAATAGTGTTTCGAAACAGCCTTGAACCAGTAGAGTGGTTAAAGAATAGCCCTGCACATACATAAAATAAACAGTTTTCTTAGAAATTTAGGTAAAATTAGGACATTGATTTCATACCAAAAAATGTTAAAAAAAAAACCTGTGCACATGCTGATAGAACAGATTAATTTCTGTTCCTCTCAACTTTGTTCACGTCAAGTAAAGCCAGGATTACCAGGATTACTCATAAGGATTTCCGTGCCGAATGTGCCGAATAGCGTTGGCTGGCGACCGACATTACGAATTGTCTCTGGCATACTCTGAAGTTACAGACTTTGGCCGAACTTTTAAATCTTTAATTTAACATATAAAAAATCACCATGTCTGATATAAAGTGCATCTGATGCAAGATGCAACAGTGAGCAGTCCAAAGAGGTAGTGGTTATGCATGACGGGGCCTCCCTCTTTTCATTACTGTATGGGCACAGGCAGAGGTAGAAGAATGACCGGAAGTATTTATTGCTTCCTCTGTGTATCCGTTTTTAAACTGCCACATCCGTGCTCAGGCAGGGACAATTAGTCCATGATGCGGCTAATGACTGCTGACAGTCCAGAACCACGGTCAATGCCATGGTTATCGGAGCGCCCACAGCATTCAGTATCGATTAAAGGCGGTTTTGTTTGTGTACGTCACGTATATACATATGTATATATAATATATTGTAACATTCATGATATTTGAGCATATCATGAATAGGAACCTTCACAGATGTGACCAGATGGTAAGCATCTTCCCTTATGCTCCAGGGAGTGGAGATGAGATAAACGGTCAGTCTTAGCCCAACCGCCTAGAAAAGGGGACTCTTAGCAAGCTCCCGATTTGGCGGTCACCAACAAGAAGAGAGGAGAAGAACCAACAGCCGAAGTAACGTTGATTGGATAAAAGGAAGATCATCGATTGGGTGATATTAATATTGTTTTCATCATGGATCCATTAAAAGAAATTGAGCTCAAATTTCATGGTTTTTTGTAATTAGTAGTATCTATCCTTGTTCAAAAGGAATTGAATATTTTTTATATAATTTTTGTCAGCACTCTATATAATTATAATTATTTGTTATAACCATTTTATTTAGAATATATTTCACAATTCCTAGTTTCTCAATTTATTAATAACCACAACATTAGCCTTGTGATCGGGCGATTCAATCGGGATAAATTCCTATGTCAAAGACATAAAACAATTTGAATTAAAGATCTCATGACGGACCTGCCAAATTAGTTAAGGTAAATTGATCAATAAAGTAGAAAAAGAAATGGTAAAAAATGAGGTAGGTTTCAATTTATACATATAACAAAAGACAATGTGCTTTCAAAACAATTTATATATCAGAAATTAGTTTTCTACCTCGATCCGTTGCAAAAGTATAATTTCATAATGGTTTTCTAGAAAAAAACAACAAAATTTTAAACGTAAAAACCAAATTAGCTTTACTTTTGACCGTATTCAACCTGTAATGTACTATATTTTTCAAAGTACTGAAACCGCAGTATTGAAAAACTTTTAAATCTTTAATTTAACATATAAAAAATCACCATGTCTGATATAAAGTGCATCATATGTATTATAAAACGCATCTTGCTCCAAGATTCAACAGTGAGCAGTCCAAAGAGGCAGTGGTTATGCACGACGGGGCATAATTGAGAAATGCAGTAATTGAAAAATGAAAATTTCTGAAAAAAACATTAACTTTTTATGAAAACTATCAAATGTGGGATTTATAAAAGAAAAACATTTATATTTTGGCGAAGGATTGAGATACACAAATGCAGTTGGCACCGTTTGATTCAATTTTTGATTTTCTTTTAACAGTCAGTCAAGCACCCTATACAATACATCGAACGCGAACGAAGCTTCTTTTGGTAAGACGTAAAGACGACATTGTCTACCGAACCTAAGTAAGCAGCTTCGCCAATGGAATAAAAAGAATCAAGTCGAATTTGAGGACATCGCTGAAGCTGATAAGATTTGTTTGGTTTTTATCAAAAGGCCTACTGAAGACTTTTTTTTCTTCCATCAGCCTAAGCCACAAATGATTTCTCTCAATTCATATATTTCAGCCTAACAATGAAGCGATATTCGTTTAGGGGTCGTTCCACGAAAAAGGTCCTTTTGGGGCTGTTCCTGTCTTCACGCTGACTACGAGCTAGGGATAAACCTTTTTTTTTTATTGTAGCTTCCAGCTAGTTTTAATAGGGACCTCAGTTTCAATGACTAAATTTGAGTTTATGGTGCATTAAAAACGTTTTTTAGTGGTAAATATTTTCTTGGACTTTGCCATTATTCAGTTCTATGGCCACACCTTTTTTATGTATTTATCAGCTGTACTATCTGTATTTATATATTATTATAAGTTTCAGAAATTGTAATAAAACATTTATTAATAAATTTAAATAGGAAAATCCTGTTGAAAAGGGGTTCACTGACTAGTCAGGTCAATACCTCACCTAGAATGGTTATTAGCTCTTACCTCTACCCTAAAGCATGTGAAAGGTAGAAGAGGAACCTTTTATTACGTCATCTTTGAAACAAGTAAACCACTTGGGGGGAATGCAGTTGGCCTAGAGGAGTTTAAAGCGTAGAACTCCACTATGGTGGGTGTGGGTGTTTTAATTAATGTCAATACTTCAACAGCCTCAACCAGTAAGTAATTCCAAGTCTATTTTTTTAAAATAATCTAACGTTGTCTATAATGTTATGGTTGATGAAAATGTTTTCACAGAACTTCAATAGAAATTTCAATAAGAAGTAATAATTCGAAACTACAATCTTGTCATTACTTCACCCAAAAACATTTCAACACGGTGTGAAATATTACTAACATAGATACACTCCTTGATGCGTTTTCAAGATAATTGAGATCTGCCAACATTTTTAAAATTGAGAGCTCTTCAACATATTGCATGAATCATTTAATCATTGCACAAAATATTTGTGGCTTCAAGGTGGCTATGCCAGTGCACCAAGTGGTTTGGAAGAAACCATGCCGAGATCTGTATATGAACAAGCTTAGCTGCTTCACGTGTTTATGTGACTGCGAGTATCAAAAAATTGGTCCTTGAAGAGGAACTTGTGGTTGGTAAATTCAATTTTCTAACCACATTAAAAAATACTATTCATAATAATATTTTTATATTAAAATTTTCACTACTAATCTACAATGTTATACTTAAGCCAATCTGGGCATATGGAATAGAGCTATGAGGCAAAGCAAAAGTCGAACATCAAGCGTATCCAATCCTTTCAACAAGCTGAGAAGTAAATGCCCCTTATTACGTCAGCAACAAAACCCTTCATAATGATCTTAATATACCCCTTCCAAGTTCTTGAAATTCCACAGTAACCTATCCAACCACCCTGATTCCCTAGCACAGTCATTGCACTGCACCACTCGTCCCTATAATGCTCCTCGGAGACTAGGACGGCAGTGGCCTCGTGACCTGCTGTAGATGCGTGACAGTGAGAGTCCTGGCAATGGCCAGTTTTTCCAATCATGTCCTGAGCGTCTGTGGCTCTCGCGCTCTTGGTCAGCCTCCGCTGGATCTTATCCAGTGACGCGGCTGCCGAAGAAGCATGGGGGACTTCCCAAGACTCCACTTCCTGCTTCGCACGCGAGGGAAGTGACATCCATGTGGACTTGGGAGGTCTCTGGGCTGTTTGTATATACAGTATGAATGAGCGAGTGAATGAAAATTATAAATTGGTATTAATGAGATCATTTATCACAATAAAGTTGTATTATATTAAAATTTACAAATTTCATCTGCAATGTTCGCGAGCAGCTGACTCACGGTTTCACGAGAAATGCAAAGTAAAACATTCCTGAATTTTTTCATAATTTTCTAAGCAGTTTACATGAATGAAAATAAATGAAGTTGAAAACCTTTTTGATGGAATGACCCTGCTGGAACAATTTCGGTAGAAAACGCATGACAAAATAAATTTCAAGATCGTTTCCTATATGTGCTACGTTTCAACCGACCCCCCTCCCCAGAAGGTGCGTGAAAGACAAAGGACCCTCGACGCAGACAATGGCACTGAAGAGAATTTCCAAGAGTCCTCCAAGCTATGTCTTAATTAGTGCCTTCTTTGCTCCCTTCACCTCCCTATATATTTTATTATTTAGCAATCATTTACAATAGCATTCAAGTAAGAATGGTTATGCTGATATAATAAGATATTAACGATAAATATAATAAGAAAGTTAGATATGAAAATGCATTCATACAATCTCCCATTATTTAGCAAAATTTGTTTTATTTAATACAAAAAAAAATGCAGTTAAAAATAAACCAATTATGTTCTATTTGTTCACGGTATATCATACAACGCAACCTTTCATTCACAACATTCTTTAAGTAAATTTTATTTCAAAACCATCTTTATTTTAATTCTGTTAATTACATAGGAGCAAATGAGAAATATGTATATTCTCCCGTGGGAGTTGCGAATACACAATACAATAGTGAACCGTTGAAGTGAGTTTATGCGAACAAGTAATAAACATGGCACTGTTTGCTGTGCACAATGTAAGTACGCGTAGGAATGATATACTAAAGATGGAAATTTGTAATTGCACGAAGTTTGTTGTTTGTTTCTTAAAGCCTTTAAGTGACTAAATAATGGACTATTCACATTTTTTGTCGGCATACACAATCGGTTGGTGTTTCGATATTTATTCTGAACACTGCTTCGTGTTGATTGGGGATCGTATTTCTATTTTCAGTAAGTTTACGGTAAAGCGAGCCGTTAAGGTTTGTAGAATTTTATGTCGTATGCGGCTTTGTCAAATAATATTTTAAAAGGAAGTGGAAGGGTATGAGAAAATGGGAGATGGTCGATTGTCGGCTGAGTGTTTTGACGCGTTTAGAAAAGGTTAGATGCTGGCCTAGTGCCACAGTATCTCCGAGGTATTATATGTGATTTTATATTGAAACTTCCATTCCTCTTCCTGTATCTAAGACAGAACGGTATTTAGGCTTCCAGCCCTACAAAAGGCTGACAAGGAACCCACACACGAGGCTAAAAAGACAAGAACTAAACAGATGGTTAGGACAACTGTACAGACTACTTCGAAGGGCATCCCATGTCTCAATAGAAAAAAAATTACTAATCTACAAAGTTCTACTTTGTATTTTATCTATAGTTATAATGTAGTTTATACTGGACTTACGAAATAAAGCTATGGGGGGGACAGCAAAAAAGTGGGACATCAAGCGTATCCATTATTTTCAAACAAAAGTCCTGAGAACAATAGTAAATACCCCTTATTACGTCAGCAACAAAAACCTTCATACCGATCTTGAACTTATCCCTCCCAAGTTCATGAAATTCCATCAGAATCTATGCAACCACCCTTGTCCCCTAGCCCAGTTATTTAACTCCCCCACACATCCCTATAATCACCCTCGGAGACTAAAGCGGCATTGGCCTAGTAATCTGCTATAAAAAGTGGGAGTCCTAGCAATGGCTAGTTTCTCGAATCATGTCTTGAGCGTCTGTGGCTCTCGCGCTCTTGGTCAACCTCCACTGGCTTGCATCCAGTGACGCGACTGACGGAGGAGCGTTGGGACTTCCTAAGACTCCACTTCCTCTTTCACATGCGAGTGAGGTGACAACCATGTGAATTTGGGAGGTATCTGGGCTGTGTGTAAACAATGTATGAATGAGCGATGGATGATAATTGTAAATATGGTTACTGCATACACAATTACTACTTCTTGCCCAATAAGGTAGATTGTAATTTTATCACAATCCCAATCACCAGAAAGGTTGAGGTGTTATGTTGAACCTGAAGTGTTATTTATAGATATTGGCGTGAATAAGTGAACAGACAATAGACGACTTAGTGCTAGTTTCTTATTAAAAATAATTAATGGATGTGAAAAAGTCACTGGATACTTTTGATAATAATATATATTTTATTTGTTAAATCGTCTTAGTAAAGACATCTTTGAACTAGCTAAATAAAACTTAAAATCTATTGAAGTTGGATCAAACAACGTTTAAATATCATTTTATATGTCATTCAAACGCAACAGTTACAAGTCAGTAATTGGATTTGAGTGAACAATAAAGATTCTGTCATTTAATTCTCAGACAATTTTCATAAAATACTTTCCATAAAACGTGAAGCTTCAATGATTGCTAGATAGAACCAATTATAACTAATTTGAAGTTGCCATTTTTGAGAAATTAAGTTTTCTTTATGGAAATAGCCGTTGAAAAAATATGTTGGCATGATCGGGGTAAACCTCGTCGATGTCCAGTCCGTTGCTCAGCCAATCAAGCTAGCCTCCACAAGTATCTACCCAATTTTAATTCCCAAGTTCTCCCGAATGGATTATGAGGAGGTCCCGGTTTTCAGTACCGATCCTGCCAGTATATTTTTTCATTGGCTAGTAATTATTAATAACAATGAGATCATTTACAGCGAAAATTGACAAACTGCCTTCCTGACCAAAGAGCAAAATAATAAATTATTTAGATATGCAATATGTCTTTTCTCGTATTATATTTACTTTTCTCACGGTTCCTAACTGTAACCTATCCAAAAGGTAATGGTCGTCTATACCGCAAGGTACAGTTAACTGCACACATGCCTTGAAGGCAGGAAGCACTCCTTGGTCTAATTGAGCTGAAGGAACCAGGAGAGGAAGTAGTAGTCGGTGGAGGACTTACTAAGAGACTTTGCCCCCAGCAATGATGTTGGCAGGGGGGGGGGGTCGTCACTCATGCCTCGGAACCCCCCCCCCACAAACTTCCTTGGGTAATCCACTTCCGCCAGCGTACACTTCTGGCCCGTGAATCCTCCATCAGCACCGAACCCCCCGAAAGTGCTCATAAAAAGTACGCTTCTCATAAGTCCTAGAGTGGTCTATGGAAGTATGCTTCGTAAAATTAGACTGTACAGCGACTGACCTGGAACATGGAAGAAGTAGAAGCTATCTAGATGCCTTTCTGACAATGGTAGTATAACACTTACTGTTTATTGACTCCTGTCTCAATTACCAATACAAAATTTTATCAAAAAAGTGTTATAATCTCCTTAAAAGAGTTAAAAGAATTTGTTTATTTCATAGGCTAACAGTTATTGGTTGTTGTTAAGTTTTCAACAAATGTTAACATTATGATTATGTAAGTCTGCATGCACCAGGTCTTTGAGGAGTTTGGTGTTGACTGTTTAAGGTATTTAGGAGTACTAAATATGTAAAAACGATACTAATAAATTTGATAGAAACCTACAAATCTCTTTCATCACCTCAAGCCCATCTCACGACAAACTATTCTGCTCTATAGTGAATTCCGTAGGTAGTTACGTTGGCGAATATTGCCTGTTTTAAGACAGGACTAAAACATGAAGAAGGATTTCATGTTGTTTGGATCTTATGTCATTTCGTGCATAGATACATGAAATGGAATACAGGATACATGACGATTTACCAGATGATGACGGTATCGTATATTTAAAGCAACTGTGCCAACAAATAAAACAAGGAGACTCGTGCGATTGTGAAAGATAACAATTTGTTATAAGGCTATTTAATGGTAAATAAGACAGACAAAATATATTTCAGAAAAACAACTTCTTGTTGGTTTGAAATGTTTCAATAAGTTGACAAACATTTGTTTGTGAGTGGTTTGGAGATGTGATTTCTGATAGAGAGAATATTTTATTGTTCATATATCTGAATCATTTATAGACAGTTATATAATGCAAACAATATTATATATAATGCTAAAAGTAGAAGCAAGCCCCTTCTACTGTATACCTGCTTCATGACTTTATGGAAGTCACTGATGTTTCCTGGTCTTTTTTTAAGTAAGCAACCACATCCCTCCCACTTCCCTGAACTACCCTTTTCTTATACATATATGTCTCAGCTTTAGACCAAGACCCCACACATTCCACCCAGTATGTATTAACTTTGGTATATACAAATATTAAGCGCATTTATAGACAGTTATATAATGCTAAGAATATTATAATGCTAATATTATATATAATGCTAAAAGTAAAAGTAAGCCCCTTCTACTGTATACCTGCTTCGTGACTTCACGAAAGGCACTGATGGTTCCAGCCAATTTTTGAAGTAAGCGACCGCATCCCTCCAAGACCTCCCTCCCACTTCCCTGAACTACCCTTTTCTTATACATATATGTCTCAGTTTTAGCTCCAGACTCCAGACTCAGATTTATTTTGTTCATGCTATAATAAAGAGGTTTTGAAATAAAAAAAACTCTAGACTCCACTTGTTCCCACACATTCCACGCAGTATGTAATAACTTTGGTATATACAAATATTAAGCGCATTGATAGACAGTTATACTTTGACAGTGTGTATAGTTGTGGTGTTTTTCTTGTACTTCATAATAAACATTTTTTTTCTTTTCTTTTAAAAGACTCTCCTCTATAAAGATTATTTAACCAACAATCGGATATGTTTTCATTTAGTGGTAAATTATCGACACAATAGTTATGTACAGGACGATGGCTTTAAATAACAAATAAAAAAAAAAAACTCATTCGTTTGATATCTAAGAGACTGTAAATATTTTTGTGCCTACATAGTTGAAATAAATACCCACCCCTACGGTTCTGAACTCTCAAATGGGACGATTTCTTCTACTGTTCACTTAACGCGATCTTTTAACTCAATAGTGTAATGTGACACTGGCTGTAGGGAAGTCATACAAAGACAGCAAAGTCGTCAGTTATATTGCTATAGTCAATAATCAACGAAAGGCAATACCAGGAAACATCTGAGCCGAACAATAACTGTCAACTTTTGTCCACACTTAAATTAGGTTCAATTGGTGACCGAGGACGGAGGAGCTCTCTTGAGATCTCCAATTGGCAGTACTGGCATTTGGCTAGGGGAGATACTACATCTTGAGATCTTAGAAACGATCTGGAATTTGAAAATTTTATCATACGTCATATCAAATTAATTCCCATTGTTCAAATACAATGACGAGAGGGGAAAAAAAATTAAACATTAAAAACGTTAGTTTAAGCGACCAATCGATCTCTTAAGTTTTATTAAACTATGTTCATTAGCAATAATTATGTTATTTGCGGTTTATATATTCACTTGAGGTTGTGATATATTCCTAGCCTAGCCCAAGGCTTTCTCACAAATATAACTCAATGCTAAGTTATGCTTCTGAAATATTAAGTACTTCCCATAAATATTAATTACATGTTCCAAGGATTTACTGTACGTAAACACTTTGAGGGAGTGAGTTTCATTTTGTAGTTTGCCAATACCTCACATAATATATAGTTCAGGGTTTCTGATTTTGAAAAAATAAGTCAACGAAAGATTTGAAATTGGGATAGTCGAGTCATTTCTAGTGCCTTAGGTGGTTTCGCAGATAAAACTTAAATAATCAGTATAAAATAGTTAAAAACTGCAACTATTGAAAGATTATCACAGACAATTGTGGCAAAATATAAAAGATCAAGTGTCGTTTAAGTTTCCTAGAATAATGACAACTGTGCTTTACTGGTTCAGATAATTAATTTTTATGAAATGAAAAAAAAAAAACCTTAAATTTTTAATAGGCTTTCAACCATTTTAGAATATTTATGGTGAAGATAAAAACAAACAAATAAGAGCAGTGATATCTGACAAAACAAACCAAAAAAACAAAACCGTTAAAACTGTTTCGCCGAGAGCAGATTCGCTTCTTGGAACATAATTGACCACATTGTACAGAAGAAATATATCTGTAAATTCGGATGACAGATAGCGGAGGTCGAGGGTCATCAAACAGGTTATATAACTTGGTCTTTCGGCTATCTCCATCGGGATATGTGCATATGCTAACAAGTTCTAACTGGTTATTTAATCGATACAAGTCTAAAATAATAATTGCTCATTTATTAAAAACAAAAGGAGAGTGCCGGACAAAAGTGCGGTGTACAATATAATGAGACATCACTCACCATTATTGAAAAGGCTGGCTCTTTTGAAAGTGAACCGCAGCTCATTAGCCTCCCCCTCCACAAGGTCTGTGCCCACGTCACACCATTATATTAGATCTTCGTCATTAACTAAATAACATGTTATTAATTAACAGAGCACAGTTTCTAATTAGTAATGTAGTGATATTTTTAAGTGATTTATAAGGCATGTCATTAGGCATTACTCTGGGGTCTAGATTATGCGATTTTAGTCTGTAATGGAGAAAGACGTCAGTTGTGAATATACAGATTCAATAGAGGACAATTGCCATTCAGACTCAAGAGAAGGAAGGTAGATTCAAAATTGAAAGTTGTGTATTTGTTAAATGAGGATTAGCATTGAGATCATCATCAAAGGTGTATTGTATAAAGATATAATTAACTTCGAAGTAATTGAATTTAGTTCATCTACAAATAATATTTTAATGTAACCTGTATAATTGGTATGTGGCGACAAAATTAATGAAGGCAATAATACGTCTCAGACCATCAGTGATTCGGTAACTGTGGTATACAACATTATTGACCGAAGAATGAAGAAAATACTGTATACAACATTATTGACCAAAGAATGAAGAAAATACTGTATACAACATTATTGGCCAAAGAATGAAGAAAATACTGTATACAACATTATTGGCCAAAGAATGAAGAAAATACTGTATACAACATTATTGGCCAAAGAATGAAAAAAATACTGTATACAACATTATTGACCAAAGAATGAAGACATTGGGTTATACAATATTATTGACCAAAGAATGAAGACAGTCAGCGAAAAGAAGGATGTTATAATGAAATTTTCTTTTAAAATAATTTCAAGTTGTCAATTGAGAGTAAAAACCTAACCTAAGACATAAGCTTTTAAATAGGTAAATAATAAGTCTTTTTTTATTGTTTTGACTTTTCCTAAATTAAAGGCTCATTTTTTAACAAACGAAAATCACGACAACCTATTATTATTTGTCCAGGGTGTATAGGTTTGGTTTTCAAAATATGTTATATTTGCTGATACCACTGCCTTAGGTACATGTAGTTAGTACCTTTGCAGAAGTAAAACCAATGGTCAATGGCCCTTGGCAGGGGCAGACGGGACAAACCACAGAATAGGAAGGTGGGAGGCTATGGATGGAAATCGATGGCTGTGGCTATTTGTTCAGGGATGTTTGTGAAGGGGGGCGTGGGGACTTGAGAAAGGTTTCCACGGACTTCGGCAACAGAACGAGTTCCTGACGGAGGGCGAAGAAGAGTCGCAGGTCTGAACGAAGTAATATAACTCCTTCTGCTGTTCTGTGGCTTAGCGAACACTCAGGGCGAAATTCGTGCATTCTATGTTAGAAGAACTCGACAGCTATAGCACTGCCCAAGCTGTTCAACAAAGGCGCGACCCAAACAAAACCAGGCCGTGGGTATGTGATACTTTATTTATTACATGTCATTTTAGATTTTAATGTTTTGTTTATAAATAACAACGTTTGAACCCGTGAATATTTTATAATAAGAACTAGACACGAAGTAATAAACTAAACCAACTAGCTAAGTAAGTAGGTTGGCCGATTTAAACCAAAAAATGTTTTGCACAGTCTAAAAGTGACTAAAAAGAGTATATGACTTGTATCATATTCAAGTCCCCCCCCCCCCGAGAGTTCACTCGGCCCAATTTAAAGAATTTATTTTTTTTTGGATGTACACAGAGTTCAACTGTCACTATTTATGAACGAATCATCAAAGAGGGGTTAAGTTGATCTGTCTATAAGGTAGATAACATTAAGTATATTTTCATTCCGTGTATGGAAATGTACAATAGTACACAAAATAGCAGAGCCATTGCACTGCACCACTCATCCCTATAATCCACCTCGGAGACTAAAACGGCAGTGGACTTGTGACCATTTATAAATGCGTGGGAGTCCTGGCAATGGCCAGTTTCTCCAATCATGCCCTGAGCGTATGAGGCTCTCACGCTCTTCGTCAGCCTCCATTGGCTCGTATCCGGTGTAGCGGCTGACGGAGGAGAATGGGCGACTTCCCAAGACTCCACTTCCTCTTTCGCGTGCGAGGGAGGTGACAATTATATGGACTTGGTAGGTCTCTGGGCTTTTTGTAAATACTGTATGAATGAGCGAGTGAATGAAAATTGTATATATGGTATGAATGAAAACATTTATCACAATTACTTATTGCCCAATAAGGCAGATTGTAATTTTCTAATAATAAAGTTGTTTTATAATTTGTTTATAGTGCACAAAATAACATCTTGCATCTCTGCAACAAAATGAGTTGACCATCCATATAAGACTTTATCAGGGGAAATATTATATTACAAATGAACATTGGTGGGCAACCGATGTAGAGTTTCCATTATACCGGCATCCCAAGGAGAAGAGACTATGTAAGTATATGACTACAAATAAGGGATATCGCGTTAGCCCTAATTGGCCTTATATTAGTCTATTATCAATATTAGTACATGCACATCGATATTTATTCAGTTTTATACGTAAAAATATTTATATCAGAAAGCAATCTCTACTCCGGAACAAATTCCTAGTGTATTATTCCATGTCTAATTCACGTATAAGTCGTAAAAAGGGCTTGGTAGAGTTGTTAATCGCCAATGGTGGTTTAATCTAACCCCAACAATGTCCTAACATCAAATATTTGACCAAATTTCGCACCATATTAACATAATAGAATACCTTTCTGGAAGGAATCACGTCATAAAAGCATGCACATAGGTAAAAGGTGTTGACATGACCTACTTTAGCGGGTTTCCGTTGCCTGAGGCGATTCAGTTCGTTTTGTGAATTTCAAGAATGCATTCCGTTGAAATTTTATGTTATCTGTATGCATAGATTTCTTTCCTGCCTGTCCGCCACTAAATTAGTTCACAGTTGCATCAATGCAACATGCCTCGGGTGCGAATTTGCTAATTTCCTGAGTTAAGCTGAGACTCATTGCCGCACTTGAGCAAGGAGGGCGATTCACATCCGTTAAAAGGCGGTGACTAATGGTTTTGTGATGGCTTGCCAAGTATCTATATCCGGTGGATTGTAGAAAACAACAATATTTTCATTCAAAGTTTAAATACATGTCGACAAAAACGAACATTAGCTTACAAATTTCCATTGTTCCGTAATCTGTCATCACCTAATTAAATATGTATTTCCAAATGTATATCATGGAAATATTCAATATGGCTAAGATGATTATGTAAACAAAGACAGCAAAGAATGCAAGTGAAGTTTTTTAATATATTACATTTGTATTCTGAACCTATGAATCTTTAATTTTTTTAAAAACTTAAAATTATACATTTTCTATTAATTTTACCATTTTTGTATTGGATTAGTTTGCTTTTAACCTTAAGAATTTTTATAGTGGTGCGATCTAATATCTACAAGTTATATATTTATAGATATTTTTGTGCATTAATGTGATATATTACTTATTTTAAACATTCTTCGGCAAATTTTGATTAGTGATCCTTTGTGTCATGTTTTAGCAGTTGAAAATATTAGTCACTTTAAAGAGCAGGTAAGCGACCTTTTCTTTCACGATAGTAATAAAAAAAATCGAGTTTCTGCTGTTTATTTCTCAAGTAATATCAATCAAATACTTTCTATAAACCTACAAGCATAAGCCATTCTTGCTATATAAACCAATAATTACACCCATAACTAATTTAAAGTTTCATTTTTCAGAAATCAAATTACTTTTTAAATAGTATTACTAACCTTCCAGTATATTAAAGTTAATAATGGCCGAATATATATATTTATATATGTATGTAAAGAAAGTATACTTTCTTTAATTTGAATTTGCCGTGCTGCTTCTACTTCGCGCGCCATTTTACTGATCACCACTAGACGGAGCTATCAGCAAGATTCTAAAAAGTGCGACGATAGAGAAAGGTTACATTAAGTAATTAAAGTAGTAATTAGAGTGTGAATAGAGAAGTAATAATTATAAACTGTAATTTTCGTTTCTTTGTTTACAGGTAAGATTGTGTAAATAGTGGGAATAATAATTATAATATAAAATATAGCGAATAAAATTGCTTTCTTTGTTTACAGAGAAACTGATTTCAGTTTATTAACCCCACCTTCAATAATTGTCTTACATATACATACATATAGAGAAAGATACAAAATAAAATGGGGAGTAGTGATAATATAATATAATAGTTTGAAATGTGCTAATATTCCACTGCCAATGCACCCTTTACAGTAATAAGGTCACCAACTGTCAGGCGCACATGCCTGCAACCTCTGTAAGATCCAAGTCTCACCGAGAAGACGCCTGTCTGTCTGTAGGACTTAACCTACTGTCCTACAGCAGCAATAAATAATACATTACGTACGGAAGAAAAACAACAAATAAAGGGCAAGTCTGAAATTAGAATATATAAACATCTATTCCATTAATAAGGAGAAGAATATGATGGCATATAGACTTACTTTGATAAAAGAGAATTGAAGGTTTTTCACCAAATTTATTCATGCACAATGAATCGTAAATGGTTAGAGGTTAACCTTTATTTTTCTAATTAATAATTGATTTTTTAAAATTATTAATCGCTGAAAATGTTTTCGTTAGTAGAGGTTTTTAGTTTATGAATGAAGTTTCCTTAATTACAAATTATTAATATTTCAAAATTAAAACCAAAAGTTTCTCTAATAAAAACAAAAAAGAATTCGCGTTTTTGCAGTCCAGTAAGCCGGGTCATAAACAAGTAAGTTGTTTTGTAAAGTAACTTTTTTAAAGAGTCAACAGTCTCAGAGATCGGAAAAGAGTTCCATACATGTTCTAAATCCGTGATGAGGAAACGTTCGCGCATGCTCAGTAAATAATCACAAACCAGTTTAAAACTAGTCCGCGATTCTGTGTTGGAACAAACCTAATGTTTACTTTACTAATCTTCTATAGCCTAGAAATATTGTATTCTAACAACACTCGACTTTTCTATAATATATTTCTTTACTTAGAGGAACGTATCTAATCTTTCTATAAGGCAGTTATTATCAGTAACCATTCAAACTGTTAAAACCATTAATAAGCATTCAAATTCACTCCATTTTGTTGTTCCAACCTTGATAAATGAATGGGTTCGTGGAAGAAGGTGTTCAGTCATATTTTTATCGATATATTTTTTGTTTAGAAAATGGGATACAACAGCTATTCAGTAATCAGACCGCACACTGCTTGAGGGTGAAATCGTTTGTACGTACAATGCTACTGATAACAAGAAAAAAATGTACGAGTTAACATCACTGGTAATAATTAATGAACTGTTGGGATACTTTTATAAAAGAACGAGGTGTATCTAAGCGAAGTGTTGATAGCCATTGCTACGGTATTAATATGTAACAGTAAATTGAGTTCGTTGCCTATTAATAAACTTGATGAAAACCTAATGACTCTCCTTCCCCGACCCAAGGCGATAATTTTTATACTAACGGTACAAGAAAAAATAATAATACACGATTAAACTAAAAATAAAATAAGATGAATAAATAAATATTAATGAATATTTATTTTCACGTTCACGACTATGAGTTTATAAATATATTAGCCGAGTGAGAAGTGATAATTGTTCCGTAAAAGTTATGGAAAATATATTTATATATCTACATATAAATATGGAGCAAGTCATCACAAATATGCTAATATTTAAAATTAAAAACATATTTTAAGGTAATTTCAACAAAGGTCAAATTGGAATAAACGCTGCGATTTCACATTAAGCTAAAATGGTGGTAAAATTTAATTATTGTCAGAGTGTAAAATTTAGCATGGTAGTTTTATTTTCTAAGTACTTTAGTTATTATGATAATAATGAAATCAATTCAAAAAATAAAAATAAATAAAACAGTCAAATTTTTCAACCCTTTCGAGAAGTGTATTAATTTAAATGTTTTCGCGTTCTGATTAATAGAGTATGTTCTGAGGTGGTATGTGAAATATTCTGGACAATAATTACAAAAGTCATTAAAATTTTATTCCCAATGTTAACTCCCATCGCGTTTTAGGAGGAGACATGATATTCTGTTTCATAGTTCAATAAAAGTATACAACTGTAACACATCGCCATTAATATTAATAAGATCTAAAATGCTGTGAACAAGTGCAAGGGTCTTGAGCAGAACAGTATACCTGCCTTGTGACTTCATGGAAGTCACTGATGGTTCCCTGTTATTTTTAAGTAAGCAACCGCATCCTTACCGGATCTCCCTGCTTCCCAGAATCTTATCCTTTCTTAAACATATGTCTCAGCTTTAGCCCCATACCCCACTCATAGACATTCAAACCAGTATGTTGTAACTCTTAATATTTGTATATACCAGTGTTTTGCTTGTACTTCATAATAAAGCTTTTCATTTTTTCTTTTAAAAGACTTTCTTCTACTAAGATTATGTAACTTAACTTGCATTGTATAGGTATATAATTTGTTATTTTGATTCTAGTATTACAGTAAAATCACGAAGAAGTGAAATTGGAAGGGAAACCATAACTTATTTTTGGTTTTGATTATAAAAATAAATAAGTACAACATTTACTTAAAATTAAGCACCATTTTGAGTTGACAACCTTGTTAGAGCAAATGACAATGCAGCTATCTCATTGGTGTTTGCATTCCTTGGTAAAGCATCTAAAATGTCGATAAAATAATATGAATAGTTTATAAAATGCTATTAACTTACGTTTGGAGTGTGTGACTTCCTTAAACTCTAGAGAAAACAGAATCAATTTCAAAGAATAATAACAAAGAAAGCACTTAAAGGTTATTCGAAAATTTAAGTGTTGAAACAATAATTTAGTAAGCAGTGTTGTGGATAGTGTATCAACTAAGAAGAAGATACATCAATATATTCTTTTTCTTTTTTTTTTTTTTGAGGAGCACTAGAAATCAGTCTTTTAGTTGTAGGATTTTTTTTTGTTTATATTTTCCTAGATATAAATAAATATTTTAGTTTTAGATTAAAAGCGCTCTGACGTCTGGAAACTAAATGCATAAAATAAAATAAATAAATTCGCTATCTCACACACAGCTTATGGATGCAGGTATTCTGTAACAAATATTTCTAGTGTAGACATCCGTCAACACATACAAACATGGATCCCCATGTTTAAAAGTGTAGTCTGTCACCTAAACAAAAAATATTTGTGGTTCGAGGGATTCCATTGGGGTCACTATGTGGCTAAGCTTCCTCGGATAGGGCCTAGATGTGTGGAACCAACCTCTCCAGTTCTTGCAGTCAGGCATTCAGAGGAACTAGGCTGGTCGAAGAGCACCGGGAGCTGTCACCATGGCAACACCCCTCCTCATGCAAACCAGCGCCTCCCTAATTATGTCTGTCCCAGCCTACCACCTTGGGGGGCTTATTGTCGCCGTATCAACATCATCTCCATCAACTGTCGGCGTTGGTTATTAGCACCAAGAGCTATGAGAGGCTGTGAATCCTGCCTTTAAGGGGTATAAGGAGCTCACGGGGGAGGACCCTCTTGGATCCTTCACTGGCTCACTTCATTCGTTCATAGGTCACTTCAATGAACAGACCACTCATCCGGGTTCGTTCGACTACACCTGTCACCTGCCCAATGTGGAAGAATGAATCGACCTTGGGATAACTTCAGATACACTGCGCTTGGGATTTCCACGCTTGTATCAATAAAAATTCTTTATTTAAATGATTATATTTATTTACACACTCTCAACAGCATACGATCCTCTCAAGTAAGACTACAACAAACAAAATGAGATATACATAAAAAATTGTTAGTGATAAAAAATATATATATTTAACAAATTAAAAGTAACGAATACAGAACGCTCCAACCAATAATGCAAGCCTTTACGACCCCCCTCCTCACTCTCTCTCTCTCTCTCTCTCTCTCTCTCTCTCTCTCTCTCTCTCTCTCTCTCTCTCTCTCTCTCTCTCTCTCTCTCTCTCTCTCTCTCTCTCTCTCTCTCTCTCTCTCTCTCTCTCTCTCTCTCTCTCTCTCTCTCTCTCTCTCTCTCTCTCTCACTCTCACTCTACATAAACAAAAAGTTTGAGCTATGTCCAGAAAGGCAGCAGTCCAATACTGTTTGGTTTCAAGGCCTGAGGATATGTGATCAACAACGCGAAGGCCTTGTTAAGCAATGGAATGTCGTAGACTGAAACCAAACTGGTGTGTAGGAAAAAGGTTTTTGGATTTAACAATTGGTAGTAGACGTTTTAATAGTAGTTTTTCAAATATTTTTAAGAGTATAGGGAGTAGGCTAATTGGACGGTAAGACGAGGCTCTACATAAACAAAACATAAAATTTTATAGACAGCAAACAATATCAAATAACTCAAGACCAAACTGTTAATATAAATGTTAAAAACGATTAGTATAATTTGTTGGTATTTCGACTAGCTTGATGATTTGTTAGTTTTTTATCAAGTTTATTTATGGGCACAACGTACTATGGATGGCTGTATCAGGTGTTTGCGTGAGAAGGATAATTTTGTCGACTGTAAAAGGCAAACTAAAGTCAACGTTCTTATGTCTCAATAATCAGTTAAATAATCTTTGTAGAGGAGAGTCTTTTAAAAGAAACTAAAAAAAAAGATTTATTATGAAGTACAATCAAAGCACTGGTGTATACAAATATTAAGAGATCAGTTAGAACATACTGGTTGGAATGTCTAAGAGCAAGTGGGGTCTGGGGCTAAAGCTGAGACATACATATGTAAGAAAAGGATAAGATTCTGGGAAGCAGGGAGGTCCTGGAGGGATGAGGTTGCTTACTTAAAAATAACAGGGAACCATCAGTGACTTCCATGAAGTTACTTCTAATTGTTAACAACAATTACTTCTAATTGTTCTTAGCTTTATAAAACTGTGGACAAGTCATACAAGCATCTTGTGCGGACGTAAGTATCATGCCGAAACTTTATCTATGAATAATCTAGTCACTGCATCAGCAACCATACACAATCTCCCAACAAACTGTTCAACTTATTGATATACTCTAAAGGCCCACAATGAACTTACATTAATTACGAAGGTTATATTGAAGAGTAAGCTAATGCCAGTGTCAATCCAATGACTAGGAAAGGTGGGGGGGGGAGTATTTATTCTAGGAGGGCATAAAGTTAAGCAAATTAATAGATTATTGTGATTTAAAAACTGCAAGTTTTTGATTTTATTTTATTATTTAAATTTTTCAAGTTTTTGCAAGCAGAACACGATGTGAAGGAATTTTTTAGTAGCTTTATCCTTTTCTTAACGGCACAGAACATTACCTGCTAAGGTCGATTTAAACCTAAATTGCATTGTATGAGTCTAGAATTGACAAAAATAAATTGTTATGGTTACAGTTCTCAACCATATTAATAAAGGCCAAAGACAATCTCACTGTGTATTAGATCCTTTTTTTTTTAATTTACAATAATGCATTGATGGAGGAAAGAACGCCCATAAGAAGGCTAAGGAGATCCAGATTTATCCCATTACTCCTCCTGCTGGTAGGAATAGAGGATCCGTATCTGCCTCGCTGAAGAAGTGTCAACAGATGTCGAGCGACACCGAGTGAGAAGGGTGTCCGCTTTTTATCTCAAGATGTAGTGCTAGAGGGCACTGAGCATGCTTGTCCACGGATCTGCATGTCGATCACAAAACTTTTGTACTGCCTAAGTGATAAAAACGAACAAGCTACTTGTTTTATACAATCCACTATTACAAACGGTTTAGAGTTTGTTGTTTTCCTATTTTTAATCACTTATTTATTACATGAGTAGTAAAAAAAAAAAATCCGTGGTAAACATGTATACGGTCTCAGTAATCAAAGCAGGCTCTGTGTTCATGTGCAAAATTGTAAATGATTAACTTACAAAAAAAAAAGGACATGTTTGTGACTTTGAAAGGTAAAAAATATCTTTTATAATAATACCAACTAAAGTCCTTAACATATTATTTATCATGATATATTATTTATATTTAATTCTGAACTCTAACCAACTAAAAAGACAATATTCTTATTTTATGTTAGGAATTAATAAATTAATGACACTAATTTATGTTTCATCCAAAATGACAATATATTTTCATGTTTTCCTTAAATCGAATAGGACTTCTATTGAATTTACATATCTCCAGTTTAAAAAGGAGTCTTGCAAAGACCAGAAAAGGTTTCCGCTTTTCAAAAAGAACCAATGAAACTATATAGAGTAAAAAAAACAACCCTGATCGTATGTACAATTATGAGTCATTAAGGCTAATTTAAAGGTACACAAGAAGCAAGAATTAACGAGCGGAAATGTTATCAAATGGATCATGTGGAACAATCGTTATCGCTGACAAGATAGCGTGAAACCAGATGAAATGACCAATTCCGGGATGGTGTCTGAAGGCAATTGTCACGATTCAGCGGTTTTTAAATCGCGCACTTCCTTTAATTATGTCATTCTCACCTTATTAACGCGCCGGCATAAAATGTTATGAGGTTAACTTATTTCATCTGGGGCAAATGCGTGGTGTCCTGCAAGGTCGTATGGTGACCACTCTCTCTTCTAGAGCGGGCAACGGTGGGGCAGTCTCTTTCGTGGCTACTCTAACTGACGAAAACTGGTTTCCGCCGAATAGACAACACAACATATATATTAGCCTCTGAACTAGGTAGGTGGGGGGGGGGGTAGGTCTGTGTTAACATCCATAGGAGCAGGTTTGGGTTTGCATTTATTTAATTGTAAATTTATTGAATCAATTCAATCCTTTCAACCAAAAGTCCTGAGAACTCCACCACACATCCCTATAATCCTCCTCAGAGACTAAAGCAGCAGTGGCCTCATGACCTGCTATCAATACGTGACAGTGGGAGATCTGGCAATGGCCAGTTTCTCCAATCATGTCCTGAGTGTCTGTGGCTCTCGCGATGTTGTTCAGCCTCCACTGGCTCGTATCCAGTGACGCGGCTGATGGAGGAGCGTGGGGGACGACCCAAGAACTGTATGGCATCACTTGGATGGAAACCCATTTACCTTACCGTCTTGTATAGGAGCGGACGCGCCTCTCCAAGGTGATAGGAGACCTCAATGTACGACATACGCTGTGTTATAGCACACATGCCACAAGGCTGGGAGACTCTTGGTGAAACGCCATTCACGGTCGTGCAGCCGCAGAGCTGCAACTTTCACCACAGAGGTAACCCACAGACCACCTATACCATCGATCACCTTGTGACAAGGCAACCATATCAAGTGACGAATTGCATCACCCTGGACTCTTTAACGTCGGACCATAGACCGGAACTGTATATGCAGTGTATGATAAAGTAAAGCGACCCCTCGCCTCACAAATACGGCTACTGTCGTGCCGACTGGGAGTTTTTAATGAAAATACGTTTAATAAACAGGAGACTATTTTAATCGGTTCAGTTTAGAAAGACTCTTATATATTGCATTATCTCCTTCTTTATGCACAAGGAATGCGCAACTTTTGGCAAAGGGAAACTAAATAACTTTGAAACAAACATAAGTTGTTACACATTGCTATGCATTCACTTAAGATAAATGTTGGAACATTACAGATACAACACAACTGATGGTTTTTGCACGTTACCTGGACTAAGCCTGTGAACAGTTTTTTGAAGAAATACTATTTTATTAGAGGAGGAGGATTAGGTCAGGAACTACTACATAAGAGGAAGTCTTTCTAAGACATAAGAGTCTTTCTAAGACTCCCTCTAGAAGACGACTTACATGTGCAGAATCCAGAGCAGATATTTCAAACTGTTGCGCTTCTTCAAGATCCGGCCAAAACTTCCTACCGAGTGACCTTATCCGATTTATTTATTAATTTATACCTCTTAATGATTTAAACTAAAAATACATTGGCAACAAATGAATTTTTAGAGCCATAGGTCATGAAATACGAACTTGACTTGTAGTTGACCCTAAGATTAAGCTCAGAAAAATTTAAAGGATTTTGACTTTGAATGTGTTGACTTGAATGGACTTGGGAGTATTACAACGGGGCTAAGAATGACTCACTGCATAAATGCAGATTGAGAAAATATTAATATATTAATTAGAGTAGATCATTCAAAATGTTGTTTTTACATAGAATAAGTAGATAAAAAGTGAAATTTTTTTCACTCAGAGCAAAAGCCTTGTAAACAACAGGAGAGGACTAAAATGTCAAGGTTAGCGATGGCCGGTGAACAAGAAAATATCTTCAATATTCTATGTAATTACGTCGTCATTATTTAAATTACATAAAATATTACAATTTATTGTATGCAACATGTAAATGTTGAAGAGGTGGGTTGTTCTAAGCAGATACATGACTGGTAGACAGGCCTAAAATTGCAACTATCAGTCGACTAAAAACAAGCAGACACTGTCCCTTCCCCTTGTGTGACGATGTCCCTCCACCGAGCAGTGACAATAAAAATGAGCTGGCTATAAAGCCTTCCTCCCTTATCTGATGCCGAACCCTACGTCCTGATTTAGGGATGGGGGGACTTTGGTTTTTACTGCCCACGCATCACTTTGCTGAGTCGGATTCAACACAGATGTCTGGGGGTACGGAACACAGAGTATTTCATAGCCTGCTCGATTACTACATTTGATATCAAATGGCGAAGTGGCCCGGAAAGAGTTACTCAAGTGTTTAAGAATGCAGCAGCCGGAAGATTTTCTTAACTCGCCTAAAACATTTCATGGCACAATCCAAGTGTGCAATTGAGCCCAGCTGGGGACTGTGGAAGGGGCAAAAGGCCAACAAAGAGCTATTTAACAGGGAAATAAAAAGAAAAGTAAAACGTTAAACGTGAGCGTGGAGAGCGGTCCCCAGTGACATCACAGGCTGCCGCAGACCTTGGCCCTCCTACCTCTATGCTCTCGTTCGTGAACGCCCCATCCTTCACCTCTGTCCATTATCCAGATATAAGTCGGACATAATTATAGCATATTTATAAATATATATATAGGAGCATTAGTTAATTATAGAGAACTTGTAGGCGCCAAGGAAGTGCAAAGTCGATCGTGAGCCTTCTCGACTATTTCTAACCCTAGAAAATATTTAATTAAAACAGTCTAAAATAATCTGTTATTTAGAGAAAACTAAAGTAGCAGTACGACAATGCCCAAAGATATCACAAAATTTAATTTGAGTCATATTTCTTGTTTGTTATTTTCAGTGACGAACGGAATCCTGCGGGTAAATGACCATACTCACGTGAACACTTGGTAGGTGCTTTTGAATAATGTGAAATGTCGATAAATTTCATCACATTTTAATTGCTAAAAATAAATGAAAATTGAATTCAAATTCTCTTTAGTGTAAGTCGAAAAGACGACGTGTTCCAGTAAGGGTGTCTCGTCGCCACCTTTCTGTCACCGTAGGCAATACTTCCATCTTTATTTCTATTCTAATCAACAACCTCGTTTTTTTTTCCTTTTTTACATATTGTTTAAATAATAGATAAAACGTTTTGCGTATTATTTACAATCTACTGAAGGTCATTTGTAGATAGCGGGTACTGTCAGTAATTATTTTAGGTCTGGACTGTAACGAGGCAATTCCTAGATAGTTGCGTGTGCACTCGTTATATAATCATATAATTGGTATCAAAAATACTGAGAAATAATTATGAATTATTAAATATTTTGTAAAATAAATAATAAAGTTAGTAATTAATTATTTATTAATAACATCTTCTGATATATGTCATATTTTTGACATTACAAAAAAAAGGCTTTTGCATCGATAGGCCCGACTATTTACCATCGGTCACCCCTTAGCGATTATTAGGGCTTAAAAAAATAGTGTGATGCAGGTTATTAATAAATACACATAAATAAAATGATTTATGCATGATTGTGCTATTAACAAAATAGTGGAGTACAAAATAGGACAGAAAATACCGAAATATCCGCCAAATAGATTTTAATAAAAATAAATTTTATATAGACAGGAGACAATTTTTTCTAGTTTCAGTCCCTCTAGAGTTATGAACAATTCTTAGCAGATATTTCAAACTGTTGTTATTCTTCAACATCCGGTCAAAACTTTCTACTGAGTCACCTTGTCCGATTTATTTAATCCGCCATAACACGTCATCTAGGAATAATATCAAGATAGAAATCAATAAATTTAACTCTAGCTTATATATAAGAAAAAATAATAGATCCATTTAGTAAATATTTACAAGCATCCCAGTAAATATATACCTACTTTATTAGTTTAAATAAAAAAATTGAAATTGAAATACGAAGGAGGATAAAAATAAGTAAACATTAACAGGTTTAATAAATTAAAAGGTTGCAGCGATGGGTTAATAAATATTATACATATGTATGTATGAAGTGAATTTACGCTGTCTTGACCCCACTAGTACAATCAGTGGTGCAGAGATTGCCAACGAATTGTTTTATAAATTACTTCTTAGGCAAGAATTGTTTCTAAAGGTATGAATTAACAAAACCGTCAGGAGCCAAACTGTTGCCTGTATTTGAGACGAGGGATGTTTACATCGGTGTTTTCAAACACGAGTTTCTGGTCGCTCCTCAGAGAAAGGAAACAGAACGGAAATAGCCGGCGTTCTATCGTCCAATGACGACTTCCGTTCCACACCGGGCCTGCTACCTCAAGGCTCTCACTAATACCATACCTCAGCATGGAATAGGGGGTATTAATATGTGCATAATAATAACTATAATACACAAAGTATTAATTTAAACGTAACTATTCGATCATAGTTGACCAACCCAACATACAAAGCCATACGGAAAAAGTAGGTAGTGGTCAGTAGGGAGGACCGATAGTTCATACAACTATCGATATATCGATAGTTCCATAGATAGACGATTGAACTATCGATAGTTTTCTTTTAGCCCTTGTTTGATTTGTAGGGCTGTTCACAAAAGCCTTTTGAATTACAAAATTCATCCTTGTAATTGAATCATAATAGCAAAAGACATTCGTAGTTAGTAATGAGTTTTGTTCAAACACACTCTTTTACACACAAAAAAATGTTTTTTCAACAAACTGTTGGCCGAAAAATAAAATTTCGGGATATTTTGCTTTAATGGTTCCTTTGTATCTTACAAATAACTAAGAATTATTACATAATTTATATCAACAATAATAAAGTTAGTAATAAATTATTTATTAATAACATCTTCTGATACCTGTCATATTTTTCAAGTTATTCCTAAGATGCTTGGGAAAATAAAGTTTTTTTCTCTTTGAAATGGGAATTATAAAATGGATGCATTTACATCGATAGGTCCCTTACTATCAACTAACGACGAGGGGGACTAGGGCCGTCAGCTGTGCCTTAACAAGCTCACTTTGGACTAGGCCAATAACATATAGCCAATGTACCGTTTTACAAATGAACCTTCCCTCTATCAAATACTTAATAAGTACAGTTGTGAATGTAGATATGTACGAATTTTATTTTGAAGTAATTCAACAACTGCCTGATAGAGTGAAACATTAAAAATAGACTAAGTATGTATACAGTGAGTGGTCTCTGCCCCGTCTTAAAACACTTTCACGAGTAGAGAATATTCCCGTCAAAAGCCAACAGAAATTCTTCAAATTTTGCACAGCTAAACCCATAGAGTCAAATACAGGTCAGGATCATGGCCTATGACTACGCAAAGTCATTGTCAGGGTCACATTTACACTGCGATTAATACATTTAAAATAATTTGAATGAGTAATAACAGGAAAGTAATGGTTTAAATCGACCTCAAGAGGTCCGAAAATGATCAAACTCAAAAGATAGATCAGATCTGGTCACGCAGTCATGGAAGTATTGACCGGATGATGAAGAATAGCAACTGTGGTCTTTTACAGGGACTCTAATTAATAAAATCTACCCTGGTCTATATAAAACTCATTTTTGTCACTTTTAGTCTCGTAGTGTAATTTTGGAGCAGTGTGTTTTTGCATATTAAAAGCTAACAAGATGAAGATTGCTTTTTATTTTTTATTAGTGTTTATTTGTACGGTCTTACATTACCACGTTAGGCAATTAAGATATTTCCAAACATAAGCCGTTTTGAATAGAGAAAAATGGCGGCAGAAGGTATTGTACCAATTGACACTTCAAGCCATTTTTCTGACAATGCTGATTTTTTCTTAACTTGGAAATTATTTCTATAATTTATTATTATTACAAGAAAAGGATTTCAGCTGTTTTAGGAGGTTTAATGAGTCCACAACGACGGATCACCTAGCTATGAAGCTAATGAAAAGTATTTACGAGAGGTGATTTCGACGACTAGACAGAAACAAGGGTAAAGATACTTCGAATTCAAAGGGCTGTGAGGGGAACTATAGGAACTAGGACAGCCCGTTTCTTCAAAGAGGTCGACATAGCCATGGAGAATGAAACTGAGCAACTTCATTCGAGCAGCGAAGAAACAGTGAGCTGCATGAGATATTTGAGCTGCCTAAAGTGGATGAATTCATCCAGCGTAGACATATCAAATTTTTCGACTCATTGCAATATCTAACAAACCCGGTGTTTAACACTATAACCCCCGCTCCGTTCCCCCATCGATGGCAGGACGCTGTCGCGGCTGGAACACTCTAGTCCTAGGTTATAGGTAGAGATTTAGTTTGTTTTGTTTAGCTTGTTTTGTTTTGTTTCGTTTAGTTCCTGGTGTTTAGTGTCGGTGACAAACAGGAGGTGAGCCTCATCACCTAGTGTAAATATAAGACTGAGTACTTTTCACAACATCAAAATTTATTGTATTATGCACTCCTCCAAATGCATTTAAATGCAGAAAGAGGAGAAATTTGTAAAGTTCGATTATTTTGTTATTTTTCTTTTTGTACATCGTATTTTGTTTAAGGTTTTAAAATTTAAAAAAAAAAAAAAAAAAAAACCCCGAGCAACTTACTATTGTCAAGGAGCTCCACTTGTATTTTGCCGATTACAAAAAAGTGATTCTCACTTCCTGATTATCCTACTAGTAATGATAAATACATAAATAAACTTGCCTAATATACTTTGATCTAATTGAAAATTGCTATCACTCAAAGAACTGAAGTTCGATGACCTCAGACAAAGTAGCTAATCAAACGAAGACCCCCTCTGCTGGCAGAAGGTGACGAAGGAAAGACCTTGCAGGTAACAGTGTTGTCCAATTAGCAGATATGTGACCTTGAATGCGGAGAACGGTAATTGGCAGCTGGCATACATCCAACGGCAACCGAGTCTGTACAGTATTCATCGTTCAATTATTAAACATCTTGCTGTGTAGTGAGACGGTGCGAGGCATAATAATGCATTTTAGGGATGGCTAATTCTTAATATCGCAGTTTTTTGTCGTCTTCGTTATTTCATGGCGACGGAATGAAAATACCAACAAGTAATAACTAAAACCTACAAAAGGCACTTATGAATAATCACTTTGAAGACACAATAATAATAATAATAATAGTAATTACCAACCAACAAAAATATGCAGGCAGGGGCACCTCAATATCTAGTCGGATGTCCTACCAACTGAGCTACTTTGCCTCGAGTCGTCACTCGACGGACGACCTTCCCAATATGAATTCTTTAAGACCAAACTTCGCAAAAACTGTACGCAATATGGGACACAGATCTTCTAAATTTATTTTCCGAGCTGGTGAACCACCTCCTTCCCAACACAAATCTTGAGTGTTTGGTAAAAAGAGTAGAAGTCAAAAATTGGTTCCAATCAGATAGGTCAATGAGCAGGTCCAAAAAAATATACCTAAGATAGTAATCACTTTATTTTAAACAATAAATTAAATTTTTTTTTTTTATGACTTCTCCAGATTTTTTTTTAGAAAACAGAAAGTTCTTTCATTCATCCTTTTCATTCATTTTCACCACTAACTTTTTAACTAACAGTTAAACCTGTAAATGCGAATTTTCTAGGAACTAAAAAACTTATTTCTACTTATACGGTCAAAACTATCACAACATTCAAATCTAACATTGCCAAAACTAAAATTGAAAAATCCCTTTTCTTTCGTTAGAACTAAACAGAAATCAGGTTTGATGTCTTAATACAACAAAAAAAACTTCAACCGTTTGTAATTAATTGACGAAGGCTGAATCGGTATTATAACTGTTTAGAACGTATTATTAAAATGCCATCAGCCGGAGACAACGTCCACGTGTTAGGTATTTGCAAGGTTTTTATATAGCAATGACTCGTTCAAATGCAAATGAGATGGTAAATGAAGACAAAATGCTAGCGAACAGACTGCCAAAGAAAAAGTTGAGAACCTGGATCTTGCATAAGGACAAGGAAAAACTATACGTGCAAATAGAGCAAACTCCTCACATACCAATGGCTGTCCTTCGGCTCCAGGGCTGGTGAAGAAACGCCAGGAACATTGGCATAGTTCAATAGTTATTTCTCACCGCTGGATAAGTCGCTGCAAACCTCATCTTCCTTCTTTCGCAAGTATGCTCTTCTTGGGGGCTACGAATGCTACAGTCATTGATCCACTTGGGCTCCCTGAGGACGCTTGTGTCACTTCCGGTAAAGGTTTACTACCTCCGAGGAATCAGGAGTGGGATAAGTCCCAAAGCTGTACACTGCAATAAATACCTACCAAGCGAATTTTTAACAGGAAAAAAACAAGCTAGAAACATCTGACCATTAATGTAGGAAACGAAGGAGGACTGTCTCTACAACAGCGATCAGCCATCGTCAGCAACCACCACCATCTTTGGGGAACAACCCGATTCTGAAGTAACAACATCCCCTTAGTAAAACAGTTTACCATCAGGCAAGTATTTGTGCAGGCGTGGATCTATATAATAATGGAAGTGTGTGTGTTTAAGATCCAGCATAACTCTGCAATATTCAAACCAAATTTGCAACATATATTACTTACTATCTGGAAAAATTACTGGGTGACATGGAAAATAGTCAAAAACGACATTTATTAGTATGGAATCTACAGTTTTCGGGGCAGCTGAGATAAATACTGGTATTCCTGATGTCGTTTCTGCCTCCATCAATATGGGGGGGGGGGGCTCACTCTTTCTTTTTCTTCTTTTGTTTTCCTCGAATGGATGAAAAATAAAATGGTCGACATTAATGTCAAATCAATATTTTTCGGGGCCGCTAAGCTGATAAGTAGCATTCCCGATGACATTTAAATCATATTCCTTAGGCTGCCCGTTAACAGGCAGTTGTTTTCAAGCTAATTCTTTCGTTGTTTGGAAGTGATCTCGACTTGCTAAGCAAAATGAAAATGAATTGAAAGAATTTCAAACTATTTGCAAATATAATCGCTTCAGTTTGCTGCGTGATGATATTTCTTGCAGTAGGTAATTATTGATCAAAGATAATGAATGAAGAAAGCAATGATGATGAGGATGATAAGGAACTACTTTCTAGCCAGGAACCTAGGTCATGCTGTTTAGTGGGAACAACCAATACTAGCCCAAAGCATGACCTCCTTCTGGAAGCCCACGTTCCCTGAATGGCTTACTCACTTGGTCCTCAATGCGTACTGATAATAAGTGCTACGGGAGATTTTTTTGCGTACAGGAGCACTGGCTCAGTCTGAAGGCAAAACGGAAAAAGCCCACGTTAGGTACATAATAATCATTAAAATCGTGTTAGCAACTTTCCCCTCCTGACGCAACTCCTGACCCACGTCTGGTCCAGAGGCATGATGGTTCGTCAAATGAACGATTTATAGATAAATTAAAAAGAAAAATGTTTACTGTATCTATAGTGGATAAAATATTAATTCAGATGAAATAGGGAAATAAATTCCATAAAGCGGTTATGATAAACACTGGCGAGATCAATTGGCGCGCTGGGCTTAAATTATCGATCGGAAGCAGCTGCCACAGCGATAGTGTCCTCCAGGAACTGCTGTGCTGATAGGGGATAATTGAGGAGGCAGTGAGGCCAAAACAAAATGGTGATAAGCGAAAATTGAATGAGCGTTGACCAACTAAATTCGTCAACAGTAGAATGGGCGGGTTTGATGGTGTAGTGTAATATTAAGGGAGCGAAAAAAATATTCTCTTTATATTAGTTATAAATGAAGTTGTTAGTGCGAAAGGCACTGGTAAATTAAAGTATATAGTCGTGGAGTTCAAACCAGTACAGATTGATGGCAAGCAAACGCCTTCTCCGATCAAGGTCACATAACTGCCTCAATATAAATAGCTATATTGAGTATATTGAGCTATATATAGTGTCCTGGAGGACACTATATAAAAAATATTAGGACTCAAACCCAGGACCGTCTCCATTTCCACCCGGGTGCTCTACCATCCGAATGAGAAGCTTTCGAATAAGAACTCTCTTTGGCCAATCCGTCCGGATCATTTCTGCTTTGGTCGACAATTATTGATAATAGCTGTATCTATACAACAAGAATAATTGACAAGTTGAAATAACTGAAACATGCGATTAGCTATTTATATTGAGGCAGTTATGTGACCTTGTTCGGAGACGGCGTTTGCTTGCCATCAATCTGTACTGGTTTGAACTCCACGACTACGAAATTTATCGTGTTTTCTATTCATTATTATCTTTAAGATCCTGCATAAGTATTATGCAAATAATTATTATTGGAATCGGTATAAAAATATACTGAAAATTTTATGTGAGAATATCTTTGATTATGTTAAATTTTATTATTTTTGTTTATAGTTTTAATATAATTGATTTTATAAATTATCAAAGATATTGTTGATTATCTTCTTGTTTAGCTGAAACTAATCGATCCCCTTTTGATTTTGCCGAAGGAGAGAGTGAAGTTAAGTTTTGTTCATGCGAACATAAGGTCTTTGAGTGAGAAGGATGTTGATTGTTGAAGACATTTGCGGCGAGCTGAGGAAGCCAAAAACTCAACTTACCACCCAAAAAAAAATGTTCAACTAATAGTTTTTAGTATATATTTTAAAGCTAGTTATAAGCTACTATTATTATATTGGGTATTCTTTGATAATTTTAGGCAAGATTTGGGAAACTCGAAGACCTCAACTTGCAGAGGTCATTCACTGTGATGAGGCAGATCCCCTTGTCTCTTCCTACAACCAAAGGGTGGGTAGTGGGTCGGACCTGTCTTAAGAAGATAGCCTCCGTGTCCTCTTAGGGGAAAGAATTCATTGTTTCTTTATTGGTTTGTTTTTTCTTTCTTTTCCTTTCACTTGTCCGCCCTTTGTATCTCCTGGCCCTTTGTCTGTAACCTGTTTGTCCTCTAATTTACTCTAATTGTTACCACATCTCCGTCGGCCAGGTGAACACGTGCAGAGGCTCCACTCACTATTCCCGGATGTCACCGGAGCGTTACTTACATTGAATACGTCTAACAGGCACTTACCTGAAAACAACAGACAAAAACACGTAATTAGCAAAGCTTTAAAAGTAAGAATCCAACACTAGCATCTAAATAGTAAATTGCTAAGTAGAAAATGGCTTAAGGTAGAATTAGCTACAGAGAAAGTGGGTGTTTTAGTAACTGGGGAGTTACTACTGGCGTAGGTGCAAGTGGGGGCTATTAACTTGGTTTCGAACCGTCACCTGGTCCGGTGAACCGGCTACATTACTGTACATACAGAAGAGGAACGCATGTCACCGTGATAACTTGGAACCGGTTCTAAGCAGTCAGTAATGTAGGGGGTTTGATCAGCTGTACCAAATACTTTTGTTTAATAAGTAGTAAGGGAAATAAATATCTCTTTAGTCAGTGACTTGATTGATTTAATCGTTTTCGAAAGTCCTCATAGCGGAGGGAAAATTAAAGCTATAAAAAATACGACGAACCAATTGTGGTAACAAAAATGGATAGTTTATTTTTTACAATTACAAAACCCTGAGCCATACAATAGAAACAAATAGAAAGAACTGAAATTAGTCACTTCAGTTATATTCGTAGTGTATAATTTTAAAATACAATTCCAAATTACTATCGCAATGGTATTACATTAGTCTGGTGACAAGTTAGTACCAGTTCCGAGTCAGGAATGTAGCTGTTATCTGTTTAGTCAGCTGTGGCCTAGACGAGAGAAGCTTGAAAGTACGCAACTATAAAATAATTGTATGTGTATGTAATATACACATATATTGTTATATGGGTGTCTCACCACATAATATATAATTTATGGTAGAAAAATAAATTAGATATGCAATTTGACTGTAGTTTGTAAGTGTTTTTTAATAGAGGACTTGATAGGGCGTTCGACTCCATTTTCGATTTAGTTTGACACAGATAATGTTTTAACAGGACAAAATAAGATTGAAGTATACAGCTACGATTGACGAATAAGCCACGAATGCTACCCCCTGCTAACCGCGTCCCTCCACTTTGTACACACTCGACAGCTGCACTCACCCCATTCTTTGTTGTGCCAAGTACCGTCGTACCGTACCTATTTCAAACCTTGTACACTTCAACCGACTGTAGTAATAACAAATTATAAGCTACTTTCTTTGGTGAAATTTAATTTAACACAAAATAATAGAATGATGTGTAGAATAAATTATTCTATTAATGTTAAGTAGAGAAAAACGGGGTTTCTTTGAGTGGATTTAAATGCAAAATGCGTTGTTTCACAGAGTCTTTAATATTCTTTAAGTTTTGCATCCACTACGAAAATAAAGTTATAAGTACTGTTTTTTTCTCTTATTATAAATTACATATGACTAAACCTGATAGGAAGTTAAACACTGAACAATAAAGGTGTGCTGTACAAAGCTTGGAAAATATCACCGAATTGAGAAGGGTTTTAAAAAAGTTAAAACTGACCAGAGATGATTTCTCAGCTGGGTTTATCATTCCTTTATTGTGCTAAAATTACAATCTGCCTTGCTAGGCAATAAGCAATTAAGATATACTATCATTCATACCATATTTACATTTCATCATTCACTCGCTCATTCATTCAGGACATGATTGGAGAAACTGGCCATTGCCAGGACTCCCGCTGTCACTTGATTATAGCAGGTCACGAGGCCACTGCCGTTTCAGTCTCCGAGGAGGATTATAGGGATGAGTGACGCAGTGCAATGACTGTGCTACAGGATTAGGGTGGTTGGAAAGGCTACTGTGGAATTTCATAAACTTGGAAGGGATGAGTTCTAGAATGTAGGGTATATTAAGGTCGTTATGAAGGGTTTTGTTGCTGACATAATAAGGGGCATTTACTATTGTTCTCAGGACTTTAGATTGAAAGGATTGGATACGCTTGATGTTCGACTGTTTTGCTGTCCCCCATAGCTCTACTCCGTATGTCCAGATTGGTTTAAGTATAACTTTGTAGATTAGTAGTTTATTTTCTATTGAGAGATGGGATGTCCTTTGAAGTAGTCTGTATAGTTGTCCAAAGCGTCTGTTTAGTTTTTGTCTTTTTAGTCTCGTATGTGGGTTCCAGGTCAGTCGTTTGTCGAGATGGAAGCCTAAGTACCGTACTGTCTCGGATACAGGGAGAGGAATAGAATTAAAATAAACTAGTGGACAAGACTTGCGACAAAGGGTGAAGGTAATGTGGGAACATTTTGCTTCATTAACTTTGATCCTCCATTGGTTGCACCAATACTCGATCTCGTCAAGGTGTTTTTGAAGGTTATGGGGTGCTATGTCGGGGTCTGGGTTAGATGACAAGACTGCAGTGTTTCTCAGCTGGGAGAAATTAAGATAGATTGAATTACATTTACGGCCACTGTGGTAGAACATGTAGAAATAAAGGAGTTCTATTCGGAGATAAATCTGTTAATAATTGTCAATCAGGGAATTATTAAGAACAACTCAAACTAGATGGGTGTACAATATCAGAGAGAACGAGGACTACGTATAGAATAAAGGATATTGACCTATAGGTAATTTGTTTACTATCGTTATGATCCAATATCACCATTGAGCATATAACCGCAAAAGTCTACCAGTACCTGCGGTTTTATTCCTTCGATACTAGTCTGGATGCGGTCTGGAACTAACTAGCCTGCCTTGAGTGCATATACAGAGTAACGAACTGGAACAGCAGCAATTATTGAAATACTTTTCTTTAAGAAGGGGCATGGATATGTCTTGCTCGAGATGCTGAGACACAAAATAAAATAAAATTGTATATAAGAATTGTATACGCTTCTCTTACGACAATATGCTATTTAGACTATTAACTAAATATCTCCATTCTGGTGTCTTGGAATAAATAGTGTTTAAATCCGATTTGATTTAATATTGCTTATAATATATAAGTAGACCTCTGTTTAGCGTCAGCCCTAATATACGATATTTGTGTCCCATTTAATAATTTCGTAACTTCATTTTATCAGGTATTGTTTGGTTGCTAGCCACGCCATGTAGCTATAGACTTTGTTTTTGAACTGCCATTGTTGCAGGAATTTGATTTAAAGCTGTTTCAAGTCTATTCTTTAGTGTCTACACGAGTTGATAGGCAGTAGATCGATGCCTCGTCTGCGATATATCGACAAATACTTTTTATTGTGAAATAGAACCGTCCATTTGCGAGGTAAGAATTTATTTATTATCTTGATAGTATAGTTTAGGAAATGGCGAGGAACTGGTGACTAATAGACAATGTTCATAAAGGATTCACTCAGTTACACGGCCCTTCAGATAAGCTGTACTTGTTGGCTCTGTGACAGAAGTTTTTTCAAGTGAAGGCGTCAAGATTGAAATTTTAAGAACAAAGTCCGTCCTCTGATGAAAAGGAAAAAAGAAAGTTAGATATCTGCTGTAGTAACTGTAATTTTGCAGATCTAAAATTAAGCGATTAACTTTTTAATTATATTATTTTATGGACACATGAAACATGAATGAATCAAGATTGAATGAATTAATCAAAAGCAATGACAATAAAGAAGGGTAAATTTGGATCAATTGAAATAGTTTGATTGTAAATGCCGAGTGATTAGTTCATACAATCACTAAGTTAATATTTGAGGAGTTATCCACACTAGGGAAAACCAAAGGGGCGGAGCCCCATAGTAATACAGTAAACATAAAGAAAAGGGATCACATAACAACTGTTTAGGTGATATTTTTAGAAGCCAATTTTAAAAGGCAGTACCAATTTAAAATGAGTAGGTAGTGAATTAAATTTTGATAAGTTCTGAAAATAATGTTAGCAAACAAATAAAGTGACATGATTTTGTTTTTATCTCTATATTTGCTCTGAAAGCCCGTTGTTGATGACACAAAAAAATGAATATGTTGTATGGTAAAGGGTGTCCAAATTAACGGAAGATTTGAATTTGCCGCCATTTGTGCAATGAAGTGCAGTAAAAAAAAACAATTTGACAGCTGACAGGTTAGGGTTAGTAAAAATGGATCGTTACACGATAGAACAAAGATTCTTTATTGTCGAACATTATCTCAAAAATAATGAAAGTTTGGCGGCCGCAGTTCGAAAATTCCATACAAAATATGGTCGGAATAGTGTTTTGACTTTATCAACTGTGAAGAGATTAATTAAAAAATTTAGGGAGACTGGATCAGTTGGAGACACTTAACACACTGGTCGTCCTAAAACAAGCCGTTAAATGTCAATATCGAAGCAGTGCGTGAGAGAGTTGTTGAAAATCCAGGAACATCAATCCGGCGTCGTAAACACAGTTCTTTGTGCGGAAATTGGATAATATTGATGTGGCCATTGTGTGGTTTCAACAAGATGGTGCCACATGCCATACAGCTATGAAACAATTCAAATACTGCATGAGACATTTCCAGGTCGTGTACTCTCTCGTTTCGGTGATCAGAATTGGCCGTCTAGATCTTTAGATTTCTTTTTATGGGGTTATTTGAAGTCAAAGGTGTATGTCAACAAGCCCGAGAAGAGTGCTTATGTGCCAGCAAAACCGTGGAGGCCATTTGCCCGAACGTGTTATTCCATAAATAACCCTATCCTATTTACTTTATAATTCAATACAAAAATACTAAAAACTGTGTTATTTATTTAAATCAAATCTTCCGTAAATTCTGGGACACCCTTTATAATATACAAAAATATGTTAGAAGTGAAGACAATATGACGTTCAAAGAGAACCAGACAGACTTACAGCAGCTGGCTGAGGTGACTAGGAAGTGGAGGGGCGGCAACACTGTAGTATTCACTGGCCAGCTCTAGCACATCTGTAGTATCTTGTATCTGTACACGGTGTATCTGTTGTTAGGGATTCATTCATCTTTTTTGCGTATCATCGACCTAACGGTCAAACATCCTTCGTTCAATTAATGTAATCTGTTCACTATCATAGTTTTATAGCTGGAATGTCCGTTAAATTTAAGAGGTTGAAGTGTTGTTAGGAGCTCGGTTGGGTTAACGAAAACAGATGTTAAATTTCGATAATATTTATGGATAATGTTTCATCATACTATTGCAAACATACATACGAAAGAGAGAAAAGGAAGAATATTTGTTCATTACATACTTTTATGTGCAATGAAAAGAACAGATTGAATTTCAATCTTTCCTTTTCCGTTTTTAACAGCGTGTATACTAGCCAATATATAACTAAATCAAGCATACCGTATCATATACTTACAGGTACATAAACGATATATTAGATATATATTTCCGCTTATGAGTACAAATATGAATTCCCATCTAGTATCGTGTAGGCCTCGGACCACCTGACCATTCGCATGCCCGTAGGATTCTTGATCCCATCCCAGCCGTCACGGGCCATCAGACAATTATTATAATGAGGGGGATAGTAAATCTGTGCTGGTCCCAGACACTAAGGTTGACTTATCACCTAGGCCCACTACCTACTGGGGGATATGTTTTTACTGAAGGAGCACAGTCGGGGGGAGATGACAGAGGTCCAGGTAGGCGAGGGTGGGACAATCCTGAAGCAGGGGTTACCTGCCTGGAAGCTGGAATCCAGCGGGTTTAAGGGAATAGAGAATTGTAGATCATTTTTCGTCTCTGTGAACCTTTGTGACATAGTTTGAGTGGATGTGAAAAACTGGCGGAGGTAACGGTCACCAAGGTCCACAGATCTACAACAAGACAACTCAGTTGTTAACAATAGTTTTTATAGCATTTATTAATTATTTATAATATACTCACCAATATCTTAGTCTAGTTTAGCAGAATTATTCTTTATTAGTTAATTGGTAATGCCTACTTAATAATAATAGCATCCTGCAATTCAAATCCGATCTGTATGTCCAATCCCACAAATCGGCTTCCTTTGACCGTTCATTTCTTATCCGTGCCACAAACTTTTAAAATTCTATTCCCAGGTATAAGCGTCAAAAGCGAGCTCCACCCGATCTTGAATTGTAGACTTAACCAGGCAAATAAAATAGATTTTGCTGAACCGGAGCTGCTAATCTGCGGTCGAAACTAGACACCGGAGTAGTCAATATCAAGACGTCTAAAGAAGTTTAAAGTTTCAGAGAATTATTTAAGAATGCTGATATTACTTAGGAAAGTATTCGGACAGCCGACTGGATATCGGAAGAAAAATATAATTCCTTTACATATAAATTATACAAAATAGTGGGATTAGTGGAAAAAATAATAATTAACAGTTGTCACATAATTGAGCTAAACCGCAGTTGAGCACGATAAAACAAAACAGAATTTGACGCCTTCTGTTTCTTTGAATTTTCTTTGATTACTTACCAAATAAAATATTTCATTATTTACTGAAAAATAACCTAAACAATATAATATATACACATATGTAAAGTACATACAGTTTGTACAGTAAACTGTCAACAGCAAATATGAGTAACATCAAAGTTATCAAACTAAGATTCCTCAATAGAGTACAACCACCAAGCGCTTTGTAATTTAAATTTACTCAAATTTTAATAGGAGGAATCTACAAACAAAAAAAGGCACTACTCCTTCTAATTTTCAACAGAGCTAACCATAGTTCAGTTAATTAAACTCAATTTTTTGTAAATAATTAAATGAAACTATGGATTCATACAAAAATGGATGTAATCAACTAAGAACACACATCAAAGAATCAAAAAGAGTGGTAGAAAAAAAAAAATTGTACTCGGTGACCAATTCCACTAATAATAACAATAAACAAATATCAAAACACAAAGTACAATAACCTGTACAGAATTAAATAAAAAAATTATTTAAAATTATTCCAGTAAATAAATTAGTAATGGACCATTAGAAAAGTAGAAAAAAATACGAAAATGTGATGCCAGCCAAACATCTAGATATTGATATAACGTAAAAAATAATAAGCATAATAGAAATACATTAGTGAATAGTTAATAGTGTATACAGTATTATTTACCCCCCCCCCCTTACCCAATTAAACTGATCTCAGCTTTGTGCGACTGTGGTCTTATTGTGTTTCCATAGTATATTTGTCTCACTGGTAGAAGATTCCCTTGATCGATAATAAGAGAAAAAAACATATCAAAGGTGTTGCTAACAAAGAGGATCGAAGACCCAACGGAATACACGAAACAATACACCGGCCATGAACCTAATGGTTCACCTTGGAGGACACCCTAATGATCCTGTTGTATGGCTCATACCCGGCATGTTTCAACTTCACCTTCTCAAATGTCTTCGAGTAAGTGACTACTGACAATATACTTTGATGACGATAAAATCACTGTTATGTGTGTAACAGTCCAAGCAGCCCTGGGACTTCTGGTAGGGAGAAGAATCGTTAAGTGCGGAATTCGTGGTTCCGTTTACGACTTCGTCGGTCGTAAACTCTGATTGATATCAAGTCCTCCAAGAGGTCGTGGGTCCATCTGCTTCCTTCAAACTTCCCGGCAGAAATAGTCTTATATATATTATGTCTTCTTTCAAAGTGTTCCCATTGAGTGTCACAGCTGACCACTTGACGGATCGGTTTATTTTGCACTAACCAGTGTATACGCAATTAAGTGCATCTGAATCTCGTTTTAAAATAATCTCGGTTCATTAATTTCCCCTCAATTCCCTGAATCGTATGCTAATAAATAACTCTGATCGTATCTCGGAAAACTAAGGCTCGTGGGGATAAAAGGGGGTTGTGATCTGAATATATTTTGTTGGCTCGTTTAATTCAAAGATTTTTTTTTATCATAAATAAATAATATTTATTATTTGATGAAAACCGACACATTTTTTTCATCTATCATTATTTAAAGTTAAAAAAAAAATACACATTAGTACACATTAGATATAACCAGTGTACTGATTTTGAACCAAACTAGCTAGCTATTTTGGATAGCTTAGCAGGTGATGCTTCTTGAAATTTTCAAGTTAGTAAAATAGGGCTGAGTTTGTTTTTTCACGTTTAATGTTAATTCATAAACCCACCCTCATCGTATCACATCGAAAATATTAATGTTATAGTGGCAGCCTATTATGAAGTACATTAAGAAGTATCTACACCCCAAACTAACTTTTATACCACATACAAACCATATACGCACCGCTCTCATTTACAAGTTAGTTAGTTAGATAGTTAGTAAAAACCATATTATCTAAAGCAACAATTAGTTGGAGCATAGTCATTCGCACTAATACCAAAAAAACCTTAATTAATCCAAAATAACTTGCTCAGAATAATATTTAGCAAACCTAGCTACACTACAATAGCTAACTTCCGCGACGTACCCAAAGCTAATTATATTCTATATATTCATAAACGATACCCAACAATAAAATGTATGGTAGACAAAGCGAGACACCGTAACTTCAATTAAATTCAAGTGATATTTCATAAAAGGCCTTTTCAAATAATTTTCCAATAGTGAAATACAGACCTTGTTATTACCGATCATGGCAGGAGAGACGTCAGAGCGATGCCCGTCTAATTTTTGCCATTAGTTTTTCCTTCAACAGCGATTTTCAGCTGCTCAAACACTTTCTCCTGAAGTCATTGTTGTACTTGATGGAGGTCAAGGAGTTCTTCAGATGTTTCAAGATTCTCGTTGACCGTACGAACGAACAAACAACTAGCTGATCAGAAAATTTGTAGTCGCAAATTTCCTCCAAAGTCACAGACAAATATTTGCTACTCAAAAGTTTAGAATTTACTAGCGAGCTCACGCCTTCTGCCATCTCTTCAATCAGCAGCATTACCATATCGAGAGACAGGGCTATTTCGTCCACTAGTTGAGACATTTAGGATCGTTTGTCTGTTTTGCAAAGATTTTTAAGCTGGGCTTGTTAACATGTTCTCAATCTCCACCTGGTTTCATTTGTTGTCCCAGTAGCGAAGATAACTCATAGGAGGCTATTGGAAAAAAGCTCATTACTTTGTTTTTTGAACATTAATTGCTGTCCGCTTTACGATTTTTCTTTCTTTTTTTTTCAATGTAATCAGACATCAAGACTGAAGCAGCTGGGTACTTGGAATCAAAATTAAAACGATTCTTCGTGACGAAGGTTCTCCTAATTCTATGCTGTAGACACTGGAACATTTCTGTGGTGATCAAAAACACTGGTTGTGATACTTTTCGTAAGCAGAACTTTCGTTTCAACGTCCTTTTCGTATTTCCGTTTGGCCATTTCACTAGTAAAAGCAGATTTGAAGAAAATTACCGAGAGGGGAGGGTGGAGGAAGCCTGGGATTCTAGGTGAAAAGTGGGGAATGGACGCGTCAATTATTCTTCAGAAAATGTGCTTGCTTGCCTTTTGCCGCCTGGATCATATGCACCGAGAGATCTAGAAGAACGGAGCCACAGATTCCCTTTGTTACCGAACCACCCACATCCATTTAGCACTTGACAATTTTCCGATAAGTTTATCAAAACAAACGTTCGTGGGTCTATTTTGCTGAGCGATTTGGCAGCTGGTCCGCTACCCCTTACGGCATGATATATATTACGAAGTATAGCTTTTCAATAGGGAACTTTTTTGCTGTCATCGTCAGTTTTTTTTACGTATATTTTTACCAAATTAAAATTTATGTGTACTTCACTGAATACTTCATTCATAAACATGAGGATGATGTTTATTTTGTAATAGGCCGTTATCATAAGATTATGTTAACAAATAATAAGTAAATATTTAAAATAAATTCATTTGAATTTAACATACAAAATCTTGTTTTGTTGAGTAATTTTTTCAGGAATCATTTTCACGACTATTTGGCGATCGCTAATAACCCAAGCAACAAACAGTGGAGTGGTTCTGCATCCATATCACTTAACACCGGCTGTGAATTTTATTTCACTTGTAATAAACGGAATATATTCGTAGGTTTTCTCAAGAGAAATAAATAAAACAAAACCAGCAATTTTTCTGTTGCATCAATCACGGATAGATATGAGAGAGGACTAGCTCATGCGATATCCTTCATTCTCTTCACATGGATGGAGCGAATGCGTGACTCGAGGATGAGAACGGTATTATCTACCATATTTCTTTACCTGTTGCCTTCTGCAAGAAGAGAAATGACGACTGATTGGGGGGGGGGGGTAGAAAGATCTAACGGTCCTGTGGTCGTCCCACATATTAGAAAGCTGGATAATTTACGGTTGGTAGGCCTGGCCATATTTGTGTACTCTGGCCATCTTGCATACACAGGGGCGGTCAATGACATAAGGATGAATGGTACAACAGTACAACACCCTACAGTTTGTATGTTAAGTCCACTCCCTCAGCACAAGACTCTCACAACACAAGTACAACATTCGACCACTTATTGTTTGTTCCACCACTCTCTGGAATTCTCTCCCTCCTATCATGCTTCATTCATCATTACCCTAGAATTCTATCATAACCTCACCATGCACACAAGCGCTTGCTAGCTTGGGACATTAATTTATACCATCTATTAGACTTAACATTTTCATATTTTTATCTATAGACAGATTTTCGCCTTGCACCTTCACATTTAAATCTATTGCTTTCTGCATTCTGCAAAAATATCCTAATGTTTTTATTATTGCTTAATTTTTAAAGTTGATTGCACTTATGTTATTTTTTTTGTCATGTATTATTTATTTTTTGTTTGACAGAATTGATTTTTTTTATAAACAAATTTCCATCTAGCGTTATTACAATTTGATTATTTATTTGAATATATCAATAATGAAGAAAGCTGCATTTTTGAATAAATGTGAACAGGAGACGAAACACCTGACATTGTCTAAACCCTATGAAAATTTCTTATTAACAAATAAGCAAGATAAAACATTTATTAAAATGGTTCAGTACGAGCAAAGAAAAATCTATTACATACTGACAAACTTGTCTTCAAAATTGGATCATACCGACAGACAGACTGATAAAGGTTTCGGACTCGACGACAACCCTAGGACCCTAAGACGACCTGAAACAGAAGGTAGATAGATGACCAGACATGCCATTGGTCTCAATAAGGAAGCCGGTCCAAGGCTCAAGAAAGAAAGTGTAACGAATCAATTTTCGTTCCGTTTTTTTGTTTGTTTTCTTTTTTTAGTCAGGACTAGCTCTTGTATTAGTATACGCGTTGGGTTTATTCATATGATTCTTATTTAATTTTTTTGTTTGTTGATTATGCTTAATTCGTTCTACGGCAGAAAAGAATAAAAGAAACGTTAGAATGGAAAAAAGGCAGTTCCTAATAGAATTGATTGACATATTTTTTGTCACGTTGCCGACCCGTGTTTGAGCAGTACCTGTCTGTACTTTATGTCAGGAAACTGAGGCAATAATTAAATGACAATATGAGACCAAACACACAACATTTGGTGAACGATACCTGCCCGACAGTAAGCAACATGTGGAAAAGTAAACACAAAAGCGTTCAAATTGGATAACGGCACAAATCATTAACATGCCTAGAACTAAAAAAGGAAAACGCTCAGAGGCTTAATGACTTATTTCTAGCCATAACTTATGACGCAATAGAGTTATCCAGATATTGTATAAAGGTTCATAATGGATGCTGGAAATGCGTTATTTGAAATTTAAAAAGATGTTGTTGACACTGATCTACGTAACTCATAACCTCCCTTAATAGATAACATCTTCTGATACAAATAATCAGAAGAACTTTGGGAAAAGGAAAACTATATAACATTGAAACAAACTTTATCTGCCACAGATTGCTAAGCATTGACTTTAGACAAATCTATGACAAACACAGAACCCGTCAACAGTTTTACGAAGAATTACTGACTATTTTGTCCATGTATCAAACTTTAATCTTTATTCTGAAGTTGAGGAAACAAAAATAATCATTCAAAACGGAAAGAATGAATGAAATGGGCTCAATAATAACTCTTAAAAAATGCACAATCAATGAATTGCAGAATATATTCTGACAAAGGTCATCTGTTTTCTATTAACGAGTGTTAGTTGGTGAATAATTCCCTTAACTGGTCGTCAAGATGTACATTGTCAGTCTGGTGGTTAGGCTGGTGTCGTAGGATATAGTTTTTTTAGTATTTGCAAACAGCCTAGAGACCTCCCAAATCTGCATGATTGTCACCTCCCTAGCAAGCGAAGAGGAAGCTGTCTTGGGAAGTCTCTCACGCTCCTCCGTCAGCCGCGTCACCGGATACGAGCCAGTGGAGGCCTTGCCAAGAGCGGGAGAGCCACAGACGCTCAGGATATGATTGGAGAAACTGGCATTTGCCACGACTCCCACTATCACGTTTTCATAGAAGGCAACTGCAGCTTAATACTCCGAGGAGGATTGTAGGGATAAGTGACGGAATTTCATGAACTTTGAAGGGATGAGAGACGGAATTTCATGAACTTTGAAGGGAAGAGTTCAAGAATATAGTGTACATTGAGATCGTTATGAAGGGTTTTGTCGCGGACGTAATAAGGAGCATTAACCACTGTTCTAAGGGCTTTTGATTGGAAGGATTGATTGACTTCCCCTAATCTATCACTGCGTCTAAAGCTTTGATTTACAAGAGTGTACTTAGGCCTACTCTGCTGTATGGTGCACAGCTTTTTCGTCATCTGAAGTATACGACAGCTCGGCGACTCCAACAATTCCAAAACGGTATACAGATGAAAGTGGTCAGACATACTTCATTCGAGCTGCGGAGCAACAGTGAACTTCACGAGATCTTTGCCTAGGATGAATTCATCCAACGTACACATATCAAATTTTTCGACTCCCTACAGTACTTGACAAACCCGGTATTTAACACGATAACCCCCGCTCCGTTCCCCCATCGATGGCAGGACGCTGTCGCGGCAGGAACTAAAGCCTTAGGTTTTAGTTTTTAGTTTCCCACACTGTAAGCCGAAGGTGAGCCCCATCACCTAGTCTTGTACATATGTTTTGACCTTTTAACTTCAGAAAGAAATTGTTATTGTAATTCTACCCTCCTTCGAATGCATCTGCGTATGCAGCAAGAGGAGTAACTTGTACATTGTATTTTTGTTCATTTTGTTCACATATTGTACAATCAATAAAGGGGTTTTGAAAAAAATAAGGATTGGATACGTTTGATGTTCGAGTTTTTTGCTGTCCCCCATTGCTCTATTCCGTATGTCCTGATTGACTTAAGTATAACTTTGTGTATTAGCAATTTATTTTCTATTGAGAGATGTGATGTCCTTTGAAATAGTCTTTAAAGTAGTTTTCTAATGCGTCTGTTTGGTTCTTGTCTTTTTAGCCTCGTGTGTGGGTTCCATGTCAGCCTTTTGTCGAGATGGAAGCCTAAATACCGTACTGTATCGGATACAGGAAGAGAAAGGGAATTAAAAAAAAAACTAGTGGACAGGACTTGCGGCAGAGGATAAAAATAATGTGGGAACATTTTGCTTCATTAATTTTGACCCGCTATTGGTTGTACCAATAATCTCGTATCTCGTCAAGGTGTTTTTGAAGGTGATGAGAGGCTATTTCGGGGTCTGGGTGGGATTGCAGGACAGCAGTGTCATCTGCAAATGTTGCCAAAAAGGTATTGTTAATAGATGGGACATCAGTGTGGCTATACAGCTTAATAGAGTCGACTATTTTATTTGTAAATAAAATAAATAAGTTTTTTACTATCAGACAGATATCTCAGCCCTTGTTTCAGACAATCCTCAGGAGATGTCAATAAGATAGCGATTGCATGTTTGAATATGCATGAGGTTATGGACCAATGAGCCAGTTATGTTCGGGATCAAATATAACCCTAGCAAGGAAAGATGGATTTATGCAAATTAGCCTGCTTTTACATAAGCAGGTGTTTAGCGGGAATTAGGGTTCTTTGCCATGTTAATACATAACTACGTAACCTGGATAGCGGAGCAAACGTCATGGAACATGTAACAGTTCAATCGTTAACAAATTGTGGCGGGACTGGTTTTTTTTTTTTTACTTCAACGTGATTTAAATAGTTTTGCTCCCTGCCAACAATTTATTCATTTAAATTGTAAATTAACTTATATTTAGCACATATATTTATTTAGCACAGGGTATAAAATCGTCTTTAGCACTTGTTACGACAGATATATGAATATTTTATTTATATGTTCCTGGCTGGAATAGAAATACATTATGCACATGCCTGCTTTATGTCATTATGCTGAACTAGCAGATGATCGTTAAAGCTCGTTACCTTATGCCGTCGGAATCATTATTAAATATAATCGCTTCGATGGTTATGCTTGTTTTTTTGAGGGGGGAAAATTAAATTGTAATGTCCAATATTAGCATTGCATCAAGGTTATACTAAACAAACATATTTATACTTCGTTGTGATAAAATGCTTTCTTCAGTCATAGGGAATGTAAGAAAAATTTCATGCTTAATTCAAAGGCAGTTATATAAGAGAAAAATTAAACGAAGGCATTGTTAAGGAACAATTTTATTACTTAAATACAAGGGTATTCATTAACTAGGAAGCAATTGGTAGGTAATGAGTGTTTAAAACAGACCTAAATAGTGTTTATTTATTGAAAATTTACACTAGGCTCGAACATTTTCTGTCTCAAACACACATCCGTTAAAGTTTCAAGTTTTTATCAAGATGTTTATATTTTGTCCATTTAAACTCAACTTTTGACCACATTTCTCATAAGGCTAGTGTACTGTTTGTTTCGAAATAACAATCCAGGAACCATTGTTGATGACCCAACTTTACGAATATTGAAAAATTCAAATGCTTAAACGCTAACCGCTTTTTCTGAAAAAAAATTCTGGAAATTGTTTAAGTGCAGTAAAAACTAATTTTTATTAAAAATATTTCGAAGCATACTATACAATGGATATTACGAATTAAATTAAAAGAAAAATGACAGTAAGAATGCGAACAAAAAATTACTCATTGATTGAATGCTTTTAAAAAAAATCCTGGTTACTCGTGCTAGAAAAACAATAGCTCCTCTAAACAATTTTAGTCAATTTATTTGTTATGCTAACATGAAGCGGATCCAGATCTTGATTATGAATGCTGTAGTGACCGCTAACTACATAAGATAAATCACCCTATACTCTATTGTATATATCTGTACCTCGGAGGGATACAACACTATGTCCATTTTCATAACTTTACAGGAGAGGAGTTTTAAACTTTTTTTCAACAAAAAGTGTTATTGGCACAGCTATTGGTGTTGTTTTAAAACATGCTATATCCGGTTCTAACTGGTTTTGGACATAGTGCTCTATAAAGAAATAGATATATTTTAACTCTGTAATAAAGTCAATATGGAAAAAAATGGACATAGTGTTGTATCCCTCCGAGGTACAGATATATTGTAAACAAATGTAAATAACATTACTAAAATATAAATAATTCTAAATATGGTAAACAATAAAACACGCTTAAGAGCCAATTAGTTATATGAACTGGGTCACCAGCTGCCAGGGCAAAGTGACCGCACACTCAAACATCATTGGGTACTACAAAAGCGATCCTTATTGGCTACTGACAAGGCCAGATGGGTATTTAAAGCCGGCGGTTTGGGGCCTTTATATCATTCTCCTGACAACTAAACTGGTTCGTGGCTGCTCTGCTTGAAACTCTGAAACACTGCTGCTTCTTATGAAAAACCTCTGCATCTCTTTCTCTCCTCACCTCGCTACGTTTTAGCCCGGCGTTGTCAGACCCCACACCTTCCTAGTGGGAATCTCTGCTTTCTTCTCGCTAAATCTAGCACCTCCTTGGGAGACACCTCTCCCTAGTGGACAACGGTTGTCCTGGCCCTGCAAACTTACCAAGCAGTGTTCCCCACGCCGATTCACACTCGCCTTTGGGATCCGGACGGATTTCGCCTACCCTCAGATACCGAGTGTGAATTCGTAGTCATTCCAGACCACACAAACTACCTACACTACCTACCCTATACCTCTTTTCCTGAACATAGGGCATTGCCGGGGCACGTACCTATAAAATGAAGTCAGATATTAAAGCCGTCATGAAACGATTGTCCAGGTTATAAACTCAAGCAACCCTCACTTCGTCACCAGGGCTAGGGTAACCAGGCACCCCCATCGTGACGACCCGACAAATGCAAAGTAATGGCTTCTTGCTGGGCTTAAATTTATCCTTAAAGTTTGTGGTTAACCCTTTTTAAGTAAATATAGACTTGTATCAACTCTGGTAACATCGTGCAAATTAACTTTTGCAGTGAACCTTGCTTTGACAAATATTATTCTTATAGCATTATTTTGTACTATTTAAAGCTGACATTGCTGCGACTGACCAAGCGATAACTAGTCAGTCCCTGGGTAAGTTAGTATGGGCTTAGATAGGTAGTAGTACTCGAGTATTGAGGCTGGGTGTTCCATCTTCTATTGGATAAATGGGTAGATGATAGACAGCATATTCCCCGGTTGTGCATATGTGGGTCTTATCTTCATTGCTTATACTTTGCAAAAAATGATGTGCAATTTTTGTCGAAACTTTAACTCCGTTAGCGGAAATGTGGTAAAAACTTGAATAAAATCGAAGAAAACTGAGTTTTACGGCAAAGCCGTGGTTTTCTTGTCAGACAAATTACTGTGAACTATGATATCTTCACAACGGGTTGAGATAAAAAAAATAAGGTTTTCTACATCAAAAATTTAGTTTTACACAGACAATTTATCAACGCGGGTTGATATTTGCTCTAGTTATTCTCGTATACACATCTCTGATGGAACAATCCAATTTAGCCTATAAGTTCTACGCTGGTCTGGATTCTAAATTCGCTGGAACTATTAGTCATATTGGAAAGATCTGATTTTGCAATAGCAATATTATTCATCCCTAAGAAACAAACATATATTGAGAGCAGGGATTGGACAAATGGTACGTAAGGCAGATACGTAACAATAAATGGGAGAGGGGTGAATAGTTCGGTGGATTAGTGACGCTTTCTACGGCTGGAGTCGCCAGGGGGAAACTGTCCGCTCTTGTATAATCTTTTGGCTTGTCCGTTCTTCGGGAGATCCATCACGAACCGATCCAAGGATTACGCCTTACACAGATCTAGGGTATTAACACATCTTAATGACGTTTACGGAGAAGAAAGGTGCCCCAACAATAAAAAGTTTATAATAAAATTCATACGTGGAATTATATTACAATGAGATAATAGTTAGAGGTAGGTGGTAATCTGGATCAACACAGTTTTCAATGATGCCCACATACTTCCCTCACCACCAAATTTATCAAATTTTTACCCTTCTGTATTGAAATTTGGGGCATGCGCCCAGCTAGACAAACTGTACAGATAAATTTTAGCATCTAGTTTTCGAATTATTCTTTTCCATCGCTCGCCGATTCTCTGCCCTATAGACTAGACAATTCAGAACCAGCTGCTGAAATAATAGACAACGAACAAAATATGACGATTAGAAAAAAAAAAATATGTAAAGATGTAGTTCTGATTTTTGGCTCAGTAATTATGGGGAGTGTCCTACACAAAATACTAAAAGTCCCCCTGGGTGGGGGTAAAAAGTCATTTTTGGGATATTCTCGAAGATCTCACGCAATACTACTCATACAGCATTAAGTAATTTATATAAAAAATTAAAGTATAGAAAATTTCCGAAAAAATAGTCTTATTTATTTTCTCAGTTGAGCCAATGGTTTAGGAGATAACGTAAGGGTTAAAATGCAAAAATATACAAAAATAGATAGCTTTAACAAAAATTGTGAAAATTTGAGCTAAAGCGATCTATTCTAAACCACTGACTCATTTTTCAATTTTTATGGGATATTTTATGTACTTTTAATTTTGTATTTAAAGTACTTTTTGCTAAAAATTACTATTTTGCGAGATATTTGAAAAAAGACCTTCAACCCTTCCACCCTCGGGGCCTATGTTGTACAGGACACAAAAAAACGTAACCAAAAATCAGAACTATACTATTTTATTTCTCTATTTTTCCTTCGTTGCCTGGACTAAGTTATCGCGGCCTCCCGTTGACTTTCCCCGTCGAACTAAAGGAAGACAGATTTAAAACCAGCCGTTAAAACCAGTAAAAGCAGACTGCTCACCGATGCAATGACATTCAGCCCGACCTCGCGCTGACTTATGAATGGGTAATGTTGTGAATGTTTAAACTTACCGATGTGAATACATTTCGGACCGACTGCTTGCTCTCTGGCGACAATGCACTGCCTGGCCGAAGGATAATATAATCTCCGATCTTCAAGGGTATCCGAGGCTGTACTCAATCATATAGACTCAATCTTCCTCACGAGGTTGAGTGGGCCATGTCACAAAACATTCTTACGGTAGAAGCCCATTAGTCCTATAATGTCGACCAATTTGAACAGAGAAATAAGTTGGATCATTTATGCATGACATTTTTTTTATATGATGGAATTCAAATGCTTAGGTAGGCTACTCTTCGAACTTTAGTTTTGTTAAAAAGGTAAAAGTTTCAGTGTTAACCATTTTTAACAGATAAGTATTTGCTACCATTTTCCTTCCGCTTGTTCGCTGTGTTTTGCCATTGCTCTAGTGATAAGAAAACAAGGGACGAAACAACTTAGAACATTGGCTTTATTTTATGGCTGAGGTGACAGATTTTAAATAACATCAATGTTCGTTTCTATTCGAAAGCTTTTTTTTTTTTTTTTAATAAACAAGCGCTTTTAACAACCCACGTCTCTCACAACTACGAGTCCACTGCTATAGCGTGTGGAGAACAGTCATTTGAATTACAGAAAAGCATTAACGAAGAGTAAAGGTCGTTGGGGTTATTTAAAATCTACAAGCCTTTTTTACCCGATTTCTTGAGCTTGATAAGACCTTAGCAGAATTGTGGATTGTGAAACCCAACGATGAGAACAACCGAGAGAAGAGGTTTGTCAAACTTTCTCCACCCCACGCACGGGAACCATTAGATCAGGAAGGGTTGCCTATACATAAATTCGGTTCCTTCCATAAAATCAGCCCCTGCAGGCAGGAATCGAACAAAAATTTCCAGTCCTGACGGTAATTAGGCGATAAAGCTCGCTCTTAGATAATCTATGTACTTAGGATGCTTATGGTGCGAACTCACTAATTTCTGGTTCGAACCCGCACTTAACACCTTAAGCTCCAAGGGTGGAAGCAGGTAAATTCCCAATTAGATCACGTTGACTCGGCTAATTCAAGCTCTCCCGATTGATCTGAGATATGTTTGTCACTCTTCTGGTGTATTCATTATTCCAGGAGAAGCCTCTATTGCGGGGCTAACATATTTTGTCTGCCAACTTTACCACTATTTCTGATGCTTGTATCCTCCAGATATGTTTAATATCACTCAAAAGATAAATAAAAGATTATAACAGGCCACGTTTATCTTTTGGATTATTTATTAGTATAAATATTTATCCCTTCGGCGGGAAGTTGGCTCAGCAGTAATCTGATGGTAAACACCTTCTCCTTTTTCGAATTGTGAAATAACACTTCCTCAAGGTGGCAGTGAACCCATATGTGTCCTACAGAACGTCCACATGGAAAGTCCTCGTTTAATCTTTTTTAAAGATTAATTAAAAGAATAAATTTCAAGACATCAGTTCCGCAAAAAAAACATACTAAAAGTAAAAGTTTTGGAAGCCATCCGTACTGGTCCCCAACCTGGTAATCACACACTAATTTACCATTAGGGTATACTACAAGAAAACGATTTCAGCTACTTGGAGGAGGTTTATGGAGTCGATAACGAGATCATCTAGGTACGCTGACATCATAACTTTTATGAAACTAATGAAAAAGATTTACGAGAGATGAATTTAACAAATACATAGCAGAATATGGCTAGAGAGAAGTCTAAGGACTGTTGCAGGAAAACTATCCCCATATAGGACAGCCCATTTCTTTAAAGAGGTCGATTTATATTATAATTTATTTTTACCGTATTTCCATAATTTTTATTTATGATGAATATATTAATACAATGACGTATGCGTCATTTACATAAGCAATAATTGCAGTAAAGATATAATTATATATTGACTATTGTCCCAGTGTACTAATCAGTGATAGTGTACTAAGCAATTCACTATAGTCTAGCAGCCTCAGTAACTTGTAGATTGTCTAGTACCACAAAGTGATTATCAAAGATTGCTGCTTTTGTTAGTGCCACAGTACAGAGACATGTCACTAATCGAACCGTTGCTATTGTCACTGTTTTATCTGTATCTTATGATTACTACCTGAGGTAGACAATGCAGATACTCTGACATAGGAACAGGATCCTCGGAGCACCTAGGCCCCTGGGACGATTGGGATGCTAATGGCGAAGATGTCTCATCGCTGGGGCCCAACAGTCCGAATCATGGCGAACACATACACTTAGGGTTGGCAGGAGGTAACTCCATGTTCGCCAAGTACACCTAGGCCGCGTTCAATCGTTATCTGTTCGAACATTAAAGTCTTTACGATTGTCGCTTTAATGGCCCTAAAACCTCAAGATAATGCTTCTCTAACGGCGTTTTACGTCATAAAACAAATGTTCAAAACATGCACACTGTTGCAGAAGTATTTCTCTCGCCAGAAATAGAAATATGCCAGAGAATACAAGGTCAAGTGGTTGCCAACAGCCGTAATTTGTACATTTAGAGAGAGAAACTGAGAAATAAATGAAATGGTTTAAGTGACAACTGTTTAATTAACAAAATAGTCAAGTACAGACTTTACAGAAACTAATACACAACAATAAGCAATACCCTCCAAGTAGCTTTTCATAAAATACAAAACACCACAAAGACACAGAATCTAGTTTTAAAGAAACAGGAGAACTTTGTTTTAGTCACCCTAATCCCTGCAGAAGAGAACATTTGGAGAACTTAGTACAAATGTTTCCTCCAGTCGCGATTCTTCAACAACTGGTCAAAATTCCATGACTGATTGACCTGGTATTAGTTTGATCTTGGTGGATTCTCTGAGAGGAAAATTCAAATCGAAAATTCATTACACAGGATCTAAAAATGACTGAAATTAGTTTAAGGGTCATCGCATTACCTGAATAGAATTCTGAGATGTTGACTATAACAATGAGTTTTGAAAAGTAGAAAAAGGCGTGTTTCGTTTACAGAACGACAACGGATGTACTCAGTTGTATTCTGTGCTCTAGCCTGAACCATACAATAAAGTGAAGACATATTTACACTGCCTACAAGATAACGGAACCCGGATCTTCGTCTCAAGAGAAAAGCCCCGTAATCATTTCTTGCCCTAAGAAGCTGCGGTCGCTCTTTTGATGCTAACTAGCAAAAGCAAATGCTATTATCCCCTTCACATATAAGATAATTATAGATGAATAAATCACATTACAATAGCAGAAGTCAAGTGAAGTAGATCTTCTTCATTAACTCCCTTCCTGGTGCAATTATCACAAGATAATTAGGTGAAAAATTGTACAATAGTAAATAATGAACAATAATAATCCCATGGTATTTCTTCATATGATGAATCCTAACGAAGACGATACAGACATTTACTGTTTTTCCTCTTGAAATATTATAATAAACTTCGGGTAATCTTGGAATACATTTCACATTTAATCTAAATAGACAATTTGAAAAAGTAGAATCATATTAAAAAGTAGCCTCCACATTTTAAAAGTTGGGGAAGACAAATCATTGATATCAGAAATAGGTATTACAAACTCTCCGGTTTCTATTACAGAGCACAAACATTACATATAGAACAAGACTTGAACAGTTTGACATCATTATCACCTTTATCTCATTTAATTATTAATTCATAAATTTTTGTTATTTGTTAAATATTTGCACATTATTAACGTCAGCAAGTTTATAATGAATTATCACGTGATATTTCTGTAAACATTCTGCGTTACTTATCATGTTTATTTAAATTTTTTTTTATTATAAACGTTGTTTGGTTTTGATACGGTGTAGTGGCTTGGATAACCACATGAAGAGGTTCTTGGCACAAACGATTGCAACTCCATAAAAATTAAATTCCGTCATTTGTGATCTGCTCGAGAAATGTTTTATAGCACAAGTTAAAAATATTTCAATTGCTATTGTTTTTCGCTCTTATAAATTTTCTACAGCCCTGATAACATTCGAGCTTTAAAAACGAAAATATTTTATGAAGTGAAACGCGAAAAGGAGTGAATGTACCTTACTTTCAAGCTTTAATTTTACCGAAATGTGACAAATTGATGAACTTATTTTTTACTTATGAATTTATTTTTTACTGATGAACTGCTTTTTTACCCATCACATTAAATTTCACCATAGACTGGCAAGAGTCAAACAGGGTGATTGGAAGTAGATACCCGCTGAAGATCATCAGCTCGAAGGCAAAACATTCGTTTTGTATCTTTGCCTGTTATTTCTGTATTACTGAAACGATCGTACATGTGGTTTTTTTAAAACTGATGTAGCTACTTTGCTTATAGCAGCCATTATAATTATGCTATAGTCAGCCATTTGTCTCTGATTTTGGCATGGAGGTTACCCTTTCAGGTCTTACTCTTACTTCTTCTCTCGAGAGAACCTTGGCCGAAAAGAAACAGCCGCCCCGAACGAGAACCGAAGTGCAAAAGAACATGCACAGTTCACTGACTCCAGCATCCAGCCAGTTCTAGCGTATCCAACTGGAAATAAATCTGACTTAGAGCCAGCCATTTTTTTCTATAAAAGTGGGGGGGGGGACTGGAGACTAATCAATGAACATATTTATATCATACTTTTAAATTTAAACAGGGTCTGCTGTTCGACGTGTATCTATTGCATTCTGACTTAAGCTGCAAATCTAAATCTGAACAGAAAAGTTCAGTAAACTATTCGACAATTCTTAAAAAAAATTTTTGGGTTACTTTTTAACCAGTTTTTCAGAAAAAGTCCATAGCGTTTAAAGTTTTTCTTGATTTGAATTTATCAATATTCATAACATTTGAGCTGGCATTGCGTTTCCTAGATGGTCATATTAAAGGGTAGAAATATTCTAGCTTGAGATAAAAAATAACGCTAATTACGATCATGTTGTCGAAAGTTAAATTAAATTGGAGGAAACGAGGTTTCTCTGGGAAAAATAATGACGGCGAACCAATCAGACGTATACTTTACACTATATGAAAAAAAAATACCCATTTGTTTATTGATTTATTATAATCAATGACGATCAAAGAAGAAAATAAAACTGTAATTGTGTTATATCAGTCAAGAAAGAAATTAAAATATTAATTGCACTAATAATCGAGTATCATTAATATTTCCGACATAAACCGAATTTGTGACGTACTGTTGTAAGCCCCTGAAATTAGTACCATACAATATAAAAAGGGTGATAAACAGACAAAGTAGTAAAATATCATTTTTACTGTCACAGGTGGCGACCAAGCGACTTGTCCTATGTTATACCCTGAATCTTCCCGTAAAATCTGATGATTTGTGCCGAGTTTAAAGGGACTCATCGTATACATAATGAATGCAGTTTTAGTATTTTTGTTTTGCTGTGTAGCCCCTCGAGACCAATGTCATGACACAGTGACACATCGTACCTCCACACCCTCGGTAGACTCTCACTACCTTCCCGATTCCACCCGCCTCCTTTAGGCATTCCACACCCTATATCCTTCTCACACATCCTTCAAATAGGGGACTCCCCTTAGTGAAAGGCACTCATTAGCCCAAAATAATTTTTCTTTATTTTTCCCACATCCTATATTATAAGTTTAAAAGCTAAGGGGAAAAAAAAAAAAAATTTTATTTTCTTTTTACTTTATTTATTTTTTACAATACTTTATGTTTCTTTAATTTAAATTCTGCAGTGTTCCTATTAGTTGCGCAATGCCCCGCACTATATAAGAGAACATTAGCTGAGGAATACTCCCTCCTAGTGGTTAAAAATACCCTAGCTACTATCAATGTTCCTCCAGGCTGTATAAGTGAGCGCCATCGTCCATCATAGCCCGGACAGATCTTGTTCTTTTTTATCTGTAGGCGTCTCGTGGTTGGAATATAGCCGGCATCGGATCTGTAAATAGAACTGTCCTTACGAATTATCATAGAACCGGCCACGTGAACTACAGCCAACAAGGGAACTTCAACGATTCCAAAAGATGGACAAAGGTTTTTTTCTAACAGCAGCAATAAATGAAAAAAAGCTAAGCCATCTTAAAGATGCGTTAAGGCCTGTGTTCCTTTAGCAGACGAATTAAGTGCAACAAGCCGAATAATCAAAGCAAACCCATAATATGCTAGGGGGAGGGGGTGAGGATCATACAGGGCGGGATAATTTATAAATTTAAAACAAATTAGAGATAATTTACTTCCATTTATTAAGAACTGCACTAAAATCGTTTTCAGCACAGAAACGACATTGAGTTATGTATCTAACTTGAATGGAGTTTTGATTTCACCATGACTAGAAAGGTTGGTTAGCAATTCAAACTTCATATGTTAAACCACTCCGCACACACAGAGTTAATACTTTCTTATTGATTGAAAATAGTGACGGAGAGATGTGTTATGTGGTAATAGAGAGAGACTAAAAACGGGACTGTTCCTGTTGAAATTGAGTTAAACTGTGTGATATCAAAAAAAACAAAAAAAAACAAATGCCAAGACAAGTCCTTTCTTCCCTGTACATGTAACAGGCAAGCATGGCCCTCTATAGGTAAAAGTTCCATGCACGAACTGAAGTGCACAATGCAGCTGGCTTTCGACCTTTGCCGCAGGGTCACTATTTGCGAAAGTACGGGTGGGTCCCAAAGATAGCTATCTGCCACGAACCAATTACATAACTTTGGGCAAACGAGCACGATCTGGTCTGTCGTGTGCTGACTAAATAGTTGCTAATAGTTGTGGAGGGAATGTGGTTATACTTTGTGACAAGTACAGGGGAATTGTAGCACGTCCGTCTGTGTAGACAATGTAACAAAGTAATTGCCAACAAGTCCTACACGGAAGTAGAAATATTATGTATTTCATCCTTACTTTAAGAAGCTATTTTTCCTACAAATTGTTTCAATAATCGACGCAACTTACGTGCAACGAATCCCCATAAAAATTGGTGTAATCAGAGTTCCTTTCAGAGAAAAATATTGGACTAAACGCCGATAAATAGCTTATATTTCCATATAGTACTTTAATAAAGATTTTCCAGTTGCCTGCCTTATTGCGAGAGTTTGGTCAAAGAGGAGGAAGATCAGTTTTATAATGCTTGCTCTATATATAATATTTATAATCTTGCTAAGAACAAGTAGAAGGGGCTTGAGCAGAACTGTGCCTGCCTCGTGACTTCAGGGAAGTCACTGATGGTTCCCAGTTATTTTTAAGTAAGCAACCGCATCCCTCCAAGGCCTCCTTACTACCCAGAATCTTATACATATATGTCTTAACTTCAGCCCCAGACCCTACTCGTCCCTAGACATTCCATCCAGAATGTAGTAACGTAACTCCTAATATTTGCAAACACCAGTGTTTTGCTTGTAATTCAAAATAAAGCTTGTCTTTTAAAAGACTCTCCTCTACAAAGATTATTAAACTATCGACCCAATCCGATCTCCCAACAAACGCTTCACCAATTAATTTAAACAAAGTAAATTTTAATGAAATCTCATAGTTAAACATAATGTATTTTCAAGAATAAAATACGCCAAATCATAACAAACTGTAAACCAAGACCGATTTTTTTTAAATGTGAGCAATAACTTTATTTATTTTTTTTATACTCCTTTATTGTGCTATGATTACAATCTGCCTTTTATAAGGCAATAAGTAATCAGATAAATGCTCTCATTCATACCATATTTACAGTTCATCATTCACTGGCTCATTCATACAATATTTACAGACAGACCAGAGACCTCCCAAATCCCCATGCGAAGAGAAAGTGGAGTCTTGGGAAGTCCCCCACGCTCCTCCGTCAGCCGCGTCACCGGATACTAGCCAGTGGAGGCTGTCCGAGAGCGCGAGAGCCACAGACGCTCAGGACATGATTGGAGAAACTGGTCATTGCCAGGACTCCCACTGTCACGCGTTTATAGCAGGTCACGAGGCCACTGCCGTTTCAGTCTCCGAGGAGGATTATAGGGATGAGTGGCGCAGTGCAATGACTGTGCTACAGGATTAAGGTGGTTGGAAAGGCTACTGTGGAATTTCATAAATTTGGAAGGGATGAGTTCTAGAATGTAGGGTATATTAAGATCGTTAAGCAATAACTAGCGACTGCCCTTGTGAAGTACATAACGATTTCGTTGAAGTTTTTGCAACATCAGATTATTTTAAATTAACGCCTAATAGGTCTGTAATTAATATTATGTTTTGAAATATATTGCACGAATAAAATTTTCCAGAAAAGATCTGCTTCACTGGCCCAGCCTTACAATGGCAGGATTATGCCTGAGGAGATACGTATTGTTTTAATTGCCAACATCAAGTTGACAGCCTCGAGTTAAACAAGGGCATGTTAGACTTCAGTATAAGACGGTACCGAAGTGTGGTGTGACGGTGTTGCTCCTGCGCCTGCTGCAGTGCTGCTTACCTAATCATGATTCCACAGAGCACATCGCATTTCCAATTACACCACCACTCATGGCCTTGTTACCTGTGAAGTGAAAATCGACAACAAAGATCTATCGGGAGGCGTGAATCGATTTGACAAGTACAACTACAATAAGCATTGTGAACAATTATTAATAATTTATTTAAAATTTTGAGAACAATTTATTCCAGCAGCGGATTAGGGTGTCAAATCAAGGATGCAGCGTCGGATTACTAATACTTATTATGTGGTGTGACATAATTAAAAAAAAAAAGAGTGTTGGCAGGTTTTTCGCAACCCCTGTATAATGTAGACATAAAATATTACCTGTAAAAGCGTGTCCCGATTATCGTCGAAATAATTACAGACCTATTAGGCGTTAATTTAAAATAATCTGATGTTGCAAAACCTTCAACGAAATCGTTATGTACTACACAAGGGCAGTCGCTAGTTATTGCTCACATTTAAAAAAATTGGACTTGGTTAACAGTTTTTTTTATGATTTGGCGTATTTAATTCTTAAAAATACATTATGTTTAACTACGATATTCCATTGAAATTTACTTTGTTTAAATTAATTGAGTTGAAGCGTTTGTTGGGAGATCGGATAGGGTCGATGAAAAGGATATACGTTTTCATCAAGTTTATTCATGGACAACATTTTGACATACTATGATGGAGTTGTTCGCTCATACACGGCTTTAACTGTCAACACAATCCTCACACTAGGACTCGATGCAGCCATATCATGTCGAAACCTTGTCCATAAATAAACCTGATGAATATATAACCCAAGCCGATATATAACGAATTTGCAAACACCAGTTTGGTTGTTCAACCCTGTACCCGCCTGCCTGCCTGTCGTGTTCACGGTAAGTTCCAGCATACTTCATCTTGCATCGGTAAGTTCCTCCAGCATACTTCATCTTGCATCGGTAAGTTCCAGCATACTTCATCTTGCATCGGTAAGATCCTCCAGCATACTTCATCTTGCATCGGTAAGTTCCAGCATACTTCATCTTGCATCGATAAGTTCCTCCAGCATACTTCATCTTGCATCGGTAAGTTCCTCTAGCATACTTCATCTTGCATCGGTAAGTTCCAGCATACTTCATCTTGCATCGGTAAGTTCCTCCAGCATACTTCATCTTGCATCGGTAAGTTCCAGCATACTTCATCTTGCATCGGTAAGTTCCTCCAGCATACTTCATCTTGCATCGGTAAGTTCCAGCATACTTCATCTTGCATCGGTAAGTTCCTCCAGCATACTTCATCTTGCATCGGTAAGTTCCAGCATACTTCATCTTGCATCGGTAAGTTCCTCCAGCATACTTCATCTTGCATCGGTAAGTTCCAGCATACTTCATCTTGCATCGGTAAGTTCCTCCAGCATACTTCATCTTGCATCGGTAAGTTCCAGCATACTTCATCTTGCATCGGTTAGAAGATATATTAGCCTGAGATTTCTCCATTGCGTCACCGAAAGTAAACAAAATGAGACATCCCCTGAGACAATAAAAGGCTTTGTAACTGCTACAGTAAAAAACACGAGTCATAAAAGGAAATGTTTTAAATCAACGTCTTGGTAAATTTAAATTACGTGAAAAAAAAACCGTTGCCGGTTCTACTAGACTGGCGACATGGCCTTGGGTCATCTTTCCTGTAGAAAACATTGGCCAACACGAGAGAACAATTTGAAGAAGAAAGTGCCAACCACTTGACTGGACATAATTCCAGCTAAGCCTGCCATAGTGCAGTGCCTCCGGACCAGCTAGGAACCACATGATTTTTTTTCCCAATATTTTTTCCCGGCGATTCGATTTTATTTCTTTATCAGTTCGTTCTTCTACTTTACGTTTGAATTCCAATATCTACTAGATATATTAAGGGTGGCAAGAAAGTCATTTCGGTTTTTTTACTGTAAAATAAAACTTAATTTTTACTATACAAAAAATGAAGTTCAGTCAGTCAAATATGTTCCATTCTGTTCGACGATCTTTTGACATATTTCTGGTAACTTCATGATCCCACGCTCATAGAACTTCTGGTCCTTATCAGCTTAAAACTCAACCAAGTGCGATTTAAGGTCATCGTTATTACTTACATTTTTACCATTTAAGAAGTTTTATAAACTTCGAAATAAATGATAATCAGACGGTGCAAGGTGGTGCTGTATGGGGGATGCAACATCACTTCCAAACCAAGCTCCAATAGTTTCGTACGTGTTGCTAAAGATGTGCGAGGCCTCGTATTGTCGTGACGGAGCCCAAATACCGAGCTTCTTAACAAGTCCAAGACGTCTTATATAATTTTCAATTGTTGTGTGTGATACATTTAACTGTTTTTCAATCTCTCCCACAGTTATATGACGATTCCATTCAATTATGGCTTTCATTTTGTCATCATCAACTTCAGAAGGTCGACCAGAACGTTGATCATCTTTCAGTGAAAAATCTCCAGAACGAAATTTTTAAAACCAATTCTGACAGGTGCCTTCTGTTAAACAATCAACAGCATAAACTTCACATATTTCTTTGAGAGCCGCTATCTTGCCTTTATGAAAATAAAAAAGTAAAATGTGTCGAAAATGCTTATTTTTGCACTCCATGTTAAAACTGACAGTTGTAAACCAAATTAAACAGAACCTAAAGGTATCGATTACCAAATGTCAAAAGAAAAAAATTCTAACATTGACAAAAGAATAACGAAACAAAAATAACGCTAAATATCTACTGGTTTTCAAACCGAAATCACTTTCTTGCCAACCCAATAGTTATATTTTAGCCTCTACATTCTTTTCTTGTTAGCAACATCTGAAACAGACAAACTTAGTGTGCGCGCTAAACGTTGTCCAAAAATAAATTTGATGAATACCAAACCACTCTCGCCTATAACAAACTAATTGACTCCTTAAACTTAATAGATGTAGTCTAGATTTTTGAGACCACTCCATTAGAACTCTCATATAGGGGTTGTAAAAACGTGAAGTCTGTGAGAGGGGTGGGGGAAAAAAAAAGGTTACTGCAGGTATTTGGATTAAAACGTGAGGGCCCAACCCCTCCAGAGCCAGGTAAAGTTTTGAAAGACATGTCCTCATCTCTGAGGATAGATTAAATGTTTATTGATGTGTATGCGTACGTGACAGGCAATATAACCTGCAAGGATCAGGGCCTTCGAGATAAGGAGCTGATAAGCAATCAATTAAACCGCGTCCTTCATTTAAACATCTTGATTTTGAACACAAGTGAAGGAGAACCAATTGTATTTTAGACTGGCCAGATGCAAAATAATGATGAGGCACCCAACCGAACTGTCGTCTAATATCGCTTGTTGTTAAGTGAAAAAAAGATTTCAAAAATTTCCAGAAAATATATTGTCTACCAAATTTTATCTGGGGTGAAAAATTATTCGTTTTCAACGGTGATATTGTGATATATTCGAAGCCCGGCAATACCCAAATTTCGAAGAGACGTTTACAAATAAAATTAATAAGAGACCCAGGGCAAATCTGTAAAAATTGTTTTCATGTAACCCTAATATCATATTTGAGTCTTAATAAGACCCGAGTCAAACAGTCCTACAAAAAAAAATCTACAGTTCAACAGTCCTACAGTTCTTTTCTGTTGTGAAATCTTCTCTATGCTGACGTAGGTGGGACAACCATACGAGATAGGTCACCAAGTAGCAGAATGGTTTTTAAACATACAAACATATCTTAATTAAATAACAAACACAATACAACTGTCACCCAATGACATTCTAACGGTATAATTACAATTATAGGCAATTATTTGTTCGGCTTCGAAGATAGTAAAATTTGTGTCAACTTACGTGACTGCTATCTAAAACCGACAGTATTCTATGTAATCTCGAAAACTTAAATCAGCCATGATTACTCTTACAATGAGGTGGAAAAACCATATAAGTTAACAATCTCCATTTCTACATACAGTGGTAGAATGCTCTCGAAATTCTACATACAGGAGACTATTTAATGAACACAGGACCGTTAATACGTACTGTATCTACGGGCAATTGTTACTGTTTATCGTTATAATAAATCATAAACAAAGGTTCATTAAGGACGGCAATATTTACTTAATTCTACCTGGCGATGAAGTCTAACCTTACACTGGCCCTGGTAGTCACGATGGTAACTGACATGGTAAACCTACCTTGTATTCTCCTCATGTTGTCTGCAGGTGTGATTATCCTAGGTCTCCAGGATCCTTCTCTCACCACAGCAGAGGGCAGGGGACCCTCGGTAGGAACGATAGCACCGCACTAACATGCAAACACTAGAGCGAACACAATAACAGTGAACATACAACTAACAACAACAACAACAAACAAGCAACGCTTTCAACAAACAAGACACGACGCTCTGAAGGCCAGAGCAAGACTGGCCAAGCCTGCGGTAGAGGGGGATGCGTAGCGCCTTCCAGCGGCTGATAGAGGAACTAATTGACTAACTCTACTGCCACCAAATTTTATTTGTAGTAATAGAATAAAAAGCAATATTAGGAAAATTTATGAAAAGGAGAAAAAAACTCCATCAAAAAGGATTATCCACAAATCTATAAGTAAAAAAACAAACAGCTTTTTTATCTCATAACGCTGAAACGCGAACTTCAAGTATCAACAACACCAAGGATTTGTTCTGTAAAATTATTTCTAAGGTGTTTCTATTGGGTTCGAAATGTAAAAGAGGGACAGATTCGAACTCATTATACAGTACAAAATATTTCTAAATTCACATCTCTTACAAAAATCATAAACAATTTTACATACATTCAGCCAAAGTTCAGTCAATAAAATAAATAATAGTCAGACGCTTGTCTGAGCCAGTAGTGTATCCACCTGCAGCCAAGCAGAGCCTGTATTTATAAAAAATACTTCATAATATGCCCCAATATATGCAAACAGCTAGAATATTAAAATATACTAATATCCGGTGAAAAAAAATATCATTTGGAGGAGGAAATTCAAAAATTAAACCAAACGATATGCGCTTAAGAACGTCGCCATGTCGTCATTACCAAAGAGGTCAATTCAATCGTACTAAGAGCGAAACGCTTCAATAATCAGACCAATGTTTTTCAACGCTCGTTAGAACATTGAATTCTACTTGAATTAATAATTTGAATCATACGTCTAATTAGAAATTTGGCTCCTGAAATGGCTCTCAGTTCAGTCGCAAAAAAAACAAAACAGATTGATTTATCATGTTATATTCATTATTTCAAATTTCTATTTATTAACCAAATACTTTTTTCACATAGGTTAAACTACCTTGGTCTATCATTGGCTCTGAAAACTCGATATATATTTTCAAAAGGTCTTGTGTTTAGAACAATCTTTAATGTGCTTTTAACCGTAATAAAATAAATCATAAAGAGGGGCGGACAATTATTTTTTGTAAAGAAAGGGATCATAAGTGTCATTAGATATCGATATGTAAACGTTACAATATACTGTACCACAAAAGATAAGATATATTTTTCTCATACTTTTATGAGATTCGTAATTTAAAAAGAAGCAACTACTACAACGAAATTCCTAGTTTTCTTTTAAAAATAAATTTTATTTTCTTCCAGTAAATAGAGGTTGGTTTGCTGTGAATCGGATATACTCCACACTGTATTTTCTTAATAAGAAAAAAAACTATGCTGAATGCGATGATAAATACTTCACAGTGGCCGGCATCCTGCAGGTGCAAGATACCTCTTTGTGGATATGTAGTCACGCTCCAATGACGCCGGAAATTCTCAAATCCCTAGCTCTTTGGAGCTGGCACAAATAACCTACTGTCTTCACGCCAGTAAAGTTTTTGCTAATAAAAAAAATCGCAGATTAGTACTGTTTCGAATAAATTGAAAAAACCATTTATACTCCGTTGTTTATTGTACCTTCCCCCCCCCCTATAAATATTCTTGTAGAAAGTGTCTTTCTTCCTCTTCAACTTTTCCAAGTCCGTTCAAACTCAGCATAAATTCGACAAATTTTTCAGAGCGAAGCCTTAAGGTCAAGATCGTATTTCAGCCGGATCAGGTCTCACGCACTTGACTAGTGCCCAAAAAACTCCTCCTCCACAACCCTTTTCTTACCCGGTACTCCACAAGTCATTCTGGGTTAAATCAAACTTAGACCCTTCCTCAACCTCAAATTATACCTCCTCCTTCAATCCAATCAAAGGAGCGAAAAACCAGTTTCTATGACTACAAATGCGAGAAATGACCATTGTCTAAAATGACAACTTTATCGAGTTTCAACGAGATTCAAGTTATTTGGTAGAAGATGTTACTGTGGGTATCGGGAGGAGATAAAGCTCACATTACCCATCGTAAGATGTGCACCGTCTTCACTTTGTCATGTCTTGGCCTGGTCTGGTGGGGATGTACATCTTACGTCGGGGTGATATCCGGCAAGGCACGGACAGGAAGGTGTGAAGTTTCACGACCACGCAAAGTTAAAGGTGTGAAGAAAACCCCTTTTTTCGACTGAGATGACAGAACTCACCAGAAAACACCACCTCCGTAAGGCAGGTCAGTAGGAGGTGTGCTACGAGGAGGGATAGAGTTGAAGCCACCTTGTGGGAAGCACCAGGAGAGAGAGGACGCGGATTGAAGAAGCAGAGGAGAAGAGAACGAGGACAACTGGCTTGAACCCTGATCAATGAAGACAGCTGTGTGTTGTGAGCAATATATATTTATATTTAGTATATAAGATTAATGTAATCATCCATCATTTAATTTATTCTATTTTATTTCATTTAATTTTTCAATTATCTAAATACAAATGTGATCATATCGAAAATTATATTTTACTAACTAAATTCCTTCCATTGACCAACACAAGATTTTCCTTTGGATGAGAATTAATAGGGAAAATATCAAATCAATCAGTTTTATTGTAGTATAACTACTAAGCCAATGCAGTACGCTCAGAATTTGATAGCATAATGAAATCTAGTAGTTTTAACAATCAAATGGCATCCCAAATCACTTTAAGTTAATTAAATAAAATATTATTCAACTTGACCGTAGAGGCGTGGTTCTGCGGATAAGGTAGGTCTGCAAAAGGAAAATAAATATTTATCGAAAGATAGGTATATATTTTTGTTTTTATATGTATCCAAAATATATTTCTTCTTAGTCCGAACGTAGCGTATGATACCAAATTGTTGAGTTAATATAATTTTTTTTTTTCCTAAACCCCTTTAAATTAAACAATGTGAAAATATGACAAAATCAATGAACAAAATAATTTCCCCTCTTTCTGCTATGCGCAGATGCATTTGAAGGAGGTTGGGTTACATACAATCAGATTGAAGTTAAGAGGTCAATACCATGAATATAATGCTAGGTGATGGGGCTCACCTTCTGTTTACAATTTGGAAGAAACTTACAAACTAAAACCTACAACTAGAATCTAAGACGAAAGTGTTCCTGCCGCGACAGCGTCCTGCCATCGATGGGGGAACGGAGCGGGGGTTATCGTGTTAAACACCGGGTTTGTCAAGTATTGCAGGGAGTCGAAAAATGTTATATGTCTACGTTGTGTGAAATCAACCCCGCCAACTAAGACCCTTCAGTTAAGAGAAATGATAAGAGTTACTACAAACTATTTTAGACCCGTGACCATACACGACGAACTGTCACGGGCACTTTAAGGAAATTACGGAAAGTTATTTTATTTCATGGTAAAAATTCAGATGTAATAAAGTAGCCAAAACTGGCTCTATGCATCGATAGTTGACTGGACTAGCACGGGCAGCCTTCGATCAAAGTCTTCCCAGAGGATATTCCGTTAGGGCATTGACGATGCCGGCAACATAATTTCGGCGGATAGTCACGTACTCGAGAGGACAGGTGTAAAGGAGCCGACTTCCGCCGGCATTTCGTCTGCCACAGCTGCACACTGGTTCCTAACGACGAAAAACGGGACAAAAGTACATTTTTGACACTTTCGTGGCCATAAAATGGTATTATAATTCAGTTAGAGAGGTACCTAAGGTATTCAGAACCGATAGTTTCTAAGCTCTGGTCGTTATATTGTAAGCTCATCTACTTGAAGAAAGAGTAAGGGGTTAAGAATAAACGAGAAAATCGCGAGGAAAAGCCAAGTTTTGTAATGACGGGTAAAAGATATTTCAAGCTTATTTTAAAATTGTCTTTCAGTGGCTTTCTTTTACAGGGCAAAAAATGAAGCTAGCACGTTATTCACACTCGGGAAAATTTAACGATAACGTGCGCTTAGATCGTTTAATATAAGAAAAATTCTAGTTTTATACATTACTTACGCTTTAGAAGCTTATGAATCTTCCGCTTCCACCCGATTTTTAAAATGAAGTTGATTCGTGTTCATACAAGTATGGAGAAGCGATTAAAACACAAATTAGCTGCGACCGAGTGCGACCCTTCATTCTAGATCCTTATTAGTGGAGACAAACGCGTCTGTTTATTTACATTCTGAGTATTTGACTCGCTATTAAAAATGAAAGAAATATACCAATGTGGTCCAGCCCTTGTTGATCTTCTGACTCAGTTGTTACCACCATTCTAAAGATAATAATCATAGTTTATGCCATAAAAGTGCCGTATTCGGAGTTCGAACAAACGCAAAGGTAAGGAATTGAGTGAGTTATATTCAATTTCTGAACATCAATATGCAATGAAGTATAGTTTGACAAAAAACGGGCTCACACATCTTTCAAAAAAATTTCAGAGCTTATGAGCAATGTAGGAAGCCTTTCAAATTTGTTCGGGACCGAACCGAAGAAGGACGAAAGTCATACGCTATCAAAAGAAGAAGCCCTTGCTCTGTTTGTCGAAACAACAAAGTAACATTATAATAATCACGAACTCTCCGGATTTATGTACGAAAACGGAATTGAAAACTGATGTTTACCAACTTTACTACTTCACTCATCATGTTGTTTTTTTTTCAAATATAGCCATTAATCGGGGTAATAGTTTTATTGTGAGGACCTACCTATGCTTATGTGCTGTGTACCTACATGTATTTATTTCCCAATACATTTTTTCACACTAAAATCAATGATGACTATGTGGAAAACTTACCTACTATTTTCTTGGTTGTTGAATAAGTCGCGTAAACTAACACCATTGCATTCAGCGTAAAAAAAAACTTTGAAAATCATGGGTCACAGTTGATTTTTGTGAAAGTGTTTTGTGTGTCTATTTTTAGACTATTTTTGCGCTATTTTTGGAAAATTTATCACCAGTTTTCCATCAAGGGCAATCTATACCTTCATTAAAAATGTGAAAAAAAAATTTTTGAGGCGAACTTCACTGTTTTGCAGACTTTTGTCCCGTTTTTCGTCATTAGGAACCAGTGTGCGCCGTACAAGAAATCGAAGACAGAAGGAACTTGGAGGAATAGGATGAAAGAGGAAGTGAGCTATCCCGGTACTGAAGGGTTTGCAATAAGAAACTTTTGTCTGCGCACACGTAACTGTATTTTATCTTCTATGCTTGAGCCCTTTCAATAAGAAATTAACACCTAGCTACAATCAGGAAATCAAATGCACGCTGTATGAAACATACATAAAGATAAAATAAATTACAAGTATTATAAATTTGTTAACATTGTAAAAACGAGAATTTTATAAAGGTACAAAACGGGTTTATAAAAATGTTAAATTAAAAAAGAAATTAGATTAGATAACATCAATTAGGGACATTTTAACTATAGAAAACATATATATAAATATATTATTTATTAATAAATGGGTTGGCAAGAAAGTGATTTCGGTTTCACCAGTAGTTAGCGTTATGTTTGTTTCGTTATTCTTTTGTCAATGTTTTTTTTCTTTTGAGATTTGGTAGTCGATACCTTTAGGTTGCTATAGAAAGAAATTCCGCGTAATTTTGTTTGCAACTGTCAGTTTACGGTCAGTTTTAACATGGAGTGCAAAAATAAGCATTTTCGGCAGTTTTTACTTTTTTATTTTCATTAAGCCAAGAAAACGGCTGAGGCTCACAAATGGAGCCTTCACAATATGTGAAGTATATTGTGAAGCACCATCGGATTATCATTTATTTCGAAGTTTAGAAAACTTGGTAAAAATTTCAGTAATAACGATGTCCTCAAATCGCACTTGGTTAAATTTTTTGCTGATAAGGACCAGAAATTCTATGAGCGCGGGATTATGAAGTTACCAGAAATATGCCAAAAGGTCATCGAACAGAATGGAAGATACTTGACTGATTTAAGTTCATTTTTGGTATAAAAAAAATTGAGTTTTATTTCACCCTAAAAAACCGAATTACTTTCTTGCCCACCTCAATATATAATAGAGATTTTTTTGTTGGTATTAGTTTAATGCGCATTGGCTTAGTATATTTTAATATTTAATGATTAAAAATGTATCAAAAACTCCTTCTTTTTACTCGTCAGTAATTGAAATGGCATACGCCCTACAACAGACAAGTCGTTGTAACGTAACCATAGAACTTTGACCCGTGGGTTTCATGAATACTACAATTTTCTGAATTTTAAGTGTTTCTAAAACGTGCCCACGACCAAACCTGAGGAGCAATGGCCATCGAACCTGATCTTCGAAGGGTTGGCAAACATTTTATAATCCGCGAATACTTATAGTATTTATTCCTGCGCTGTCCTTCTCGAGTAAAGAAACTAACAATTATCAGTTCAACTGTAACAGTTCCCAACTCCCAAAAACGTCACGTGTTTTTTTCTCTGGAACAAACAGCAGAGTATTGTGGGATAGTCCTCTTAGACAATTAGGCGATTCATAATTATCACCAAAGACATTGAGGTCGTCATCTCCAACGGTTCATTCAAAGAGACATCTTTAAAACAGAACAAGGTCAGATCAAGGCAGCCATGGAAATTTCTATATTCCACAAATTTATTCATTGTGTAGCAGCAGAGCGAAGCGTTTATAGCAAAAATAGCAACTGGTTATGCCGACGTTCATAAACGACCCAGTCGCCGATTGGCGATGGCTAATCAATAAGTGCGTCGATCGATATGCAATAAATTCCTAGTGGACAAGCTATATCGGACGAATATGTCTCGTGTCAGCCAAAACCCACTTCACAACTTGGTATTCTTAATTGTAGACTAGACAATGCAGTTGTGAAGGACATACGCTCCAAACGGCGTCCTGTCTACATGTTCACCACCAGCGTCATAACACATTCAGCCCTTTATAAATATTTATAATACTCTAGAAATTAATTAAAAAAAAGGAAATTCGTTCACCAAAGGTGAATCGTGGCAGATAGATAACAATAAAAATCGTTTATTCGATATCCTTAATTAATAATTTAAACTCTAATGATACCTTTTATTAGGTCCAGCTACTGGTATGATAGAATATTAATATCAATAGATATGGTTACTGATAAAAACAACTTTATGATAAAATTACAATCTCCCTCATTGGGCAGTAAGTAATTGTGATGTTTTCATTCATACCATATTTTCAGTTTTCACTCGCTCATTCATACAGTATTTACAAACAGCCCAGAGACCTCCCAAATCCACATCCCTTGCACGCGAAAAAAAAAAAATAACATAACATGCGAAGAACCATGAACGACTAGATTTTATTAAAACAAAAAAAAACACAGTATCGATTTAGAAAGGTAGACTTTATTCTCTACCGACAGAGAATATCAAAATAAAAATATTCTTATTAAACTAAACAAAAATTTAGTTATGATATATATCAAAAGACTTATAAGCAGTAAATCCCTTTGTCCCAGGGAATAACTCCTAATAAGGATCAGCTGCCAGTGGCAAATCAGATTAAATATTCTTTATTAACATATCCAATCACTTATAAAATATTCCTTGTTGTTAACATACTCTAAAGTTTGACACATCAATTGTACTCTGTAAAAATATTGTTCTCTTTCTAGAGATATATTACAGTGCCCACATAAGGCATCTGGATGTAAAGTAAAATTAATATAGGAATAAGAATAGGTTAAGAAACAGAGGTTGTAAAAGTGGGGCAAGTGCCGATGTAAGTACACTCACCTTCAAAAGGCCGCCCCTGCTTCCTCCCTACGAACCCGCATGAAGACAGTGCCTATGGAAGTTTATAATCCTTCATTTTCTTCATGCAAAAGGGATTGCCATAAAAGATAGAGTGCTTCGAGTCAGGTTCTAACCTCTTTGCAACATGGAGAAGGTTTGAAGAGCACGTCCCTAGCTATGTTGATAAGTGCAGAAGTCATATTCCTTAATACATAAGGGGCATAAAGGAAAAAGTGATATTTTCTAGGGAAAGGGACTCGGTCCTAGAGTATGGGACATAAACTTGGGAACGAGGAATCGATTTTTGGCATCTGCCCGGAACGGTTCTGGTTCTTTATGGACATAAACTTGGGAACGAGGAATCGATATTTGGCATCTGCCCGGAACCAGGAATCGATATTTGGCATCTGCCCGGAACGGTTCTGGTTCTTTATGGACATAAACTTGGGAACGAGGAATCGATTTTTGGCATCTGCCCGGAACGAGGAATCGATATTTGGCATCTACCCGGAACGAGGAATCGATATTTGGCATCTGCCCGGAACGGTTCTGGTTCTTTATGGACATAAACTTGGGAACGAGGAATCGATATTTGGCATCTGCCCGGAACGGTTCTGGTTCTTTATGGACGAAACCTAGGGTGGAGGACTGGTCTGGGGCGGTCATCTGAGGGGCTGAGGTCAAGAAGGTTTAGGCCATGTAACAGTAAGGATTATTTCAAGTTAGCTAGTAAGATAGAAAGGACTTCAGAACATTGACAGTTGACAGTGGCCATATTGTTGAAGCTGCAGCTGTCATTTATTTAGTCTGTTTTGCCAAATCACCATGGACGGATATAGCGTTCAACAACTCGTTCAAATGATAAAATTGTTTTATGAATATGGGTGTTCTGTTCGGGCAACGTTCCGCGGTCGCCATAAGTGTCCTACCGAGAGGACTATTCGCAGTGTAGTGGATAAATTTGAGTCCACTGGTTCAGTAAACAATCATGCAAAACCGACAAAGCCGACGAAACGCAAGATCTGCCGAAAACATCGCCACTGTCCGTGAGAGTGTGCAGGAGAATCGGAGGCAGTCAATTTCGCGGCGCTCACAAGAACTCGGTCTTTCGCAGACCACAACTTGGCGAATTTCGCGTCGTGACTTGGGCCTGCACCCGCACAAAATTCAACTGACCCAGGAGCTGAAGGTAAACGACCATAGACAACGACGTGTGGCCATCTCACGTGGAGGGGATGTGAACTGGCCACCGAGATCGATTTGACCCCGTTAGACTTTTTCTTGTGGGGTTTTCTTAAGTCGCAGGTCTATGCGAATAAGCCACACAGCGGTCCTCAAAGCCAACATAACCCATGCCATCGGTCAAATTCAGCCTGATTTTAAGCCAGAGTCATGGAAAATTGGACTTTACGGATGCGCGCCACCCAGCGAAGCAAGGGCGGACATTTGCACGATGTTATATTCCATACATAATGGTATCAATAGGCCTTTGAAACGAATAACAAATTTCGATGATATCTCACACACACTTCGTTTTATTTAAATTTAAAGATAGGAAGCACTTAATGAAAGACCCTCTATTATATTTTTCTATCATCAGGAGTTTAGATTCATTTTGAACTAAGAGTACCAACCAACCATTTTACATAAAAAGTCGAGAAATTGTAGCATCCACTCCAGATGATCTTTTGCTGAGAATAGTGGTAGCAAGACTTTGGAGATTCCAAACCCTAACGTCGTTCATGAGATGTATTGGCCACACGATGTCAGGAAGTGGGCTGAAATACATGTTTTGCACTATTTTTGGACCACATTCAGTTGGCAAAATGATAGTGGGGCATGCTTTTAGCAAAGCCGTCAAAGGCCAATTTAATTCATTCTATTTTACTAACTAAATTCCTTCCATTGATCAACACAAGATTTGCCTTTGGGTTAAAATTAATAGAAAAAATATCAAATCAAAATCAATCTGTTTCATCGTAGTATAACTACCATGCCAAGGCAGTACGCTCAGATTTTGATAGCGTAATCAAATCTAGCAGTTTTAACAATCAAATGGCATCCCAAATCTCTTTAAGTTAATTAAATAAAATATTTTAATTATTCGACTTGACCGTAGAAGTTCTCCGGATAAGGTATGCCCGCAAAAGGAAAAGAAAGATTTATCAAAAGATGTATATATTTTTGTCAGAAGCCACAAGCTTGTACAAGCTGCTTTAACTTGGTCCATTCTTCAAGCTGGTCTATCACCTGAAGTAAAGCAGGAGATCATTTAATACGCTGGTCTTTTTAGAAAAAAAAAATAACGGAAGTAAACCAGTGCTATGATGTAAATGAGCTCCACCGTTCGAAGAGGAGGGAAAAATTATTTTTTAATTATTATCATTCCTTTTTTTTTTTTCATAAATTACTGTAATGGTTGTCACATTCCAAAAATAGCAATTATTTTCTTAAATTTATTATTCATACTACCTCTACCTGTTGTCACACATAATTTCCGAGCACTAATGCCTTTGAAGATCATGTGTTCACCATTATTTGCAAATTTTTGTTTGTAATAGTTTATCACCTGAAACCTGTTCCACCAATTCCTCTATCGAATCTACTGGCAGTCATCTTTTGTATCTAGGAATCTATAAACCTCCATTGCTTTAGAAACAGACTCGTCCTCACGCGACCTTTTTTTCCTACAACTGTCGTTTCAAAATTGAACTTGTGCCAAATTCAATTGATCGAACTGCGAATACATGTCGGCGAATTTTGGTTGTTTTTTCTGTCTGTCTTGTATAAAATGGACAGAGATTTTAAGATTTTATAATCGATCTTAAACAGGGAGTGGAAACTGATAGGGAGTCGAAGATAGCTTTAGAGATTGATTTTGATTCAAATCCCTTTTCTTACCTCTAAAATTTCCATCTTATCCGTCTCTTCTTGTCATACTGGCATTTAATTAACTCTATAATCCCTTTTTCACGGCAAGGCACTCATCATTTTCACAAATGGAACACTTATCAGCCATTGCTGTCAAAAGTAATTAGGTCGATCAAGAGAACATTTTAGCGGATGTTGAAAAATGTCAATTTAGGCTGTTTATTTTCCCGGAAACAAATAAAGATACGACAAAAACTGAATAGGACCATTATTGTGTAGGAAATTTAATGAGTTTTAATTTTTGTATAAAACTACTTCTTACGCATGTCCTATATTTTTCGATTTATACGTGAATAATTCACCTATTGTGGCGTAAAAAAAAGCCCCCCCCCCCTATCCTCGGGGGCTTGTATGTTATTTAGGACAACTGAACCAAATTTCAGAACTACACCATTTTTTTAACCCTATTTTCCTTCACGCCAACCATAAGATTATTGCGTCCATGGTCTAGGCGAAAAGGCAATCCTTGATATGCACAAACCAGTTACAGTCTTTCCCTATCCTACAACCCATGTCGCCTTCTGACTCCTCGACCAGTCATTCATAAGTAATGTTGAGTTTTCATTCAAGTTTTATAATGGAAATATCCTTTAAACGTGTCTGCATTAAGTCCCGTAACAAGAAAATAATATTGGCGTTGAACATGAAAAACAATAATTAGTACTGGAATCACTCGAATACTGCAATGGAACGGTTCTTGATCTTCTCCTTGGACCCACATCACTATCACTGTCCTCCATTTCTATATCAGAATCTTCTGAATCCAACAGGGGTCAGCAATATACTCGGTAATAATTTCACTCATATTATATGGGCAAAAAGGTACAGAATAATAAGGCTTGCTACGAAAGCGAAAGCGAGCGAAAGATATACTGTCTGCGAAATACACTGCTCGAGAGTATAACAAATGAAGATCGACGTAACAATGACAAGTGAATGCAAATCGATGTGTAAGACATGCCAGCCAAAAAAATTCCGCATCAACGTGGGGCTGGCGCTCAAGACTCGAAATCATGCGTTTTCGCGGCGCCGGCCTTAAATGTATTAAAGTTAAATCAAATTTCAAAAATGCAAGACCTATTTATTAATATTATTATTATAAAGGCCCAAAATCATTCTCTATTTCTTTTGTTCTTTTTGTTAGCACAGTATTTCAGAGGGGTAACTATAACACAACAAAAATTGCTTATTTAAAGGTTTTTAAATATTTTAATTTTTATAATGACTGACTGATGTAATCTTAGATGAAAAAAGAAATCAAAGGGTTAATAATCATTTCAATAATGTTTCCCATTTGGTGGGTTACAATCGTTAGTTTAAAAAGAAAAATAATTTTGTAAGTATGCAGTTGGTTTCATTTTTACCGAGTAACCATAGTTTTCGCAATATGCACCATACAATTTGTGTTAATTTTTGGAGACAGTTGTCAGTTCGAATTCAACAAAGCGAAGATGTAGTGAATAACTGCAATGAGGTTTTTATTCGCAGGTAATGTTCGTTGCCCCGTGACAAATGTTTATTTTATGTTATTTATAACAGCGCTGTTCGTTACACTTCAGTCCAGAACATGCGAAAAGTGTGATTTTTGAAACGTGTCTCATTGAGATATAATATACATGATGTTTATTTTTGCCACAACCTGTTCAAAACTAAAGCCCTTCACTGAAAAACCCAGAAAGGCGACCCACCTGCTACCTAGCGGGCAGACCTCACATTGGACCCTTTTCTTCGATTTTCACCTACACATGTCCAGGCAATAATAGTTCACATTGTCAAAACTCTATTATTTCATTTATTTATTATCTACTGCGGATATATAACAATATATTGTCTCATAGCTTTGGCACAAATTTAAAATCTACTGTGTAAAAAATGTTTTTGACATAAAAGTAAAAAAAAAAATAAATAAATAAAAAAAAGGTGAAATATGTCAAATGGATATGAGTAGTTCATCACAAATGTAACCCCCACGAGTTTTATTTCAGTTCACGGACCACAATGGTAAAAATAGTTAAATTATTGTCTACAACGTGTCAATAATTGACTTCACCGTTCTAAGAAATGTCTTTGAATACGTTTATTATAAGTAGTAACATCAAATCCGGCTGATATTAGTAACATTGTAAACGTGAGCACGTTTGGTGAATGAGCACGAATTTTATAACCTACAAAAGACTAGGCAGACAGTTACGACTGAATGAAACCGATCTCATAACGCGGCTAATCTTTAATAGAGAATAGACAATAGTATTATTTAATAATAACCTTATATGATAGAAGATATTTAAAGGGACTTTTTTTATGAAACTAATAGTGTCTAAAGAATAACATGCCGAAACACGGATGGAAATGTCAACTTTGTAAAGGTCACTGAATGACCCGGCGACGGTTCAATTCCCGATGATATATGTGTGCGTACTATCAGATACTTAGTTAGATGGATGACATACAGCCAGGCACTGACCTGTAACGACAGCTGGACAAGACTACGGCCTCATATTCCCTTCAGCTACCGCCCTGGCGACCACGGACACAGATATCGCAGACACAGGATAACCAGCACCGCCTACAGAGGAGGGAGGTTGTAGGCGCATTATCGATTATTCAGGAGGCTATGCCAGCGATTTAGGCACCACTGCACCGACAGCTGCCTAGGTCGGCGGGAAAGAGTATCAGTTCTGTCTTAGTTGGCGGGGTTGATTTCATCTAACGTAGACATATCAAATTTTTCGACTCCCTGCAATACTTGACAAACCCGTTGTTTAACACGATAACCCCCGCTCCGTTCCCCCACCGATGGCAGGACCCTGTCACGGCAGGAACACTTTCGTCTTAGATTCTAGTTGTAGGTTTTAGTTTGTAAGTTTCTTCCAAATTGTATACAGAAGGTGAGCCCCATCACCTAGTATTATATTCATTGTATTGCTAATGTTATCAATCTTATTGTATTGTAACACAACCTCCTTCGAATGCATCAGCAGAAAGAGGAGAAATTGTTAACTTGAATTTGAAAATTGTAAAAATGTTATAATTATAGGGGTTTAGGAAAAAAAAACAATTTCTAAGCATCGGGGTATCGGACTCCTAGGCTAGAACCACAGGCCATCACCGCCCCACCTGGTACAAAAACTGAAGCCATTCGCTTCAGGACAACCGACAATAGGAAGATTTCAATCGCAACTACTTCGACTTATCACTGATCAGAAATACGAACTTACACATAACGTACATGCCTACGTTAATACTCCTTAAAGACGATTCCAACCTCACATACTTGAGCTGGCAGCAGAAGACCTATTTAACACCCCATCACGACTGGAGTAATGATGGAATGATCACTGGATGTTCTATGTAACGTGTCATTCACGCCTAATTGTTACTATCATTAACTGGTTGTATTATTTATTTTATGAATATATAGTTGTGCATAAATATGGTGGTTTACATGGTTTTTACCAACATACCTCGAGCCTTATGAAACAGCCACTCCTGAGACATGTGGGACTGGGGTGCCTACTGATGACCTTAGGGTTTACGCCAAATTAAAAAACAAATAAACAAACTCATTGTAGCGGCAATAACTGTCATTTTACACGCTCTCAGTTCTCTGTGTCTTGTTCTGTAGAAGGATTGTACAATAGTGGTTGGTGAACAATGCCAAAACTGCCTGCGAAAAACATGAGACCTAGGTGCCATCTATATTCGAAAAGACGTAATGATAAGCAATAGTTTAAGTGAATACAATTGTAAATAAACCTTTATCGACTGAATAGTTATCAACTACGTAGACTTGTCCAGTAACTGCAGACCAACCGGTAATGAAAACGTAGAATTATTTGGAAACCAAGTTTGAATTATTTATTTACATGATATAATTATTAATATTATAACCGATTTTAGAGTGAATAAAAATAGATGTTACATACAAAAAAAAAAGTAGTTTTTAATCGATAACAAGCTAATTAAAAACACATAAACATCTTCATGATGTAAATACACTAATTGAATATTCACTTGAATATGTTTTATGAACACACTTATCATTCTGAAGTTACTAGCTCGATAACAGCCCACGATGCCAATTTAATTGCTATTAGATGTAAAATACACCGCTGTAACTATTATTTAACACGTTATAAGATCTCGGTACTATAAGATGAGCGAAGGGTATTTATTGTGGATTTCATCACCGTCTTTATTGTCTTTAATTATATAGTATTTGGAAATTGTAGTTCAACAATATCTTCCCCAATAAAATATAATCCTATCCAGGCTTTAAATAACAAATGATCCGTCAAAGTAATCCTTCTTCTTCTTTAGCTTCCCTCTTTAATGCCTCTCAGCGTAGAGGAGCATCCAGCCAGGAATTCCATTCTTCCCTATTTTTAGCTAGGTTCCTCGCTTTGTCGGAGGACCTTCCCCTTCGCCTTACAGAGTCGTTCAATGTAGCTGAGATAGGACATCCTAGGGCGACCCCTAGGTCTTCTGCCATCCGGGACATAATTTATGGTCTTTAGAGGATCTCTGTGGTCGTCCATCCTGATAACATGGCCGAACCACTTTATCTGACGAGTTTCTAGGAGCTCTTTCAGTGGGGCTATCTGCAGTTCCTGACAAATCCTTTCATTGCGAACTCGGTCTCTCCTTGTTTTTCCAATCGTCCTTCGCAGAAATTTCATTTCGGCAGCGGTGATTCTGCTCTCCTGTCGGTCTGTTAATATCCAATTCTCAGCTCCATACAAAAGTATGGGCAGATACACTGTCTTGAAGATGTGTAGCTTCACATCTTTGCCTACTCCTCTCTTCCCTACCACAGTGTTACATATCTGGTAGTAAACTGCATTCGCCTTGTTAATCCTGTTAGATATTTCTGCGTCCACTTTCCCAGATCCGTCAATCACTGTACCCAGGTATGTGAAGTCTGTCACCACTTCTAATTCTTCTCCATTACAGTATATGTAGATATCTTCCTTCTTTCTTCCAACTTGCAGGATCTTACTTTTGTTGGTATTTATAAGCATCCCTTTTCGTTGTAGCTCTTCATACCATTCCATAACTGCAACTTTTCCACAGAGTCCGTAGTCAATACCACGTCGTCAGCGTAGAGGAGAAGCTGTATCACTACAGGATTAAGATTCCTACATCCCAGGAATGCCCTGTCCGTTCTTCTCTTACAAATGGATGCCACTTCATCCATGAATAACAGGAACCAAAAGTAATCCTTTTGTTTAAAATGGAACTTGTGGTGCAGCTGTTCCGTTAACATTGATATCAAGCTCGCTTTTGTGAGATATTTTAAATACGCGCTTGGTTTTTAGGCATTGCGAAATAATTGAATAATGAAATGCACACGGCGGAGTTGAGGAATCCCATTCGGGCCAACACCCATATTTCCTCTTCTCTATTCAACAGGAAACTGTTATGTTTTTAGATTCAATTTTTTATTCAGTGTCAACTATTCATGACATTGACAAATACCGAAGTGTAATTTCAACGAGACTTTTTAATTTATAGCTTTGCATTTGGTCAATTTTAAATGTCGTAACCCTCTGACTGTATGTACTCTCAATTTTTAAGAGTTGTGAACATACGAGATGAATGCCCAGTCAAAAGTTTAGCTAGCTTTAAGATAATAAAGATATTGTGACCAGACAGTAGTAAAATACAACACAGAAAACGGTTGTTGTGTGCATGTTTGAAGGTATGGCCTCTCCCCGGAGTTAACAATTACTCCTTAATCATAACAATTTTCATCTGGTTTGAAAAAGCAGCGTTTTTTTTGTTTAGTTTTTAACTAACAATTTATTAAAACAATGCACTAGAGAGCAGAAAAACGACCAATTAAACAAGAGCATCGCCCTTTTTAAGAAAATAGGGAATTACAGTTCTTTTTTAATTCAAGGAAAAAATTTAATTTTATGTTTGATATGTAGAAACTCCGTAGTGGTTTTTAAAGAGTATAATATTAAGAAACAATAATACAATTCGAAAAGAAAATTATGACGAATATGTAGGGAAACTTCTTGGAGATAAATTGTCAGAATTAAGGTTGGTACTTCAAAAACATATTTGGCCAAACTTATTGAAGATAATACAGCTGCTGTAAAAATGAGCGATTTGATATAGCATATAATTGCAACCAATTCGAAACCATTCACTGAAGGGGAACCTCTCTACCAAGACTGTTGTTGGCAAAGCCCATACTCACTTACGCACCACCTAGTCAGTCGTACCAATATCAAGCAAACTTCAAATAATAAATTCCTCAGAATAATATTTGACAAAGCCAGGTACACTACCATGGCTAAATTACACTATTTATCCAAAAAGCTTATTATATTCTAGGTATTTTAAAAGAAATAACCAATTAATAAGTGCATAATATAATATGAAGAAATAATTTTTTTTAAACATATTTGTCTTTTACACTAAGTTAAATGTTCTGTGTATTTCAATAAAGATTGGATTCATAACCAAGAGCGATGTCGTTATTATTTATTTTGTTTTAGACTAGACAGATTGCATATTAGTAGGGCAGGAATTAATGTGTATTTAAATATTTTCCACAGAGAAATTTGCTCCATCATCCATTAATATACTTTCTAAGGCATTTAAATTAAATTTAGGTTAATTTCATTTTACATACATTACATATTTCAGTAAAATACATATTTTTAAATACTTCTTAGATATTCTTCCATATTTCTTTGGGAATATTTTTTAATTATTATTAATCCAGCGCATTCAATTGAAAGATGAAAATTTGAAAATTATCCTAAGCGATGAAGCACATTTTCATCTTGATGGCTTTGTTAATCGACAAAATTGTCGCATTTGGGGTTCGGAGAACCCACATTTGATTTGTCGAAAAACTAATGTATCCACAAAGTGTCACTGTTTGGTGTGGATTTTGGGTTGGAGGGATCATTGGACCATATTTTTTTGAAAATGAGGTTGGTCAAGCACTGTCTGTTACTGGTGCTCGATATCGCGACATGATAACACAGTTCTTTGTGCCGAAATTGGATGATATTTATGTGGCCAATATGTGGTTTCAACAAAATGTTGCCACATGCAATACAGCCCATGAAACAATTCAAATACTGCATGAGACATTTCCAGGTCGTGTACTATCTCTTTTCGGTGATGAGAATTTAGGGGGCCAATTCTGATTGTGTGATTTAACACCTTTAGATTTCTTTTTATGGGGTTATTTGAAGTTAAAGGTGTATGTCAACAAGCCCACATCCACCCGTGCATTAAAAGAGGAAATTCAACGCTGCATCAACGAAATTCAACCACATTTATGCCAAATGGTCATGGAACATTTCGACAAAATAGTGCGTATGTGCCAGCAAAGTCTTGGAGGCCATTTGCCCGATGTATTAGTCCATAAATAACCCTATCCTATTTACTTTATAATTCGATAAAAAAATACTAAAAACTGTGTTTTCTATTTAAATCAAATCTTGTGTTAATTCTGGGACACCCTATATAGCACGAAGAAATAATTTTTTTAAAGCGTATTTATCGTTTGGTTAATTTTATTTGTTAAATGTTCTGTGTATTTCAATAAAGATTGGATTCATAACCAAGAGCGATGTCGTTATTATTTATTTTGTTTTAGACTAGACAGATTGCATATTAGTAGGGCAGGAATTAATGTGTATTTAAATATTTTCCACAGAGAAATTTGCTCCATCATCCATTAATATACTTTCTAAGGTATTTTAAGTAAATTTCGGTTAGTTTCATTTTACATACATTACATATTTTAGTAAAATTACATATTTTTATTTTCTTATTTCTTACATATTCTTCCATGTTTTGTTATATATTTCTTAGGGAGTTATACCTTTTTTTAAAAAATTAAAATTAATTCGGCGCATACAATTGAAAGATGAAAATTTGGAGAAATGATAATCTGTTTTTTTTTTCTTTCATAGCCCCTTTAAATTTACAGATTATTATATATAATTATAGATCCTCAGGCGAATCTATTGAATCCAAAAGTGCTAATACCACGCCAAAAAAAAAATTAAAACACTACTGCTTCATAAAAATAAAGAAAATCTGCGCGTTGGATTCATCCATGCAAATCATGCCTTTCTTGGATGGTTAGACTGAGAATTGTTTACTTTTCTAAATTTACGGAATCACTTACCTTCTCACTCATAATCTTAATTGATCTGTTTCTTCAATTCAAGCTGTGATTTTATACAATAAACGTGAAAATGTCGTGTGTGAACAATGCCAAAACTGCCTGCGAAAAACATGAGACCTAGGTGCCATCTATATTCGAGAAGACGAATTGATTAGTAACAGTTCAAGTGAATAAAATTTTAAATAAACATTTATCGACAGAATAATGATCAACTTCTATACTATAGACTTGGCAGTAACTGCAGACCAACCGGTTATGAAAATGTAGAATTATTTGGAAACCCTGTTTGGATTATTTATTTACGTGATATATTTATTAGCCGTAATCTATTTTAAAATGTATAAAAATAGATGTTACATACAAAATAAAAAAGTAGTTAATCGTTAACAAGCTAATAAAAAACACATAAACATCTTCATGATGTAAATACACTAATTGAATATTCACTGTCCTTTATTGCTGTTTTATGAACACACTTATCATTCTGAAGTGACTAGCTCGGTAAACAGCCCACGATGCCAATTTAATTGTTATTAGATGTAAAATACACCGCTGTAACTATTATTTAACACGTTATAAGATGGAGGTTTAACTTTAACTTATTTCATAAAACTAATAGCATGAGTCTAGTGCGATGTAGGATTTGGAACTACATAGTAAGCACATTGGCCGAGGGTACAAAGATCCAATGCACGAACCAACCTTAACATGCAGTCCAGCTGTTTCTAATACTACGCAATACTCAAGATATTGTTCAAAATTTCACTGTAATATTATTATTAGTTGACATAAGTATATGTATTAGGTTAATTAGTTATATAACTAAATAATAAATACATTAATAAACCATAAAACAGGGTCGATTTGAGAAACGCTATACAGGATTTATTCTTGCCACTTTAACCTGTAGGTACATGGTTAGGGACAGCTGAACTACCGCGAGAGTTTTGATTAGATAAAAGACGTTCTGTTTAAACTTCATTTTGATTGTGGTACAGCAGTGAAAAGCCCAAATCATTGAAGAATAAACCAACATTGAGGAATCACCTGCTCTGAACAGTTGAAAGTTATAAATGGGATATAAAAGCTGTTCCTCTCAACCAATAAGCACAACCACTGTTAGGAAAAACAAACAAATATATTCCTTGTCATAGCCACAAATCAATAAATATTTGATTAACAATAAATAAAAAAAAAATCTATCTTCAATTGAGGAAATATCTAAATAGTGAATTGCTAATGAAAGTTTCTGGTTTAAAATGGAAATGTCAGCCGGTATCAATTGCAGCTCCTACCTCTCTGGACTACAATTGGTAAACAGTACTTTACACGCGGTTACTCACCTGCTTATTAGTCCTCACAAATAAATGCCATAAAGGTACTTGCATGACACCGCGAAGTCTCCTGTACCTCCTGGGGTATCTTCGGACGGTTAGCAATTATTTTTGAGAATGAAGCGGGGTGTGCTTAAACCCAGTAAAAATACGAACAACGTAACGATGCCTGTAGGACTGCTTGCGTCGAATTGCCTCAAACTGGTCACGTGATCCATGGCCGCCAGTAAGGCTGAACCAGAAAAGGATCCATTTTTGTTTACAAAGGTCTAAGTTACGATATAAAATGGAATAATGCACTGCTACAATAGCATCGCTATTATTACAAAGCCATTGATCAACTGGATAGCTGCCCCGGAGAAATCTGAGTTTAATTAAAAATTAAATTAAAATGTGTGTTTCTTTGGGGGAAAAAACTGGGCTGGAAGAACATACAGCTAATTTCACAAGTGCCCTGTAGAATGGACATCACAGAAAATCTAGATGAGAAATTAATCTATTTAATCATGCTCAAAAACGTAAGTGGGAGTGGAGTGGCCATTCAGCCATTTAAATCTAACTACGAAAATGTCTTTTGATTTTTTTTCTTACTTTATGTGTGTTTGTTCACATCATATAATTGTTTTGAACATTTGCTTTATGATTTTGAAAATATTCGTTGAGTTTTTACAATTTTGACCACTGGACTAACAGTCATTGTATTTACATTTATATGTACATATGTTACTTGTTGTATTTCCTACATCTAAATGCAGCCCTATATATTAGTATAATACTACATTCATTATGCAAGCATTTGAAATAAATTGATTTGAATTTTAGTCTGAGAACTTAATAATTATATAGAAATTATCATAGAACTGACATATCAGATTGAACTGAATTGTCACCATGTGGCTCTCACATATTAACTAACAATGATTTATAAGTCTTAAAAATCGAAGGAGTACTTTTGTCATTGTAACATATATCTCCCAGTTAGTTTACATAGCGTAGGTTGCAATGTTGCTCCCTAGCGTATTCCTTGTACCTTGTAGAAATATGAAACTTTTTTTGAACTGCCTTTCTCCCGTGGTCTCCTTGAATAATTGGTAGTGTAAGAGGATTTAAGGAATTAAAATTCCCAAAGTCCATTCACACCTCAGGTAATTTATCAAAATTTCAATTTGACTCTGTTAACTACAGCCATCACTTGTCGTACAAGCGAACTAACATGGAAATATTCACTACTACAAAATGAAGTACCAGCATCTCCTTTGAAGGAAGTTGCTAACCCTTAGATACAGAGTGTGAATTTGTGGTCCTGTATTTCTTCTCCTAAACATTGTACAGTGTCGGGGCACACCTACAATCTACTGGAGTCAGATTATTACACAAACAAGATAGCCGCCGACTAGGCCGCCAGCAAATGTCATAGATCACAGAACTTTTTCTTTGCCCGCCACCAGTTAGGTCAGTGGATCCCGTAGGCAACGGCCCGACAATTCCCTTTTGATAAAATTGTGTTTTGCTATTATTTTTTCTTATATGATTTGCACATGTTTTGTGTATTTATGCTTAAAGTTGGATAAATAGCAATTTCTGAAAATTATCTTTTCATTTCTTGGGCTGCAAAACATATATGTGTATATACCAGACCTTGAGTACGTTCTAAGGACACTCTCACCAGCATTAGCAGCGAACATTTCGTGTAGATCGGAATCAAACTGAAAATATACAAATGTAATATTTGGCCAGTTCTGCTGTACTAAGCCGCCCCTCCAAAAACATCTGCATATCTACAAGCGATAAGACTTTAATTACTTAAGAATGGTATACCATGCTCAGAAGGGTGATATGGAGGACTTCCCACGGCAAGACAAAAACAGCAAGCACACGGTGGATAATTCATCCATGGTAGATGAAATTATGTAGAGCAAATTTCTATAATAAAAATTCTGTCATAAATGTCCTCGAGCGTGGTTGAAGCTACGTCTGAATAAAAATGACCCAAAAGGCACCCAGGAAAACATTAGCTGGATCTTGATCACACGAGAGAGCTGAAGCGGTTGGTAGAGGACAGAGATATATCCAGGAAGTTTTTCCTGTAAGGTACTAACCGTAAAGATTGATAAAGAAGAAATTAAACTAGTGTAAATTTGAATAATTATTGGTTAAGGATAAACACTAGTGACAAGGGCTGTACACAACAGTACACGGTTTTGGTGTAAGGGATCAACGATAACTACAGTTGGCCTTCCACATATCACCAAATCACGAATGGCAAATTTGTAGCAAATCACATACTGTATTTATTGTAATGTGGAGTGGAAAAATTATTTTTAGATCTAGCCAATAAACAACCAGGAGCTAAAGTCAGTTAAACGTACGTAAGGTTAGGTCGGGCGGTTGGCAATACGATACCCTAATCATAGAAAAAACAGGTGTTTGTTTATTGCCAGCAATGAAGTATGTACTAATATATTTAGAATTACACTAATGAATGTATAGCATCAGGTGGGCAGAATACCTGTCATATAGAGCACACTGATCTAAAGCATATTCCATCATAAATATCCCCCGGCCCTCATAAATAAAGCCCTACATGCATATCCCATAAGGGAGTTGGCGCCACTGTTAAATACAGATGGCAGCGGACATATGGTGTCACTTCCTGCAGGATTAAAGGTACTTCCATGTAATGGCAACATCGGCGATTAGCCAGCCTCTTGAACAGTCCAATAAAAAGAGAGTGGAGAGGGTGTCTTCTCACGAATCTGCCATATTTTAGACTGTCTTATTAACGCTGACTAAACAGCAGTACTTCGTGTAGGAGAACTCTTTAAGATCTTTACAGAACGTTGCTTTTTGATAGCAATGAACTTCTAGCCTGTCAATGACCCGTAAACAGCAACCTCCGTTTTAGTTTGAGAGGAAGTTAAAACAAACACGTGCGAAGTCTTACATTCCTGCTGACTTCCCTCAATCTATCTCTGCTCCTCAAGCTTATGATTTACAAGAGCATACTCAGGTCTGCTCTGCTGTACGGCGCACCGCTTTTTAGTCATCTGACTGAAGCGACAGCGAAGTGACTAACGATTTCAAAACGGCATACTCATGAAAGTGGTCCCAAATACTTTATTCCTGCAGCAGAGAAACAGTGAACTCCACGACGATTTTGAGCTGCCCACAGTGGATGAATTCATTCGCCTTGGAAATATGTTTTAATATGCCTCTGTTTAACACTATTCCCCTCTCCGTTTCCCCATCCATGGCAGAAGGCAGGAACACTCTACTTTTAAGTTAGTATGTAAGATTAGTTTTAGTATAGTTTGTATGTCCCTTTTGCAATCCTAAGGTGAGCCCCATCACCTAATCCCGTTTTCATTTATATAAATTTTAACAATAAAAAGATGATAGTTTTTAGTATAACTGATTTTACGGCAGTAAAAGGAGCCAACCATAGCTCAATTGTATTTCATATTAATTTAGATAGTAAAAATGATAATTTCAGGGTTAAAGGGGAAGGGCAGCAGGAGGCTTCACTAACATTTAGTTACTTCACTGATTATGAAGATAGGTGTTTGTACCAATTGTTATATTTTCCGCATTAAACAGGAAAAATGTAGGCACATCTTATAAGAAAATGGAACACTCAAGCAAAGAACACCTCGGGAAAAATTGTGAACCGAAAGCTAAAGAAAAAGAAATTTCAAATAAGGAGATTATAATTAAATGACCAAGTGTAGCTTCAGGACCTCATCAGTTTTTAGGAAGCAACATTGATTGTAATGTTCTTTCTGAAGTGGTTGTTGTTTCAGTGGATAACCATAACGATTTATATAATTTGGTTTTAAGGCTGCTTAATGATTATCACTCATTTATAACATAAGTATCTGATAAAGAAACTATAAACAATAAATGTTACCTCAGAGCAAGCCATGTGGGAAATCTAACCTTTCTGTTTTTGGTCTTTATACATAGGAGAAACTCCTGAACACAATAGCGAACCACGACAACAGGAATTTGAATAAAACATTACAGATAATATAATAAAATAAGGGAAAAGAAAGAAAAAAAATACAAGATTTAAAATAAAATACCCTGTTTTTGTCAAAGCTTTAAGAGTTTGACCTCTTAGCTTTATGTTGTAAAAAAATAATTAAGGAATTATTGCAAACCAATCTTTTTAAAAATATATACTAGAAATTAAGTTGTTTTTTTTAATTTGAGCTAATACAACACCAACTGCATATAAATATTGTAATTAATACAAAAATGTTTTGGAGGTTTTAAAGTCAATTTGTTTTGTTGTGCATGCTAAGAATTTGTATTCATTGGTATTAAAATTAAGATTCAGTTCTAGAGAAGACAATCAATCGAAATACTAATTCTAAGTGTGTTTCGTTGGGACTAACCTTTTTATTGTATTCTAATATTTATTTCAAACTAATTTATTATTTCCATAGTTATTGAAACTATCAGTTTTGCATTTATCAAAATAAATTTGATTTAACAATGTACCAGAATAATTGTGTCAGTTCTAATAAATTTAAAGTGTTCTGAATATTATATTAAATTTATGCACAGTATTGTATTATGAAAAATAAAGTAGGTAAATATTTGTTTACTTTTTTAAATTATGTTTTTTATACCTCATATTCATATTAGGAGATTAGCGTGTTTAAGTTTATTATATATTAAAAATTAATAAATAAACATTTTTGTTCTGCAAGAAGCATGAAATATAATGATATATTGATGGTAAAGTTAACTTCTAATTAAAATTAATATATGGTTAGATGGAATATGTATTGTTTAGACCTTGGAAAACTCACTTTTATTTGTTGGGGTTAGGTTTTTCATAAATAGCCGAATTTAATATAGAGGTCTTTTTCATTCAAGCGGTCAGCCAAGTTAGTAGGCATGAGACCTGGTGTTCACTTGAGATTATGATCACTAAGCCTTACCCAAGGCTTTCTCGCCAATATATCTCAATGCTAAGTTATGTTAAAAAAATTATTATAATTTATAATTATATAATAAACCACTAGCTATAAACATATTCTTAATTAGCACACCAAGGTTTTGAATCCGGTACCATACAGAAATATGTGAGGTAATAGTTATGTTTACATTAGAGAGTAATGAACTGTCTAATGACATTGTTATATTTTTGAACGAATAGTGTGGTAAAGTTGCTTCACTCTAGGGTTTACATTTGAGTGTGGCAGATATGTTTAAATTGTGACTTTCTAATAACATTTCAACCAGACTACAATTGTTTACTTATTTCAATAATCCCGGATAACACAGACACTTATTCCTTTCCATAGAATTACATTTTTTTAGCTTCATCATGCATGCAAAATTTCAGCCCCTTATAAGTATCACCGGTTGAATTAAAGTGACTAACACCATATAATGACTTTATGTAATTATAGTTCAATACCAATACCAAAACAAATAACAACATATCAATCAGGGCGACAAAACATTGAATTTGATAACCTACTAAATTTATGAAAATATTTTTTTAGTTACCATATAATTAATTAATTATGACATTTTGTAGTTTAAAGAGCTGGTTTTAATTTTAGCACCATCAGGCCAGTAAATGAAATTAACTTGTATAATATTACCTATAAAATTAGTTAGTTTTAACTTATAAATTAACCCTTTCAGTGCCAGGGCTTATTTTGTGTTTCTTTGCTGTGGCCACCAGTAAAGTTTCTAATTTATTAATACAAAATTAAATTTTTGCATTCCAAATGAACTCCATAATGTAAGAAAATTAATAAAAAAATTAGTTTTCAATTGACACAGGTGCGACCTCGGCCACAGAGAATAATGTTTTCCTCTGTAGAGAATATTTCCAATCTTCTGATGAATTCATCTCAAAATTAATAATTTAAATATACGCATAGCAAAAACTATTAGTAACTAAAAAAAGAAACACATTTAACTTAAATTAGTTGTAAAAATATAAACAGGTAATTTGCTCCAAATCAGAAAGTGGAATTTTTCCTTTTCTGGAAGCCACCGTTATAAGTCCAGAAGAATTGAATGAGAATGAATCTTTTCCTTCGTTTCAAGGGAAAGGGACTTTTTTGGTGATGGTGGAGGGGGGGGGGTTTATGTAGGCAGGTAACGATCCTGGCTGCTTAGAGCTCTACCGGATCACTACTGTTGCGTTCTCGCCACTGAATGGGTAAATATTACATAAAATACTTTTATTTTTTAAACTCCCAATTCAAATGGAGGGATGAATATTTAGTCAGCTTCAGTTAATTAATTTTAATAAAACCATATTTTTAGCAAAAAATTGTCAAAGATAAGTTCACATTTGACATCACTTTTGATTTTAACCAGCGATCCAGGATTTCAGTAGGTTTAACCACCGATTGTAATAGTTTACATTAAATTTATTATAGAAGAAGAGGTTATAATGGACTTTTTTTACTTATTGTTTTAATTTTTTCATGTTGATTCTTACTTTTTCTCTCATATTTTTGGTAGTATGTTAAGTTGACTAGTTGTTTAGGTGACCTTTAATTTAAAGAACAGAATTAAAAAAGGGATAATCCATTCTGTATATTTATTTAAACATTTTTACTTACTTTTTTTTTTTCACTGAAAATGAAATGTTTTTTACTTGTGTAATAATCCATATCATATTTATTCTTCGTCTTGTCATGATAATGATTGGTAATTAAATCACAGTTTCAGTATAAAAATTTAGAATTAAAATAGTGATCAAGTAGAATTGAATGGCAAAATCGGTTTATGCCAAACTTAAAAGGTAAATTCACATTCTAAGGGGGATATTATTTCTTTATTATTGAGGTATCTATACAACAACCAAAATTTTACTAACTATACAAAATATAACTTAAAACGTTAATGTTTACCTTTGAAGGAAAAAGGGGTTAACAACTACGTTTACAAAAAAAAATATATTTCTTTGTTGGGTTTATTTTAACGAAAACCCCCAGGTCATCAATGCTGTTGTTCATTATATTTGAACAATTCAACGATTCAAGAACAAAATAAATTATTTAAAAGGTGAAGTACAGTCTTCTGACCAGTTACAGTCTGAAAGGATATAAAATAACTAGTAAGTATTATCAATATTATATGTTGTCAACGGTTATGTTTGTTCCCATCTGATTATTTATTTATTAATTACTAGGAGTTCAATAAAATTAAAATAAATAACACTAAATGGCTTCTGTGCCATGTACACTAATAAACTTTACAAAAATTATTTTACCTATATAGATGTTAATGAAAGTAAATAAGTTGATAGGATAAAAACAACCAGAAACTTGATCATATAAACTTTTATTAAAACTAAATATTCTACAAAAATAATAAGACATTATGGAAAATTGGCCGATTTGAATAAAGTTTGGATTTCAGCACTTGCCAGTTGGTAAGGGGTGAAGCCATCCTCGCAGACCAGATTGCGCTGGGCTCCGTGAGACAGAAGAAGTTGTACAACGTCAGAATGTCCGCAGGAGCAGGCGTAGTGAAGAGCACTCTGACCAGAGCAATCCCTTAAGTCAACGGAAGCTCCGGCAGACAACAGCATCTTAACCATATTGAGCAGACCTCGGTCAGAGGCCCAGTGCAATGGGGTCATACCGAACTCATCCACAACATCAGGTCCACTCTTCTCGACTAAAGACTTCACTTTTTCTGTATCTCCTTCCTTAACCCTATCAAATATGTTCTTCTCTGCATCAGATAGTTCATTCTCACTCTTAGCCATTGTGCTTACAGCAACCCACCCCTCTTTTTTGCTGTCGTTGGACTGATTGCTTTCCCAATCTGGTAGTATTTCTTCTATTAAACTTACATATTTGATCATGGCTACTGTTTGTGGAAGATCCCCTAAAGCTTTCCATGCCTCCCATTTGCGTTTGCTCTCATATGCGTACCAATAAGGGCTAGGTGTATTACACGGACCAATTGTGGCTTGTTTGTAAAGTCCATAAAATTCAAGAAGTTTATCCTGTTTTAATGATGGAACCAAGGAAGGTAGACAATCAGCGGCAGCTGCAAACTTTAATCTTAAAGCATCTTGAAGAGATACAGCCATTTTCACAACAATGAAATCTAAGACAACACAGGTTCTACCCTTATCGCATTACCTTCTAAAAGATGTCTTCCTTTCTGAGCTGCTTCAAACTCTACTTGGTTATTGTAAGTAATGAAACCATAACCTCGAGAAAGTCCAGTATTTTTGTCAAACACCACATGAGCTGATGACAACTGACCAAATTTGGAAAAATAGTTTCGAAGCTTAAGAGAACTAGTTGTCCAAGGTAAGTTGAAAACAAAAAGTCTGTAGACAGATCGAGCTGCAGAAGCCATTAATTATGATGTTTATTAATTCTTAGTAATTTCTAGCAAATGAATTGTGTGGTCATGCATCAATTCATTTACATCAATACCAGACTGTAATCCTAGAGTATTTAATGGAATGTGTTCACAACGCAAATTCCACTTGTGTAACAAATGCTCTATTGACCAGTCAGCACTACGTTCTTGATAAACTGAGAGAAACCTTGCCTGGGGATTGGAGTCCAACAGATATGAAACAGTAACGATTATGTCTTCGAAGACTGAAGGATCGTAAAAACAATCAGAGCCAATAATCAAATCGACAGGTCCTAAAGCGAATGTACTAGTGAGAAAAACTCCCCAACTTAAACCAGTAACACGCACTTGATTATTGTTCAAATTGTTCACTTCACAACAACGCTTCAGGTGCTGAAGAGACTTTGGCAAAACAGCACTTTCTGTTAAAGTGACAGTAGCACCACACTTGGCAGCAACAATCCCGGGCAGGGCAGTTCCAGCTCCTAATTCAACAATGTGCTTTCCTGTCAGTTCTGCTCGTCGCTCCCACAGGAACCACGCTAGGATAGGAGCACACGGCCACGTATAGAAACTGTAACTCGCCTGAAGTTTCTGCAAAAACAAACAAAAGATAACTTTTAGAAACTATAATTCATTTAAATAATGGCTATCTACTTTGTCAGAAGCCACTACTATCTGAATTATCAATACCCATATTTTATGTAACAAATTCTACACAACTAGCAATTGTCACTGAAAAATGTTACCACAATTCAATAGTTGATAAATTTCGGCCAACTCCTTACTAAAGTTTAAAGTAAGAAAGTTTGTATTTAAGTGCTACTAGAAGAGCAAAAACGTGGTAAAAGTGCGAAGATGATGATTAGGTGTCAAATTTGTACATCAATTTCAATGTAGCTTCATCACTACAAATAAATTTCCTTTGAAACTGCTGGTCTTCACATTTCATCATATACCACTCGCAACACTCAATGTTACTCTTTGTATTGTCTCCATAGTGTGTACTAATATTGGTCTATAACTTTTTAACTTCGCTTCAGACTAACCATTGCGATGGATACAATCCTTTGCGAGTGATATTTGGCGAAATATGAAGAAGTCCAGAAGTTTCAAAGACAATTAATTTGGAGCTGTAAAGCTACATTACAATTAACCGGTCTTTGCACTTTCACACTTCTAGTAACAGTTTAACAGGCTCATTAATTCTCAACCGTTAAATTAAAATAAAATACAGCGTTTCACCAGGTAATCAAGCATTGAAACATTTAAAATTTCTATGAAAAAGTTAGCCGCTTACACCAGTGAATTGTTACAAACTGGAAGACTACAAATGAATTCTTATATGTTATGGCAACAATACTGATTATTAGTGGATAAATAGCAAATAATGTGTTGCTCACTATAACATATTCATAGTTAATATAATGAAATAAATGACAGGATAATATACATTTGTCACCAGGAAAGGTCTACACATGCAGTCTCTCCACTTGCGGCCTCAAAATAGAACTAAGACAAAAGGTTTTGAAAGATGAAATAGTTGTTGGAGTGAGGAGGATGGTACACTAAAATGGGAGCTGAGAACATTATTGGCACTTACTTCAGGGATTAATATCTCTAAATGCTCGTTAGGGCCGCCTTCCTTCTTAGAGTGGAATTGGAACTTCTTTATCTGCTCGCAGGGTTCCTCTGACATTGGGGGCGCATGTGCAATGGCGTGTATAGCCTTTCGGATAAATATCTGGCAAATATCCGACAAATGTACAAGAATAGTTAATAACTTATGGTTATAAATCAGCCACGGGTCAATGTAAGCAATAACAAGAAATAATATTTAAAAAAAAAAAAAAAGAAAAAAAAAGGAGTCAAGCACTACAGTATAGGTTAGGTGATAAGGCGGGGGGTTATGCAGTGTGTCATTAGAGAGGCTGGGCATGCACCCGCATTATCCCTACTGCATCCCCTGTCTGTTGTAGTCGAAGGTTCTCGGTAGGGAATAGCTAAATATGTCAATGTACAATAAATAGTCCACAATGGCAGATTGTATTGCCAAGAAGTCTTCGGGGCTAAGGAGGAAGGCATCTCTCAAAGTAGTCTTTGCCGTCAAGAAGAAGAGCAGAAACCCAACGTATTTAAAGGTGTCAACGGCTTAGTTCAGTTTTTTCTTTTTTTTTTCATTTTATCTTTGATTTAATTAAAATTTTATTTTATTTCGAACTCATTTTATCTCAAAGTAATTATTGTTATACATACTGTTTAGGTGTATAAGATATTACAAAAGTCTGAAAATGATAGATCTAATGAAGAGAATGAGTTACTTTCCAATTCCCCAAGTATAGTTAAGCAGGTTTCAACTCGGTAATTATAAATTATATCATTTAGTGCCTTTTTTTTTAACATGACAGAGGATATGTATTGTTTATATTTGGCTTTGGCTTGATATTATTCTAGGCTTGAGAAAAGGCAACAGATATTGGCCAGGGAAAAGGAATTTGAAGACAGTGCCGAGATCCTTGAAGAAAAATGTGCCAAATTAGCAGTTGCGATTGCGAGTGCCAAGCATCTGGTAGTTTACAGCGGGGCTGGTGTAAGTACTGCAGCGAAAATTCCAGACTACAGAGGAACCAATGGCATATGGACTCGTTTGCAACAGGGTAAAGACATCGGGTAAGCCTTTTTTCCCCCATTTAAATTGCCTTGTAAATTACCAATTTAATTGAAACTCAATGAAACCATTTTTTTTTTTTTTTACAGTACCTGTTTGGTTATACAATTTTCTACAGAAAATTATGAACCCCCTTCCTCCAAGACATAAAGAAAATCAATTCTCATTGATATATTTTTGTGTGATCTTCATTTCACACCAAAGTAATTTTTCAAAACAGCAAATGATATTTGTTCAGTCATTACTATATCTAAAATATATCAATGGTACGCTAAATTCACTAATGATAAGGAATTTTCATGGAAAATAGACTTGTTCATGTATGATACATGTATCTATTTATGTGGATTGTTTATAAATAAATGCTGCTTTATGCACAATTTTATTGATGAGACCATTGAGTTATCGCATGATTGAAATGGTGTTTTACCTAGGGGTGTTAGCAACTAAAACAGAAATATTTTCTATTCCAAAAACATATTACTTTGTTACTTCCATTTGTTGTTGTTTACACAAAGCTGTTATCTATATTTTCATGGAGATGTACCATTGAATCTCAGCTCTCTAACAATCTTATCTTTTAATGGATTAAGTACCTTCGATTGAGAATCTATTGATGAAAATGTTACAAGCTACATTTTTATCTTTAAAAAATTTAAATTAAATCTCTTAAACATCATATGTTCACTAATCAAAAATATAAATTATTGTATAAATATTTTCTTTAAATCGTTAACATCATTTTGGTTTTATTGCCAGTTATTGGGACTTGTACATTATTCTCCCACAAACCCAAATTCAATACTTTTTGTTAATAATATTGAATTCAAGGGATTAGTATTATTATTCAGTGTGCCTAAAATCAACAATATCTCTTAGATAATATTAATAGGCTTTTAACCCAAGTAGAGAACAATGTTATGATTATTTATGCAGAGTCTATTGACACACAAATATAATGCATTTAATTCTGGAAGATTCATCTTAACAATTATAGCTTACTGGTAATTTTACTACTGAAGAAACATGGAAATTATAACAAATTCACCTTCTATTATATACGTAATAACATCTTATTCACACTATGGTTTTTATTTATATTTTTCCTAAATTAAAATTTTTAGTTTATTTCAGTGAAGATTTTATTCATAACCAAAAAAGAGGTTAAGTTAATTTGGTTTAGACTAGATACATTTCATATCATTAAATGATTATTTTTATCATGTAAACATTGGGAATGATTTGGTTTGATAATATCTGTTGGTACAACATGTTATCAGTTAATGTGAGGGAAAAAAATTGTTTTGTGGGAACATAATGCACTTGTCAATTATTTTTAGTCAATTGATACTGAAGTTTTTAATTATTATTGCTGAAAGTACATTTTGTATACTAGTGAATGAGTTTATGCATCCTTTACATTTTGTTTTGTTCCACTTCCACTACTCTGAAATAAACACTTTTCCTAAAAGTATATATTTTTCCGATAATATAGTGTTTCATGTAAATGGTGATACAGTAGTTGAAAAGTGAAAGCTCTCTAAACAGGTTCCATTTCCATTTGTGATTCAAAACCTGTTCACTTTAAAAAAAATTCCCTGTTTATTTCCCCGCTACACCCTCACACTAGGCAAATATAATGGTATCAATATGTGCATTAATTTAACTGTTTTATTTTATTAGCAAATAACTTTTTTTATTTTGAAGTAATTAGAATACAAAAAAATAAAGGTACTTTCCCATTATGGTGGACCACATGCTAACCAAAGGTTATTTGTTCTGTCTTTCTTTCAAGGTGAGGTCCACGATAATAATAAGCAGACAAACAAAGATTAACCTTGATAAACTGATCACATAAATTTGGCCAAACTAATACATATATTACATCTTATCTATTTTGCTTTAACCGGCAATAATAACAAATAATCCTTCTTACATTGTTAAACAGACATGTTTGAGAATGTCTTAAATACATACAAATTTTATTAAATATGTAAGGGTTCTGGTTATGTTTCTAAGAAAGTGATTTCTATCCATTCTGGTACATACATGAGCATGTAACTAAGAAGTTTTGGTCAATCGATGAGGTACTAAGACAACAAATCTCTTGTTGAATTCTTTATCGGTTTCAAGATGAAGTAGCCTCAAACGATCTGTTTGGTCCAAATTATCAGATGCCGCACCCTCTAACATAGAAAAAAGAATCGACACATCAAAGTTTATTACTACAAAGATTATAGACATAAATACTGTATTGTATTGTGTTATTAATTCCTGGCTGTTCTCCTAAGGATTGTTTTTCTAAGGAGGATGTTGGAGTCCACTCAGCCTCTTAAAAGATTATGAGTAGCTAATTGAATTATGAACTAGCCAATCCTGTCTATAAAATAGGAATAAAGACTAAGGTGTTACAGCCTAGCTATTCAACGCCATTTACCAACTAGGATGGGAACCTCCGCCAGTCTTATTTCTTCACAGATTTATTTGTAATTAAATTATTAAAATCTATATTGATTCACTTGAACGAATGAAAAGACAACACAAACTGGTGTGCTTTTGAAATTAAAGGCATATGACAATTCTTGCTGGTTAATTTTTAAGTGCCTAAATTTTGTATTGCCTATGGTGTAACCTTCACACGTACAAAGTAGGTTAGCTTCAGTGATGAGCAGGAAACAATTGCCAACAATTAAATCTATTGTGATGATTCAGTAAATGTGTAAGGTTTTCGTCGATTGAGACTATTTTGGGTGATAAACATAGCATAGGCCTTCCAAAACAAGGATAATATTTGGCCAGATAAAAAAAGGGCTCAATCAATAAATACATTTTTTTCGACCTGTACAGCATTTTAGTAGCATGACCGATGGTAGTATTTTACCCATAATTTTAAAAATGAATAAATATCAATTTAAAGGTCTTGATACATTCTTGGCTCGAGTCTCTGCTGGATATGTCGGCCTAGATAGAAGGAAACTGGCCCGAAGATAATTGTAGGCAGTCATAGTACCTCTTCGTAAACTATTTTCTGCTTTGAGATACTGTCAATTCTAAATGAATTAGGATTCCTGATGCATTGGCTCACCAGTCAGAGTATTTTATTCTGGAGTGTTCAAAGCCATCTCCTGATAGACTTGCTAAGGTGCATTCCCATACCCGACAGGCATAAGTGAGTATTGGCTATAAGAGTCTCTTGTAAAGTAATGTCATACAAAAATGTTTTAGTGGTGTGTGTCTGTTGATGAGTGGGTACATTTGTTTCAGGCGTATGTTAGCTTGTCATAGATTGTAGGTGGCATTTGTTTTAGTGGTGTGTGTCTGTTGATGAGTGGGTACATTTGTTTCAGGCGTATGTTAGCTTGTCATAGATTGTAGGTGGCATTTGTTTTAGTGGTGTGTGTCTGTTGATGAGTGGGTACATTTGTTTCAGGCGTATGTTAGCTTGTCATAGATTGTAGGTGGCATTTGTTTTAGTGGTGTGTGTCTGTTGATGAGTGGGTACATTTGTTTCAGGCGTATGTTAGCTTGTCATAGATTGTAGGTGGCATTTGTTTTAGTGGTGTCTGTCTGTTGATGAGTGGGTACATTTGTTTCAGGCGTATGTTAGCTTGTCATAGATTGTAGGTGGCATTTGTTTTAGTGGTGTGTGTCTGTTGATGAGTGGGTACATTTGTTTCAGGCATATGTTATCTTGTCGTATAGATTGTAGGTGGCATTTAGTTTCCAGGTTAGTCACTCTCAAGGTCGAGGTAGCAAACACTCTGATCCTTAGTGTTCAAATTGACCATCAATTCCAATCCATTTTGATGATACCTGTGAAGTGTGAATAGTTTTGTTTCACTCTTTGAAGGATTTAGTTCTAGCTTCTGTTTTTTTTAACCAGGAGGATGCTTGGGTGACTGACTCTGTGGGTTCTATGATGGAAGCTTCAATGGTTTCTCTATGGCACAGAATTAGGGTGTCGTCTGCAAACATTGATAGATTCGATGTAGGTACAGAAAGTGTGAAAAAGAATAAATTAAAAAGTAGAGGATGCAGTATGGCTCTTCATGGATCAACCGCTTTAATTTTGTTAGCGTGCATATAAAATTGTCTTGTTAACAAAAATGATTTTCGGAGATTTAGTAGTAGACAACTTAAGTAACAAACCATCATGCCAAACAGGGTCAAGCTGATGCTCTCCAGAGACTCCAATAATGTACTATATATTTTCAAATCCGTTATAAATAGATTCAACCACTCAGTGTTTCATGCGGTTGGTTGAGTGATAACTTTTAAAGCCTAATTTGTGCATTGGAATAATATTATTGTTATTGAGGTGTCCTTTCAAATAAGTTTTGATGGACTTTTCTAATAATTTTGAGTTGTGTTGAACAAGTAAATCAGTCAATAGCTTGAAGGATTGTCTTTTGGATTCCCGGGGACAATGACACTGGCATTTTCCCAATTTGTTCGGAAAATCCATCTCAAGGATGTGCTAAACACACTTACAAGGAGAGCGATGCTCTTAATTGGTAGTTTTTTCAATACTGGATTGGGTTGGGCAAAGCTCCTGGGAGCTGTTTTGTTTCCAAGCCATTTAATTTTCTTGGCAATTTTTTGAGGATTCTGATTTGTATTTATTTATTTTTTCCTTAGAGATCATGATCTGTCTATTGCTGAGCCAACAACAGCGCATATGGCTCTGTTCTCTCTGTACAAGCATGGTCTCTTGAAGTACATTGTCTCTCAAAACTGTGATGGTCTTCATCTGCGGAGTGGGCTTCCCAGGCGGGTCCTGTCGGAGGTCCACGGCAACATGAACCTTGAGGTACTCTTTCTAATATGTATATAGTGTTAATGTAAATGGTATATGTACAACATAAATGAATAAAGTCTTAATTTCTCACCCAATACAGCCAGTACACAGAATATGAAATAAAAAAATTAATGGTGTGCATAGTTTACTGAACATTAATTATGTAATGTATTATTATGTTTTTTATTATCTTTTATATAAATTTTATATCTAACTTTAATCTTTATCTGAGGTTCTGTTAATATAAAAAGGAAACTTCTGGCACAAGGAAAAATTGTTTATTACAAATATATTCATTAATTTAATATACAAATAAGTACGTACGCTGGTAAATAACACTATTAAAAACTAAAGTTAAATTGTACCTTATTACTATCACGACTGGCCAGTTTTTCTTTGTTGTGCGTCCTTTGGTGCATTCTTCTTTGTCTTCATCGTCTTCTTTGTTGATGCTGGGTTGGATGAAAGTGAATGAGAGCGGCTTCTTCCTAGCTCTCGTCTCCGGGTCAAAAATGAATGAGCTTGAGTCTGGGGCGACCCCAGTCTTTATACACTCTGCCGCCATATTGGATCTGTTAACCTCTTTGGTTTTCTAATCCTCTTTGTCTCGTATATGATTAACTGTTCTTGTTTTAAAATTATAGAATCCAATATTAAATCGTTAATATTTATTTCTTGATATTGTTTATTTGATACTATTAATATTGGACATAACGCAACGAATATTGTTCAAAACATAAATGAACCGTGATCCATGGATTGTATACCGTTCATTTATGCTCGCTAAATTTGAGTTTATTTAAAAAACACCATCAAAAATCACCACATCAAAATATCACAACAGTATAGATTTATAAATTCTCTTCTTATTCCTCTTTCTTTTTTATTCTTTCATTCAATTAACTTAAGATGTGAAACATTAAAATACTGGAGCACTTTCTGAATAATCGATCAAGCATGTCTGCAATTTGATGGCTACATTGACTGGGAGTTTGCGAGTTTATTTATTTCTCCTCCCCATTTAGGAAGAATAAAAATAATTGTATTGTTATGTTATTATATCTCTTTGTTTTCACCTGTGCTCTGGTTAAGAGACTGAACCATTGATGAATGTTCCTTCAGGTGTGCGAACTTTGCAAGATCCAGTATTGGAGAGGGTTTGATGTGACCACTCACACAGCTCGTTATGCTCACCAGACTGCGAGGCGCTGCAGCAGCTGTGCTTGCCCGCTGCGGGACACCATCGTCCACTTTGGGGAAAGGGGCAGTCTCCCCTGGCCCATCAACTGGACGGGGGCTTCTCATGCGGCCAGTCAGGCCGACATCATACTCTGCATAGGATCCAGTCTCAAGGTACTACATTATGTTTCCACTTATGTAAAAATAAAAGCATAAGGATATTTTCATTTTACTAAATATAGTTTCATGAAGCTTTATGAAACATAAAAAACGTAAATTTGTGAATTTGTTTATTTCTATCACTGTTGTTCTCAACGACTGAGTTATATCCTTCTTCCTCCCTCCATTTAAGAAATAATCTCCTTTGTGAAATTATGCAAATATGGCCTTAATATAGTATGTTGTTGTCGATAGGTATTGAAGCGTTACCCATGGCTATGGGGGATGGACAAGCCTGTGAGCAAGAGGCCGAAGCTGTACATAGTCAACTTGCAATGGACGCCAAAAGACTTCCAAGCAACTGTTAAGATAAACGGTAACTAGTTGGAACCTGCTTACTAATAACTTTCCTTCAATCAATCTAATTTTTATTCTTTATATATGTCTTATTTATTTTAATTTGATTTTCTTATATAAATGTTTGTATTTAGCGTTGAAATGTTATGTTTCAGGTAAATGCGACGAGGTAATGAAACTGGTGATGAATTATTTGAACATGGACATCCCTCAGTATGAGAGGACAATGGACCCGATATTCCACCATTGCACAATGCTCCACCCCCTGGAGGAGCACACGATATCTTCCTCACTGATGCTGGCACAGCCAGATATAAAGCGCTTCAAGAAGGAGGCTATCAATATCAACATGGACCAGTTCTCACAGCGCAAACTAGATGAAATAGTTTATGGAATAAAGAAAGAGGAGATCATCTGGAGACCGTTTGGTAGAGAGATCATGTTCAGTACAGGTGGAATCATCCCTGCTTTGCAAGAGCCTTGTCGCTCCAGTATATCTGTCGAGGCTGACCTCTTCGACAAAGTCTACCAGGAGATAGCAAAGAAGGTGCTACAGCAGACCAACAGTGCATACTACCAGTCAATGTATGAACCGCTCAACTTGACCAAGCCTGAGTGTCAGTTTTGCTTTGACATGTACGGATCGCCGTGCATGTTCTATCTAAAGCGAGTGGCCAAGGTTCCCGAAACAGGACGCCCATGCTACTGCTGCGACTCGGAAGACGACACCTCGGACGAAGCAGATCGCAAGGCTCCCCTGAACCCTGGCTGGTTTGGAAAAGGCTATCGGAAGAAGATCAAGAAGAAGAGGTAGTCCTACTCATTGTGCCAAGATCGCGTTAGCACTATCAGTATTTAACAATCTGATTCTTCTCTTTCACTCTTCTGTATTCACTAACTAGTCTTTTTTTTAATTCCATTTTCTTTCATTTATTAATAATTATTGTTAAAGTTCCTTACGTTGTGCAGTTAGTGTAAGACTGATTTTCAGTCTTCATCTTTATCAATATCAATCAATATTTTTTGTTGACATCTTGTCAATATGGTTTCGTATTGATAGCTTTAAATTATTTATTATATACTTGTGCAGAGTTGGTATTATCTTAGCTTCTGTAAACTGTTAGGACATGGTAGCATCGGTCCTACTTTAGGAAGGTTTTAGATAAAACTTTTGAGTTAGTGGTTATTGGAATCTCGTGAGGTTAGGTCCAATGAAATGGTTTGAGTTGAACTGGTGGTATTTTGTGCTGGTACAACAATATAACCTAACTCCAATATTGATCAATTAGGTATTATCACTTTCTCAAATTTTACCTTATGAGATCTTTTGATGAAATTTGATTCGTTTTAGAAAAGACTAAATTAAATATAGAAGGCGTGTTTCAAGCAATGTTGCCTGGCCAGTAACATAACTTAATGTTGAATCGGTTAATTTGTTTTAAACCATTATAAATGGTTTACTTAAAAAATTATATTAATTTATTTCAAAACAAACAAACTACAAATTAATTAATAATGAATTCCTATCCTATGTTATATTGAGGTGATTGTTGTTGCCATCAGAATTACTTATTTCTCTCAAGTTATATATATATATATGATATATATAATAAATAAATTTATAAGTATATTTCATTGAACTATAAATTAATTGAAAAATTGGGAAAATAATTCACCAGACTCCTTTTATATTTCACCTATTAGTCATCTTCCATCTAAAAAAATATTTAACTACCATACACTTTAACCAATAAATTCATTGTAATAGATTATGAAGAGTGATTAAATGGTTATTTTTGATGTTTGAGGATTCAAGTGCTTTTTATAAAAATTGACTAATTATATTTAAACAGGCTAATTTATCTGTAATTATATATAAACATGGCAGTGCAGTAAAATGTTAAATTACTTAGTAGTTGATCCTTGTAGATGTCTTGTAGGCAAAATATTGGACCGTTAAAGATGTAATAAGCTATTTTTAAGAGATTATATTCCTAATTATAAGGAAAGTTATCTCTGAAGTAAGTGAAATTTATATTTCATTGTTTTAATTAATTATAATGCAATCTCTAAATTAAAAAAACATTTAGTTCCATAGTTGTGCCAGCGTCTCTTAGTTTGTAATCTATTTGGCATGAATGCCAACTGATGGTGACATACATGAGGCACCTCTATCGACTTGTCTCTAGTAATTATTCCAATGTAGAACATCCATTTTTATCAATCAGTTGCTTGTCACCTGAGTTTGTCATGAAATTCTGCTGAGAATTAGATCTTGTATTGTTTGTTAGTTCTCATTGTTAGAACGTCATCTTGTTGCCTTTTACCATCATTTCAGGTAATGTGAATGCTTTGACATTATGTGGCAGTTGCAAACTATTATAAAATAAAGATGATTTAATCGATGATTGAATATTTCCCCTCGTGTGTGTTAATTGTTACTAAGAAGAAGCCCCTATATTATTTCTTATTTAATCATCACGCCTAGCGTAACCACTGCCCGCATCAAATACTATTTCTTATTTCAATGTTTTTTTTTGTCGAGTTAATGCCTTGTGTTTTGAGGTTCGTACAATATATTTTTGACGATATGAAGTTTCAGTAGTAGTGCACTGTTTCGACAGAAGAATCCACAGTTGATATCTAATGCAAACCAGCCTGATCCTTATCCACGTGTGATCTGTTAACTTTGATCACATTGCTAAATAAATTTAATTTATTTCTTATAAGAACTTAAAACCATTGTATCGATAATAGTTGAAATGAATTGAACAGAAGACTATGTTGCTTTTGAGCAAACAGCTATCATATGCCGTTGGTTCGCTCTACCTCTCTTAGTTTGTGGCTGTATATGCAATGGAAATAATTATCAATTTAGTCTAATTAGTTTGTTTTTTCAACTGACATTTCATATTTAAAGGATTAAATAGCAATTCTTCAGTCAATATGGAAATACATTAGGGAAAACGACATATATTAGTGATAATTAGCCGGTCGTTTGAAATAAATATCTCTAGTTCGTAAGTGAAATATTTAATGAATTTATAATCGTCAGCTGTGCTGCGATGAGTGCTCGTTTACAATCAAAACATTGTTCTCTAACTGAGCTGTCGCTGGGACATCGTTCTCATTTTACGGGTATATTAAAGGAATGATATAACTATATTATATATTACAATACAGATCGGTAAGTGCCTCGGTTTATTGATTACCTTGTTTTTGTCACTGGTGATGTGATGATAGGATTAATTTTTTTCCTCTTTTGAACTGATTAGCAAAATTTTATACACAATATAATTTTGATATGAATTCTTTCTTTTTTTTTTCATTTGTAAAACACCTGCAAAATAAATAATTGTTTCCAAATTTGATACCGGTCTGTAAACAGTCATGAGAACTCTTAATGCTATTATAAAAATAAATTATATCATGGAATATATTTTTGAATATTGTTCAATATTTAGTATAGTAGGTTTCCTTTAAGTTTGTCAGCGACATCACAAACAGATTTGAAATGCTTCACGCGCTCATAAATGTTTACGACGGATGAGATGTGTTCCTGTAAGGGCTCCAAGCGTGTCCGTATTCAATGTACAAATTGTCTGTGTTCATCTTTCATTATATTTATTGTTGTGTCGTAAACAGGTTCTTATGCTGACTCCATGCAAAAACGAATAAATGAAAATGAATTATATAATTTTAAATGTGTTTTCATATTCTGTATTATATAATGAACTTGGACTGTTGATTGTGCCTAAAATAATCCGTAAGTTCAAATCTGATGGTATATATAACCTGTGTTCGTTTATTTAGTAGTTGATAGCTTAATTATCCAACAATGCAAAGTATTGAAGGCAGTATTAACAAATCCATCACGAAACAGTTATGAAAAGTTCTTTTTTATTAATTTAATGAATAAATACACTGACAAAAAATAATTAATAAGCTGCATAACTTCCAGAAAAAAAGAAATAATTAAAATATGTGGCAATTATGACCTAAGTTATATTAATTGAGCAAGTATATCATGAAATAAATATTAAAAATTTCTCTGGCCTTAACTAAAAGTTTTTCTTTTGTATGGTTTTGTTGATGTAATAAAGAACCATCGTATCAGATACTCACTGCTCCATTAAACGTTTAACAATCTTATGTCAAGTGTTGTGACTATTTCTATTTATTTATTGTCTGTAATATATATCACGATAACGAGACAAAAGATCGTATCATAGTCCGTAAAACTAAGTTTGTAATACTTATCTTAAGAAATCAACCATCTGTAAGGTTTATAAAGATTTTATCTATATTATTAAAATCATAAAATTATGAATTTGTTATATATAAAAAAAAAAAATTACTTTGACAGAGTATTTTCAAATAATATTATTGGAGCTTTAGGTATTTCGATCTCATATTAAATGGCTTTGGAATTTTATCAGCCAAAGAACAATTCGACTGAGTATCTTAGTAATGACATTAACTATTAACAAATGTTTAGTATAAATAAGTTTACATTAGCGGAAATGACGTTAATGTGCATCATCATATGTGAACTACAGTAAAATAACTGATATTCCTTAGCAATCTTTTTGTTTTCTCTACTTCACATTCCATTCATTGTTTTGTATTTGTAATAAAAATTTATCAAAATAAAGTATTTGAACTGTACAATTTGTCTCCTCTTTTATTTTTTTTTCAACAGATTAAAAGTATTTAATTTCATAGAAGGAGGTATTATTTTTCTGAAAATGGCTAACTGGTTCCAGAATTGTTTAAAGCAAACATTTTGCACAATCAAGCCTCTTCTGCACTTAAAATAAATTAACGATTGGCATTAGTCGAAAAGTTAAGATTGTAAACAAATTGTTTCTTTTATCAATTAAGTAGCCAGCTACTGAAAGTTTCTCTTTTTTTCATTATTACTCTAAAGATAATGATAAATATTTATCTCATTTTTGTTGATGTAGCCATTTATGTATAAGACTAGCTACCTGTTTTTAGACTTGTCTTTGACCTATCATACTCTTTTCTGTCTTTATTTAAAATATTTTTACTTTTCTATTTATTAAGAATAACAGGACATTCCATTCGAACCAATTAAATCAAGGCTAATAGAAAAAATTAGGTGGGGTACCCCATCCAGTATTTAGTGTAATTTTCTTCAACTGGTGTTGGGAGGGATAATATAAAATGAACTAATACACTAGTTACTTATGCAATATTAATGTGATATAAACAAAAATATAATTTAAAAGAGCAAATTACTTACATAATTTTGTCCTTTTGAAAGAGTCCCTATGTAACTATTTAATTCAATATTCAAAACTCTTTAATTTTAATAGAACTGAAACAATTATTTTGGTATATTTTCCAAATGTTCTTAATAGATGCAAAGCTGTTGGAAAAATGTATGTAAAAATTAAGAACTATGGCAATGAAGTTGTTCGAAATATTTGTGAGTTACGGAACAAAACTCGAAATATTTGTGAGTTACGGAACAAAACTCGAAATTATCAGTTAAATAGGTTACCCTCTCTAGAACTTAATTTAAACATTATTATCATTTGAATACAATTTCTTTACATACAAAACAAATAAAACTTATTTACTCAATTAAAATTAAAAAAAAATTATTTAGTGTATGTATAAGTGATTAACCTACCTGGTTCCAGTCAGATTAAATTAAAACAAATTAATTTTTATTACTAGGATAATGTCTTTTTTAAAGGGTTGGTATGAAATAAAACCATAAGTTTGTTTTCATAGTTTGAAATAAGATAGGCTGAGCATTTATTCCTGGTTCAGAAACTTAAACAAAAAAAAGTCTTGTATTTTAAATCTTGTTAGTGTTTTATTTATTTTTCCTTTCCTTACAATATTGTCATTAATGATTGCTTTGATTTTCTATTGGTCTGGTTCATATTATGTTCAGAAGTATCTCCTATCTATAAATACCATAAACAGGAAGGTTTAATCTATACATGGCTTGCATAGGCGTAATATTTATGGTACTATAATATGTATTGTTTATATTTTCTTCAACTTGCACTAACTTCTTTATGTTTATTTTCTAGCAATGTTAAAACGGTTTTGTCTCTTGTGAATTATTACTGAATACTTGTTTCATTTAATCAGTTCATATGAAGATCTACTTCCAGCTGTTCGTGTTTTTTGGGTTTCTGTTTGTATTATCCACAATGTTATTGTGTTTTTTTTGTTGTGTCCATATTTGATTATTAAAAAGCACAAATAATTTATCGGTCAAACTAATCAGTTTGAAGTCTGCGGAGTATAGGAGGTGGTAATAGTCTGTTAACATATAATTAAATAATCTCTACAAATGAATCACTCTTTAAAAAAGAACTTTATTGAATAATGAACAACGACTGGTAGATAATCTATGTGATAACCACTAAGTGTTATAGCGTAAGCATTACAATACAAATGATCTCTCTGGTCACACGCCGAGAGAGTATATATAGGAGAGGAATGCTGACATGAGTTAATATTGAGTAAGGATGCTCCGAGATCCCTTAACTCCTCCATGGTGAAGATTGGACATTACTCCTGGAATGTTAGGAATAGAATTTTCATACATGTTAATCATAGGAAAGGTTTGTATAGGTGTAATAGGAACGGGTACAGGAGTTTTAGTTTTACATTGTTTGCAATAATAGTACAAGATTCCTAGTGCTAAAATAATAGTTATTGTCCAATACAAATAGTTTACATTCTCCTGAGTGCTTATTTCTACAAAAGCAGGTATGGTTACATTTAATTCATCTCATTTTTCAAAATGTTTATAAAATTATAAATTGGTTTAATTATATTAATTTTACCTCATGTTTTATCTATAAGCTTTCGCTGTCCATCTCTAACGACTGTCTAAAATGTTTTACCTGCTTATCCATTTTTCAAATATTTTGTCTAGTTTTCTTCTATCATTTTTGTTATTGATAGAAGCAATTGTTTGTTAGTTAGTTAAAATCCTTTGAATTTTCACCACTACTATTATTTAATAAAAATGTGCGCTCAATTCTACTTTCACTCACCCCTACTCGCGTTTATTTTTTTATTATTACACATTGATTTTTTAATTTAATTTAGGTTTTCCTCTTCCATTAAATTGGATCAACATATGTTTTATTACTCCCTAATAGTGAAATCATTCTTATTTATTTGCAATACATTTATGACACATTTAAATTACTGATATGCACTGCCAAAACTGTACTTTAATAAACCAAAAAATATCTAATATTAATACCTATTAATTACAGGGTTGTATTCTTTGATATTGGGGCATGGATTGGAGTCTCGTGATCGTGGTGCCTTTCATGCTTCAGTCTCAAACACGTGGCCTCTCTTTAATACACAGTTACTGGACAATACTCACAAGGTGCAAAATCCCCCTTCTCTCTCTCTCACATTTTAAGCAAGACATTTTTTCCTACCAAAAAAAGCTAAACTAACCAGTAATATTTGGATTTAATGCAAGTGTATGAATGCTTATGACCCTAACTGAATGTGTTGCCTTTATTTTGGTTTTTTTAAACAATAATAATGTTTGAGCTATAAAGAGACTTGATAATAAAAATACTTATGTTTGAGAATAATTTATTCAATGTAATTTTTTTAGAAGATTGTATCCCTGGTTGAAATTATAAATTAAATATATTTACATTGTTGTCTTCTTCCTTTATGTGAATATTGGTATATACTGCATTCACTAGCTCACTGATGTTCTTCGAGATAATATTTATATACACAAGAATTTTCACTGACTTAGATATAGGACATTCAGCATGCCTGTATCATTCCACTGATATACTACTCTAGGTCTAATTACTTAATAACTTATTTATGTCTGATCCACTTTAAGTTGCATATTTATTCATCAATTCAAGACGACAACATTGTTTTTTTTCTTTTAACAAACCCACAATTCTTTCCGCTAACAATTGACATCAGTTGTTTCTCTCATCAAAGAGCACACAGTTCTGTTCCCTATGCCTCCTAAATCCTTTTACTATTCAATACTTTTTTTACATTTCTTCACTTAATTAAATATTATGATGCTTTGAAGTTGTAAGCACTGCTTCAAATGGTACTGTATTGATTGCTTATAAACATTTCAATAAAAAAAATAAATGTAATTACGAAATTAAATATAACATATTTATTAACTAGTAGAGAGTCTTTCATTAAGCGCTTCCTATCTTTAAATTTAAAGAAAACAAAGTGTGTGTGAGATATCATCGAAATTTTTTATTCGTTTGAAAGCTCTATCGATGCTATTATGTATGGAATATAAGATCGTGCAAATGTCCGCCGCGGCTTCGCTAGGTGGCGCGCATCCGAAATGTCCAATTTTCCATGACTGGCGCATAAATCAGGCTGAATTTGACCGATTACATGGATTATGTTGGCTTTGAAGACCGCTGGGATTTGTGGCTTATTCGCATAGACCTGCGACTTAAGAAAGCCTCACAAGAAAAGGTCTAACGGGGTCAAATCGCACGATCTCGGTGGCCAGTTCACATCAACTCCACGTGAGATGACCACACGTCGTTGTCTATGGTCATTTACCTTCAGCTCCTGGGTCAGTTGAATTTTGTACGGGTGCAGGCCCAAGTCACGACGCAAAATTCGCCAAGTTGTGGTCTGCGAAAGACTGAGTTCTTGTGAGCAACGCGAAATCGACCGATTCTCCTGCACACTCTCACGGACAGCGGCGATGTTTTCGGCAGATCTTGCGTTTCGTCGGCTTACGGGTGTTGGTTGATTGTTTACTGAACCAGTGGACTCAAATTTATCCACCACACTGCGAATAGTCCTCTCGGTAGGACGGTTTTGGCGACCACGGAACGTTGCCCTAAAAGAACACCCATATTGATAAAACAATTTTATCATTTGCACGTGTTGTTGAACGCTATATCCGTCCATGGTGATTTGGCAAAACAGACTAAATAAATGACAGCTGCAGCTTCAACAATATGGCCGCTATCAACTGTCAAAGTTCGGAAGTCCCTATTGGAAGGCGCTTTATTATGAAATTAAATATCAATTAATTATTATTATTAAATAAATGATCAATACTTCACTTTTTTTAGTGTTCACTCATTTCATATTTTGATAACTTTTTTTTTTATTGTTGAAAGAAAAAAATCTGTAACTGATATATTTATTTTAATACACTTCACAAACGACAAAATATGTAATTTCGCTTTAATTAAAAGTTAAATTTATTGCATAGAAATACATTATAAAAACATGTCCTGTAAGTAGGATTTTCCTTGCTACTGAGTGTGGAGGTTGCCATGGTGAGAAAGAAAACAAGACAAATGCTTGAGTTGTGCTTCCAACAGAATGATAACTAGAATCTTCAGGGGAAAACTGGTGGTCATCGGTAGGTAAAATATATCTTGTGTAGTAATATTTAGCAACTGTAGCCAACTCCTTGTCATTGTCTTTTGTAATATTTTATTTCAATATTAGACAATAAATATCTGCCATCAATGATAAATGAGAGGTTTAGAAATATAGTGGCTTAAGTCATCAGTGTTGAAGAATTTTGTTATCCATCTGTTTCACTATTCATGAAGGGCACAACTTGACTTACCCCACTATTTTCCTAAAAAGATGCATGATGTTCATGTACCTTCCTTATGGTAACATTGTAAAGAACATTCAATCTTGTGGAATTAAAATGAACTATGATTTAATTTACTGTGAATCCAAACAGAATATGTTATCTGTTTTTAAATTTATACTCACTTTTTAAAGTTTGCTGGCTTACTCCACTATATTTCTAAACCCCTCAAATGAGCAGTATCATATTCATGATTCCACTTTAGCTTACCTATTCATTTTTTTTTTTTGCTGAAAACAATTAATAACAACAAAAATGTAGTACTGCACTAAAAAATTAAGAAGCAAATGCTATAAATACCCTTCCTACATTAAGTTTGAGTATTTAAGCTCGGTTACCCACAATGAGCGAAGATTAATATAACTGAATTTTTTTCAGGTGACCAAGGAGTTGGGAAAACATCCCTGTTAAACATGTTTGTGTCTGATGGAAGAGAGTACCCAAAAAATTATACGATGGTAATGATAACTCTTATTAAATCATCTATCTCTTGGAAGTAGGTAGCTAAACCTTCATTAATCTATTGAACCTGTAAGATAAGAATAATGGAGATTGCTGCTTTAGTTGGTATGAAGATTGGTGGCTTTAGTGGAGCTGAAATGCATGCAAGGTTGTTACCTCTCAATTTTGATTTCTGTTTTCTAAACAGCCTTGTGTATCCTCATAGAAGGAGGGCCATTTTTTTTTTTATTATTTGTTCCGGCATTTGTGCACCGCGGCCTCACTGAGACCTATTGTGCGCCGTCCATGTCTCTGTCCTAAATATGTGACAGGCCCACGGCCTTTGCAAATCTGAGGATACTGAATGGATCGATCAGTTCACATAGTTTTAAGGAGGGCCATTCTATTGGGATAATATTTACATAACTTAATAATTTAATGCATTTTAGACATTTGAAACTACAACCTTTCAAGAAGCAATTAGGTTAACCTCCAGATCATATCAGAATCCTAAAATAAATATTTTGTTTTGAGTGTTATAAACAACTTGTGTGTCTATGTCAACCAATCAGTTGCCGATAATCTAATTTGTACTATCCTAGAAATGAGGTTCAGTTGAAATTCATTCGGTTATCGAACTATAATCTTTACCACTACACTGTTTAATAGCCTATTGAGTCTTATTTTCACAGACAACTTTGGTAGTTAGAGTTGGTGGATGCTTTAAATTAAATAAAGAAATTGTATGGCCATTTTCTAATTTGTTTTTAGACATTTGCTGCAGAAATAAGTGTGAAATCTGTTCACATACCTAATACTACGGATGCAGTGGAACTTGTCATATATGACTGCCCGGGAATCGATCTCTATGCTGATCTGTTGAATAATTTTGTAAGTAATTGGCACTTATTTGTAGCTTATGGTGTGCTCTGTTTTTGTTTGCTGAATCATGCGTGTTCCAGTGGAATGGACCTGATTTACTGATGGTCGTGTATGACGTAACTAACAAGAAGTCGCTGGAGTCTGCAGTACATTGGGTCAGTCTGTCTAAGAAGGCCAAGTGGCAAGGGAACAACGGTATCCCGATAGCTTCTGTACTGTTGGGCAACAAGAGCGATCTGCAGAACAGAACGGTCTGCAAAGAGGAGGAGGCTGTGGAGGTAGCGGACAGGTTCAACATGAAATCTTTCTTCGGATCTGTGGTCAGTTCCTTTTACAATAGGGTTGTACCATGTCAAATCAACACATTTTCAAAACAAAATTCACATAACCATGTTAGACTTTTAAGAATTTTTTCACATGTGTACAATTTATATACATATGAATGCGTGGAAAAATACAAAACTTGTTTTTGAATTAGAGCTATTTGAAAAACTTGTCCAAAAACCGCAAACGGAAATAGTTTGAGTTGTTCTAGGAGCTTTCCTAATTGAGCTAGAAATCTGGGAGGGGTGTACATAATATACACATATATAATATAAGCTAACACAAAAAAAAATTTTGTCTAAATCTAAAAAAATATTTAATTAAAACATCTTCAAAAAGTACATGAATAGTTAGTATTATTGTAAATCAATACTATCACATTTTACATAGTCTTTTTCCCATTAAACTTTGTTTGCTTTAATAACATTAGATGTATTAAATATTTAATAATTACTGTAAAAGAAAGAAAAATAAAGGTACAGATTTGAACCCCCAGGACCTTGAGAGCATTAATGACACCCACCCACTAAACGAGTTTTTGTAGCTATTAAGGGCAGTATGGAAATCTTGGGATACTTGGTTTTTCAGCTTAGCTTTGTTAGAATTTTTTCTATTTTGCCAATGGTTAATAAACTCTCTATCAATCAAATATAATATAAACCAGCCAATACTTTTGCTACCTATTATTGCTAAGATTTCTCTAAAATTGTCAATTTTTCAACTATTTGTTAGTTATTAACTTTTTAATGCAGAAAACGCAAACAGGAACAAAATGTTCATAGGGACCAACGATTACATATGTTTATAAATTATTGTTAATATTTCATTTGTTGTTTTTATATTTAAAAGTAGAATAATGAACCTAAACAAAAAATATATGCTTAACTAACTGTTGTATCCATATATATTAAGATGTTATTTTGGAAGAAAGAAAACATAATGCTTCTGTTTTTTTTTTCTAAATAAGACAAACAAATTAGCAGTTTACCCTGCTGTACAATATAAAATATTGCATTATGCCAATATGATGTTGAAATATCATTGATTTATTTAATTAATTTATAGTAATATCATTTAGTTTTATATGGATGATTTGTTTTCAAGGTAGAGTGTTAACATCAGTGACCCCTTACGTTTTCTTAATAATATTAGAGCACAAATAAGTGTGGATACAATAAGCATCAAAATTCCACTAGAAAAGTCATTGCAATTATAAAATTAATGTTGCTAACAAGTTATGGTTTGTGGTATCGGTGAATTTATTTGTTATCCAATTTCTATTCATTTTATATTTAATGTGTCATTTTGTTCTTATGGATCTAAATAAAACAATAATAATTATTGGGTTATAAATGTTTGTATTGTGTTTAAATTATTCATTCAATTATCAATTTCATATGGTATGTAATAATCCATAAATTTATTTGTTGCAGAAAAGCAACCAAGGATTAGAAGATCCTTTCCAGTTTCTTGCTGAATCGTTTTATATTTACTGTTTGAAGAATGATCCTCAGGAAGTCTGAATATGATGTGTTATTAACTGAAATTGATTGATTGAAATTGTGTGATTAACTGATTTTGTTAACCGCAGCCAATGTTTGCGATTGTTATCTTTCCTAAAACATTGACTTGGACCCAGAAATTTTTATTATTCAGAGGGAGATCACATTTTGACAGGGATCTAAATATATTTTAACCATGGGAGATATTGGAAAACAAATAAATCGTATTTAGCATCAAATAGGAGTGGCCTGACATTTCTGACTCCGTTGTGACCTTTAAACATTGATATATCAAATGCCGACATATAATGTTTACAAGTTAAATGGACAAAGATCTAAGATCTTTAAGATGAATTATTTAAGGACAATTTGAACTAAAAAGTGTTTCATTTTTCCATAACAGTAGTTTGTTAGTGAAAATCATTCGTTAGTTATTTTAAAATTTTTGCTTTGTGTACTTTGTATATAAATGTCTCAATTATGAGAGCCCCTTATTATGTCGACTCCTTATGTAGGATCATCAGCTATACTGGTACGACGTACACATATGGTGCTGTATACCATGTGTGGTGAGTGTATACCAAGTATTGAGGGCAGGGCATACTTTAAGTGACACTTGGGTGAGCTATGAATAAATAACATTTCAAAATTCAAGGGGCTATGTTAGGCTATTATTAAATTGTATATCAATAATAGTATTTTATAAAATAATGATAGACTATGGACCCTTTTTTTGAAAATTAAATTTTTCATGAATAAGTGAAGACTTTTGGATGGAAAGCTTATTTACACTTCTTGTATTTTAAGAAATAAAATGTTCAGTTGAAAGTTTGTTATTTATCAGTTTCACAACTATTTACTCATTATATTTAATTTTGTTAAATTAAACTGAGAATCTATTCTTTATACACAATTAAGAAAAATTATCTCTACATTTTATACAGTCTTTAAGTTGATTTACATGGTAATAGATTAGATGTTCATGAAACAGTTTCATCATGATACTAGAAAAAGATGATGGGACTCACTTTATGGATTATTAGAGCTAAAAACGAAAACTTAAATCTATACCTAACTTGAAACTTAACCTAATTTTCCCCAACAGCGTGTTGCCATCGATGTGGGGGCCACAGTGTTAAACACTGGGTATGTCAAGTGCTGCAACGAGTCAAAAAACTTGATGTGTCTCCGGTGGATGAACTCATCTACCAACGGCACACTAAGCACGGGTGCAGGTCAGCGTTCTTTAACCTCTCGAGAAAGGTATGTCCTCACTCTTCTTAAGGCCTGTGTAAGAGCTGTTTGTGAACGCAAGCTGCTGCTGTAAACAGGAATGTGGTCAGCGAAAGTGAGTAACTTTCCTGTAGTTTGTCCCAGCAATGTCAGATGTGAGTATCAGAGACAAAGCCGCTCCTTGAGGAACTTCACAAGTTAGAGGGACTGGGTTCAAGAGGCTGTCACCCACCCGTATTTACACTGTTCTGACCTTCAGGAAGGAAACCAACATAGTATATAGCTGCTATGGGCATTCCCAGTCGCAAATCTGTAGGCACAGCTTTCCTTGTGACACTGAGTCGGGAGCCTGGATGCAGACCGAGGTCATAGCAGATGCTGTGTTCCTGTTGACACCCAGGTTTCGTCTGTACCTTCACAAGAGTATGTTCTGTATTCAGACAAGGCTGAAAGAAGATAGCCGGGAATGATATAGCTTGTTTTCACGCTGTTGGGAAGTATCGCAACCTGATACAAGCATTGTACAGGCTTACGAGTTGGGCGTGGCCTCTCCTCGGCAGCTGTTTCAGCAAGACAGTTTGCACCCCGTCGCGCCCACCAGCTTGGTATCCCTGACACCGGCGAAGTAGTTCCTTGAGCTGCTTCGGGGAGAGAAATATGTAGTTTTGTCCTGTCTCCAGTTGCCTATTCATGGTAGTTGCTTGTCCAGGACGCGTTTTAGTGGTCGGGCCTGTTCTTCCACCTGTCACCGTTATGAAGTTGTAGTCCTGAAAATTTCTTGGTTGTAGTCTTAAGGAGCTTCCAAAACTGACGGCGATTGCCGTGCAAGCCACGAAGCCACTTGTGCCTCCTCGTCGTCTTCCAATTGCTTATCAAGCCACGAATTTGTGTTGTAAGATAATTAATTACTTTCTTGGCTTGACGATTCCTTGTTCGGTACAATTTATTTTCATATACAAGTCAAGAAGTATATGGTCTGGCAGTTTTCACAGCATTGGTGGCTGCGGGCTAAACATTGGGATGACAGGGCCAGCTCCATCGACTAAAACCTCGATTAGGAAAGCTAGTTGTCGATCCACTCCCTCTGTGGCATAGTTGAGATCGATAGAGTTCCTAGTCAGCTCGACCATAGTCGTTCTTCGTGGATCAAAGTGATGCCGAGTCGTATAGCTCCATCTCACGGTGGAGCCATCAGTTCGTTCGATGACATCAGAATACCTCTGTAGCCTTATGCGCTGGTTCAAAATTCTCCTGCCAATGAGAACGGTGATGCCTGAGGCAGAGATCGCTATTAACGCCTCCACTTCTTCGAAGAAAGACATCGACTTTAAAGTTAAGTATTTTGAACTTACCAATAGAAGCAAGGACTCGGGAATTGAGAACCAGGGTGGAAGGCTAGTGGTATTGGGTGTACAAGAAGAAGAAGCGGTCACCGCTCCATAGGAAGTTCCTGCTGCTGTGAAGTTTTGTGTGGTGGTATGTTGTTTTGGTATGTTGTTTTGGCATGTTGTTGTGGTATGTTGCTGTTGTGTCGTCCACATGGTGGGCGGTGTTAGGCCGTCGGCGGTTTCTGCTTCTGCATCTTTTAGTGGTTAGTTGGTGGTGGCATGGAGCTGTAACCTTTTTTCGTTGGGACAGGCACGAAACGGTGGTTTGTGACTCGACTGGCGTCAGGGAAGCCTGGAGTGTGTGCTTGAGGGACGCATTATCGACTTCTATGTTCAGCAAAGTAGTTCCTGTGAAGAACATTATACTTTTTGGTATGGCTGGCTAGACTGTCTAGTTCAATAAAGCATTAAGAGCAGGAGACCCCATTCGTGGTGGCACTACACTAGGACACGGAATGGAAAATTATAGTTTTACAGCTGTTCCATGCTGTCCAGCGACGGGGCTAGGCGTGCTCCGACCACGTGGTCAGCAATTGCTGGTACTGGCACCAATTATCGACAAAAACACAAACGTCAAAAATGGTGCAATGTGACGCAACTCTCACTGTCTCATGGACGACTCGACTGACTGATATACAGTGTCGGAGCTTGGCAAGAATGTATTTATTATAGTGCCCTCTCGGCCCGAGAGCCAATCAGGTACGTCCCCGTCAGGCCGAAGTTAGTGCTGTCAGTGACCGCTTGTGAACTAATATTCTGCTCCTAGCGTCCGGTGATTTGTTTCTTATAATTATTCACAAGGAAATACCGTGGTAATACTACCAATAATCCGTGATAAACATAATGACGTCAGTGAATGAGGCGTTGCTGCAACACCTAACAATAACCGATCTTCAACACGGTTCTTTTAGTAAAAAACAACAACTTAAAAATAAGGAAGTGCTAGTTAAAGCGACAAATCAGGTACTTACAAATATCTTATGTATGACCTGGACATTGAAAGGTGACTTGGTAATTACACCCGGTAGAAAATCGAAAACAAATTATGTTTCATTGTTTGTTTTACAATTGACTGTAGTGACTCACATTGGTAAATATGTTCCATTGCTCGATTCCGGTGACGCTCTTCTTAGTTTCGAGTATTCCGGTATAGTCCTGAGATTTTATTATCAAAAAGTTAGAACCAATGTTATTTACCTGTCTTGGTTCCTATTATTTGTTATTTACCTGTCTTGGCTCCTATTATTTGTTATTTACCTGTCTTGGTTCCTATTATTTGTTATTTACCTGTCTTGGTTCCTATTATTTGTTATTTACCTGTCTTGGTTCCTATTATTTGTTATTTACCTGTCTTGGTTCCTATTATTTGTTATTTACCTGTCTTGGTTCCTATTATTTGTTATTTACCTGTCTTGGTTCCTATTATTTGTTATTTACCTGTCTTGGTTCCTATTATTTGTTATTTACCTGTCTTGGTTCCTATTATTTGTTATTTACCTGTCTTGGTTCCTATTATTTGTTATTTACCTGTCTTGGTTCCTATTATTTGTTATTTACCTGTCTTGGTTCCTATTATTTGTTATTTACCTGTCTTGGCTCCTATTATTTGTTATTTACCTGTCTTGGTTCCTATTATTTGTTATTTACCTGTCTTGGTTCCTATTATTTGTTATTTACCTGTCTTGGTTCCTATTATTTGTTATTTACCTGTCTTGGTTCCTATTATTTGTTATTTACCTGTCTTGGTTCCTATTATTTGTTATTTACCTGTCTTGGTTCCTATTATTTGTTATTTACCTGTCTTGGTTCCTATTATTTGTTATTTACCTGTCTTGGTTCCTATTATTTGTTATTTACCTGTCTTGGTTCCTATTATTTGTTATTTACCTGTCTTGGTTCCTATTATTTGTTATTTACCTGTCTTGGTTCCTATTATTTGTTATTTACCTGTCTTGGTTCCTATTATTTGTTATTTACCTGTCTTGGTTCCTATTATTTGTTATTTACCTGTCTTGGTTCTTATTATTTGTTATTTACCTGTCTTGGTTCCTATTATTTGTTATTTACCTGTCTTGGTTCCTATTATTTGTTATTTACCTGTCTTGGTTCCTATTATTTGTTATTTACCTGTCTTGGTTCCTATTATTTGTTATTTACCTGTCTTGGTTCCTATTATTTGTTATTTACCTGTCTTGGTTCCTATTATTTGTTATTTACCTGTCTTGGTTCCTATTATTTGTTATTTACCTGTCTTAGTTCCTATTATTTGGGCGATACTTATGGGTTGTCTATACTGTGGATGGCACTTTATACAATTTAACCGGAAATTTAACTTAAATAATATATTTTTAGTTTTAGTTTACACATTTAAAAAATTAGTTTTATTACTACTGACCTTTAAATAAAACAATATTATTATTTTTAGACCAATTTTTTTCTTTCTTTAAATTATTGTTGAAGTTTCGCAAGTCTAATTTTAAAATAAAGCTGTCCGATTGATCTTAAAAGTGAAACATAATGATTTTCTTCCTTTAAAAAATGGTTAGTACTAAAGGGTGTCCCAGAATTAACGCAAGATTTGAATTTGCCACCATTTGTGCAGTGAAGTGCCCTAAAAAAAAAACAATTTGACAGCTGACAGTTTAGGGTAAGTCAATTTTAAAGTTTCGTGTAAAGAGCGTTACACGATAGAACAACGTGTCATCATTGTTGCACATTATCTCAAAAATAATGAAAGTTTGGCAGACGCAGTTCGAAAATTTCATACAAAATATGGTCGGAATAGTGTTTTGACTTCATTAACTGTGAAGAGATTAATTGAAAAATTTAGGGAGACTGGATCAGGGAGACACTAAACACACTGGTCGTCCAAAAACAAGCCCTTCAAATGTCAATAACGAAGCAGTGCGTGAGAGTGTTGTTGAAAATCCACAACGTGGCGTCGTAAACACAGTTCTTTGTGCCGAAATTGGATGATCGTGTGATTTAACACCTTTAGATTTATTTGTATGGGGTTATTTGAAGTCAGAGGTGTATGTCAACAAGCCCACATCTACCCGTGCATTAAAAGAGGAAATTCAACAGTGCATCAACGAAATTCAACCACATTTATGCTAAATGGTCATGGAAAATTTTGACAAAAGAGTCTGTATGTGCCAGCAAAGTCGCGGAGGTCATTTGCCCGATGTGTTATTCCATAAATAACTCTATCCTATTTACTTTATAATTCAATAAAAAAATACTAAAAACTGTGTTTTCTATTTAAATCAAATCTTGCGTTAATTCAGGGACACCCTATATTAAAAAAAGTTTTTTCCTATATACTGTCTAATTAAACGTGTTACGAAATTTAGTTTTTTTTTTGTGTTATGTCTGAATATTTTTTCACGAATTTCTGAAATTGTTATTACATCCACATCGGGTAAATTCCGATGAGTCTTTTTTGGCTCCCTTCCAGGTTTTTTTTTTCATTAGCTTCCACGCATCCTTCACATTGAATTTACTCCTTTTTTTAAACTCATATATGATTGATTTTAATTCGCAATTCCTATTTTTGTATCGCCTGGTATTCCGCTGCAAAATTATCATTCGTTTTCTTTTGTTACTTATTCGAACCTTTGCAGTGTGCAAGGTCTAAAGAAGAAGTTGCTACCTCTAATTCCAAATTTTTTTTTTCATGAAGTTGTGTTTCTACTTCTTGTAAGTTAGATTGAGAGGTAGCTAACAATAATTTAAGCCTTTTATTTTTTTTTTGGTTGGAGAACGTGTGTTTTGTTGTGGCAAATGACATTTGATTCATCTTCGTTGCTAAACAAAAATACAATAGACAAAAAAAAAAACCTTCAGAGTAAGCAAGGCATTTTCAAAAGTATTTTACAAACTTTGATGACTTTTGGTTTTAATTAAATGTTCGGGATCGAATGACTTTTTGGAAAGTTTTGAATAAAATTATGAACTGTCAAAACAATATTGTGTGAACCGTTTTGAGTACAAACAACTTCGTTTAGATGGCTTCAGATTTTTCTCTCTTCACGGCTAGAATCCATTTTTCATTTTGTCCCTCATCTAAAGGAAATCTGTCAACAGGTGTTGGGTTGAGGGAAATTTTACATGACGGAATCAGAAAAGAAAAGAAAACTAAACCTCTTCCAAGCGTTTGAGAAAATTAAAATAAATAAATAATTGACAAATAATTTAAAACAATATTAGTTATCGTCATTAAAATCCTTTAATGAGGAGTAGCCTCATTTTATGGTCATCATTTTTTAGCTAGACAGAATTTTTATTTTAAAGATACGTTAATGTTATTTGTTTTTTATTCCTTTCCATAGTTTGCCAGTTCACAACTGATCTCAAACAGATTTCCGTGTTTTTTGGATGTTTCAACTTATGGTTTGAAACTATCCATGGTTAAAAGCTGGTGATATTAAAAGATTTTAACGAAACTTTTTTTTGTCCTCCATATTCCCTTGTTACAAAATTAATATATGTTACAAAATATAGATTCTACAAACGAATTTATAAACAATTGCTGCATTATATTTCCTGTAGCTTGGCTACATTTTATACAAATTCTGTTTTCTACTAATAGTGATCTGCATTGTACAAAATAATGATGTACGTTATACATTAATGGACTGAATTTATTAAAAGTGATGGGGCTTACCTTATTTATCACAGACTTAAAAATAAGAATAAAAACTTAAAATAAATCTTAACCTAATTCTCCCCGAGTCTGTTGCCGAGTCTGTTGGTGGTAGGGTCACAGTGTTATAACACTGGGTTTGTGAGATGCTGCAACGAGTCAAAAAACTTGATGTTTTTACGGTGGATGAACTCACCCACCGATGGCACATCAAGCAACGGGTGCAGGTCGGCGTTCTTTAACCTCTCGAGAGAGGTATGTCGGATCACTTTTCTCATGAACCCATTCTGAAATTGTTGGAGATTTTTAGCTGTTAAGTACCTGTTTAAGTTAGTAAATAAAACTTGTTAGCGAAAGATTGAATTATTTTTTTTTTTTTTGGTGTTACAGCCAAATGGGACCCAGCAATGTATGTTAGGTGAATATAATATAACACGCTTTACGTACAAAAATTACATCTAGGTATAATAACTACAAGGCAACTTAAAACTGGTAATGTCAATGGGAGTCAAGTGTCGAAGGAAAGGGTTTTTTTGAGTGGGGATGAGTCGGGGAGGGGCCAACCTTCCCCCTCGGTTTGCCGATTCTACTCAATTATATGTTCTATGCGTGTAGTAAAGGATGTTTGCGGTCTTTTGGCCGAAGGGAATTCATGTTGGGAGGTCGTCACTCAAGGCAGGGTAGCTCAGTTGGTACAGGAGAGGTACTGGGTCCAAGGCCCCATCTAGCCACTTACTTTTTCTTTGGCTGCTAATAACAATTAATAATTATGACAAATACCACAGTAGAAAAATCTCTCTATATATATATATATCTATACTCGATCAGGTCATTTGAGATATCTCAATATTAAAGTAGAAAACCTATTTCGCGCTAATGATATGAAACTGATTTAACGAACTTCGCGTTGGGAACAAACGAAAAAGTAAACAAAGAAGCCGACAGTGACCTTCCATGGTAACATAAACACTCCGACTAGTTCCTAACCTTAAAGTAATTCCTAACCTTAAAAGCTAGTGTTTTGGACCTAGAGATTAAGGCAGGCATGTAACCACGGCGGGTTATAGAATTCTTTTTTAATCGTGATTGTTTGATTGTTTAATTGTTGATTGATTGAAGACCGAAGGGCACAGTCCCACCTGCTCTTAGGAAACATTTTTTTTTTTTTTTTCATTTCACAGTAAACTGATTAATGACACTTGTTTCTTGTCATAACATTACTTTTATTTTTAACATCATCGGCGTCATGAAATAAATCTGTCAAGCTCAATATCGTGGTTCTGAAAAAATAAAATCAGCGGTTGAATTAATGTTGGGAACTCGTTGTCGCAGCAACTGTCTTATTTTTGCCTGATTGCCGTTTATTCTGCACATTGCTAATTACAGGGCAACAATATTTTAAGATAAAATAATAAACAAAACCCACCATTTTCCTCATGTTATGGAGACGGCAGAGGGTGTTATTGTAGAGAGCCGAGAGGAAGACGAAACCGGAAGTGAATACCGATGAGTGCTTTCTATAGAACCACTGTTGACTCATGGGTCATTGTTTAGATTAGCAATCGAGCGAGGCACTTAATTAATATATTTTATCTACGTGATAGATTTGTTTACTTCGCAATATATCGATAATAAATTTATTCCTTTATTTATATTTATTATTTCGTTAACTACTCACTATCGTCAAAGTTCAGCTTTATTTGATCAATCAAAAGTGATCCAATTGTTCACGAACAGTGTTTAAAAACAGGACTAATTTGTAATGGTTGTTTTGTGTGGCTATTATTGAATAATCAAAACTGTTAAATTTGTATTCACATTTATTTATCATAATTATATCGCTACATATCATGGTAACTACGGACTCTAAAAAACACATGCTTTATGAAATAAAATAAAACCATACAAAAGGTAACGACAATGTTGCCACCTTATGACTCTTAAATATACCCCATACAACGTACAATATCCAAACAATGGTCATAGACAAATATTGCGTAAATCAAATTTCTGTTCAAAATCATACGTATGAGATCATTTCTATTTTAACTTCAGAGACAACTCAATGAGATACTTAGGTAAAAAAGATGGATTTATCAAATATATTGCTTAAAAAAACTTTAGTAGGAAAGTTTACATAACTACGCCAGGAATCAATGTACCAGAATAAATCAAATATTCATAGCTCTTCCGTGGATGAAACTTTGTAAAAACGTCTCATTTGTCATGAGAATGAAGAATCAAAAGAGTCCATCAAAGTTTTTATGGTGGAAGGTTATTTTTTTGAGTAAAGGGGGGGGGTGAGAGTTTTTGAAATTGAAAAATTATTTTTGGTACAATCAAGGCCAGGGACTCGTGTTTTATGAGTATTTTGTTAATGCTGGAACTAATCAAAACAAAATCAAGACAATATGGTAAGATTTTTATAGAGGAAAATGCACACATAATTTATTATAACGTTTTACCAAGTAACAAAAAATTATTAAACAAAGTTAATGAACAACCAAAGTATAACAGAAGACAGCACCAGTAAGTAATAAAATAGGTAACTACTACTAATGATGATAATAATAAGTTAACAAATTTATGGTAAGTAACTATAAATTATAGAATAAAAAAAAAGAAGAGTTTTGTATACTAATCATCTACTTCTGAGTCATGAGCACAAGTATATCAATATCCTAACAATTGCAGGTTGAAACACTTGAGCCTTTGCAATTGCGGTGTTAACAATTAAGGTTAACTTGCATCATTTCAAAGTTGGTTTTTCTGAAGTGACGTTTCAGCATTTGACTCAGTTGCTTTTGTTTTCGAAGCCGGTGAGACATCTCGCTTGAATACGGTTGTACGCTGGGTTTCTTCCCGTTATCAGATGTTGAGGCGTGCAATGCATGCGTTGCCGTAAGTATTCAGATATTTTAATACTTTTGTTGTCATCATACCAATCAAATGCTATTGTAGCTGATTTTATAATGCTTTTGGACATATCTCACATAGACATAACGTACTCATTGTAGGTTGTGTAGGTTAATTTGTTTCATTTCACTAAATGAAGTAATTAGCCCCAATCAATTATGAAGGTGTCAACACTCTCAAGAAGATTATCATTTCGTTTGAGATATAACCAGATAAGTATCAATTGGGGGCTTTATCTCTGAGAAAGTTCTCAGGAACTTTTTTATTCTCCAATAGATCCGTTTTAACAGACAGTTCAGACATCTAGTGCAAGTAGATGCTGCTTGCTTTCGAATAATGTAAATGACCACTGGAAATTAAGAAAGGCATTTTGAAAATTTTTAAAAAACATTTTGACAGTGTACAAATGGAGCTCCTAGTGCACTGTTCTTTCAAATCCTATGCATTTCTTTATTAATGTTATCTTGAATTACTGCACCCACAGTTTTGCAGTGGGTCTTTTCTCAGTGTTGTTAACTTGCAATTTGAATTTAGAATTAACGCTCCCTATGTGATAACCTTCATTCATAGCGTATCTGTCAGAACGGTTTCTGATGACATCTCCAACGAACTTGCTCACAATAAGTAATACGTGCATTGTCGTCTACAAAAACGAGTATAACTTATGTTTCTTTATTGGGATAAAATTACAATTTGCCTTTTATTGGGCAATAAGGAACTGTGTGATCTATGTTCTCAATAACTTGCTCATTCAGCCCAGAACCTTCTCAATGGTTGCCATGGCTTTCTTTCAGCGTTTGCTATGACGTCGGGACAGGGGTGACAATGATGGGGGATATCTCCCCATCTTGCTGCCATCTGCGTAATGTTGAATTTTGCTGTTATTACCTTTATGTCATTCTGAGCATTAGGCTCCCATTAAGAGAATTGTTCCGTTTTTTCGCCTTCCTCGTAGGAACGTGGGAGCTCCTTACATATTAGCAGAGCTAAGAGTCTGCCGTCTGCCGTGGCTTGTGGTTGGATTGAACTTGTTGGGCTAAAATAAAATACAATTAAGGGCCATTAATTGCTAATATTGTTCCTAATACAAGGCTATCAGTTCTCAATGACCTGGTTACTAATACATACATATGCAATATGCATTGGTACTCAAGTTGAGCATCATTACAAAATTAAGCAGGATCTAGGAATGCGCAATAAAACCACTTAGCAAAGTTATGAACAGATCTATAATTAATACGAGGAAAATAACATTACAACTAATGACAATCATATCGCGGTGACTCTTGTCACTCTTCCACTGATAAAATGCGTTCAGTTTTAGCAGTGACTATTTCTAGTGTTGCAAATACGTGATATATATGTATTATACGCATATATGCGTAACTACTATTTAATATAACGAAGTCTGCTAGCATTACCGTATAATATGTTAGAGGAGTAACTCGCCACATAATTTATAATATAATAGAAATAAGATATTTAAATTTACTACAGCTTGCAAAGTATGCCCTAACGCTCAAGTTAAATAATTAAAACAATGTATTTAATTTATTTGGTTGCTATTAATTATTGAAACTAATTAATTTAATTACTCTACCAAACCCTGAGCTAACTGGATTGGTGTAATAATATAATAAAATATCACTGATAGATATTGATCTAGTTTATTTTGTCCCAAATAGTTCTTTTTCGTCAAAGGTGAATTTTGTGTTGATCAATGAAAGGAATTTGAACATTTAAATTGAATAAAGTTACAGCATAATTGAGTTAACGGTAGGATAACTGATGAATTTAAATGAAATGATGGATATGATTTCATTAGACTTATACGGTAAATATTAAAATATAGATTCACTTTTACTTAATCCTACACATGATTGGTTGGTGTCTTGAAGACATTCTATATTGAAGCAAGGCAGCCGTTCTAGCCAAATACCTCGTCAGAGTTTCCTCAAGCCTCTCATATCTTTTCAACTCAGCGTCCGTTCTGTCTTCTTCTTCTCCAAAAACTGATCGCAACCCGAAGCCTTCTCCTCGGTCCCACCTAGAACTGACTGAGCATCTTTATCAAGTTCAAGTGTCTTTCTACACCCGAGGCTTAAAAAGCATGTACGTGTTTCTACCAGAGGCTTGACCCGGTGTAAAGAAGGGTGTTTTTTTATGATATGTGACAGTGGGGGTCCTTTCAATGGCCAGTTACTCCAATCATGTCCTGAGCGTCTGTGGCTCTCGCGCTCTTGGTCAGCCTCCACTGGCTAGTATCCGGTGACGCGGCTGACGGAGGAGCGTGGGGGACTTCCCGAGACTCCGCTTTCTCCTCGCATGTGGATTTGGGAGGTCTCTGGGCTGTCTGTAAATATTGTATGAATGAGCGAGTGAATGATGAATTGTAAATATGGTATGAATGAGAGCGTTTATCTTAATTATTTATTGCCTTATAAAAGGCAGATTGTAATTATAGCCCAATAAAGAGTAAGAGCTTTTTATGATATGACCTCTCTTCACCCGTTAAAACCCCTTCGTGTTCCTCGGCTAAAAAAAAACGTTGTTAATCACTGATCCGTCAACTCGTCTGTCAAACCCCTTTTACAATTGCCGACAAAGACACTTATAAGCAGCAGTCAATTCACATATCGTATTTATATTATATTATAAATTACGTGGCGAGTTGCGCCTATAACGTATTTAAGGGTAATGCTAGCAGACTTCGCTATATTAAATAGTATTCAGGCATATATAATACATACGTAAAGTATATATATTACGTATTTGCAACTCTATAAACATTCACTGCTAAAACTGAACGAAATTTTATCAGTGGATGAGTGACGAGACACCGCGATGTGATTGCCATTTAGTTGTGGTGTTATTTTCCTCGTATTAATTATAGATCTTTTCATATCTTCGAGTTGTTTTATTGCGCATTTTTAGATCCAGCTCAAGATTAAATAACAATTTCAATGTGGAGATAACGGCATATGCGTATTTCAAACTATGTATGTTGTGCGGGCTCGTTTAATTTGCCCTCACGCCGAGAGTCCGAGTGGCCTTTGATATTCGACGCATGAACGATAGATAATTGGGCGTCTAAACCGAATAGAAAATGTAATAAACAATTTATTTCGTTTTGTGTTACATAGACTCAATACAAATAGTCACCAGAACCCTAAACTAAGACTAAAATACAATTAATAAGTAAAACTAGATAACCCACTTAATTTATATGTTGAAAAACATAGACCAAAATAGTATTCTACAACCAAAAAGACTTCTTAGTTAATACATTATGCACAAAACCTTTTACTAAATTATTGCTGTTACAAACTATTCAAGAAACCTTTGACCGTTTTATTTTATTATATGTGTGTTTGTTTTAAATAAAGTCGCCTAGGGATGGTAATCATTCTTAGAAGTTCATTCTACAGTTTAAGATTTAATAGCAGTACAAGTCAAACTCCAGCATGGGGATTCATAGATTAATGGAGATCTGACAAGGATTTTATAAATTATTGCTTTATACTTTATCGAAAGTTTAGATGTTTTGCAGAACAATTGGATGACAGCCTTGGAAACAGCTGATTCGGTAGTTCACTTTTGGGCTTTTCAATGTAGACCTATTAGTTTCAAAATCAGAAGACTGTGAATATCTGCCTGTTTTGGACTTTGTGAACACCCGATTGAAGCTAAATATATTAAATTTTAATAGATAGGTCCCGTAAGGGTAATAAGAAATGAAAGTTATAGGCACCTCCTATAAAACAAGAGTCAAATAAAATGTCTACATTATTTAACGAGAATCAAATAAAATATGTTTACGAAATGAATGGAGTCAGCAATGAGATGCCAGCCTTGCAATTTACTCTACAGACTTAATGTAAAGCGTAAAGATTAAGCCGCGAAATTTTGCCTAAGTACTCTACCAGTCTGAAACCATTTAAGTTCACTATTTCCTAAATTAATTTGAAGGACGTTTAGACGTAATATTTACAAGTGAAACCGACTGCTTTGCGGAGACTGGTCTGTCTGGTGGTGGTTGGAGTGTACATTAAAAAACTGAGGCCCACGTGGTTGGTACACTAATAAATTACATGTATTGAGGGGAGAATTTTTTCTAGACTCCCTTTGAACATAACATATGTGGGCAGTCGTCGTTTCATATGATCTGTTCATGCGCCTCAATCAGATTAACAACTTTCGTTTGTGCCGTAGCAGTGTCGTTAAATCTCGAGAACGTATTTATGATTACCGTTTGTCATTTTAACGACTCAAAACACTATGTAATTGATGATTACTTTATATAAACACGGCACTAGCACAGAATGAATTAAACATAATACAAAATGGCCGATTAGAACAGCTGTGCCACCTAGATTGACCTTTGTAGAGAATCTACTATTGGATAAGATTGCGTCTACCACCCCTTTATTGCTTGAGAATTTGCATAGTGAATCCTTTCTATCAAATACAGATCAAGTCACCCCGTCAGGACTATTTACCATTTGTTGCTATTAGCTACTCTAGACACGCGACCGTTCCCAGCCACAGGCACAGGATTACTACTCTTTGCTTGTCAATAAGGATTCCTATTCTACCAAAATGAAACTTTAAAGCAACAAGAGTCTAACTAATTACCGTATGCAAGTGTTTCTAAACGGAGGTCAAAATGGGTACCCATTTTAATAAAATTATAATTTCAAGCTTTCGAGCTTAGTATATAAGATACGGATTCAAGCTATCAACAGATATTTTTATTTCGACCAAGAAATAAGTATTTTACACTAATTTAAACATTAAAGAAAATTGATAAGTACTTGTTACACGATGGAGTCTCTGCTGGATAGACTGGCTTGTATGAAAGAAGAAGAATGTTGTGGCGATCGAGAAGAAATAAAGCCAAAAGACTGATGGTTGGATAAATTATAGCTTACTTCCGGCAAGTGGAACTGATTTACTGATGACTATCACAATTCTATCAGCAGATACAATTCTTCTTCAACTTAAATATAGGAGGCATATTAGGGTACGTACTCTTCTCTTATGCTGTCCATGATCAGATCCACACTTCCTGAGAAGCTATCATCACAATTTCCGGCCAATTGTAACTTTATGATTTGATACATTTAATATACATCTAGGAGAATATACAATTAAAATAGTTCTACCTATGTACTCCGCGTTACTAAAAAAAATGTTTATATATATTTAAAAACAAAAAATTAGTTATTAGTTAATTGGTGTGTAATCTAAAAGTAATGTTTTTCCTAGTATTTTGTGCAGTCATTCAAATTAAAAATCTCAATGAGCTAATGACCAATATGTAAGGAATTCACTGGGCTATAATTACATTAAATCAGATAATCAGAAATGTTTTTGTCCAGTTTTTTTTTTAATTTTCTCAGAAAACCAGAAACCGGTATGATTTCACCTCTGGTGTGATAAAACTCCTGTATTTGGTATGGTAAAAGTACCATATAGATACGAAATTTAATATGGACAACATAAAAAGTATTTGTCAGCCTATTAAAAATAATTAAATATCCGGTCATGCTGAGATAGTATCTTAAGAAATTAAATTCCTCCGTTCTGTTTAGAAATTTCAAAGTAATTATATTCATTTGACAAATTTGAACTATAAAATGGGATTAAAAATGTTATATAAATGTGTATGTTGTTTGTGCTGTAACATAATGACATAAAATTGTATCCACATTTATGCCCCAATCACGAAAAATATCACTAATCCCATCGTCATCAAGCCATTTAACAGTGGTAATGTTAATCTTTTGTTTATTGACTAGAGTCTGGGCACACAACCCTCTACTGCTAGTCTTCTGCACACATTGCTACCCCACGAGTTGTACGAATAAGTTGAGCAGTCTCAGTAGCGATTGAAAACCGATTCCGAAGCGGGTGTAGTAAAATAAACCGGTCATCTCTTGGCTCTGTCACTCACGGCCGACCTGATCCGGGTCTTAGTGTGCACAAACCTATCTCACGGAAACGTGTAATTGCTTTCCGAACAGCAGCTTCCGGTAAACACAATGCACGGGCTGCATTTCGTTGGCTTCGACCGTGTTCCACTAAAGCAACAACACGGGCTACTTGGTCGACCTACAAAACCAATTTAAAAAAAAAAAAATCGTTTTCTAGATTTTTAGAGATCAGTTGCACAAGAAATAAATTTACATAAGAAATTTATATTTTTTTGAATATTTATTGGGCTTTTTCTTCGTGTTAATATTTCCAAAGAGGGAATTGATAAACAAGAAGGGTGGTTTGGGATTGGATCAATACACAGTTTTAGTGGCTTAACCCATAATATTTAAAAACATTTTTTAAATAAAATGATAAGCAGTAAGAGCTTAGTGCTGTATTATATATGTATTAACCAGTGCAGGTTATAATAGAGATGATTGAATAATCTAAAATTCCAACGAGGATATTATCATGTTGTGATGAATTTCATGAGTTCATGAAACCGAGTGGGCCATAGTCGCTTGAAACATAGAAAAAAAATAAAATACAATTGTTTAGCATTGATCCAAATTGATTTCTGTACTCAATTCTATTATTTCCCAAACGTGAATTTCGTGTTTGATCAATGGAAGGTTTATTTGGTTATTGAAAATGAAGAAAGATAAATCATAATTGACTTTATGTTAAAACTAATGGTTGATTAAAATAAAATATAATTAAATTGAAAAAAAATTATGAATATTTGTACAATTTTAATTACAAAATACGAACATATGTTATCTTACTCAATAATACTTCAAAGTCTTGAAACAATGTCCATCGACAGTTATAGAAGCACAGCCAGCAAGATAATGAAAATGATTTCACTTCCTTTCCTTTCCTCTGTATATTGTACCCCCGCCATGAACAAAAACCATTACTCTTTCAGACTTATATAATGTAGCACTGTTATTATACCAATTTGTATATTGGGTTCAAATAAACTTTTCTTTCTTTTCAAAAAGTCTAACTTCATCTGAGCATTTTTAATTGACGTCTCTCTTCAGGTATCTTTCCTCCCAAACAACTAAATCCAAACCGTCTCTTGTCCTAAGAACTGAATTCTGTAAGCCTGACTACCTCATTGTCCAGAACCATCTTGTCTCTACTAAATCAGAACATACGGTTAGGGTTTCATGTATATATATTCCTCTATCACCCCTTCCATTCTCTCGGTTAAGCATTATCTTCTGTCCGGTTTTCATCTTGGAACGCCATATACCAATTTTTTGCCTCTTCCTCTGTCCGGTACTAAGAGGGTTATATGGTGCCATATCCTTTCTTGCCAAACTTAGCACCTATCGCTTTTTAGCCTAACTGCCTTACCCCATGGAACATACACTAGGGTTTTCGGTACCTGGTAGCCTTATCAAAGGAAAATTGTCCGAATAAGAAAAATAATCTTAAGAAATTCCTTAAACTAATATATTTATGATAGAAAAGCTATAAGCTACTATGGACTTATATACTTACAAATTCTATTATATTATAAATAATGTATATGTGGTAAGTTCCACATAAAGGGTATCCCAGAATTAACGCAAGATTTGATATAAATAGAAAACACAGTTTTTAGTATTTTTGTTGTTATTTTTTTATTGAATTATAAAGTAAATGGGATAGGGTTATTTATGGAATAACACATCGGGCAAATGGCCTCCACGACTTTGCTGGCACATACGCACTCTTTTCTCGAAATTTTCCATGACCATTTGGCATAAATGTGGTTGAATTTCGTTGATGCAGCGTTGAATTTCCTCTTTTAATGCATAGGTGAATGTGGGCTTGTTGACATACACTTTTGACTTCAAATAACCCCATAAAAATAAATCTAAAGGTGTTAAATCACACGATCTAGGGAGCCAACTCTGATCACCGAAACGAGAGAGTACACGACCTGGAAATGTCTCAAGCAGTATTTAAATTGTTTCATGGACTGTATGGCATGTGGCACCATCTTGTTAAAACCACATATTGGCCACATCAATATCATCCTATTTCGGCACAAAGAACTGTGTTTACGGCGCCGAATTGATGTTCCTGGATTTTCAACAACACTCTCACTCACTGCTTCGATATTGACATTTGAACGGCTTGTTTTTGGACGACCAGTGTGTTTAGTGTCTCCAACTGATCCAGTCTCCCTAAATTTTTCAATTAATCTCTTCACAGTTGATGAAGTCAAAACACTATTCCGACCATATTTTGTATGAAATTTTCGAACTGCAGCCACCAAACTTTCATTATTTTTGAGATATTGTTCAACAATAAAGACACGTTGTTCTATGGTGTAACGCTCCATTTTTACTAACCCTAAACTGTCAGCTGTCAAATTGTTTTTTTTTAGGGTTGCCGCCAGCATTTTACTGCCCACATGGCGGCAAATTCAAATCTTGCGTTAATTCTGGGACACCCTTTATAACAATGTTTGTATTTGTCTCGATTTCATGAATACAAGTGTATTGCTCAAATATGTTCTACTGTGTTCATTTCCTCCTGTACTTTACAATCAAAACAAAACTGCTTGTATTAAGCTTAGAATTTCTATCGATACATGACATGATTTACCTGATTTTCTTTGTGCATCTATAGTTTTCATGTGGTGTGAAAGTAAGCATGTAGTTTAGTTAAAGCCCTAGGGATTTTAAAATAGGCTGCCACTCTAATTCTTTATTCCTAAATATTATTTTATTAACAATAGAAAGGTCAATACGGTGAGGTTAACTGTTTTTTTTTCTCAATATTTTGTAATCCTATTAGAATAAATGGAGTCGATAAATCAGATGTTTTGATAAAATATATAAAACTGGCATGTGCAGAATGATGGAGGGATCTAAGAAAGACTGTTTCCGCTACCTGGGCCATTGGTGGAGGATTACCAGCCACCCTTTGTCTCGTCATGGTTTTTCTCGCAAATATTCGACAATTTCAAGGAGAGAAACTTTCCCGATTGGTATGGATGGTGGTGAGTATCGCCTTTTGTCATTTCGCTAATAAATTAGACAGTTATACTTTTGTAAATTAAGAAACTTTTAGTGTTAACCGTTAGTTTTGTGTAAATATATTTAAATACCAGATGATTTTAATGGCACGTGTATAGAGGACGTTTACGTCTAGTTATTTTTTAATGGTACCGTTGAACAACAATATACTTTGTAATTAACACCAGTTTGTTGAATATAATTGTGCCAGCAAATTTTATAGGAGTTCTAAGTAAATAACTTAAGCAATGACAAAACACTAATTGAATACAGAACAATTCTAGTTAAATGAGCAAAATTAAACAATAACTTAAATCTGTATCAGTTCCGTCAAGCTGTGTTATAACCTAGTCTGAGCAGTGTTCCCATTACAAAATAGTGACAATTTTCATATTTAAGTGACAACTTCATATTTGTGTGAAGAGGGGTCTGCTGCATAATTGTCAATTTTAAACGAAGTCTGAATCATTATTCACGAATATGAAGGTTGAAACGGGTACCCATTTTAATAAAATTATAATTTCAAGCTTTCGAGCTTAGTATATAAGATACGGATTCAAGCTATCAACAGATATTTTTATTTCGACCAAGAAATAAGTATTTTACACTAATTTAAACATTAAAGAAAATTGATAAGTACTTGTTACACGATGGAGTCTCTGCTGGATAGACTGGCTTGTATGAAAGAAGAAGAATGTTGTGGCGATCGAGAAGAAATAAAGCCAAAAGACTGATGGTTGGATAAATTATAGCTTACTTCCGGCAAGTGGAACTGATTTACTGATGACTATCACAATTCTATCAGCAGATACAATTCTTCTTCAACTTAAATATAGGAGGCATATTAGGGTACGTACTCTTCTCTTATGCTGTCCATGATCAGATCCACACTTCCTGAGAAGCTATCATCACAATTTCCGGCCAATTGTAACTTTATGATTTGATACATTTAATATACATCTAGGAGAATATACAATTAAAATAGTTCTACCTATGTACTCCGCGTTACTAAAAAAAATGTTTATATATATTTAAAAACAAAAAATTAGTTATTAGTTAATTGGTGTGTAATCTAAAAGTAATGTTTTTCCTAGTATTTTGTGCAGTCATTCAAATTAAAAATCTCAATGAGCTAATGACCAATATGTAAGGAATTCACTGGGCTATAATTACATTAAATCAGATAATCAGAAATGTTTTTGTCCAGTTTTTTTTTTAATTTTCTCAGAAAACCAGAAACCGGTATGATTTCACCTCTGGTGTGATAAAACTCCTGTATTTGGTATGGTAAAAGTACCATATAGATACGAAATTTAATATGGACAACATAAAAAGTATTTGTCAGCAAGGTTGAATATGAAGGTTGAATAATATCTACTCCTCTTTTATGGAAGTAATGCAGACTAGCCTCAATTAGTAGGCAACTTTCTTAAAAAAACAAACAAAAACATTGAATTAAAATAAAGCAGTATTAGCTATTGTTGGCGGAATGTTTTCCATTAAGGAAATTAATTCAATATTTTTCCTGTATTATATTTAATTAAGATATAATGAAAAACAATATGTTATACAATTTTTAGAATAACAAATGTCCAGTGATCCAGTTGCTTATAGACGGTAAAGGGGGATATAAAACAGTTAGGTTGGCCTAGTGGTGGTGCCACTAGTATACATGTTTTCCTTCATTCTTATATGAATGCAAATATGGATTTCTTGGATGTTACATAAGTACTTTTATCGATCTATCTAAAATTATTATCGATACACTTTACAAGATTACGCTTAATTAACATTAGTTTTAAAATGTAAAGGTGAGGTTTTTGAAATAGTAATTATGTTTCCTTGTATTTAAAACTAGTTTTCTAAACTTGGCTAGGAGTAATATATAAAACATGGCCTGGTCATTTTCAAGGACAGCTAATCTATAACTCTCCGTGGGGTCACCGATTTGACTACCCAGTTTTGGGGACGCCCTTCGAAAATGAAGGCTTGAGCATTAACAGCCAGTAGGTGTCTCCTCTCCTGTTCAATATAACCGATTTATATTATTGGCACCACATCTTTCCTTATTATTTGTCTTCCTTCTTTGATATATATACATATAACTTCTTTATTGTGCTAAAATTACAATCTGCCTTGTTAGGCAATAAGTAATCGAGGTAAATGTTCTCATTCATACCAAATTTACTATTCATCATTAACTCGCTCATTTATACAATATTTACAAACAGCGCAGAGGCCCCCCAAATTCACATGGTTGTCACCTCCCTCGCATGCGAAAGAGGAAGCGGAGTCTTGGATAGTCCACGCTCCTCCGTCAGCCGCGTCACCGGATACGAGCCAGCGGAGGCTGACGAAGAGCGCGAGAGCCACATACGCTCAGGACATGATTGGAGAAACTGGCCATTGCCAGGACTCCCACTGTCACGCATTTATAGCAGATCACGAGGCCACTGCCGTTTCAGTCTCCGAGGAGGTTTATAGGGATGAGTGGTGCAGTGCAATGACTGTGCTAGGGTATTAGGGTGGTTGGATAGGTTACTATGGAATTTTATGAACTTGGAAATGGAAGAATGTAAGGTATATTAAGATCATTATGAAGGGTTTTGTTGCTGACGTAATAAGGGGAATTTACTATTGTTCTCAGGACTTTTGATTGAAGGGATTGGATGCGCTTGATGTTTGACTTTTTTGCTGTCCCCCATAGCTCTATTCCGTATGTCCAGATTCGCTTAGTAGATTAGTAGTTAATAACTTTGTAGATTAGTAATTTATTTTCTATTGAGAGGTGGGATGTCCTTTGAAGTAGTCTGTACAGTTGTCCAAAGCGTCTGTTTAGTTCTTGTCTTTTTTGGACTCGTATAAATGTCTTAGTTTATGATTTGTTGTTACACTATTATACAGATTTTTAATTTAAAAAATACCTCAATACGGCATTTGTTTATTTTATTTTCAACCTTGCCAAGGAATAACTTTCCTGCAATTTTTAGGATTAAATTTTAAAATTTTTAGACAATATTTTACCGTATCTAAGCAGATAATGGTCATGGAATAGAAATGTACAACTGCATGGTGACTATACCAGTGCAAGAGGCACTGGCATCATAATCGTCGATGAACTAGCAGAGGTGGAGCATCCTGTAATCCTGTAGGCGCAGAAGTATTACTACCATGGGGAGATCTGTATCCATCGACGGAAGTTACCGCACTCGTTTCGATATTTGACCTCTACCTACAAACCTCATACTTTCCACCGCCAGCTGGTATGCCATCCCATCGAATCGCTAAAATCTGATAGATTTGGATCTGCTACTGATAAGTAAAATAAGATGGCGTTTTATCCTGCCTACGGTGAACCAAGCCATTACAGTTTACCTCCGTTGCTGGTCACCTCTACAATTTTAATTTCTTTTGGGATACTAGCTCGTTTCAAAAGACGACACAGCTCAGCACCCGAGGCAAACTAGTGGATGTTCCCGCACCGCCCTTATACACCCTTTCATCGGCGAATGGTTCAGAATGGTACTGCAGAACTACCCAAAAATCATACCTACGCGGTTCATCAAGACGTCTCAGTATGGTGCTTATCATCACATTTAGACGACAGGAGCACCATGAACCCCCAAGCCCCACAGATTAGCACCTCCAACTTACAATACCACGAAGGAGGAGTCCAATCTGATGGTATAAGAGGGCATTTTCCTTGGGCAAGCCTGTTCCATGTGGTGCCTAATAAAGATGGCGAAATCCGGCCCCCTAAAAAACCCATAAAAAAAACTTTATTGGAACAAATAGATAAACTAAATATGTACAATGAAATGAGCTCCTTGTATTGGATCACGTGCATTTTAAGGAGGAACTTAAATCTATCAAGCGGGTTGGACAGTTTCGAATTACAAAGTGGGAACTAAAACTAACTATAAACTAGTCTGCCTGGGAGGCGTGTTGATTTCTGCAAGTAGGCGTTTAGGCAGACTGGGCTGGCATCCTTTCGACCAAGGCTGTGGGTTGTGATGGAGGCCTTCAGTTAGTCTAAGACACCCATAAAGGGCAGTGGCCGTTTGGAGATGGGTGCGCTGCTCATCAGGCACGGTCATATGTGCCAATTGGCGTTTTATGGCAATCATACATGGGAAGACTCAACAAATTTGAACTCAGCTGAGCTATTTCCAGATCTCTTTAGCGCCGGAAGACGTCTCAAAGGCGGCAACCATAATTCCCTTCGCTCTTTGTGAATTTCCGCCCATTTGCTTTTGGGTGGGCACTGGAGCGCAAACATTCCTAGGCTTCATGGAGAGATAAGTGAAAAGGTTGGATTTCACCTATTCGTACCTGGACGACGTGTATATCGGTTCTGAGGATAAGAGAATCAAAACAAGACACCCTTGGAGGAAGTTTTCCACGTCTAGACGAATTTAGTCTTTCTATCAACTTGCACATTTGTTGAGTCAATTGAATTTCTCGGGCAAGGTAAGTGCTCATGAAATCGTTGCTCTGTCTACCAAAATCCAACGCCATCAAGGAATTCCCTCGCCCCCACACGGTTAAGGACCTACCTACCTATTTGTTGTACCTACCAAGGAATTAATTTGTTAGTTTGATTTTTACCACCGATACATTCTTATCATGCATCCAAGTTCCGTATGCCACCTATTGACCGCAAAGAAGAACGATAAATCGCCCATCGTTTGGACTGCCAATTCCGCAAAGATGTCGACAATTGTCGAGTTGGCGCTCACCTGCGATGAGTCAAATAGCGCTTTGGAGGCAGTGCTATAGCAAAGGGATAGAGACAGTTGGGATTTGTCGCAGGAAGCTCCTTCAAGTTACTCCCTATCACAACCCATCTATTACACCTACTATAGGGAGCGTCTCGCTGTTCATAGATCAGTTTGGCATTTCCACGATCTTCTCGAAGGCTGAAATTTTCTCAATATATGAGGCGGAAGTGAGGGATTTAAAAAATGAAGGCTTAATTCACCGCGTATCTGTAAATACTCGCTAGCTGGAACAGGGTTTAAACAAATAAAATTGTGTGGGGTGCGGCTATTATTTCATGACGTGATGTTCTTAACATCAAATATGAAATAACTTTGATGATCAAGCAAAGAAAAGAAGATCTTCATGAACTGTTATAAAAATAAAACAAATATGTATTAGTAGTACTCTTATAAAATGAATGGTATGAAGAATCGTTTAATTTTACCAATATCCTGAAATAACCACCACCAATGGGAATTAGGTGAACTTAATAAATGGTGTGTAGTGAGTGTGTTATTATGGGATATGGTATTCTGTAGTGTGTGTATTATTATGGCATATGGTATACTGTAGAGTGTGTATTATTACGGCATATGGTATTGTGTGGTGTGTGTATTATTATGGTTTATGGTATTCTGTAGTGTGTGTATTATTATGGGATATGGTATTCTGTAGTGTGTGTATTATTATGGGATATGGTATTCTGTAGTGTGTGTATTATTACGGCACATGGTATTCCGTAGTGTGTTTATTATTATGGCATATGGTATCCTGTAGTGTGTTTATTATTATGGTTTATGGTATTCTGTAGTGTGTGTATTATTATGGGATATGGTATTCTGTAGTGTGTGTATTATTACGGCATATGGTATTCTGTAGTGTGTTTATTATTATGGCATATGGTATCCTGTAGTGTGTTTATTATTGATGTAACAGTGTTTTTTTAGCTTCTATATTATTATGGATTATGGTGGTATGCAGTGAATGTATTATTATGGTAAATGGTATTCTGTAGTGGGTCTATAGGTAGTGGGTCGACCGATCCAGGTAGATATAATATTCTGTGCGGTGAATTGTGTGGTATAGATAATGGTAAAGTGCTAGAGATATGTGATACATGGGAATTAGCAAACGGGCAAATAAATAAGCTGTTGTTGATGGAGGGGGGGGGGGGCTGTTTGTTTTTGTTTCGAAAATATCATTGTAAATTAGAGTGGGTTGTAGGATGTAGCGAGTGTATGGGCACCGCTGAAAATGGTAAATTTCCTGTCATAATAAGACACTATAAACAGTTAAACAGTCGTTAGCGGACAGGCAGAGAGAACAGCTGACGCGGACAGAGGTGGGAGTGGTTTCACTTAGAAAATACTGTCGGTTGATAGTTGGGATTGTCTGTAGCGTACAATCTAGATTAGCGAGATATATATGTACGCCAAAGATGACTGATACTCGGTAAATCGCTGCTGTTTAATAGAGAACGACCGATCCAGGTAGGCGTGAAGGGGGGGGCTGTTTGACTGTATAATACCGTCGGTAGATTAGTGCGGTACTGTAGTGTATAATACACTTGAAGTGAGGTATAGCTGAGCGCGAAGCAGGCAGACAGACATGTAGAACAGCTGATGAAGACAGAAGAGCAGCGGTGGGGGGGGGGCGGCTGAAACATCTGTGCCTGAGCGATAGTCGAGAGAGGTGTGCAGCTGTAGTAGACTCGTTGGTGTGACATGGCACAGAGTCCACAGCATTGGATTTGGATACCCAGCCCCAGCATCGCGAGATGTGCTACACTGTAGAGTATTAGTTTGGCACATCGGGCTCCCGCAACAAGGTAGTCATCCACTTGGTCACATACTGTAATCTCCACCACCTAGCCACCATTGTAGTCCGATCCAAAATGGCCGCCCCGAGGGTAGGTGTTTATGTTTCATAGTTGGCTTTCTATTTGCAGAGATGGAACTCCGAGTCGGAAACAAATACAGACTAGGAAGAAAAATCGGCAGTGGCTCCTTCGGAGATATATACTTGGGTAAATAGACTTTTGATTTACTTTTAAACCTGCCTACGTGCTTCCCTTCTCTCACTCTTCCTGTCTCTCTCTCTCCCTCTCTCTGTCTCTCTCTCTCTCCAGTTATAACCCTCAATGATATTTCGTACCTATCGTGTTTTCGTAATATTTAATATCCCTTGGGTCTGTTTGCAGGGACTAACATTTCTACTGGTGAAGAAGTAGCCATCAAACTAGAATGTATAAGGACGAGACATCCTCAACTCCATATAGAGTCAAAGTTTTACAAAATGATGCAAAATGGAGGTATGTAGCTGACCTGAGGTATTTCCTATTTGTTACATTTATGGTGGGTGTTCTACTGTTAGCAACAGTCTATCCTTTGTCTGTTTGCTGAACCATTTGGCTTACAAACTGCCTACTAATGAGCCATGAATTACTCAATTGTCTTAGTAATTTGTGGATTTTATTAATTTTCCATATCACAATTAATAAACTTAGTGATTGGTAATTGCTTATTACTGCCTGGAATAAGCTTGATAGTTATGTAAGCTGTTAGTGTTGTCCAAGTACCTTATTGATTAAATTGACAATTTTATTTTTTTCTTGATCAAGTTATTTAAGATAATTTATTATTAATACACTTGCTAACATACTAATGTGTTATTTTCTAAACAGTTGGGATACCTACTATCAAATGGTGTGGATCGGAAGGTGACTACAATGTCATGGTGATGGAACTTCTTGGCCCATCACTCGAAGATTTATTTAATTTTTGTTCTCGACGATTTTCTCTCAAGACTGTACTCTTATTAGCTGATCAACTTGTAAGATGTCTTAACTGGTTCTATACAGCAATTAAAGCCCTCATTTCTGTTAAAATATTAACAGTTATTGAATTTCAGATTAGTCGGATAGACTTCATTCACAGCCGAAACTTCATACACAGAGATATTAAGCCTGATAATTTTCTTATGGGACTAGGCAAGAAAGGCAACTTAGTGTACATTATAGACTTTGGATTAGCCAAAAAGTACAGAGATGGTAGAACACATCAACATATACCCTACCGGGAAAACAAAAACCTGACAGGAACAGCGAGATACGCATCAATAAACACACATCTCGGAATAGGTAATTGTATTATCCTTTCTTAATATTATTTACTTTATTGTTTTAGTGAAAAATGTTTGACTCCAAGTGCTCTAAATGTTCTAATGTGATTAAGTATTTGCTGAAGATAGTAACTTATCACTAGCCTTAGATATATTTGTTGGGATAATATCAGCTTTGGTAGACAAAAAAAAAAATTTTTATTTGGATCTGGGTAAGAAATGGATGGCTTATTTATTACATGTTAGTTAGGGCCTTCACATCTTAATTTTAACCTTAAACCATTTTGAGCATTGATTTAATATTGGAACATTACAGTCTTACAAAGAAGTTTTTTAAATTTTTGTGTTATAGCGTATCTTTGCAATTATTTATTTAAATCTCATTTATTGCAATTGCTTGTTACCATGACATCATAATATAATTATGATTATGATTATACACTAGAAATCGTAACTACCTTATGTGAGATTACAAATTAGTTATAATATTTTATTCTAATTAAAGATGATATTAAAAGTTATCATGAACATTGTACAATTTAAACTTGATTCAACATAATTTGCTATAATTTTATAATGATACATACCTTGTGTAATAGATGTAATATTTAACATAAGGTATATTTATAATCATTTTACCTTCAGTTTTTCTTATTTGTAATTTTTATAAGTGTTTATTCATTTTCAATGGTACTAAGTTTATAATTTTAGCCAGCCCTGTAATAAGAAGTGTGTTTCTTGTGAATTATGAGTGAATGTCTATTTATTGAAGTGGCCTGCTTACTAGTTATGATGTCATTTCTGGCCAAATATTATAAGTATCGTTATATTTTCCCTCGCTGTTTCCTTCTTATTAATGACTTAAAATTCTTTTTTTGTGGCAGTGCCAAACTTTATTGAATGATAATGTTAGCCACAACTGTACATCAATAGTCTGTTTAGCTTTAAAATTGCTTTAGTGAAATAAGATTTACATGAGCTGAATTTGATATGGTGTTAACAATTTCTTTCAGCTTAGTTATCAAGGAAATACATTTTTATTTTATATTGATCAGCCTAAGGCTACAGTTTTCCAAATATATATATTTTCAAATAGCCTCATAGATCATTTCTATAAATGTTATAATTCACGTATTAAGCTCCTTTCGCTACAACAAAAACATGAAAAAAACATCTCTTCCTAGAATTGGTGGAAAATGTTGCTAGTAAAAAATGGTTTTAAATGAGTACATAAGTACCGGGGTGGATTCTATAGAAGGGGAAATGACTAGAAACATTTTGTCTCACCTTATCTCATGTGTTCTGTAAATGTGCTTTGATGCAATTTTATGTTTCTGTTGAAAATATTCTTAAGCAAAAAAAAATCTCGAAGGATTGATAAAAGACAATATTTCAGCCCGTTTGCTGAAAGGATTACATGACTTGGGCGGAAGGCTGGTAATGTGTCAAGCCCTTATTACATGGTGTCTGCTCTTTCCCAAGTTCCTTTTATCCGCCATCTCTTTGATAATACAGGCAGTTGTTGCCCATTACCTTCACTCTAGTAGAAAACTTATTGGATATAGTATTTTTACTGCAATGGTTATAATAACCTGTCTTCCCACTTATCTCCTTCCTTATATATAACATTTAATACAAAAAATAACTTAATAAAGTGTATACAAATAATATGTTTAATTAATTATAATTTCAGAGCAAAGCAGACGAGATGACCTTGAGTCTTTGGGGTATGTGTTGATGTACTTCAACCGCGGTTCATTGCCTTGGCAGGGACTTAAGGCAGCAACCAAGCGCCAAAAATATGAACGTATCAGTGAGAAGAAGATGTCTTCGTCTATAGATTACCTCTGCAAGGGATATCCTGGTGAGAAAAACAACTCAACTTCTTTCCTCTAACAATTGATTCTTCACAGAGCAATCGGTTTACTTCCCTATACCTCCTCAATTAATTTACTGTTTACTTCTTTTGAAAAGTTTTATTTCTTCATTTTATTAATATTAAAGTTCTTTCCCAGAATTGTATTGGTTCTAGAGAAGAAGAAAACCATAAATTCAATTTGAATTGATTAGTCTAAGACATCTTACTTACTGTGACCCCTGACCTAAGCTTCTTTTACCATACCTGTGCAAATAGTTAAGCTAATTGCGTTGTTATTATAATCTATAATTGTGCCTATGGATGTAATCATTTTAAGCAGGAATTAACTATCAACAATGATTTATAAAATTTCTTATCTGATAGCCTTTACTGCATTTGTTTTCTATAATGTAATGTTTGCAGTGGAGTTTGCGATGTACTTAAACTACTGCCGCTCCCTGAGGTTTGAAGAAAGACCTGACTACTCCTATCTTCGACAGACATTCAGGACTCTTTTCCACAAGAAGCTATTTACATATGATTATGTCTTCGATTGGAACATGCTCAAGTTTGTGCGTATCCAATTAATTATATTTCACCTTTTAAATATTACTATTATTATTTAGTTTAATGATTTATCTAATGTTTGTGCTAATATACTGTAGAAAAATATTTTTATACTTTCTTATTATAAAATTTTAAAGGAAATTCATAAAAAATTATAATGAATAATAGTTTATTAATAATAATTTAGGTTATTACCATCTCAGGGTTCAATGTTGACCCTAGCGCATAACGGTACTATTATAGATGTTTCATATTTAACGCAAGTTATATACTCAAATAATAATTGCTTAATACAAATACTAATAATATGGATTTTCTTCAATGTTGTGTTGTCTTCAATCCTCATGTGTACACCTTCTGGTCTCCACATATGTGACCGCTGACTAACTTAACTCACTGTTTGTGTGGAAATGAAATGAAAAGACGTCTCCCCTAAGTGCTGCTACTACCCAGGGCCATCTTGGTGCCAGGTCAAAAAACTAGCCTTATTCAAATTATCTGAAAAGAAAACTCCTTTCTTATAATCAATCTATTTATAATATATAATTTTAAATTGCCAGTAATAAAAAAAATCATTACAATACATTTGGTTTTTTATTTAATGACTGTAACAGCGATAGTTATAGTTGTTAAACCCCCCCCCCCCCCCAGGTGCCTAAACATAAAAAAAAATATTTTATGTAAAAATATGAATGTATAGATTAGAAGAGTTAATACTTACCAAGCCCTGAAAAGTTATGGTTAAGCTTATGGTAGTTGAATATTTTATCCTTTCACACTTTGATCTGGTTTCAACAAGTCAAGTTCCCATTAAAATTGAAAAATATTTCAGTTTTTGTCTTAACTATTGTATTTTTGGTGCCTTATCTGTAAATAATTTTTCAATATAATAAAAAATAAATACATGTGACAAAGTTCCCGAGGTTCAATGTTTGAAATATTTTCCGAATACCGACTAGCTAACTAAATATTATTAATTACTAGTTGCGGTCTGGATTTTTATCATTTTATTCTTCTAATCCCCTTTATTCATTTTTGTGACGAAATCTGTACAATGAATTTGACTTCTTACACATTTTTGTTTTAAATGTTCAATATGGCTATATGTAGGCTCAGCTAGAAAAACGCCTGGCCACTCATCTTCAAATCCTAGGACAATATATTTTCTAAAAATTAATTAAAAATTTTATTTTAGTGCCCATCCATGAGAGAGAATAAGAATTTTACAAGTCATTCTGTCAACTGAACGAATATGAATGATATTCAACATAATTATAAATTAAATTTATATTATGATTTTGTCTTTAGTTTTGCTTTTAAAAAACAAAAAAAATAACGTGTGACCTCAATGACAATTGTGCCTACAGGGTAGCAACAGATCAGGCACTAACGAAGACAACTGCGGTGGAGAAGGAGCTGGCGCAACAACTGGTGAGAGGATCCCTGGGACCCTTGCAACCAATGACCGAGGGACTAACGGGGCCCAGAGGAGAGCTCGACCAGCTTTAGCCTTACCTCCGACCAACTCGCCCGTCACTGGTATATATACCTTATTTCATTTCTCATTATCTCTTAGTTTTGGACGAGTGCTATGGTCAACTGTAGTGTATACACAACACAAGATCCACTCAAAACTATTTATAATGTGTTTATAGTTTATCAGTCAGTGTCTGTTGACAAAATGCATTAGAAATTGACTAGTGTTCATTACAACAATTTTCTCCGGCTTTTCTTTTTTTGTCACCTTTAAAAGATGTCAAAAGAGAAAACAGATTTGAACCTAGATGGCAGCAACCAAATCCTAATTGCTGAGTGTACTCCTCAAAATGATTGTGATATGTTGTTGTGGCAGTTAGCGTTGACCGCAGTACTGGCCCATGTGTTCTGTCATTGAGCGTAGTCAAATCTATCATATCTAACTGCATGCTTTTTTACATCATCATAGTTTTTAAAATAATATATACTTTATAATTAACGAAGCTTGGAGATGTTGAGCTGCTACTAAATGTGTAGCTGTATAAAGTGTTACTAATCATTATTTTGTCATTTCCATGTCGCCTAACATAGATGTTATTGCTTTCTCTTGTAATTAATACAGAACATCTTTTAGCTGCCATTTATTTCTCTTCATTGCTTCCACTAAATCTTCTTCCTGTTATCTTAAATATTCTTACTGTTTGACGCCTTACCAGCAGTTAATGTTTGGCAATTATTACGTTCAAGTAAATGCTCCATGATCTTCAGTGGACCTTTCAAAAGTGCGAAGGTCTTAAAATTAAACAGTAAAAATTTATTAGCCATATTTTATGAGTTTGATACAGAGCAGTAATTCTAGTATACATTATTTTTAGATGATCAATGATATTTAATCATGACCGAAACAGTGTTTAAAATTCTATATAATGAGACCTCACTGACCCTGTAGGAAGCTAGTAGGTTTCTATAAATTTCTGATAAGCAAAGCGTTAATAATCTAGTTCGTGTCCCTGGAGGAGGAAACGGGTGAAGATTTGAAATAACTGTTGACTCGAATTGGAAATCCAATGCTGCACAGGACTCGCTTTACATTGGCTACCGTGAATTAGTGAAACTGCTTTCCCCGCGTTTTAAAAGCACCTTACAAAATTTCCAGTCACAATTGGCAAAGGCTATACTAACTATCCTGAACCTCTTCTCAATAACATTGATGAAGCTATCCCAGTAATGGTTTTAATGTTTTGTTCTTTTTCGATGTTATAAGCAAAAGATTATCGGAGTAAGCAATTTTCAACTGCCCTGCCCGTACGATTGTTCTAAGTTTAAAAATTTTAACATTAATCTTCCATGATATATATATTTTTGAAAACATGAATCAGTTGATTATGTATAGGTTTGCTTTTGCTGTGTCAAAGGCTGGTCTGTGTCATTTCTACGAAAACATGACGATTTATTATTTTTAAATATTTACCCGACGATGTTGAAGAATTGCCATGCTCGCCTGTATGTCTGCTTGCTGTTACTGTGCCACCTTGGGTGCTTTTGGTTCGGGATTGTACAAGTGTCAATTCTCATTTAAATATTCATTCTCTTTTTGTTTTTTGTATTTCAGCTCAGAAGAGACCAAATCCGTTAATCGGAATTATGGAGAATAAATCAATTTTTTTATAAAAAAAAAAAAAAGGAAAAAATCTGTTTTGTTGTTTGTGTACATTTATTTATATTTAGTTATCCCTTAAATTTAGTTGATTTACGTGTTCTTTATGTTTACTAATTGACAAACCAAAAGCAAGTCTACGTAAAACTTATTAACTTTTCTATTGATACCTTTGCCTAGAACATGGTTTGAGAGGTGTGGGGTGAGACTCTATGTCAAGGGTACTACTGATAACAAACTATAACCTCATGTATCAGACAAGCTAAGCTACCATTGGTTGCTAATAGATCATCACCAAAAATATATTAAATAAGTGTTTGAGGGTTAAACACAAAATACTTGAAACTTATATTTTATATGAGTGTCCAATTGTAGTAGTTCCCGTTTCAATACTGGGAAAGCTTCATTTGTCCTTCATCATAATTTGAAATAGAATAACAAAACATTTTTTTGTAAAATAAAATGTACTTTAAGAAATTAGATTATTTTAGTGAGTAACCTCAGCAGGATAAGCACTCCACATCTCATTACTCCAATTAATATAAAATTTCAATATATCTTTATTAGTTACTATGCTATAAATTTGTTAACCACATACGTTCAGAGCTATTGAGATTGTACCGTCGGGAAATGACACATTAACAGGCCACTATTGAGTACAGCTATTATGTCTTCCAACGAATTATGATTCAAACAATTTAGTCAGGTGTTTTGATTGTTTTTAGCCAAAATGTGATTTTTCAGTAAGCTTATGTATGTTTATAACCACTGAATGGGTTAGTCGTTATTTTTGGCTTAAGGTTTATGTAGAGTTATTGGTCTGTGGTGTGCGTGATGGTGCATGTACTTTGTTTATTAGGTTCTCGTGGCACAGATTCAGTTTTGCACTCTTTGCATAAGTGCTAGTCCATTATAAGACTGTATTTAAAAGAGAATATAAAAGACCACTGAGTGGGATCTTTCAGATCTTATCCGACCCTCGAAATGATCAGAATATGATTTAATATCATTAGAGTATTATAAAAAAATATACATGTTTTGTGTATTTATATGTTTATACATTATGTTAAATGTTACAAAAGATACAAAGAAACAAGGAAAAGGAGTGAAGGTGGAAACTTGGCTACTGTCTCTTGATCCCTGTCAATATTCAGAAAGCAATTCTTCGCTCTCCAAAAATAAATAGTGCTGAATTATTGTTCTTTACTTGTCTGTTTACTGTGTATAAATATAGTTTATAGCATAGCAACCTTAACATTTACTCACAACTATTTGCCCTTATCACTTGGCATTTAGTTATTTAGCAATTGGCAAATGTGACTGTTTATATTTATCATGTCATAATTTAAGCAATAATTAGTTCCTCATTTTATCATATATAATAGGTAAGAATATGGACTGATGCTTATCTTTTTGTTATACTCACATACACTGCTGCAACCTCTTGTGGGTCTTGGACCTATAGTTTTGTACTGATGTATTGCTGGAGTTATAAACTGTTTGATGACGTAATGATGTGGTGCTCCCACACTTGTGCCGTGGACTGTCATTGCACACTCATTACTGATTGGCTCTTACAAAACTACAGATACTGCATGAAGTACTTTATTGGGAGTTATCACTTCTCTTTGTAAGTCATTGAAGTATATTTTTGGGCTGTCGAACATCGCCTGATTACATATCTGCTATTGATGATAAAAATGATTATATATTTGTAAATATGTTGTGGTGTTTATCTGAATAAATTAGTGAGTAGTATTGCTACCAAGGATAGTGTTAATACACTTGCAACATGACAGTTTGTTCATATAGTAAAACATTATATTGTATCTTGTATTGATAATTATCTCTATATATAGATATATATGTGTGGTTTGTTATTAAAAGTTACATTTGGTAATTATCGTTAGTTTTACATTTGTTAACGTTTCGTAAATGTAATTAGTGAAGAATGGTTGGTTTACTGTAATACTGCCAATACCCTTACAATATAGTATATGTAAATATAGTTTTTTATTTAATGTTTTCTGCGAACAGTTCGTAGCAATTAGAGATATTTATTATAATTCATTAAAATGTTTCTTCATTTGTAAATAAAAAAGGTCGATGATTGAAGGAATGACCGATGATAAAGGAAAGGGAAAGACGATTCATATGAGCAGTGGTTTGTCATCGTCTTGTTAAATGTCCTAATTGTTTAATTTAACAAACTGTCATTATTTATTTTGTCTTGGTCTTTTTTAGGCTTCTATATAGGCTAATGTAAAGAACAGCAACTGACCAGATGATTATAGCTTAGGGTAGATTATTATATAAGAAATTTAATATATGGATATAATATCTTTTTATTTGTGATTTTTATCGATGACAATAAACAATGCTAAAACATCATTATTTGTTTACTTATTACTTGTTTAAATGAAAGTATGCGGGTGGTAGCAGTGTAGATTCCGTATGATAGAGTCCCTACAAAAAAGAGAGGTATTTCATGCAATCCGCCTATGTGACAGGAAATGGAAATGGAAATTTGTACAGTAAAACCTCGTTGATCCAGATCAGATTTGCAGACATTTTTTTTTAATTTAAAGTTCACATTAGATAATAATTTTTAACTATTACAGCAAGAACGTAACTATAAGTACGCCAAATATTCACTTTTTAGATTAATTAAATGTACAGTTTCTGCATAGGCTGTTGTATAATAAATTATGGTAATAAAACCAATCTAGCTGAACTATTGATGATAAAGTGTTTGCATGACCGTGCTTTATTCAAACGCCACAGGTGTTTGAAACAGAAAACAGTGGACCAATTTTTTGTTAAGAAATGATGTGAAACGTTTTTTCTATTTATTTTTTATATTTTATAAACAATACTATGTAATCTTGTTATAAAACATAGTTTTTTTTATCGTGATAAATGGTAAGTCTGCTTATTTAAAGATTTTGTTATGCTTATTATCCGGATTGCTTTTGGTCCCAGTTAGTCCAGATAAACGAGGTTTTAATGTATTGGTGCAAAGGGGATGGTGCTGCTGTAAAGGAACGTTCTCTCATTTCTTCAAAAATATTAATCTCGAAGAACAAAAGGACCTTTAGTTAATTAAAGGATAACTAAAGCAGCTTTATATTGTTGTTATATTTGTTGCAGCTTATCTTGCGTCAATTGTACATTCTGAAAATTACAATAAAAACTACCACTTCCACAATACAGACCCATATTGAGGTACAGGTCCAGCTGTAATCTTCTCATGTTTGTTGTTGAAGCATTCTGCACCAAAGGCCCTTCGGAGGACTTCACACTCAAACCTAACCTATAAAAAACAACTTATAACAAATATAAGTAGTGACAGTTTATTAGTCTTAGTCAGGCATTCAAAGGTGGAGAGTAAATATGGGTCTAACTTGTGTGCTGCTGTATATTTTATAAGCCTGCTGGTTCAACAAGAAAGAAAGGATTGCTAAGGCCCAGACCCAGTAGGTTTATGAACTAGGCATCGAGGAATACCAAGAGTGTAGCTACTGATGTAAAAACTGTCTATGGTGTCAAAGCTGGATCAGGCTGGGCTGGGGTACCATGTAGAGAGAGAGAGAGAAAGATGTAATTTAAAATGTTTCATCTTTCTGTACAAATTTAGAAAACATTACAATATTTAGAACTTTCTCAAATGAAAACTCCCTATAACCCAACCAGACACTTATTTTCCTTCATGCTCAGGTTCTTTATAACAAAACACAGACAGTAAATTCTTTCTATATTACAAGGACAGTTGTAAAATAAATAGAGGCTCCACAGTGTCGCACCTCTTGGGTCGTGGTAACTAAATCATGCTTCTAGAAGACCATGAACACTCATAAAGACACAATAAACTGAGTTAAGAGAAGATATGGAAATGAGGCAGCTGGAATAGAATCATGAAGAGGGGAAAGCTTGTCCAATATTATGAAGTAACATTTTTATTCATGCATATAATCAGTTGCATATGATTATGTATGTATATAATAGAGGGGACGGAGAGTAATGTCTTTTTTTACATTAAATTCAAACATCAATTTTTAACAAGTTTTTGTTTTTAATCAATGATGTAATCACCCTTGTTATTGACAACCTTTTGCCATCTAGTGTGCTAATTTTCAAAGCTCTCAATCGATAAAAATCAATTGGTTTTTGAGCAAAATATTTGTAAAGAGGCACTGCCTTTTGCGTTTTGGATTAACATAGAGGACCCATTTTCATCTCCAGCCTCAGCCACCATACTCGCCCGATATTGCGCCATCGGATTTCCATTTATTCCGATCGCTGCAACATTTTCTAAGTGGTAAAAATTTGGATGATGTCCAAAATCTCCAGACATTTTGCTCAAAAACCAATTGATTTTTATCGATCCGGCATTGAAAATTTGCACACTAGATGGCAAAAGGTTGTTGATAACGAGAGTGATTATTACATCATTGATTAAAAACAAAAACTTGTTAAAAATTTATCTGTTTAATTTAATGTAAAAAAAACCATATTATTTTCCCGTTCCACTATAGTTTTGTTTTATACTTTGAATTATTATTTGCTTCATTACAAAAAAGTGCGAGCTACTTCACAAATTTGAATTGATTTTTGTAGACAGGCTGATTATAATACACTGTCTGTCAAAACTTTATGATCATCTTAATTTTTCGGGATAAATTCAAGTAAGTAGACATGTTTTGATTCATTATTCTGCTGTTTAATAAAGCTAAGACCAGAAGGAATTGATTGGTCTTTCAAAATGCCTTTTGTACGTCTCTTTGTTGATTATTCCAAAAATCAGAATGAGATCTTGTAGTCCAAAGCTAGAGATGGACCTTCACACAAGAACCGAACCTCCTCCATGCTATACGGCTGGAATTATGCTCTAAGGAATTAACTTTTCTGACTGTTCGACGAACCATAATCCTGGATTAGAAACAAAAACTTAAAACTTAGATTCGTCTGCCCGGAGTACTTTTCTTCAAATCCTTATAAGGAACTGCTCACCAGTGGTTTCTGTGTACCGACCTGAGTTGGCCTCCATTGGTTGTTCTTGTTATTGTTGAAATTAAATCAATTTTTTGGTGACGGTTTTAACTTAAACTCAAATCTGGGGGCCAGTGAGTCTTCCTTTTTAAAATGCACACATGTGTTATGCTCGGCAGTTTTTGAAATTTTTAGTTTAGCAATGATTTGGGACTCGGAATTCTTGACCTTGTGTAGCGTGCAGATGGGACTAAGCAGTTCAACAGAAAATGTCTTATTGTTATTGAAACTTTTACTGGCAAAAACAGAAATAAACCATATAATTCATCATCCTTAAACACTGCAGTTGAGAGAACACTAAATCAAAGTGTCTGACTAAGGCTGTCTACACACGGAGCTATTTAAAAGAAACTGATTTTCGACACAAATCATTAGCCCAGTTCACATTGAGTCACTGCTAATGCAATTAAATGGTTGGACACAGACAGAGCTACTAGTTAATAAAGCATTAGTTAAAAGTTCCAAGTGACTCAACTGTCGAGTCACTCCCCAGTTGCTTCACAATTTCTCGTTCATCCAAAGGATCATACTGATTTTCGTGTATATTATTTTTTTCCCATTGAACGAACAAAATCTTTACATTAAATTGGTCAGAAAAGTGGAGAAACATCGTGCTTTGTACAACACTTTCAGGCTATTCCAGAAAGGATGAAACGTAAGAGGCATGGAATGAAGCTGGGAAAGCAGTGAATATGACAGGTATGTAAAAATTAATTATATATTTATAATAATAAGGATATTTATGTTGATAACGTAATTTTAAAAAATCCATATTTCACAAGATATTTTCTTTTAACATTCATTTATTTGCTATTGATTTGGATTAGTTTATTTTTAAAACATGGGTTAATATTAATTAATTTTTCACTAATCCCAATTATCCCTTGCAATTATTAGTTCGGTGAAACTCTACTCTATTACTATTATTGCTAAAAATATGATACAACATTGAAATTCTAACTGAACTATGAATAAAAGAAACTGATACAATATTATTAGCCAAAGTTAATCAATAGTGAATTTCCATTTCTAAGGCAAGAGGTGCTCAGGGATATAGAAAACATGTAGCTAAATAATTTGTAAGAGCAGCTGCCGGAGAGATTATGTCGATTGTCATTTCTTGAGGTAAAGATCGTACCTCGATGTTATACGACTCACAACCTGTGGGATAGGTAGGTGCGTACTGAATTACCTCTAGTTTTTCATAGGGCTGTTTTGATGGAAAAGTTCACATTTTCATCTCTGATGTGAAAAGGACCATTCATTTTTTCATGTCATTCCAAAAGTGCATTAATGGTTTTCCCTCCCTGCTAAATCTGTAGTAGTAGCATATTCTTTTTACATTATCCAAAATTCTTTGATGGTAGGGTCTCATTATATATCATAATAACAAAAATCTTTCATCCGCTGCAAAGTAGTATGGAAACGGGTTACCACTTTTATTGTATGACTATGGGGAGGGATATCAAGTCCTGCATGTTAGATTCAATATTTTATCGCCAAGGCTTGGAATATGCCTCCTTCACTTATTAGCTTAATCAGTTTCAACCGAGGTGAATAAACCGTTGGCATCACAACAAGCCATTAACACTGTCGAATGATACACTTTGTAGTTGAAATTTGATGAACCACGATTCACAAACTTCTCGATTTTGATGTGTTTGCCATTGAATACTCTTATTCAGTTTGGAAGATTCCAAAGTGTTTCAAAACGTTCTGTTATTGCACTCCGTTTGGTACCTATATGTATGTATCCTTTAACACTTTTCAAATCAGTTCTGTTGTCTCTGTAACAATCCCACAAACTGTGGACTCTATTCTAGCAAAATACACAGCAAGAGATGCAAATGATACACCAGTACCAAAGTATCTGTAACAAAATAAACAAGCATTCATACAAACCAAGAATTTTTAAATGTTTATAGGAGTTTTATACTAACTACGAAAGTAATAATTTGTGTTTGTTTCAGTGGGATGAATGCGAAGAGAGGTGGAAGAACCTTCGAGCTGTTTTTGTGTAAAACATGAAGTCCGCCAAAAGTGGGGTTGGGGTGAAAACAAAGAAAGCATATTATTTATTGATGAAAGCTATGCAATTTACAGTTCCATATATTGAAGCGTTAGGTATACCTTCAGGAAATCTCCCCCAACCCACCAGAACAGGAAGCAGGTGAGAAATTGATTTTTACTGGACAATACTCAGAACCATCTTCGCCATTTTAACAGCCAACCCGCGACTTCACCATCATACACAGCTTCAACTACTGGTGCTTCTCTAAGAAAGAAATGCACTACTCATAGTCAGTCTGAGCCTTAACCATCATTTATTTTGAATAAAAGGCATGACTTGAAGAAACACTCAGTGGACAAAGCATTCCTCGAATAGTTCCAGGCTAAAGAAAACTAAGATGATGAGGTCTTCAGACCATAATAACCTGGACCAAAAATCAGAAGCTTTGAAAATGTTTTTTCTTAGTATGCTACCTGATCTTCTTAAAATGATGGGTATTCAAATCCACACAGATTGTTGATTTTATTTTATCAAACCTTTGGCAGTTCACATCTCAACATGCATTTTCATCTTCATCTACAATGCCTTCAACATACTCTGAAATGTTGTACGTACCTCAGGGTGCAAATATTGTATGAAACATCACAATCCACCACTCTCAGAACAACAAATGAAAAAAAAACACAAACAACTTTTATGAAGTAGTTAATGAAGTGAGCCAACAAGAGGAAACCAGTATATAATAGTTTCGTAAGCAATATGCTTATTCATTTTATATAATTAAAAAGAATTTTGTAATTTATTTTATTTTTAAAATTATAAGTAAGTTTTCTACAATAAAAAACAACAACTGGAAATTGACAGATAATCATGTAAACTTAAACTAAAAATTGTAATTTTTTCTTTAAGTAAACAACACAATGTTTTTACCTGAGAGTAATTTATATCCGTTCCTCAGTATTCACACACTCTCATGTTGGCATCTTGCTTGTGTGTTGCAACAAATTTAAATAACTCCCTTTGAGCATGCTATGACAACATAGTAATTGGGTATAATTGTCTGAGGAAGTAATGGAGGAAATGTCCAGTGTATTGTGAATATCTTCAAGAGCCTGCTTCTCGTTCAGAAACCCAAACACTAGAATCATCTGTAGTAAAGCAGAATAATTAAAAATTGGAAATTCTGTAGCTAAAATGAGGTCTATTTCAACAAGCAAAAGTGGGAGCATTCAAGGGTGCGTTCTTTGTTTGACAGGTTATAGTTTTATTTAGGCCTTCTGTTTGTGTATTTTCAGATTGTTGTTATAATAATGACGCGAAAGATATTTTCTGCCTCAGCTCCTTAGAAATATGCTGTACATGTTTTGGTTAAATTACAAGAGTTATAGAAAAAAAAATTGAATGGGAAAATGTCAGTTTTATTTTGCTAACTTTGAAGATTCCCCTCCCCAGTTAAAAACACATTAACGACAGTAAAGTTAATAGAATATCAAAGGCATTTTAAACAGCACAGTTTACGACGGAGCCTATAATAAAAATGGATTATTTAATATTCCAAGTTGCTTATTACATATGCTATAATAGGTTTATTAATGTTAACATTTAACTATTCACAAAAATTTTTATTTTATATTAAACAAAATTTTCAGCGACCGAGATGGTTCAACAAATAACCTGAAATATTTTTATATATAACAAATGAAATATTGTTGTTTTTAGTGCACCAATTCGTCTCGTATAAGTATCTGTTTACAAAATTACAATTTAGTTTTTAATGGATATAAACAAATTTTGTTTATTTAAAAAAAATACTTGGATGTGAGGAACTAATCCACCGATCAATTATTTGATAACAGGTCACCTAATTTAACAATAAGGTCACCGTTGGCAGTCTTGCTGTATTATTTTAAGTTTAATTTTTGTTATCTGTAATATATATTGAATAATGCGTTATATTGTTTCATTTCATCCAACGATTCCAAAGAAACTGCATGTTAGTATCTTGATAATTTCTTTGTTTTAGTATATACCTTTGTACCCTACTCCACATGTTTGCAATTTGTAATATTGAAGCCTATTTAGATTTAAGTTAGTAATTATTTAGAAGTGACATAAGCAAATTAGCAATGATGGAGGAATGTGCAGGTGTCATCGGAGGTAGGAGCAGCGGGAGAGCTGTTGGGGAGGAGCGTAGGGTGCTGATGCGACTACATCGTACGCCACTCCCATCAACCCTTGATCTGTCTGTTCCGAGGGGAGGCACGCCAACTTCTCCTCTCTTGCAGTCTCAGCTCGACAAGTAAGTAGTACGCTATAGTACAGTATGTGCTCACTTCTACGAAATGGTCGATTGTATCGACTGCTCTTCATGTTGATGTGCTTAATGGCCTTACATGTAATTGTCTTGGTCATGGAACTTACAACTAATTTGTCAGAGGAGTGGCACTTTTTCTTCGAGGGAGATCTAAACATATAAATTATAACCTAATATGATAGAGGTAAAAAATCAAATCTCATATATATAGTAAAAAATATAGTTTGTAAGGCCAACTGTAATTGCCACTCTTTCAATCTTTGGTTCAGTTTTTTATAACATGGTGAAAATTTGCATTTATTTATTTTTGTTAGTTAAATGACAACTACCGCCTGATGATTCGTTAAATAACGGCGCTACTTGCAGCCAAACTGTACATTATCTTATTATTTTTATTTTAAATTAAGGATCCACCCAGTTTTGCTTTATTTGCACTTTATCAGCTTCCGGTAGTTATGCATGGATTTTATCTGTAGCTATTTAGTAGCATGCTATATTTCAAAATACTAATTCAGACTAATCAATAATATTTTTATAAATTATGATATGTGATAGTTTATTTATCTTATTTTAAATTGTATTTCAGATGATATTTCAATTATATGTTGAAAGGGCATTTATCCGTAATCTGTTGATACTTGGTCTCTCATTTCCTGATAAATTATATTAATTCATAAATGTGAAGATAATGTGGCTCCCTCTTTCATCTCGTATGTATTCTTATCACCCGACTGTTGGCTGGTGTAGCCACTTGAGCGTCTTTCCTATTTTATCTTATCTATTATATCTTTCATTTTAGTTTTTTTACCACACTACCAATTCTGCCGATATCACATCACATAACTTTTACTTACTATATATTCTCATTGCTTTGAGACTCGGGTTGCATTCGTGTTTCATCCATCGGCCATAGACACATTCCAACTCTAGTCAAGTGTTTACTCCATTAGCCAACAGTAACTTCCTGCTCTCTTATCTCTCATTATAGGCATGAACACTCTTGAGTTAGTAAGATATCCATTTGTCTATTGATCAGACCACCCATTACTGATAAAACACAACTGTATTTTTTATTTTAGAGTAGCTTTTCTGCTCTTTGGTGTCAGAAGTTATTATATTCCTATTCTTCTTGTATTAATAATAGGTTGGCCAAAAAGTTTGTTCGGTTTTTGTCATCACGAAACTTCAAGCAGTCTAATATGTAGCTAACTTCAGTCCGTCCCTTGCGAGTTCGCTCTCGTCAGATACTAGACACTTCAACGTAGTTTGACGCGAAATTCTGACAAGACCGATTGTATTTTGTGTGTTTAGGATCATCCTCAAAATGGAAATCCAAAACGAACAATATCGACACATGCTTTTTTTATTTTAAAAAAGGCAAGAAAGCAGTGGAAACTTGCAGGAAGATAGGCGCTATATACGGAGAGGATGCTGTTACAGAACATGTGTGCCAGAAGTGGTTTTCAAGATTTCGATCGGGAAATTTTTCGGTTCAAGACACACCTCGCTCTGGCTGGCCAACTGAGATTAACAGCGACAAATTGAAGTAATTAGTCGACACCAATCCCCATTATATAACTAGGGAGATCGCAGTTATCCTCTAAATATCCAAATCAAGTGTTGAAAACCATCTGCATCAACTTGGCTACGTGAGCAGGCTCAATGTTTGGGTTCCCCATCAACTTGGTGAGGCTAACCTTGCCCAAAAGATTTCCATCTGCGATTCATTGCGGAAACATGAAGAAAATGATCCTTTTTTGAAGAGAATGATGACAGGGGATGAAAAGTGGATCGTCTATAACAATGTGGAGCGCAAACGCTCATGGGGGAAGCGCAGCGAATTACCACAAACAACCCCCAAAGCAGGACTTCACCCAAAGAAGGTTATGCTCTCGATTTGGTGGGATTGGAGGGGTGTTGTCTTTTACGAACTTCTTCCCACAAACAGGACCATCAATTCGGATGTGTACTGTGACCAGCTGGACAAATTAAATGCAGCAATCCACCAGAAGTGTCCAGAACTAGCCAACTGTAAGGGGATTGTCTTCCATCATGACAATGCCAGACCGGTAGCCGCGGTAGAAGTTACTGGAGCTTGGCTGGAAAAGTTTTGCCGCACCCTCCATATTTGCCCAACCTTGCACCTTCAGATTTCCACCTGTTTCGGTCTCTTCAAAATTCATTGAATGGACAGACTTTTAACTCTGAAGATGTGAAAATCTACTTGGAATATTTTTTTGCCAGTAAAGACAGGAAATTCTTTGAGCATGGAATTATGAATCTGCCCATGAGATGGCAGAAGATACTGGAACAAAACGGCAATTATATCATTCATTGAATTAATCCCTTTGTGTTTAAAAGTTGTCTTATTTTAGTTTTTGGCCAACCTGATAGAACACTCAAGAGCATTTGTAATGGGTGTCCCAGAATTAATCCAAGATTTGATTTAAATAGAAAACACAGTTTTCAGTATTTTTGTTGTTATTTTTTTATTGAATTAGAAGGTAAATAGGATAGGGTTATTTATGGAATAACACATCGGGCAAATGGCCTCCACGACTTTGCTGGCACATACGCAATCTTTTGTCGAAATTTGGCAGAAATGTGGTTGAATTTCGTTCATGCAGCGTTGTATTTCCTTTTTTAATGCACAGATGGATGTGGGCTTGTTGACATACACCTTTGACTTCAAATAACCTCATAAAAAGAAATCTAAAGGTGTTAAATCACACAGTCTAGGGGGCCAATCCTGATCACCAAAACGAGAGAGTAAACGACCTGCAAATGTCTCGTGCAGTATTTGAATTGTTTCATGGGCTGTATGGCATGTGGCACCATCTTCTTAAAACCACATATTGGCCACACAATATTATCCAATTTCAGCACAAAGAACTGTGTTTACGACGCCGAATTGATGTTCCTGGATTTTCAACAACACTCTCACGCACTGCTTTGATATTGACATTTGCACAGCTTGTTTTTGGACGACCAATAATGTGTTTAGTGTCTCCAACTGATCCAGTCTCCCTACATTTTTCAATTAATCTCTTCACAGTTGATGAAGTCAAAACACTATTCCGACCATATTTTGTATGAAATTTTCAAACTGCAACTACCAAGCTTTCATCATTTTTGAGATAATGTTCAACAATAAAGACACATTGTTCTATCGTATAACGCTCCAATTTTACTAACCCTAAACTGTCAGCTGTCAAATTGTTTTTTTTAGGGTTGCCACCACTTTACTGCACAAATTCAAATCTTGCGTTAATTCTGGGACACCCTTTATTAGGCCCCTTAGTTTGAGGAAACACTGTCTTTGTTTTGGCTGACAAATGACCATCTCCCGATGAATTTTCTGCTAGTACCGCAACAACGAGTGTTGTTTGTATTTTGTTGCTGCAACCTTCACCCCAATTAAGGAATCAATCCTCTAAATTATTTGTGTTCTAAACGTTTGAGAAACTATTGTAGCCCTTGAAAAAAAAAGAAAAAAAAAGAGCTCTGGCTAATGTGTTTTGCTTAAATACAAGATGGACCTCAAGTTCTGTCCGTTACTAAAAATTTAAAATCTAAAGAAGGGGATTCCAGCTAGATTTTAAATAAATTAAATAATAATAATTAAATTTATAAAATAAAGATTGTTTCAATCACTTAATGATAACTTTAGGAAGATAGGTTATTTTTAAAATGATTCATATTGTAAATGATCTCTTTATTTTATTGTAGCTGTTACTGTTTTGCTTAAGTAACATACATCTTTTCATTAAACACCTCACTTTAACAAAACTTAATTACAGATATACTAGGAATAATACGGTAAAGTCTCAATTTAAAATTGAAGGTGACCATTATATTTTAGAATAACAATTATCAACATTCTTATAATTTATTTTTCTTGGATTTAAGGTTTGACATCTAAAACACACAACACAATTCCATCAATTTAAAACAGTATTCTCCATCACCTCCAATCTTTACTAATTCCTTATCTCTCTTCAATGTAATACTTCACAATCATATTTTTTTTAATTAATTGATAATATTACAAATTTAATTTGTTCGTTCTTCCCCCCTGTAATGATACATATATTTCACGTTATGCTCCATCGTCAGCACTGCTACTGAATGTTATTTATTTACATAATTTATTAGTTTGATAGTTTACTTTTGGTTCGTTTTATTTGGCCATGTATTTACCCTATGGCTCCACCATTAACTTAGATAATCTATTTATGGTAATGTTAAAATATGCGATAAGTCGACATATATATTACTCAAACTATATTATATTGTAGAGATAGATAAGAACGTATCGCTAATGTTGCAGCAGCTGTGGTGACAACAAAGGCGGAGGCCCTGCAGCAACGATGGCGCCGCCAGTGAGCCCTCCCTCAGCTGGAGCCAGGCGTGGCTCCCTCTCGAAGGGGGACACAGCGCGCAAGAAATGAAAGCAAGACCCCCCCACAGCAGCTAAAGACTAGTTCTGGCAACTGTTGTAGCCCCAACATGTCTTGTCACTTATATCATCACAACAATAGGCATACGTAAAGTTGAAACTGAAATCACTTTCATTTTTTTTATCATAGTTTTATTTTACCTATGGAAATATATAAATGAAAAGAACCCGCTGTTGGCGAGAGAGCCTGCCCGTAGTTTGCTGAATGAGATCTGTTGTTATCTCTACCAGGGAGCCGAGCTTGTTGTGATAAATCCTCTTGCAACCAGCCCGTCATAGCAGAGAATGGGTGCCCTCTATCGTTGTATTATTTACCAACCTGTTATTGGACTCATTGCCATTTATTGGTTCGTTCCAGCTTAACAATATTCTCTAGTAATGTTATTTAAATTTTGACTAAGTTGTTTAAAAGAAATTGCCGGTTTCTACCAACTTATTATGTATAACGGTGGTTATGGTAACACCTTGATGTTGGCAGGTTAAGTTTCTGTGTAAATATTGTAATGTGTCAGACTGTAGAGTGTAATCTTGTATAAGATTCCACATATATATGCGAATTTCTTTTTCTTATATAACCCTAGAATGTAGGCCTAAATTGTTTTTTATTTTAGCCCTTTTCATTTTATTTTAATTTATAGTAAAGAGAACTTTTGTACAAATTAAGTTTATTGACTCATCTGATTATGTTGATGCGAAAGAATATTTTCATTAGTACGTGGCTAGTTTTTCGAATTGTTTGTATTAATATCGCCTGTGTCGTTTTTAAGTAAGAATTTATACCTATATATATACAATAGGGTTATTCATTTTGAATTGTATAAAGTTAAGCTATATATGTGTATGTGTACAGTGAAGGATATTAACCTCAGGAATTCAATTTCGAAGTTGGGGACTATTCGTTAGTCTAAGAAAAATTTGTTGCGTCGCGTGGGGGGAGATCCACGCAGGCTGGCTACAATTATGGACACATTTCCAAAGAAATTTCTTTCTTCGGTGTCCTAAACACATCACCCAAATGAACCAATTTACAATATGTATATATTTTATGTAACATAAATAATAAAAAAAGAATTGTGTCAAATTTGAATGTATTTGATTTTTTCATACTCTTAAAAAGATAAAATAATAAGTGTGTTTATATATTACATGTATATTATATAGATTTAAATAATGTAAAAAAAGAATGTTTCAATTTATTCGTTAATTACCTTCCCTGAGATGTGTAAATGTCATTCCTTTATGACCTCATTCTATCTCGAAGGTATGGCAGAAATTGTGTTAAAGACACATGTCATTCTATCTCGAAGGTATGTTAAAGACACGTGTTAATATAATTTTATCCTGAAGGTATGGCAGAAATTGAAAGTCATGTGACTAGTTCAGCACTCATTGTATTAAAGACAGAATTGTTTTTTAACCTAAATGGTGCGCTTTTTTTTACTTATAAAGTTTTATGTTAGTAAATGTATATGTATATGGATGCAGAATGTCTTTTCTTTATGAAAAAAAAATAATAAAAAAAGACTGATTGCTTGAAAAAGAAATAATACTAAAGTAAAAATTCCATTAATAGATGTACATTGGCCTATAAATCATTTTTTTTTGTACTTTTTAAACATATTTTACATATGAAACTAGCGTCGATTTTAGTCGTCTTACGAAGTCACAATAATAGTAGTTTCACCTAGAATGCAGGTAGGTAATAGATTTTTTAAAATAAATTATTATAAAACCCGTTTATAACATTTGATTCAATTAATACAGCTACAATCTGGATTGTGGCACTACAAAACCAAGCATTAATATTGTCATGACGTTGGGCTGGATTGCTTTAAATTGTCTTTTTCTCATTGTACTGTATTACTCAACATATGTTATAGTATATTAATTAATTATACTAGAAAATTGTTAGGTGTTTGTTCAATAACTTGTTCCTAATTTGTAAATACTATATATTGTCTTTATAAATGTAATGGACTCTATTTTTTATTGTTATTAGTATTATTTTGTCTCCCAATCCTCGAATAAATTGAAACAAATTAATCATAAATACAAAAATATGTGTACATTTGTATTCTTACCAGCCATCGTCAAACATCAGTTCACTCTTATAATCGTTACTTTTTACCAGCTAATACATTGTATAACAGAGTTTTGAACTGATTAGTAAATTTTAAATGAAGAATAATATGGAGTTAATGATTTTATTCTTAGCAGGACTCGTTTTAATTTTTATTTAATTTTAAGATCTTGAGAAAGGGTTAATATTTATACTTGTATCCTATTTTATTTTTTGTTTACGGTCTGAATTATTTTTATGGGCATTATCCTTTGTTAATGTGTTTTTGGAACAGGGCATATGTTCTTTTGTAATTAATCAATTCTGAATGTAATTGTTACTAATAAATTCTGGCTTTGTAAGCAAAAGCTTACCAATTCTTAACTTCTGGCATTATATTTGCAAATTTAATTATTGTGGAAATGGCCTCTGCTCACTCTTCTGTGACTGATGGTATCGATTCATTAAATATTTATTCCCTTATTAAAACAACTAAAAATACTTGTAATGGAAATGGAAAATAGTTATGTGCTAGTTACACACAGGTGTATTGATGATATTTTTAAGTGTTGTGAAAATCTAGTTAACATTCATGGCATACTTCTACATTATTGTCGTTTATCAATTGATGGATTTATTAATATGGAGAGTTATCAGATATTGTCAAAATGTTTATTTTATGTTCTTTTGTGATATCACTGTTATCTAATCGCTACTACATCTGTATTGCTTTAAATAAATGAAAGTTCGCCTCCTTTGTTTTGTTTTTTGCTAGGCAACAAAGCTTAAGCCTGCTCTTAAATGTTTTTTTATTTTTAACAACAATATTTGCTGACATGTTATGTGAATATTTACCTCTTTAATTTATAAGTTTTTTTTTTATTTTCAAATTGAATGTTTTACTATATTTAATAAATCACCATTTGCTTTGTTTGAAAAAAGTTTGTTTTGATTTCTTCACAAAGGCAAAGTATTATATTATCAGCCATTAAGGACCATTTTAATTGAATTAAATCACACCTATTTTAACATCCCCCCACTGAAGCTACAATTTTAGTTTTTACCACCTGATATTAAAAATCTCTAATAGTGTTATTTTAAAATTGCATTTGTAATGTGTCGAGACAATTGGCAATTGAAATCGTGGAATGAAGCTACAAGTTATTGCTAGTGGGTAGTGATGACAGGAATGTGTGAAACATGGGAACCTAACTCGACTTCACTAACATGTTCAATACTGTTGAGGTAACACTGTATGCATTGTACAGAATGGGTTCTTAAGCAAGAATATGAATATCAAACTAAGATAGTGTTTCGGTTACAAAAGAGAACTAAAATTGGCCAAAAATGAGTACTATTTTAAAAAGGCCTAGAATGGTTCAATGCCTCCAAGTTTGTTTTTATTTGAAAACGTGTCATTAAAAATTACCAACTATTTTGAAATGAGCATTTTTATTTAAAACTTATAGAAACTAATTTTTAATTAGCCGATAAAATCGCCAGGAAATCACCTTAGGTTGATGTAAGAGAGTTAGATTTTCATAGGTTTTTGTAGAAAACGGTTTGACATACTTGACTGCACCAGGAACTAATTTGAGGTGGTTGGTAGAAGATTTCTGCTTAAATCATTCTCCAAAGACCTGGTCCATTAATACTTACCTTGAAAAGCTGACAACCCTCATCAGCATAAACCGATATCCCAATAAACTTCCATTCATTTATAATTTAAGGGCTGACATCCGACTCCTGGAATAGTTAATTTTGTACATGGATGTTCAATATTACTGCATTGTGTTAAATTTGCGAGATAAAATCCTTATCTGATTCATGACGTTCATTGTAGGTATATTTTTTCTAAGTTAACAGTTATGTGCTTAGGGGGCACTATTGTCATGTAACCACGGTTCCAGTACTTCCTACCTTAGGAAGGTTTAGGTTGAATATAAATATTGCCTTTAAAAGGAACTTGTGAGACTTGGCGCTTGTTGAAAAAGAAGCTACTGTGTTTTACTGGAGATGAGGGGATTATTAGCTCGAAGGAATAATCCTGCAAAGAAAGCAGATGAAAACCTATTTCGACAATGACAACTCGCGAACCTGTTGGTCCAAAGTGGGCCTGAGGGTTGGCTGCTGAAGAGTAAAGTGCCTGTTGGTTATGGTGGTTATTAGGTTAATATATTGTTTGGATAGATATTCTCATGTTTAACATGGTCTTGCATCGCCCAAACCGTGCAGGATACAGTACGTACGCTGGAAGAACTTCACCAGAAATATATGCCTCAAATACGAACGGCAGCATGGTAGATCGCGAAGACGTGGTCGGGAGTTGTACGGAAGGAAATTCCGCTCTCTTGCGAGAGTTCCTGACCACTTCTTCGGCAGATTAAAGGACGAAATAATTTGTTTGACGGACTGTTGGCAAGCAAGAGGTAAAATGAGAAAAAGAACAATTGTAAATGAATAATGGGTACAATTTAATTGACAAAAAGTCCTTGCGATACATTTGAACGGGTTCTGGAGAAATTCCAACTGACGGAATGTATACTATACCCCCATCTCATCCCCCTGCGACGCGTGGGGTGGAGGTGGCCTCGTGACCTACAAAACCAACTAGCATTTTGTTTATTAGTGAGCTCTAATGAATACTAAAGTGACGAGTTAAGTGTTTTGGGCTAATGAGAGGCTCATAAAATTTTATTAGGAGCCCCCCCAAAAAAACATGACAGTTTTAGTATTACTTAAAATACTTTGTATTGATTGTATGTAAACATTTCAATATAGAAGTGTATATAATAATAAACGTTTATAGCTACACGTGGTATTAAACTATTCACAACAACAAAAGGAACTATTCAGAAAAATTTAGTTTATAATTTATTAAAATTTAAAACTAGTTTTACAGGGGGGGGGTTAATTGAACTTCTTTTGTTAAAATTAAAATTATATGAAATATCAAAATATTCATTAATATTCGACAGATAAATAATTTGTTTCTATTTTATTGAAGATGTGGTTTGCTCTTAAAAAAAGTACCGAGGGCAGACCTGGTATATCAGCTGTGCAGTGAGGTAACTTTTTCTCCTGTCTGATATTAGGGCAGTTATATTCGTCAAAAATGGCTATTGGGGATTACCCCGTTGAATATAATCCTAAGATACACGGTCCCTACGACCCGGCCAGGTACTATGGCAAAGGTGAGTGTTTAATATCAGCTTTAGATATTAGACGGTTTTTGTGAAATGGGCTTTTCTCAAGGATTTTCATGGGGATTGATAAGGCTACCGATCTCAACGATCTGCTGGCCTATCATTTAGAATTTAACCGATACTATAACATCATTATAATTAATAGCTAAGCCTATGAAAATATTACAATATGTTCTTTTCTGTGAGAATTTGAAAAATAAATATGTATTTAAATGTTTTAATTATTTTCCAAATCTTCCGTTAATTTTGATCATAAATTCAATAAAGAAATATGACAAATAAGTGGACATTGTTAATTGCTATCTTTAGTTTTATTTTCTATTCCCTTTGAGAGTGGGAAAGGTTGGACTATCTTACTATCTTGAACTACCTGTCCACTATCCTGAACCATCCTCATATATTTATGGAAGCGAAGTAAAATTAACTCATTGATTTGAAAATAAAATATTCATAATAAACTATTATACCAGTTCTTGTCTATTCTAAGTTTATTTTATATCAATTTTAACGATTGAACTGGTACCATGTAATTTTTATACATTTACCTAGTTTTATTTTTTTCAGACTAGAGGTTTCAATACAAGTAATATTTTACTGTGATAGAGGAAAATTAAGATATGTGTACATGATTGATTGGGAATTTGATTAGATTGGAGAATATATATTTTTTTTATTATCAATTATTTATTTATTGACTTAAAATAAATCACTCCATTTAAATATTTATTCTTTTATAAACTTCTTAATTTTTATATTTGCTTGTAATCAATAGCTGTTGTTATTAAGACATTTTATACTCTTATTAGATTTTACTTATTTTTTTTTGTTATCAGGACCTGATATGCATAGTAAGTCAAATTATCAATGTAAATTTTTTTGATCATTACTTAATCCAAGCAGACTCCCAATATAAACATGTTCGTAATTAACATCATTATTGAGTAGGTTAGGTGACTTTAGCTGAGGCTAATATATTATGTGTGCGATGGCCTCTTTCAGGAAGAATGCTAAATGCTTATGATTGTCATTGCAAAAGTACTTTTAAACAATAAGTGGATGGTGTTGTTGGGACATCGGCTGAAGTTAGACCTGATGCAGACATAATTAGCACGTTAAAATGTTATCCATCAGTTTTACCAATAAAAATCTAACATCTCTCTCCAACCTAAGCTGATTTTCCAACTAATTCATCCACTTATTTATAAGTTGTTTTTGTACATTTGTTGAGACACACATGCACAGCTGGCAAATATATTAATATACCTAATTTTTATTTTATTAGGGTTTTGTGTTTCTAGAAATCACTACTTCTAAAATGAGAATTCTCAAGTCTATTGTTAAATAAATTTACCTTCTGTATCATTACTTCAATCTTGTTAGGACAGTTTTAACCTCTCGTTAAAATGAATGAAATTAAATTGAATCTCATTTTAATTTTTCAGCCGATACTCCTTTTGGACAGGTGAAGATAGGCGACCTGGGCTCTTGGCTGATGAGGCGCAATAAAAGCCCGTCAGCTATAATTGCTGCTATCAGCCGTGGTAAGTTTTTATAACAAGTAACAAACTACTTGACTGATTACAAACACATACTCATAAACACTTTTTCATGAGATAAGTGCTTTTTTATGAGTTAATAGTAAACAAATGTATTATGTTGTTGGGATTCTGGTTGTGACTTGTATTTTCACTAGGAATATCATTTTTTTTCTTCTCACAGTGCTTTACTTTCAATAGTTTAAACTATCACCTTCCGGTGCTATAGAACATATACCAACTTTATTTTGGGGTTAAATTAGTCTTCACTGTTTTCAGGTAATATCTAGTGAATTGTGTGTGTTGTTTAATAACAAATGTATGTGTTATTTTTAGCGCATTGGAGATGGCAGCACAAATACGTCCATCCAAAGAGGACCGGGATGGCTCCTCTAATGCAGATAAGCTGTCTCTCGATGGCATTCTTCTATTTCCTCAACTATAAGAGAATGAGTAAGGGCGGATACTTGGAACTATTTATTGTCAATAACTATATGCTAATGTATATAATTATATATTTTGTATGCTTGTTACAGAGGCCCACCGCAGATACGAAATTCACTAATATTTAATTGGTGCTGTCGCTGGTAGTAAGAAGGCCAACTTCTCAGTCAAGCGGTCACCAACTCTGTGTTGTTTAGAACATATATAATTATATATTCACTTTGTCATTTGTTTTATTGCTATTATCTATCAGCTATATGTCAGTAAAATAATGTTGTCGATTAAAAATCAGTTTTTGTCTAAAAGAACCAAAAGCTACCCCACTTTCACTTATTTGAATAAAATAATCATTAACATTAGTTTTAATCATCTTAATAGTAAACACCTTGTAGAGTATTATGACCATGTAAATAATATATAGTTTTAATAACTGTTTTACTATCACCAGTAATAAGTGACTTAAATAAATATTAGTGGAAGGCTCTGTTAGAATGCCTAACCAGATACTCCAGACATCCCAGCATTATTGAGCTGTTAGGTTAGAAATTCTATCCCACAAACGGGATATACCATGGTTTTTAATTTTAAAATAAAAGGTATTTTGTTTATGACTACCAAGCTGTGAGATAGCAGAAAAATGGACGTGGTTCAAAAATATGTTGAGTTGTATAAATTCATCCCACCTAAAAAATATCTTAAGTTAGATGTGGAAATCGGCGCCAAATCTATATCTTGAGTTAGTTGCTGGCAATGAATTTTATTAAAAAAGTATAATGAGTTAGACGACGAAAACTGATCTAATTTAAAAATACCTTGAGTTTAGCTGAATTATAATTCTAAGCTAATAAAATTATTTTTGGTACCTTGCCTGCTCAGGGAAAAGTTCACATAAGCATGTGAATTCTCACATTTTCAATGTCTATAACAGAAGTAACTTAGATGCCAATAATCGTGAAGCAAGCCTACCAAAATATACACAACTGTGAGCAGCATTAAGTCCAGTTTAGTAATTATAAAAAGGAACAATCTTTACCATTACAAATATTCCAGAAGTTAAGATCAAATCCTTCTATATCTAAAATGGTTTGCTAATTGATAGTTACTTGTTCATATCATGAACCAGTCAATGCTAACCACTAAGATGTTTGACAGATGCTAATCGACAACCCTTTAACCGTGCAGCAGGATTGAGTGGGACCAAGGCAATGTGTTAAAGCACTCCAAAGGTCATCCTCCCCCATTTCTCATCTAGCTCGCTGTCGAACTGCAATATTTTCCTTCCTTTATTCAGAGAAATCAAAAAAAATCTGTTGTCTATATTTTATGCTTTTACCAATAATATCATCATCATTTACTGTAATTTCATATCTCCTCCTGTGCTAAGTTTATGGTTGTGTGCAAGGGAAGATATGTGTAATAAAGTATTATTGCACACCAAGGTTAAATTTATTTTAGGCTCAGATGTATCATGAAAGAACATGGAGAAATTGATTTTTGCTGACATTTTCCCTATAAATAATGTAACGTATGTATTTTAAAAGGAATGAATTACAAATTGGAGCTACTTTAATTCAATTTTTTCATATGACTAACTAAGCCATCAAATTTGTCATTAATGAAAAAAATAATTTTTAATTCAATTTTTTATAAAAAGTTTCCCCTGACCTTTTTTGTCTACTTATACTGACTTTGTTGGTTAAATTTTTTTTTTTTTAAATAATCTTTTAGCCTATTATGATTGAATAATATATCTTTTTTTAAAAAATTTTATTAGATGAAATTACATTAGGAGCAATAAGTAATTGTGATCTGAGAAACTTTCATACAATACTACATTCACTCACTAACCTATTACATTATTTTAATCAACAATTTTTTTGAGTGTCCTCTAAACAGGCCCATACAAAGCCCAACATCGCACCTTATTATAGCACAGAGTTCTTACCCGCTGCCCTCTCTTTGCAAACAATACAGTCTTTACTATTTGTCACATTTGTGGGAAAATGTCTACTGCACCTTCGTCCTTATGAATGGCTACTGAATCTTATAGTGGTTCAAAATGAAATTTTGTTATCGACACGCAAATCCATAAAATGCAAAAACAATTTCTTACTCTTCCTTATGGATGGTAGAGCTCAAAATCGTGCCAGTTTTATTAACGATGCCCATATTATTATTATCATTTACCATGGATGGTTTGATATGATTTTTTGGTAATCCACATTCTTCGAAAGTGATGATTTTTCCTGAGGCAGACCTGTATGTATTTTTAATTTTTCTCCCATGGTATGTCCTTTCTACTGTACCTGACCTTACCACAGGCATCGGTGACTTTTTTGTACAGCCATAAAAATAGTGCCAGGCTCATGTATGTAATGGCACTGTATTCCAAGGCCATAGTCTTTCAGGTCAGTTGATATACCGGTATAAACAATAAAATCTAAAATAAATCCTGTTTTAATGTCACACAAAATAAATAACAATTCCAAACTGGCAACGCTTGGAAGGGATGTTCTGCTTGAAAGACAGCATTAGACTTTTATAAGCCTTGAGAACACTGCTAAAACATCTCAGGTGCTCAATAACCTTTTGAATTTTCACCAAGTGATCCCAAAAATATCTGGGAACACTAATCTTCACCAAATGAAAATAAGGTGGGTAGAAGATTATCCCTAGTCCTGAACAGCCTGTTCTTTGGCGGGAGAGCTACGTTGTGTTCATCATTCGATAAAGAAGCTCTAGGCCACTCACTTCAGCTGCAAAAATACCTTCATTCTCATCCACCTACTGAGTTTGATTCCCGAAGGTCCGGGCGGTCTACATCTACTTCCTCGACTGAACCGGAGACATCGCTTTTATTTTAAAAATCACTGTTCATAACCATCTCCCCTTACCTCATCTACTGCAACTCGCTTTGCAGTCATTGTAAACTAAAATATAATTTTTTCTACAAAAATAAGTGTACAAACTCTTCTCCAAGAGAATCAAAACATAACTATGACGATCTTATAGGCTCTGTGATAAGCAAGGGACCGGAACAAGTATGACATCGGTCAAAAACATTGACATGGGCTCATAATGCATGCCCTTCCTGACTCCGCTAAGATGAAAAAGCAATTCGCACAGCAAAAGCCATCCTAGAGGGACCAGGAAAAGTTAAACGTTAGCCTCTTACTCAGAAGACTACTCTTTTCAAAGCCACTGTAGTGGCTTCATGCAGTTGAAGGGTTAATAAAAGCTTGATAGAATTAAAGATATATACAATCTAATAGTATAACCATTGGGTTGGCTGTATATTTAAAAGCAATATAGATAATTTATCAAACATAAACACTGATGGAGGTAGAAACAAGCAGACTTAAAACACTATATACAGATACAAATATTTATACAATATATACATAGGTAGGTTTCTTCGTTTGCTAGCGTCGGCTTATACACAGCAGGCCACTAGCCGGAACACCCTCTGCAACCACAATGGATACACTCTACTATTTTACCCTGAAAAACAAAACACAAACAATTAAATTCACAATAAGTGAACAAAATTTTATTAATATAATGCCAGAAATATAAAGTAGTTTAATTTTATTACAAAAACTTGTTTTTGAAGAGTAAGCATTTGCTTTAAGCAGAATTAGCCCTGACTTCTATCTGTTAAACATAGGTGATGGCTGACGGCAGACATTGGCCTTGTACTATCACAGGTAATGCTTAAATGTTTCATATTTTCGAATATACAGTGGAACCTCCATTGTCTGGATCCAATTAACCTGGTATTTTTTATCTTAGGTAAATAACAATTCGGGTTTTTTTTAATGATAATGAAGCAACGCAAATGGTTTTCATAGGATTAGAGCTATGTATAAATATATTTCACAAGATTTTGAATGATAGGAAAGGAACAAAGTTTACTCAAAAAGGAAGGTGTTAAGTTAACTTAATTAGCATAAATCAGGTCCAGGTGTTATGTTACTACTGTTCTTGGAAGGGGGGGGGGGGTCCCACTGCTTTTACTAATATAAATTTTTTTTTTGTTTCTGAGATGTCACAAAAAAGAAAACGCCTAGTTATCACGATAGAACAAAAACTGTAAATAATAAAACGCCTTGTGGATTAAGATGAAAAAATTGACGTTTTGACTTCGTTTTGCGAGCTGAAACAATGAGCAGAAACTATATCTGGGAAAACAATGAAAACTTTAACTTTAATTGATGATAGTGCTGTTTTTCAATGGTTAAAGCAAAAACAGGTTAATGAAGTTCCTATTTATGGGCCAAAGGTAAGTGAAAAAGCATTATGGTTTTATAAAAATTTCAAAATTAAGGAGCCATTCTCCGCTTCCAAAGTTTAAATAGAGGCACAGTGTTGGACAGTTAGTCATTCAAGGACCTTAGTGTTGATTTTGTTGCAGCCACTGTATTTAATTGGAATTTCAATTACCTAAATAAAAAATTAAATTGAATAAATGATTCAAATTTACAATGCAGACGAATCTGGGTTATTTTAAAAATTGCTGCCTTCAAAAACCTTTGGCGGCCCAGTCGGAAGAGTCTGCTCCTAGTCACCAATCCAGCAAAGAAAGACTTACTATTATGACTTGTTACAATACATCAGGATCATGCAAGTTAAAATTAGTTATTGCTGGGAAGGCAAAGAAGCCTCGAACAGAAATTAGAAGTTTTCAATGTGATTATTATAACCACCCAAAAGCTTGAATGAATCAAACCAGTTTTTATGACATGGTTTAAAGATAAGTTCGTACCTTCAGTACGTCAACACTTAAAACATAAAGGACTCCCTCTTAGAACTGTGTTCTCCATCCTTCAGAATCAACTTGAAGATGGACAAATTTTTGTTGATTACCTTCCAGCAAATGTAAAGGCACTAATCCAGCCAATGGATCAAGGGGTTATTTCGAGTTTGAAACAGAGATATACAAATATATTCCTTCAATTTTTATCGAAGAAAACAGTAACACCGAGTTAATTTAAGATAACTTAAAGAAATGGACAATATAAGACGCTGTTTTTGCGTTGTGGGAATCTCTGGGGAAATTTAAAACTTTCATGGGAGAAACTATTAGACCAGGATGATTTAACACAAGCAGCTGAAGAAAAAGAAGATGAAACTGATGCTTAACATTAGCTCAGCTCTCCCAGAATTCATTAATGTTGACAGATGATAGGATCAATTGGCTGGAAAGATATGACTGAAGAGCGATTCAAAAAATTAATATTAATAGATATTGAAATAGCAGATCTTCACAATAAGGACAGACCATCAACCTCTTCGCAAATGGACAACAGAAGCAACATTGATGAAGACAAAGGTTCGAACTTTTGGTAAATTATTTTCAACAGGAGAATGCAGATTATAACAAAAACATCACTATATGGGAAATGAAGAAAGAAATTAGAAAAATATATATATAAAAAAAAATGTACATACATAAAATTGTAAGTAGCATATGTATAATTGAATGAATATGTACTTTTTGTTACTAATAAATGTAATATTTTTCACATATTTCTTCTTAATTAACCTTTTAATTAATGTAAGAGGAGAGGGGTTGATTTCTTATGGAGCCCAACCACCCTCCCCCTCATTACCTGTGATAATGGAGGTTCTACTGTATTTATTATTACAATTAGTGCTAAACACAATTTGTGATTGGTGAGTTTTTCTATCAGGCAGTGCAGGTGATGGTAATGTTAATTACTTAATTATTATAATATTGTACATAGAAAAAAAAAGAAGGCAACTTACCTCTTCGAGCTTTGCCTTAGGCACCCTGCAAATACAGCTAGTTCCGAAGTTTGTATCTCGTGTCTGGATGCATCTCAAACAGCAGAGATTCTCATAACCCTGCTTCTTCCATTTTGCGATCAGATTTTTATCAGCGATATTTTCATTGAGGCAATGCTCGTACAATTCTAGCAACACAAAAGGTCACATTAAAACCAACATAACAAAAATAAATATGTTTTGCAAAATTCTACGATAATTTTCAATTTAAAATACATACAAATAAACTATATTAATTAATGAATCATAAATTTGTCTTATTCTACTTGTAAAATAAAAACCCCAACAAGCTATATCAAGCTGTTTCCAGTTGGTTTGGTATTTTCTATTGCATTTATGACGATACTGCTCACAATGCGGTAACCCCTACTATTTTGTCCCATCTACTTGTGAGTGGGGCCTCCTTAATAATTCAACGATGTTCCATTATTTTCTGAAGACCTATCTTCGCAACCCCATTCCTCTAGATTGTCCAAATAAATAGCAGGATTCTTCACTAACAATGTCTTACAGCTGTCCACTCAACAGTCCTTGGGCAATTTTATGCAGAGGCATCTGCTTCTCAAGTCCCACAGTTTATACAGAAGACAAAAACACTGAATATCAAGCTAGCTTGTATTAAAGCAACACTAGTTACCGCGACTTTAACTAAATCCATACAAACAAGATTTGGAACTAACCGAGGCCAGAGTGGTCATGATTTGCCGATGTGCAAGGCCTATTGGATCTATAAGCTGATTATATGGAGGCTAACATGTAATCTTATATTCTATTAGGTTTGTTCCAAAACATAATCACGGACTTGTTTCGCACTGGTTTGTGATTGTTTAAGGATCACATGGCAACGTTACTTCATCACGAATTTTAAACATATTAGAACCCCTTTTTCTAATACTTGACAGTTGATTCTTTCAGAAGATTACTTTATAATACAACTTACTAGTTTAAGAACCAGAAAATAATCATTTATTAATTAAAAACATTAAATTAATGCTTATACATTAAGTTGAAAGTAGAAACCTCTACTTTTAATCACTACTCAAGGTTCTCAATGATTAATATACAAAATAGAAGTAAACGCTTATTTTTTATTCCATTATATGATATTTTTGTTTTATCTTATAAGGTGTGTTCTCACTTGAAAGTTGCTTGCAAATTTATAATCTTCCTTTTACGCCAAATGGGAAAAAGAGGGAACAATCACTGTGCAATAACATTAGAATTAATTTAAGATATGTAACTCTTCACTATTTAAATTAAAATATATTAATCGTAAGATGAATAAGAGTTAACTTTAATTTTGTCTATTAATAATCGAGTTTCCACTTCAAAATTATTAATTGTTGAAAATCTTTATTAGTAGAGATTAATTTTAACGTTGAGTATTCAATTTAAAAATATTAAAAATTACACTCTTTATTAATAGAGGTTAATTTTATTGTTTTTAATTTATAAACGAATGTTTTCAGGGTTATAAACAGATGTGTTGTTTTGTGAAGTAGTCTTCTGAAAGAGTCAACAGTCAGAGTTAGGAAAACGCATTTAAACATTCAACAATCGGCGAGTTTGTGTTGGTACGAACCTATTGTCATGAAATATTACAACATAAGTCCAACATGAATAATATAAAAGTTATAAGGCTACTTAGGTTATAACTTACAACTCTAATACCTCCTGCTCCTAAGTTTTACTAAATAAAAGTGTCTAAGTTTGGTAAACATTGTCAGGCCCGTAACGTTCATTATTCCTTAAAGTATGGTTAGTAGTTAGTTTGCTGACATCATAAGTAAAGTTTGTTCTTTCTTAACTAATTTGACAGATACTTTCCACATTACAAAATTAAGTAGTTAGCAGTTTTAGATGAAAACTACAAGTTGAATTATATTTACTCCGAGTTAGAAGTCTTCTAGTCTTGAATTACTATTGAAATACAATCTAAAAGCTATCACTTTCAAGATACTAACTAGTATATCTGATTACTTCATCAAGGATTACAAGAGGCCCTATATAAATATGTTGTAACAGGAGACACAAATGATTAGTTACCTTTGCTGATAGCCTTCCTTCTATAATAAAGGTCGTAGATGTAGCGTGATTTTTGATGGTGGATTTTGAAAATTGGCCAGAGAGACTCTACTTTTCTTTTCCCTTCGTGTGGTTCTGTCTCGGCTGAAAATTAATAAAATATAAAAAAAACGTAGAAAGCTGTATTCGAACCATAAAAAAAGTTTAAAAGCTCTACAGGATGGCAAAAATTTACTGAAGCTATGTAGGTTACCTTCTCTCATTTTTTGTTCTAGTTCTTCCAGGGTTGGTTCGATTAGCTCCCATCCGTCTGGTGGAGGCTTCTTGCTTCTTCGTACTTTAGGCATTATAGAAATAACGAAGTTAACACTCGAAATGCACTGAGACTACTGGCTTCCTAACCTGAACAAGCCACAGTACAAATAAAACAATTCACTGCCTTCCTGCTCCTACCATTGCCACCTGCCGTCTTGATATTTAATATTCAGTCGCGATATTTGCATATTTCTCCTACTAATTGCCTATAAATTATATCAAATATTTTTTTTATCTGCTCAAAGAATAATAGTCAAATATAATAAAGATTAAGTGATGCAATAAACTGCCAGTGAAGAACACATTGTCGGTTAAGGTTATAGGAGCCCACAAGAGGAGCGAATTTGCCCCATTGGCAAGTTAGTTTGTTAAATTCCAGTTTTATCTACAAGTATTCAATCATGCCACGAGGTGAGCCCAATATCTCCTTATAATCCGCGTAGGCTCAAACCATTACTACATGTAAATAAGATAATAGCTTGTGCCACGTTTGATTCTGTCCTCAATTATTTAATATTTCATATGAGATTTTACTCGTTTTTCTTCAGGAAAATACACCAATCACAAGGGTCGGAGTCGAAGGTTCACCAGTGCAGAAGAGCTAGAGGAACAGAGAAGGCAGGATGAGAGGACCAGGCAAAGAAGGGTATAACTTAAATATATTTTGTCACAAGTGTGACTAGACTGTTGCAACATTTTAACTTTTGACAATCTATCAAACTTAGGTTTCAGTAGGATTACAATGGTCCAAAGTACTCAATCAGGGGGCATTAATATCTGATGTTTCTATCAGTTCAAAAAAGTTATAATTTTCTTTTTAGCCTGATTAAGCTTACAACTGACTCGAGTATCATTATAATTTAGGCTTGACAAACAATGCAATGCTTATGAAATATATTTTTATTTTATATATTAATACATTATTGGGGTCGTATTTGATCTGAATAAATAAATATCTATGTTGGTAATAGTATATATTACATTTCTTGTTCATTTTGTTGCTGGGTCGTTTCAGGTTTCAGTTAAATTTGACACATTCTATCTCTCCAACTCAGATTTTTATGAAATTTGGCACAGCTGTGCTTTTTACATTGAATTGGAAAAGTTGAATGTCATCTCGACACATCTTCTGGTTTTTGAATTACAGCTATGTACAGTTTTAAGAAATTTTTCCTTAAACCGCCAACAGATATTGTGTAAATTAATAAAAGAGCTCTTGTAGTTGAGTTATAGAGCCTGGTGAAGTGCCATTTTATAGGCTTTTGCATGCCCTTCTCTGTTTATGACAAGGCTTACACAAAAAGGTTATGTTAAAATCTATGAAAATATGTAATTAAACATTTTGTCTAAAAGTACATGTTATAAAATTAATTCCTTGAATAATTAGTATTGTTGTGAATCACCTGAAAAAAATATAAATTTGTGATAATGGATTCATTGTATAAATAATTTAATACGAAAGCTTGAGTATTCATTAATACCCTGTTCATTTCTGTTAAAATAAATATGAATGCTCATTTCAATAAAGAGTTCAGTAATGAGTGTGAAGTAAAAATTTTCATTAAGTAGTAGTATATGTTTGAAGAAAAAAAAAAGCCACCATTTTTTGGCATACATCACTTCCAAGTAAAACTTAATTTCTTCCAATGGGAGTCAAAGGATTCGCTTAGTCAGAACATTCATCACTGACATACAGAACACTCATTACTGACATACAGAACATTCATTACTGACGTATGGAACATTAGTTACTGATATACAGAACATTAGTTACTGACATACAGAACATTCATTACTGACGTACAGACCATTCATTACTGACATACAGAACATTCATTACTGACATTCAGAACATTCATTACTGATATACAGAACATTATGTAGTGGTACTTGCATCAGTAGTGGTACTTGATTTCAGTATTAATATCACAAAATCAATACTTGTCTGTGTCTTCTTTCATTGTTTATATTATAATTCACATTTTTTCTAATAGTTTAGCTTGTGCTCTCTTTAAAAGTCTTAATGAGTCAGGGTGATTAGGTGTAGGTGACCGTTTTGTTAATTGTAGATAGTCTAGTAGTTCCGTAGGTCTTTCACTGAAGCATTTTCAAAATCAGGGCTGCCTTGGCTATAACATATTTTGGGTAATGGTAGAGATGATTGTAGTGCTTTCACAACATTAGGATTTGGGATTAGTTTTGTATGTAGTAGTTTTGGAAAAGGTGTTGACTATTGTCAGGACTTGATTTAATTTAGATGGAGATTGTCCGTTATGAGACCGTCAAAGGGTCTTCCGGGGGTTGGTGATATGTGATAAACTTGTTTTTAAAGATTTTGTTTGTTGGCAAATTTGGCAATTATTTATGAATTCAATGATTGCGTATTGCATATCTGACCAATAGCGTATCTATCTTAGTTTGGAATATGTCTCTGTTATGCCTCATTGGCATGATTTTCCTATGTGATAATTGAATATAATTTATTTTCTGTCTACAGTTGTCTCAATGTCTAGTCCTAATTTGTAATATCTTTTAATACGATTTATGTTGTATTTTTCCGTTATTATTTCAGCTATTTTGATAAATACTCCATCGCAAGTATTTTTCATTGCTTCTAAAAAATTGGTTAAAAGCGGAGAGCAAAATATTCTGTAGGTTATGTTGGGTTTAAAATATATCATATAGTAAGTATTCTTCAAAATCACTCTATTCGGTGCTTAAAGAAATATTTTAGAGGTGTGTGGTCTGAGTAATAAATCTAGTTTTCGTTTCGTTTAATAAGTTTTGAATTAGGAGTTTATTTTGCCTTGTTCAATAATAATTTGGCGTTTTTTTAAACTTATATCCAGAGATGTCTCGGGAGTAATTTGTTAAGAATGTCAGCATTACTCTGTGATCCAGTTGAATGACAGGTGGCTAAACTTTCGCTTTCAGTGTTACGAGCGTCATCATTGTTTATGCCGATAGAGCATTCGTTTATCAGAGATAATAAATCGTTATCAAGTGTATTTTATTCTTGAGCCAGTATGCAAGATAATGCATCCTCTGCATTCTTAATTTTTCCTTTTATGTACTTAATTTTGTATTCATAGGCTTCTAATTGTAGTTTCCACCTTGTGCAGTTTTTTTTTTCATTTATGAAAGTAATCTAAAGGTTTATGGTTGAATTTTTAAGAAGATGACAGCTTAGAGCTGTTAAAAGTGCTTTTTGAAAAAATTAAATATTTAACAGTCATAGCAAACCAAAAAACAAAAACAGAATTATTTTAATGTTCAACCTAGTTTTCCTGTTTGAATTATATTACAAAAGAATGGATCGTGACCTGTCGGCTTGTCCAGTGGTAGCTGTGTTTCATGTTATAGCTATACGCTATAATTTTCAGAAAATTCACAGGTGACAGCAAATTCTGATTCTTTGAGATTTTCTTTTGTTTAGTTCAGGAGTGCTCCCATGCTTCACTGAATATCGGGCTGATTATGAGAAGGTACATCTTCAAAATTAATATCAGTTAAGAAAATAAAATTTATTCAATCAAAAAGCTTTACAATGAATATAAACTTGCTTAAAATTGCTAAGCTATTTCTAGTTATGGTGTTTTGAGACTCGGATGCAAATCCCAGTATCTCAGCTGGAAGTTCTTAGATAGTGTTCCTGGAATGATGAACTAGGAGTACTGGGAATGAGGATTATCATTCTTGTGTTATTCAGCTAAATATAGAGTATTATGAATACACTGATGAAAAATCAAGCTTAAGTTTTTAATTATTTTAACAACGAAAACCTTATCATCCCAATTTTATATTTTGCCAGGTTATTTGGAATATTATTAACTATTTATGGAATTTTATGTAATTTAAACATTTTATAATACCAATGTAATTTAAATGTACTTTTTGAATTATTTTATATTCAATTTTTTTTAGATTTTGACAAAATTTGTTTGTTTGCAAAACGTCACCATCTAGTTCAACTGGGAGAGCTCTTATGTCAATTCAAAAAATAATTTATGTTGAGATAGTGTCTGATAAATTTGTAGTGTGTAGTTTCTTATTTTTTGTTACACATCTAAGATCTTTAAGTTTTATAATGCTAACAGCATGTAGAAGGGGCTTGAGCAGAACTGTATAGCTGCCTTGTGACTTCATGGAAGTCACTGATAGTTCCCAGTTGTTTTTAAGTAAGCAACCTCATCCTTCCAAGACCTCCGTACTTCCCAGAATCTTATCCTTTTCTTATACATATATGTCTCAGCTTTAACCTCAGACCCCACCTGTGCCTAGACATTTCATCCAGTATGTTCTATCTGATCTCATAATATTTGTGTATACCAGTGATTTGATTGTACTTCATAATAAAGCTTTTCTTTTAAAAGACTCTCCTCTAAAAAGATTCTTTAACTTTTAGATGGTGATTTTAGAGATCGGTTGAACATTTCAGTCCAATTTAATCTCTCATAAGACTTATGATGACTGTGAAGTTTAATTGTGTTTGTTTATGTATATGAACCTTTTTTTTTTGGTGGGGGGGGGGGGGCTAATGTCTGTGACCTAACAAACAGGATAATAACCGTGAATTAACGACAGACCATACCAAATATTGAAATACAATATATACCAAAATAATAGTATGATTATTTAATGTTTAAGTTAAGTCCATTCAACTGTAATGACCATTTTTATTTATAGGGATTAGTTATCATTTACTGTTATTAACTACTTAAACTCCAACTGAGTAATGTACTCTGTCAGTTAAAGCAGCATCACTTTTTATTGCGTTTTACTATCATTCTCAATAATTAATTTTAATTTTTGATGGTTTTATTGATTAAACTTTCACTTATTTCAATGGTATTCATTTAAAAGAGAATTATTTCTATTTTATGGTCTATTATTATTATTCGTTTTTATTGTATGCAATTTGATACAGGTTTATTGCATTTGATAAAATTACGACATCAAACTATATCTAGTTCGTGGTTAGTTCTGTTCAACTATCTGAAATTGTTGTTAATAATCAGTAAAAGAGCTATTCAATAAAAGAAATATCTAAAATTACATTTTATGAGATTTGGCTTGTTCCCAGAAAAAGAATTAACAAGTTAAAACTACAAAATTATTTCAATACTTACAAACAGCATTTCTAATTGTACAAAAGGCCATTTTAGAAAATAATTATTAAACTTGACAAACTTTTGACCTGATCTTACAGTTAACTGGAAACAAAAATTGATAAATTTTATAATGGAAAAAAACAATTTATTCAAAAATAGTCAGGGATAAAACACACCAACATACTAATCAATCGGCCTTATGGTAATATTAATTATTAAATGTCACAATTTAAAAATTAAATTAATGATGTACGAGTAGACCGAGATGAGACATGTTGGATAGTTAAGATGATGTTGATTTATGGGAGATGTTCACAATTTAAGGGAAAAATCAGCTAAAAGAAAAATGTAGAAGAACAATTTCAGGGTGGTGACTAAGTTCTTCTAGGACTGTAGTGATGTGCCGGTTTATGCTAAATATGACAAAATGGTATTACAAAAACCATTAGTTTAAGTACGTCTGTAATGATCTGATAGCCTGCAACCATTGCAACAGTTTTCTTAAGGTTTAGTGGCAAGAATCTTGCCAAAAAGTAGCCAGAAACCATTTTTCCAGTTTCCAGACGGAAGCTAATTAGTAATAATTGGCTGAAATGAAAAGCTAACAGTGTGTCTTATTATTTATTTATTTTAACTTGAAGTAGTGTTGAGATTTCGCTCTTCTCAGTGAAAACGCTCTTCTCTAGCCAAACCCATTTATGTATGTATCTGCTATTTATTTATTCTCTTAAAATTATTTGGCGATTACGATCGACCTAATATACCAAAGAGGATGTTAATTATTCTACTTTCACAGATAATAAATGATCATGATTTTGTCATTACACGGATAGCCAAGAATTTTGGCTACTTATGTAGGCTATTTATGTTTTTTTTTAATGTATTATTACATTTTTTATCTTTTAGTTGTTTATATTAAATAGTTTTTTATACCTGAGGTTTTATAGAGGTTCTGTCAATATAAGAAAGAATTCTGGCAAAAGGAAAATTGTTTATTAACAAATTGATTCATGAGTTACACGTATGTTATAAATTTACAATGTTAAAAAATTATAAAGTTACAATGTACCTTGCTATAATATTTACTGGCCAGTTTTACCTAGTTGTGTTCTATACGTGGTGCTTCCTTGTGTTGAGCGTGCGATGATCCTACGATGCGTGCCTTGTTGTCGTCTTTGTCCGGAGCGTGGCTACCTGGTACTAGCCTCGTCTTCTGTGTACCACGAGGCAGTATACATACCTGGGGTAGCTTCTCTCCAGGTGCTTCCTCTCTCGTGGGCCGGGTCAAAAAGAATGAGCGAGCTTACCGGTGTCTTCTCCCTCGTACCTTTCCGCTGCCTTCTTGATCTTTTAACTGGTTGTCCAATGCCAGTTGTTTAGGATATTATTAACTTTTCTTGTTTTGAAGTTAATAAATCCAATATTAAAATATTTATATTTACTTCTTGATATTATTTATATGATCAATATTAATAGTAGATATAATGGAAACCAAAACGTTCATCCTTTCATAGCCATGAACCACGGATCGTTTTTACGCTCGCTAATTTCGAGTTTATCTCAAAGGCAACATCAAAACTCCCAACATCAAAATATCACAACAGTATGTTTATTTATAAAACAATTATTTAAGTGATACATTTTATTTTATTGCTAGCGACAGTTTGTTACATATATTTATTTTGTTTTTGATTTCACAGTTGGAAAGGGGAGACATTTCGAGTGAGTCTGAGCCTGAAGAGAAAAATGAAGGTAGTGGTTCCGATTCAGAAGAAAGTGACAGTGATGAAGGAGTAAGTCATTTATAATTTACTGTAAATATATTAACTTATCCTATTTATTTTATAATAATGTCTAGATCTGGTAATACAGAGAAGGATGATAAAGGGAAAAAATTTAACTTGTGACCCACACACTTCTTTATGTAAGGTTCTTAACTGTTTCCTGTACTTTTCCATTATTCTGGACCACCAGCCTGGAAGAATCCACGCTCCCAGAGAACGATTATAATCCACGACACATTTCTTTTGTGTGATAATGAATTTTTTTTTGTGTTGACCAATTCTTCGGTGTGGAAAGTCGACAGCATATGCATCTCCCTTTTGTCATGCCATTTCATGATTAGCAAATATTTCGACAACCAGAAACTCGCCACGCCTTTTTTCAATTGTTTATTCATTCTTGGTAAACTTCTGTATCTTTTTCTCACTGTGGCACAGGTGTTAGTACCATTTTTGTGTATAAAAAATAAGCAGTGCTGGACTTGTGTACCAGTTGTCAACATAATCTTAATGCTCTTTATCTAAATATGGTATTACTGGCCGTACAACAATATTCCAAGATTTTGCAATATTTTCACTTTTGCTGGAAATATTTGAGAGGGATCTCACATAAATAATAATGTCCTGAACTAATCCGGATTGCTTGTCATATAACACAAAGGATTAATCCTATATATAATCCCAAATATATTCCTTTTCGATGGGATATATTGTTTAAAGGACAATATGTCTTCATATAACAGTAAACTTTTGTCGACGCATAAATCTTTGAAGGAATATATTGCATTTCTTAAGCTTTCTCTTAGCATGTCAGATAAGATTCCCGAATTTTATATAATCCATCCCCATTTGCTTCCATGTCATCCCATTGAAATGTAATATTGTTAGTAAATATAAAAATCGGTCCCTTGACATTATTTTGCTTAAAAAGCTCATCTATTGACCAATACTTAGAAAGTGATAGTTTTTTTTTTCTGCGGCATCAATTATTTTATACAAAGATAACGATACGTTTCAGCTAGAGAAGTCCCTCGTGAATGTCTCAGAGCGTTATTATTATCTACACATTTCTCATAATCATTTGTTGTTTGTGACAATGAATTTGTAAAGTTCTCGGAGAAGAACAACTGGAAATAGTCAAGAATTGATGCAAAGTAACTAATTTGTACTCTTATTCTGGAATTTTGTCTTGAAAATATATGAACTTTGGGTCAGGACGGTTTAGTAGTCCATGTAATAGCCAATATATCTTTTTCTGGGTTTGGCATAATTTGTTCTAAGGATTCTGTGGTGCTCAATTTGTAGTGTTATTTTGAATATCAAAATATAACGAATTTATTTAGTATGTTAAAGTAAAATTGATAATTTAGATTAAATAATAATTCTTTACATGACCATGGCAAAATGTAACCATAAAATCGATGGCCGTACCATCCAGGAGTCATGACATAGTTAACAACAGGCCAATAAAAAGGAAGGACAATAAGAGTAGGATTAAAGGAGGCTGTGGGATTGATACGATTCTCTCTTGTGGTACCAGTGGCAGACGTGGAAGGGTCCTTCGACGCAGACTGACTGATAGTGTAAATTCTAAGATGTGAGGTATCTTGAAATTTCATGCTTGAAGTATGTCAGGCAGGCGTGTGTAAGATGAGTGAATAAAAGAAACCTTTCCATTGTCCGGTTCATAGATAATGCATTGCAAAGAAACTGATGTGAGTACCTGATAAAGTAGAATTCTCAGCTGTCGGAGACAGGTTTATAATTCATGTTTCCATTCCAAGTGTCCCGTTAATTTATTGTTATTAATGTTCAGGATCGTTAGGGCTAAATTAGATCTGTGGCGAGTGTTAATATGTCAAAACACTACCTGAGGTTAATTGTTAATAGAATAAATTCATAAATAAATCAATGATTAATAAAGTGATTATTGTTACATACTGAAAACTGATATTATTATTTGTTAGTGGCAAACTCATTACTTGGTGTCCGCACGTGTAGAATTGATTTTGAGAAATTTATATAATTCGTACCGCATGGTGTCGCCACATGTTCATATATTGACTTACACTGCTAAGAGTTTAAAGAGGTTATGTAAAGTATTTAAATTGGGTTTTTCATATCGGATAAATTCATTATTATTATCCCGACTTTTAAGAACACTATAATATATTCCTTCAAATTCTTTTGTGCGAAGTAATTCTATCATCTTCCAATTGCGATGCATTATGCCGCTTTTTTAAAATTATTTTTATGTTTATTGTTTCTAATCATTTTCTGGTACAGATCAAATCTTTAAAAATATATTGCAATTGGTATAATACAATAAGAGTAAATTATAAAAGTTAGAAAGATAATCAGTTATACCTTATAAGTATAACCTAATGAGCGCACAATAGGTCTCACTGAGGCCGCGGTGCACAAATGCCGGTACAAAATAATAATAATAATATACCTTTGTGTTCCTGTGCGTCTGAGATATTATTTATATAAATTTAATCTAATATCACAATTCACTATATTTATACAAATTTACTATAAATTTATCACTATGGCGTGGTTATACATTTGGATCCCAGGGGTCAATGACAATACAATGTTGAAACAACTCTAACATCGCAATACCGTTTGAAAGTGTTTGCGAACAGAACAGAGGTAAGCAAAGTGATAGCGCTTGACTTTACTTTTGGCTCCATTTTTGTGGTCGGTGACTATTGTCAGCCTTCATGTGTAGGTGTCGTTTTGAGGCAGGTGACTATAGTCACCCGTAGTAGTGAAAGTATTAATGCATGGACAATCAAAAAATAAAATAAAAGTCAATAGAAACATAGCTATTATGAATTAAATGACAAAATTAAAACTTTTTTTTATTATATAGTCGCACAAGGTGAAAGGAGTGGAAAACCTGATCGAGGTAGAGAACCCGAACAGGATCCAACGGAAGGCAAAGAAGACTGTGACTGCCTCAACCACATCAGCGACCTCTGCTCCCCCAGCTAAAGCTGAGCCCGCGGCCAAGCCTGAACTGTCTCGTAGGGAGCGGTAAGTATCACTATATTGTATTTATTTTTTATGCATTCATTACCTCCTAAACTAGTTTAAGATAGCATGGGTAGATAGATAGAACAGCTATTTGTTCCTCGTTGTTAGTTATTGTATTAATGAATTATATTTCACTTCTGTAAATAAAAGTAAAAGTGGGTGTCTCTCGGTAGAATAGAATAGATAGCCTTGCCAGTCCTCAGTGGGAATTCATAATGTTGCACAGCCACAATAATGCATGGAGGGAGCCATGGTTAAAGCATAATATCAGTTAAATCAAAGTCATGATACATGAGAGATAATGTATTAAAATTAAAGAACGTTGTTAGGCAAATGAAGACATATTTCAATTTTTTTTTTCTCTCTTCGCTAAGCAAATAATTTTTCTTTAACAAATATTCTAGTTTACACTAAATATGACTTGGTTTTGTCCTCACTTTTCAGCCACTCCAGAAGGGATAAGACTGATGGTGAGGTTGCTGCTTACTGAAGTTCCTGCATAAACTTAATACTTGACCAGATTTTTAGTCAAGTAGCTAATCATTTCTGGTTGGCTCCCACTAATATAATTCTTAGGGGGAGCAGGGAGTAAGGGAACCCATGTTTTGTATAATTTGTAGTGAAGCCATCACTAGCACACAGATGATGAGCATATGGTTAGTGGGTAGAAAATCCTCATGCCTCCACTTTGAAGGACCCCGCTCTCTTCCGTATACAAAGTAGGCCAGCAGAGGCCTATTTGAGGTTTCATAGCCATGGAGTGTGGTAGGATTAGAGATAATGTTTAAGACATTATTTTACGTAGATATTTTATATTAAATATTCCATTTATGTTTTTTACAGTACACTCTCTTAGACTTTACCTTTGCCAAATTTGTGTATACTATAATTATTGGTACTTGCAGCGAGGAGATCGAGAAGGCTAGAGCTTCTGCCCAGTACCAGAAGCTGCACGCGGAGGGAAGGACAGCGCAGGCCCGAGCAGACCTGGCTCGCCTAGCAATAGTGAAGCAGCAGCGAGAGGAAGCGGCTAAGCGAAGAGAGGTAGAAAAACAAGAACGGGAGGCAGCAAAGGCCAGCAAGACGCAAGAGACCCAGCGAGCACTCGGGAAGAAGACAACATAGGGCCCTTACACCCAATTTCTGTTTCCACACCTTATTCATATATACATATATATATAAATGCTGTGTACAATATTTCTCTCCTTGCCTATCGTTTTGTGTCTTATATAAAAATATATAATTTCTTTTTAATTTTTTATTTGTTTTCAAGTTTTTATTTCATTTATTTCAAAACTGTTAAAGCATTAATTATCTTTAAGGATCAGGTACTTTTTGATATCTTAAACACTATATATTGTGCAAAATTCCTCTATACGTGTTACAATAAAGAAAAGTTTTCACCTTTTATAATGAAAATTTTTAATTTAACAAACTGGGCAAGCTACGAAGTCACTGACTATACGGTCATTGAATTCTTGTCAGATATTACTATCAGTGCAGAGTTTGACAGTGCCGGTCAGATAATAGAGTTACACCGATTATTTTACCTTTAACGATTATCCAAAGGTCAACATTATTCAGAAGGTTTAGTTTTTGAGAAGAAAAAAATGCTCTCGTATTTATATATGCTTTAAACTAGTAAAGTTCTTAATGTGACGGAAGTTGTGCTGTATATTAAATATATCTTTAAAAAGAATGTTTATTGTGCAGATTGGAATTAGTTTTCCATTCAAATGTAAGATGTTTACTGTTTAAGGAGTAAGGTTTTAAACTAACTAGTGGAGGAACTATTCATCGATAGACATCCATCGTAGATTGGGATGAACATGAATTTTTGTGTACAGTTTATTCAATAAGTAAACTTCTAAAGATTTATCATGTGAGTCTATTGATTGTAAATGGAAGATGTTGAATATTTTCTAGGGATTTTGTTATCTATGATTGAATAAAATTTGTTTCTTAATCCTATGCTATATGTGGATTCTTAACTAAAGTGGCGTAAGTCTAAAATAGATTTTTATGAATCAGCAAAAAGAATCACGAACCAATAAATACAACACAATGCAGCTCCAGCTAGCTACAACTGTTCAAAGTTTATTAATTCATTAGTTTATTAATATTAAGCACTCAGATGTGTAGAATGGTACACATGTTAAATATTGACTATAGATCTCTGATAATACTCATTAATATAAGAGGTAATCCGTAATGACCACTTGCGAAGCACACGTATCAATTTTCGTTTTTATAACTGTCCATGACGGATGGGCAATATCTGTATTGTAATAATAACTGCTGCTTTAAAAAATAAACAATATGATATTTGTTTGCCAATTACTGTCTTGTCAAAAAAATATTGGAAAGGAAAAATAAAAAACAGTCTAGGAAAAGTGAAATTTTTCCTTGTTACACGCGTTTAATGATGTGAAAGAATACTGAATTAGTATAAATATTTATGCTAACATTTACAGACAAAATCATTAGCTGCAGCAATATTTAACTTGACATGATGTTAAAGTTTTAAAATTCACAAGTACAAATTTGTCTTTATTAAAACTGTGATTACAAAATAAAACATTAATTTTTCAAAAACAGATTAATTGTTTTTAAATTAGGACTAACTTTAATGTTATTTTGTATGAAATGGTCCTAAAAGTAAATAGTCGTCTGAACCTGTGCGTAACTATTATTTTCGAAACACATAACCAGGAAGTACATTTTATTTATTTATTCATAGTTTCAATTGATCAAACTAACATGAGACATATTTATTGTTCCGGATAATAATTAGATAAACCTAAAAAATATATTTTCAAGGGAATGTTTTTTAATATATTAACATTTTTGCAAATTATGTGTTTGGTAAAAATTAATTTTGTTTGCACCGTTAATGACGTAGTGCACTCAAAGTCAATAATACTAGTGTCAACTAAAGCTTACCAAACCATACATGCACACATCTCATTTTGACGCCCACTTATCTTCTTATGTGGACAATGTAATATAGGTTCATCATAAATGTAACATACTCAGATTACATTAAATGAAGAAAAAAAAGTTGAAATCTGCCATAGTATAACTACTGTCTATTCTTTTGGTTTTAATCCTTCATAATGTTAAAACTAATTTATTGTTTGCTAAGATACCTATAAATAATGTAATATTTGGTTTTGGTATAGTTGCACACTTAACAACCTTTAATCAGCTATATTTTTATCTGTAGGGCAGTTTAGAATTTATAAATTCAATTTATTATCTTTCCATTGAATCAAAATTGTTTCATACAATTTCCTCCAAGTCACTTATTTGTGAATCAATAGCGATGAGAAATAAATAAGGGCAATTTATTCTGGACAATTATAAAATGTATTTTTATAAATTATTGTTAAATTAATTTGATCAAGCCATTCCAGCTAGTGTTATTTGTCAAAACAATCACTTTAACTTTGTACAGGTTTTCAGCGATTAGTTGGAAACATTTGTTTAAATCGTAAGGGAGAGCACGGGATGTTTTCTGATATTTCTATTTAGTAGAAGAGTGTCGGCAATACTCATTAGTCATCGTTGTTTCTGTTAAGTTTATAAGTTTAATACGAAATATGTTTATTGTTGTGCTTTTGTGTTTTTATTTGCTTGGTATGTAACTTTGTTAGATAAGTGTGGTAGATGTATATGTGGTGCATATGGGGGAAACGGAAAGATTTTTTTAGAATCTTTCTCAAAAACCTGCCCATTTTTTAAAATGTCAAGATAATTTAATTAATGCTCGTCTCAAGTATGGTGCATCAATATTTATTTATTTGGATTTGTTATTACATATAAGGACTATGAAATGAGAATTTATTTAGTTAATTTTTTATTGTAATAGAAAAAATTTGTTTGTATTGACAAAATAAAATGTAAATAAACGGTTGCGTTGCGACTGTTGGAGACTTTCTAACCTTTATTTATTTTGCAACCTTTGTGTGTTATCTGGAACATAGCTACTCTGTTCTCTCATAGGTTTATCAAATTCGTATCTTAGTGATGGTTATATTAACTCTATAGTTTTAATGGTGGCTTTATTCACATGTATCAGTGTTAAATTAAACTTAAAGTAATAAAATGAACATAACATCCATCTTACAGAAACAGTTGCTATGATTTGGAGTCGTAATGAGAATTGATTTTTCTAAAAACCTATTGATGAATCACTTGTACAAATGAAACAAATTGTACCATTATAAAAAAGTATTATATTTTATAATACATCAAAATTTGGGAGTTCCGGTTATGTATTATTATCATATTTAATTTGTTAACATTTAGAAGAATTGTTAGTTATGAAAATTGTGCATTCATATGCTGCATACTGACACTTATGTACTCGTACACCTCAAGTTCTTAAAATTAATACATAATAAATGACAATAGGACGGTCAGAATGTCTCGCCACCAATTGAGTTTTGTTTATTCTTAGTTAATTATGTTTAGTTATATTTGTTATGTCTGTCTTATATTTTTATAAAATATAACTCGTAGGAAAGAATTTGTATCTTGCACACTATGAAATACTGTATACTAATGTGTGTTAAAGGCATAATTAACTCTTATCCTGAATGAAGTTTTGGTCCAAGTACCCATAATTTTACTATGCATTTTCAATAATATTTTAATATGTGCATGTGTGCTGTTTTTTTTTTTTTTTAAACAATTGATTATTTGTGTTAAACAACTTTTAGTTTTTTTTTATTATGAATAATGACAGTTTTTTGTTTTGCCTAGAATCTGCTTGAATTGAAAGTTTATATTTGTTACTGGAAGACCTCTTGAAAATGAGAACAGAGTTGAATGACTACATTATAGATCATCCTTTAATTAAGGGGACCACACCTACTGTTTTTACCAGTGCAGTACCGGCTTTTGGCTATTGCTCCTGGTTAGTCTTTAGCACTATTGTTACTGGTCGAAAGTAACCAGCACATTTAAGGAAATTATAAAAAAATTAATATTTTAACACAGTACCACAATGGTACCCTTGTTTACCAGGCACCTGTTGAAGATATTTTTTTCTCGAACAATATGTGGCCTGGTGATGGAATTCTTGCTAATTACTAAATATAATTTTAACCAAAATTTTATTGCATTTTATCAAAACATCGAAGAATACAAATTATTATTGGTATAAATTAAATTTTAAAAAAATATAAGAATAATAAGGTAACATAGAAATGTAGATTATTGTTTATTAAAATCATTATGTTCTGTTACAACTTGATTCTTTATTTCATGAATGTAAAAATCCTAAGTTTATGCTCATCAAATATCTTTTGTTAATTATTGCAAAGTTTCTTTCATAATCTATTCTATATTAAGAAGTAATATTTATGGTCTAATATCTGGGCACCTGAACAAGTTATGGACAGCCTGAAAACTAGTTAGGACACACCTTACTTATCTTTATGTCTGTTTAAAAACACGTGGTTTTGTTAATTATAATAAATGATCATTTTATTCCCATAAAAATATAGAGATAATGAAACAAAACAGTTATCTTACAATTATATTTAGTTTAAAACTAAATATTTTTCATCACAATCTCTTATATCACTAAGCTGTAAGCAGGATGGGCACACCAATTCACTTTCATCATTATCTGGTAAATTGAAAGTATAATTTTTGGGTATGCATTTTTTATGAAATAATCTGTCACAAAGAGAGCACTTGAATCCATTGCTTTTTGTATTTGACCCACAATTGAAACACAACCCAAAGATATTGATATCACTTCCTTTCTTTTTACATTTCTTATTTTCTGCCTTCATGGTCTTATTCGGTGCATGTTCAATCTCCGTCTGCTCTTTTTTTTCATTTTCTTTTCTTTGTTGTAAAATGTCTGCCATCTAACAGAATGAGGAAATCTTGCAACATTGTGTTTCATTTATATTTTTGGTGATTCTGGCCAAAATAAGGGCATAGCAATCAGGGAAGTATTTTTCTCTCATCCTTGCACAATCTTTTATAAAGATACCACTCTCCAAAAAATCTAAATGTTGCTGACCATTCTCAACTTATTAGGAGTTGTCCATAACTAGTTATACCTCTTCATCTTCAACTAGTAATGGACACATTAGTATAAATTAAATAAGAAATTTGATAATAATAAACTATCAATAATTCAAACAAACTATAGTAAATATGTCCATAAAGTTATAAAATAAGTACTCTGACAAAAGTAATACTCTTAAGAAATAAATTAATACAAAAAGTCTGCTTTTAAGGGAACAGTCCATCTCCTCCCAACAATGCTGAATCATGACTCACCATCACTGTACTGAGATGAAGACTGGAAATAAATAAGGGGGAGATATTAATTGTAGGAGTATTGTAGTGAGGGCAGCAATGGAACTCAACAATCAGAACTAAATTTTCAGTTTCAAACTAACTTGTTTCTTATTGTTACCGATATAATATAAGGGTGTTTATAAATAGTAAGGTGACCATAACTGGTCATTTACCCCATGTGGTATCACAATTGTTCTGGCTAATCTCTTAAATACTGAATCACTTCAGCAAATTTCTGAACAAAATGTAAGCTTATTTGTTAGGGAGCAATCTTAGAAGCTCATATGACCTTAGCTGTCAGTACTCCTTGACAAAGAAAAAGTTATGGTTATTATATATTGTTTAACTCTTCATATTATAAGCCAGAGGAGGATTTATCGGTAACATAATTTTTTTTTAAATAAATTTTTTGAATATTTATTGGGGTTAACCTTCATATTTATAACTCCTAATTATTATTATTATTATTAACAATACAACAAAAATTGGCAATTAACATACAAGAAATGGGATGTAATCAACGTTAGAGTTAGAATTATGACAATTATTAGGTTGAATAAGGTCAAAACTGGTAAGCAAGGGATCCATGTTTCTACAGGGAGCTATACACCTGTTTATCTGTGCAGTTTATCACCTGTGATAAACATCTGCACCTGTGATAAACACTATAAAACTGTGCGAACTGCGGATTTTAGACCAGTTTTCACGCAGATAAAAAGTCTTCGCTTTCGGACCCTCTTTTACAAAGAACGACAACCTGCGTAGTTTATCGTACAGTATGTTCAGTTGCCGTCCGGTTTTTTTGTCTACACGATGACTACGGCCATTCATTGTTCACTGTATTATTTTTGAATATCTCAAAAAGATATTCGTGAATATTCAAACGCTATTTTTACTTCATCGTTAAAGTAACTTCAGAAAGTGTCGCAAATTTCTTTGGCCGACCAAAAGAAAGATGAACCGCTGCCGTTTCTCATACCTTCTTGCACACTATTTGAGGATGTTTCAGACTCCATTCAAAGCGAATTTTGATAACAATAGGCGGTTGATTATTGATATAAGTACTGGAATGTCTTCTTAAAAAAATGTGCTAATAACAACACGCTAAAACTATGGCATTGACCTTAGTTGGTGATAGATTGATGGATTTTTGAAATGTAAATCTGAAAGCTAAAACGAATATGGTTTCATGAAATTATCTTAACTGAATGCCTCGTCCCCTACAAAGGCATATGGTACAGTTTTCTTACTTCCGTGAAGGTTGTGCTTTTAAAAACGTCTCCATTAGAAAGTCTTCCGCCTGTTCCAACATCCAAAAAACTTCGTAGTTTGCATCAACTATAGCCATCACTTTGTTTTTACTCTGAATGTGTTTTCCGTCAACTGCACCTATGCAAGTGCAGAAGTGACACTTTTCTTCGAAATAATGAGCGACTTGTTTCCACTCTTTCTCACTTTGAGGAAGCTGAAAACATTAAAATAACTATTTAGATAAGAAATATTTATATTTTTGCTATAGATTGCCCCATATTCTAGTTCAACTTCTTCAGGACCTACACCCATAGCCAATTCCTTTGCACAATCTAACAGGAAGAGAAAGTCTGTCCCTGGATGATCTCCTTACAAAAGCCACGCTGTATTTGGAAGTTGAAGACAGTGAGTTAAGTGAAGATGATTTGCCAAAGTATTGGCTAATGTGTAACTAAGCAACAGCTAATGTTGAACAGGTGATAAAGTAATCAATGAAACATTGCTCGATGGTCAAATGGGCGTTTTAACCAGAAGCAGCTGTCTGGTTCACCCATCAGGACATTCAACCACTCCATCGCCATAAGTGGCATTCACTGGGCGAGATGCTTCTTTGTAGAAGTTCACGTCTTCTTCTTCGAGCAACATTGCTAGTTGCAATTATACAACAAACTGCTGCTCTTCTTTTTTGAATTTGAACCCATTGAATTTTATTTATTTTAGAACCAAACCTGTCGAAACTGAAGAAAAATCTGACGGAACTGAGGTGAAAACTGAAGGGATCCTACTAACCTTCAGTTCAGATAATTGTACAGATTTTCACACGGTTATTTACGACTGATAAAAGCCCACATAAACGGAAGGTGTTTAGCCCATTATTATTGTTACTTTTGAAAAAATTGTAAACAGCTGATTTTAAATTTAAACAGCTGATTACTAACAGTTTATTTCGTATTCATACCAGCTGCTATGGAATTTCAAATCAATCAATAAATGAATCGATCATTTATCGATCGAGAAAGGAAAAAACGTTATTTTGTCCTCTTTTTTTTCTAATATTTTTTCTTTTGAGAAGATATTAAAGATACTTAAAATTGTCACGATTCCGCTGCAATATTGTCTAAAAACACGAGTTTTTTTTTTCTGGACCTGACCTGTTTTCAAAATGAACATAGATTTTTCAAGAAAAAACTACAATATTTCTCAATTTAACAATTTTTATTTGAACAAACATTTAGGGTTTAAGAGACTAGGAAGAACATGAAAACATAAACAGGGATTTCATTCTTCTTCACTAGACGTGGTGGCCCAGTCGTATATCGCATGGTAAAATATTTTATGTATATTTGAAATATATTGTTGAAATTTTCATGGAACTTTTCAGTTTGTGATGAGAATATGATGAGATATTCGTATTACATAGGGGTATTAATAACTTTGAACCGTTGGAAAAGCTCGGCCACAATTGTTAAAGGCATGACCACAGGGGGTACATAAATTTAAACATGTTGAAATCTTCCAGTTAATGTGGGCGCAAGTAAGAATCGTATAACGTTTCTGACTGGGCAAACCATCACAGAAGAGATGAAGCTGTTTCACGTCATTTGGAATTTTTTTTTGTTATAATCGTTTAAAAAACAGCAAACTTCATTAGGGCCCTTATGCCATTCCCCTTCTTGGTAAGAATAAAATGTAACAAATTATGTATTCAAAACTCGTTGACGCAAAGCTGGGGGTAATAAAACATGTTTTGTACAGGCAACAAGGAAGAGGATTATGTTCATAATCAAAACACAATGTGGTTATTTTATTATTATATTAAAAAAAAACCTTATTGATTGAACTTGTTTGAAAAGATTTAAAGTTCCTCGTTTGCGAACTACGTTTTAAGCTTCTGCCGCTCTCTTGGGATTTTCATTAAAATGAGGATTTTAATTTGGTACTGTGCCGACCTGCATCGATTTGTGGCACGCCGAAATTTTCATGAAAATACTTAAGAAGAAATGTGTAAGCATGCAGAGTGTTGTTTTATGAATCCTTCATACATAATATTTACGTTTAGCTCTACGGGAAAATATATTTTTACTGTAGATGCGTAATGTACTTGTTTGACTGGAATAATTTTGATGAATTCATGAATTTTTTCGACATTTTGCTCCTTGCATCACTCTTGAACGAGAGCCGAAGGATTTTCCTCTCTTGTCTAAAGGATTTATTTTTTGTCTGAAGATCTGTTTCTTACAATTCTTTGTTTGTTGTACGTCGATCAGCCTTTGCAAGAAAATGCCCTGTTCGTCTTTTGTCGTTAATCTATTCATTTTTTCGATCAAAGGCTCTCTCATTTGAGCAGATACATTCAAGAAACACTTGCGGGAGCCCATAAAAGTCAAAATACTTGGTTTCGGAAAACGCAAACAAATCTGAAATGCTAATTTAATTGATTTGTTATAGCAATATAACACTTAAGAAAACATGCATTTATTTCTACTTATTGCATTTGTCTCCAGTTTTCTGGGGTCGTACTTCTTTTCCAGAATAATTTACAAGTCCTTGCGAATTGCAACTGTTTGTATTTATGCCTATTTATAACACCTCTCATAACTTTTCTCTCTGGGGAGAATGATTATTAATAATTTGATTATAAAACGTACTAAATCATTTGAGGCAAAATAGATAGTAACGGCTCCTTATCCGGCTTGGGAGAAAACTAAAGCAATAATCTTTGTAAATAAATTAAAACGATGATCTTGTCTGGGTAACCTGGCAACCAGCAGTTTTTGCTTAGAACAGCCAGATGTGAAGAAATTCTTGTGTGAGACAAATCCAGTCGGCCAACTCCAACCTTCAACATCTCCTTCAAACAACATTCGTTACAGGTAACAAATACTGCCAAACATAAAATTGCTATTCATTTACAACCTGTTCAAACCGGCGAATATGTTATAGACGCACGGTGTATTGAGTTTTCAACTTCGAAAGCCAGAGGTGAAAATGAACACTGATGATGGCATTGAACTGAACTGCCTTGGAAAAATAGATCAGTTTTCACATGGATCACACTTGACGATGTGAAACTGACAAAAAGTTGACTTTATATAAAAAAAAAATGGACTTGACGCCAAAATCATCGATTTAAATATATTTATTTGGAACAATAAATTTCTATTTTACACAAAATAATATAATAATAATAATTTGAAGGTCTTGATCCATCCTTTGCTTGAGTCTCTGCTGGTTAGGTTGGCCTAGATGGAAGGAAACTGCACCTTAAGATAATTTTAGCAGGTCAAAATATCTCTTTGTAACTTCTTTTATGCGTTGAGATATTGGGAGCACTCCCAATTCTATATGAATTTGGCGCTTTTCCAATTCTAAATGAATTTGGGCACTCCTGATGACCCATGGTGCTCCCAGTGCTAACCAGAGTATTATATTCTGAAGAGTTTGTCCTGATAGACTAGTTAAAGAAAGTTTTTACTAGAAGAGTTTATTCACAAGTACAACGAGGTAACGGTTTTACTAACTACTGTCTTACGTCTAGTCGGGAAGAGAGAGTGTTACTGCGTGAGGTGAGCCGGACTGAGTGAGAGGGAGTAGAATTTCGGGAAGGTATATATAGAGGAGAAATGGATCAGTGCCACTTGGAAAATATCAGTGGATGTTGCTTCATCCGGTGGGGCGTCATCGGGGCCATTCGTCAGCAGAAGGCGACTTATTGTTTAGAAAACAAGGCTTGCTAAATGAGGATTGCCTCATCTGGCTAGGTGATATCCAGGAGGCCTGCAGTGCTAGCAGGCTGGCGTTGGTATTTCATGATTGACTTTCTAGTGAAGTAACATACAGGACAAATATAAGTATTGTTAATATAAGTGTCTTGTAAAGTAATGTCGTACAAGTATGTTTTAGCGATATGTGTCTGTTGATGAGTAGGTACAATTGTTGCAGGCTTATGTGAGCTTCTTGTAGTTCGTAGGTAGTATTTAGTTTCCAGGTTAGTCGTGTGTTTTTATGAAAGCCGATCGGTGAGGCGTCACCTTGATTTTTCTCCCACAGGCATGTTTACCACAGAGTAAGGAAGGAAGGCGATGGCAAAGATGAAACAGGACCCCGAACGATGACGGACAAGGCATGACGTAAGCAACCATATCTTCAGCTCTTCGCTTCCACCGCTGAGGCACCCAACGACTCGTTATGGTCATTTATATTTGTTATTATGTACAAGATCCTTTATTATCACTGTACGCGCACAGTTTGATGAATAATTTTGAAATATGAAACTATCGACGTAATAAGAAATAAATTTGGAAAATGTAAAAATGATTCGTTTGTCTTAATGACTTAGGGTTATAGTGTAGTAACCACCAAATGACGGACCGCAGGCACTGTTTTACACTGAGGGTGACAAAATTGTGAATAACAGAAAATAATAATGTTTCAGAGCAAAACGCGTGTCATGTGGAAATCTTCAATGCGACCCAACGAGGGCAACATTTCCCCCGATAGGAAAGAACGTCCGGGAAAGTCAAATTCAGAGTTTAAGTTCTAATCATAAATCTATGGTTGTATAAGAAAAGTTTTCGGAGGCTTCTGTACGTATTTCTTGACCTGTAGCCAAACATATGTAGCAATCTTGTGATGCAGACATTCTAAAAGATTGCTTGCTGGATGCTGGAATCAGTTTCTTCAGGCCCATGGAATGCACAACTTTCGGCAGAGGAAAACTATATAACTTTGAAACAAACTTTGACTTCGGATGAATCTTGTGACATAACAACAGACGGAGCACAAATGATTATGTTTGTGCGTTACGTTGACAGAACCCATTTTTTCAGTCAGAAACTACTGTTACGAATTATGTCATCATATCTGGATTGGCCATGGAATAAGTAATATCGGTAACAGTAGAGGATGGGTGTAGGAAAAGCTTGGTTCAGCGATTCAGCAGCAAAATGCAAAGAATATTTGACATTGTTGTGGCCACCTCTTAATTATGAATAATTATAATCAGTATCAGATCTTGTATCTATGTCATCAAATGAATATCAGAAAATATGTATCTATATTTCATTATATTTAATAAAGGTTATTACGTCAGTGAGAGTGGGGGGACAACTGAACTAGTGGGGGAAACAGCCGTAGGTGGGAACCCATCCCCAGAACTACTGGCTGGCCTCCTATATACAATTGTTTCCATATTTGTTGTTAATAAAGATTATAACGTCAGTGAGAGTAGGGGGAGGAGCTAGTGGGGTAAACAGCCACAAGTGGGGACCCATCCCCACTTCCGCTGGCCACCTGGTGAAGGCCCATCCCCACTAGGGCGGACCGGCTATATAAGAAGCGGCAGTAGGCCGGACTAATATAACGAACCGGTCACTTGAAACACTACTCTCTCCTCTCTCTCTCTGCACTGGCGCCTGCGGCTCTACTCAAACCATGGTCTTTTCATTCAACTACCTCTGCATCTCTCTCTCCTAACCTCGCTATGCTTTAGTCCGGCGTTGTCAGACCCCACACCTTCCTAGTGGGAATCTCTGCCTTTGTCTCGCTAAAACTAACAACTCCTTGGGAGAGACCTCTCCCTCGCGGACGAGGGTTGCCGTGGCCCTACAAACTTACCAGTAGCGTCTCCCACGGCAATCCAGTCTGCTTCTCTCCGGTTCACACTCGCCTTTGGGGTCCAGAAGGTTTTCGCCTACCCTTAGACACCGAGTGTGAATTCGTGGTCATTCCAAGACCACATAAACTACCTATAACCTACCCTGTTCCTCTTCTCCTGAACATAGTGCTTTGTCGAGTCACACACCTTCTAAAGATCTTATGGAGTCAAATCAAAACGAATTAAAGCTGCCTGCCGACTAGGCCGGCAGCCAGGGTGAAAGACCACAGGTCCGCCCGCTCTATCTCTTTCTGGGCGCGTCTCCTCCCTACTTTGGGGATATTCAGTTATCTGATCCCGACAGACATCTTACCATATTTATCAAAGTGCGAATGGAAGACACCACTCTTCGGTGGAATGGCAGAGTGGTATGCCTTGAGGTGGATGACTATGGCTTTGTAGAAGACGACCACCACCCTGGTGAGATGGAAGATGGACCCATCCCGCATCATTGGAAGCCGTCAGGGTGGGCACGAAGGTGACATACCTAGGAGGATGTCAAGGAAAGAAGCTAGACCACTCCAGTTTTGCTTTTTCTTTTATTTGAATAAACAAGGAGTAAAAGCGTATGCCAAGGTGCGTCGGGTGGCGCACCAATCCCAGCAGGGCTGGAATACTAAAAGCGATGAAAAATATATAGCACATGTGCCCTTTCTTCCGTTTCGAGCACTCTTAAACCTCCTAGAACCTCCGTTCATCTCTTATTTCCGTAGCCTCCTAAATCGTTCCGATGTTATGAATTTAAATACTAACTATTTAACTTTCATTATTTTTGACAAACCCAAATTATCACTGCAATTCATTTTCAACTGGGGCTAGTGTACTGAGACATCACCGGTGAAGATCCTTCCCTTAAAGCAGATCCAGTTGCCATGGCAGCGCCACCCTCAGCTGTAGGCCAGTCGCCTCCAGGCAGCCGTCGAGGCACTACGGGCAACCCGCTTTCTATCTGTGTGCACTTACGATATCCCTTTTCCTACTGCCTCCTTTTGTAGGTGAGTTAATTATATTTTTATATATTTTAATTATATTTAACTATACGTTCTCTACTATATTTATTTATGTAGTCCTACCGGGGGAGAACAGGACAAATACTTGACAGGTTTTGAACCACAATTGACCTTAAACTTAGATAGCTGAAAATAACCATTTCAAAAACTAGCACGAGTTTCACTAGTATTTGTGTGTTCAATCCGTAGTCTTGCTGAAAACAAATTTAAAATGTCAGACCTATTAAGAACTGCAAACGAAAGGCCACAACTGTGCGAAGTTAGAGGAAGAAAACATTGATGTGTCGACAAGTCGATATTTCTGTTTGATGTATGTAATATTGTTTTAATTTTAATCAAATCCGTATTATAAGACCTTTTAAATTATTATAAACAGAATAAAGCAAAATCTTAATTTGGCCAAAATTTTGGCAATGTTTGGGTGAAATAATTCATTTTTTTTCCCTACTAGTTGCAAGATTGATTAAAAAAACACTATATATTTATATGAAACAATATGGTTGTCACCGTCACCGTTATATCAAAGGAAGGGGTAGATAAAAGGGTAAAGATTGTTTTTTACATAGCAAACAGAAAATAACCCACTTTTTTTTTAAATGACCTGTTCTGCCCCGTGAACAAAGCTGTCTATTAAAAGTAATTTTAGTGTATCCAATTATGTCTGTTGATATTGCCAAAGATGTGGTTTGTAATAGTTACATGAAATGAAGTCAAAATGTAAATAGAAAATTTACATGAAAAGATTGTGAAATTGGATATGGGTATAGTATTAAATTTATGAATTACCTTATTTAATACTATTGATAGGTAAATAAATGAAAAAGTACATTGCGATTTAACAGTAGCTTGCTGATGTGTGATGGAGGCACAAAGAGATCTTACTAAAACTATCTTAAGCACAATAAGAGTTCGTGCGGCTATTTCTTCCATTGTCTGCCCCTAAAGACTGCACCTTTTGATCTATCATCAACCCTTTGATCTACCCCCCATTCTACTTTTTCACTATTACCAATGTTCTTTGTGAAAAGCATTAGCTTACGGTAACCCTGATGTTTTATATTTTTTTCTTTTTTTTTTTTTATGACAGATTTAGGTTCGCACGTGCGCCAATTATAAACAGACCCAAATTTCTCTCCCTATTTGATTGGTAAAGGTTAGACTCCTGTTTGCCTTGTTGGCTTTTTCCGATAATTGTAATCCGTACTCGTCGCCTCTATCGACTTTTGGAATGACTCAATCCATTATGTTCGGACAAACAAAGTGGGTCGTCGCAATTTATAATGTAATTACAATAAAATTTTCAAAGGACATTTACATTGCTTACAATATCTTAGAACGTTGCAAATTTGGAATATTAATCCAAAAAAATATTAATCCAGAAATAATATGGTTTTGATCTAATGAACAATTAGGGATGGGATCGAGGAATGCAAGACAGTGCATTCCGCATATAAGGTCAAACATTTCTATTTAGAGAAGTTAAATAAACGTAACGTCCATAACGGGATTCAAATCACATTTGTACTAACCATTGCGTTAAGTTAACTAGATAGTTAAATAGATAGCTACAGAGAGGACGCTTATGCACACGGAACAATTAATAACATTGAAAGGGTTTTCACTTAGTAAACGATAGGGTTGGATTTGATCTTCATTTTGTTTCTTTACCATTTTTTTTTTTTTAACTGCTACTAGTAGATTGAAGGCCCAATGTCGTAACCAGTTTGTGTTTTCATTGCATTATAAATAATCTAGTGGATTTTAACAATACAATTTTTTCTTCCATGTATATTATTATATGATTACCATAAGACTATTTGCTATTTTAGATCAAAAATATTAAATATGCATATAAAGAACACGTACAGTAACTTAATTTTAAAATCCGCCGCGCACGGATGACCTGGACGGCGACAGGGAGACAACTGAACGCCGTGACAAGAGGTTATTGAGAGAGCGGTGAAGTGTGTAGTGAATTTTGTTGTGTAAAGTTAAGTGAGAGATTAAAGAGTTATGAAAGAACAATATTTGGAATTAAGACATTAAAGTGTTGTTTCTTTCGTTTACAGAGAAACGAAATTGAGCCTTGTTCACAGAAAAAAACATTACCTACACCAACGGATTATCCAGACAGATCAAACAAAATTTAAAGCCTTAATTCAAAATATTGTTTTTTCATAACTCTTAAATTTCTCACTTAACTTGACACAATACAAAAATAGTCAATAAAATAAGATGGAAAATAAATGAAGATAAAAGAAAAACAGCTTCGACAACAATAGCACAAAAATGTATAACAAAACAGAGCATAAATTTACAAAATTCACACCAATATATTTATTAGAAGGCGAAAATATGAATATTTTACCATATGAATTGAAACAACGTCATATGAAAATAGATTTAGAAAGGGACAGACAATTAGATGTAAAGAACAAGTCTTGTAACTTTTCTTGATTTTAAAACCCGCCGCGCACGGATGACCTGCGCGGCGCGCCGCAGACAACTGAAAAAAAACAGGTTATAGAGGGATCGGTGAGGTTTAAAGTGAAATTTTGTGTTGTTTAAAGTTAAAGTGAGGAATTAAATTGCTAAGTGGAGAAAGAACAGTATTTGGAATAAAGGCTAGTTAAATAATCTTGTAGAGGAGAGTCTTTTAAAATACTTTATTATACTAACATAATATACAATATACTAATATTAATCAGTTACAGCGTTAGAACATACTTTAGTGAATGCTTAGGCACAAGTGAGGGAGGGTGTCTTGGCCCTAAGCAGGTAGGATTTTTGGGGAGGAAAATGGTTACTTACAAAAAACAAGGGGACCATAAGTCTCAACTGAGGTACACGTTTCTACTAATAATGTAAGATATAATGAGCATTATATAACTGGGTTTAAATGTTGTTTCTTTCGTTTACAGAGAAACGCAATTTAACTTAATGTTTTGTTCACAAGAAAACAACGGATTATCCAGACAGATACAATCTTATTATATGCATATTTTATTTCGTTTGTTGAAAACTCAAGAATGCTTATAAATAGAAAGTCCTGTCAAAACGTCCAAGAAAAGTCATTGACGTCTGCCTCTCGGCAAAGACCTATGCACTGTCTGGCCAAAAGTCAACCATACCTCTGGCTGTCTCTTGTGAATGTTTGACCTGTAAACATGTCAATTTTTATCACAACGGCATGAAAAATATTTTCAACTCCATTAAACACAAATAAGTTTAATAAAGCTATTAATTAAATAATTATTTCTAATATTTTCCTATGACATTGAGTAGGCTATCAAATTAAAGAACACCGTTTTTGTATGTTACCACGTTCTCGTAAAATGGATGAAAGCGTCGGTCTTCTGTTTGGAATCCTCTTTCACAGTTCTGTGTTATTTTCCGAGCTCTGCCAACAGTTTACAAGTGGTTTCCATCCAGTCATCCCCTGTCCATTATTTGCTATTGTCTCATCTCCACCCAAAGGTGCATTTCAGCCTTTCCATTGTCAGCTTTATCAGATACTTCTAGGTAAGACTTCAATTTATTTGCTTTCCTTCCTACCAGATGTTTTAAAACCGCGAACGTGATTAGGCTTTTGTAAATTGAATTTCTTTCGGTATTATTTCAATACCTCTCCTTTGTAAAACGGGGAACGTTGGAGAAACATTTAAGGTTTTCAAAGAGGAAATAAACATATGGCGGCAGAAACTGTGAATAAACCAAATGATGTCCAGGGAGGCTTAAAAACTTTATGGGATCTGAAGCACTGAAACTTTATTGTTGAATCCGTACCTTTAAAGGTAAGCAAACGGTTCTGTCAATCAATGATTTAGAAGATCGTACTGTAACCCCAGAAAAAAATGTAACAATGGAATCATAAAATTTTTAACAGGCAACAAAGGCCTGAACATTTTAACCGATTTTATGCAGACTTAAATAGCCTGATCGCGACATGTGACTTCAAAGATCAGGAAGTCAAACGCAGTGTGCAGCATGTAGGGAGAGAGGTTTTTGCGTGGGAGATTCAACTCTTTAAGAAGTGGTGATATGCAGGTGACAGCGACCCAAGTGACAAAAGTGGACGTTTATCAGGTTAAAACACCCACCTCTGGCAACGGCGAAGGAAAAACAAGAACAATCCAAAGTTTAGAAGTAAAGTTATAGGATTAGACATTATTTTGGCACATGACCAGGGATAGGTCAAACATGTAATAAATGCAAAAAAACAAAATCATTTCGCCAAAATGTGTGGGAAAGTTGAATTTAAAAAGAAAAAAATGTGAATTTACTTGATCTAGAAAATCCTAATGGTGATGGTTTTGAATCAGATTTTAGAATTAGCTCATTTGAAAATAAACTGTATTCAGAAACAACTAGAGTAGATTTAAAAAAAAAAAAAATAGTTTCAAGCAAGTACAGGAGCTGAAACCAATATAATTCCCCTAGCTTTGGTTAGGACTTTGGTTATAAAACTGTATAAGGCATTACATGTCAAGAAAACATCAACAATGCTTGAAGCATTTGGAGGGAATAAAATTGAACCTCAGGGAAGTGTTAGACTAAAAATTACATGTAACAATCAGTCTTGTGAAGTATTGTCTATTGTAGTTGGGAACAAAAGTGACTCCTTTTATTTGGGTCACTTGTAATAGATTTGAACCTAATTATAAAAGTTGATATTGTTTCTGAAAACCAATTTGTAATTCCAAGTATTGTGATATATTTGAGGGTGTTCCGCAGCAATTAAACAAATACCTAATTAGTGACTATTATGAAATTCCTACGTAATTTCCTATGTAGAAATATGTATGAAGTTAGCTAAAAAAAAGTGTTTTTTGTCTCTTTGATCTTTGAACATGGATTCCACTAATTACTTTCAGATGAAGAATCAGGTAAACTTTATTCATTTAACACACCGTTTGCTATTTACAAATACAAACGTGCAATATTCAGCCTGTCGGTTTTACCTGAACTGTTTAACAAACAACGGACTTCGAGTTAATTAAAGAAATAAAAAAAAATAGGAAGATTTAAATCATTAGCAGGAATGTAATATTAGTTATCTCTGGAGAACAAAATCGAAAAAATGTTTTAAAACCTTACATCATACTCCTAATAATTTCTGGTCAAATAGAAAAAAAGAGTGGTACCATGTGGGGTCCGAACGTTGGCACGATTACCGCTCTGGCACACTTAACAGCAGGACAACCATGTCAAACAAGCTACCCGCAGATTAGATTGTTGTGTTCAGAATTTCGCAAACAAATTGCAATACAAGTTATGTTTCGTTGGGTCACAAATCACTAGATTTTAAAATGGATCTAAAGATACAGATCAAACAGATTAGAAACAATAAGCGAAACGGGCAAATCAGACTTTTTAACGTTTTATAAAGAATGTTGCTCATAAAGAAGAAGGTGGTTGCATAGTTTGTGTTTGACGATGACGAAAAGTGGGCAAAATCTCCACATGGCTTCGTATTGTTTATTTTGGTGACTTGCCGATTCAAAGGAAGAACTAAACTCAATAGTTTTTGATGAGAGTTGCTAGAAAATGTAATATAAAATTTAACTACAATACTTTGTCCTAGAGGTTAAATATTTGGGATTTTTATTTGACAAAGATGGAAACAAACCTGAAGGCATCCACTCTATAATGGCATTAAAAGACCCCAATAATGTAAAAGGATTGCAGCAGTTGCTCAGTATGGTTAATTTATTTATAAGGTCACCTACCAAACGTATCTCAAATCATTTCTCTATTAAGAGGACTACTTTAAAATTATGTAGAATGGTGTTGAGCGCCACTTCATAATAAAAAATTTAATACACTAAAAAGAAATGATTTGAAGAATCACACCGTTAGCTCTAGGGTGGCCTTAATTCAAAATGTAAAACCTGTTATGTATGCAAGTACTGATTAACAGAGTACGAAGAATGCCAATATGGTGCAAATCAAAAAAGAACTGCGGACCCGTATGGCAACTTCCATAATTGGAAAACAATTTAGCATAATAATCGACTGAAAACACCAAGATTAAAACTTTTCTATATCATTTTGACTTGAAACATCTCCCTGGAAAGTATATTCACATATCTGATTTATTGTCGAGAAATCCTGACAAAAACGTCAAAAGCTGTTGAATTGACTATGAAGCAGTATCAGCCAATATAAAGTTCACCGAAAAGGAATTTTTCAGATTTTGATCTGCAACGAATAGCGTTCCTGCTTTGGCAGTTCTTGCTTTTTATCAAAAAGCGTGACCTAAAAGCCTCGATGTAGATCACCCAGACTCGAGGCATTTTTTCAAAATCTGCAATTATAAAGAAGTATACTACAATGAAAGGTTAAGAATATCAAAAATGCTACAAAAATACACAAGGTAGTTTCTACATCGAACCAAATTAGGACTTAAAAGAATGAAATAAAAAATTAAACGATTTTTTTTATTAACTTATTACCATCGTGTAGTGTTTGTCAAAGATTCCAACGCAGCGAAATCCAAGAACTTCCGCACGAGATACCAGACATTCAGTTTTATCAAATAGCCCTTGACACTGCTGAGTTCAACAGAGTTACTTTTCTGATTCTGGCGGACTACTACACAAGATGGGGTGAAACTGTGAAGATTGGCAATAAGACTATTATTGAAGTGGTAAAACCCATATTTGCACATTTCGGAATCCCAAAATTTCTTATTGCCGATAATCCGTTTGTATCCTCAGATTTCCTAAATGAAATTCAGAAATTATCCACCCACATTATCCTAAAAGCATTGGATTGGTTGAAGAAGATGTGGGAATATACAAAAATGCTTATTATAAAAAAAAATTCTTAAAAAATACCAATACAATAAAGGAGATTTCAACATGTTCTTATAAAATTATAGGAATTCTTCAATCGCTGGGAAACCAATCCTCATGCCATCACAACTGTTGGTGTCCAGGAACCTTACAAAGGAAATACCGATCCCCTAAGGATGTCCTTAGACTCCGAATTGTGGAAGAAAAAGGCATCGAAAAAAGTGTCCAGGCATAATTTGCAAACAAAAGAAGTAGGAAAGCTCACAAGTTCGAAGATGGTCAGCGGGTTTTGGTCCAAAACACACCTTCCAACTTATGGGAAAGAGGTATTGTAATCAAAAAGCTTGATTATAGATCTATGCAGTATAAGTAAATGGATCACGATACAGGAGAAATTAGAAATTTCTAAAGCGACGAGTCCATTTCTTCGATGGACCAATGGATTTCATTTTACCGCATTCTAATTTTTATTAAATTATCTCTCTGCAAATGTTATAACAGAAAAAGTAAAAGATGGGACAGTTTCTAATCTTATTTTAAGTTTAAGATATTGCCATTTCCAGTGCGACTTGCATTCTCCATTATGCAGAACAGGAATAGTCTCTTCCTATACGGATAAGGTAATGTGGTGTGGATTTGAGATCGCTATGTTTCTCCTCGATGGGGGCTTGATGCCGAGGGTAGGTTCACGCAAGGGTTAATTTATTCTTGCTCTTGAGGAGAAACTAAAAATATTGTTTTTAATCGAGTTTGGAGTTTGTATTGCATTAGTGAAAGATTTTACTTTATAATTTTTTTACTATACTTTTATTTAATTTATTTTGTATTTATTTTTTTTGTTTGTTTGTTTTAGGGCATGCCAACCACAAAGGTCATTGATGCCTCCATATAAACGACTATTTTCTTAATTTTGGCTTTACATCAACTATTTTTAAAATTATTTTATCTTTTATTATTATTTTACTTTGCTTGGAAATAAATTTGTTAACGTGTTTTGAGAGTTTGATACTATATACCACAGCAACTGTACACCTTATCGCGGTTAAATGTTAGTGTATGTTAGTAAACAGAGTAAAAATAAAAATAATAATGAGATGAATAGCTTGAATGAGCTCTGATTAGATGCAAACAACTCAAGCGTGTAATTGCTAGAAACCTTATGTAGAGAACACATCTGCTGTTGATCCCTGCGACATACAGCTGCACTCACACCTGCAGCCGATTTGTGTTTATATGTATTGTGTTGCTTGTTTAATTATTTTTGATTTTATTGTAATAAAATTACAATCTGCCTTATTGGGCCATAAGTAATTGCGACCGATGCTGTTATTCATACCATATTTACAAGGCTTCATTCACTCGCTCATTCATACACTATTTACAAACAGCCCAGATACCTGCCAAATCCACATGGTTGTCACCCCCCTCGCATGCAAAAGAGGTAGCGGAGTCTTGGAAAGCTCCCCCCGCTCCTCCAACAGTCGCTTCACCGGATACGAGCCAGTGGAGCCTGACCAAGAGCGGGAGAGCCACATACGCTCGGGAAATGACTGGAGAAACTGGCCATTGCCAGCACTACCACTGTCACGTATTTATATCAGGTAACTAGGCCACTGCTGCTTTAGTTTCCGAGGAGGATTGTAGGGATGAGTGGTGCAGTGCAATGACTGTTCTAGGGGATTAGGGTGGTTGGATAGGTTACTATGGAATTTTATGAACTTGCAAGGGATGAGTTCAAGAATGTAGGGTACATTAAGATCGTTATGAAGGGTTTTGTTGCTGAGGTAATAAGGGGCATTGACAATTGTTCTCAGGCCTTTTGATTGAAAGGATTTGATACATGATGTACTTTTCTTCTGTCACCCATAGCTTTCTTCCGTTTGTCCAGATTGGCTTAAGTATAGCTTGCTCTTATAATATAAAAATAAAGAAGTAGTATACTCTATTGGTGTGCATAGTGGAGCTAAAATCAAGATACATCATTAAGTCTGTAAATTGAGGTATATGCTGGTATACATTTTATTAATTTTTACAACTTAGGAAGGGAGGAACTCTTTGTCGACACCCCTCCCCCTCCACGGACCATCTAATTTATTCCTCATCCTCGCCAGGAGTCTGCTCAACTTGATAAACTATTGTCAAGCCTCAATGGGACTGGCAAAAATTCATCTCTCTCTCTGATGATTATAACAAAGGCAGTGGGTTCGGGATAGTTTTCTTTGGCCGCGGGAATTTATTAGAGCGGAAATAAAAAAAAGGCGGGAGACACAAACGCCACCTAGATCTAAAGCAGGTCGTACTACAATGGCCTTTAATGAAAGAAGGATTGAACGGATCGTTCCTTAATTTATCTCATGGTGGCAGTGGTGACCCCTCGCTGTGGCCAACTAGGGAGGCAGGGATTGTCTTGTATTCTTCAGAGTTACCTCTTCTCTTCTCTCCGCATGGGAGAAGATACATTGTATCAGCCACAATGGGACGAACTGAATTCCACCTTTTACAAAATAAAAAGGAACCCCCAACTTCATCACCACGAATAAATAGAAGTTCCCGTCTTCTTGGACCAGAAAATAACCACCTACATTTCCATATTTTAATAATAAAACGTTAAGGGTCAGTTAAGAGGGGGGGGGGGGGCTAGTGCATAAAACAGCTTAAGTCCATTAGGGGCGTGGGTGAGGCCCAGTCTCTGACCTGCCTATATAAGGCCCAGATTCGGGGTTTTTGTCATATACTCTCGTAACCCGGTACTTGCTGCTCTACTCGAACCATGGCTTTCTTATTAAACTACCTCTGCATCTCTCTTTCCTAACCTCGCTATGTTTTAGTCCAGTGTTGTCAGATCCCACATCTTCCTAGTGGGATTCTCTCCCTTCGTCTCGCTAAAACTAGCACCTCCTTGGAAGAGACCAATTCCATGTAGACGACGGTTTACTGGGGCCCTACAAACATTACCTAGTCCCCCAGCGATCCGGTCTATCTCTCTCCAGTTCACACTCGCCTTTGGAATCCGTACGGTTTCGCATACCCTACCCTTAGATACCGAGTGTGAATTCATGTTCATTCCAAGACCACATAAACTACCTATAATACCTACCCTGTTCCTCTTCTCCTCAACATAGTGCTTTGTCGGGGCACACCTTCTAAGATCTTATGGAGTCAGATCAATACGAATAAAGCTGCTCGCCGATTAGGCCGCCAGCAAAGGTCAAAGATCACAGGTCCACCCATTTTATCTCTTTCTTGACGGTCGCCGGACAGTGCCCGGGTCGTAGAGACCCTAGCCCGCGACGGGCGCCCCCCCCCCTTGGGGCTACCCAACAGTCTTAAAAGATGTACTTAACAGATGGATAACTGTCTTGACAGCTCAAAAGGAAATTCCACCTTGGCGGAATTAGGTCAGTCGCAATAAAAAAACAAAATACTCATAAATGAAGCCATACTACAACCATATTGGAATGGAACTTTGGGAATCTACAAAACCCTCAAACATCAAGCGCATATAATCCTTCCTAAAAGTTCAATTCATGCACCTTTTTATGTTACGAATAAAACCACAATGACTTTATACCACATTAATTCCCACTATCCAATATCACATTCCTGTTAAAAGTGTCATAAGAAATTATCTGAGGATACAAATCGTCTAGCAAGATTAATAAGGTTGTTCGATTCTTTTATTTTTTTACATATATGGTGAATGGTTGAGCCAGGGTAACAATGTCTTCAAGGGTATGCCAAAACGTAGACAGGTTGCGACCAAGAGATAGATGACCTTGCAGAAATTATTAAAAGACTCCGAATTTTTTAAAACATGGACGAAGGTCTAAATCTTCCATCCACTTATATGACAAATGACCCTGGAGGTAGCCCCTTGCTGTATGTGTGGAGCGGAGGTTTTGTTGCAATATGAGAGAAAAGATACCAGGTTTGAATTGCGAGTATTTAACATTTTTCTCATAACCGAATAATTATTAGTCCTTCAGTTATAAAATAGCTTCACTGAATAGTAAACAGTCCAATTTGCAGGTCAAGGAGGTTTGCGCACCTGTTGCTGTGAATTAGGAAGTGGATTTTGTCATCAAATCTGGTAATAATTATTGTAAATAGTGGAATCGATACCACTATAAAATTGTAACTCGTAATATGAGTCACAGTGCCTCTCCCCCCCCCCCTCTCTCTCTCTCTCTCTCTCTCTCTCTCTCTCTCTCTCTCTCTCTCTCTCTCTCTCTCTCTCACTCTCTCTCACTCTCTCTCTCTCTCTCTCTCTCCCTCTCACTCTCTCTCTCTCTCTCTCTCTCCCTCTCCTCTCTCTCTAACTCTCTCTCTATCTCTCTCACTCTCTCACTCTCTCTCTCTCTCTGTCTCTCTCTCACCTCTCTCTCTCTCTCTCTCTCTCTCTCTCTCTCTCTCTCTCTCTCTCTCTCTCTCTCTCTCTCTCTATCAGGACTAGGTGATGGAGCTCACCTTCGGTATACAATAAGGAACTTAGAAACTAAACTTACTTACTGACTTAAAAACTAGAGCGAACCTGCCTTGACTCCTTCTTGCTATTGACGGGGGAACGGAGTGAACGACGGGGTGATCGTGTTAAGCAGGGGGTTTGTCATGTGTTGCAACGAATCGAAGAATTTGATATGTCTGCCAACAGCGAATGAATTTGTCCACCGTAGGCTGCTCAAAATCTTCGTGGAGCTCACTGTTTCTCCGCTGCTAGAATGTAGTATGTCTGACCACTTTCATAAGTATGCCGTGGTGAAATTGTTGCCATGAAAGACCCCTTGCTGTCGTTTCCGTCAAATGGCTAAAACGCGGTGCACCGTACAGCAGTACACTGTTATATCATGAGGTTGAGGCGCAGAAGTAGATTGGGGGAAGTCAGTATGTGTGTAAGCCGATAAGACTTCGTGCGTGTTTGTTTCAACTTTCTCGACAAATGGCCACTAAAACGGAGGTGGTGGTTCATTTTAACGACCAGATATACGAGGTTTTTTGCTGGAGAGTTTTGCTGCGTTCCTACAGTCTACACCGGACTTTTTCCCTTTTGGAATGAGGAAATTACGCAGTCAGTCTTACCCGCGTTTACAGAGATATTGAGTATCCCCAATTTCTCACTGATCTGATTACAGGCTATTTCGGCCTGTTTAAGAGCTACCTTGGCACTCATGCTGCTCACCGCGATGTTGTCGGAGAAGGCAGCGACTGTTGTGTTTTTGTACCTGGCTCCGTCCATTTCAGACGTATACACGTTGAAAAGTACTGGGGATAGCACGGCTCCTTGTGGGACTCCACAGGTCAGTGGCACAGCTTTGGAAAACCTATCACCTTCCCTCACCCGCAGCGATTGGTTTTTCAGGAAACTAGCCAGAATTGAATAGAGCTGCTCCGGGCATTCCCGGTTTTAAAGCATTCGACACTGAGTCCCGTGGGACACCGCGTCGAAAGCCTGCGTGCGGTCTAGCAAAATCATAGCCGTGATTATGTTTTGGTTTAAATTTTGGCTAGCTTCTGCCTGTAGTTTCATAAGGGGACGTTCTGTGCTTAGACTGGTTTGAAATCCAGTCTGTTCTGGCGGAATGATGTCATTTTCCGCACAGTAGTCTTTGAGATAATTCAAAAGAAGATTTTCCCCATTAGTGCCAATAATAACTTTCTTCTAAAAATCCTTCTTTTAAAGCTGGATCCTTGGTAGATGTTTTCCCCTTAACCCCCATTTAATGTTTTTTAAAATAATGAACTTATAAATATCAATATGAATTACCAGTGGGTGGCTCCTTCTACTGCAAAACATATGCATTTTAAGGAGTGCAGATTCTAAAAAATTATCTTTTTATTGTTAAAATTATATAAAATGAATTTTTTTTTCCTTAGCTCTCAAATTTTAAGATTATGGATAAGGGAAAAATAAGGAAATTTTTGGGTTGAGCGGATCCTTTTACTAGGGGTACCTGTTTGAAAGTGGAGTGAGGGAATTAAGGAGTGTGGGAAGCCTCGGTAGAGGTTGATAGTTGCGGTGCAGAGGTGAGAGTCCACTGGTGGCTGGACCTAGAGTCCCTCTAGGCATGTAGTGCAGTCTTATTTAGTTGGATAGCAGTGATGGGTGCCCATCAGAGGATTGATGTTGTTTGGCCAAGGGCCGTAATGTCCACTGTCGGGTTACCACTAGGGGAGTGCCTAATCACTCTAGCCCTAGTGTGCGGTTTGTAGTATTTTATAACATGGACCATGTTCCATGTTGGCGTTAATATCTGACTCCATTTTTTATGATAGGGATGTGTCCCGACAATACACTGTGTTTAAGAGAAGAGGTACAGAGGTTTCATGAAGAATAATACAAGTTTTCAGAGTTCTGGCGAGGGCCCGGCAGCGTAACAGGTCAAGACGCCATAGGGTCTGCAAGGCGGCTGAGAAATAGGGTGACGGGCTCAGAGGCGCTGAAGAGAGAGTAGGCTGACGAGGAGTCTAAGTGTCTGCCTTCCAGGGCCAAGCGGCCCTGGCGTAAAGAGACCGAGTAAAGCGGCTAAGGAGATGAGGAGACTGGGAAAGAGTAGTGTTACAGGGTGAAACCCCCTGGTTTAAATATTATTTCCCCTTCCCACCGGAAGGCGGAGCTTGGAAGGGGTGTGTTTATGATGTCACACCTGCACCGAGGTACGGGATCCCTCGTCCCCTAAAGGACTGTTTTATGGCATGGCTTTTAGATTTTATGACCACTGGAAGGTGACTCTAGGTCTACCAGGTCTGTTTTATGAGGGGCAGGTGGCTACCCAGTCAGGTTTATTGCTGACGACCTTCGACCCTCTTGTGCCTTGTTTTATGACTGCCGGTCCCGCATGTTTATTACTAGAAAGAGCTTTTACCATGTTTTACATCTAATTACAATACATTATATACTCACCAGAGTATAGGGTGATTTAACACTTATGTAGTTAGGGTCACTACATCCACCATTTGGTCGCTGTCCCAGATCTAGAGAGTTGCCATCCTGCCGGTAGTGGTGGGGGTGTCAGGTCTCGGAATAGGGGGTTTTGGCAATATTTCATTGAGTCAAAGAACTTGATGTTTCTTCTTCTGATGGCTTCGGTCATCACCGAAAGTGTGAAAGGCGAGTGCCGTGCGCAGGATGTTGTTCTGGAAGCTCTGGAATCGAGTTATGGTGCTGCTGTGTAAAAATCGGAAGAGTGGTGTCCCAAACAGTAGAGCTGGCCTCAGGACGCTCTTATATATTAACAGTTTCAGCCGAAGGGATATAGCCGTGCTTGTGATGAGATGCTGGAGAGAGTAGTAAGTCCTACGTACTCTTTTCAACTTCTTCTGCAGGTGTGTGCCGAACGTCATGTGTCTGCCTAGGTTGATGCCGAGGTAGCATATGCTATTGGCAAGTTTGCAATCAGTGCCGTCTATGTTGAAGCTGGGTGGAAGCTTTCTTTTCCCATGCTGGAAAGAGAAGATGATACCTTGAGTTTTGGCCGGGTTCACCTGAATGTGGACAGCTCGTAGCCTGTCGGTGATTAACTGACTGGCGCCCTCTGCAGCCTTGAGAGCTTTCGCTGGGCTGTGCTGTTTGAGAAAGGCTGGTGCTGTAGACCACTATATCGTCCGCGTATGCCGCTACCTCACAATTGGAGTATGATACTCCTACTAGGTTCTGCCTGCGAGATAGGAAGCCATTATGATCTGGAGCACAGGAAATTCGTGCTCGTTCAGGCCTCGCAGGAGTGTGCGATGATGTACAGAGTCGAATGCTTTCGTACAGTCTAGGGAGATCATCGCAGTGAGTCTGTTGTTTCGCATGTTCGTTGCAACGTTTCACTAGATTGTAGTCCGAGCTGAGTCCTTTACTGAAGCCGGTCTGTTGAGGTGGTATAATGTCTTGAGCGTCACAGTGTCTGGTGAGATGGTCGTAGAGAATCCTCTGGTATATTTTTGACAAATGGGCCAGCAGACTGATGGGCTTATTTATATAAAATGAAACACTGCATGCTATACAGATATATGTCGCACTCGATCAGGGTCTGTCGGTCGGGCACTGCGATTGGCTCGATGCTACTCGGAGTTCTAATGTGATTGGCCAGTATGTCGGCCTGCTTTGCTACGGGTATGGACTGCTTTTTAGTCAAAATTTGTAATATATTAAGAAGAAATATTGATAGGGAAACACAAAAATTAAACTAGAAATTATCTAGGTGAATAATATCGTCAACCGAAATATCATCCAAGACCTATGTCATATTTTCTAAAAATTAATAAATCAATCTCATCAATACACGGTAAATAATAATAATAAATTATTGTATTGGCCAGTGATGAATTTACTCAGGTTCAAAAAAATTCCAAAGAAATAGAGTTACAGTAGCCAACAATGGGTACTAATATAATTAATTGTATTCTATATAATGCTAACTAAATATTTGGTTTATAACATATTATGTATTTTTATAATAAACTTTTTTGTTCAACCCCTGCTGTATGTAGAGATACTTACATACATGTATGATGTAAAAATACCAGGTTGTACCACTGCTTAATTGATGCTTCATGTTCCATTTAGTTTTGTATCACCTTCGTTCATTGTTTTATGATCTGCACCAGGAATTAATTTAATGAGTCTTATCTGTAACAATAGGCAGTAAATATTAACTACTTCAGTTGTTATTGAAATTAGCCAACTGTGCGAGATGTAAAGACATCTATAAAACTCATCAGTTATTTCTGTTAGAGCTACGAGAATACAGTGATCATGCAATATCTGGTGATAATACTTTTTTTTAATTTCATCCTTTGCAGTACTCATGCGTGTTTGCATATGATACGTCAAATACGAACAAGAGCAGCGGTCGGTTCACAAACCGATGAAGATAAATATCGAGAATCTCTCACAAATTACTTCCTTGAAGAGCTTCAGCAGATTCCTCAATTAAGCTTTTTAAAAGAGATATTTCGCAAGGCGGAGAAGGAAGCCATGGACGCTATAAAAGTGCCTACAAGGCGGAGATCGTCTAATTTATAGCGTTACTAATTGAGTATTATTATTATTGTTATTAATATACAATAATAAAGGCTGAAGCATTGTTCAGTTTGTCTAAAAATCTTGTCCAACTGATATTCAAATAAATGTGTATAATTAATTAAAGCTCTCTACTAAATATCCTTTCTGGCTAAGCTATAAATATATAAATTAATCCGCAGTGAAAACATGTAAGTAACAATAATATTTTGTTAAATGTTAAAAAAACAGTTTGGATTCAAAACACAACATTTATGTTTACATACTTTTTCATATTTCAGCGAAATTTCAAATTTCTTACATGTTTTACATGTTTCTTTAGGCGTTACACATAATGTTTTAAAAAATGAATTCGTCGCTTTCAATTCAAAGATTAGGATTTTGGAGAAATGATGACAGCCTATTGAGCTCTTGGTTTTCTTGGATAAATTTCTAAATTTATGGAATCCCTCATAAAGGTGATACGGTCAAATACTAGTTTCAACACCTCCCAGGTTTTTACCATATTAGTACAGCAAACCATTAAAGAAATATGAAAAGAAAGTCAAGGCTAGATAAACTTTCTAACCGGCTTTAGTCCTTAAAATAAAAAAAAAACCCTAATTAACACACGACATGATCTCAAGACCGGGTCAATTTGAAAGAAGACTATTTCTGACCTATCTATGATTGCAACCTCAACCAGCAGTTACAAGATGGAGGCAAATATGGCCACAGGAAGCTGAATATACTGCAAGAACTTTGATTCAATAGAAGATAGATAAATTAAAATTCTATTTCCCGGACTAAATAACCAAGATAATTCGTTCCTACATCACAAATCGCCATTTCATTTCAAAATGAAAAGTATTAAGTCATCAAATATGAACTACGATTTTTGTCAGAAACGTCTTTACAGGGGACATACCGAGAATACAAAATGTTTGAATATTGATGTTCGTGGGTGACACATCGCAATTTTGTCATACCGTGTGACAAGGAAACAATAAGACAGTTTTAAATAAAATTACTAAATACCGGCCATGTTTGACAATCACAGTTAGCAATTCAAAATAGAAATCAACCAGTACCAGATAAAGTGCAGCAGTGAAATTATTAACTGGGGACCAAATATCCGATATTTAGGGCTGATGGTAAAAGTCTACCTATACCAAGATCATTAAAAAAAAAGTATTAAATACTCTACTCAAAATATCTTCCTGCTTTAACCAAAAATTAAATTTTGAATAAAAAAATAAATATTTTATGCATAAACAGTGTATCCGGCCTCTAACGTGCTTTGAATGCCCGGTTCGGAGCTCAATGAAAAATTTTCAAAAACCGCTGTTTAAGGATAGCAGGTAACATGGACTACTACACTAAAATTACAGATATTCACGAAGAGTTACAAATGATAACTATACATTTATATAAATATGAACATTTATTATATTTATTTCTTCTTTAAATGTCCCCACTCAACAAACCCTCTAATAAACAAAATAAGAGACTACAATAAAGATTAAATACTACAAATTAAAACAAATTCATATTCTTGTAAATAAAATTACTACGTAATTTATTTATTGCAATAAATTAATTATTATTAGTAAATATTCATTACAAGCTTACTCCAACTATCGAATGTATTATTGTTTTCATTATGTATCTATTGTAAAATCTAATAAGAAGAAAACCAAAGATGTATTAATCTGTCCTTATCATTATCACATCAATGACATGCATACATTATCATGATGGTGCTGACACGGGGGAAGTACATATGTAGGTAGCTATGCCATATAATGACATTTTGAATGAAGGATGGAATATATTGATATGATAACAAAACACTAAGGAATACCTGTATATCAATCAACAGTGTGGCTGACTTTATTTGTGGCAATTGAGCGGTATATTTTTTTATAGAAGGTGAAGCTGTAAGTACCACACTAATTTAATTAAGCACTTACCATAAATATTAATTACCTGCTCCAAGGACTCAATGTACGTAAACACTTTGAGCCAGTGATTTGCAGTTCGCAGTTCACCAATACTTCACTAATGACTTTTAACAAACATAGGAATTGTGATTAATCGTTTTTTTTTATTATTACACTGTGCTAAACACCCATCAGATTATGCATATTTTTAGTTTCATACCCTGCAGAAAAAATTATTTTTCATCGTCCATTAATTAAGCGATTAATGAAACTTAACAGAACAACGATGCGAAATATCGTCCTTCCAAAAACAATAACAAAATAACCAGTTGACTTAACATTGATTATACGACCAGTCATAAAGACAGCTTAAAAAATAAAATTACGTATTGCTATTCATACTGACGAGATCTTTAATTTGATATCCTACTGAGAATGATGGGAAAATTGTTTTTGTTAATAATTAATTAATAACCCTTAATTATGTTTTATGTAGTTGGGAATATGTTTCATGTCGTTGGATAAACGATTGGAATCTCGAAATATAATTTATGCTCAATCGTCGCATGTTTAAAAATCTCCTGGATAGTCAGACTGACAGATGAATACTTATGCGTTTCTGATTAAAAAAAAAAAAAAAAACGGTTGTGGAATACCAGTTTAATTTATTAAATTATGTATGATTGAAATACATTTATTTCATTATTTTTCATGTTTTTTGTCCGCACTATTCGTAAATAAAATGGAACTAACTACTGAATCAAGAAGCTATGAGTTTTTCAAGCGTCAACATCTAGTCCTTGTAGAAAATATTTAAAAAAAAAAAAAAAGTTCCCATAAATATGTGTGGTTTGTCTGTCTGTTTGGCCAGCGTCCCTAAGCCACCCAGGAGGTCCTGACCGTGGCTTCGTCACCTTTTTGTTTAAAGTGGAAAGGAATCGCCTTAATCAATGCAAGGAGCTGGGTGCGCCCTGCAGAGACTGGATCCCTAAGAAAACCACTGCCTTGGGTGGTAATTAGTGAAAACCCCATTAAATATACCTTATAGAAACCAACGATAGAGGATAAAACCATCAGGTGCGATGTTTACAAATATGACATTTTAGTATCAGCCAAGTATCTGATATCCGTAGTTTTAATTGTTGATCTCAGTTGATTCTATGGTCACGTGTAGATTTAAGTCGTTAATAAAAATGGGCTAGCTTCCATGAAAAACTAATCTTATGAACCGTTCCCTCCAATTTATATTCGGGATCCCGAGAGACTCGTGCTCTACCGAGTCAGAATTCAAGCAAAGGGGTTGAACATACTTCCAATTTTTTCTCCAGACCTCTGCCATATTCCACCCACTAAATCCCTACCACACATATAATCACCTACACTCAAAAGCACCATTCATTCCCTTATTCGGTCCCTCATTTCACCCCCCCCCCCCCCCCAAATTATTTCGAATGCTGTATCTCCCCCCCCCCTCCATCCGCCATTCTTCTTTCCTTTGTTTTAAAATCCTGTTTTTATAAATATCTTCGGTCCACTCAATCCGCCACTTTGGAACTATTTTGAGTGCCATCCCACGGTAAACAAGATTCCACTGACAATATTTTATTTATTGTTTGCTCTATTGTTGGTTCACAAACCTAGCTTAATGGGTTAGTTGTATTTAGATACGCATTTATAACCAAATTATCTCTAATCCTCAGTTCAACCTAGCATAAGTTCTTTTTTTTTTTTTTTTTTTGTCAGAAATATTTTATTAAAAACTAAGGATACTAGAATCTCTTTGATAGTTAAATATATCCGTCACAAACAACACTTCAATGCTTTTGTAAGGTTTCTTGCGATGCGCGTTTTCTTGTTTTTTGATAGAACCATATTATCAACAAAAGAATATTTAAGAAATTATTTTTTTTGACATTAGCTATTGTATTGCAGGTATCAGGGCTATAGAGGTTACCAACCTCATTGGTTATTTTCAAAACATACGGTCCTATAATAATATGGCATTCCTGATTTCGTCTATAAATTACTTTTTGGCCCTTTAAATAAATACAGAGGTCACTCCTTTTAATCGCACATTTCGCAAATGAAATCAGCAATATTATATAAATGATTACTATGCAAAATTATGCGATTGAACTTTGTTTATACGTAGAATACTTGACTAGCATAAACAGGAAACATATATATATATATATATATGTTATAGGTGTATATATTATTACGTTTTTGAAAGAAATTAAATTTATTTTTAATTTTATCTTTAAACTTTTCTCTGAGGTTTTAAGGTTCTGCTAATAAATAAATGATTCTGGCAAAAAGGTGAATTTAATATTACAAATAAAAAAAAAACTTAAATTAATTATATAAATACTTGTCTATAATTTTTCTTCTTCTTCTTTATTTCTCATTATTCATCTTCAATCAAATTATTACTTCTTCTTTTGGTGAAATTTCTCTTCTGTTCTGCTTTAAATCCAACAACCATTAACTAAAAGAAGTTTTTACTACAATCACTATCTTCATATAACATGTCTCACGGACTGACCATAACAAGAGTGACGCTCACTTACTGTGTTCCGTTCTGAACAACAACAACAGCCATCTTGCTTTTTCTAACCTTCCTCTTTTGTTTTTATCGCCTTCTTGATACACGGTTCGATTAAACCTTTTTATTTCAAGTTCTTGCTTAATAAATTTTACAATATCCAATATCACAACAATATAAATATAATTCTGAAGTTTTCAGAAGTTCTTAGCTCGTTATAGCTTTTTAAAATTTATATTTTAGTGATCATCACTTCAATTTTCAAATGCAAAAAAATTATTCAATAATCGACCGGAAGTTTTATTTATTCAGTCAAAAATTAAAAAAAAAAGCTCATGTCTATGGTTAGAATCCATATTTTTGAAAAAAATCTTAAAACTTAAAGGTCAATTTGTAAGTTGTTCACTATAGCAAGCAAACCGGTATACGAGTACTACCTGTTAACAGGACCTCACAGGAATTAGGCATTGGCTATCAAACATATTCCGTCAAATTTTATTTTTGACCCGTTGGCTTGTTAACACACAGGCCGCTGTGCGACAGAGGGTGAAGTTATCCTCCCGGAGAAAGGGAGTGGTGAAGAAAAGGCCGACTGATCCGACAACTGAGCTTCCACTTATCGAAGGAAGAGAACTTTTAATTGGCGAACGGATAAGAGGGTTAGGTGTACTAATAGCTCCAGATTAGCCAGTAAAGGAGAAGAAGTGGGGCGTCCTAAGATAAACACTTTACCCCCTTCAACCGGGACGAGGGGGGGGGGGAGGGGGTTTACTGGAAATGAGATTGTAATGAAATAAGGATGTTTTCAACCCCCGGGCTGCTCCTGACGTTATCAGCAGGGAGCTTGCCTCTTAACATTTCCTACTTTTTCTCGGGAAGCTTTATCGCTCCTGACGAGCGTCTGCAGCTCCCTCCCTCGTTTTCGGGCGGTTACATGTTATCGGGAGCGCATTCACCACTTCCATACCCTCTGAAGTATTTCCTGCATTATCGCCTTCTTGTGGTCCACTTGTCAGAGGCCTCCTTCTTATTATGCATTGTCGTTCCTTTTAAATTAAATTACAAATTCGTGAGGACGGTGTAAGTAGCAAACCACGTATCGCGTATTAATACGGAGAGATATTTGATTTAATGTTTAATAATAATATGTGCCAATTGCAGCGACATCCGAAAGATGATACCCGCTCAAAAAACCCGAATAAAACCAAAATTTGTGAATGTAACCGGTTTGAGACCCCCCCCCCCCCAACACACCCCTATAAAATTTGATTTAAATTATAATTATCCACCCGTAATGCATACATGGATTTGTATTCCTGACTAAATTATCGGATCTGTTCTCGTGAATGTTGTATACACATAGGCTACGATGAGCCTCGCTGAGTAAATCTGTTGGACTGAGGTAGTTAGCTAGCTGCCTCTAGGGCACTGTGAATAGATTAAAATAAATCGAGAAATTAGCGGAGCAACTCCTATTGTATTTTGTATGGGTGCTCCTACCTCTTCATCTATGTCCTACACGCTTGTCTACTAGGATAAGCTTGGGGGTATCTTGTATTTTAATGTTTATTGATTACGTGTCATGACAATTTCAGTGTAAGATAGGCAGAAGTAATGGCCAATTAGTCTCCAAAACAATCTTATAATATTGTGCGGGTATACGTTTCGCCATCATATCTAAGTGTTTTAAACAATTTATTAATTGAATTTATAAAACTAAGCAAGTACATATTTCTTTTCTTTATATCCTGCCGAAGTGACTGTAGGAATGAAAAAAAAGAATTCAAATTTCAAACCTAGACATGTCGCTGTTTAATTTTAGTTTAGATTTGAATAATATAAGTAATGGCTTAGGGCCTTATGTTTTGTGGGCATATTTACCGATTGTCTACTTATTTTCAAAGACGGTGATTGTTCGTTCACGAACAAAAGTCAATTTTGAAATGCCTCTATAGGCCTGATACTGTAGCTGTATGCTTTAGCTGACGTCGAGTTGTCGTCAAATCTGGTAATAATTATTGTAAATAGTGAGATCGATAACACAGCTAAAATTGTAACTCGTAATATTAGTCACTGTGCCTCTCTCTCTCTCTCTCTCTCTCTCTCTCTCTCTCTCTCTCTCTCTCTCTCTCTCTCTCTCTCTCTCTCTCTCTCTCTCTCTCTCTCTCTCTCTCTCTCTCTCTCTCTCTCTCTCTCTCTCTCTCTCTCTCTCTCTCTCTCTCTCTCTCTCTCTCTCTCTCTCTCTCTCTCTCTCTCTCTCTCTCTCTCTCTCTCCCCCCCTGTCCCTCTCTCCCTACTTCCCTCCCTTCCTCCCTCCACTGCACCATATTTTTCTCATGGCTTTATTTCTGTTATTGAGTTTTTGTTGCATTTCCAGTCCTAGTATTTGTCTTATGTTGAATGTATCTTTGTAAAGCCCAGATAACGGACTAAAACAAACTGCCATAACTACAATCAACTGAGGCAATTAACTATTTAAGCCGATTAACTATTCAACAAATTCATTGATTTATTTTTGAGTTTTACTTTCTTGGCTTGAAAGATTTGATTTTTATGGATAGTTAATTTTATTATTCATTTGTTGTTAAAGAAAAACATAATAATTATTAAACGTAAAGGAAAAGGATGTTGTATTATTTATTTAATTGTATGTACTAATAATTTCAACTTTGTACAAAGAAATTCTTATCGGTTATCTAACTGTTTTGTTTATAATTTGACACGAAATCGGTGAAAGCAATGGTAATCTATGGAGATAGAAGATAATAGTCCTAATATTGCTACTGGGTTAGTCTCGACGATCGTAAATACTCGTCATTGTTCCAACACTTTCAAGGAAAGAACTTCAAGTATGTACTGAATAATTTAAGTCATACCTTCCATATTTTCCTCTCTCTTTAATTTCAATTTTCACCATTTGACTTATTGATACCTTTGTCGAATGAGATTGAACTTTTCGGAAGGTAGAAACATTTCGTAGTATAGTATAGTATAGTGTAGCGACCGCTAACTACATAAGATAAATCACCCTATACTCTATTGCATATATATTGTAAGAAAAAGTAAAATAACATGAACTAAATGTATTATAAACAAATGTAAATCATTGTAAAAGTGTTACGCAATAAAAGGCGGAAGCCAACTAAGTCATAAACGAGAACGGGTCACCAGCTGGCAGTCATAAACATGAAATGGTCACCAGCTGACAGTCACAAACAGTCATAAATATGAAAGGGTCACCAGCTGACAGTCATAAACTTAACAACCCTTTAGAGGGTACTTAAGGCAGAGCTACTGGCCCTGTTAGTCAGTCTCTTAGTCTCCTCGCCAGTCTCCTTGTCAGTCTCTCTCGCGACTCTCCCGTGCCCTTTACTCGTGACGCTTGCTTGGTTTCCGCTCGAACTCTGAAAACTTGACTAATTCTTTATGAAACCTCTGTACCTCTTCTCTTGAACATAGTGCATTGTCGGGGCACATACCTATCATAAATGGAGTCAGATAGTAACGCCGTCATGGAACGATTGTCCATGTTACAAACTTGAACAATCCGCACTTGTCACCAGGGCTAGGGTAACCAGGCACCCCCCTCGTGACGACCCGACATATAGTATTTTTTTTTTCTTTCATAGCTCCTTTAAATTTACTGATAATTATATATAATTATAGATCCTCAGGCGAATCTATTTACAAATTATTATTGTATCGTAGTATAGTATCAAAAGTTCTGACCTTAAATTATTCAGTAAATAGTTGAAGTTTTTTTTCAAGCTTTAGTTAGTTAAAGCTTTAGTTCAAGAAAGTGTCGAAACAGTGAAGAGTGTTTATGGCGAAATGATTTCGTTGATTAACGTGGTGTAGAGTTAAGTAGAGTGTAGAGGGGGTGGGGCAAAATGGCCGATTAATTGATCGAGGTCGAAATAAAAATGTCTTTCGGTTCACGCTACCATATAAATAAATCAAAGGAAAAATAAAGTTTGAGTAAACTAGAGGGTTAAAGACTTGTGGGGGTTATCAAGGTTTGAGTTACTAACTCATAAGTAATAAAAGGACTATTGTCTCCCATCTCCATAGATTACTTCTATCCGGTTTTATTTCAAGTCATAAACCTTTTTATATATTTTTAAAAAATAAACAATAAGAACGTATTTATACAAAATTGAAAATTATTAATGGATCAAATGAAATAATAATACATCCTTTTCCTTTTCTTTTAATGATTATTAATTTTTTTTCTTAGCAACAATTGAATAGTAAAATTAATTATCCATGCAAAACAAATATTTTAAACTAAGAAAGTGAAAATTCAAAAATAAAGAAATGAATTTGTTGAATAATTGATGGGCTTAAACAAAGCCGACTTTGAGCTGACTTTTGCCGAAGAAGGCAAATCAATGTTATCGTTCACGAATAGACAACAAGCAGAGAGCTAATTAGGCTAATCCAGCCAAAGCAACATTATTATTCTTAAATTTCTTAACGTAACTGAAATTCTCAAAATTACTGTTATTGGTTCGACTAGGAACAAAAAGATTCAATCCGAATTATTTTTTAATGTGAAATTTACAATACAACAATAAAAAAAAAAAAGCTAAGACAACATATAATTAATTCACTTAAGCTAACATAATTTATTTTAAGGACATGTCAACACACAAGGGTCATTAACGCCCGTATATAAATATGATCCCTTTATTGTTTTTGATTTTACGATTTGCTGATTATATTATTTTTAATTATTTACTAACATAAGAAACATAAGAAATTTGTGAACACTTTGGGGTTTTTGATGCTATATATACATACGTGTTTCGAGGACTGATTAGAGGATTTGGGGGAAAACCAATGTTTCAGACAGCACAATCCACTGATGTTTTCATAGCTGTGAATGTTTTTCGGGAAGTCTCGGTGCCAAACTTACTCTGTGGAGAAGCCACACCTTTTTACTCTTTTCTCTAGAAAAGGAGAAAATTTATTTCATCAAATAGAAACTGGAAGAAATATAAGAGGAATACTTTTAATAAAGGAACAATGACAAATAAAAATGTTAGTATACGTCTGTAGAAAGAGGAAAGAAAAGTAAAAGAGCACAGGATTGATCAAATATGTTGAAGAATTCTTCGAGATTCCAGGAAATCGAGTACTGGAGGTAGTCTTGGTACAGGGATTAATTGTATTGTGGATTCTAAGTATATTTTTCCTTTTTTAAGCTGATTTATTTTCTGTTTCCCGTGACAAAATGTTATTTATTAAATTTCTATTTTCATTTCTTTTTTTTGAATTTTTTTTGTTGGAACAAAACACTGGATCGTTCCATTTCAATAATTTCGCTTACTTTTTATTGTTTATTACCTCTGTGTAACCCAGTCACACGTTTCTCTTATTTTATTATATTGATTCCGATTACACCGAACTGCGAACCAGCAGAACACAAGTCTTCCAATACCTTTGTGCTGCGAGCGATGGATGATCTGTCAGTGGGAATCTGCCAAGCAGCCCAGCTGAAACGCTTTTACTCGAAATCAACAGCGTAAGGGGTCTTACGCTCCCAAAGGAGGGTAGGTGTAACCAGGTTGGGGGGGGGGTTGATTCGCCCCACCATGTTGGCGGTTAGTGGTGGAGGGGAGCTTACTTTACCTCTAGCTTTCTAATGGCAAAGTCAAATATTTCTATAATTTCTCTCTTTATTGTCTACCTTATGTCTCTTGTATGAAATAATAAATTTGAGTAAATTAGTAATGGCATACTTCTGTTTCATCAAACCTGGTCCCTTCCTCCCCTATCGGCCTGTGGAACATGGTTCAATTTTTGTGACTTGATTGGGACTATTTTTCCAACCAAGGCTTCTATGATTTAAGTAGTAACCTAATTATTCTTAATTTCCCTTGGTTTTGGTGGATTATTGATAAATGAGAAAGCTTAATTTCTCTGCAGTCCTTTCTCAAACAGGCTATCCTGTGTCGAAAGAAAACTTTACCAGCTACACTCTTCAACGCGTCTCAAATAACAGCTTTTATTCAAATGCTGGGAGATTGATTTTTGTCTTTCTAACTGTACGTATGCTAGTTTTTCCACCGTGGCTGTAAAAGTAATGAAATAAACCGACCTGAAATTTTTAGAATATATATATAACAAAACCCAGACAAAAGATTAAAGTCAGCGGGTTCGATTAACAAGGTATTTTTCATACTTTATTCTCAATGACGCTATTTACCTTTTGTCGGGTCGTCACGAGGGGGGTGCCTAGTTACCCTAGCCCTGGTGACGAAGTGAGGGTTGATTAAGTTTATAACTTGGAAAATCGTTTCATGACGGTCTTACTATCTGACTCCATTTTTGATAGGCATGTGCTTCGACAATGCACTATGTTCAGGAGAAGAGGTATAAGGTAGGTAGTTTGTGTGGTCTTGGAATGACCACGAATTCACACTCGGTATCTGAGGGTAGGCGAAATCCGTCCGGATCCCAAAGGCGAGTGTGAACCGGAGAGAGGCAGACTGAATCGCCGTGGGGAACACTGCTTGGTAAGCTTGCAGGGCCACGACAAACATTGTCCACTAGGGAGATGTCTCTTCCAAGGAGCTGCTAGATTTAACGAGACAAAGGCAGGGATTCCCACTAGGAGGGTGTGGGGTCTGACAACGCCGGACTAAAACGTAGCGAGGTGAGGAGAGAGAGATGCAGAGGTTTTCATAATGAAGAAGTCAAGTTTCAGAGTTTACATCAGAGCAGCAACGAGCCAGTCAGCCAGTTGAGAATCATCCAGGAGAATGATATACAGTCCCCAAACCACCGGTCTTAAATACCCAGCTGGCGTCGTCAGTAGCCAATCAGCTCTGGTTTTGTAGTACCCAATGCCCGTTGAGTATGTGGTTTTCTTTGTTCTCGATACGTGACCTGGGTAAGGGTCTATCGGCGGGTTGGGTCGCTTAGTACCTGTTACTGGCAGCTGGTGCCCCAGCTCATATAACTAATTGGCTCCCGGCTGCATGTTTATTGTTTACCACATTTACAATGATTTATATTTTGGTAATGTTATTTACATTTGTTTACAATAGAGTATAGAGTGATTTATCTTATGTAGTTAGTGGTCGCTACACCTTTCTTATTCCGTTTTTTATGTACTGGTATGTTCATTAATATAATTTAATTCGCATTGTGTTCATATTGTGGATATTGGAAAAAATGTGCGATATAATCCGCTGGATATTTGGAAATTTTCTATTTTCTATACTCTTGTTGTAAATATAACTATTTTATTTATTATTATTTATTTATTAAGTATAAGTTAGCCTGGAAGCAAAGTTTTGATATTTCTGATCCTTCTGATCGTTATTAGTCCTACGTCCTTAGCAAACAGACAAATAGGCATACCGTTGGCATGCAGGACATGTCTTTATTGTCTATTCGAGAAGCACAATGCCTCCGGTGGAGGACCTAGCACAAAATCTCAAGATCTGCCAGCTAGATACAAAAACAGTCCGTACTGGCGACAATTAAAACGGAGCCAGAGGGGAGGGGAGGTGTATATAAATTTATATTAAAACTGTGTTGTGTGGAGGGGGGTGGCAGTAATATTTCACCCTGGATTAGGGCCCCCCACCGCCTGTGGAATTAGTTGAGCTGCCTTAGGACTTTTCCTGGCTCTGAGAAAAACTTAAAAAACAGGGTTTCAGGCACAGAGGAGTCTTGCCAAAGGAAGAGGCTAAACCTTTAAGCAGGTATTATTGTATTTTGTTCATCCGCATGCCTGAAATCAGAAAAGATGAATTCCTCTGCAACCCGAAATAGGTTGATCAATTGTCGGTTCCTAAACTGTCCGCTACTATATCGGTAAAAAATAAATGTAGCACAATTTCAGACCTATCCCAAAAGTATTTAAGAAACATGACAGGAGGCCGTTAAGAGCGACTCGACGGTGTTCGTCAACTTCACACGATATCTATTTCATTTATGCACTTAACGTGTATTGTCAAGGCAGCGGCAATAATCTAGTAAAGTGTCTGTGCATAATTTATCAACTAGGAAGAAGATGCATAAAGGCTGCATCTTTATGCATTTTATTTTTAAGGGCCATTAGAAATTAGACTTGCCTCCTTCTCAATTAAGGTATTACATCGCTGCAACTGCCGGTGGTAGCGGTTGGCAGTGACTGCTTCTCTTAGGGAAATCAACGGGTCTAATTTTGCTGAAACTGCCCGGCAGTCAGCCGTGACGTATTTTATTTGGTCTCCCACTGCTGCGTTTCGACCGATCCAGAAGATGCCTGGAGGTCACGTTGCTACTGCTAACTCACAAGAACTGCTAACTCATCTCATTATTATTAAGGCGAAAATGGACTTTTTAAGACATCTTTCAGAAATTTCAGATTTTTCTTCAAAAACAGGTGGAATTAAATGACTTTGAACCCTAGCCAAGGGCATCGGTCAATACTGCATTAACCCTTGAGTGGTAATCTTGGAGCTGTGTGCCGGACAACAGTTTTTGAGTTTTCCTGTTATTTAGAAACTAGTTAAAACAGGTTCACTCCAAGAGTACTTTCCTGTCAAAGCCTGTAGATGGCATTCCTTGATTCAGTCCGGGCCTCATAGACCCAAGGCTACAACTCGCGTTACTTGAAACCCTTCTTCGAAAAAATATTTCAAATTAAATTGTCAAGAAAGAGCGAAAATCATATGTATTCCTGGGGAAACTAGAATGCTCGCTCAGAATGTTCTAGATCGATAACAGAATCTGGACATAAATGAGTGTTCACGCCAGTGCGACGTCATTTTGGGTCAAGCCACATGCCACCTGGTGGGGACTAGAGTGGAGAGGACAAAAGCGAGTTGAGTTCGGAGTGGTTCTGGCCTGGCACCTGTGGTGTAGCCTTTATTTTTTTTTTTACTCCCATAACCCCTTTATTTATTACACAATATGTGAACAAAATCAGCAAAAAAAATATTTACTAACTAGAGAGCTTAGGGGGAAAAAAAATAATTTTTTTTTACAGATTTCTCCTCTTACTGCATGCGCAGATGCATTCGAAGGAGGGTAGAATTACAACAACTATCGTTTTGAAGTTAAAAGGACAAATAAAATATATACATGACTAGGTGATGGGGCTCACCTTCGGTTTACATTGTGGGAAATTAAAACTAAAACCTAAAACTAGAACCTAAGACTAAAGCGCTCCTACCTGCGTCTTGCCATCGACGGGGGAACGGAGCAGGGGTTATCGTGTTAAATACCGGGTTCAAGTAGTCATCTTGTCGGTGCAATTAAAACTATTTAGTGATACACATCGGGAACTTTATCCGCGAGGTGTTTTTCCCCCGTTCTATTTACCTTATTATAGAACTTGAAGGTGGTTTCAAGCGGTCGTTTACCACATCAACGAGAAGTAAGAGGAACATTGTTGGCAGAGGTGACCGAGGTAAGCAAATTTCTTTCTTTATCTTCCCGGTGTGGCAATTCATATTATACAGTATATTTGTGCAGTCTCAATACCCTGGGTGTTTTGGCGTGGACAATGAGCGTAACAGAAGTGCATTTTGCAAAGACTCAAAAGCTCGCTTTCATTGTGCACACTGTTCAGTTTGTTTCTGCCGAAATCATGCATCAATAATCTGTAAAAATTGCAGTCCCAATATTTAGTTTTTATTATTATTTCTATAAAATATAAAAGATATATTATTACAATATAAAATTGAATTAGTTTTTAATATGTAAAAGAACAGAAAAATGAAGTAGATTTCTTTAGTGTCAGGCTTAGTTTATCTGATATCTTATCTTGATACTAAGCCCTCCCAACCAACAACAATTATTTAAACGAGGCAAGCAGACACGAGATAACAGTTGGAGGTAGAATGTTTTAGAGCAACGCCAATTATTACCCGACGTCACTGATACCATCCTAACAGATCTAACCCTTAACCCTAATGTCCACACTGCAATCTCCACATCTGACAAACAAGCCCATCTGGATAATGCCCCTCTCCTCACTCCCTAATCCATTAGTGACCCAGGAAGACACATGGTCCGAACCACCTAGGAAGTCGGAAACAGATTAGCTTAATGGTTCCACTGCCTCGCAGAAAGCGCGATACCCTACTTTAGAGCAGTAACGCACTTGACGTCCACAGATTAGGGCATAATGCCAATGAGCTAAATCAAATCAACTCCAAGAAGCTATATTTATGAAGAGATAAGAGTCCCCGAACTTAGACACGGTACGTAGTTGGTAAATGGCACTTAGAGCTAGGCTGAATTGTAAAAAGGATTCCCAATAGAATACGTCACTTGTTTACGTTATATACATTAAATGAATAGAACAGAAATGACCATCTTGTATTACCAATCTTGACCATCTGCCTTTCTCATCAGATCTAGCCCTAAGCGACTTCTTTTTGTTTCCTCATTTGAAAATTGCGCTCGGAGGACAGAGATTTTCGTCAAACGCCGAGTACTATTTGGACGGGTTACAGAGATGGGAGCATCGCTGGGAGAAGTGTGTATAGTTACAAGGAGACTATGTTGCAAAATAAAAAAAAAATTTCTGAAAAAACGTCTTGTATCTTTGTTAGGTAGGAAACTTTTCAGCCCACCCCCTTAGTGCAGTTCAGCACATTTGAATTTTTTTTATAGGTTTTATTTATTCATTTTGATTTGCATTAATTGTTGCTTATAATGATCGATTGTGTTCGTCTTAGAATGCACAGTTGATGTTTTTATCACGTGACTTTTCATTTTAGCAACTGAAGATGATCTGTCGAGACGATTTTGATGAATATATATCGCTGTGACGCAGAACATTTTTATCAGTCATTCAGTCATTTGAATGGATGTAGGGTTTATTCTTTTGATGGTTTGAAAATCTTTAGTCATGAGGTAAAGGCTAATAGTATATTTGTTTACATATATGGTGAATGCCTCATCGGTTTAGGCAGGGTATATGGCAAATGGCCCTAGAGGTGGTAGCCCCTTGCTGTATGTGTGGAGCGGAGGTTTCGTGGCAATATGAGAGAAAATATAGCATATTTGAATTGCGAGTATTTAACATTTTTTTTCTCATAATCCAATAATTATTATACCTACAGTTATTTTAGTGAATAGCTTCACTGAATAGCAGCCAGTCCAATTTGAAGGTCAAAGCGGTTTTGGCACCTGAGAATCAATCAATCAAGAGAATCGTGATTATTTTGCCATTATATTCCAGATCTCCTGAACAAAACAACTTTTTAGTTACGTAATTAGTACATAATTATATTTGGCCGTGATGAATTTACTCAGGTTCAAAAAAATTCCAAAGAAATAGAGTTACAGTAGCCAACAATGGGTACTAATATAATTAATTGTATTCTATATAATGCTAACTAAATATTTGGTTTATAACATATTATGTATTTTTATAATAAACTTTTTTGTTCAACCCCTGCTGTATGTAGAGATACTTACATACATGTATGATGTAAAAATACCAGGTTGTACCACTGCTTAATTGATGCTTCATGTTCCATTTAGTTTTGTATCACATTTGTTCATTGTTTTATGATCTGCATCAGGATTAATTTAATGAGTCTTATCTATAACAATAGGCAGTAAATATTAACTGCTTAAGTTGTTATTGAAATAAGCCAACTGTGCGAGATGTAAAAACACCTATAAAACTCATCAGTTATTTCTGTTAGAACTACGAGAATACAGTGATCATGCAATACCTGGTGATAATACTTTTTTTTAATTTCATTCTTTACAGTGCTCAAGCGTGTTTTGTTATAGCACCTCGACAAAAAAACAAAGACTGGTGTTGTCGGCCTAAGACACGTCAAATGCGAACAAGATCAGCGGAAGGTTCACAAACCGATGAAGATAAATATCGAGAATCTCTCACAAATTACTTCTTTGAAGAGCTTCAGCAGATTCCGCAATTAAGCTTTTTAAAAGAGATATTTCGCAAGGCGGAGAAGGAAGCCATGGAAGCTATAAAAGTGCCTACAAGGCGGTGATCGTCTAATTTATAGCGTTACTAATTGAATATTATTATTATACAGTAATAATGATGGGTATCAACATTGTTCAGTATGTCTCTTCTAAAAATATAGTCCAACTGTTATTCAAATTTTAATTTATTTACAATTAGTTCATGTTTTTTTGTTTTGGTTTTTAAGTCCAAAATCAGCACTCATTAGCTTTCATCAATGTAATGGGTTGACAAAGTGATTTCGGCCTGCAGCAGTAGATAGCGTTAAATTTATTTCGTTATTCTTTTGTCAAAGTTAGAATTTTTCTTTTTGAGATTTGGTAGTCGATAACTTTAGGTTGGTATAGAAAGAAATTGCGTGTAATTTTCTTTACAACTAGTGCAAAAATAAGCATTTTCGACACATTTGACTTTTTTATTTTCGGAATGCGGATAGAAAGCGGACGAGGCTCACAAAGATATTATGGTGTTTATTGCTTAACAGAACGGACGTGTCAGAATTAGTTTAAAAAATTTCGTTCTAGAGATTTTTCACTGAAAGAAAATGACCAAAGTTCTGGTCGACCTTCTGAAGTTGATGACAAAATGAAAGCCGTAATTGAATCGAATCGTCATATAAGTGTGCGAGAGATTGCAAAACAAATAAAAGTATCACACACAACAATTGAAAATCATATAAGACGTCTTGGACTTGTTAAGAAGCTCGATATTTGGGTTCCACCACGACAATGCGAGGCCTCACACATTTTTAGCAACACGTACGAAACTATTGGAGCTTGGTTGGTAAGTGATTTCACATCCCCCATATACCCCGACCTTGCACCATCGGATTAACATTTATTTTGAAGTTTACAAAACTTCTTAAATGGTAAAAATTTCAATAATAACGAGGACCTTAATCGCACTTGTTTGAGTTTTTTGCTGATAAGGACCAGAAGTTCTATGTCATCGAACATAATGGAAGATATTTGACTGATTAAAGTTCATTTTTTTAAAAATTTTTATTTCACACTAAAAAACCGAAATTACTTTCTTGCCACCCTCAATAGTTGGCAATGCGTAGAGGCGGTTTCCAAACTAGAGCAAACATTGCTTAGTATGGCTATAAATTTATGGATGCGCTAAGAAGACTAACGGACTTTTCAATCAAAGTTCAAAAACTTATCACAGGTCCATTGTTTTACGTGCGAAATTAAACTCTGCACACTTACCTTACTTGCGTTCACGACTGCATTGGAACATTATAAAAATAACAGACCCTCCAAGCTGTAGCTGAAAGGTTCTATAAGCCCTTTCTTCTTACTCTTCGTTCCTTATGTCTAAGGCCGAATGTACCCTAAGCTGATGTTTACACATTTTCACGATTTACAGTTGTACCCCACGGTAGAGGGCATGTTAACAGACGGTGCGGGATGGTCATTCTTTGGTGCGATAGGGTTATTGGTCTTTCCAAAGAAAGGGATAGCTCCAAGGTACAAGGAGGATTTGAAATGTTGTGCTAATCTACTCGGGTTAGGTGGTTTATACGATTTTTTATCCACGTCCTTTAATCGGACATCGAGCCCTATAAAACTCTAATTCACCAAGGTAATCAAACTAACACAATAAACTGAAACAGGTACGTGCACCAGGTCACACTAATGGGACCAAGGGAAATAATTGAACTCAAAAGGTCAATACAACTCTGAAGCTATTGGTCATCAAAACCTTTATGCACTAAATCACAACCCCTACTTACATCACCATTCAAAAGTGGTTAACACTGTTTAAGCACAGAAATGATACAACACAGAATACTGATATACACATATAACTTAACATAAACTCTATGATACGTATATACAAGATAACAGCAATCAAACGGTTCACAAACAACCCACTTCTTCAATGGCGACCGCAAGATGGCTGGTGGATTCTCTTTCTCTATGGATCACTATCAACAAACAACACCTGACATGTGGTCCATCCATATAACCTTAAATAAACCAAACAACGGCGTTGATCAAAAGTTTGTTTTCGGTTGTTATTCAGCACCAAGCCCTGCAGATTCACCATACAATGGCAAGCGATCTGTACACAACAACTAAGTACCAACAACTGTACAAACCATAGGTCCATAATAACCTCTCCCAAAACAGTAATGGTTTGTTTATCTAAAACACTCGTATCGTCGGATTCCAAATTACCTAATAGAGGTATCAATACAATTCGCTACATATTTTAATATCATAAATATTGTAATTATGCTAATTTTATTTGGATTTTAACCATTATTTGATTCTTTTTAAAACTTAACCTAGAATTTTGATCATTTGCTCTGTCTCATTTGTGAATGACAATGTGTTTTAGACTTGTGATATGTTTAATTTTAAGTTTTAATTAGTGATGTATATATATATATATGTTTTCTCGTGAAACCACCTGAGGCGATTGTTTAAGCCATTGAAAGCGATTGGATTATAGGGTGGACAGACAAAACGTTGTTTTAACCAAACATCATACATAAATGGTTAAAGGTTAAACATTCGTCAAATAAAGGTATATTTTATTCTGGTTACTTAAGTTCGTATCAATCTACAAATGTATCCAAATACATATAATTTAAGGAAATATATGTAGAATGTGTCTTTTTACATACTTGACTGACTCAACCTCTAAGGCACGCCGACACGCTCAAGCTGAATAATTAAAATGTTTTATTTACTGGGATGGCATTTGATTGCGCACTACTGCGTAGATCTGATACTCTGTCAAATTCTCATTAGCGTGAAGTGATACTAAAATATGATATTGAGCAATCAATTATATTTGAATTTAATAGTGTCCCAGTTGCTGCTAAGCTAAAGTAATTTATATTAAGAAATCGACGCGGTGATCAATGGTAGATATTTCTTATATAAAAACAGGATACACACTAAAATGTCTTTTCACTCAGAACCTGGAACTAAATTGTCTAACTTTGATTAATACTTTTTGAATGAAATTTTTGTGACCAATTTTCGGTTTATCACTCTGTTATATGATTTATTTCTTCATTAAGGTTTCTATTTAATGCCATAATTCATATTAATGAACGCTGCTTCAATTAAATTTCTGAGCTATATTATCTTTTGGGTGACAGTGTGAAAACGTATTAAACTATTTATAGGACATTTAAACAGATTATTAAAGTGACCGTTTTTGTTTATGAGCTATGTTGATCTCATTTTATATCAAGGGAATTATATATTGTATATCTGATGGTTCTTGTAAGAAGTACTAGCTACTGTATAAATCTGATGGTTCTTGTAAGAAGTACTAGCTACTGTATAAATCTGATGGTTCTTGTAAGAAGTACTAGCTACTGTATAAATCTGATCGTTCTTGTAAGAAGTACTAGCTACTGTATAAATCTGACGGTTCTTGTAAGAAGTACTAGCTACTGTATAAATCTGACGGTTCTTGTAAGAAGTACTAGCTACTGTATAAATCTGACGGTTCTTGTAAGAAGTACTAGCTACTGTATAAATCTGACGGTTCTTGTAAGAAGTACTAGCTACTGTATAAAAATATTGCTTACTTGAACGAGCTTATGTACATTATTCAGATGCTACTGTTTTTACTGTGAATTTTAATTTATTTTTCGTTACTTTCTTAAACCTGTTGACCGTAAAAGAAAATACTTGTCTATTAATAATTTGCCTTTGATGCTTCATGATAATGGAATTTATTTTTTAACTTTTTAATTGTTTTTTTGTTTTTTTAGAATTTACTCAACTGTAATATAAATTGTTGGAATTTCAAATTTTTATTGTATACTAAAAACAGCACCGAAATGTAGCTATTAATTTCATTCCTTACTATTTAGTACATAACTAGGGGGTTTACCTCTTTATTTATTTATACATACATATATAATAAAAATTAGTTATTTAATTAATATAACCATTAAATAATTATTTTTTTAACAATCGAAAACACAGACAAGTCAACTAAGGAGAGGTCCTAGCGCCTATTTTTGTTCCTATATCGATAGGATAATATAAAAATCTCTATCAAGGTATTTACACACTGGTAGAGAAATGAAAGATGGGATGATGAGAAACATCAGTTTCAAATTAAAGCCTCTCTCTTCAGGCTAAAAGCAGATCCAACGGAAGACAACAATTTCGTTAACAAATAAAATAATACTTTGATTTTTGTGTCAATACACAGATGAATGCTTATAATATTTATATAAAATATTAAAAACAATGCTTACAAAGATCACAGCGAAGTGTTCCTAGACCGGTGCCAATGTCCTCAAGAGGCGTATCAACAAGACAATCATTCACCAGAGATTCGCGCTCCAAAGCCGACCCAGAGAAAAGTGAGCAGCTGACGGGATCATCCCCCGAACAAGAGAGCGGGAGTTCGTCTACCCCTTCCCTTTATAAACAAGACCCGTCTCCACTTTCTAACTCACCAAGGTGTGTGAGTTTTCTTTTCATGTCTTTGTGTTAAAAAAGTACTTTTCAACACCTCATTTTTCAACCAATCGGACTACAATTTTCACAACCCTGTATTCCAGCCTAGCTAATTATTACCTTACCAATTCTATCTACCAATAATATATTTTATATTACACAGACGTGGGGGCAATACACATAACAGAACGTATGTAAGCTTACTTTTGGACGATCCTCGATCCCAGAAGATCAAGAAGATACACTAATTATCGGGTGACTCCAAGTAGTTCAGAAATTTTCTGAAATATGTGTTGAAAATGATTGTTTCTACAGCACATTTGAATAAAAAAATCGGATTCTATCATTTGAGTAAACACAGTTCACATGAGAAAAAAAATGAAGATACAGTTAATATGGTTAGTAAAATATTTTATACAATACTTAATTGTTGTATGAAAAAAAAAAAAATGAAAATTAAGAATTATCTAGTTCACCGGATAAAACTAGCCGTTTATTTACGACCGCTGTGTCATAAAAAAAGTTTCAAACAAAACCTCCTTAGCTCGAAGTGCTCTCCTTTTTACGCCCAATTTGTCGTTATTTTATGAGATAGTAAAAAATAAGGTGGTCAGAAGCAAAAGATTTCTACCCTCAGAGAAAACGCGTAATATGGGATGCTAATGTAAGGGGGATGAATAACCCACGTGGAGTACTTTGCCTTAGTGGCAGGTAAATAGTCAAAGAGAGATCTCGTTGGATAAATACAGACTCGATATGAATTTCTTTTTTGTCTCGGTCTGAGAGCCGGTAAGCAAAGATACACCTAAATAAGGTTCCGTATGGGTGGTGTGACGTGACAATGAGACCGCGTGGGTGATTGTGGTCCAGCTCTCTAGCTGAAAGAACGATTGGTGTTTCATTGGATTAATTTAGAGTAGATATCTGTCCTGTAGTGATTCCTGGGGATCCCATACGCTGTGGGATACTCGTAGTCATTCTCTTCCAGGGCGAGATCGGACTGGATGGAAGATTGCTCTGGTCCTCGAACTGTCTCCGTGGTTAATGATCGGACATACGTCTTCTTTGTCTGCTGATCATAGACGAAAGACATCTCATGGATAGGTCGAACTGTGGACCATACACAGGTGACAAAGACGTCCATTGAAACCTTTAGGAACGGTTTAAGATTGCTAGAAAAAAAAGTCCTTTTTCATGTAATGTGTTGTCTCTACTACTTTATGAATAAATAGAAGTTACCCTCGTACCAGAAAACATCCGCCAACCTTACTATATTATGCCAATAAATCTCCCAATAAATATATATCAAATCAAGAAATAGAGGAGAGGGGAGGCTAGTTCACGACCCCGACACAGCCGGAGCTCACAAGGGACGGGGGCATAGCTCCGGCCTCTGATTAGCGAAAATAAAGCTTTTTCAGCCAGTCGGCATTAGACACTTGAAGTGAACACTGGCCTCTCTCTCTGTGCACTGGCGCTAGCTGCTCTACTTGAACCATGGCTTTTTTATTCAACTACCTCTGTACCTCTTTTTCCTAACCTTGCTATGTTTTAGTCCGGCGTTGTCAGCCCGACTAATTCTCTGCCATCGTCTCGCAAAAACTAGCACATCTATGGAAGAAATCCCTTCCATGCATACGTCGGACTTTGGGGCCCTACAAAATGTACCTAGTAGCGTCTCCCCCAGAGGTCCAGCCAGTGCCTCTTTCTGTTTACACTCGACTTTGGGATGTGAACTCGTGGTCATTCCAAGACCACATAAACTACCTATAATAGCTACCCTATACCTCTTTCCCTGAACATATTAGGGCAGAATGGTCTGGGTCGACGAGACTTCCCCCCGGTGGTGTACGGGATAACTGAATTAATAACTGGATTAACAGGCCTGTTGACAGGCGAATTGGAGGGGGAACAGGGGCACCAACATCACTGCACAAAACAATATGCACTTACAATTCTGATGGCACGTAAATCTAATTTTATTTAATATTTGTTTCCTCAAAAGTAATATCAAATCATGAATTGTCTTAATATTAAAGAACTAGATGAACCGGCGAAGCCCCTTAGTTTATAGTTCAGGAGAGTTGTACTAAACTATTGCCGAAGAAGTTTGTTCAACTGTTTGACGTTGAAAACTGTTTAAGAACAGTCTAGAACACGCGAAGACTTGCAACTCACATTCAACTAGTAACAAAAGTATTCAGAACGTAATATAAAAAAGTTGAAATATTCACTGCCCGTCTTGGCAATGTAATTTTTCTTTTTAATCTACAAGAATGCGCGACAGTCGAGGCCACTAAGGTACTAGGGCCAGCAAGGGAGGGAAGAAACCCCGAAACATAATTTGCGTTGCGTGGGGGAGGTCCGAATCGATATGTGCGGGGGGGGGGCCGGAGTGAAGATATCTAAAGCCCAGGTATCTGACCAGTATTATCTACTGTGATTGTGCTGTTTGAGGAGTTAATGAGTATGTGTTATATGTGGATGGTTGCCTAAGGGCTTAGGCGAGAGGTGTTTGTTTAGCGGAGAGATAAACCTCAAAAGAGCTCAATCAAAAGTTGGAAGACAGTTTCTTTAAAAATAAAAAAAACGAAGCCAGTGTACAACAAATATGACATAAGCCCAAACTCTGTGTGCCACCAAATGACGGTTACACTTCTGAAGTTTTGTTTCATCACAATCCCTCTATTGATAAATCTCTTCAAGAGATCCAAATGATCTGAAATTTGGAACACTACATCATAGATTACTTTCTGATTACATGCATTAACAGCGAAGTAGAAAACTGTTCGAAGCAAAGCCATATTTAGGGTAATATATTATTCCGCTCAACTTGCGTCATGGTTATTCGCGAATAAGATTTGAAAAGGTGTTCTTATAGAGACTAAATACCTTCCACCCAGCTTCACCATAGACGGGACGAAATGCAAACTTTCCAACAGCATATGCTACCTAGGCAACAACCTAGGTAGACACATGACGTTCTACACACACCTGCAGAAGAAGTTGAAAAGAGTACGTAGGACTTACCACTCTCTTCAGCATCTCATCATCTCATCACCCGGCTATATCCCTTCGGCTGAAACTGTTATTATATAAGAGCGTCCTGAGGCCAGCTCTACTGTTTGGGGCACCACTCTTTCGATTCTTACACGCCAGCACCATAACTCGACTACAGAGCTTCCAGAACAAAATCCTGCGCACGGCACTATGGCATACCCCTTTTCGTGATATGAAGGCTCCCGACATCCTCGAAAAGTTCGAGGTCCTCAGCATCACCGAAGCCATCCAAAGAAGACACATCAAGTTCTTTGACTCGATGAAACATGGCTATGTTTTGGCTAAAACCCTCTGTTCCGAGACATGACACCCCCACCGCTACCGGCAAGATGGCAACTCTCAAGATCTGGTAAAGCAGACCAAATGGTGGACATCACGGTGCTTGGCCCACCAAGAACAAGCCTCTAACGGGCACCCATCACTGCTATCCGACTAAATAAGACTGCACTACATGCCTAGAGGGACTCTAGGCCCAGCCACCAGTGGACTCTCACCACTGTACCGCAACAATCAACCTCTACCGAGGCTTCCCACACTCCTTAGTTCCCTCACACCACCTTCAAGCAGGTACTCCTAGTACGAGGATCCGCTCAACCCAAATATTCCTTTATTTTTCACTCATCCTTAATCTTATAATTAGAGAGCTAAGAAAAAAACAAAACAAAAACAAAACCTGATCTATAGATAATTTTAATCTAAAATAATAATAAATATTATACCAGTTACAAATTTATTAAAATATTAAGTTGGGAGAGGTCTGAAGAACCTGAAGCTGGAAACAGTAAATCTTACTTATGCCAGCCTCTGGATTAAAAACACTTTAATAAATAGCACAGAGCCGTTCATAGCAGCCCCGCCATCTTTGAAGAGGCGGCCATATTCATTTATGTCCGGAATAAAGGATATCAGATGGCTTTAGGAGCAGTTTGTGGCTCCACCTGCTGCCATAATAAAATTTAAAGTGGTACGGGGGGTGTCCCCGCGGTTATATTTAACCCAGCCAAGGGTTTCTGTTTGGAGAGTGAAATATTTATTCGGTTGTTTTTATTTTTATTCGTATTAGTTATTGCCTTAATAACAATACAATGGGTTGAAAAAGTCCACAACTGCCGCCTATGGGGAGCTTCTCTATAGGATTTATATAACGTAATAACTGTACGCTCATTATTAGTTGTTCGGAATATCAGTGGCCTCTTTGTTTCAAAAATGTTATTATTCATTTTTGTTTAATTTAATTTAAGTCTTATCGGCTTACGCATTTATTAACTTCCCAATCTATCACTGCGTCTCAAGCTACTGATCTACAAGAGTATACTCAGGCCTACTCTGATGTACGGTGCACCGCTTTTTCGTCATCTGACGTATATGACAGCTCGGCGACTCCAAAAACTCGCTAAACTGATGAAAGTGGTCAGACATACTTCATTCGAGGAGCGGAGCAATAGTGAACTTCACGAGATCTTTGATCACCTATCACCCATCACCTAGTCCTGTACCCAGTGATTTGTAATTTTAACTTTAAACAGACTATTGTTACATGTAATTCTACCCTCGTTCGAATTGATATGCATAAAGAGGAGAAACTTTGTAAATTGTAAAAATTTTGATAAATAAAGGGGTTTTGAAATTAAAAAAAAAAAAAAAAGGATGTGCCATCGGTGGGTGAGTTCATTCACCGGAGACACATCAAGTTGCAGCATCTCACAGACCCAGTGTTTAACACTATGACCCCATCACCCTTCCCACATCGATGGCAACAGACTGTCGGGTCAAATTAGATCAAGATTAAGTTTGTATTGTTAGATGTAGGTTAGTTTTGAGTATATGATAATTAATTCTTTGAGCCACATCACTTTTAATAAATTCAGTCCATTAATGTATCATATAATGTACATCATTATACTTTTGTACAATCAGATCACTACAATCTAGCCAAGCTAAAGGAAATATAATGAAGCAATTGTAAATATATTCGTTTGTAGAATCTATATTTTGTAAGATATATTAGTTTTGTAACAAGGTGATATGAAAAAAAAAAAGATAAGAATATTGTAATTGTGAAATTATGTTTACCATTAGGAGTTTATTTTTCTGATTTATTATCAGGCAATCTACTGTTAAAAAAAGAAAGATGGTTTTTGAACAATGATTTATTACTCATCATAAGTAATGGATGCAAACAGTCTTCAATGCAAACAGTAAGTTATTATCTCTTAGTGCTTAATACTTCAACTGATTTCGAAGGGAGAGGCTATATGTTCAAATAGTTATGGAGCGTGTGTCAGTCTGTATGTTCTGCGATTGTGGATCTAAAATCGGACAAATCGATCTGAAATAATAAGGGTGGGTTTACATTTTTTCCCGATAACGCTGTATATTCCTATTCTATACATTTATTTAATTAATCAATTTTTCTGCACACATTAGCTTCTCAGGTCCCAGCACAAAAGAATCCTAAGTCTAGTTATGACCCCCCTCCCAAGTGTTATATCACGTTTAAGTATAAATTTATCATAAATGGTTTTGTGGTTTAAATGAATATTCATACATATGGAGTGCTTATACTGATTAGTTGCAGCCCTTGGAAGGCCTAAGTACGCCGTTATAGACCAAAGCCTATTTTGGCCAGTGTCCAGCCCCCCTGAGATATTAGGGTCCTCCAGAGAGGCTACAGTTTCCGCTTGGTAACTTTTTCCCGGTGGAGAGTGCGCATAAATCCTGATACCTCCAACTCCGACTAACTCGATAAGCGAATTCTCTTCGGTTCTTCCCCTTCCCCGACCAGTTCTTGTGCGAATGGCTAATACGGTGAAAAGGGGGTGGCTTTGGCAGAAAGGGGGATGCTTTACAACGCTTCATTCACCTTGATCCTGGTATCAAAGAATATCTTATTCTTTATTATATTATTGCCAGCTTGGCTTGAAAGCTGGGTACCATAACATTTTGTTCAGGATGGAGAATGGTATGGACTCTTGATATAGACGACTAGGTATTATGAGTGTAATAATCAGCTGCGATAGTATTCCTTCTTCATGACCCCACCCCCTCCCACTATCCCCTTGTTATCAAAATTAGGGAATTCAATATAGAAACGTATCTTGCCTTTTATTGAAGTTGATTCATAAAGTATTGGATGGCAGTTCGTTAAAGCCCCTCTCTCTCTTTTTGGGGTTCGACGTCTATCTGTTTTTGTACAGGAGCTTGCATTTACCCAGCAGTTTCCTACCTTTTGCATTTATCTGACGGATCCTCGAAGACCAAGTCACAACAAAACTCTGTCCGACCGACAACGTACCATCCACAGACACGAGTAGTGAAGCAGAAAGACCCCATCTAATGCCAATCTTCAACTGCGAGGGTGGGGGTGGTGCTAATTTAGTGGAGGGGTGGCGCCAGTATTTCTTCTTCTCTTCGGGCGGGGGGGGGGATTGGAGATTTATTTCTCATGTCGGCCCAGTCTCATCTTCTGCTAGTGACAGAGGATCTGCGCAGCAAGATTGATGAGTTGGACTTTAATCCCGATCCGACTCTCTCCCCTTTTAGTTAGTATGCTGCTTTAAGGACTTATGTCTGCTCAACAAAGTGGCATCCATTCCAGTCTGGCGAATTAACTGAAGCATAAATACAAAACTCAAATAATGATTAAATACTCCAATAATACAAGAGGCTTCTCTTACCTACCAGTTATGTAAGTTTTTGATGTACTTGTAAACAAATTTTTATTGACGATCAAATTACAATCTGCCTTATTGGGCAATAAGTAATTGTGTTCAATGTTCTCATTCATACCATATTTACAATTCTTCGTTCACTCGCTCATTCATACAATAATTACAAACAGCCGAGAGACCTCCAAAAACCACATGGCTGTCACCCCCCTCGCATACAAGCCAGTGGAGGCTGACCGAGAGCCACAGATGCTCAGGACATCATTGGAGAAACTGGCCATTGACCCTGTCGCCTAAGTCTCCGAGGAGGATCCTCTATAGTGTGGCTGGAGTGTAATGACTGCGCTAGGTCATTAGAGTGGTTGGATAGGTTTCGATGGAATTTCATATCAACTTAAATCCGGAAAAATCATGATTGTTCAAAACTTTTAAAAATGAAAAACCTACTCGAAATTTGAAGTAAGAGATACCCGAATATGTATAACTACTAAGTTAACACCGCTTAGCTTTTAGGATTTCACTCGGGAGAAATGCAACCGAGAGTTGCACAATAACTATCTGTTGTACTTATAAAATAAATAGTCGACTTCTTGGAACTTATTGTTATAGAAATAATTGTACAGGAAATGTACAATGAGCTTACGGAGAGATTTTAAAATTAAGCCTTAGCCTTGAGGTATTTCCCATTAACATTATAATTTGGGGTGTAGTTATTCTAAGTAACTTTAGTATTCTCCACTTATGTTCGTGGCGCCTTCAGACTAGATACATGCGGGGGAATAGGACCCGCTGTGTGCCAAAGCATTGCGTATTATATCCAAACGTATCCAATATCATTCGAGGCGGCCGAATTCACTGGAGCGGAAAAAAAAAACCAAAATAATTATTGATATAAGAATATTCTAAAATAGTAACCATAGATTTCTAGCCAAAAGTTATACATTTCATTCGTTTGACCACTACACTCACTTGACGTAGCATTAAAAACAAAAAAATTAAATAAAAACATTTCTAAAATTAAAAATAAACAATTAATTATTTAAATCTGATGTAACGAAAATAAATATGTACATTGAGTTTAAACATTAAGTAGCCCGGGGCAGTGAGTTGAGAATACTTAAAAGTGAGAGGCATGATGGTAATCAGACACCTCTAATGTTATTTACATAATTATACATAGATAATAGCATTATTAGGCAGACTAAAGGTGAGACTTGTCTGAAAGTAGGGCTTCTTTGCAATGGATTAATGCTCTCATAGCTCGTGCCTAAAAAAAAAATCCCATATTTAAATTATTTGTTAGCGGAGATGTTTACTTTAGATTAGAGATTATTGACATCTCTTTCTCTTATTATCCCGTTAGAACGCAGCTGATAGTTCATCATTCGGCAAAATATGCTCATTACAGCCAGTTATAATCTGGTAGGCAATAATGGTAATAGGTTAGGTTTTGAACAGATGAAAAATTACTCAAACAGCCAATATAATATAACAAAATGAGCGGACTATACTACTGTATTGATGTACTTGTAAACAAATTTTTATTGATGTTCAAATTACAATCTCCCAACTAGTATTACAATCTGAAAACTACTATATACTATACTACGAATAGCTGTATGTAGCTGGCGGCTAAAGTGCAAATATGCTGCCAGGGATTTGAAGCAGAGTCCTCCCCTATATCAGGGTGCTTTACCAACTACTATAGGCCCCTCCTAGTACAAAGATCAAGTCATCCCAAATAATATCCTTTTATTTTTCCCTTATTCCCAATTCTTCAAGTTTGAGAGCTTTAGAAAAAAGAAAAGAAACTTTACCAATTGTGCTTGTTATGTACGAGTGGGAAATCTCGCAATACGAGTCCTCTTTAGTTAAACTTTCGCAATGGCTGTGAGCACGGAGTCTGTGTTAGGGAGCTTGCTTTGGGGCTTACTTCGCTTGTAAAGGATCTTCCTAGTATATGTTTCGGCTAATGAAGGACGATATTTATATATTATTAACAATAAATGTGTGGTTTTAGTTAATAATTACCGGATGTAATTGTAAAATAAAATAGAAGAAGCACGACTTGAAACAGGTAGCCCTGGATGGTTCAAGCCTCGCATTCTCCCTCGCGTATGAATATCTTTAGGTCATAATTAAACAACGCAAGAGAATCTGTTTAAGTAAAATCTGGAAATATTTCACACTGAATTTTCTTTATATGGTTCATTTTTCCTTTTATAAATATAATTTAGGCTAAACTAGAGGGTCTATATGTTCTCCCTCTTAAGTCGTTTCGCACAACGGGAGGGTTGTCGTCCACTTTTTTGTTTGGAGCTGGAAGGGAGGCCATCGCTTAGGCAAATGTGGCTGGTGGAAGAAGTGACGTATATAGAGTTGCCTAGGGCAGAATCGTTAGTGTTGATTATTAAAAACCCCAGGGATTTTAATTAATAATGTACCCTAACCGTTGTCAATTATTGTGAGTGACACGCCATATTTAGAGCCGATTAAATCCAATATACTACTTTTTTTTATATACCTATGAATAAAATCCAAAAATTAAGACCACAGGTATACAATTGTTTTTGGTTTTTTATTATAAAGTTATCGTATTTATGTTTTGTATAATAAAAATATGTTTATTTTGGTATTCTCTATTAGTAGAGAGTAATAATTGAAATTGTTTTGTATAATAGGGTATGTTTATTATGATATTCTTTATTAGTAGAGAGTAATTATTGAAATTGTTTTTCAATTTATTCATATTCATTTTCTCAATTTATAACATTTTCTTTTTATTAAATAACATCTTATTGCTCATGGTTGTTAACATATTGTGTTTATTATATTTATTTCTCAAGTACATCATTCATATTAATGCTAACATAAGAGTTAACGTTAGACGTTTCGCTTAATAGCCAAGGATATCGAATAAATGATTTTTTATCTACCGGCCACGATAAACCTTTGGTGAACGAAAGGTGTACTAAATTATCGATCCTAATGAAACATCACTTTTTTTTTTTAATTCATTCTAAAGTGTTAATAATATTTATGATGGGATGAATGTGTTATGATACTAGGTGCTAGGAGGCAGTAAGGTCACACATCATAACGCCCTTAAGAGCATATGTACGTGTACAACTGTATAGCCTTGGCTCCGATTTACATGTCACAAAGGCGTACATTAAGTCTATATTCAAATTCATTTCACTTTCTTCTGTACTACAAATACTTCTAAATATTATGGAGAACAATTCTAATATTTTTCAATATTTTCATTCAGCTAGGGATGAAGTAGGATCAATATTGCTAACAGTGGGTAGGGCGGAAAAAACAACAGCGATTCATATACCATTGCTTAAAAAATGCTGATACCTGTTGATTGATAAAAAATAAGGACAAATCTTAAAATGAAATCAAATTTGAAAAATGTGGCACCCGTTGCGCTATTTTTCAAAATGGCTTAAGTCGCGTTTGACTGGGTATTCAAGTGATTTTTGTTCACATTTATGGACGCATTGACATTGAATTTTTATTTCTGTTATGTATTAATTATTATATATTAGGACAAGTCAAGCACACGAGGTTCATTATTGTTCATAGCGTCCATTGAAAACTTTTCTTGAGGATGTATTGTTTGTTTAGAGTTTATTTATCTATATTCAAAAACAGAAGCCCCCATGTTGTATCCGTTGTGTGTCGTTTCTGATTTTTCCGAGATCAATTAGTTGCTATTAAATGAGTAGATTTTAAGTACGGTAGCGGATTTAATATCTCCAGATTAACAGAGTTTTTTTAACCTCTTATGCTTGGAGTTACCTCGTTGTGAAATAATAACAATAAACCATCACTTTGTTTTATAATGGAATGATTTATTATATTTCTACCATTTTTATATTTATTACGAGAAATATCATTATTAACTAATGAATCGGCGCTATAAAATATACTATACTGCAGCTCAATGGTTAATTTTAACGAACTCAAACATCTTCTGTAGCTAAATGTTGTACGGGTGTTGTCTCCGGTTGGACTGTTGTACTCATAAAACATTATGATGGAAGTTGACGAGTATGCTGCAATAGAGCTGAGTATAACTCACAGACACATTTTTTGGGTTGTATATAACTTTATATATAAATTCTACATCACCGTAAAATATGAAATATAACGCTTTTGTATTAATTTTAGATTCAGGGTATATTAAATAAAGTAATGCAAAAATAAAAGGTAAAAGGTGTTAAACTATGATTACAAGTCATCAAAGCTGTTGTTGGGTCAAAAATTGTCGTCAAATATCCCCAGGGTGGGGAGAGGACGCCCGCCGGGGGCAAGGATCGCTACAACCTCTAACCGCCGTTCGGCGAGCGCCCAGAAAGAGATAGAGCGGGCGGCCAGGGTCGGTGGGCAGCCTAATTCGTTTTGATCTTATTCCATAAGATCTTAGAAGGTGTGCCCCGACAAAGCACTATGTTCAGGAGAAGAGAAACAGGGTAGGTTTATGTGGTCTTGGAATGACCACGAATTCACTCACACTCGGTCTAAGGTTAGGCGAAAACCGTCCGGATCCCAAAGGCGAGTGTAAACCGGAGAGAAGTAGACTGGATTGCCGCGGGAGACGCTACTGGTAAGTTTGTAGGGCCACGGCAACCGTCGTCCGCGATCGAGAGGTCTCTCCCAAGGAGGTGCTAGTTTTAGCGAGACGAAGGCAGAGATTCCCACTAGGAAGGTGTGGGGTCTGACAACGCCGGACTAAAACATAGCGAGGCTAGGAAAGAGAGATGCAGAGGTATTGAAGGTATTGAGTATTGAGGTTGAATGAGAAGACCATGGTTTCAGTAGAGCAGCAAGCGCCAGTGCAGAGAGAGAGAGAGGAGAGAGAGTAGTGTTCCAAGTGACGGTCCGGTTCGTTATGCTAATTTTTTTTTTCTTTCAAAACCTCTTTATTGATAATATATATACAATGACAAAAATAAATAAATAAATTTGGAATTACAGTTGTCTCCTCGTGCTGCATTCGCAGATGCATATATGCTAATTTTCTCTGAGGCCAGAGCTTATATACGAGGCCAGCCAGTAGGGTGGGGATAAGTCCCCACCTACGGCTGTCTCCCCTACTAATTCCACCCCCACTCTCACTGACGTCATAACCTTTATTAAACATATTGAAACATAGATACATATTTTATGATATTCATTTGATGACATAGATACAAGGTCTGATACGAGAAGAGGGGAACTTATAATTATTCATAATTAAGAGGTGGCCACAACAGTGACAAATATAAAACCAGCTCTGGTAAAAATCAATGATTAAAGATCATTAATGAATTAACTAGAGTTAAAAATAAATAAATGCATAAATCATATTGATGATCTCAACGTCTTGATTAAAACGTGGAATATGTCACATGACTTAAGTGAAATATAATTAGAGTAAATGACAACTGTGACTAACTCTTAATTATGTAATATCTTAATCTCAGTTTACTTGTATTCTCAATTTCTTTTTTCTACTATCTCTTATTTTTTTCTACTTTTCTATTTATCTGTCCTGTTTTCTCCTTGATTGAGAATGCCCTGAGAGTTCTGTCCTTTCATTAAATATGAATCAATATGCGTTATTCCTTTTCCCTTGAATAGTGCTCTCCAATTTCATTCCTTTGCCCTTAAGTCACTCCAGTCTAACCTATAATAAGGTAGATATGTACTATACATAACCACCCAGTGAAAGCAGCCACTGCCTCTTCTAACTCTCCCATATACTTAACGAGGACATAAGTCCGACATCAAAGCCCCTTGGAGACGGCATCCTCTAGGATCGTAAGTCCCCCTTGGAGGTACAGGTTACACTCCCTGACACTCGATACTTTGCCAAGTCAGGGCTGTAAGGGTTTATTAGAGCCGAAGCTCGTCTCAAGTCTTCGCTTGGCGGCTAAAGTATCAAGGTACTTCGTTAGGCTTGTTCTACCACTTTATAGAATGTTCCCCTAAGGAAACCTATTTATAGCTCTTGTCTATAGGATCGAATTACATAATGTTCCATTTAATTATCATTCTACTGAATAATTAAAAGGAATTATTAAGTGAATAAACACCAGAGATATTCAGGGGGTTCCCTTTAATGGTTATTTGCTAGAATCTCGCTACTTTGCGAATTTTTTTTATTTTATTTTTATTTCATAACCTCTTTATTAATAAGTATACAAAGAACAAAAATAAATAAATAAATTTGGATTTACATCTTTCTCCTCGTGCTGCATACACAGATGCATTCAAAGGAGTGATATATAATACATTTTCATTTTGAAGTTAAAAGTCCAATAAAACACATACACACGCCAGGTGATGAGGCTCACCTTCAGCTTGCAACCGTGGAAATACTAAAACACTAAAACCTATACCTAGAACCTAGGACTAATGCGTTCCAGCCGCGACATTTATCAAAATTTTTACAATTTACAAAGTTTCTCCTCTTTATGCATACCCATTCGAACGAGGGTAGAATTACATGTAACAATAGTCTGTTTAAAGTTAAAATTACAATTCACTGGGTACAGGACTAGGTGATGGGGCTCACCTTCAGTTTACCATGAGGGAACTATAAACTAAAACCTAAACCTAGAACCTAAGACTAAAGCGTTCCAGCCGCGACAGCGTCCTCCCATCGATGGGGCAACGGAGCGGGGGTTATCGTGTTATACACCGAGTTTGTCAAGTATTGCAGGGAGTCAACAAATTTGATATGTCTACGTTGAATGAATTCATCCACCGTAGGCAGATCAAAGATCTCGTGAAGCTCACTGTTGCTCCGCTGCTCGAATGAAGTACCTTTGACCACTTTCATCAGTATACCGTTTTGGAACGGCTGGAGTCGCCGGCTGTCATATAAGTCAGATGACGAAAAAGCGGTGCACCATACAGCAGAGTAGGCCTGAGTACAATCTTGTAAATCAATAGCTTCAGACGCAGTGATATATTGGGAATTTAATAAATGCGTAAGCCGATAAGACTTAAATTAAATTAAACAAAAATGAATAATAACATTTTTGAAACAAAGAGGCCACTGATATTCCGAACAACTAATAATGAGCGTACAGTTATTACGTTGTATAAATCCTAGAATCTAGAAAAATTACTGCTACTCCTCAAATTGTGAATATCGCAATGTTCAGGGAATTTACTCATTTATAATTTGAAATTGTTTGGTATTTTTAAGTGTTTTTGGGAGAAATTAATTATAAGTTTGTAATTTATTGTGCGCCGGCTAGGGCGTGTCTCGAACGTTTTTTCTATATTTTGGTGGAAGCACGCTAGTCTGTTGCAAATCTTGCTGGAGATCACAACTCCCTTTACTATTCTTGATCGAATTATATATTTATATGTTTTCTTGTGGCCAAGGGCAGTCCCTTGGTCCCTTCGAACTGAGTTTATTCAGTTCCTAGGAGGACCTGCTGGAAAAGAGAGAATACTTTCATTACATACTTATATATATTGCATTGTATGATACTAAATGTACGAAATTTTTTCGGCCCACGACCATAACCAAAACACGGTCACGGACTAATAAACAAAATATAGCTCTAAGAATTTATTTAATGCACCTTCAACTAAAATCCATCCTGCCATATAGATACAAACGGCTAAACCCTTCTTGGATACCCGATGGAACAATACAAGTGATTTATTGGGGTTTTACACCACCAGGTTTTTATTATATGTACATCTTGAGATTCCTCTCTGACCTTTATACTCCTGCCCACAAAACAGCATACGACAGGCCATTCCTCGCTCGCTCCATTGCCCTCTGGAATTCTCTACCTAATATCTGCCATGCTTCAACCTTACCAACCTTCAAAACTCTTCTATTCCAACACCTTCTCACCATCCAAAGGGACCCTCGTTGGTCCAAGGGATATATTTTTTTTCCTATCATAGTCCCTTTAAATTTACAGATAATTATGTACAATTATAGATCCTCAGGCGAATCTATTTACAAATTATTTTTGTATTTCCTGTAGCATTGCTACATTATGTACAGGTTTTGTTATTTTATAAAAATTATATAATGAATAAACAAGTATAATGATACACATTATACGTGACTGGACTAAACTGACTAATAATGGTGATGGGGCTCACCTTTTTGATCAAACTTAAAACTTACATACTAATTCTTAACCTAATTTTTCCCCAACAATCTGTTGCCATCGATGAGGGAGGGGTGGTCCTGCCCTCATTGCGGAGAGGACGACACCGCGGAGCACGTCGTGCTCTCTTGCTATGCGTTAGAACCGGCTAGAGCACGGCTGCTCCGCTCGATAGGAGAGTGCAGCCTGGACGAGTCCGACCTGCCGTCGCTGGTGAACGATGAAGTGAGATACACCGCGTTCTGCAGATTTGTCGGGGAGTGGAGAAGGGTACAAGGCTCCGGGCACTTATTATTATTGCCAGCACTTATTGACCAGATGTAAATTTGTCTTCTGAACATCAAAGTTATTCGTAGGGGACTCAGTCCCGGAATAAATTGTTTGTTTTTTGTATTTTATTCTACTTCCTCGATAATAGTTTCAAACATTTTCATCCGATCGTTTAAATCCTTGATGCTTTCTAGGTAGGATATCCTTACTCCTTACTACCTCCTACTTGAAGATTGATATCCTCACTTTATTCGTCTTAAAGTCGGATTGATATCTCCATCACTTGGCTGTTATAAATAAAGTCTTACAGTCTTATACTCTCAAGCGTAAGCAGACTAATGCTTCTATAACGAGATCATCGGAAGAATACACCCTTGAAGAGGTAATAGCACTTTCTTGGAAATATCATCAGCGTGAGTGGTCTTAGGCACGCGAGCTCAATTATAGATATCCGACCGTGTCTTCTTGTGCCCACGAGAGCTGGGGCGTGGTCTTGTAAGGACGTTGTGGGTCTGTGGGAGGTCGGAAATTGATCCATTTACAGCCAAACAAACCAGACAATGACAAATAATAATAAGTATATGTGTGGAGAATATATCTTGTGTAACGTTTGGAGGAGTAAGGCGGAGTGCTGGTGGCAAGGGAGTATATAACAGTGGCGCAGAAATGATTTATCATGCCAAAGCGGCAAATGTGAACCATCTAATCAACTAATCTCCCTTCAATCAATAAACATCCAAAACCTCTCAGGCGATAACATCATCATTTACTGTGATCACTTCATCATTAGTGATGGTTTCAAATAATAGACGGGACGGCTTAGTGATGGATAACAAAGGGAAATTGGTTCAGATTATTGAGCTAGGTGCTTGCGAATGATAATTCTCTACTTGTAGTAGCTGAAAATAAGAGAAAGTACCTGGATTTTGCAGGAGAATTAAGTCAACTTTACAGATTGGAAAACTATTTGATATTATACTCTTTATTGGGCTATAATTACAATCTGCCTTTTATAAGGCAATCAGTAATTGTGATAAACGCTCTCATTCATACCATATTTACAATTCATCATTCACTCACTCATTCATACAATATTTACAGACAGCCCAGAGACCTCCCAAATTCACATGCGAAGAGAAAGCGGAGCCTTGGGAAGTCCCCGACGCACCTCCGTCAGCCGCGTTACCGGATACTAGCCAGTGGAGGCTGGCCAAGAGCGCGAGAGCCACAGACGCTCAGGACATGATTGGAGTAACTGGCCTTTGCCAGGACCCCCGCTGTCACGCGTTTATAGCAGGTCACGAGGCCACTGCCGTTTTAGTCTCCGAGGAGGATTATAGGTATGAGTGGCGCAGTGCAATGACTGTGCTACAGGATTAGGGTGGTTGGAAAGGCTACTGTGGAATTTCATAAACTTAGAACGGATGAGTTCTAGAATGTAGGGTATATTAAGGTCGTTATGAAGGGTTTTGTTGCTGACATAATAAGGGGCATTTACTATTGTTCTCAGGACTTTTGATTGAAAGGATTGGATGCGCTTGATATTCGACTTTTTTGCTGTCCCCCATAGCTCTATTGCGTATGTCCAGATTGGCTTAGGTATAACTTTGTAGATTAGTAGTTTCTTTTCTATTGAGAGATGGGATGTCCTTTGAAGTAGTCTGTACAGTTGTCCAAAGCGCCTGTTTAGTTCTTGTCTTTTAAAAAGACAAGAACTAAACAGACGCTTTGGACAACTGTACAGACTACTTCGAAGGACATCCCATCTCTCAAAAGAAAATAAACTACTTATTTACAAAGTTATACTTAAACCAATCTGGGCATACGAAATAGAGCTATGAAGGGCAGTAAAAAAGTCAAACATCAAAGCATCTAATCCTTTCAATCAAAAGTCCTGAGAACAATAGTAAATGCCCCTTATTACGTCAGGAACAAAACCCTTCATAATGATCTGAATATACCCTACATTCTTGAACTCATCCCTTCCAGGCTCATTAAATTCCATAGTAACTTATCCAACCACCCTAATTCCCTAGCACAGTCATTGCACTGCATCCCTATAATCCTCCTCGGAGACTAAAACGACAGTGGCCTCGTGACCTGCTATAAATAAGTGACAGTGGGAGTCCTGGCAATGACAATGTCCTGAGCGTCTGTAGATCTCGCGCTCTTGATCAGCCTCCGTTGGCTCTTATCCAGTGACGCGGCTGACGTAGGAACGTGGGGGGCTTCCCAAGACTCCGCTTCCTCCTTCGCACGTGAGGGAGGTGACAACCATGTGGACTTGGGGAGCCTTTGGGCTGTTTGTATATATAGTATGAATGAGCGAGTGAATGAAAATTGTAAATTGGTATGAACGAGATCATCTAGCACAATTACTTATAGCCCAACCAGGCAGATTGTAATTTTATCACAATAAAGTTGTTATAAAAAAAAAAAAGTTATATTATAATGCTCCTCTTCTTATCAACTTATTTATATCAACTGAATGAACCTTTTAAACTTTCATACAATATTTATTAATATAACTCTATTCTATTGATTAATTAAAACCGGGGCCAAACACTACACAGACTTTCATAAATACAAAATTTATTATATTATACATTAAGATGAGTGGCTTATTTAGCCTTTGAAAAATGAGGAAAATCGATCTTATAAGTTTTATAAATTAAACACTAAGATACTAATGACTGTTAGTAACGCTATGAAAAAAACCAAACATCAAATACATAGACTATTTACATATACAGCCATCGACAAATATTCAGCAGAGCACACAGCGCCACCTCTTCCAACCTCAACGGCGTCTTCATATCGAGTGGTGGTTTCTCTCTCCTCCCCCCACTCCTACGACACTTGCTCACCATCAGTGCTCCTGTTGGCAACCTTCTGAAGCTCTCTCAGTGGGCCATCCTCGATACATCTCAATATATCACTTTTTTTTTTTTTAAATTAAAATAAATTTGGAGCTGTCAATTGAAAAATGATAATCTGTGATTCTTGGATGAAGTGGTCTAATTTATTTATTTAGATAATTATACTGAGAATTGTTTACTTTTATAAATGTACGGAATTCCTTACACCCTTCATCATCTCACACTTTCTTATTTATATTGGTCTATCTCTTCAGTTCAAGTTGTGATTTTATGCAATAAACATGAAAAAGTTGTTGGTACACAATGTCAAGACTGCCGACGAATACAATCGGTCTAATTGCCAAGTACGTTCAAGAGTGCTCCTGTAATACGCCAAGTAATACGCTGAAATATTATATTTTTCGTGCTGCGATATATATGCATGTGCCTAAGGTTTCCAAATTGTTCAGCATATTGGTTCGTCAAAACATAAAGAAAACAAGGAAAGAAAGTGTAGTTTTTAACAAAGACAACTTTTAAGTTGTTGTTTTGTGCCGTGGTTTGGTTCCTGTCCGGTGTCCCCTTTTATGAAATACACAACTCTTATTTCAAGTATACTCGTAGAAAAATAGCTGGCCATTGCACTCCAAGGGAAAACGATTTACAAAGTAATTACATGTAAACCTTCATTAAAATCAGGACCGATTTGAAGGAACAATCTTGACCTACACTTGCCTCTAAAACCAATAGTTACAAGATGGGGCCAATATTTATAAAGGTAGCTGAGTACTACTCTACAAGAGCTTTGATTCAATAGCAGACGTTCTGTCAAAACTTGATTTTGGTTTTTCTATGGCAGTCAAAAAAGGCCAAATACTTGATGAAAATACACCTAACTTGAGGGATCACATTATGTACATTTCGGCAAACGCCGTTTTCTTAGCCCACACAACAGCAAAATTAGAAAGTCAAAACATTTTATCGATAAATAGCTTCGCTCTCTCAACTGTGCTATTGAACCGCTGGAAGAAAATCGGAGTTAAATTGTTTTTGAAGTGTACCGTGGAATGGACGTTAAAAAAAATTTTGAAGTCGATTTGTCTCTAATGAAAAGTTTTTTTTATCCCAAAATTTGATAATGTCATATACTTTTAATAAGTGAACCAAAGGTTTTATGCTGTTGTTTTTCTTTCTTTACGTATCTTTACTGGTATCATTTATTTTTTTTTATCCTAAGATTTGAAAATATTTGTTGTGTTTATACAATTTTTGCCACTGGACTTTATATATTTCCAGTTATTTTATATATTCCCCTTTTTTGTTTATTACATATATATCCCAGCCTTTCATATTATTGATTACTTATAAATTAGGACACCAAGAAGAACTTCACTTTGGCTCACTACTCAAAATTTAACATAAAAGTACATTTTTTTCGTTAACAACAAATAAATTGATTAATGACACTTACTCGTGTTTTTGGAAATGGCTTTGTATTTGTTTAAGTTCTTATTATCAAATGAGAACATCGTGAAAAATGTCATGTTTCCAGGACGAAAACATAATTCTAACAAAGACCCGTACATAAAGGTTTCTGGTTTAGAAACAAAAAACACAAAAGGTGTGCAGGCATAAAAGAACATGCGTACACCTACATTACATGAATGTATGTTTGGGGTTTTATCACTGTGTTTAGGGGACATTTATTTGTCAATTTGTAATTGATTTTCCCACCACCCCTATGGGGGTTGATAAAGTTCACGCGGCATAGGGCGCGTCTTTAACTTTTTCTCAATATTCTGGAGAAAACGCTAGTCTATTTCGAACTTTCCTGGATAGTAAAGCACGTTAGGTATGTCGTGGTCGACGTGTATTTGTAATTAATTGACTTGTGGTTGAGGTCAGTCTGCTGTGAATCTTGCTGGGGATAGCACAGCTCATTAGGCGGGCCCCTTACAAGTCGTGGTCCATTTATTTATTTGTATGTTGCCTTGTGGTCAAGAACAGTCCACTGCGGTTGGTTATTTGTGTGGACGCTTTGGTCAACATGTTCTATGACTCAGATCAAATGAGGAGCTCGTCATTGCGAAGAACGTTAAGTAACGATTCCTTTTTAATGCCAAATTATGTTCATACTTTTTATCCTGTCAGCTGCAATACTTTAATGCTGGTTGCAGTTTTAAAAGATCGCATTTAGTCAGTCAATTCAGCTCTGTGCTCGCTAGATCTTACATTTAATTGTTTTGTGATTTGTTCAATATTCCCTTTTGTTTATTCAGCTGCTTTACGGCGCTTACACTCTACCAGTGGAGGTTTCTCTTTGTTTTGTTTATCAACGTAAGCGTTTCGCACACAGTATATATGTAAGAGTACTCTACAAAAGTCAGTTGGGAGTTTGGCAAACCAGTAAGCAGTTAGAACTTGGTTGACACTTGTACAAACATGATATGGTTTCTGCTGAGACTTCAGAACAAGCTCAGCGTGTGCTTGATAATGAGTTAGCGTTGGCAGTGAGTGAGCTGGTAACTGGATCCACTTATGGCGAGTTAACAACTCTGTTCTAACTCGCTCACACCGGTGATCTAGTTAGCTCATATTGCTTGCTCATCGTGGGTTGGCGATATAAGTGAGTTCACTTATGGCAGGAGCATACAAGGCACTACTTTCCAACGTATGGGATTGAAATAAACTGACTATGTTTCTTTAAAGATGGGAACAAAAAGTGAAAATAAATCATGACTTACCCTACTAACATGGCAATACTTATTCACAGCTGGTTTTGATGAGGTAAGCTTCTTAAAACATTTCTCGGCTCATCTCCGAACCTGTTAAATTTCTTTTCACCATTGCACTGTTGATTACCTTCACAGCCTAAATATACAATAGTATAATATAGGGTCTGTTCATGGCTTTGGAATTCAAAATTCCATTAGAACGTTTATTCAATAAAAAACCTTGACAATGTAGATGTACTAGTATTGTTAATAATCATTATCATTATCTGATGGGTTTTGATACTCGACCCTAGGGGGGGTCGTTCCCTTAAACGGGTCGTTCTGTCATTATTGAAAGAAAGGAGAAAATGGATAATTTTAAATATAAGGTGTTGTAAGAGTCAATTGTAGTACATCAAAGTATCGAGGCAGCTTTGTTGACTCAAATCACCATTTTGAAGGCTCCAAAAAAAAAAAAATATGGATCGTCCACCGATATGGTCACACAAAACAGTTTTTTGAACATTTTTATTACTTATTACTTGCTCTGAATTCAGAGACTTGAAAATGTTCATTAATTTTTATATCTCTTCGCGGTGGATTTGGGGGGTCTCTGGGCTGTCTGTAAATATTGTATGAATGAGCGAGTGAATGATGAACTGTAAATATGGCATGAATGAGAGCATTTATCTTAATTACTTATTGCCTTATAAAAGGCAGATTGTAATTTTAGCACAATAAAGGAATTTAACTATTGAATTTTTATATATATTTTTTTTGTTATTGTCGGGTCGTCACTAGGGGGGGGGGGTGCCTGATCACCCTAGCCCTGGTGACAAGTGCGGATTGTTCGAGTTTATAACCTGGACAATCGTTTCATGACGGCGTTACTATCTGACTTTTTTTTTTTTTTTTTTTTTTTTTTTCTTAGCTCTCAAACTTATAAAATAGGATGTGGGAAAATTATTTTGGGCTAATGAGTGCCTTTCACTAAGGGGAGTCCCCCATTTGAAGGATGTATGAGAAGGATATAGGGTGTGGAACGCCTAAAGGAGGCGGGTGGAATCAGGAAGGTAGTGAGAGTCTACCGAGGGTGGAGCCTAGGGGTACCTAGGCAAGGGTTTGTAGTCGGCCAGGTCAAGCCTGGCCAGCCCCGGCAGGGGCCTGAAATAAGTCGGCCTCTCGGCCGGAAGGTCGACCCTGCTTAAACAGGTAGATGGGGTCTTGTAGCTTCGGAGATCGGCCTCGATCTCTTGGCTGGGTGTTGATCTTCAGTCTCCGTCAGGGGGCTAGGGTTCGATCACGTCCATCTGTCTCCAGGCTTCAGCGGTCCAGCAGTGCTTCCATCTGACGGGCATTGGTGGTGGTTGAAGGTCGGAGAATAGTGGGTTGTGGCTGTGTCGGAGTGAGTCAAAAAATTTGATGTGTCTTCTCTTGATGAAATCTTGAATCGTGAGCACTTCAAATTTTTTATGCATCTCGTCTGCCTTCATTCGGTCGAACGGGGTATGTTTGAGGGAGGTGCGGAGAACTCTGTTCTGAAATTGCTGGAGCGTTTTGAGAGTGTTAGGAGTCAGATACTTGAAGAGAGGGGTCCCATACATCAAAGCAGGTCTTAGGACGCTCTGGTATATCAGCAGCTTGAGGCGTACCGATAAAGCCGGGCTGTGAAGTAGGTGCCCGAGGCTGAAGAATTTCTTCCTAACACTCTTTAACTTCTTGCCGAGATGTGTTGTGAACGACAAGTGTCTACCGAGGGTGATCCCAAGGTAGCATAGCTTGTTGCTTACATGGCACTCTTTGCCGTCTAAGACGAAGGATTTCGGGGGCTTCTTTTTTCCGGATTTATAGCTGAATATAATTCCTTGCGTCTTGGCCGGGTTGACTTTAATGTTGACGGCATCGAGTTTCTCGGCGATCTGTTGACTGGCGCTCTCAGCGAATTTCAGGGCTCTGGTGGGATTGATGCTAGTGCTGTAAACATCGTCTGCATAAGCCGATACCTCGCAGTTGGGGTACGAGGCTCCTACGATGTGGGCGGTGTAAATGTTGAACAGCAGGGGGCCTAGCACCGATCCTTGGGGGACACCGGCAGTGTAATTTCTTCGGGTCGTAGACGTAGTGCCTATACGAACCGAAAAAGTATCTGACTCCATTTTTAGATAGGTATATGCCCCGACAATGCACTATGTTCACGAGAAGAGGTACAGAGGTTTTTCATAAAGAATTAGTCAAGTTTTCAGAGTTCAAGCGGAAACCAAGCATCACCGAGTAAAGGTCACGAGAGACTCGCGAGGAGACTGATATACAGGGCCAGGAGCCCTGCCTTAAGTACCCTCTCCCCTTGCCTGCTGGGAGGCTGCAAGGGTCTAAGCCAGCGCACACACGTGGTACCCTCGCACATCTGGCTCTTAGGCCCGGCGGGTACCTGGCTGACCTTTCTCGTGTGACTTGGCTTCCGCCTTTTGTATTGCTTAACACATTTACAATGATTTATATTTGTTTATAATACATTTAGTTCATGTTATTTTACTTTTGCTTACAATATATAGGCAATAGAGTAAAGGGTGATTTATCTTATGTAGTTAGCGGTCGCTACGGTTATATTTCATGTTATATTTATGGTTTCATGTAAATAAGGGGAGATATCTATCATTATTTGTGTGTATAAGTGATGCATGGACAATTAAAGAAACCTATCACATATGTGGTCAGCTCGGGGTAATATGAAAGCGTTCAATAGTGTCAAGGTCACTATTTATTTTTATCGAAATTCATAGTTTTGTGACACGAATTTTCAGTGCCGGCTTGCAAGGAACCTCTACAATACAATGAGGAATAGTAAAAACTATAAAAATTGACTAGTTTCTGATTGGCTGGCTCCTTCCCGTTAGCGACACTTCCGAGGTTAATGACTGCCGAAGATTTGGTTCACTTGTTACATTTCTCCGAATATGCTTGAATGTGTTTTGGGGCAAACACATAAATTTTCATGCATGAATATACGTTGGACTGACCAAATCATCTTAGCTGCGCAAACTGAGAATTTTAAAGCAATATGGACATTGGCAGGTGCTGGTGCTGACTGACGTCACTTCTCAAGCTCATAAGTACTTTGAACAGTTTAGAAACCACTAGGAGCTTAGCAGTTTCTTTTGGTGTCTACTTCCTGTTTTTTATGAGTGACATGGTTGAGTAGTACAACACATCTATAGGGTGTCCCAGAATTAACGCAAGATTTGATTTAAATAGAAAACACAGTTTTTAGTATTTTTTTTATTTTATAAAGTAAATAGGATAGGGTTTTATTTATGGAATAACACATCGGGCAAATGGCCTGCCTCCACGACTTTGATGGCACATTCGCACTCTTTTGTCGAAATTTTCCATGACCATTTGGCATAAATGTGGTTGAATTTCGTTGATGCAGTGTTGAATTCCCTATTTTAATGCACGGGTGGATGTGGGCTTGTTGACATGCACCTTTGACTTCAAATAAGCCAATAAAAAGATATCTAAAGGTGTTAAATCACACGATCTAGGGGGCCAATTCTGATCACTCTTGAACTCTCTTCGCTGTGTGCGGTCGTTAGGCTTCAATTGTGTTAACTGAATTTTGTAAGCATGAAGACCTAGATCTTTAGTGAGTATACGCTGTAGAGAGCTTCTTGAAATTTGCAATTCGTGTCTACGATGCCAAATTGATGTTCCTGGATTTTCAACAACACTCTCACGCGCTGCTTCGATATTGACATTTGAACGGTTTGTTTTTGAACGACCAGTGTATTTAGTGTTTCCAACTGATCCAGCCTCCCTAAATTTTTCAATTAATCTCTTCACAGTTGATGAAGACAAAACACCATTCCGACCATATTTTGTATGAAATTTCCAAACTGCGGCCGCCAAACTTTCATTATTTTTGAGATAATGTTCAACAATGTAGACACGTTGTTCTATTGTGTAACGCTCCATTTTTACTAACCCTAAACTGTCAGCTGTCAAATTGTTTTTTTTTTAGGCTTGCCAGCACTTTACTGCACAAATGGCTGCAAATTCAAATCAAACTTTCATTATTTTTGAGATAATGTTCAAGAATGTAGACACGTTGTTCTATTGTGTAACGCTCCATTTTTACTAACCCTAAACTGTCAGCTGTCAAATTGTTTTTTTTTTAGGCTTGCCAGCACTTTACTGCACAAATGGCTGCAAATTCAATATTTTTCACTATTTATTTTTATCGAAATTCATAGTTTTGTGACACGAATTTTCAGTGCCGGCTTGCAAGGAACCTCTACAATACAATGAGGAATAGTAAAAACTATAAAAATTGACTAGTTTCTGATTGGCTGGCTCCTTCCCGTTAGCGACACTTCCGAGGTTAATGACTGCCGAAGATTTGGTTCACTTGTTACATTTCTCCGAATATGCTTGAATGTGTTTTGGGGCAAACACATAAATTTTCATGCATGAATATACGTTGGACTGACCAAATCATCTTAGCTGCGCAAACTGAGAATTTTAAAGCAATATGGACATTGGCAGGTGCTGGTGCTGACTGACGTCACTTCTCAAGCTCATAAGTACTTTGAACAGTTTAGAAACCACTAGGAGCTTAGCAGTTTCTTTTGGTGTCTACTTCCTGTTTTTTATGAGTGACATGGTTGAGTAGTACAACACATCTATAGGGTGTCTCAGAATTAACGCAAGATTTGATTTAAATAGAAAACACAGTTTTTAGTATTTTTTTTATTTTATAAAGTAAATAGGATAGGGTTTTATTTATGGAATAACACATCGGGCAAATGGCCTGCCTCCACGACTTTGATGGCACATTCGCACTCTTTTGTCGAAATTTTCCATGACCATTTGGCATAAATGTGGTTGAATTTCGTTGATGCAGTGTTGAATTCCCTATTTTAATGCACGGGTGGATGTGGGCTTGTTGACATGCACCTTTGACTTCAAATAAGCCAATAAAAAGATATCTAAAGGTGTTAAATCACACGATCTAGGGGGCCAATTCTGATCACTCTTGAACTCTCTTCGCTGTGTGCGGTCGTTAGGCTTCAATTGTGTTAACTGAATTTTGTAAGCATGAAGACCTAGATCTTTAGTGAGTATACGCTGTAGAGAGCTTCTTGAAATTTGCAATTCGTGTCTACGATGCCAAATTGATGTTCCTGGATTTTCAACAACACTCTCACGCGCTGCTTCGATATTGACATTTGAACGGTTTGTTTTTGAACGACCAGTGTATTTAGTGTTTCCAACTGATCCAGCCTCCCTAAATTTTTCAATTAATCTCTTCACAGTTGATGAAGACAAAACACCATTCCGACCATATTTTGTATGAAATTTCCAAACTGCGGCCGCCAAACTTTCATTATTTTTGAGATAATGTTCAACAATGTAGACACGTTGTTCTATTGTGTAACGCTCCATTTTTACTAACCCTAAACTGTCAGCTGTCAAATTGTTTTTTTTTTAGGCTTGCCAGCACTTTACTGCACAAATGGCTGCAAATTCAAATCAAACTTTCATTATTTTTGAGATAATTTTCAACAATAAAGACACGTTGTTCTATCGTGTAACGCTCCATTTTTACTAACCCTAAACGGTCAGATGTCAAATTGTTTTTTTTTTTAGGGTTGCCAGCACTTTACTGCACAAATGGCGGCAAATTCAAACCTTGCGTTAATTCTGGGACACCCTTTAATAAGCAGAGGAAGATAGAAGATGAGATGGGTCGACCAACCACCACATGCCACCATTATATGAACTAGAGTCTAGGTTATCAGAAATTTATCTGAATCACCCCAAGTCATAAGCCAATTTCATAATTTGCACCACCACCTACCTTTCTTTATCTTATGTTAGAATTCATTTAAAACAAATAGGCGAGATTAGCTTTACTTACCCACTTACCCAGTATTTACTATGGCCCCTGATTTGGGCTCACAACTCCCCTTTCAACGGAACCATGTTTAAGTTGATTATATATATATAGGATTTATTAGTTTATTCATCATTAGCACTTAGCATTCCTTTTTTGAACATTCATTGATTTACAGTCCACTATTAATTTCAGCACTTGGCATCTATGAGTATCTATTAATTGTAGTAATATCTACCCTCCACAGTCTATCATAATTAAATAATTTGTGTTGTTTTCGAGCTATGCCAATAGTTTAAAATGGTGGTTCGTGTGCAGCATGCTACTTTCCTAATTTTCGTTTCCTTCCAAAAGCTAGGTCCTTCTAGATTTAAGCTCTTTCACTATGTTCTTTACCAGATAAGATGGTTTAAGATAAGTCTTTCATCCATTTGGTCCCCTTATTTGATCCTACCAGAAAACTCATATGTGAATTTTTTTTTTCCTAATTTTTATCTCTCACGTGGTATGATGTGAAAGGGTTGATATCATTCATACACCTTTACAAGAGACTAAAAACGTCAAAAAACTAAAAACAATTTACCCACTGATTCCCCGGAACCACAAATATCTTTATTATCTCTCGTATGGCTAATTTTTATTACTCATTACTATCATTTATAATATACATAAAGTATCGGTAGTAAAGTATGTTTTCTAAATTGAATATTTCTTCTAATCTTGTGTCGATACAAGTCAGTACAAAAGTTTTTATTTCTAAATCATGTAAGTTTTTTTGGGTTTTTCAAAGCTGGGGTGTTGGAATTGAGTTCGTGGTTAAATCTCCAAATGACATCGGTTTTAACCCCCTCCCCGCTGACAGGACATCCTGTTAGCTATCCTTCAGGATTGCTCCTGAGGAAATAGAAAGGACCTGTGACAATCTGTCTTGCTTCCGCATGCATCCCCTCCCCATTTGTCAATTTGTATTGTTCCCTTCCTTCGTATTTGTCTTTGATCCTTTATTGGCCCACCTATATCCTCTTTGGCCCTCCTGTATTCAAATATCCTCTTCCTCTCCTCACTGATTTGACAAAGGGAATCGGTGAGTAGTCCTTATTCGCTTGTGTAGTCTTGATTGTGGAGGGTTTTTGTTTTAAATGTCGGCAACTTCAAGGATTTTTTTTACACTAAACATTATATTTTATTATATTATATAAACGAACAAATTTTTTTTAGACCTGTTTTAAATATTGAAAAACACATAAATTGAGGAAGTAATTTTATTTTTTATACCATTTGATTCCATGCGGATTTGGGCAAGTTCTCTCCGGTCTGTTTGCAAATACTGTATGAATGAGCGAGTGTATAAAAAATTGCTAGTGTTCGCGCTAGGGCTCTTGATAATCAAGAATTCCCCAAACGCCAGAAAATTGCGGCGGTTACGTCGTGAGAAGTTGGATTGATTCAGTTAGCTTTACAAAATTGCCAAACTGCGGCCGCCAAACTTTCAAAAAATTATTTTTGAGATAATTTTCAACAATAAATACCCAAATAACCAAACAAGTAGTTCCCCATCCTATCATTTTGCAATGTTGATCATTTATCCTTTCAATAAAGTCAAATCTTGAACCTTCATTATTGTTTCATTCCTGCTCTTTCACATGATATAAGATATACGCATACTTGACATTATACCTCACTGAGTTTATTACCGTATTGGCAAACCTATATCCTTTATACGGGTTAATTAATTAATTAAATTCCAATTAGCCACCCGACGTTAATATACAGAATGCAGTGGGGAACTGTCTCTTGTCGGAGTAAATTAAATTCCTGTGTATCTGTTCCACGTCATAGCTTTATCGCCATCAATTTGTCAACCTTTTTCTCATTTTGGATTCCTCTCTTAGATTGAATTTAAAGTCTAATTTTCCAACGCTGCTCTTTATAAGAAATATTGATCGTAAAAGAAAAATTGTACGAAAATCTTCAATTGACTTCTTAGCGTTAGTGTCTACTATAATGTTCGTTAAACACATCGACTGACAAAATATTCTATAAAAACAATTGTAAAATCGGCTGTATAAATGACCTCAATTGTGGTGCCCCAAAACTTTATTTTTTAGAAATATTTTTTCAAGTTGTTTTTGAATATTACTTTCTTAATTGTTTAATCATTAATACTTTGTCCATAGTGCTCTGCCTTAAGTTGTCCAAGATATTAACTGTAAATTCCTTTATTGTGCAATAATTACAATCTGCCTTTTATAAGGCAATAAGTAATTAAGATATATGCTCTCATTCATACAATATTTACAGTTCATCATTCACTCGCTCATTCATACAATATTTACAGTTCATCATTCACTCGCTCATTCATAAAATATTTACAGACAGCCCAGAGACCCCCCAAATCCACCGCAAAGAGAAAGCGGAGTCCTGGGAAGTCCCCCACGCTCCTTCGTCAGCCGCATCACTGGATACTAGCCAGTGGAGGCTGACCAAGAGCGCGAGAGCCACAGACGCTCAGGACATGATTAGAGAGACTGGCCATTGCCAGGACTCCCACTGTCACGCGTTTATAGCAGGTCACGAGGCCACTGCCGTTTCAGTCTCCGAGGAGGATTATAGGGATGAGTGGCGCAGTGCATTGACTGTGCTACAGGATTAGGGTGGTTGGAAAGGCTACTGTGGAATTTCGTAAACTTGGAAGGGATGAGTTCTAGAATGTAGGGTATATTAAGGTCGTTATGAAGGGTTTTGTTGCTGACATAATAAGGGGCATTTACTATTGTTCTCAGGACTTTTGATTGAAAGGATTGGATACGCTTGATGTTAGACTTTTTTGCTGTCCCCCATAGCTCTATTCCGTATGTCCAGATTGGTTTAAGTATAACTTTGTAGATTAGTAGTTTATTTTCTATTGAGATATGGGATGTCCTTTGAAGTAGTCTGTACAGTTGTCCAAAGCGTCTGTTTAGCTCTTGTCTTTTTAGTCTCGTATGTGGGTTCCAGGTCAGTCGTTTGTCAAGATGGAAGCCTAAGTACCGTACTGTCTCGGATACAGGGAGAGGAATAGAATTAAAATAAACTAGTGGACCAGACTTGCGACAAAGGGTGAAGGTAATGTGGGAGCATTTTGCTTCATTAACTTTGATCCGCCATTGATTGCACCAATACTCGATCTCGTCAAGGTGTTTTTGAAGGTTATGGGATGCTATGTCGGGGTCTGGGTTAGATGACAAGACTGCAGTGTCATCTGCAAATGTGGCCAAGAAGGTATTGGGAGTAGAGGGGACATCAGCGGTGTATAGGTTGTAGAGGATGGGGCCCAGGACACTGCCCTGTGGAACTCCTGCATTTATAGGATAGTAGTTAGAGTATTCTAAACCACAGCGGACTTGGAAGAAGCGGTTTGAAAGGTAGGACTGTAGGATTAGGAAAAGGGGCTGTGGTAAATATCTTTTGAGCTTGTAGAGCAAACCTGCGTGCCAAACCCTGTCAAAAGCTTGAGCTATATCGAGGCAGCAGTGCAATACTGTTTGGTTTCAAGGGCTGAGGAGATGTGATCAACAACGCGAAGGCCTTGTTGAGCAGTGGAATGTCGTTGGCGGAAACCAAACTGGTGTGTGGGAAAAAGGTTTTTGGCTTCAACAATGGGAAGTAGACGTTTTAGTAGGAGTTTCTCAAATATTTTTGAGAAGATAGGGAGTAGGCTAATTGGACGATAAGATGAGGCGTCATTGGGTGGTTTACCGGGTTTGGCGAATAGGACAATAATGGAATGTTTCCAGAGGAGAGGAAAGTGCGTCGTTCGGATTATGCAATTATATATGTAGGTTAGGAAGATTATGGCTTTAGGAGGAAGTTGTTTGAGAATTTGAGGAGTAAGGAGATCATATCCAGGGGATTTTCGGTAAGGTAAGTTTTTCAGAAGGTATTTAACCTCAGAAGGGTTAACGGCTTTTGGTGGAAGAGAGAGAGGAATAGGTGAAGTGAGGAAATCTTCCACAGTTGTGCTGTGAGTATGGCTTTGATGAGAAAGGTGAGGTGTGAAAGTATGGGTAAGATGCAGAGCAAATTCCTCCGACCTATCCCCATCCGAAGCCGCCCAGGACCCATCATCACGACGGAGTGGGTGTGAAACAGGTTGATACTTTAGGATTTTTTTGGTTACGTTCCACAAGGAGTCATCCCTGGTGGACAGAGAGGAGAGGTAGGAATTGAAAGAATCGGAGCGGAAGGATGCCAATCGCCGCTTTACCAATCGGCAGTACTGATTGTACGTGCGACGATCAATAGGATGCCGGGATGTTTGCCACACTGTTCTGGAGCGGCGTTTGGATTGGATTAGATCTTTGAGATGCTGAGGTAAACGATTATGATTGTGGATTTTTGTGTGACGATGGGGTGACGATGCCTCCCAAGCCGACCTCTGGACCAGAGTAGTGAAAGAATGCACTGCATCGTCTAGGTCTTGGGATGTTTTCAGGGATAATTTGAGGTTTACGGACTCTGTAAGAAGCTGACGGAAGTGGTCCCAGTCAACTGGGCCCCTAATATATGAAGGAGGAGGCAGTTTGTGAATTGGTCTTAGGGAAATGGTTAATAATAAAGGGCTATGATCGGAGGAAAGGTCATCGAGGCGCTTGAGTGAATAGTTTAGTGTTCCTAAACTATTGTAAAAAAAAGAAGTCAAGGAGATCAGGATTTCGGTTGGGATCTGATGGCCAATAGGTGGCTGTGTCAGGAGTGATAGTGGAGCAATGTTTCCGTGTGAGTGCAGACAGCAAAGCGCGTCCTCGTGTATTTGTGGATCTTGACCCCCAGTGTTGGTGCTTCGCATTAAAGTCCCCACCCACAAGGAAACGATGTCCGATGGAGTCTAGAAAGGAGATGAATTGGGAGTCGGAAATGGATTTATTGGGAGGGCAGTACGTTGATGCAAGTGTAAGAGGAAAAGTGAAGGTGGTGATTGACACTGCAGTGGATTGAAGGAAATCATGTGATACCAAAGGAACTATGTGGTGGGATATGAAGTTATGGACAATGACAGCGGTACCTGCATGAGCTGTTCCATCTGGGTGATCAGTACGATAAGTCTGGTACTGTCAAACGGTAAATGGTCGTTTGCTCGTAAGTCTTGTTTCAGTAATAAGAGCTACGTCGATCTTCTTGTAATGGAGTAGTGCTGTCAGTTCGTTAGTGTGGGTGCGAACACCATTCGCATTCCAAAGGAGAATGGATAAGGAGTCAGAAGGATCCACTTATGGATTTTGTTTAACGGGGATAAGGTAGGAGACAAGATTTGTAAGAAGGGAAATGAGAGGGGTAATTAGGGTTCTGAATTCTGTAAGGAATGATGTTAATAGGCTAGTGAGATCTGAAGAACTTGGAGGTGAAGGAATATGCGAGATGTGTGGTCGAGGATGGGATTGGGTTTGCTGGTTGGCGGGATGAGCGGAATGCTGGGGAAAAGATACTTGCGGACGAGAAGTGGGCAGTGCCTGTGACTGCTCTCTGTTCCGAACGGCATCAGCAAAAGAGACTGAAGGCCTCAAATTTCTGGTGGGGGCGCTTCTTGAGCTACCTGTTACTGGCTTCGGCGACGTTGCTCGCTCCTGGACTTGAGGATTCTATAGGCCTCACAGCCCTTGTAGTTGGCCGGATGGTCTTGCTGGCAGAGCATGCATACAGCAGACGATTTTAGGGGCTTTTTGCACAATTCGCTTTTGTGCTGCCCACTACACTTTACACACCTAGGAGGGTGGTGGCAATACGATTTTGTGTGCCCATATGCCTGACAATTATGGCATTGGACGATGTCTCTATTGGGGTAAGGTTTTTCGACCTGTATTCTTGTGTAATACAGGGTTGTTTATTCATAAATTTTCTCCACGCCAGGTGTCCGCTCGAGATCTACAAAAAATAACGGTAATGCCGTTTTGGTGGATTCGTTTTGTTGTCTGTCCTCACGTAAAACGTTGGTTATTTGCCGAACTTTGAACCCCAGAGCTGATAGTTCGTCTTCAATTTCATCAGCTGGTGTGGTCGGGTGCAGATTTCTTATCACTACTCGAAGCGATCGTTCTTGTTTCAACTGGTATGTATGGAAGTCTGCATTGGTTTCTTCCAAATACTTAATGATCGCTCGATAAGTATCCGGAGTGTCTGGGGAAATTTTTGTATCCCGAGAGCGATTGAGGCACGTATATTTTCCGGTACCTACACCTACAACTTTGCTCATTTGTGAGCATAATAGTTTGAAATTGCTAATATTCCTTACGAATATAGCAGGCGGCTTGGGCTGTGTTGGTGTTTGAATAACTTCCATGTCGTCAGGTTGGCTATTTCTCAGTACCTCGAAGCTATTCGGTGTGAAGAATGGAGATTCTGCTACAGTTTCTTCTTTTGAAGTGCTGGCAAGTGGTGGTAGATCTTTCATAGAGCTGGCAGCAGATGAGTTTGTAGGGATGTTCCTATTTGAGCGTCTGGGTTTTCGCTTTACTGGCGACGTTGGTGGAGTTGGACCTAAGGACCTCGATCTTTTCTTTTTATTTTGTGATATTATCTGCTGATAAAATCTCATTTTGTCATTAGCTAAGATTTTTGTTAGTTAAAAAAAAAAAGAAAATAAATAAATAAAATACGTAGCGCCGGTGGGATTCCAGTGGCGAGTCACCGGTCTTGGCTCTGAGCCACCTATCGGATCTGGCTCAGAACGGCTATGTATCGTGAACGACGGCTGATGCCTCAGTCAAGATGGCCGACTACTCTCTCCGATGTCACTATTATTTACACTTCACACCAATGTACTAGCGATCTACTCACTTATTGAGGGCTCCCTCGTGGCCACCTCACTTAAGTTGCCAGTTGACACAATCCCAAAGACGAAAAAGGGTCTATAACGGTAGTTATCGGTGTTGATTTGGAGAGCGATAGTTGTACGTGGTTGTTAATAGTAGCGCATGCGCAGAAACTCCCAAGATATTAAACAAAAATACATGTTTTTATTTTAACTAAAACATGCTTATACAAAAATAATTTGCTCGAAAAAAACGAAACTTGATTTATATTATTATAGACCGTTTCATGTTAGCGTCTTAAACTTTTTGGACAGACTGTTAAAAGTCAAATATGATCTGAACTAACTTTTCAGATTTTAATTTTTGAGCTATGGACTCCTTTTTAAATAGTAAGCATTAATGGATGAACTCGTTTGTCTACCCAGGAATTATTTTTGTCCTTTTTTTATTATCCAGAGATTTGATTTAAAAATTAAATTTATGTTTTCTTAAAGGCTAAAAGAGAACATTTGTTAATAGATGGGAAACATATTTGACACATAGTAAAAATGTTAAAATAATATACTGGTACAGTGGTTAAAACATCCAATATACATTTATCAATACATGTATATGTATGTAACGGTTTTCAACACTAATGCAATATTTTTTAACCAACTTAACACGTGCTATTTGCTTTACTTGTTTGATAGGGAGGTTTATTATGTTAATATGTTTACGATTGTATTGAAATAATGTTACGTTGAAAATATAATATTAGTTACGTTATGTACGTTGAAAATGTTACGTTATGTATGCTACATAATAATTGAAATTAAAGGAGTGTGGGGGACTTCCCAAGACTGCACTTCCTTTGGGAGGTATCTGGCCTGTTTTTAAATACTGTTTGAATGAGCGAGTGAATAAAGAATTGTACATCATTGGTATGAATGAGAACATTTATCACAATTACTTATTGCCCAATAAGGCAGGTTGTAATTTTATCATAATAAACTTTTTGAATTTGTAAATGAAACCAAAATAATCTTATTAGATAAATAATCAGAAATCAGTTAGACTTTTATACAAATTACAGGTTAAAATAAATAGCTGGGAAAGGCCCTCGACAAATAGAACCTAATCTGCCAGACAGAACCATCCCTTAAGAACCCCCCCCCCTGAAATAAACATTGTTTGATCCTACAGCCATGTACATTTGTCTTCGTTAGTAGATAATGAGGAAGCGATGCCATCAAGGCGATAAAAGATCCTTTCAATTATAGCCAGTGTAATTTACTGCTTTTAGTTTATTCAAGACGAATTCGTGTTAAGGGGAGTTCTGGGAGGAAAAAAACTCAATCATCATTAAGGTTGCTAATATATTGTCAGTTTTAATTAAATTTTATAATAATAGCCCTCTAAAGACACAACGAATATTAAATTTTATTAACCACAACAATACCGAAAATATTCGGATATTCGGATAGGAATCAAAAATTGTGTCTCGATTTTAAATTTAATTCAGATTATTTCATCATTTTTTAGTAATATAATTCCTTTATTGTGCAATAATTACAATCTGCCTTTTATAAGGCAATAAGTAATTAAGATATATGCTCTCATTCATACAATATTTACAGTTCATCATTCACTCGCTCATTCATACAATATTTACAGTTCATCATTCACTCGCTCATTCATACAATATTTACAGACAGCCCAGAGACCCCCAAATCCACCGCAAAGAGAAAGCGGAGTCTTGGGAAGTCCCCCACGCTCCTCCGTCAGCCGCGTCACCGGATACTAGCCAGTGGAGGCTGACCAAGAGCGCGAGAGCCACAGACGCTCAGGACATGATTGGAGAGACTGGCCATTGACATCATTTTTTAAAAGCAAAATTAACTCCATGGCTATTGTAAATTGTCGTTTCCGATCACTTAAATATGATGAAAATAAATTTATTTTTAAAATGTCTTTTTATTCTATTGCTTTTAAATAATTTTTCTTTTTAGCCTTAACATAATAATTAAGAACCAGTTATTAATAATTTTACACATTCGAAAAATAGTCGTATAAAGAGAAACTTGTTACTTAGCCCTTTCTTGAATAATTTCTTCTTCAAATCGAGAACTTCCCAGAAAACTATTATTATAAAATACCTAATAATAAAGCTTATAATTATTATTAAAATTATTCCTACTGAATATGTAGGTATCTCTCTTCCTTATTGACAACTCCAATTTTGCGCTTTTTTGCCCTTTGGGAGATGTTTAAAATCGAACCGTTAAATAATTTACCAGTTTTTAAGAGATCCTGGAACGGCAAAATGAACTTAATTTAAATAAAATGCGATTTGAGATAATATTATATATGTAATATACAAGAATACAATTTATTTAGTCCTAGATAAAAATAGTATCTTTTTGGCTTTAATAATTTTAAAGAGAAGGTTTTTGGGCATTTGAAGCATTCAATTTTGGAAAAATACTAAAAATCCCAACATAAGTAATAGTAGAGGTAATAGTCAATTACAATGAGGAGTTCGATCGAAAGTGATGGTATAAAGCGTATGTGGGCAACAGCCGGCCCGCGGGCCGGATCCGGCCCGCTGTAAGATTTGATCCGGCCCGCTGTAAGATTTGATCCGGCCCGCGAGACATTTTGAAAAACCCAATTTAAAAAAAAAAAATACACTACTTACTCATACTCATGGAATCAAGTGAGCGAGCAAGCCGAGTGGCGGTGATCATCAAAGAGTGAGGCGGCAAACATCAAAGTTCAAAGCCATTGATGTTTGCCGCCACACTGGCGGCACAACAAAGGATTATTGCTTCGCAATTGTATTGTTCTACACTAGACGATTCTAGATCATTCCTTCATTTTGCCTATATAAGCGGGTGGATGGCCGGAACTTAGTTCAGTCCTATTCGAGCTAACGTGGTGATAAGTTTGCTTTGTGACTTTGTGTGCATCTTGAGTGCTTACTAATTATACCTATTTTCTTATTAAGTTTATCGAACGATAAGTAAATGAAAATGATGTCTGGTGGAAGGAAACGAAAAGTAGATGCAGAGGGTCGCCAGTTTCAAGAAAAATGGACTGAAGAATTCTTCTTTATCTTGCACAATGGTAAGCCTATTTGTTTGATGTGTAATGAATCCATTTCGGTGATGAAAGAATTCAATATAAAGAGGCATTACTCAACTAAGCATCCTACGCTGCTCTCACTGACAGGACAAATAAGAAAAGACAAAATCCAGAAACTTACCGCAAATTTGGAAAAACAGCAGCAAATATTTCATAGACAAAGAACACAACTTGATAATGTTGTGAAAGCTAGTTTTATAGTTAGTTCAAAATTGGCAAAGTCATTGAAACCATTTGCCGAAGGAGAATTTATCAAGGAGTGTATGTCAGAAGTTTGCAGTGTTTTGTGTCCTGAAAAGAAAAATGAATTTGAAAAAATTAGTTTGTCAAGACGAACCGTTGTACGACGTATAGAAATGATGGCTAATGATATAAAAACAACATTGACTGGCCGTATGACTGGTATTGAATCATTTTCCATAGCATTAGACGAGAGCACCGATTTGTCTGACATAGCTCAACTGGCTATATTTATTCGAGGTGTTGATAAAGAATTCACTATTACTGAGGAATTGCTTGCTTTACAGCCGCTAAAAGGAACCACTACAGGAGAGGACATTTTTAATGAAGTTCAAAAGGTATTCACAAGTTTTGGCTTGCCATGGTCGAAATTAGTTGGAGTATGCACAGATGGTGCACCTTCTATGGTCGGCTTACGTAAAGGTTTCATCGGAATTTTGAATGAAAAAGCAACTGAATTAAATGTGCAAAAAGATGGTTTGATAGTCCTTCATTGCATTATCCACCAACAGAACTTGTGTTCTAAGTCCATTCGACTCCAGAATGTTATGAATGTGGTAGTAAAAACCATCAATTTTATTCGATCCCGAGGGCTTAACCATCGTCAGTTCAAGGCGTTTTTGGATGAAATATCAGCCGAGTATGACGACGTAACATATTATTGTGAAGTCAGATGGCTAAGCAAAGGGAAAATGCTGAAACGGTTTTACGAGCTTAGAAATGAGATAGCAGAATTTATGCAAATAAAAGATAAACCACTATCTGAATTGAGTGACGCAAAATGGATATGTGACTTAGCATTTCTTGTCGACCTTACAGGCCATTTGAATGATTTAAATTTGAAACTTCAAAAACAAGGACAGTTAGTAAATGATTTGTACAGCCATTTGAAAGCGTTTCAGAACAAAATCCGCTTGTGGGAGGCACATATGCTGTCTGGTAACAGTTACCATTTCACCACGCTCTCTGCGTATGAAAATATTGCTTACGCTCAATATGCTGAAGAACTCAAGTTACTGTCGGAGCAATTTTCGATCAGATTTAGCGATTTCAAACACATGGAAGACTGTTTCAATTTATTTGCTACTCCAACAAAAAGTAATGTACAAAATGCTCCAATACACTTGCAAATGGAGTTGATCGAGATTCAAGAAAACTCACTCCTAAAATCTAAATTTGAAGACGTGGAGTTGTGCGATTTCTACAAAAAATACCTCGAAGAAGACCATTTTCCGCAGCTTAGAAAATTTGCAAGAAGATTGATTTGTGCGTTTGGCAGTACTTATAAATGCGAACAGTTCTTTTCATTGATGAAAGTTAATAAATCAAAACATCGTACAAGGCTGACTGACGATAATTTGGAAAATTCTTTACGTCTTTGTACCAGTGGAATTAATCCAAACATCGATGAATTAGTTTCCCAAATTCAAGCTCAAGTGTCTCATTGATTTCGGTGTCGCTATTTAACTTTCGTAGTTTGTAACAATTCTAAATTTAACGATTTAATTTAATGCTGTAGGTACCTATTTTTTCATTTCATTTTGTTATTTTAATAAATTGTGTTGTAATAACATTGTCGTATTATTTCATGGCTGACTGATATCTATCGCTAAAAATTATGAACACTACTTTAAAATGCACTACTTTTAAACGCGGCCCGCGAACGTATTTGCACACTAAAGTTTGGCCCATAACATGTCAAAGGTTGCCCATACCTGGTATAAAGCAAGGTTTTAAATAAGGCCAATGTCAGTTTCTCGTCAAAAGCGACGAAGATCTAACGATTTTAATATCAGCCGATTGGAAAAATCAGGTGAACATAAAAATCAATTTCATAAGTTGTTTTGTTCGTCTTTGTCGGGTCGTCACGAGGGGGGAGCCTAGTTACCCTAGCCCTGGTGACGAAGTGATGGGTGATTAGGTTATGAGCTGGACAATCGTTTCATGGTGGTCTTACTACCTGACTCCATATGTGATAGGCATGTGCCTCGATAATGCACTATGTTCAGGAGAAGAGGTATAGGGTAGGTTTAGTTAGAGGGGGATGGAGGATGCACACCCCATGTAAATATAGTTTTAAGTATAGGTAGAACACGGATCCAAAATTGTAAGTAGTATTAAGATAACTAGCTATAGGAAAAAAAAAAAAAAAAAATGTATATATAGCTAGTTTAGGATTTGTAAATATGTTAGAGGTGTTTCTTTTCTCTTTACTTTACTTTTCTTCTTTCTTTTTATATATTATTGTTATCATGGGTTTTTTTTTGAGAATAAAAGAAACAAAACAGAATAACCGAAGGTGCGCTGACCGGTGCAACAATCCCATTGCACCGGAATACGCGCACCACAGGCTACGTAACTTGTGGGGCAAGCCCGTTTGAGGCTCAGCCTCATATAGGGAAAAAAAAAAAAAAAAAAAAAAGGTATAGGGTAGGTAGTGTAGGTAGTTTGTGTGGTCTTGGAATGACCACAAATTCACACTCGGTATCTGAGGGTAGGCGAAATCCGTCCGGATTCCAAAGGCGAGTGTGAACCGGAGAGAGGCAGACTGGATCGCCGTGGGGAACACTGCTTGGTAAATTTGCCGGGCCACGACAACCGTCGTCCATGAGGGAGAGGTCTTTCCCAAGGAGGTGCTAGATTTAGCGAGACGAAGGCAGAGATTCCCACTAGGAAAGTGTGGAGTCTGACAACGCCGGACTAAAACATAGCGAGGTTAGGAGAGAGTGATGCAGAGGTTTTCATAAATGAGAAGGTCAAGTTTTGATCATCAGCGCAGCCACAAGCCATCAGTCAGCCAGTCGTCAGGAGAATGAATTACAGCCCCAAACTGCGGGTCTTATATACTCAGCTGGCTTCGTAAGTAGCCAATCAGCTTTGGTTTTATTGTACGCAATGCCAGTTTAGTATGTGGTGTTTTTTGTTCTTTGACAAAGAGATATGTCACTGATACCTGACCCGGGTAAGGGTTTTCAGCCCTGGTTTGGTCCGTTTAGTACCTGCCACGGGTAATGAGTGACCCAGCTCCTATAACTAATTCGCTTGGCGCTGCGTCCTTATTGTTTACAACATTTACAATGATTTATTATGTAAATGTTATTTACATTTGTTTAAATTAATTTACAATATATATACAATAGAGTATAGGGTGATTTATCTTATGTAGTTAGCGGTCGTATTATTGTAGTTAGCAAACTGTATTATTGACACTGTCATATTACGTGATACGATCGCACGATTAAAGTTACGAGTAAATATTTCTTCAAATAATGTTGGATATAATAGTAAACTGTATCGTTGACATTCCGATTTTACGTGATACGATCGCACGATTAAAGTCACCAGTAAATATGTCGTTAAATAACGTCGGATATTATAGCAAACTGTATCATTGACATTGTCATATTACGTGATACGATCGCACGATTGAAGTTACGAGTAAATATTACTTCAAATAATGTCGGATATAATAGTAAACTGTATCGTTGACATTCCGATTTTACGTGATACGATCGCACGATTAAAGTCGCCAGTAAATATGTCTTAAATAACGTCGGATATTATAGCAAACTGTATCATTGACATTGTCATATTACGTGATACGATCGCACGATTAAAGTCGCCAGTAAATATGTCTTAAATAACGTCGGATATTATAGCAAACTGTATCATTGACATTGTCATATTACGTGATACGATCGCACGATTGAAGTTACGAGTAAATATTACTTCAAATAATGTCGGATATAATAGTAAACTGTATCGTTGACATTCCGATTTTACGTGATACGATCGCACGATTAAAGTCGCCAGTAAATATGTCGTTAAATAACGTCGGATATTATAGCAAACTGTATTATTGACACTGTCATATTACGTGATACGATCGCACGATTGAAGTTACGAGTAAATATTACTTCAAATAATGTCGGATATAATAGTAAACTGTATCGTTGACATTCCGATTTTACGTGATACGATCGCACGATTAAAGTCGCCAGTAAATATGTCGTTAAATAACGTCGGATATTATAGCAAACTGTATTATTGACACTGTCATATTACGTGATACGATCGCACGATTGAAGTTACGAGTAAATATTACTTCAAATAATGTCGGATATAATAGTAAACTGTATCGTTGACATTCCGATTTTACGTGATACGATCGCACGATTAAAGTCGCCAGTAAATATGTCGTTAAATAACGTCGGATATTATAGCAAACTGTATTATTGACACTGTCATATTACGTGATACGATCGCACGATTGAAGTTACGAGTAAATATTACTTCAAATAATGTCGGATATAATAGTAAACTGTATCGTTGACATTCCGATTTTACGTGATACGATCGCACGATTAAAGTCGCCAGTAAATATGTCGTTAAATAACGTCGGATATTATAGCAAACTGTATTATTGACACTGTCATATTACGTGATACGATCGCACGATTAAAGTTACGAGTAAATATTACTTCAAATAATGTCGGATATAATAGTAAACTGTATCGTTGACATTCCGATTTTACGTGATACGATCGCACGATTAAAGTCGCCAGTAAATATGTCGTTAAATAACGTCGGATATTATAGCAAACTGTATTATTGACACTGTCATATTACGTGATACGATCGCACGATTAAAGTTACGAGTAAATATCACTTCAAATAATGTCGGATATAATAGTAAACTGTATCGTTGACATTCCGATTTTACGTGATACGATCGCACGATTAAAGTCGCCAGTAAATATGTCGTTAAATAACGTCGGATATTATAGCAAACTGTATTATTGACACTGTCATATTACGTGATACGATCGCACGATTAAAGTTACGAGTAAATATTACTTCAAATAATGTCGGATATAATAGTAAACTGTATCGTTGACATTCCGATTTTACGTGATACGATCGCACGATTAAAGTCGCCAGTAAATATGTCGTTAAATAACGTCGGATATTATAGCAAACTGTATTATTGACACTGTCATATTACGTGATACGATCGCACGATTGAAGTTACGAGTAAATATTTCTTCAAATAATGTTGGATATAATAGTAAACTGTATCGTTGACATTCCGATTTTACGTGATACGATCGCACGATTAAAGTCACCAGTAAATATGTCGTTAAATAACGTCGGATATTATAGCAAACTGTATTATTGACACTGTCATATTACGTGATACGATCGCACGATTAAAGTTACGAGTAAATATTACTTCAAATAATGTCGGATATAATAGTAAACTGTATCGTTGACATTCCGATTTTACGTGATACGATCGCACGATTAAAGTCACCAGTAAATATGTCGTTAAATAACGTCGGATATTATATCAAACTGTATTATTGACACTGTCATATTACGTGATACGATCGCACGATTAAAGTTACGAGTAAATATTTCTTCAAATAATGTTGGATATAATAGTAAACTGTATCGTTGACATTCCGATTTTACGTGATACGATCGCACGATTAAAGTCGCCAGTAAATATGTCGTTAAATAACGTCGGATATTATAGCAAACTGTATTATTGACACTGTCATATTACGTGATACGATCGCACGATTAAAGTTACGAGTAAATATTACTTCAAATAATATCGGATATAATAGTAAACTGTATCGTTGACATTCCGATTTTACGTGATACGATCGCACGATTAAAGTCGCCAGTAAATATGTCGTTAAATAACGTCGGATATTATAGCAAACTGTATTATTGACACTGTCATATTACGTGATACGATCGCACGATTAAAGTTACGAGTAAATATTACTTCAAATAATGTCGGATATAATAGTAAACTGTATCGTTGACATTCCGATTTTACGTGATACGATCGCACGATTAAAGTCGCCAGTAAATATGTCGTTAAATAACGTCGGATATTATAGCAAACTGTATTATTGACACTGTCATATTACGTGATACGATCGCACGATTGAAGTTACGAGTAAATATTACTTCAAATAATGTTGGATATAATAGTAAACTGTATCGTTGACATTCCGATTTTACGTGATACGATCGCACGATTAAAGTCGCCAGTAAATATGTCGTTAAATAACGTCGGATATTATAGCAAACTGTATTATTGACACTGTCATATTACGTGATACGATCGCACGATTAAAGTTACGAGTAAATATTACTTCAAATAATGTCGGATATAATAGTAAACTGTATCGTTGACATTCCGATTTTACGTGATACGATCGCACGATTAAAGTCGCCAGTAAATATGTCGTTAAATAACGTCGGATATTATAGCAAACTGTATTATTGACACTGTCATATTACGTGATACGATCGCACGATTAAAGTTACGAGTAAATATCACTTCAAATAATGTCGGATATAATAGTAAACTGTATCGTTGACATTCCGATTTTACGTGATACGATCGCACGATTAAAGTCGCCAGTAAATATGTCGTTAAATAACGTCGGATATTATAGCAAACTGTATTATTGACACTGTCATATTACGTGATACGATCGCACGATTAAAGTTACGAGTAAATATTACTTCAAATAATGTCGGATATAATAGTAAACTGTATCGTTGACATTCCGATTTTACGTGATACGATCGCACGATTAAAGTCGCCAGTAAATATGTCGTTAAATAACGTCGGATATTATAGCAAACTGTATTATTGACACTGTCATATTACGTGATACGATCGCACGATTAAAGTTACGAGTAAATATTACTTCAAATAATGTCGGATATAATAGTAAACTGTATCGTTGACATTCCGATTTTACGTGATACGATCGCACGATTAAAGTCGCCAGTAAATATGTCGTTAAATAACGTCGGATATTATATCAAACTGTATTATTGACACTGTCATATTACGTGATACGATCGCACGATTGAAGTTACGAGTAAATATTACTTCAAATAATGTCGGATATAATAGTAAACTGTATCGTTGACATTCCGATTTTACGTGATACGATCGCACGATTAAAGTCGCCAGTAAATATGTCTTAAATAACGTCGGATATTATAGCAAACTGTATTATTGACACTGTCATATTACGTGATACGATCGCACGATTGAAGTTACGAGTAAATATTACTTCAAATAATGTCGGATATAATAGTAAACTGTATCGTTGACATTCCGATTTTACGTGATACGATCGCACGATTAAAGTCGCCAGTAAATATGTCGTTAAATAACGTCGGATATTATAGCAAACTGTATTATTGACACTGTCATATTAGGTGATACGATCGCACGATTAAAGTTACGAGTAAATATTTCTTCAAATAATGTTGGATATAATAGTAAACTGTATCGTTGACATTCCGATTTTACGTGATACGATCGCACGATTAAAGTCGCCAGTAAATATGTCGTTAAATAACGTCGGATATTATAGCAAACTGTATCATTGACATTGTCATATTACGTGATACGATCGCACGATTGAAGTTACGAGTAAATATTACTTCAAATAATGTCGGATATAATAGTAAACTGTATCGTTGACATTCCGATTTTACGTGATACGATCGCACGATTAAAGTCGCCAGTAAATATGTCGTTAAATAACGTCGGATATTATAGCAAACTGTATCATTGACATTGTCATATTACGTGATACGATCGCACGATTGAAGTTACGAGTAAATATTACTTCAAATAATGTCGGATATAATAGTAAACTGTATCGTTGACATTCCGATTTTACGTGATACGATCGCACGATTAAAGTCGCCAGTAAATATGTCGTTAAATAACGTCGGATATTATAGCAAACTGTATTATTGACACTGTCATATTACGTGATACGATCGCACGATTAAAGTTACGAGTAAATATTTCTTCAAATAATGTTGGATATAATAGTAAACTGTATCGTTGACATTCCGATTTTACGTGATACGATCGCACGATTAAAGTCACCAGTAAATATGTCGTTAAATAACGTCGGATATTATAGCAAACTGTATCATTGACATTGTCATATTACGTGATACGATCGCACGATTAAAGTCACCAGTAAATATGTCGTTAAATAACGTCGGATATTATAGCAAACTGTATCATTGACATTGTCATATTACGTGATACGATCGCACGATTGAAGTTACGAGTAAATATTACTTCAAATAATGTCGGAGTCTTATTACCTACACGAATGTATACATTCAACTTAGCTTACAGACTATCCTCTTATACCTCCGTTTTAAATTAAGCATCCTGGGGGCAATAAATTAACTTTACATCAATACAATAAGTAGTGGAATGCTACCACACAAGAAGCAAATAGACTTGTAATAAGGGTAATCTGATCCGTGCCGGATTTGTTGAAAGCTCAGTATATTTTAAAATAAACCTAAACTGGCAGGAATCACAGCTTTTACCCACATCCTCCGAAGTCCTTGTGTCCTTAAAATGAGGATACACGTCCTGCCTACCTGACAGGAAAGACTGGGGTGCCAGATGTACTTCTGATCGGCCCTAGGGGTGGCTGTTCTCACTATTGTGTTCACTCTGGTCCGTAATATATATATATATATGTACACAGCATAAGAAACCATAAAACCTTCACAAATTGCTTGTGTTGTAAAGTAATAATTAAAGGTGATATAATTAAGAAATATATATAAATATACGCTAATGATAATAGTGAATTATATAACGTTATATAAAGGCAACTGTCTTGTGGAAAGGTTCTAAGGACTGTCGTACTAGCTCTGCAAAATAGGTACATCTACTTTTAGGGCGCCGCAATGATCTGATTGTAATTAATATTTCTCTTATCTTCCTTAATCTTATTCAGAATTATTCTTAAATAAAAAATAATGTAAGCCCTTCATCTATGATAGTTCTAGTAATAATGTACTAATACCCGAATATTTCAGGGTACAGATAGGGTTTTAGAAATTTATAAACACGGGCTTAGTGAAAATTAAAAGCCATGAAACGCCGGACAAAATGAGAATAATGCTACTCATTGATAGAGGAGAGCGACAGTTTTGAAAATACATTATTGTCCAATCATTACTAGTAAATTTACATTTAGAAAATGGTCTGAGATAACTGGTACTTGTGTGTAAATTGTAGCTGGTCTATAAAGACTATTAACTGAGTCATGGAATTTCCGATAGCATAAATTCATAGAGCACAAAGACAAATATGTGGAAGATTGATATGTAATATGTTGGCAACTTGACGAAGTACATTCACAGGGTGGCCTAAATCTAGATCTTTGTTCACACAGAAAATAAACGGTTAGGTTCAGGGATTAATCAGCGTTATGGGAACAGTTTAGTGAAAAATTAGGAGGCCAATTGAATATCATAGGATGTTCGTGGAAGTTGTTTTGAAACTTGTAATAAGTTACTAGAATAGGTATTATCATGAAAACTTTAGCATAGAAACCGAGCATAAAGCATAAAGTGCATTGTTGGAACTTGGGAAAGCAAGGACATTATAAGGACTTTGAAAATGGTATATTACAGCTGAGGGGGCGAGCAAACAGGCTCATTGTCTGACCAAGTTAGCGAAGGAAGACCCCCCCCCCCCTTGCCGAACATGCAAGTCTAATGGAAGTATCTTGTTGCACCAGGTAATCCCTGATACTTAATCTCATCATTGGAGCGTTGTGACCAACGTGCTCAGTTTTCAGGGACCCTGTCAAATAGATGATCTGATAATGTGGACCCACCTTCATGACATTCAATTTCAAGCTGTCAAGGTCTTAGTCTAAATCACAGTGAATGAAAAAAATGAAGAGTTGTCAGTTCTTTGCGAACATTTTGACACGAATGTTGACATATTGACTCGTTTGAGCGGTCAACATAATGAGTAAAGACAATATTCCCAGGATCAAATGTTATTATAGCAAAGATTTGTCTACTTTTTGCTGTCAGCATTTTTTTTTTTTACATTACGAATGACATTTTTTTCATGGAAATATTTAACTATAGTTAAGGGACAATATTGCTAATAAGAAATATATCATTTTACCTTATTTTACCCGTTACCAAAAACAAAAAAGGATACAGTAAGTGGCTAAATATGAAGGAAAATTATAGGATTGGGAGACCTGGTGGGCAGACTGGATACTAAAATGAACTGTATGAAGAAAAGGAAAACAATTGCTGTCACTTTCTTAACAGCTAACTGCAAATGTAGGAAATGAAAGATACTTACTGTGAATGCGTCCTACTAAATGAATCTTAGTAGCAAAAGCATCTCTTTGTCACACCATTGAGAGGAAACTGGGGGAAATGAACATGAGCTGGGCAATTCTAGATACCACTGACCGCGCTAGGTACATCACTAAATACAGGGACTCTCTCAATACCCGAAATCCCAAACTGTTAAAATAGCCGAGAGATCGACCAGAAATTATTCAATTTTATTTTCATTAACATCACTATTAGCAGTGAGAAACCGTCAAAGTGAGGTGTGATATATTACACAGTTAACGGTTTCATTACTGATGCCAAAACCTAATGACTTTTTTGTCCCTGTCGGGCTCAGATAACTGAGTATCCCCAAAGTGGGGAGGAGACGCCCGCCGCGGCCTAGGGTCGCTACAACCTCTTAGCCGCCGTCCGGCGAGCGCCAAGAGAGAGATAGAGCGGGCGGACCTGTGGTCTTTCACCCTGGCTGCCGGCCTAGTCGGCGGGCAGCTTTAATTCGTTTTGATCTGACTCCACAAGATCTTTAGAAGATGTGTGCCCCGACATTGCACTATGTTCACGAGAAGAGGTACATGGTAGGTTTATAGGTAGTTTATGTGGTCTTGGAATGACCATGAATTCACACTCGGTATCTAAGGGTAGGCGAAAACCGTCCGGATCCCAAAGGCGAGTGTGAACCGGAGAGAAGCGGACTGGATTGCTGTGGGAGACGCTACTGGTAAGTTTGTAGGGCCACGGCAACCGTCGTCCGCGAGGGAGAGGACTCTCCCAAGGTGGTGCTAGTTTTAGCGAGACTAAGGCAGAGATTCCCACTAGAAAGGTGTGGGGTCTGACAACGCCGGACTAAAACATAGCGAGGTTAGGAGAGAGAGAGATGCAGAGGTAGTTGAATGAGAAAACCATGGTTTTAGTAGAGCAGCAAGCACCAGTGCAGAGATAGAGAGAGAGAGAGAGAGAGAGAGAGAGAGAGAGAGAGAGAGAGAGAGAGAGAGAGAGAGAGAGAGAGAGAGAGAGAGAGAGAGAGAGAGAGAGAGAGAGAGAGAGAGAGAGAGAGAGAGAGAGAGAGAGAGAGAGAGAGAGAGAGAGAGAGAGAGAGAGAGAGCGAGCGAGCGCGCAGTGTTCTAAGTGCCGGTTCAGTACGTTCTGCTAACCACTTCAAGACGGCCTGGTTATATAGGCAGGCCAGCCGTGGTGGGGTGTGTTCCCCTACCTGCGGCTGTTCCCCCCACTATCTTCTCTCCCACTCCGACTGACTTCATAATCTTTATTGTACAAATATGGAAAAGATATTTTCTGGGCCAAGATGAGGGTAACTTTTAATTATTCGTAATTAAGAGGTGGCCACAACAGTCCCTAACACAAAATAACAGTACTCTTTTATTGTTTTTTGTAATACCTGTAATACATAATTAAATTATTAGTGGTACTTTATTATGCTTTATGAAGATGCCAATAAGTGTCATTGTCGTAATTCGTAACAGTGAGATTTACTTAGACTTACTTCAGTTTTTAAAATTTGGAGGGACGCCCTGTAAGTACCTGTTGCAAAGTACAGCCTAGCCTTTTGGACTCGGCAGTAATAGCCCACATACAGATTTAGCGGTGACCTTAAAGTAAGTCTCCGAAGAAAGCTCTCTGGTCCGTTAGACTGCCCTAGACCCTGATATCTCCGCACGAGTTTGCAACTACAAAGGGAAAATGATTCCATTTTAGGGTACACTGGCAAAGAGAAGGTCACGTCTATACATTTTATTTTTATTTCCTTCCTCCAGTAATGGTGTGAAGCCTTTTAGCAAAAATATGTATGCTTTGCGTTTTTTATTTTATTTTCATATTTACTGCAGATTACTCTTGAAATACAGAAAGAAAACAAATCAGTACAAAACAAATAAATTGAATATAAAAACACATCTTTATTTGAAAAAAACTAAAATCTGCTTTGAAATGGTCTCATTCATAACATATTTACAATAATGCTTTCTCTTTCCCATTTTTAATATTACTAGTATTTTAGTTAGTAGTTCCAAAGTGATTTTAAAGGTATTTATGAAAAAAAAAAAATAGCTCTATTTGGCAAGTCGTTATGATAATGCATTCTTGTTTTTTTCATGTCATGCCCATTTGATTTTCTAATAATCTCTTACAAAAGAGATATTTGTTTTTTTAGGGTATTTCAAGGAACAAAATGAGAGTTTATACATTATGTAAAACTAAAATATAAGTAACGAACACGCTTTTTAAATCCATGATTAATGATCGACAAAAAAAAGTTTTTTTTTAATTAAAATACTATAAGATCGCTAAAATTCTTAAAGTACGAATAATTCTTTAAGTTAATGGTAGGTAGCGACAAACGACTGACATGGAACCCACACACGAGGCTAAAAAAACAAGTACTGGACAGACGCTTTGGACAACTGTATAGTCTAATGAGAAGTACGTCGATGTTTTTGTCATGGAGTAATGCTGTCAGTTCTATAGTGTGGGTGCGAACACCATTCGCATTCCAAAGGAGAATGGATAAGGATTGGAAGGATCCACTTATGGATTTTGTTTAACGTGGATAAGGTAGGAGGCAAGATTTGTAAGAAGGAAAATGAGAGGGGTAATTAGGGTTCTGAACTCTGTAAGGAATGAGGTTAAAAGGCTGGTGAGATCCAAAGAACTTGAAGGTGGAGGAATATGCGAGATGTGTGGTTGAGGCGGAGGAACAGTGAGCTCCACGAAAATTTTGAGCTGTCTACGGTGGATGAGTTCATTCGCCGTAGACATATCAAATTCTTTGATTCCCTGCAATATTTGACAAACCGTGTTCCCCCTCTCCTTTCTCCCAGCCTTGACAGCAGGCAGTTGAGGCAGGAACGCTCTAGTTTTAAGTTAGGATGCAAGATTAGTTTTAGGTTCCGATATGTAGTTTAAAGGTGAGTCCCATAAAATAGTCCCTTCTAAATTATATAGAGTTTTAATAATAAAAAGATAGATATGTTAGGTTTACAAAAACTGCTTACAATACATAACATGCAGTGCAAGAAGCCATTTACAGCTCATTATATATTATGTTATTGTTTACATTTAATTGTTAAATCAATATGGGTTAAGAAATAAAAAAGGGAGGTTACGGACAATCCACCTGAAAGTCACTATCCATCCTTTAAACATTTAACATAGTTTGTGTAGTGAGTCCGCCATTTTTGACTCAGTGTGTCAGCTATCTTGCCGCATTGCGACATCTTTTACGTCACCAATGCATAAGAACAATAAACTAAGGTAAAGATATTTATTTAAAATTAAGTATACTTGTGTAGCGTCACCGCAATTGGGGTCGGTGCCCCACTACAAACAATTTACAGAAGAAAGAAAGCTCAGCAAGCCCCTCAGAGGCCTAAAAAATCATATACGGGCGATAAGGTTTCTCAGAATATGGAAATAGTGGAAGCGTCCCTCAAACGTACCCTAGAGAGATCGCCAGTAGAGTCTGAGCAGCCAAAAAATGTGGCAGCAATAGAAGTAAAAAATAGATTCTCACCACTAAACACACAGATGACACAACATTGGGACGATGTCGGGTGACGCACACAAGCTAAAAAAACCACCCCAGTTGTAATCTAAGTGAAACAGTCCCCCACTTCCACCAGAGCAACAATGGTAGGAATCAAATCTTCCGCAATCAAACCGTCGCAAACAGGGGTCAGAGGTTTTGTCGACAAAGAGGTCAACCGAAAAAAAAACTCATCTACTAAGAGGGACAACACCACATCACTACACGTATGCGACAAAAGGAGGTAATAATAATAATAAATTCTTGGCCATAAGGATAGACGTGACCGATGTAATGGGCGTAATACAAAAGCGGTCAAAGCCACCACGGGCTCGTAGAGGCTTGGTGGCTACGCAAAACCAATACTTATTGCAAGAAAACTGAAATACCTCCAATCCTCGTAACGAGCACACCACGAAATCAGAAGACACCTGTAAAATACGCAGTATAAACCACTTATTATTCAGAGTGGTCCCGTACCAACAACGAAAGGGGATGCCTAATTGGCTTCGTTGTGAGTATGGCCAGACGTGAAATCACATCCATTTCTCAGTCGCCGGTAGCAGAGATTCTAGACCGGGTTAAGTTAGTCGTATGCTAGTTTTAGGTCCCTCCCTCTATGCAATCTGAAGGTTAATCCAGTCACTAAGCAATCTTAAACCTGAAACCAATCATTATGCAATCTTAAACCTGAATCCAATCACCTGGCGCCTTTGCATTGTTCAATTTTGCTAACCATAATCAGAGTCCGGCGTTGTCAGACCCCACACCTTCCTAGTGGGATTCTCTGGTCCGGTTCGCTAAAACTAGCACATCCTTGGAAGGGATCTCTTCCATGCAGCAGATGATCTCTGGGGCCCTACAAACTTACTTAGTCTACACCAGCGATCCAGTCTACCTATATCCGGTTCACTCTCGCCTTTGGGATCTGGAAGCCTTTCTTTTAGTTTCCTTCCAAGTTTCCAAGGCCTTGTAAAACTACCTATACCACCTAGCTTGTACCTCTTCTCCTGAACATAGTGAACTGTCGGGGCTCACACCTCTCAGAAATCGAATCAGATAACTTAATAATGGGCTCCGACACGAAACAGTTGCCAGGTCATAGCCCACTAATTTTCGTTTTATGGAGGAAAATTAAAAAAAAAATAAAATAAAGAAAGTTAAGATATTTTTACTAATTGGGTACCCGTGATACTCATCAATTGGTCCTAAGAGTGAACTCTCCCTGCCAATACAATCATTGAATGAAACAACAAAACCTTCCGAGAGGGCGTTGGAGGTTTAACTGTAAATTAATTTGAACCCATATCGTATTATTGACAAATTTACTCTTAATGTTTGTTGATCGGGTTTAATATTCTCATTAATGCTGGTTTCAGCGATTTGTAATTCGGGTTTGTTTTTTATACTATGATTTACATTAAGGCTTAATTTATTATTATTACCCCTTTCGGGGTTTCGTTTTTCGTGTTTCCTAATGTTTTTATTAGAAACTTGCTTACGTAAGCCATAACATCTACCAGTCATATATAGATTTGTTTAAATCGTTTTTAAATTCATTAAACTTTTTTGGCAAATAATTATTAATACGGTTTAATTCACCTTCTAATTTACCAAATGCATTATTTATTTTATCGTCGTTGGCCAAACATTTGTCCTTTATTAATTTATTTAAGTCTTCCTTTAGATTTATTTTTAATTCATTAAACTTTTCTTTTATAGTCTCTTCATAGATTTGATATACGGCAATAGTGTATCGAATTAGTCATCCTTGGATTCCGCCATCGTACGATAACGAGTACAAAATCATATTAATCTTATACATCGTTTGTAAATTGTTTTTTTTTGTACTTTTTACTCTTGTATTTTAGCATTAATAAACATTGTGATTTGCTTAATATGTAATTTTTTTTTTCCCTTAGCTCTCAAATTTTTAAGATTATAGATAAGGGAAAAAATAAAGGGAATTTGTTTGGGGTGACCGGATCCTTTTACTAGGAGTACCTGTTTGAAGGTGGATTGAGGGAATTAAGGAGTGTGGGAATTATGTCAAGTGAATTATTTTTCCTTATATATTTAGTACTATGGGAAAATTCCACTCGTTTCATATTTGTGGTTTCTCATTATGTCAAACAAATAGCATTAACGCGACGAAGTATTTGTGTTTGTTGAGATGATAGTAGTAGTTCTTTTAATGGCGAGATTTAACTAAAAATTTGAATAAATCTAGTAATAAAAAAATTGTGTATACTAAATTGGACCCTTGGCTTAGAACAGTCACTGTTGAATGAACATGGAGATGAGAATCCTTGATAGTTTAATGTTCTAACACTGTCATGATAATGGCACGAATCAATTAATGAAATATCTATCAATTCGCTTTTTTTGATTTCTCTAGTTATTAATTATTATTAAATATTAACTTATTTTTACCTATTAATCATTAAATTGTGACCGATTTACTAACGGTATAACTACGAGCTAATGTTATAGCAATGCACAATACAATTGTCTTAACGCATACTCTCCAGGCATTGGTGAAACATTTTAATTAATAAAATGCAGTATTTTGTTCGATTCATTTCAATTCCATGTTCGAGTGCCATTTTACAAGCATACACGTTACAAAATGATTTTATAACTATTTATCTAAATAAATAGACCTGTTTGGCAAGTCGTGACGATTTATTTATTCATTGCTAAGGGTATTCCCTGGTATAAAAGTAAATTTAGCATGCTTACACAAAATAGTTTTAAATAATTTTAGTGAAATTCCTTTATTGTGCTATAATTATAATCTGCCTTTTATAAGGCAATAAGTAATTAAGATAAATGCTCTCATTCATACAATATTTACAGTTCATCATTCACTCGCTCATTCATACAACATTTACAGACAGCCCAGAGACCCCCCAAATCGGAGTCGTGGGAAGTCCCCCATGCTCCTCCGTCAGCCGCGTCACCGGATACTAGCCAGTGGAGGCTGACCAAGAGCGCGAGAGCCACAGACGCTCAGGACATGATTGGAGAAACTGGCCATTGCCAGGACTCCCACTGTCACGCGTTTATAGCAGGTCACGAGGCCACTGCCGTTTCTGTCTCCGAGGAGGATTATAGGGATGAGTTGCGCAGTGCAATGACTGTGCTACAGGATTAGGGTGGTTGGAAAGGCTTATTATTAATATATTATATATCTGGAAGGTTGCCTGGTTAAATAATATATGCTAAGCTATGTAGTATATAATATAGTGAAATGTTTCATTAATAGATAAAAAAAAAAAAGAATAGTTAAATATACACAGCAATATTTGTTATTTTAAATGATCGATAAATAAAAATAATGTTTATGAATATACAGTATGAAATTGAGACAGACCTAGACAAAACCAGCTGTCTCCTCAAATTTGATTTCTTATCACCACCATTACGATAGTTCTACTGACAAACTAATATTGTAATTGGGATAAATTCTGTGTATATGTCTAAATATATATATACAATTTTTGTTATACTTAAATATTAATTTGCCTTGTTTTTCTAGGTCAGGCGTTGAATCTGTCGAGTTTCTCAAAGGTCAGTCTATTACCATTTTTCTATTGACTATTGTTTTCAGGGGCTGGCAAATCATTTGTGCCGAGTCATTCATCTTATCAACAGCAATAGCTGATAATGAAAGTAGCAGTCATTTCGTACAGGACACAATAGGGTAAGAAGGTCAATGTTAGGTCAAAAAAAGTTTCTATTTTCTTGTTTGTTTGTTCACACAAACCTTCTGGATAAAGTGATATGCCCCATCTCAGCTATAGGAGCAATAATTATCTCTATATGCAATAGGAGGGCCAACCAATTTTATTTTTTAATTTTTAAAAACTAAAATTTTGTATTCTATAGTATGGACATTAGCGTACTTTTTGAAATATAAATAAACGAAATAAAGGACGTAGAATGAGAAGAATGAAGTCCTTAGTAATTTTCTAACAATTCTTGATGAATTGCCGTACGCCAGACACCTCAACAATAATTCTCTGATTTAAAATGTGTAACGGGTCACAGTTCTTAGTTAATAATTGTTAGTAATAGTGAGATCCATAACACATCTACATTTGACTATAATCTGCATAATCGAAAGTAGCTGGATTGAATTTGTTTGTAAATATGACCGGTTTCGATCGATTATAAATCAAAGTTGAAACATAACTTTGTGCGACTAACCGGTGGCTTGTTGATGAAGAGACAGTCAAAGAGAAAACACCCTTCACGAAGACTTAATAACTGGAAATGTTCCCGATAATTGGGTGATGGAAACGGGAGAGAACTCGAGAATAATTGGAACTCCTCAGCCTTCGTGATCAGCGAAGAAAAGTAAGGAAATGGAAAAGATCACGATTGAAATATGTATTTCTACCGCCTTCTCAATTATGGCTAAGACATTGAAGAAAAATTATTCTTCGTTAAGATTATTCAACTAATTAGGTTCAGATTGTCAATCTGTCACATAAATATTCCACTGTTTCTTTTACGGTTAGACTCTTCAAATTTAATTGAAAGGTGCTTAATTTTTCAATTAACAGTACAGCAAATAAAAACATCCAAGCTGTTCTGGTCTCCGGGCCAGAGGTAGGAGATCCGGTCCACAAGAGAGAAACCATTGCTTGAGTTATTGGGATACAATACTCTAATGAGGCTGATGTCCGGATGATGGTCGAGGTCGAGAGTAAGTAAAGTCTAGTAGTATTAGTGGAAGTACACACCTTTCAAGGCTTCCTCATGATCTGTTTCTTCCCTCAATGCCCCTTACATTTTGGGCCTTTTACATGAATGCTACTATCTACTTTCAAAATAACATAATCTGAGTTTAAATATCGAAACAGCCAGTAGTTTTACTAAAAGGGATAGGCATCTCCATTTCTCTACCCATTTTAGTAGCTAAACAAAAAAAGTGTGATACAAGTCTTAACGGCTTTCCCACTTGCTAACTTTACCCAACTTGTCACTGCGTTGTAAAATAATGATGTATGAATGTGTCCTCCGGCCAGCTCTGCTTTAAGGTGCCCACTATATACTCACTTGACTGAAAATACAGCTAAAAGTCTCCAGCATTTTCAGAATGGCATCATCAGAAAAGTGGTCCTCAAGAGAGGTATTGAGGTTAATAAACGCCGACCTGCACCCGTTGCGTCGGTGGGTGAGTTCATCCACCGGAGACACATAAAGTTTTTTGACTCGTTGCAACACCTAACAACCCAGTGTTTAACACTATGAGAGTGTCCGGGAAAATTAGGTTACGATTTTATTGTTACATGTTCGTTACTTTTAACTTTTATGATTCATAAGGTGAGCCCCATCACTTTAAATATGTTTAGGCAATGAATGTATGAATGAAGGCATTATACTTTTGTAACAATCACCAATCACAATGTAAAAGTTGTATAAAATGTAGCCAAGCTTCATGACAAATGACCTGCTATAAATAGATTCATTTATGTAGAATCTATTCTAATTTCCCTAATTTTTAATAACAAGGGGAGATGAAGGAAAAAAAATTACCAGCCAAATAGAAAACACTTATGAGAAACAACTTATGAGTGGACGATTTTTCAATATGAAATCTGTATGGCCCAACTCTCCCTAAAATTATTGAGGTTGGCAAGAAAGTAATTTCGGTTTTTTAGTGTGAAATAAAACTTAATTTTTTCTATACAAAACAGAACGTTAATCAGTCAAATATCTTCCATTCTGTTCGATGAACTTTTGCCATCTTTCTAGTAACTTCGTGATCCCGCGCTCATAAAACTTCTGGTCCTTATCAACAAAAAACTCAACCAAGTGCGATTTGAGGTCATCGTTATAACTGAAATCATTACTATTTAAGGAGTTTTGTAAACTTCGAAATAAATAAAAATCCGATGGTGCAAGGTCGGGGCTGTATGGGGGATGCGACTTCACTTCTCAACCAAGCTCCAATAGTTTCGTACGTGTTGCTAAAGATGTGCGAGGCGTCGCATTGTCGTGGTGGAACCCAAATACCGAGCTTCTTAACAAGTCCAAGACGTCTTATATGATTTTCAATTGTTGTGTGTGATACATTTAAGTGTTTTCTAATCTCTCATACAGTTATATGACGATTCGATTCAATTATGGCTTTCATTTTGTCATCATCAACTTCAGAAAGTCGACCAAAACGTTGGCCATCTTTTAGTGAAAAACTTCCAGAACGAAATATTTTAGACCAATTCTGACACGCGTGTTCTGTTAAACAATCAACACCATAAACTTCGCATATCTCTAGCCTCAGCTGCTTTCTTGCCTTTATGAAAATAAAAAAGTAAAATGTGTCGAAAATGCTTATTTTTGCACTCCATGTTAAAACTGACCGTAAACTGACAGTTGTAAGAAAAATTACACAGAATTTCTTTCTATAGCAACCTAAAGGTATCGACCACCAAATCTTAAAGGCAAATAATTCTAAAATTGACAAGAGACTAAGGAAACACAAATCTATCTACTGGTGCAAACCGAAATCACTTTCTTGCCAACCCTATACACCTAATGAACCAATTCTATACCAAACGTGATACGTTGGTTACGATCTTTGTGAGAGCTCGGCCAAACAAATTTCATGTAGGAAAGATCCTAACTCGAGACAGGGTAGCTAGTGCAGACTAGATATTAGGGAGATACCGGTTACAACTCTCAACTATTAAAATATATTCTATATTCGGGTAATAAATAATAATTATTTTTAATAGCGGGCTACACCACCATGAAACATTTCCTATATAAATATTATAATATCTGAAATATAATTTCGTTTTATATTCCACGAGTGTATCAATTTTCATAAATGTTTCTTCAGAAATCGGCACCCTCCCATTCCTCCACTCTGCAACACGAGGATTTAGTAAGCTAAGAAGAATGACTGTGAGGAATTTTGAATCCCTTCGGACTTAAGGATTTCATGGTCTGAGGAGAAGGTTCCCTGACATTGTATCATCAGGTGCTGTAGGGTACAAGTGGTGGCCCTACCACGTTGGGATTCATTTAATTCCCCTACGGTAATAAGGCGTTCACTGATTCATTGGGAATATACTTCCTGTGCTGGGCTAAGAGGCAAGGACACCATGAGCCACAAATGGATTTATGTAAATGGATTATCTGGCTATCGGGTAATTCCTCCAGCTACCCCTCTAAGTAGCCCCTGCGTCAGTTGAGGCGTTTATGTCGTGAGATTGTGCTTTACTAAGTATAACTAAAAACATAAAGCATTAAAAATAATCCTGGTTAATAAGTTAAGCCCTGTGGCTAATGGTTGGTGTTGCCGATTTTTAATTATGCTTCATAACCGAGCAGTTATTCTCAGGGATGAGTTCGAACCAATCAAAATTAGACTACAAATAATACGGTAGGGTTTACGCTGTTTGCTATGATAAATAACAAGGTTAGTTAATATGATTTTTATAAAAAGCATTATTTGTAATGTCTGATAAGCTTTAATATTTTTATTTTTTTTATAACCTTCCCAACATTGTAATGTTTTTTTTTTTACTTAGAATGTTTTCAATTATGAATTAATCAAGCAAGTTTCTATATACCTCAAATTTATAAAATGGTTTTTGCTTAAAGAGAGTTTCTTGTTAATGCAATATTCATTTACTGTTGTTCATTTTTAATTTATTTTGCATTGAGGATACCAATTCAGTACATATAACAAATGATTGAATGAGGTGTGTAGTCATACTCTTTTTTGTATTGTTTTAAAGGTTATTATATACCACTAGGGTGCTCCGCCCCCTGCTATATTCTCTTACCAACCCCAACGGTTGAGCACGACTTCCTCAAGCACGACAGTTTCCTCGTGTGTGATGACAACATGGCCGGCCAGGCGCACTAATGCGGTCTATTCACTTACCTTGTCCCTTAAGCGTTATTGATTCCTCATTTATTCGTGGGATGACTGGATGGCGCATTTACAAATTATCTAGAGTTAGTGCACTACTTGGCCCATCCGACTTTGTCTCTAAAGAGGAGGTTGGCCATTGAATAAGGTCCTTTCCCGTCCACGTTTTGTGCGTTGAAAGAAGACAAACCAAAAAAAAAAATTGTTGTATATTTGTATCTTGAAACCTTGGAATTGTATGTCAAAACTACATTTGTTTTCCAAGTCACCATAATCTTAATAATTAATAAATTGATTTATTCTTAACAAAATAAGATGTATAGGCCTAACGAAATAAACTGATCAAGTTGGAATTTTGAACTCGATTTTAATCACTAGATTTCTTTTCCAAGTCAGCAGAATCTTAATATTCGAATTCTTGGGTCGATGTATAGCGAATGGACTTTAATTTTTTTCACAATTTTTCTTTTAAACATTTTTTAATTTTCAATTATATACGTGTATAATTGAACAACCCCTGTAAATCATGGGCCTTACAGACGCCGCTATCAGACAATGTTTGCTATGCTCATTTTAGCCGTAATCATATACAATAACCAATCGAAGCATGAACTATTGTGTTATAACAATAATCAACCTATATAATACCTAGAGGAACTGATCTGATCTTTCTTATCATCTAGATGCATTCTAGATGAATAAAAAACGCTCACTATTATTTTTATTTTTTGTTCTTAATTATTGTTAGTCACATTATTTTATAATTTTTTATTGTTATATTATTAAAAACAAACACCGAAAGAATGGTGTAAAAACTCTGGTGAAGTGAAAGGCGAGCTAATCGTAGTCGTTTCAGTTCCACTTCGTGTGTCTACAATTTTTTTTTTATATAATAGAGGGAATTTGAGGGTTTGGTATGTAATTGTTCTCCTAAATATGTAAATGTATGTTTTTTTTTTCTAAATTATAGAACTTGCGTAATATCAACCGAGTACGTAATATAAATACCAACATATAAGTGTCTTAGTGCACTACACATATAATTACACAAGGCTTCAATTACATAATGATTTAATTACTAAATGCTTCAATTACATAATCCATTAATTACAGGATGATTCAATTACATAACGATTTAATTACATGATGATCTAATTACATAATGATTTAGTTACTTGATGCTCTAATTACATAGTAGAAAGCCAAAAGTACGACTTGTTATTCAGTACAACGAGCATCATAATCAATATGATAGAAAATATTTATTTTTTATTATCAAGTAATTAATTATTTGATAACCCTTGATATCAATTTTATAGAATTGGTGTCGTTGGATAATTGACTGAAAACATCGGTAGCTCGAGTATAAATTTCATGTTTATAGCTAACAGAGGAGAACCCCTAGGGCAGACAGGCAGAATACATTGGATTTTTTGTTTGGAAAATTGAAAAATCAACGAGTAACTTCTGTAATAGGTAAGTGGCGAATCTGGCTCAACAGAAATGAAGAGCAAGACTTCGTATTTCAATCTGAAATATATAAACCCTGTGTTTGTATTTTCTGGTCTTCGTAAGTCGTCTGCTCAAACTGAAGAACCCAAATTTATGATAGAGGTTCCGTTTGCTGTTACCTAGACATAAATAGTACTAACAGCTCCAAAAAAAAGTTTTAAGCACCAATAATTAAAAAATAATTACTTGATGGCTGACATGGAACCCACATACAAGGCTAAAAAAACAAGAACTAAACAGACGCTTTGGACAACTGTACAGACTACTTCAAAGGACATCCCATCTCTCAATAGAAAATAAACTACTTATCTACAAAGTTATACTTAAGCCAATCTGGACATACGTAATAGAGCTATGGGGGACAGCAAAAAAATCGAATATCAAGCGTATCCAATCCTTTCAATCAAAAGTCCTGAGAACTATAGTAAATACCCCTTATTACGTCAGGAACAAAACCCTTCATAACGATCATAATATACCTTACATTCTCGAACTCATCCCTTCAAAGTTCATGAAACTCCATTGTATCCTATCCAACCACTTTAATCCCCTAGCACAGTCATTGCACTGCACCACTCATCTCAATAATCATCCTCGGAGACTAAAACGGCAGTGGTCTCGTGACCTGCTATAAATGCGTAGCAGTGGGAGTCCTGGCAATGGCCAGTTTCTCCAATCATGTCCTGAGCGTCTGTGGCTCTCGCACTCTAGGTTAGGCTCCGCTGGCTCTTATCCTCACGCGGCGGACGGAGAGGCGTGGAGGACTTTCCAAGACTCCGCTCCCTCTTTTGCACGCGAGGGAGGTGACAACCATGTGGATTTGGGAGGTCTCGTGATCTATTTGTAAATACTGTATGAATGAGCGAGTGAATGAAAATTGTAAATATGGTATGAATTAAAACATTAATCACAATTACTTATTGACCAATGATTGTAATTTTATCATAATAATATTGTCTTATAATCAATTACTTGATAATAATAAAAAAAAACATATTCCATCAATTATCGTAGAGTACTAAAATATTTGGATGTCCTGATTTATAACATAAGTCATTACGTTTTGCTACTTAAGAGAAAATTATTTTTAAAGAAAAAACATTTAAACTGACGATAAAATTTTTCATAGCAGCCTTTACTTAAATGTTGGATGGATATTTAAGACGAATTTTTATTTTATCTGTCTTTAGTCACTGAGTTAGCTTGGCGGAGTGGTGTCCGATACGTTACAGGGAGAGATGGGGTTTTGCCGAATTCAACGTAGCTTGTGCAACTGCGAATAGTGTTTATTTAAAGACAGATAAATGGACAAAATTAGATTTTGCCCCTTTGCAATTAGGCTGTTAGTCCTGGCCGGTGCAGACATTTTGGGCAGCTGTTGAAGGCACCAGCCGCACTGGTTGAGGTTTTTAATTCTGCCCCGCTGTTCCATGAATTATTTTCTTTGTTAGGAAAGAATTTTGTTTTGGGAGAAATCTCGCCAGAGTTTTGTTGTGTTTGAGGGGGGAGTACGAGTTCGCCCGACACCTAAGCTGCTTCCGACATCCTCCTTTGGTTGAGTGTTTGTTGTATTTCAGCCTCACCTTTTTAAATGAACTTCCCAAATGAGTCCATGATCACTGTCGTTATGGCTCAGAAATATTCCAAATATTGGTTACTGTATTTCAGAAGAAGCGTACGAAATCGTTATTGAGTGATGGGGCGCTGGAATTTTATGTCGGGAAGTTCTCGCTGAGTGTTCACCCCAAACACTATGCTTGGGCTAATCCAATGCATCCACAATCGGAGGGTGTGCCGACGGATCTCATTGGCGCATCGCTGTTCCGGATGAAAGCTCACAGCTCATTGGCTACGGACCGTGTGAGCCGACCAATCACCGGTGCACGGTTATCTCTCAGCGGGTAACTACCCTAGTTGGATCTTATCTATGATAATTGATTATCGCTTATCCGTACCCGTTATCACTGCACCCATTAATAAGGCCTATTATTGTCAGTTAGCTTCCCATGGTTTTCTGTTTAGGGCTGATTCCATTTTTAAATATTCTACACCATGAGATGGAAGTCTTAATTATTTCAAGAACCTTCAAATTCAACAGACAATTTTTAAATTTTGCAGAAGAAACATTTAGGGTCGAATAAAGGATAATCTCGTATTTGAGTCAGATCAAGTCATGCATGACCTGGTGCCATAAAAACTAATTTTTTGTCATTCGTGTACTCTTAAAGGACCTCGTTCTGGCTGCGCTTTACTATGCGGTTAATAAAACAATTTTACAATGACACATCATATCTTAGTTTGAGTCTGTTGAGAGCAATGTGACCTCTGTCAATAAGAGATTCAAGCTGGACCGTATTTGATTGAAATCCACGAAAAAACGAGAACTTTACGTCCAGTCTCGACTTAGCATCAATTTGATTTTGGTATCGGTTGAATCAGAGAAAATGAAAAATTCTGGGAAAGATTTTAAAAACCATACATTTATAAGTGTGTTTATTTATCATACAATGTATCCAATGATCTGTAATTATTAGTATATCAACGAAAGTGAACTTTATATAAGTAGCATACTCGGTGTAGCTCGTCCGGCAGATTGGACCTCTTCGAAAGTCCTGGTGTAGTTTTAGTTGGGGACTGCAATGTCCAACTTGCTCGAGTTCACATCGGAAACTTGTAATGGGTAGGAGTCTTCTTTGGTGACTGACTTGGAGTCCCAATCGGGAACCCCCAAGTGATTATGGCCGCTTCCTTGGTCCACCAGGTGGTTTCTCCAGGTCGAGAAGTACCTGGGCTGGACTGTGCTATACTCTGGAGGTATACAAGTTTTTATTTTTCATAGACCCTTGTTATTAAAAATTATGGGATTCAATATAGATTCTATATAAATGAATCAATCTACAATTGCCTAATATTATATAGCCTGTAGCTTAGCTACATTTTACTCAATTTTACGCTGCGATTTACGATTTTTACGAAGGTATAATGTACATTATACATTCATTGTCTATGCCTGTTAAACAATTGATGGGGCTCACCTTATGAATCATAAAACATCTAACAAACAGGATCCTAAACTAATTTTTCCTGACATTCTGTTGACACGAATGCGGGAAAGGTGGCGGGGTCATAGTGTTAAATACTGGGTTTGTAAGGTGCTGCAACGAGTCAAAAAAAGTGATGTGTCTGCGGTGGATGGCACACCAAGCAACGGGTGCAGGTCGGCGATCCTCTCGAGAAAGATACGTCTTACCACCTTTCTCATCGTAACAGGTTAGATTAAGTTCGAATTGGAACTTTTTCAATCGTTCAACGAATCTCCCAGTCGTTTTACGAAGTGGGTCGTGAAAAAAAAAAAATCTAAATGTAAGGTTGGCTATAACCCATGTGTGTATTTTTTTTTTATCTTTGTTCATTCTATAACTGTCACATGGTATATTTAAAGGATGTGTAATTTAATTCTTTTGTACAGGTAAAGGGCCTGATTTATCTATATTATTCATTATATTTTAATAATGTAATAAAATTACGTTATCAGAAAGAATCTTACCGTATCTTAAGGTAATAATGAGAACATTGATTATAATTACTTATGACCCAATAAGGTAGATTTATTTTTGAACTGAGTGATTACAGGCAGTTATTAAAATCGTGTTTGCAACTTTGACTCAACCGGTAATTTTAGAGCATGGTAGGTAGCCCTATTTCATATTGGGATGACAGTAAAAATAAAAGGAATATAATGGAAAACAATAAGTGTCATTCATTAATCAGTTAGTTACTTCGTAGTGATAATTTTCCCCCTAGCATAGGGTTTAGGGTACGAAATTAAAGATATCTCCGTGCTAACATAAAATTATATTAATGACAAGATCAATAACTTAAAAAAATTCTGGAAAATATCTATTTGCAGTGCCATTCAACGTGTTATTGAAAATGTATGGTAGTAAAAATCATTCAATAAAACTTAGGAAGTAAATGAAGTATAATCAGTATGATCATCCAAACCCTTAATTCTGTGATACTGCACACTTGTTTGAAAATTAGAGCAGCGTTTCGTTCTTCAATGCGACAGTCAAAGCAATCGCATGGAATTTGGCATTTGACTGTCGTAATAAGAAAGTATTACCAAGTTTAAATATCATGAAAGGAATGTTGTCAGGCTTACATGAAGGAAGACGACCGAAGTTGAATCGACCTCTTGGAAGAGGAATTCACAGACAGCAGAGGACAGCCTGCTCAGTGAGCACGAAGAAAGACCATTGGTCGGATGCGATGGCCCGGAAGATCCACATCTCCTTTCGCGCCATTTGGTCTCAAGGGCTTAGCTTTAAACTTTAGCTATCGGCACCTATAGCTTCCGGTGGATTTAGTGGAGGGCGTGGTCCATTCCGGGGAGGGGGGGGGTGAGGGTTGTTTATTCGCTGGAGCATTTGAGTCCCCGTTCTTCCCTCAGTCGTGGTGGGTCGACACAAACACCATCGGCAAGTCTCAAGGCACAATATTCTTGGCAAAGGTGCAACTTATAACCGGTAGTAATGGATGTTTAGCTTTCTAGCTTTTTATTTTAAAACTAATATTTTGTCATTATACAAAAAGTAATAAAGTGTTCTGGCCGAAAATTTACGATTTGTAATTTAGCCTAATAACTGCCAGCTTATTATTACTATTAGCAACACAGTGACAATGGCTAATGGCCTTTGAAATGTTTGTTATACACAGAAACCATCATTGAATTGATTATCTTAAGTTTATCACATTTGTGAAATTCAAATATTGTTAGATTGATAAAATCCAATTAGTTTTGGATTTAGTTATATTTGCTATCATTAACAAACATTCTTGATCACGATCTCAATACTATTACGCTTTAATCTGCGTTATGCTTATTCAACGTCTAAACTCCTTTGAGTTTTAAATGCAACTATACTCCCTAGACTCTGGATGGCAACTGGCCATCTTACATGCAACACGATACCATAGCCTATATGTTAGAGAGAGATATTGCGAAAAAGAAACATCTGAGCTTGAACACATGAAATGATCACACACAATCTAAGCTATAAAATCTTATATAATTTAGAATCAAGTGGGAGAAGCAAGGAAGAACAAGTCATCGGATTTGGTAGAAAGGAACTCGGTGCAGTAACTGAAAAGTAACACAATACTGGATATAAAGGATAGAAGAACGAGAGAGACAAAAGTCAGCGAGGGTTCAACTCCTCCCAGCTTGGACGAGAGAGAAGGCTCTTCTGTGTGCAGGAAACTGTCTCCTGGCTTGTCCTGTTCAGATCTTTCACTTCTCTGGAGCCAGTCAGGAATTTACCAACAACACTGCAGAAGACCTGACCATTTGAAGGTTAGATACTTTTATGTGCTCGTTTATTTTTTAAAATGTTTATTGCGATAAAATTACAATCTGCCTTATTTGGCAATAAGCAATAGTGTTCCATGTTCTCATTCATACCATATTTACAATTCTTCATGCAGTCGCTCATTCATACAGTATTTACAAACAGCTCAGAGACCTCCAAAATCCACATGAATGTTACCTCCCTCGCATGCGAAAGAGGAAGCGGAGTCTTGAGAAGTCCCCCAAGCTCGTGGGTGTCACCGGATACGAGCCAGCAGAGGCTGGCCTAGAGGGCGGGAGCCACAGATGCTCAGACATGATTGGAGATACTGGCCATTGCCGGGCTCCCACTGTCTCGTATTTATAGCAGGCCTCGAGGCCACTGCCGCTTAAGTCTCCCAGGAGAATTATAAGTATGACTTCCTTCTAGGTAAAACGAACGGTTAAGATCTATGTAGGTTTTTGCGTTGTGAATAAACAAACAGAGTTATTAAAGTACGATAAGTACACGACATCAAATAGTGCTTGTCGGGTCGTCACTGGCGGGGGGGGGGGGGGCTGATCACCCTAGCCCTGGCGACAAGTGCGGATTGTTTGAGTTTATAACCTGGACAATCGTTTCATGACGGCGTTACTATCTGACTCCATTTTTGATAGGTATGTGCCCCGACAATGCACTATGTTTAAAAGAAGAGGTACAGAGGTTTTTCATAAAGAATTAGTCAAGTTATTAGAAGTCGAGCGGAAACCAAGTGTCACCGAGTAAAGGTCGCGAGAGACTAATTAACAGGGCCAGGGGCCTGCCTTAAGTACCCTCTCTACTGGGGGGGGGGGATGCAGGATGCTAGGCCTGCGGTTGGGGGTAGCCCACACATGTGGTGATGTACCCACGGCCGGCGGTTAATTACCCGACCCCTTGCCCCCTGAAGGTAGAGAGACCCCAAAAGGGTTGTTATGTTTATGACTGACAGCTGTTGAACCTTCTCGTGTTACTTGCTTGGTCCCCGTCTTTTATTGCTTAACACATTTACGATTTATATTTGTTTATTTACATTTGTCTATAATATATTTAGTTCATGTTATTTACTTTTGCTTACAATATATATGCCATAGAGTATAGGGTGATTTATCTTATGTAGTATGTCGCTACAGTGCTATTTGTTATTACTTGAATTTCGAATAAAAGCTACTACATATACTTAACAGATTTCGTCCCCCTTCCTTTATTAACTACTAACAACCGGCGTGACGTGTAAATTAACCCCCCCCCAACTTCCCCCCACTTCCCTCCAGCCAAATCCCCCCTTTCCAGCGAACAACAACAGGCCAATCCCAGCCAGCACAATAACCGCAAGGCCCCCAGCTAATTCCACCCTTGTATCCGACATACCGCTTGCCGGTCTAATCTACAGGCTCTAGTTCCGGCAACATACATCTTAACGTTGTGTTTGATGGCTTCCGGTTGTGTTTACAGTATTTAGTCCTTTTATTGGTTACTAATTGTGCGAATTTTAAAATAAATTGTATCTTGTAAATACTGTCTTGATTTAAATTTATTTTTATTAAAATATTTGCCTTGTTAATAAAAATATAAGAAAAAGAAAAATACTTATATTAGACAAAAAATTATTAAATATTATGCATTTAGAAACTTGTATTCCAGGTTGGTTCTTTAGTCTCATTCAAAAACTTGATGTAATTATAAACGATAAAAGTGACATAGATTTATACCGTTTACTTCATTCCTTAGGCCAATATTGTTCTGTATTCACTAGATCAGTGATGGTATAATAAACAATAATTAACATGCTTCACTGACATGGATATTGGACATTTATTATATTCTGTAGCATTCATTATTCCTAGATTACAATTATTGAGAAATTATTTATACATGACCAACTTCAATATGAATCTTCATTGAATAATTCAAGACCCCTACACTCCCCTTTCCTCATTTAGCTATTGCATTGTCAAGAGTCTGGACTCTACCTCACTTCCCAATTTCTACTATACCCTTTTCCTGTACACTACTTTTGGATAAGCAATAAACATAAACGAAATTAAATCACCGAGCAGAAAAAAGTTTTCACCCGAAGATATTTTATTTGATTTATTTAAATTGTTAAGGCCCAAACTATATAAACTAGCTTGAAACCTATTAATTACGGGATTTCGAATTTAACATCTCATGTTTAATTTTTTCACAAACTCTGAGATATTATATTTTAAACGAAAACTCGTTAGCACATTTTGATGTTTTGGGAAATATACTTTTAAAAATTAATGCATATTAGCGGTGCCGGAAAGTAATGTTTTTTTTACATTAAACTCAAGCAGATAAATTTTTAACAAGTTTTTGTTTTTGATCAATGATGTAATCACCCTAGTTATCAGAAACCTTTTGCCATCTAGTGTGCAATTTTTCAATGCCGAATCGATTAAAATCAATTGGCTTTTGAGGAAAATTTCTAAAGATGGGATTTTGGACATTATCCAAATTTTGACATTCCAAAAATTGGAAATTCGCACACTAGATGGCAAAAGGTTGCTGATAACAAGCGTGATTACGTCATTGATCGAAAACAAAAACTTGTTAAAAATGTATCTGTTAGAATTTAACGTGAAAAAAACGACATTACATTCCGGTCCTCCTAATATATATATATATATATATATTGAATTGACGTAAGTAAGACCCTTTGAGATTAGGTACAAAGTTACTCGCTTCCTCCCAGTTATTACCTGTACCTGTATCCTATGACGTTGTGTGTGAGATAGGCGGGAATACAATCACCAAGCGCATACCCATCATGAGGGGCACAAGTGATTCAGTGCCGGCACTGATTTGAATATATGTAGATAGCTGCTCTTGTCCAAACAGTGTTGTGTTGTTGATGCGAAATTGTTGTTTGCTCTTCGGCAAGTGGAAAAGGAATGCAATAGTAATCGCGAGTCGATTCACACGTTTCGGGGACTTAAAACCATCGAAATGATTCAAGCCAGCATTAATCGGAATCAAGCCATGGACAACAAAAAAGTCTTAGTACTACTCAATGTAAATTCTAAAGCTTTTGACACTACTCATCACTCTATTCTCTTTTCCAAACTTTTTTTTTTTAGTTAAGAGCTTATTTATTATCATGAAATTACAAGCCGCCTTATTGGCCAGTGAGTAAATAAATCGCTCATTTATACAGTATTTACAAACAGCCCAGAGACCTCCCAAATCCACATGGTTGTCACCTTCCCCGCATACCAAAGAAGTATTGGGAAGTCCCCCACACTCCGCCGCCAGCCGTGTCAATGGATACGAGCCAGTGGAGGCTGGCTAATAGCACGAGAGCCACATACGCTCATTCCAAACTTTAGTCACTAACTTTTCCAATAGTTCATTAGAGGATTTACTCATTCCTCTCCATATATCATACATAAAAATATATACTTCTTAATCCAACAAGAAACACATATTCCCTCATCAAGCTGAATGAATACTAATATCGACCTGACACGTCTCCGAAGAACCCGCCAACAACACGATAACTTTACCAAACTCGAAAAAAAATATATGTGCATTATGTATCAAAGTATATCTTTCTGTAATTTTTACTAGGGAGTCAAAATATTTAGTATTTTCTTCAATTACATAGATTTATGTACAATATCTACAGCAGATTGTATGCACCGTTTATTTTCTTCTCATTAGGTTTTTAAATTATATAGGAAAATAAAATAAAAACCACTATCGTAATAACAATATAGAGTTAAATACTGTTTCTAATTTGTTTATCTTATTCAATTGCGAGCTGTATGTGGTACTAGCTATATTTCATAAGGCAACTTATTATATTTACTGGAACAAATGGACATATTGTTTTAATGTAGTATTTTTATTTTAGTTTCCTATTTTGTTTATTATAAGGCTTGCTGAGCAGGGAAATATTAAAAAAAATAAAAATGATAAATGTTCTGTAGTTGTTATTTGTAATTCTTCGTAAATATCTGTATTTTTAGTATAGTAGACTATGTTTCCTGTTATTCTCATACAGTGGTTTTGGAGAACTTGATGTTCATTTAACATTTTTTTTTCATTGAGCTCCGAACCGGGCATGAGTAACACATTATCTTTTTTTTTCTTTGCTCTCAAATTTTTAAGATTATTGATAAGGGAAAAATAAAGGGAATTTATTTGGGATGAGTGGATCCGACACATTATCGGTAGGATACACTGTTTATTTATTAAGATTTTATTCTTAGTTAAATCATCGAGATATTTTATTAACAATGATGTTATGAATATAATATATGTTGGGATTTTAATAGACTGATTTACGACTAGTCATTAAAGCTTTTGATGACACTGTATTGCTTAAAATTTCGTAATTTCAGTTTTTCAAGCATTGTAATTAAAAATAAACACTACTCATCATATTAAGTATAAAATTGAAGAGCTTAAAGGCCTGGCGAGTAACGTGTATTGGTAATTTGATGGTTTATTATTAAAAGTCAGTAAAACTAACATTTAATTCGTTCTAATTTAATCCTTGATTAAATGTGTATCATCAAGATATATAAAAATAAAATTGTTTACAAAAATGCGAATGAGTAAAACAGGATTTCAAGAGGGAACAGTTGTATAAAGGCAATAATCCCTGTTAATCCTTTATTTATTTTCACAAGCCCCTGACACTTGACTGTATTAGCGCGGCTCCCGGCCCATTCCGTTAATTACATCGGGCTTTAGGCTCTATAGCCCTTTTTGTTTTATTTCATTTGTTCGGCACAGTGTGCTGTTTTTTCAACGCCCTGAATAACCCATGCCCTGATAACGAATTCCATCGAATTGGCATCGGCACTGTCTCCATCTGTCCCTAGCCTCCCGGGTGTATCTTCGGCAGGTGGACATTGCTGTCAGCTACCGGCGAGGGGGTCCGGCTTATTTGTCGTTGGCCAGGGAGTGTAGAGAATATACCCCCAAGTAGTGCCGTTTTATGGTTGTTACTCTCTGGAAAGGTTTTTATGAAGTTGAAAATTAATTTAAAACCTCTTCAACCTTTGGGTGTTCAAGACGCGAAAAAGAAGTCGGAGTGCCTGGAAACCTACCTGGATTTGAAGTTGAGCATATTTTCTTCAAATGAAAATACACAAAGAATAAATGACTATAACTATCAGCCAATGACCGAGCGTAAAGGAAAACATGGAAGGGCATTGGGCTCATCAAGAAGAAGAATGGTACATCAGAAATATGTAGCCAAGATCATAATAAGTAAATAAACTATTTAGTTTGTTGCTTATTATTTTATTTACTGTTGACATTATCTCTGCGCTTGTACCGCTTTATTAATGAAAGGTCTCTGATAAAGACACGAAAATTAGAAAACACAGTACTAAATATAACGAATGAATTAGAAAAGAGGAAAATGAAAAATACTTCAAGGCAAAAGACAATTATCCTTGGAGATTTCTGAAATATAAGTGAGGTGAAAATTGAAAAAAAAAAACGAAACTGGAGTTTTTTCTACAAGACACCACCAACCAATCTTATTTTCCAAGAATAAAATACAAGGAAAGAAAGTTATTGGAAAAGGTGTACAATTTCATTCAGGTTTAGCGATCCTTATCACTGATTTACGACTAGTTATTAAAGGTTTTAATGACACTGTATTGAGAGACATTTCGTAATTTCAGTTTTTCAAGCATTGTAAATAAAAATAAACACTACTCATCATATTAACTAAGGAGTTAAAGAATGTTTTACACAGATAGACTTTTTACAAGATGAGTTTATTTACAAGTACAACGAGGTAACTTACCTGCGTGAAGTGAGTCGGACTGAGTGAGGGGGAGTAGAATTTTGGGAAGGTATATTTAGAGAGGGAAATGGATCATGCCTTCTCAGCTAGCGTGGGGAAATAGGTGAAGATTGCCTCACACGGGCGGTCGTCATCGGTGCCATCGGTCAGCAGGAAGCGGTTTATTGTTTGCAAAACAAGTCCTGGGTCTCGTCTCGTCTCAGCTGGTTAAGTGTTATCAGGGCCAGGCCACCGGCTGACGTTTGCATTCCATAATTAGGGTATAAAATTGAAGGCCTGATAAGTTGTGTAACTCCATCTGAACTAACGTGTAACTCCATCTGAACTAATAAAGCAGTAACTCACCCGTTATCAATAACGGAATAACAGCACGGGATAAGTGGAATAAGCAAGCACCAATAATAGGAGTTACTGCTACGGTTCCAACCTTGCTGGTGTGAGTTTGCAAGGGGTAAAGACAAAACCAAAAAACCACTAAGTGGGCTGCATAATTAATAAGATTTTTTTTCCCCTGTAGCTCTCAAATTTTTAAGATTAGGGATAAGGGAAAAATAAAGGGATATTTGGGTTGAGCGGATCCTTGTACTAGGAGTAACTGTTTGAAGGTGGTGTGAGGGAATTAAGGAGTGTGGGAAGCCTCAGTAGAGGTTCATAGTTGCGGTACAGTGGTGAGAGTCCACTGGTGGCTGGGCATAGAGTCCCTCTAGGCATGTAGTGCAGTCTTATTTAGTCGGATAGCAGTGTTGGGTGCCCGTTAGAGGCTTGTTGTTGGTGGGCCAAGCGCCGTGATGTCCACTATTTGGTCTGCTCTACCAGTTCTTAAGAGTTGTCATCTTGCCGGTAGCGGTGGCGGTATCATGTCTTTGAATAGAGGGTTTAGGTTGTGCTTTATCGAGTCGAAAAACTTGATGTGTCTTCTTTTGATGGTTTTGGTGATGGTGGGGACTTCGAACTTTTCGTGGATGTCGGGAGCCTTCATATCACGAAAAGGGGTATGCCATAGTGCCGTGCGCAGGATTTTGTTCAAGAAGCTCTGGAGACGATAATAATAAGAAGAATTAAGAATTTTTTTTTTTTTTTTCTAAGCTCTCTAGTTAGAAATTTAGGATGAGGGATCTAATATTTATAACGGGACGCGGCTGACGGAGGAGCGTGGGGGACTTCCCAAGACTCCGTCCTCTTTCGCGTGCAAGGGAGGTGACAACCATGTGGTTTTGTGAGGTCTTTGGGCTATTTGTAATTACTGTATGAATGAAAATTGTAAATATCGTATGAATGATAACATTTATCACAATTACTTATTGGCCAATAAGGCAGATCGTAATTTTATCATAATAAAGAAGTTTTTAAATGTGAGAAATTACGGGTTCGATATATTTATACTATATTTACAAGACTGCATTGCAAAGCTTAATCTAAATAAGACGAAATGGATTTGGAATAAATGTGGTTTTCTTTTTAAATACAAAACAGTATGTGAAATTTGGGCTCTACGCTGTGATGGTGCTCATGGGTTTGAAATGCGAGCCCCACTATCTGCCACAATAAATCCTCCTCTCACACTGTTGTCTAAACAGATACAACATGCTGCCTTCGCGGGCCGGGCTCATGTAACGATCAGAGTTTCCCCTCTGCAGCAGATGCCTAAGCACACTGAACCAACATTCTCGCCTGCCCGGCAAATATCCCGATGTGTACTCACCCCTGGCTTACACATTTGGATGGAATGTAATGTCGATTTCGCATATTTACCATAATGATAATCAAAATCACGGATGAAAGAGTAGTAGCCTCAATCATTAGTAGTTCTGATTGACAACTCCGTACTGTTTCATTGTTAGTATTTTTTTCATTTTCTGGTGCTCCTTGGCAGTTGGAACTCGCCTTAGGAAAAATGGCTATTATACCTCACTCCGAATTAATCTACTACAATGTGAGTTCCTATTTATTAAGATTGGCAAGAAAGTAATTCCGGTTTTTTAGTGTGAAATAAAACTTAATTTTTTCTGTACAAAAAATGAATTTTAATCAGTCAAATATCTTCCATTCTGTTCGCTGTCTTTTTGTCGTCTTTCTGGTAACTTCATGATACCGCACTCATAGAACTTCTGGTCCTCATCAGCTAAAAACTCAACCAAGTGCGATTTTCATCGTTGTTATGTGGTCATCGTTATTACTGAAATTTTTACCATTTAAGAAGTTTTGTAAATTTCGAAATAAATGATAATACGATAGTGCAAGATTGGGGTGTACGGGGGATGCAACATCACTTCCCAACCAAGCTCCAATAGTTTCGTACGTGTTAAAAATTCGTGAGGCCTTACTTTGTCATGGCGGAACCAAAATATCGAGCTTCTTAACAAGTTCAAGACGTCTTATATGATTTTCAATCGTGGTATGTGATACATTAAACTGTTTTCAAATATCTCGCACAATTATATGATTCGATTCAATTATGGATTTCATTTTGTCATCATCTGCTTCAGAAGGTCGACCAGAACGTTGGTCATCTTTCAGAGAAAAATATCATTTTTTAAAACAATTCTGACACGTGGGTTCTGTTCTTCAACAACAGATCAACCCCATAAACTTCGCATATCTCTTTGTGAGCCTCAGCTGCTTTCTTGCCTTTATGAAAATAAAAAAGTTAAATGTGTCGGAAATGCTTATTTTTGCACTCCATTTTAAAACTGACCGTAAACTGACGGTTGTAAACAAAATTACACGGAATTACTTTCTATAGCAACCTGAAGGTATCGTCCACCAAATCTCAAAAGATAAAAATTCTAACAGTGACAAAAGAATAACGAAACAAACATAACGCTATCTACTGGTGCAAACCGAAATCACTTTCTTTTTTAAGTGATTCAAACTCAAAGAACATTTATAAAAATAATAAATATTTCAGTCCGATCAACTGAGGTGGTCATGGACCTGTGACTAAACAAGCTATTTTTTCGTCCCTAAAACTATTCATTTGTCTCTTTTAGTTTCTTCGATCTTGATGATACTGCAAGACAATGAGCTCAGCAGGTCACGTGCTCATGGAAGTTTTGACGGGACTATTAATTATTTTCAACTATTGGGAATATTTGTACTGAATTCCATACGTGATCTTTTTTCTTTTTTCCTTCCCTTGCTGGGATCGGAAACGCGGTTTCCTCATGATCCCGCGTTCTTAGCGTAACTCCCCTCATGGGGAGTTCGTAGCCCGTGGTACGCGTATCCCAATGCAATCGGGATTGTTGCACCGTTCAGCGCACGCTAGTTTAGAAACAAATTCCCTTTATACTTTATTTTACAATTACCAAATACTTTATTACTTTATATTTACAAGGATGTTTACAAGCTAACTAAAAAATATTCACTGTTAGTAAATCCTCTTCTTAACCCAAACCTAACTTAATAAAAGTTTTTAGTTCGAAAAATCAGCATCCACTTGTTGATGTTCAATAACATTCAACCATTCAACGATCTCTCTTCGCTTTGTATGGTCATTGGGCTTCAATTGTTGTGTTAACTGAATTTTGTAAGCATGGAGATCCAGATCTTTAGTGAGTATACGCTGTAGAGAGCTTCTTGAAATTTGCAATTCTTGTCTACGACGCCGAATTGGTGTTCCTCGACTTTCAACAACACTCTCACGCGCTGCTTCGATATTGACATTTGAACGGCTTGATTTTGGACGACCAGTGTGTTTTCAATTAATATCTTCACAGTTGATGAAATCAAAACACTATTCCGACCATATTTTATATGAAATTTAATTTATTTTAGAACTGCAGCCGCCAAACTTTCATTATTTTTGAGATAATGTTCAACAATGAAGACACGTTGTTCTATCGTGTAACGCTCCATTTTTACTAACCCTAAACTGTCAGCTGTCAAATTGTTTTTGTTTTTAGGCTTGCCAGCACTTTACTGCACAAATGGCTGCAAATTCAAATCAAACTTTCATTATTTTTGAGATAATGTTCAAGAATGAAGACACGTTGTTCTATTGTGTAACGCTCCATTTTGACTAACCCTAAACTGTCAGCTGTCAAATTGTTTTGTTTTTTTAGGCTTGCCAGCACTTCACTGCACAAATGGCTGCAAATTAAAATCTTGCATTAGTTCTGGGACACCCTTTATATGTAGTGCCCAAATGTGGTATATGTATAGCTCATTTTTGTTACTTCTGGTTTGACACATTAAAAGCTATTCAGCGGAGATTTCTTAAATTACTTAAATCTCTTACTGCTTGCATATATGTAAATTTATCATTTTTATTTTAGTTATTTAAAAAATAATAATATTTGTATCTCAGTTGTTTTAGTTTCTATTCATTCACAGGAATTCATTCATTCATATATGCACTTCATGGTTTCGAAAATAAAATAAATTTGGCTAAAAGGTTTCATTTCTTACGTTGTGTCTATTTACTGCTACTTTATTTGTTACTAAATTCCTGACCAGAGAACTGGTATTGACTCATGACTGTACCTTTAACGCAATCAAGGGCTTGACCCTCATAAATAATACATAAAGTAAATGTATTCACTTAGCATTTTCACATTCCCATACAAACAGTCCCAACGATTCCCATTATTGTTTTCTCCAAACTCATAGTAGTCGTCGGTGGGTGAGGCATATCAAGTTTTTTGACTCGTTGCAGCACCTGACAAACCCAGTGTTTAACACCATGAACCAACCACCCCTCCCGCATTGATGGCAATAGACTATCGGAAAAAGAATTAGTATGGAAGTTAGTTTTAAGTTTGATCAAAAAGGTGAGCCTTATCACTTTTATTAGAGTCAGTTCAGTCCGGTCACATATAATGTGTATCATTATACTTGTTTATTGCATTATATAGCTTTTATAAAATATCAAAACCTGTATATAATGTAGCAGTACAGGAAATACAAAAATAATTTGTTAATAGAGTTGCCTGAGAATCTATAATTGCATCTGTAAATTTAAAGGGACTATGAGAAAAAAAAATAAAAATAAATAATCATGATAGTTCGAGATATTGTTGAATATAGTTTTCAAATGGGTGGGATAGTTTTTATGATCACTATAGAATAAACTACAGACCGATCAAAATATTGTTAACCTTTTTTTCATTAATATTAGGAGCAGACATTCTTTTGTACTTTGCTTCTCAAAAAACACTCTCACCTACGCACACAAGAGAGCTATACAATACATCTCCGGCACAATACAACCTCAACAAAGACTAATAGATGCGGGATAAGAAGAACAATTTGAGCTAGATCCTCTCAGAAGATACCGTCAGTCTCGCCTTGGTCCATCTATCGTCTGTCGATTGGTTCAGTCACAATTTGTCTCTTGTCTCTTTTGAGGGATTCCTGCCTTAGAAGGGCACTTACTTGAGCCGATCAGGGCTCACAGAGGTTAAAGCCAAACTATGATCGCTGCCAATTAGTCAAAACACGAAGAAGGTTTTTAAGGATATAAGACACGAAAGTAAGGCAATTTACATTTGTGAGGAGTCATAATTGAAAAAAAAAATTTAAGAGAAATTGTCCAGAAGTTGAAATTATTACAATGGGCCACACATTCATATAATCCTTCTCGGAGAGCTACGGGGGACAGCAAAAAAGTCGAACATCAAGCGCATCCAATCTTTCAATCAAAAGTCCTGAGAACAATAGTAAGTGCCCCTTATTACGTCAGCAACGAAACCCTTCATAATGATCTGAATATACCCTACATTCTTGAACTCATCCCTTCCAAGTTAATAAAATTCCATTGTAACCTATCCAACCAGCCTAATTCCCTCAAACAGTCATCCCTATAATCCTCCTAGGAGACTAAAATGGTAATGGCCTCGTGACCTGCTAGGATTACGTGACAGTGGAAGCCCTGCCAATGTCCAGTTTTTCCAACCATGTCCTGAGCGTCTGTGGCTCTTTGTCAGCGTCCTCTGGCTCTCGGTTGATGAAGGGGCGTGGGTGACTTCCCAAAACTGTTTCCTCTTTCGCATGTGAGGGAGGTGACAACCATGTGGATTTGGGAGGTCTCTGGGCTGTTTGTAAATACTGCATGAAGAATTGTAAATATAGTATGAATGAGAACATTGAACAGAATTTTGAATTTGGACATTTTTGTGAAATATTATTAATTAGTTGATTTAACTATAGACGTTAAATTTGCCACACTATTTTTGTTTTTATTATTTGAAATCTTTTGGTCCATATCAAAATATATGTATATGAAATAAAGGAATTGTATACGAAGTGAGTTAATGAGATCGATATTTTCTCTCAATTAAGGAAATTGCCATTACTAAGTAACTTTATTTGATAATTTTTCTTTAGATGTCATTTTAAAATTTTTAAATTCAGCATTAACAAATGGGATTTAAGAGTTTATTCGTAAATTATAACCAATTCTACTTACTCTACTCACTGTACAGTTGACAAGAATACCAACATTCATACAATATGTACATATGAAATCTGCCCAGGGGCCTCTATACCCCCGAGGATTCGCCAGCTGAAGCTGTTGGTATATCGGGGGGTCACGAATCCCCCCCCCCCCATGTCTAAATCGATTTTCATAACTGTTTGAATATGTACAGTGCTTGTTTTTAAGAGTGAGATTACAATTTCTGTTGAGAAGCTTCTAATATTTTATCTTAAGCGTTATCGTTTATCCAGATGGAAGCCTTGGTATCAAACAGTGTAGGATATGGAAAGCCCTATTGAATCGAAGATAACTGTTGGGCAGGATCCTCATAAAAGGTAAATTAGGTATTTGCAAAGATTTACTTTCATGGACCTTAATGCAACAGTTCTCTACTTCTTTGAAGGCGATTTTGAAAGTTGCCGGATGCATTTAACGAATCGCTGTGTATTTAATGTTTTATATTTAAGTATTTATTGAATCCGGGGGACCGGGAAGTAATGTCGTTTATTTTAATTTAATTTAATTATTAAATTCACACAGATAAATTTTTAACAAGTTTTTGTTTTTGATCAATGATGTAATCACCCTCGTTATCAGCAATCTTTTGCCAACTAGTGACCAAATTTTCAATGCCTGATCGATCAAAATCAATTGGTTTTTGAGCAAAATTTCTGGAAATGACATTATCCAAATTTTGAAATTTTTTGCCACTTAGAAAATGTAGCAATCGGAATAAATGGAAATCCGATATCTGGCGAGTATGGTGGTTGAGGCAATACCTCCCACCCCAATTCATTAATTTTTTCCAGGGTTCTTGAGGGAAAAATAGGCGCAGTGCAATCGCTGGGCAATTTTCAATTAAAGATTGATTTACTCGATCCAATTGTTCACTGTAAAGATCTGCATTCACAGTTCTTCTAGGTATCAGCGATGGAGGACCTCGCGAATACTCCACCAAACACACAAATCGCTAATTGAAAATTTCCAAAATGTCCAAAATGCCATCTCCAGATATTTTGCACAAAAACCAATTGATTTTTATCGATTCGGCATTGAAAATTTCCACACTAGGTGGCAAAAGGTTGCTGATAACGAGGGTGATTACATTATTGATTAAAAACAAAAATTTGTTAAAAACTTAATTTATGACTATGAAAAAAAAAACGACATTACTCTCCGGCCCCCCTATTACAATGTGACGTTTGTTATACTGTTTGGATTTCAGCTGGATTGTGCCATGTAAATCATAATCCATATCTTAGAAGAAACAGGCAATCATGCAGACAAAAACCTATCCATATCTCCTGCATAAAGACCACAAAACGGGAATTCCATCAAAGTCCAGCCCATTGCTCATCAGGGTAATAATAATAGTAATCCAATTTTAACAACCAATTTTAAGGAATTCAAACAAAATAATAGATTTCCAATATGTAGAGAATTAAAGAGATTTTCTATTGATCTATTACTATTTTCATTCCGATTACTTAATGACAATACTACTGACCTATAAAATATTAACCATCACTGTACAACACTGGGATCCACCCTCTAATAACTGCCCCCCCCCCCATAGCTGCTCGCTATCCCCATCACGTCCTCCCATTGGTGGATCGCGGCGTGCCTCTCGCACGTACATAAATGCAGACATACACACCACTTACCATTCCAAAGGTATAGCCCCATCCATCCCAGTGACATGGAGCACCGCTAACAGAAATCCGGCCGGAGAGGAAATGAAACTGTCAACTGTAAATCAAAATGGATTTCTGATATTCAGTCTAGCTCTCGCACAACCAATCCTATTTGAGTCCTCAACTTACAAACTGGTAGGGTCCTTTCATGGTTTAATTACCTACACGCATACAATAAATTATTACTCACTTTAATCTTTGATTAGTCCGTAGCTCTTAGTAAAAATACAAAAATATGTAATTCATTTAAAATTAAAAAACATCGTTTTTTACTAATCTGCTAGTAAAATGTCTATGTAAATTTCTAAGTATAACAGACAAAACGTCCTAAATTTTTCATGTGTCTTGCGTGTCTGTCTGTCTAACCAGGTTTTTTTGAGACGCCTCACGTCGTTTAAGATTTATTAAATGTTAATATACTGAATGGTTTTTGGTTATAATGAAAAAAACGAAAGAGAATACAAATTCAACGAATGAATTATCGGTTTTGTTTCACGATTTACAAATCGCACTCCAATCATTTTAGGACAGACAGCGTTGATTCTTTCAGTTGTGATAGGCAAGTTCCAGTCAATGACGCAAAATTACTTAATTTTACTACTCTTTAGAATAGATTAGTAATAGCAATACTGAATACCTGTAAGAGCTTCCATCAAGATTTTTAAAACCGTCTTGTCCAACATATCCCCCCCATTCCAACAACAAGGTGATTCTGTTTCAAAATTGAAGATAGATATGTTATCCTCGATTTCTGCTCAATTGGTCATAGTTGACTTTTTTGTTCTAAAACATTTTAAATTAGTGTGCACGATAATCATTCAATTTTGATCATTACCTATTTCCAAAGAAATTATCGGGATAGTAATAATCTATGAGAAATACTTCACTCTTTGCATAACTACTATTTATTCATTTTTGTTGCTTATATTGCATATACAAATATTATCCAATGCAAATTAGTAAAAGAGATACATAAAATTAGCAATGCCATTTTAAATGATCTTGAGGGTGAAGGGTTCATTAAAAACTATTCAACTCTTCGTGAACAATCAAATTATTCTTAAGTTGAGGCTAAGCCGCCTGGCAGCACTTAGCGAAGCTGCAACACTCCTAAGTCCTCTTGAAGGAATTCCTCAAAGACACGGCCCATTGGAGGACCACGAAGTCTGACCACCCAGCCTCAGGACTGGCCGAATATCAGTCCATCTGCAGCATCTTCTGTATCTCGGGGAAAGTCTTACCTTTGGTCTCTGGCAGGATGGCGTAGATGAAGACTGTACCCAGGGCGCTAAAGAGTGTGAACACGGCGTAGTTGACGTAGAGACCGACGCTATCACCGATAACTTGGTACATCTTAAGGCAGAGGAAGGATAAGACAGTGTTGTGAAGGGTGCTCATCCCGCAGGCGATTCCTCTGGTACTGTTGGGAAACAGCTCGCTCTGGAGGGTCGGGATAAGAGCACCCACTCCAAAGGACATGAAGTTGGTGAAGAGGATGATGCCGAGGTAGGGAAACCACCAGAGCCCAGCGACGCATTGCGGGTTCCGCTCTTTGAAGAAGAAGAAGAGGGTGGTAGCCGCTAGGCACACAGTGGCCGTACAAGATGACACTAAGAGGAGAGGCCTGCGACCCAGACGGTCCGACAGGCAGGCAGACACAATGGTGACCAGAACCAACGAGCAGCCCAACAAAATGGAGACCGTGTTGGCCTCACCCTGGTTACCGGAAGTGGTTGCGAAGGTGTCTGAGACGTAGCTGATAACGGAAGTCATTCCGGACATGATTTCCGTCGTGCACAGGACCAGGACGATGCACATCGCTTTACGGCCTGCCTTCGTCTGTACGATGTCTCGCCAACTACCTGCAATGAGAAGACAGGGTTAGGCTATCATGTTATTGCGAGTAGTGTACTTAAAAATAGACAAACTACAAGTGGACAATTATAATGTTAAATCCTAAACTGTGATTTTAACAATGACGTACTGCAACTCAAACTAACGATATAATATATATTTAATAGATAAATGTGAGGGAATCAACATATTTAGATGGGAATCTAGTGAGAACGCAAGTGAATGTACTGTATAAAATAAAACAATTACTCCTATGCAACTGTTATCAACAAGGAGACACCATTATTAAAAGGTCAAACAGATCTGGATCTACAATGATCTTGAATCCTATGTATAAAAATCGAAAGGCCGATACCGCGATAGCTCTTTCTCATAACTAACCAATGCCAACCGAAATCTAGTGCAAACCTAATATCACCAAATAAGTGAGGAAAATATACGTACAGGAATTTAATTAGAATCTACTTTAACGAACCCTTAAAAGTATCAAAGTGGATTACGGGAGTGTTCCGATATTCGTCTTACCTTACGGTCTCTTAACCCGTCGGGGGGTGAGTTCATTCACCGGAGACATATCAAGTTTTTTGACTCGTTGCAGCACCTAAGGAACCCAGTGTTCAACACTATGACCCCACCACCCTTCCCGCATCGATGACAACAGACTGTGGGGAAAATTAGGTTAATATTTAGACAATGAATGTATAATATACATTATACCTTTGTAACAATCACAGATCACAATGTAAAATTATTAAAAATTGAATACAATATACCCAAGCAGCAGGACATCATTTTTAATAACAAGAATATATAAAGAAAAAAAAAGGTTTCTTAAGCGACACAAAAAAACACACTTGTTTAGATTTAAGTTCAATTATGATGTTACGATTGTTATGTTGCGTCAGGGGATCCCCATCACCCTTTTTAACCGAGTACAATGTCAATATATAAAATGTAGGCCAGCTGCATTACATATAATGTGACATATTGTAAATAGATTAATTTGCTAGAATCTTTATTTATATTTTTATTGTAAAAAAGGGATATAGAAAAAACAAATTAGCAACACAAAAGGCAAAAGGCTTGCCTTGATTGTAGGTTTACAAAAAATAAGGCTCACCCTTTCTAAAGTGCGAAAAAGGAATCGAGAAGGTAATTTAACATTTGGGATGGTTGTGGGGGGGGGGGCGTACTTGATCAAAAATATCCTGTTTTTCTATTAACGGCTTTTAAATTAGAGAACATGTTTGTATACTACTGTTTAACATTGATGCTGGAGAACTTCGACGTTGTTCCATGAAGTAACATCCGGGTGTGCCCCCCGAAGTGGTTAGCACTGAGTTTTAGCCAGAGTATAAGCACGTGAGTAAATAAAAAAGAAAGAAGAATTTCAACAGTTCAACTTTAAATAATTGCTCAGATGACTCCAACTGAGGCTGAGCGAGCAGTCTTCTTCAAGTAGTTACCTTGTTCCTTGCGTTCTTCCGCTATGGAGTCGCCAATGGCCTGCAGTTCCGGTTCGACGGCCTCCAGTGATAGACCTCTGAGCCAGGCCAAGACCGCACCTGCCTCTTTCCTCCTCCCTCGCATAAGGAGGAAGTAGGGAGACTCCGGGCACCAGGCGAACAGCGACATGAACACCTGAGAAGAATCAGTCATTCAAATCTCTTAACACGCAATATCTACACAACTGCCTACAACACTCACCAAAGGTGGACCCATCGAGAAACAGGTGAGGACGTTGTAGCCGAAGAAGGCTCCTACGACGTACTGGTAGAGTACCCCAGCGTACCACATCCCCTGATAGAAGGAAGACAGGGCACCTCTCCTGGTCGGTCCTGCGATCTCAGCCAGGTACATCGGGAGGATGGTTAGCTGTACGGACATAGCCATTCCTGGGTACATAACACCACTCATAGCTGTTAATAGTTAATAATTAAATATGATCAAGTTTCCCTGTGTTCGACTTGGACAAGTTCTACCCCAAATGTTCTTCCAGCTGGCTCCCTGAGGTAGAGAGACCGTCTCCTATGGCTCAGGCGTATTTTAAAGAAAGGGTAAAACCATTATTTCGTGACGGACAGACAAGACCTTTGGAATTTACTTCTTTCTGATACAAGTCCTATTTTATGTCACACATTTTAGACGACTTACGTGATGGAATTTATTTTACTATAAAGGTCGCAGGAAGAATCTTTGGGTCTGTTGGCATGTACGAGGCAAGTCATCCAACTGAACAGAACTTTCTCAGCGCTCTTAAGATTTAGTATTAATATGTATGTTGAATTACCAGATTTCTTAATAACTACCTCAGAACTTATTCAAGGTAGATGTTAACAACTTTAATGCTTAGTAAAAATTTACGATGGCTGTTCACAAACAAGGTGCAACCGATATTTCCAAAACTGAGTAGAGCCTTCATTGGTAGGGACGCTAAATTAAAAAGCAGAAACTTGGGACTGTTTAGAGAATTCAATGCTGTTTATAAACCAAGTGCTGATAGGTAAAATGAATTTATTAAAAAATCTGGTAAACAAAACAGCAATCCAAAATACAATTTCAAACCAAACTTGTAAGGAATTAATGAAATTTGCACACAATGTAATCTCAACAAGCTCAACGGGAGAATACCCCGATTTTTCATAATTTGGTTTAATGGTAAATTGGTTTCGAAATTACTTCTTAATAATGCATTTAGTTTTTGAAGCAATGATTTTTTAAACATACGTACAATTAGAAGAAAATCAAAGTTTTGTGTTCTCGATTACGTTCATTACAAACTAGCAGGTACTGTTTGATGCGTTGAGTGGTTTTTGATTTTGTTCTAAACATCTTTTTTTCATTTTGGGACATGAATCTTTTATGATTAGCGCAGAATTTCCAACCAGATATGAGGACCAGATAAACACACAACACAAGAGGGCAGATCAAACTAGGTTTTTTTGGTTTTTTTTATAACGCGTTTACGTTTCCGAAGTATAAAATAGATCGCACTACTTTAATAGTATTACTTTATATCAAACGATTTCATTATATGATAATGGAACTGAAACATATGTATCTTGTATAACAGAGCCTGTAACATGTGTGCGTATGTAACGTTATCAGCAACTTGTAACCTAATAGTAATAAGGAACTACGGTTCCAAACTTTGTAACGGCTGTGCTGAGAGTTATTGAAGCGTTACTAAAAGGAGTACAGTGCGACAAGGAATATAAATGCACCGGATGGGATAAAATTAATGAAGCATATGCGTATGTTGAAATGTTGAACACGGCATTTATTCTATAATATCATTTACTATGGTTTCAATCGCAGAAATAGTCGTATTAACCTAGTTGTTCATATTAACATAATAAGAAAATATCTCATTTTTGCCGACAATTTCTTTATTGTTTCATGTCCAAGTTAAGTACTTCTCAATAATCCTTTAAACATTCTGCAGTACCAGGTTGATCTATGATCTATTAGTGATTAAAGAGTTGACAGAAGTAACTTATTAGTGAATACCAAAATATTGAGCTTATGTTCGTGTAATATTATTTTAAATATTTTGTAACACGATGTGATTTGTGATTATATGTAACGTTTGCTATTATTTGTGGGCAGTCACTTGAAATTGACTTTTTCTTTCAATAATTTGAGAAAAATATCCAGGCGTTCTGGTTTAAGAACTATAATTTACGACCTTTTCACATGCGAGACAGTTACCCACTCACCCTGGGCTATCCTCATGACATAGAGAGCTGTGACCGTCTTGACGAAGAGCACCAACAGCCATGTGAGGACATAGAGGGGCGCCGCCAGGAGTAGACACGGCTTTCTGCCCCATCGGTCAACCAGGAACCCCGCTGGGATGGGGGTGACCAGGTTACCCAACTCGATGAAGGCGACCACCCAGGAGCTCTGGTCCGAGGTCAGTGGCACTTCTGAAGAGGGTGACTGCAAATCCGTCAGCAGAGGGGCTGTCCAGCTGAAAGAGGCACCTGCGCAGAACAGCGACAGACCGCCTGTGGAATGGTCTTGTGTTAAATGGAAGCAATAGTCAGTCTGGATGAAAAAAAAAGAAAAGTTAAAAAATGAAATCATATGCTAAAATCTTTAAGCGCGAATAAGATGACCTCTTCTTCAGTATTCGAGAAGTTTCCTCGATCTGTAATTATCACCTGGTAAAAGCTGGAGTTCTGCAGGGGTCAATCTTACTCCTCTTGTCTACGTTATTTACACTTACCACCAATTACGCAGAGAACACAGCTGTAGATGTAGAGGTGTAGAGATAATTCTCCACCGACCCGATACAAGCCTTAGTAATTTTTCAAGACTATATTTGGGAAGGACAGAAATCAACATAAAGTCACTACACATAATACTCACTCTTGATATGGAACTTCACAAGCCTTAAACGAAAAACACATCATAACTGTGGACAACAAAAAAGTTGAAGGTTTACAACTGTTACTGAAACCCATGTGGGTGTATAGAGCACATGGGTAAATTTGACACCATACCTTTGACAATGCACAGATTCCAATCTATGGTACTGAGGACCAACTTGGAAGCCATAGACGAAAATTAAACAACCAGCTCAAACTATTAAAGCACTTGCTACGTTCAAAATTTTTGTCAGACAAATTTTTGGTAACCGACATCAAGACAATACCGATTTTCTAACTACAAACTCCCTGTCCATCTTTATGTTCACGACTGCATTAGACTATTATGAAGAAACTTGATGCAATTACAGTGTAAGTTAGGCATCAAGTTACACATTACTATTTCATTCTTAGGATAGTTTGGTACAGACATCTTATTGATTAGTTACTGAATGAAATTACGGTAGCGTTAGCAGTTATCACAAATGAGTTACTGATAGAAGTCACACCTGGGACAGGGATAGTGGGAAGACCGAAGCTGCAATAGCAGGGCTGTCTGAGCAATGACGGCAGGAACATCAGGATTCTACACTGGATGGCAGCAGCACAACGGAGGGACTCCTGGCGATTGTTGCTGGAGTAACCAAAGATCGTTAGTGGCGATACTTAAAGTAAGTAAGTAAACTACTAAACGTCTTATTGAGACCTATGGTGCAGAAAGAATTATAAGGGGGGAAGAACATAATCAAGCTTCAAAATAAATAAATAAATGAAATTACATTGAAGTTTAACTTTAAAAACGGCTTTGTATTATATATTCGCTACGAACGCAACAGCTGAAATTCCTTGCACATATCACACAGCTAATTATGAATTACTTATTCCTTATCCCGCACTACAACTTTTCGTAAGTATTCATGGGAAAAAGTACTAGTGTCTATACAAAACTTATCGATATTTTACGAGTACTGAGTGAGAAGTACTCATCGAGTGCCGTCTGGGGATTCCATTCGTTGAACCGTGCGTGGCCTCTTCACTCTTCTTGACTTATCACAGATACTTATCACAGACAAGATAACGAACTTTCTCCTTTTTATCTTATCATTAAAGACACCGTATTTATCCAAGTATTTATAAAAACCGTCCTGCGCATATAATCTCATGTCATTTAGTTATAGAACGATTAATTATTTTTTTGGAGTCATGCAAAGATTACATCTCGACTACATTGGTGAAACCTGTATTTAATTTTGCAATGGGTGACTCATGTGTCTTTGACTGTCTACCTCCTTTATCATTTAGTTCATGTTTATATTTAAAAAACTATTCAATTTATTTACTAGCAAATGTGAAAACAAAAAAAAAAAACTATAAAGACACGTTGTTCTATCGTGTAACGCTCCATTTTTACTAACCCTAAACTGTCAGCTGTCAAATTGTTTTTTTAGGGTTGCCATTTGTGTACTTTATTGCACAAATAGCGGCAAATTCAAATCTTGCGTTAATTCTGGGACACCCTATATATGTAAATCTATTCATACCCTCTCTATATTATCTATGATCTACCTTAGCACTAAAGAGGAAGTAGGTTATCACTCCTATCTCGAAACCTCTGTCACTTCCACATTTGTTATTTCTGTGTGGCCACGCCCTTTATTGCACCCATTTGTACACGAACCGTAAATTTCATAACCAATTAGTCATAACGCCCTGGCCAGCTCTGAGTAGAAAAACCTTTTTGGAAAAAAAACATTTTTTTTATATCAGGTAAGGAAAAAGAGCGTCATATATGTTTCAATAAGGTCCCTATTCTTTCAGGAACGTGTTTATGAAGGTTTCCCCTTCATATCCCCTTGTTATTATAAATCATGGAAATCAGTTCAGATTCTACGTAAATGAATCTATTTACAGTAGTTCATTATATGTCTTGGAGCTTGTCTACATTTTATACAATTCTTGATAATTTTACAATGCGATTTGTGATTGTTACAAAAGTATAATGCACATTACACATCCATTTTCTAAACATGTAAAATTGATGAAGCTCACCTTACTATCATAGGCTTGAAAATGGGTTTGTTACGTGCTAGAACGAGTCAAATGACTTGATGTGTCTCTGGTGGATGAACTCACCCACCGACGGCACACCACGGGTGCAGGTTCTTTAACCTCTCGAGAGAGGTAAGGTCTGACCAGTTTTCTCATCATCCCATTCTGAAATTGCTTGAGACTTTTAGCTTTATTGTCAGTCAAGTGAGTACATAGTGGGGTACGGTGCTATATGACGATATGAGAGGTATAAAAAAACGCATGACTGAAAAAAAAAATCTATTTTATAAAATAGAGGGATTAAAAAAATATATAAATAATAATAAAAAAATACGAGGCTGCTGATACATTAATAACCTGGTTATGTATTCGATATATTATATAGTAGATTAATATTTCTCACAATATCTCGTTCTGAGCAATAATAGCGAATATAATCCAATGGAGTCATAAAATATATTTGTTTTCAATTCCTAGCTCTTCCTAGAATTTTGGTTGGGATGAATACTATAGGCTGCCAGGTCGCATAGTACCCTGATTGAACTAGGTCAACATGGTTTCTCAAACACACTTAACATAATTAAGCAGTTTTGCCTTAACTGTATTTACTCATTAAACTTATATAAAAGCGTCCTAAAACTAATCTGTCCTTGAGCTCTGGAGTCGAACCAAAGAACTCAAAGACTAACCGCATCCAGTCCTTCGGTATAAGTCCTTAGAAGGATAGCAGACGCACCTTTTTGTCTTTTAGGGAGATCCTCTAACTCGTGTGCTATTGAGTTATCAAGATTGACCCTAGTAGACCTTGTGTAATAAAATGTAACGCAAAAGTTTGTTTACGTTATCGCTTAGACAAGACATGTTTATTGCATGTTTACGGAAATTTTTAAAGACAAGGAACTTACAAACGGTCTGAACGTACCTTTGTTTTTTGTTTTTTTAGTGTTTGCGTCAAATAAAACAAAAATATTTCAAGAATATAGTGGAGGATTATGTTTCGATTGAAAACTCAATCGAGTTATACATTCATAAATACTAAAAGAAACACCACTACCATTAGAGCTGAACACATTTTTTTTCCTTCTCATTTCCTCCAGGCGTCAGTACAATCTATTTTGAAGAAAAACATTTTCCTTTTATAGCAAAAAAAAATAAATAACAGTTTATAAAATAGATTAGACAGGCGAAGTTTTCATTTTCCCCTATCCAAGATATTGAACTAAATTAAATATTTACGTGTGCAGAAATATGGGCATTATCGAGTAGGAAGTAGCGAGGTTTAGCATACATGAAGGAAACCAATAAGCCCAAATTGTTTAGGAGGTGAAGTTTCACAGCTCACCTAAACCTAAGTATAAAAGTACTTTTAATGAATTATAATTACTAGACATAATTACGTAGGATCAGAGGATTTAACAGGGCCGGTTCTACAAATTTCGGCTCCCCCCTGCAAAGCTACCGAAAATCCTCCTCAAAGTACCGGTTTTTATTTATTTTTTTTTGGGGAGTGGCTGTACACTAAACGCTTAGAAACCTCATTTTCCTTTATTTTGGCACTTAAAATCTAGAGGCTAGTTTTCCTAATAAAAAATTTGTTCCATTATGTCATATTAGACTTGATTACGCGAGATTACTTTAACTTTGAGTTTTAGAAGACAATTAAACAACGGATTGATAAATTATGGATTCAAAAGGGTAAAAAAAAATAAACATTTAAAATAATATGTATGTATATGTTTGTTTTTTAGACGCACACATACATACACATACCTTACAAAAATTTACTTAAAACTAGTGTAGGACCAAATTAATAACAAAACAAAAATTCTAATTAGTATATAGACTTCTGCATTGTTTATGGCCCTTATATAAGCACTTGGCTATTATTCGCAAAGACTTTTTGAATCAAAAGCACGTGCGTTCTGCTTGTACCTTGGTGGGGCCTTAATTGGATTAGTATCAAAAGTACATAATTATTGATTATTCTGTTATTAGCATTTACTAGTATAATGTACTAAACTTTTCTCTATTTATATATTTCTGTTGTAAATACAGGGAAAATAAAATAGATAGAAAATATCATATAAAACATTGGCGCATTGTCGAATGGGCGTGGTTTTCAAATCCTTACAGGCTTTCAGGGCCCCTTTTGGCAGCCCCCCCCCGGGGTTTCGTAGTGCCTAGATCCGACTATGGACTTCAGTAGTTTGTATTATATTCTTTGTGTGATGAGTGTTACTCCATAAGGAGAATTTGACTATAAGATTTGGACGTGGGGCTATGTTTTCATAGGATTTAGTAAATCTATACTCTTATAAATCTATATACTTATAAGATCAAGGACTGTATTTGAGAAGTAAATTGAACTCATTGTAAAGGGATGGTGTTGTGATGTGACTATGATCCTGAGGACTTTAAACTGGAATGTCTGGCTGTTCCCCAAGGTTCTTTCTATTCCGTATGTCCAAATGGTTATAATAAGTGGTTTGTAGGTTTGCAGTTTTTTTTGTGTGATATTATATTTTGTACAAAGCGATCTGTAAAAATGTTACAGTACTTGTGTCCATAACACAACCCCCGTGATATTAAAATTGTATTTTCGGGAAATATAGTTTCATGATTTTGAAATGAGAAAAAAAAAAAGGAATTAATACTTGACTATAGCACTCCCCACCATGTCGTTGCTTATTTCATATTAAATTTGTTGGCAAGCGATTTTTTTTTTACAACCATTCAGTAAGTTTTTAGAAATCCGAGCACAGTAGCCTGTTTCTTGAAATTTTTTTTCTTTTTCTGCCTTTTTCATTCCCTTAAAATATAAACTTAAGTTAACACTTGATGATTTGGTGAGTAAAGGTGTCATATAACGAGTAAGTGAACCTGGTGAATGGTCAATCAAGTAGTTGTTGGAAAACCAGGCTCATCCCTCAGATTATGTATTGACTTGCAAACTATGCCTTGATACTACGTCATCATTTTCTATTTTTTTTTTTTTATAATAAAGCTATTAAAACCTCATGGAAGAAACTTTTCTCACATACACTATGAACTAAGTTTTATTGTAGAGCAGTAAATATTAAGTTAATGAGAACTCTTCGACCAGGGGCATGCTTTTGATACATCATTTTTTCTTAATTTTAATTGGCAATTGTATGTTTTTATTAAAAAATAGTTTTATATCTTTATGACACTGTATTGACTGAATTAAAGAGATAAGGTTTGAATCGAGACTGTTTTCAGACCTAATATGGGAGCGCACATATGAATTACTAACTACGAAATTGGCATTAGTTTTTTACTTTGCTGAATGAACCTCTATTTCGTTCAAAATTGATTTCACCGTTTGCTTGTCCTCGGGGGTTTTCGTAATCGTATTATAAACTTTTAAGGGTTCACGGCCCATAAGGTTTTGTAACCCTAGCAATTAGAACTTCCTGTGATTTTTCACTTGCCTTTGTCATTGTCAAGTATACCTCTACTTGTTTCTTAAAGTTTTCGGCTAAATTAGCCATTCTGATGATTTGACGACAAAACGCTAGTTGTTTTTTAACTCAACTTTTCCAATTGAACCGTCTACGAAATTATACATTATTTTTGATAATAATAAGTAAAAACAGTTCTAGTTGGTTACATCATACTATATTTGATTAGATTTCTGCCAAACATATAACAGTACTAAAAAAAGGTAATAATAAATGTTACCAACGTGGGAACATATCTAAACTTTGGTTTTTTTTTCAAATCTCTCAATTTTGAATGATTATGGATTATTATTTGGGATAAGTGCAAACCTTTTCTAGGAGGGACCTATTTGAAGGATGGGTGTAGGAAATAAGGGGTTTAGGAAACCTCGGGTGAGGTGCGGGTGATCTAGGCACAGTGGTGAGTACTCAGGAGGTTGTGATAATTTAGAGTTTAAAATTTTTAATATTAAATTTCTATTGCTAAAATCGAACGAATATCAATCAACCTTGCACCTTGCTTAAAAAAATTCACCTACTTTCCTTTGTCACTCCGTTATTTATTCACCGATAAAACCTAATTTTTTCGCCTAGAAAAAAGACAAAAACGAAGTTTTTGTCTCGGTTCCTAGGGCGCATCGGCAAGAATCTTGGCGTTTCAACAAAATCAGCGAAAGCTTATTTTAATCCGATGTCCCTCCGTATAAACTCGTTGTAATGGTGGATGAAGTGTCACATATCACTCCTTACTCACTATCGATGGACGCCTTGTATTCAAATATATCCCTTAGGCAACTATTGCTACATGAAATTCGGTAAAGATAGAAGACATAAACTAGAGAGCTGTTTATGTTTGAAGGATGTTTATGTAGCTTTATTAGAGTACTTAAACTTTGTAGGGGTCGTCTCATTTAATGGCTCTGGGTACTTTATATTCTTGGCGGGATGATTTTATGGAGCCTTAATTATTAAAACGACTGCTAGAAAGTGCACTGAAGAAGTTGTGAAGTCTTGTTGGTGAGAGAAGAGACTGAACTTTCTGAGGGCAATGACTACATATCCTTGCAAACTAAAACAATACAGACCTATCTAGGAAAATATGTTGCTGTTACGTAAACAGGGGTTGAGATTTAGTTGTAAACCAGGTACAGGGGACGGTTTTAATGACTTTACGCACATCGAAAATATTCGAAATCATAGTCGCTGTATAATTTTAACTAATTCATTTAACAAACCTTACTTGAAAATATTTATACTTCACCATTTAAATTATAGATCAGACACAATCATAGGGTGGACAGACATAGGTAAAACAAAGGGTGTTTCTTGTTTTGAAAAAACCAACCACCCCTAATTTTATCACAGATAGATTTTATTCTGACTAAATATTGACAAATGATGCTAATATTTATTTTCTCAAGTTAGAGACAGTACAAGTAGTAAATTCAAATTTGACTTTTGCCTCTGAAGCCCATGGAATACAAATTTTACGAGTTTAGTTATAATAGCCTCTAGAAATGTACTTTTAATCGAACTGGGACTTCATATGTTAAGCACAATTTGATTTTAGCTGGAAGTAAAATTATAAAAAAAAATATTTAAGACCAACTAATGAATTAATGGAAATTGAGTAGAGATGGCCATATTTTTCAGGTAAATTTCATTTCTCTAGGTAGAACTGGAGAGTCACAAAGATCATTAAAAGCATAAAAATTTCGAAACCGTAAAAAGGATCGACCTTCTTCAGTGATTTTAAAATAAGATATTCACTCATGTACGTCTGGTTGTGTTTGACCTAGTCTAATAAATGACTAACCTCGATGCAAGGAATATACCAATATTAACACAAATGATTATCCACGATTTTTTTTTAGTTTAGTCCAAGAGATTGTCTAATGATAGAGAAAAAGTAATACTCATTGGCCTTTAGAGTGGACTAATGATACTGATAACTGATGAAGGCCATAAAAACTGTCAATAATATCATTTTATTAGGTTTTAGTGGCTACTTTTGACATAGAGGCATCATTTTACACTTAAACTAATTAATAATAAGTTAATTAAAATTTTCGAAACTCACTGAGTGACTGACTAAACTTCGGACGACGTGAGTATTGCCAAGAGTGGTGGAGAGATAGGGCCCACCCTTGCGGCCTCCTCTCCAAGGAATTGTCGATTTGCAATTTGAGAAGAAAACATTTCAATAGTTAACTATTCGAATACTATTCTATTAATCATTTCGCTACGCTTACAGCTTTATTATTATTTTCTCAATCAAGTAACAGGTGGGTTGTGAAGGCAGAATAGAGGGTGTCGGTCTATGTCGTTACTCTGGGCAACTCTAGTATAGTTGATAGCTTCACCACTGGCAGCGCAAACTAAAGAAATCTCTCTACTTCCTTGCCCGGTAGATCTAATCTTAGCGTCGACGGCCTCCAGGTCTCTCCCAGTGGATACTCCCATCTTCTCCCCCTTCATACTACCACTCCTTGGAAATCTTGGACTCCTTCCACGTAGTCAGCTTCGGTGGCACCACACCAGCCTTGTGGAATTACCACCGCGGTACAGGCTGCTTTTCTCCAGTTCACACCTGCCTTTGGGATCTAGATGGTTTTCACCTACCCTTAAATACCGGGCGAGAATTCGTGGTCATTCTAGGATCACGCGAACTGCTTCTACCTATTCTCCTGAGTCCACAGGGCTCTGTCGGGGAACCCTTTCTTTGATAATGTAGAGTCAGATATGATTATAGAGGGTGTCGATCTATGTCAATACTCCGGGCGACTCTAGCAGATAGCTTCACCATCGGCAGCGCAAACTAGGAGACTGACAGGATCGAATCTGATTGGATGTAAAAATCCGCTCTTCGATGTTTTGGCATACCCTATAGCTAACAATAAGGTCATGTACTAAAACTCGTCTCTTCCCTCTCACCCATCAGGCTGACTAGGTCGCCGAGACCTCCCCAGGTTACCTAATTTTCCTTATGCGAAATAACTATATCATATGTTATCTACACCTCAAGAGATTACAACTCACCTAGGTCTGCCTTGCTCGCCATCCCTAAATAATCTGTTTCTCAGCCAGAAGGTTTTTATAGCGACGGGGGATAATTGAGTTTCACCAGCGTGGATGAAACCATCCCCGCGCATTAACATTTAATACTCAACCCGTCTTCCTATTTCTCCGTAGCCTTCTTATCTGTGAGGATTAGAAGTTGTCTTAGAGAATGCCAACCGCTGAAGGCAACAGTACCAAGGATCTACGGTGATAGGCTCTTTGTTCTTAAGGAAATAGAAAAAATCTTTGGGAGTGTCCATTTTTAGGATTTTTTTTTTTCTTCAAATTCGAACAATTCAAACTTTGACGTTTGTGAGTCAGGCTCGAGACATGGGCGAAATGCCAGGTGTCATTTTACCATGAGAAGAAATGAAACATCTATCCGATTACCGAAAACACGAGTGAGTGTCAGTAAGTAATTAATAATATACCTATTAAATAAATATTTATTTTATGTTTCCTTGAATAGGGTGACAATTTAATTATCCTGCCGTCCTTAATAACAATTAGTAATTTTTCCGTTCAATTCGTTTTGGCTATACTCACAAACGTGCGTAATAAACTGGCATGAACATGTGTGTCGGTAGTTTAAACAGTGGCTAGTACCATCATAAAAATGGAAGGGTTATTAATAAATTAATTAGTAATAAAAGTATTAGATAAATGTCATATTGAGTAGGTTATTAAATGATAACTCTCATGATTAATAATATGCCCTCACACATACTAGGCCATATTAAGTAGTCATGAAAGGTTTGTTCGCAATTATTTTGTAACCACAAGTTCATATAGAGAAAAGAATAGATGTCAGATGTAAAAATAACTGGGGTATTTTAATCAGAGGAGAGGACGGTAAATTCCTCGGAAAGGTTTATTTTAGGTTTTGAAAAGCTTAATTAATTAATGAATTTATTATTAATTAGTTTAATTGTAAAATGATGTGCCTCTAGGTCTAAACGAGCCACTAAAACCTAATAAATTGATAATATTAATGTTATCATCAATGATAGAGAGAATACATGTTGCAACAAAAGTTTTACTGAATGCTCCAAAAATGATAACAATAAAAGCTTATGAAAAATAACAAAACGAATAAATGAATGGCTGTAATTAAAAAGTAAACGCTTTTAACGTAAATAATTGGATTAGCAAATTAAAAGTAAGGAATACGTATTTTGTGATTTGACATTAGTCGACCATTTCAACAATAATTGTTATTGCTAATTATTAGCAATTAACATAATCAATGAAATTGTTTTCTGAGCATTTCACTTACTGCTTGAAAAAGACTTTCGCTTCAAATAAATATCCGTACCTTTTGATACGGAGGGTACTATCATTCAACAATTATAAACTTAATTCCACAAAGTAAAATAACAATATAAAAAAAGTTATTTGAGTTTCGTGTTAGTGTTTTAAACACGTTTGTTTATCCATCACAGCCACATTATTGTTTTTTTCTTTTTTATTTTCTTTATTCACTTTTGTCTTTATTGATATTTATTTTATTGCATTATTACAATTATTGTAAATACCAATACAAACTATTGTAACATGACCTGTGATACTCTGTATAAACATAGTTATAATGTAAATATTCACAAAAATTCTCGATAAATCTTTACTCAATGTGTTTGTAGTTTTTTTGGGGTAGCTGTCTCGGATGTGCGGCTAACTACTGAAAAAAGAAAATGTTAAATTGTTGAGTAAATTAAGGAATTTTTTTTACTATTAATTTTGCTTCAAATCATATTTTCCACCATAAGGACTAAAGGAAAATTCTTTCAGTAAAATACCGAAGTAATATAATTCACCTATAAAGTCTAAGATGGATATTAGCATATTTACGAGCAAATGTGTGTTGTGAGGTCAGCTTTGGGGACCAAGAAAGGACCTCGTGGTTCCCAGACAGTACGTGTGCCACTGTCAAATGGGCGGTTTAGAGACGGTCCTTCTCAAATATTTACACTTTGATGGCAATTGGTAGGGGTTCTAGGCTAACTGCAATGGGTTCTTTAGTCCTCTTCAATTAGCTCTCTCAGGGGAATTAAGAATTGTTCCATGAATCTTATCAGTTTTTGATCTAAATTTTACTATATGCATATATTTACTATCATAACTACTGCCAAATTAATTTAAATACAAAATAAAACATTAACTTCTTTTTAGGAAGTCGAATTTAACAATAATTAATGTTTATCGGATTAACCTAGAAGTAAGCCATTAATGTGTTTTATGGAGCTATATACCAGTATTTTAAAGTATATGAAATTTGAATTTTGGAAAAGAAATTTAATTATTATGAATTGACGTTATACAATACAATATTGCAGTTAAATAGTTGATAAGCTAAAAGATATTTTTTACCTAAATGTTGTGCTGGTGAAGTCTTTGGTACAGTGGATGTCGATCTGATGGTTACCTCTTTATGAAGAGATATGCGAAATACCTTACCCCATTGAGAAGTGAGATGGCAGTTCAGGAAACAGAACGAAACAGAGCCACCAGGAAATTTCGTGTTTTAAACCAAATTCAACCCCATCCCCATTTTGGGGACCGTTGTTTTGTCTAATGGTTCATGACTTTCCCGTATTTCCCAGTATAACCCGGGTTTCGTTAATGTGTCAAGCGGGTCATGATGGTGGCAATAGCCGACCCGTGTACACCCCCATCGGGTTTCCCCGTGAGTAAAAGGTTTTCTCTAAGACCTTTCTCGCATCTCTCTATTTATATTAGACAGGTCGTTTATCATCAATAGACTAAGGTTTGTTTATAGTACGCTGTCCTTGACTCTCTCTCTCTCTTTATATATAGAATATATATATATATATATATATATATATATATATATATATATATATATTTATATATAGACTTTAGTAGTATAGTGGTACGTATTCCTTTAGGCTAAATTTTGTTATTGTACTATTTGAATCCATCCACCGTTATATATATGAGATGGAATCGATCATATATGTATATGTAAGGGGCTGAGAGAAAAAATTAGGTAACTGAACTATTTTTGAAAGTGAGAATAATGCAACTTTATAGAATCATTGCTATTATTTTTTAAAAAATCTAGTTTTCATTGAAATTTAATAAGTGAAAACGTTATATCAGAGCTGCAGGCTTCCATAATAAATGCCGATACTGTGAAAATTGAGTAAATTTACACAAAACTCACTTTGTTGGATAAAAAACAAGGCCAGTCAGCTGAAATAAATGAAACTATGGTGTGGAAAATGATTTATATTTTTGTTTTGACTATTTTTTTTACCAACATTCAGTTGTGTGAGTTTATTTTTTTAAAAATTGATAGCTGCAGGACTACAAAAGGTTATTAGGCTTTTTATATCCCAGAATAGTCCAACAAATGGGGATGAACATGATATCAAATAAACACGAATCTCCCAAGCAAAATATACTTTGTGAACTGGAGTGGTATGTTCAAAGAGTCTATTTCCCAACAGTTCACTTTTTCTGGTGCCCTCATGATACTTTTTTTTTTTTTTCAAAACCCCTTTATTCAACAACATTATTGAACAACATTTAATGTACAATATTTAAAAATTTCCCCTCTTGCTTCATACCCAGATGCATTTGAAGGAGGGTAGAATAACAATACTTTTGAAGTTAAAAGGTCAAAATACAAATATACAGGACTAGGTGATGAGGCTCACCTTCGGTTACCTCACGATACTTTTGTCGTTTTTTTCCTTAGCTCTCTAATTATAAGATTAAGGATGAGGTAAAAATAAAGGAATATTTGGGTTGAGCGGATCCTTATACTAGGAGTGCCACCTGCTTGAAGGTGGTTTCTCTGAAATCATTCGTTTTTGCCACATTTCTTGTTCTACAGCTTCGTCATTCAAAAATTGTTGATGAAGTGGATTATGAATTAGGCTACTTCATTCGCCCTTTTTTTTTTTTTTTTTTTGCAATATATTCATCGTACACGTGAAAAAAAGATCGGCCGGTTGCAAGAACGTTCTTGATTTATCGAAACTTGACTTTTTTTTTACACAGGGACGCATTTTACGCAAAATCCACAGATATATAATTTCTCTTTTTACCAATTTTGTTTTTAGCTATATTTCTAGCTTTCTTTTAGTGATCATAAAAGGCCTTCTTCTTGTGCAGAATGTTGATATCCATCAGTTTTGGGATTTGTCGTTAATCACTCTTTACGTTCAAAGCGTTATTTTTTTCTTTAAAGTCGTTACTCTTATATATATAGAGATATCCGAACAAAAAGTTGAACTTTGTGTTGAAGATCTTTAAGTAAGTATCGTTTCCAGGTTTCTTCCGATGTATCGCTTGAACCCTCAATGTTATCATATTACATATCACAACATCTCATGTAACACTCGAACCCTAATCACTTGAACTCATTACTATCACATACTAGCGGAAAAACACCGAAAACACGATACACATTTGTTAGTATTGTTACTAGACTTCTGATAACAGATTTCCACTCTTACATACCTGGTTTCTCCCACATACTGTAAAACTTTAATGGCTAATACTTCTTGACTATCTTTTTTTTCCAATACCAAAAGTTTTGCAAGTTATTTTCCAATACGTTGGTAGACTCTCACTACCTTCCTGATTCCATCCGCCTTTTTAGGCATTCCACGCCCTATATCCTTCTCATACATCCTTCAAATGGGGGACTCCCCTTAGTGAAAGGCACTCATCAGCCCTAAATAATTTTCCTTTATTTTTCCCACATCCTATTTTTTATAAGTTTGAGAGCTAAGAAAAAAAAAAAAAAAATTCAATAACTCAAAATAGTGACTTACCTGTTTTTTCCCCCTGACAATTAATAAATATAAATAGAGAACTCCTTCCCTTTCCGTGTAGAAACAAAATCATGATCATTTATTACCTACGAAAGTAGATTAATTAACATACTCATTGGTACATTAGGTCGATCGAAATCGCTTAATAATGTTAAAGAGAATAAATAAATGGGTTCGAATAACTCACTGAGAGGATCGAAATCTCAACACTACTTCAAGTTAAAATAAATCTTAAGATAATAAGACACACTGTTAGCTTTTCATTTCAGCCAATTATTACTAATTAGCTTCCGTCTGTAAACAAATGGTTTCCTGCTACCTTTTGGCAATATTCTTGCCACTAAACCATAAGGAAACTGTTGCAATGGTTGCAGGCTAACAGGTCATTACAGAGGTACTTAAACTAATTGTTTTTGTAATACCATTTTGTTATATTTATCATAAACCGGCACATCACTACAGTCCTAGAAGTACTCAGTCACCACCCTGAAATTGTTCTTCTACATTTTTCTTTTAAATAGTCAACAGCCATCTTCCATAAATCCAATACATCTTGGTCTACTAGTACGTCAGAATAGTGCATTATCGCCTCGCAAGCTATACTTATTTTTCCCTCTAGCAGGAATAATGGATTTTGTTTTCTTTAGTCAACACCCTCACATTGGCATCATCAGTGGATAATTGATTTATTGACAGTGACCTGGGTTCCGTTTGTCAACTCTGTCAATATAGAAACACACACATACTATTGGATAATCAATAAAGGTATTCAGACAAGGTTGTTTGCGTAACGCTGAGCCCTGTAGAGCCCTAATCTAAAGTCACAATTGTAATTAGTAATCAAATATAGAATATTGTCTGAGGAAGTAGATTTAGTGCTATGATAACATGGTTAAGCTTAGCAACATGACAAACATGCAGGCGGCAGAAATACTTTAGTATCCTGGGTATGCGCCGCCTCAGTGCCCACCCTCTGATGAAGCGCCCTCACTAATTGCTTAAGGGCTGGATCGTCATTAAGTCGTTAGGGCGGAAGTGGATGGCTCGTCGCCTCCGTCGGAGTGCTTGCTAACTGCTTTAAGGAAGTATCCAGCCAAGCCTGTCATGCCATTTTAATCTGACGAAACGGAAATAGACGTTGCAAATAGATTTTTAATTAATTTATCGGTCTAAATACCGCTGAAAAAGAATATAATTAATAATTCAGGAATTGGTTGCCTAGCCATATTCTCACATTTTCTTATTTTAAACCAAAACTATCATAATTCGAGGTGCTGAGGAATATACCTTTAACCGAGAGTTCATTGTCAACGGACCCATAGACGATTGACGTTATTCTTAAATTGCAGTGCTAGAGGTGATAGATATTGTTGAATGTGATTTTGGCATGAAGTAGCGTACGCAGAGAGGGGGGGGGGGGGGTGGTCAGAGGTTTGGTTCAAAGGGACACCCCGAAATTTATGAAATAATATTTTTTTGTTCCCATCAACATAAGGTTTGTAATTTGAGCACTTGTGAAAAAAAAACAGGAAGTAACAATAAATGTACGAACTAATAAAACACTATACAACGTAAACAATAAATGAGTGAACAAGTGACTGTGTTTAAAAAAAACCCATCGTAATAGCAGTGCTTACCCTCCAGAAAATACGTACGCCGTTGTTAGTGACTGACTACTTTTGTTATGGGATCATGAGAAAACTGGTCAGACATACCTCTCTAGAGATGTTAAAGAACGCTAACCTGCAGCCGTTGCATGCTCGGTGGGTGGTCGGTGACCTGTTTCAAATCTATGATAGTAAGGTGAGCCCCATCACTTTTAAATATGTTTAGACAATGTGTAATGTCCATTATAGTTTTGTAACCAGTGTTTAACACTATGACTCCCACCACCCTCCCTGCATCGATGGCAACAGACTGTCGGCTTTGTTTGCTAGATGTAATTTATTTATATGTTAAGTTAGATTTAAGATTTGAAGTAAGAATTTTAGATTCTTTCTGCCATGAAATGAGACCATTTTTTTTTCGCACCCCTTTTCAGGGGCTGCTTCGCCACTAAGAATAGAATTATCTGGAACAAACATTGCTTCTGGAAAATCATTATGATGCTTGTCGGATTGAGGAATTTGATAAGCTTGAAGTTGTCATAAAATGTGCTGTTAGATATGAATGGACTATTAACACCGGCTTAAACCACTAAGCACTTATAGCTTGCAACAACTAAGGCAGGTCAAACTATGATAAAGTTTCATTATTGACAGGTTTCTTAATCTCCAAGTACTTTCCGAAGATTGCAGCAATGCAGTTTGGAATGTTTTATCTCTTTCTAAACACTTGCGAAACTGTCATTCGCTCTTGTTCAAGTTGGCCTGTGGTCTCTTTGTATTAAAGAATGGCTTAATATAAGACAAGGCCATGTGGTGGCCCCTCCACTGACAGGCAGAGCAGTTGTGTAGTGCGGGTTAGTGTTCGTTATGATGAGCTGGTTCATATTTAGATGGGTCATTTACAGATTTTCCTCTGGGTGAGTAGTAAATGGACGGGTTAGCTTCGTGGCTAGCCTGCACATAGAGTTACAAAATACTCAAGCTTCAGTTCCTTAAATAGGTAGAATATAACTATCGAATAAGATGACCAAACAACAAGTATAAAAACAAACTGTGGAATAGTTTAATTGGGTATAGTTAAATCCTGTTCATACGAAGTGCAAAAATATCCCGATAGCAAAAATAATAACTAGCCTTCAAAAAAATTGATGAAAACTTGGCATCTCACAATCAACTAATAAAGCTCTGAATTTTTCTATGACACAAGGACAAATAACAACCATTATTGAAAGACACAAAATGTCGCTGATCAAAAGATACTTTATTGCTTGGATTTTGAAACGCTCAATGAGACAGTATGCGTGGTCTGATTAGAATTAGCCTTACCCATTTGTTGACACCAAGTAGAAAGAGAAAATACTGGGTAGTTCATCGGAGTATTTATTCCTACTTCCTTTGTTTTTTTTACACATACTTATTTTTAAATTGCGAAACATCCGATGCAAGTAAAGGTATTCTCAGTGGTTTGACTGTAAACGTGCATATAAGCCGTTGGCCTAGTTCAGTGTCTACTTCTGCCGACATGGGTTCTACCCTTGGCAGTTTATAGCGGTCGAGTGGTTTCTCACCGACTAGCAGGCCTGAGTGACTGCCCGCAGTAGCAGTAAATAGCAGTCCTTATCAAAGTTTACAGCTCGCGAATATTGCTTTGCTAACCAAAGTTATCTCCTCACTCAATATTCCTTCCCATGAACGTACTTTTAACCAGTCTTCTTCCGAAGAACACCACTTCCCACCCACACTGTCTCAATCGTTGCCGAGTACGGAGAAGGAGATTGCACTGAAGTAAACAACCCCTTTTCCTTACGAAAGGTGAACTACACGACACGGTTAGAAATTACTTATCGAATTTCTAGTCTGCTGCAGTGGTTCATCTCTTATTGGTACAATCTTATCTCTAATTATCACTCACCCGTCTTACTCTCTCAATTATTATCAGCTTTGTCATTTTCTTTAAACTTTACATAGGCCTTGCCAGACATCCCTTCTTCACTGGATAAATTGTTCTTTGATAATGAATTATATCTGTACCTCGGAAAGATACAACACTATGTCCATTTTCATAACTTTACAGGAGAGGAGTTTTAAAATATAAATATAATAACAAAAAGTGTTATTGGCACAGCTATTTATTGAGATGTTGAAACAATATTTTACCAGAACATTCTATTTATTGTTATTTACATCATGCAGTTGTTATAAAATGAAAAAAAACCTTTTTTACTGTAATAAAGTCAATATCGAAAAAAATGGACATATTATTGTATCCCTCCGAGGTACAGATATATTATATGAATTATTTCATAGTATTATTATGTACTTAATGTTTGTTAGCAAACTTTGTATTATTTCGATCATTTGGACCTCTCCTGTTCGAACAGCTCCTGACAGTTTAGGGAGACGTGGGTGGTTCGCCAACGATTCATTTTCATAACTTACATTACATTTTCAGACTTTTAATTTGTTATTTAATATTTTTATTTAATTGTTTACTTTATATAGATAGATCTTGAATGGCAGTTTTTTTTCTTTCGTATTTAATATACGTCATATTAAGTTGTAAAGACGGCTTCATATTGTTACTTTTTTGTTTTGTTTTTTTATTTGTGGATCCATCTTTGGCTTTGTTATAATTATGATAGTTATTCTTATTATCATACACAATAACACAAGGTGCTAATTGAGCACGCGTTGCACATTAATTGCCATATATATATGGGGATTGTTGAGTCCAATAGAGCCATCAGCAATGATATGCTCATTCAGAAGATTCTGCTTTTTGTTGTCGATTCTAATTTTTTGGAAGAATTCATGATTTTACTTTAGAATTATGCCTCAAGCATCAAACCATAGACCACGCCTTGTACAGTTCCCAGAGCATGACACCCATTATTGTGTCATCGACTGGCTAGTCTTCTAAAGGAGGGAACTACCTTGTACCAGCAATGCTGGTAATATGGCTTTCCATATTAATCATTCGCATTCACTCTGATCATCAGTGTCTCGGACTCTACTTGGTCGTTTACATCCATAGATGGCCATATTGCAACCTGGTAACTTTTTCATAACTACATTATAGCTAAATTAAAATAGGACCCATGGAGGAATAAATTTATTAACAACTGATGCCTGGAAACTGAATACAATTGTAACCTGACAATGTTTAGGCGGGAAATATGTTAACTTACTATTACCGTGGTATTGACTAGTACCGCAGACGATCAAAGAGCTTCAGAAAAAAAGAACTATATATAATAGTCTAATAAATAATAGGCTAACAACAAAATATAACGGTATGCTGAATATGCTAAATCTTTATTCACAGGCATCATTCTATTCTATTCTATATTTTACCTAATAACTTTGATATTAACATATTTTTAAATTTTGTACACCCATACCAAATACTAGTATGGATATTGTAAATATGTACTGTTTTAATATAATTAGTCTGTTTATTTACATTATTAGGTATTTCTTTGTAATGAAGATTTCGCGCATATAATTGTATTCATGCTTATATTTTTTCCCTTGTATTCTATTAAATATTATATATTTATGGATTGTTTTGGAACTATGTTAAAATTACTGTTTGCCATCTTGTATCATTCATTACCTTATAGTCTGCGATAGCATAAGGGTTTCGAACCACTTCAACAAGCATCCTCTGTGATTAGTCATTAGTTGACTGTTGAAGTGTGTGACTGATTTTGAGTTAAGATTTCTTTTCTGGGCTCTATTAGCGGGATCTAGCGGTCTGTACTGTTTATTTAACTTGCTAAATATTGTAAGGTGTGACAAAATCCTACAACTATCAAACTAAGATATTCACATTATACCAATTACCACAACTATGAGATTGCAGTTCGTTCATTAATAGAATGCCGTTGGAACGTTCCATTATCGAAGATAGGTGACTATGATTACATTCCCCTACATCACAGCCATGTCCCACTTCTCACAGGCATTCTCGTGACGAACGGACAGTAGTTTTTTACATGACCTTCCGGTGTAAGTCACAAGGAACTAAAATTATTTACTTTACATCACATGAACATGTGCTGTTCATTATTTATCCAACACAGTAAACATATGTAAGATAATTAAAAAAGTTGAAGAAGTGATAATATTCCTATGCATACATACGTACAGATGCATGCACATAGAAAGTTAATGATCACTATTATCGTCATTATGATTTCATTATGTTGTCCGGAAGCCAGTGATGACACTGGTCCGAAAATAGCCGGAGGAATAAAAGCGAAATTAGGTGACTTCCCTTACGCCATATTTCTCAACTCTACAAGAAGTACTGATGGGTTTATGTGCAGCGGCTCGCTTTTACACCCACAGTGGGTTATGACGGCGGCACATTGCTGCTCAGAAGGAATGACAACCTACGCGTTGGCGGGGTACACTGGGGGTGGAAACCGAACACATGCACAGGCAGGTACCCATTCTAGGCCCATATGTAAAAGATCGAACTTATCAGGTAAAACATCATGTATTTCTATCGGTCAAGATAAATAAGCTTTTACATTAATGCCGACCAGACTACAGGATACAGTTTAATACCTGAAATGACATCCTAACACCAAACAGGACCAGTTGGGTGTATTCCCCGACGAGACGAGTTCACATTATCCTGGTGATGTGACAATTGTAAATATACTACGAGTTTCATTACGTCAGATAGTTTGGTATTTCTTTAAGTATAAATTAAAAATAACCGTTAACAAAGATTTTACACCTAAAGAGGTCCGAGAACTGTAAAACATATAGCATTTAGGAATAGAGAATGTTGTGGCCACCTCTTAATTAAAAATCATTAGAAGTTCCCCTCTTCTCGGTTCAGAAAACATCTATCTATGCTTCCATATTTTAATAATAAAACTTATAACGTCAGTCAGAGAGGGGGGAGAAGCTAGTGGGGGAAACAGCCACAGGTGGGGGAACTATCCCCACCACGGCTGGCCTGCATATATAACCCGGCCGTCTTAGGGTGGACCACAGTGATTTGAACACACAGACCCGGCACTTGGAACACAGCGTCTCTCTCTCTCTCTCTGGTGCTTGCTGCTCTACTCAAACCATGGCCATCTCATTCAACTACCTCTGCATCTCTCTCTCCTATCCTCGCTATGTTTTAGTCCGGCGTTGTCAGACCCCACACCTTCCTAGTGAGAATCTCTGCCTTCGTCTCGCTAAAACTAGCACCTCCTTGGGAGAGACCTCTCCCTCGCGGACGACGGTTGCCATGGCCCTACAAACTTTACCTAGTAGCGTCTCCCACGGCAATCCAGTCTGCTTCTCTCCGGTTCACACTCGCCTTTGGTATCCGGACGGTTTTCGCCTACCCTTAGATACCGAGTGTGAATTCGTGGTCATTCCAAGACCACATAAACTACCTATAAAACTACCCTGTTCCTCTTCTCCTGAACATAGTACTTTGTTGGAACACAGCTTCTAAGATCTTGTGGAGTCAGATCAAATCGAATTGAGCTCCCCGCCGACTAGGCCGCCAGCGGAGGTGAAAGACCACAGGTCCACCTTATATTATCTCTTTCTTGGTGCTCACCGGACGGCGGTTGTAGGTAGGTTGTAGTGACCTAGCCCGTGGTGGGGGTCCTCTCCCCACTTTGGGGATATTCGACATCTAACCCGACAGAGAATTATATTGGTAGCCCATTGTGAAGTACCTTAGGGTCCGTCTAGGTAAAAGGGTATCAACTTTCGTATAAACCATACACGGACAATTGGTCAAACGAAAAATTGGCTATACCTGTATTCTCCCCATTTATTAATAGAAATTTCAGGCTCAATTCCCAAACCGATTCCCAGACCAAACTTCTTATTTTTAAGTTTTTAAAGCACGAGTCAAGTTGCGCACCACCTAGTTAAAGCTTATTGATATCAATATCAACAAACTTCAAAATATTTTTCTAGAAAAAGTAGAAGAATAATCCAAAGCTGATTATATTGTAGATATTTTAAAATCAATAATCACAAAATTTATACATTAAAGTGAACACAAGGAGAACCCTTAACTTCAAAATATTTTATTGATAAATTATTCAAACATTAATAGGTCTTATGGAATAATAAATTATAGAAATTTTTGATTCACTTCATTCACTTTCATGACTACTTTATTCCCTCTAGTCGTATTTTCATTTTTACTCTTATTGAGTTTTTTTTCAATACTCCGAAAAATCAACTGTATGCTAAACAATTCTTCTTAGAACAAATGGTTTTGAAGGGAGTTAGTTTGCTTATTTCAAAGAAATTTGTAATCCAATAAGTTTATTTTGTTAAAATGTATTACCTCATATGAGAGGTTTCTTCTACAATCCAGACTTTAAAATATACTTTTTTCCAAAATTAAACAAAGTAGAAGGTCAAATTTATTCGTAAATGCATTTGAGGATGACAGCGTGAGCTGCCAAAAACTCCTTTGGGCTAAAAATACAAACATGGTGTGCATGTGCGTGTGCATTATAAATGACTTATAGCACTTAGAAAGAATAACGGTTAAAAATAATAAAAGCAGACCAAAAAGTATCAGCACGCTAAACAATTGTGATTAAATCCAATTTGTTTGACATATTTTAATTTCGGTGATTTTTTCAAAATATTTAATTTTGCATATCAGCACATCAGCGATATGCCAGGCTTTTGTTGATCCCTCGTTAAACCGATAAATTTTTATATCAACTTCCTGTAAGTGATATATTTACTCATCGTGAAATATACTAATAATTATCAATAAAACTTAATTAAGGTTTATTAATCATTTTAATTCTTATTATCGATGGTGTGGTTCCGGATTGGAGTGTGAATGTATTTGAAAATTAGACACTTCCTGTCTCGACCACGTGTTTATTTATTTTCCACCTGTACGATTTCGACGGATTATGTCGTCATTTACAAGGATTTGGACTGTAACTTACCTACTACTATTACTAATCACTTACCGTCTGGCCCAGTGCGCATTAGTAGTATGGTAGTAATCCACTTAAGTAGACAAACCGGAAAGCGATATAATTACTATGAGCTCGAGCTATTTAGAATGGTGGCATAGACGTGCGTTTGGATAATGCATAAAGCTGTACAGGGGCAGAAAAAGTTTTATTTCTTTAACTTCTTGGTATAAAAAAAATGTATATTTCTCTATTGTATTTAAAGGGGTATCAAATTAAAGGCCTCGCTGTCCTAAACAATATATATTATGGATAATGCATAAAGCTGTACAGGGGCAGAAAAAGTTTTATTTCTTTAACTTCTTGGTATAAAAAAAATGTATATTTCTCTATTGTATTTAAAGGGGTATCAAATTAAAGGCCTCGCTGTCCTAAACAATATATATTATGGATAATGCATAAAGCTGTACAGGGGCAGAAAAAGTTTTATTTCTTTAACTTCTTGGTATAAAAAAAATGTATATTTCTCTATTGTATTTAAAGGGGTATCAAATTAAAGGCCTCGCTGTCCTAAACAATATATATTATGGATAATGCACAAAGCTGTACAGGGGCAGAAAAAGTTTTATTTCTTTAACTTCTTGGTATAAAAAAAATGTATATTTCTCTATTGTATTTAAAGGGGTATCAAATTAAAGGCCTCGCTGTCCTAAACAATATATATTATGGATAATGCATAAAGCTGTACAGGGGCAGAAAAAGTTTTATTTCTTTAACTTCTTGGTATAAAAAAAATGTATATTTCTCTATTGTATTTAAAGGGGTATCAAATTAAAGGTCTCGCTGTCCTAAACAATATATATTATGGATAATGCATAAAGCTGTACAGGGGCAGAAAAAGTTTTATTTCTTTAACTTCTTGGTATAAAAAAAATGCATATTTCTCTATTGTATTTAAAGGGGTATCAAATTAAAGGCCTCGCTGTCCTAAACAATATATATTATGGATAATGCATAAAGCTGTACAGGGGCAGAAAAAGTTTTATTTCTTTAACTTCTTGGTATAAAAAAAATGTATATTTCTCTATTGTATTTAAAGGGGTATCAAATTAAAGGCCTCGCTGTCCTAAACAATATATATTATAATGTGGGACTTTAGTGAACTGTAATTACAGTTCTAATACTATCTTGATCCATTTTAGTTAGAAGCATGGTATATTATTAATGTCGGGGGCGTCACTAGGGGAGTGCCTAATCACTCTAGCCCTGGTGACAAGTGCGGATTGTTGTAGTTTATAACATGGACCATGTTCCATGTCGGCGTTAATATCTGACTCCATTTTATTGATAGGGATGTGTTCCGACAATACACTGTGTTCAGGATGAGGTTCAGAGGTTCATAAAGAATAAGACCAGTTTTCAGAGTTCGGGCGGGAGATCGGCAGCGTAATAGTACAAGTCGTCAGAGGGTCTGCTAGAGGCTGTGAGACAGGGACGGCGCAGAGGTGTGGCAGAGAGAGAGTAGACTAGTAGAAGATTCCAGGGCCCCGGGGCCCTGGAGTATCGCGACTGTCGAGATGCAGAGACCGGAGAAGAGTAGAGTGAAGAGTGTCTTTACAGGGCGAAACTTCCTGATTTAAATATAATTTCCCCTTCCTAGGAAGGCGGAGCCGGCTGAAAGGTTTTTTTTTTATGATGCCCAGGTGGCCAATCCCCCTTAAGTTATTGACTGTTGGTCTAAAAGGGTGTGTTTTATAGCTGCTAGGGACTCACCTACTTAGGTTTTATGACCGCCGGAAGGTGACCAAAGGTCTGCCGTGTTGGTTTTATTAGGGCCAGGAGGCTTACCCTCTCAGGTTTTATTGCAGGACCTTCGACCCTCTGTTACTTGTTTCACGACTACCGGCCTCTCCATGATTTATTACTAGAAAACCATGTTTTACATCTAATTACAATACATTTGTTGCACCAGAGTATAGGGTAATTTACATATATGGTTGGCGCTCGCTACAGAGTACAAACTTGTACCCGCTAGAACCTGGAGCATCTATGTTATGCCTTCTAATGCAGAACAAACTCACGGGCGAAATATTGGAAGACCATCAGTTAAGTGACTACAGACTCATCCCTGCTGGAAACTAGAGCATCTGAGCTTTGGGCTCTGCAAGGAAAAATAACTTCTGAAATCTGACAAGGAGATTGCTATTACTAACTTAAAAAATAATTGTTTTATGATGTCACACCTACCGAGGTACGTGATCGCTCGTCCCCTAAAGGACTGTTTATGGCATGATTTTATGACCGCCGGACGGTGACCAGAGGTCTACCGTGTTGGTTTTATTAGGGGCAGGTGGCTTACCCTCTCAGATCTTATTGCAGGACCTTCGACCCTCTGTTACTTGTTTCACGACTACCAGCCTCTCCATGATTTATTACCAGAAAAGCATGTTTTACATCTAATTATAATACATTATATATGCACCAGAGTATAGGGTGATTTAACACTTATGTAGTTGAGTCACTACAATTAATATTAATATAATAATTAATAATAATATTAATTCATGGTATTCGATGTTAAAAGTTAAAAGCAATCCCTTGATTGATAGTCATTTTTTTCAAATCGTTGTATTACTTGTATATATTACTCAAATTACTTGTATTAGACAGTAAATAAAAAAATAAGTCTTTATTAAAGAAGGAAATTGAAGAGCTCGCCATCTTCCTCGATAATACGCTGGGGGTTCAGCAGACTATTATTGCAAAAAAATCATTAAAAACAAACCATTTTTTTTTTTATGGTGTGCCGGAAAAGAGAAACTGTTTTTGAATACGAATAAATGACACTTGTCATGGTTGTTTTTTTTTTTAAATTAAACGCAACCCATAATTGCGTGGTACTACACACTCAACTAACTGTTTAGTTCAGCAAAGCACTTTTGAATTTTTCGTCAGCATTTTGGGGAAAATGCAATAGTTGGGTGAGGAGTGTGGATCTAGCTGCCCTGGTTAAAATATACTATTGTTTTAGATAAGTTTAATATCCCACATAAGCGATTGGAGATAACTGAAGGTGACAATAAAGAAGAAATTATCAGTTGTGTGGAAAGACAATAAAACTGTTTTATAACTATAACATTCCACAATCCGGCAGTAATCTTTTCATTTTTAAATATCAAATTATTTCTCATATTTAATCGTTATTAAGTCATAACAGAAACATGGGGAGTTGTTAAATTTAATTTAAAAATTCAGATGGATTGGATTGCAAAACATATACAAGAATACGATTCTGTCTATTCACTTACTCATTCTCATAATTTCTCTAGCTTGAAAGACATACGGGACTTACAAATATCTTTCAGTTGTGTGACTGAACTCAAAGACATCCAATACGAACCCTTTCTTGATGTGGGAGAAAATCCCCTGTCATGGCCAACTTACACCAACACCTGCAAAGGTCGGCCAATGCAAACTCTTGTGTATATTGGGCTAGTGTGTACAGAGGCCTTAAGACCAGTACAAATTCAACGAAAGCCTAAAAAAAACATTTTTATTTACTTTTTTTAAATTCTATTATATTTTACTATTCTTTTTAATCGTTCATATATAATTTCTATTATTTATTTGGTAAAAAGTCTTGTTTTATCATCCTATTTAAATTAAATAACTATTATCCATTGCTCAAGCTTTTGACAGGGTTTGGCACGCTGGTTTGCTTTACAAGCTCAAAAAATATTTACCACAGACCCATTTCCTAATTCTACAGTCTTACCTTTCAAACCGTTTCTTCCAAGTCCGCGTTGGTTCACAATATTCTTACTAACATCCCGTAAAAACAGGTGTTCCACAGGGCTGTGACCTGTGTCCCATCCTCTATAACCATTACACCTCTGATGCCCTCTTTACCTCAATACCTTCTTGGCAACATTTGCAGGTGATACTGCAGTCTTGTCATCCCACCCAGACCCTGCGATATAGCATGCCATAACCTTCAAAAATACCTTGATGAGATCAACTATTGGCACAACCAATCTCGGATCAATGTTAATGAAGCAAAATATTCCCACATTACCTTAACCCTCTGCCACAACTCCTGTCCACCGATTTTTTCCATTCCTCTTCCTGAATAGTGCGGTATTTATGCTTTTATCTCGACGAAAGGCCATGGAACCCACACTCGAGGTTAAAGAGACAAGAACTAAACAGACTCTTTAGACAACTGTACAGACTACTTCAAAAGATACCCCATCTCTCAATAGAAAATAAATTACTAATTTACAAAGTTATACTAAAGCCAATCCAGACATACGGAATAGAGCTATGGGGGACAGCAAAAAAGTCGAACATCAAAAGTATCCAATTCTTTCAATCAAAAGTCTTGAGAACAGCCAATGCCCCTTATTACGTTAGTGACAAAACCCTTCATAACGGTCTTAATATACCCTACATTCTTGAACTTATCCCTTTCAAGCTCATGAAATTCCATAGTAACTTATTCGACCACCCTAATCCCCTAGCACAGTCATTGCGCATCCCTAAAAACCTACTCAAATACTAAAGTGGCAGTGGTTTCATGACCTAATATAAATACGTGACAGTGAGAGTCCTGGCAATGGTCAGTTTCTCTAATAATATCCTGAGCCTCTGTGGCTCTCGCGCCCTTGGTCAGCCTCCACTGGCTCGATTCCCGTGACGCTGCTGACGGAGGAGCGTGGTGAACTTCCCAAGACTCTACTTCCTCTCTTGCATCCGAGAGAGGTGACAATTATGTTGATTTGGGAGGTCTCTGGGCTGTTGGAGGGAGTGAATGGAGAATTGTAAATTTGATATGAATGAGAACATTGAACACAATTACTTATTGCCAAATAAGGCAGATTGTAATGTTATTGCAATAAAGATTTGATTTGTTATGTAAATAAATAAGTAAATTATTCTTTCTATCCCCCCCACCCTAGAAAGTGTTTACATATTCCGGTTTTGTAAGGTTTTCGCTGTAATTCAGTTAAACGCAGAGAACATTATTATTCATAGATAAATAAAGTTAACATATATATTACATACACATCGATGTAGATCAAAATATTATAGTTTCAAACGTTCAGGTGCGACATGCAGTGAAGCACATACAATACCCCGGGTCCAAGACAGTGCTGAGCCTACGTTCTGTCATATTGCACCGGGATTACTGCCTCATCAAAGTTGACAGAAGCTTCGACATCGACAACATCACTGTAGGAATACTGGAGGTAGAAAGTATTCCGTGGCCAGGACGAAGTCGTACTTGCAAGGCCATCGGGTATGGTATTAGACCGAGCGGGGACTACGGCGAGTTGCACTCCGTAGATATGAGGTTTTTCCACGGCGAAGGAGCCTGTGCCTGTTATAGAAAGAGCTACCAGATCAAAAAATTCATCTGCCATTCTGTAGGGGCGGAGGGGAGTGCCGTCTGCTCGGGAGACTCGGGTAAAGAACCTGTATTTACATCACAGATATGTTTATTACCTTGTTAAGTTTTAAAGTAGTTGATATAGATAGACGAGTACTATTGAATTATACCATGACGTATTTTGATAATATTCCATTAAAAAGTCACCACTAAGACGAAAAATTAATACTTATTATATATTATTAATTAGTACGAAAAAAATACAGGCAGTGCCCACATTCTTAAGGAGAATTTCATTGTTGTTAGGATTGCTGGTTTTCCGTTTTTTCTCCCGGGTGATCTCGTATGGAATCCAGAATAGTTTCCGTTAACCTTCTCAGAATATAAGATATAAGGGCTGTGCCAACTTTTTCATCGCGAATAAATAGAAGTTACCCTCGTCACGGATCAGAAAATACCCACCTACGTTCCCATATTTTATTAAAAAATCTTCGGCTTCGGTTTAGAGAGGAGGGACTAGTTCACGATCTGCACCTCTCTTTCCTAACCTCGCTATGTTATAGTAAGACCCCACACCTTTCTAGTGGGATTCTCTGCCCGCGTCGGGCTAAAAGTAGCACATCCTTGGAAGGGTTCCGTTACATGCAGACAACGGTTTTTTTTTTTTTTTTTTTATTTATTTTAATAAATTTGTATTTAAAACAAAATAATACAATGTACAAAAATAATAAAATAATTGGATTACAGATTTCTTCTCTTTTTGCATTTACATGCATTTGGAGGAGTGCATAAATATAATAAAATTTTTATTGTGGTTATAACTTCAAGTTCCGTTATAAGTTACGTTCCAAGACCACGTAAATACCTACAAAACCTAGCCTGTACCTCTCCTCCTGAACATGGTGCACTGTTGGGACACGTTTTAAGACCTTATGGAGTCAGATCTATTAACAAATACGAATTAAGCTGCCACCAGCAAAGGTCAAATACCACAGGTTTATTCATTTCTCTCTTTCTTGACGCCCGGTTCGACGAGACCATCCCCAGGTGGGCGCCCGCCTACATGAGTTAATAAATAATGTAAAAATTAGTATTTCAGAAACACGTATTTAATCCTGTTATTTCTAAAATTCATTAAAACTGTGATTAAAATAGTTTTCGCGACCGCAAGGAAAATCATAGCTATGTGATCCATCGAACTTCACGTGTGTTAATCATAGCTATGATTGTGATCCATCAAACTTCACGTGTGTTAATCATAGCTATGTGATCCATCGAACTTCACGTGTGTTAAGTTTTTAGTAAATAGACGCTGTTGATATTATTATTTCATTTACCAAGCGTTAAAAAATAAAATTCTAATTTAAATAGAGTGAAACAAAGAGCGAGACAGCTATAATAAGTTATTACTAATATTATTACTATACAGGAGGACCGTTAGTTTGCAATAACAGGTTGGTCGGAGTTGCCTCTTTCATTTTTCCCGAAGATAAATGCAACCTCTTCACCACTGATGGTCTTGTGACTAAATGTGGCGGAGCGAGAGTGGCCACTGTCCACGTGTACGTCTGTCCTGTCCTCGACTGGATCAGGAGCTACGTCGGGGATCACATACCTGAGCAGCCGGACTCTTGCACCTCTCAGGCGTTGTTCTAAAATTATATTTAACAAATTATTGTTATCATTTCTTAAATAGTTAACCCAAAGCATAATGACAGCTATCTCCAATGCTCCATAAGCCAATTACGTTTATAGAAATAAACTAGAAAATAAATAGAATTTTTCCTAGTGCCTTTATTGAAGCGAATAAATTTTATTATTTATTGCGCTGTTTAAAATATATGACCGTTTTCTATATTATTAATTGATTAATGGCACATATTGTCCTATCTCACCATGTACTTAATTCTTAATGCACTATGCACTCGGAGATATAAGCTCTATTTTCAAACATGGAATAATGTTTGCCTGTGTATTCTAAATAGATAATAATAGAAATAGCTTATTTGATTTGATAAGATTAAATACTGACATGATAGCTGGTTCGGTATCTGATAGTTCAGATGGAAGAGCACCTGCCCAAAGATCTGGAGATTCTGGGTTTAAATACCCGTCACTACCCTTCCCTTCGGCTTTCATTAAAAAGCATTATTACGAGTATTGTATAACGTGCCTGGATCTGGATACAAACATTGTATATAACTAAACGTATTGGGAAAGTATTATAGAAGTATTTTATTTATTGATACTCAGAGAATATGGAAGAGCTCTGCCGGAAGAGACCACCTACTTTGTTGCTTGAACTTAAAACCAGTCAAGTACACCACTTGCTGGAAGGCTTTTGTATTCCACTTGATCTAAGGAGCCTCGTACTTATAGCCGTCTTGATTAAAACAAAACACAATTGGGCAGGTATTCAGAAGAATATAACTATATTATATATACAATTTAAAGGAATTTACAAAAAAAGTATAATAAAATTAAATTTAAAGGTTTATATAAATGTGTTTTGGTTGTACATACAAGAAGGGATCATTGTTATTTTTTAGTTAATTAATAGGACATTTTTCGTAAAACAAAACATTCATAATTTCAAAAGCAATCGACAAATAGGACTTGTCTGGAACGTGTCTTAATAGTATTAATATTGATTTATTGGACTTCTAACTGCTTGACCCGGGTTCGATCCCGGCTCATCATGACATTTTTTGGGTATTGTAATTCGCATTATTATCCCATTACTTCAACAGCGGTAGCTAGTTTTATAGACTTACCGTTCCGATGTTTTTTACATCCAGCCAGACAAACCAGGCTCATATTTCTAACATTTACAAAATTTTGTAATACTAATAACAAGTGATTAAAAATAAAAGCGAAAATTTAAATTAAACAATAACGAAAGAAAAAAACAAAACAAGGATATCATCATCATCTTTAAATTGTTTTTGTTTTTTCGGCTTTGCTCAAAAATACATTTCTATGTAATTTTTTTTTACCTTTGAAAGAAAATGGCCGGAAGCTGTGCAAATGGAAATACCGGAAATACGCGTAGACGAGCACTGAGTGCTTCAATGTCTGTTAGTAGCTCTTCAGAGAAGCCCTCAAGCACCTGTGCTTAGCAACTTTAATTAAAAGGATAAAATGGAGATGTTCTGACTTGGCTTTTTTGCTTTAGCCCGTAACTATTTTTTAAAAAATAATTTTGCTATTAATAGAATAACAGTAACATATAATAAAATACTTGAAAAACATCGTAAAGGGGAACTTAGACTTGAAAACGTGCGAGCGAAATCCTCTTCTTTCTGTTTATAATTAAAACGAAAGAAATCGTACAATCCAATAAAAACCCAAAATTTCGTTGCTATTTTTTTTGCTTCTGTGGGGAACTAGTTACGATTCACAGTAAGGAACGATATTGGCCATATATATTATATTGGCCATATATGTTATATTGGCAAGTATATTTTAGACTTGGAATTGATTCCCCCCCCCCTCCAAGTGCATTAAACAATGGAATAACCACCCAAAAAAAACTGTTTGCTTAGGAATAAGCCTGGACCAATCGGAATTTGGATGATTTAGCATTGTTCGGTATTAGTCAAAAAGTTTTGCAAACTGCAAAATTTCGTTCTCGGATTAGAAGGTAAGAGCCGATTAAATTTCTCAATTCCTTTCACAGTATTGGCCTATCTAAGGTACATTCGCGGTAGTCAGGACCCGGATAGGCTGAAAAAAGGAGACCAGAGCCGAACATAAATCTGATGCCAAAAGCTATGTAGCCTATTGGTGTAAAAGTACAAATAAACATTTCATGAAGTTCTTAGTTATTATGAGTACTTCATAAAACATTCCATTCGTTATGAAATGTTGGTTGGAACTTATTGAAGAAGGGGTGAACATGTATAAATGTGAAAAGGCACTTGACAAGCAGTCACTTTAAAGGAAGTTAGGGTAAAGTTGGTGAGGGAAAAAAGAGCTAGTCAGTGGGGACAGGAGGGGATTGAATAAAGGAAGAAGTTTGTATTAAGAAATAACCCCTATACGGTCAGTTGGAATGACATTCTGATTGGTCGTGTAATGATAATACTGGTGATTGGATTGACAGATTTCCAGATATTTTGAAATTGGAGCTTTTATCACGGGAAGAGGAAGAGAGAATGACAGTTTTAATGATGGTATAGTGGCCATCGTCTCAGTAGTGTACAGGCAGTGGCGGAGGAAAATTGTTAATTTTTACATAAGCCGTTTGCATATTTCAGTGCCTACTTCTGCCGACATGGGCTCAACCCTTGGCAGTTTATAGCGGTCGAGTGGCTTGTATTCACCGACTAGCAGGCCTGAGTGACTGCTCGCAGTAGCAGTAAATAGCAGTCCTTATCACAGTTTACAGCTCGTGAATATTGCTTTGCTAACCAAAGTTATCTCCTCACTCAATATTCTTCCGAAGAACGCCACTTCCCACCCACACTGTCTCACTCGTTGCCGAGTACGGAGAAGGAGATTCCACAGCATTAAACAGCCCCTTTTACGAATGAAAGGTGAACTACACAACGATACGATAGAACATTAGCTATTTCAAATTTCCATTCTGCTGCAGTGGTACAACTTTTATCTCTAATTATCACAAGATATGATCCAAGGTATTTTTCATGAATTTCTTAAACAACACTCATCCATCATACTCTCTTAATTATTATCAGCTTTGACATTTTCTTTAAACTTTACATAGGCCAGGCCTCCTGTCTTCACTGGATAAATTGTTGATGATGAGTTATGTATTTTGTTTTGGAATTATTTCATAATATTATAAGTCCTTTTTTTTTTTTTTTTTTTTCCCCTTAGCTCTCAAACTTATGAAAATTGGATGTGGGAAAAATAAAGGAAAATTATTTTGGGCTAATGAGTGCCTTTCACTAAGGGGAGTCCCCCATTTGAAGGATGTATGAGAAGGATATGGGGTGTGGAATGCCTAGAAAGGCGGATGGAGTCAGGAAGGTAGTGAGAGTCTACCTAGGGTGGAGCCTAGGAGTACCTAGGCAATGGTTTGCAGTCGGCCAGGTTAAGCCTGAAATAAGTCGGCCTCTCGGCCGGAAGGTCGACCCTGCTTACATAGGTAGATGGGGTCTTGTAGCTTCGGTTGAGTCGGCCGGGAGATCGGCCTCGATCTCTCGGCTGGGTGTAGGTCGTTCAGTCATCGGGTTCAATGACGTCGATCATCCTCCAGGCTTTAGCGGTCCAGCAGTGCATCCATCTGACGGGCATTGGTGGTGGTTGAAGGTCGGAGAATAGTGGGTTGTGGCTATGTCTGAGTGAGTCAAAAAATTTGATGTGCCTTCTCTTGATGAAATCTTGAATGGTGAGCACTTCAATTTTTTTATGCATCTTGTCTGCCTTCATTCGGTCGAACGGGGTATGTTTGAGGGAGGTGCGGAGAACTCTGTTCTGAAATTGCTGGAGCGTTTTGAGAGTGTTAGGAGTTAGATACTTGAAGAGAGGGGTCCCATACATCAAAGCAGGTCTTAGGACGCTCTGGTGTATCAGCAGCTTGAGGCGTACCGATAAAGCCAGGCTGTGAAGTATTATTAAGTCCTTAATGTGTGTTACTATACATTGTATGTTTGAGTTTATCTATAACGGGGATGAAAGTTAATTATGCATATTTTTTGATAAATCTTTAAGCCTTTGCAAGATACGCGTTCCTTTAAAATAGACATTGGACGTTCTTCCTGATTTGGTGTGTACGTCCGTTTCCATCCACTGATTGCAAACTGGGGAAAACCTTGTGATTAAGTAGTGTTACTAGCCACTTCAACCCCCCCTCCCCCAGTACATCCGTTGCTTAAGATACAGCAATACCCTTATTAGACAGCCATACTGAATAGTCGTGATCACTTCCTCGTCCACTGCGAGACCTTGATGGTTCTTCTGAGGTGACCTGAACTTGTGGAACACATTGTTCTTTCTGTGTTCGTGTTGGCAAATAACACGTTTTACAAATGTCTGTATGCAGTATTACTTTCACTGTCTCGTTTATACAGGATTAACAATACACGTTCATTTAATATAGACATAAAAAAATAGATAGCATAGCGATCGTAAAAATCCATCTGCGCTGATGTCACCTTCCGGTTTGGAGAGGTAAGGAGGGATCAGGGAGAGAGTCACACTCATCACTGCTTTTTTAATGCTAATGCAAGTGAGGAGAGCCACATACGCTCAGGAAATAACGGGAGTAAAATGACACGTGCCACAACTCCCAGAGACTCAATATTTACGAATGGTTAGGGGACCGCTTCAATCTCCGAGAGGGATTAAAGGGATGATTGTTGCTTTAAAATGACCTTCCTAGATGATTAGAGTGGTCGGAATTTTTAAGAAATGTAATCTTAAAATTTAGTAGCGGTAAATTTAAGGTTATTAGAGGGCTCTATGCATGACATAAAATGGTGCATTAAATAATGAGGACTTGATATTTGAGGGTTTAGCAATCCTCCGTAGATTTAATTCTGTCCAAAAGTCCATATAGATTTTGGTATAGTTTGGCCTGTCCGCTTGTCTTTTTAAATTCGATTCCTCTCCCTGTGTCTGAGACAGTACGGTATTTAGGCTTCCATCTCGACAAAAGACTGACATGGAATCCACACACGAGACTAAAAAGACAAGAACTAAACAGGCGCTTTGGACAACTGTACAGAATACTTCGAAGGACATCCCATCTCTCAATAGAAAATAAACTACTTATTTACATAACTACTAAAGTTATACTTAATCCAATCTGAACATACGGAATAGAGCTATGGGGGGCAGCAAAAAAGTCGAACATCAAGCGCATCCAATCCTTTCAATCAAAAGTCCTGAGAACTATAGTAAATGCCCCTTATTACGTCAGCAACAAAACCCTTAATAATGATCTGAATATACCCTACATTCTTGAACCTATCCCTTCCAAGTTCATAACATTCCATAGTAACTTATCCAACCACCCTAATTCCCTAGCACAGTCATTGAAATGCACCACTCATCCCTATAATCCTCCTAGAAGGCTAAAACGGCAGTGGCCTCATGACCTGCTATAAATAAGTGACAGTGGGAGACCTGCCAATGGCCAGTTTCACCAGTCATGTCCTGAGCGTCTGTGGGTCCCGCGCTCTTGTTCAGCCGCCGCTGGCTCTTATCCAGTGACGCGGCTGACGAAGATGCGTGGGGGACTTCCCAAGACTCCGCTTCCTCCTTCGCACGCGATGGAGAAGACAACCATGTGGACTTGGGAGGTCTGGGCTGTTTGTATATATAGTATGAATGAGCGAGCGAATGAAAATTGTAAATTGGTATGAATGAGATAATTTTTCACAATTACTTATAGCCCAATCAGGCAGATTGTAATTTTATCATAATACAGTTGTTGAAAATGAAAAAAATGTTTCTTGTTGGGCAGTCTGCACAGATGTCCTAACCGTCTGTTGAATTACCGTCTTTTAAGGTTCGCATGCTCGTTCCATGTTAATCTTTCGTCAAAATGGAATCCAAGGCAACTTGCCGTGTCTGATATGGAATGAACGGTGTAAAGATGACTACGAAAAATAAATTAAAGAATAAATATGAAAACCTACTTACTTTCGGCTAGGCAAAATATAAGAACCATTTTTTTAGAAATGCACATTAAGCCCATATCTTACATTCCGAACCTGCCGTACTAAATGTCATTAAAACTACTATAAATAGTTTGGATAATATAACGAAAATTCAGGGTATTGTTGAATTTACGTTATATTCAGTATATAATATATTACGTCAAAGTTACGACGAAATTACATAACCATCCGATTATTGGTTTATTTTTTTTTGGTCCAGGTTATAAGTTAAAAAGTATGATCTGTTATTTAAGATGCCTGTAATATATTTGCATTCATTAGGAGAAAGTTATAAAAATGAAACGTTCATAAATATCGGTGAAACTGAAGAAAATATTCGGTCTGCATTTATCGTATTGGAAAATAAAAAATGACAACCAGGTCAAGTTATGAACGTAATTGTCATTGACACTGTCTTTGCTAACATTGACTGTTTAAGGTAGATACGAACATTCTAGGTAGGACATCAATCAGTCACTCAAGTAGTTCGGTGTCTGACGGCAATATATTCGGATTACGCGCCACTACTCCATGCCCGTAGAGAATATTATTTTTTATTAGGTAATATATCCGCTAATCCGTCAGGCTCCTGACATCCACGAAAAGTTCGAGGTCCCCACCATCACCGAAGGCATCAGAAGAAGACACATCAAATTCTTCGACTCGATGAAACATTGATAAAACCCCCTATTCCAAGACCTGACACCTCCACCACTACCGGCAAAATGGCAACTCTCTAGATCTGGGAAAGCAGACCAATTGGTGGAAATTACGGCCCTTGGCCAACCAACATCAAGCCTCTGACGGGCTCCCATCACTGCTATCCAACTGAATGAGCTTGCACTACATGCCTAGAGAGACTCTAGGCTCAGCCTTCAGTGGACTCTCACCACTGCACCGCAACATTTCCACCTCTACCAAGGTTTCCCACACTCCTTAATTCCCTCACTCCACCTTCAAGCAGGTACTCCTAGTAAAAGGATCCGCTCGCTCCAAATAAATTCCTTTATTTTTTCCCTTATCCGTAATCTTAAAAATTTGAGAGGTAAGAGGAAAAAAAAAAAAAATCACAAAAAAACAAATGTATCCTACCACCAGCTCTGAGTACGGTGCCCCACTATACACTCACTGGACTGACAATTTAGACCATGAATTTATATTGCACATTGTACCATTATTGTTTTGTGACAATCACAAACCGAAATGTAAAATTATTAAAAATGTAGCCATGCTGTAGGACATATAATGACGTAATGTAAATAGATTCATTTATGTGGTATCTGTACTTATTGTCATAATTTATAATAAAAAGGGGATATGAGGGGGGGGGGTAGGCTTAGTACATAGAGTGGTGTGATTAGCAGTAATGTGAAATAGTTTGAGTACAGAAAATGGGCTAAAAAGATAGTTTGGAGACACAAACGATACGGGTTAGAAATGTAAAGGGAAAGGAGAGGATAGTTGGAGTAGGGGATTGACCTGGGTGATATATAGGGGGGGGGGGGCGAGAAGTGCCTGGAAGACAAGCGAAGGCGTCAAGGTTGTCCACCTTATTTATAAAAATTACAGGGAAGCTTTTGTTTCAACGTCATGTTACCCGGCCACCCGCGAACAAGACGAATTTGACCTCCCGGCCATCGTCAACAGCCTCGCTAACCAGTAGGGATGGTGGTTCCTCAGTGACATTTCCACGCTCAAGTAAACGCTGGTATCGGCGTCCCAATTTAGATGTTGCGTGGAGAAGTCCCGTCTCGTTTTATGGAGACGGATTATCTCGTCCCGAACCAGTGGACTGACAAAATTAGCGACGTAAATGGGGGGGGGGGTGCAGGCCATATATTCGATAGTGCTTCCTCTGCACAAAGCCTATGTCGTCAGGTCTGATTAATCCCAAGGCTCACGTCTATGGATGTAATTATTGCAGCTTGTGTTTCTTCGTCCTTCACTGCCACGAATCTCCAAAGACCTAGATAGCAGGCCCTGCCGCAACGTTGAGCCTACTTTCAGGTTCTTTACCACTATTCAGCGTGTTCCTCCACCTTTAATCGGGCTGCATTCTTGAAAGACATCTCCACCTGATTCTGTAACATGGCCTTCAACTCATCTACCTCCTCTCGCAAAGGTAAAAGGAGGGGCCTCAGCTCCCCGACCTACTCCGTGAGGTTTTTCACGACCAATATAACGACTTTAAATTATTTTTAATTAATATCTTGTGATAAATATAATAAATATATTTTGATTTTTGTGTAACTGATCTATAAAAATTTAGCAAAAGTTTTTTTATTTTAGTTAAAAAAATATTTTTACGGTTGAGCAAGTAGCCTTTAGATGATGCTTTAGTGGAAAACGGTCGAAGCCAAAGATATAATAAAAATATAAGCTCGTACATTGTGTCTACCTGAAACTACTGTTCAGAGAGCAATTACACGTTACCCTGAGACAGATTTATGAAATCACAGACTCGGATCAGGTTGGCCGCGAATGCCAGAACCAAGAGATGACCGATTCATAGAGCCAAACGTTAATGGGCTTTAAACTGCTACTGAGGCTGCTCAACCATTTCGTACCACACAAGAAATCAAAATAGAAATTTCCGTATAATTTTTTTGAATATTTATTGGGGTTTTACTTCATATTTATAGCCCTTTATCACCGAGGTTTAATAATAATTAAATATAATTGTGATATTATTAGGAAGCAAATATGTGAAAGTGCGCCACTTTTGGGGCAGTGTATTGATGTTTGAAGGTACATACAAGTATTAAAACGGGACATAGACAATCTCCTAATATTATCAGTAGATAATGACTTCAATGATACTTATAATGGCTTTGTTTATATCGATCAGAACGAGATCTATCATTTAATGAGTCTTTCATGCTCAGTTCGACAGAAATTTTTTTTATACCATAGGTAATTATTAATTTACTAATGGCCCTGCATTGTTTTTCATGGAACTACCATGCAAAATACCATTCTTTTGAGCTTCATCTGCGAACACAATATTAATGACAGTTTAGATGACATTGCGGAGATAGCTCTTTTTCATGATTTGCCTGTTTAAATTGTGAATCCCGCCTAATATTTCACTATGTGTCTAGCTTGAAATGAACACTCACAAAGTGCACAACTGCCAGATTGATCAAGAGAGGAAAAGAAAATGGTTTGTTATTCATGATTATTATCAAAAGAAAATTATCAAAAGCAGTAGGGAGCTTTACTATCGCAAATGCAAGAATGATGACCTTCCGAATGTGATTTCTCTTCGGGCAAGCACTCGCAGTGACCGTTAGCAATATATACAGAGGTACGTGGGTACACAAAATGACTCCTAAATTCAATTACCGAGAAAAGGTTGTTCACTAGTGCAGGGTAGCTTAGTTGGCTGATTTCCTGGCAGAGAGACCCCGGGTTTGAGTCCCAATCCTGCCAGTATATTTTTTCTTTGGAAAGCCGTTATTAATACTAGCGGGATCCATACTGGGAAGAAAGGTTACTTGTTTTGAGAAATACTAACAAAATCCGAGAACACTTTTTTTTTGTATTTTCTTCTACCTAGGTGATATCATTGCTGCTTGTTTACAATTGGTCAAGGTCTGCGGGGCCTTCGCGTCGAGGAAGAAGTGCTACTGCAGCCTTCACCGGGGCATTTGGTCGGTCATATGTTGACTGCAGTTTTATCAATGGACATTTATTGCCTTGTTTTTATCTACTTGCTTTAAACTCTATCCACGTTTGGTTATTCAATAAGAATACGAATTGGAATTTGCATCTGAGTGTAGTCAAATTTGAAACGTTTAACAACGAAAATAGCTCTCTTTATAAGGCCATCCCATTCATTTCCTCAATAAGAATTGGTATTATCAGCATCAGTACAACAAGGGATTGTAATTCGTGCTTGCACCGTTTTAATACTTCCAGAGTCTTTCTCCAATTGGGCTCAGCGAACCCTTAAATTCAAATGCCAACCTTCAGGACACGTCTTCTTGTCATGTGATTTTCACCACGTCTAGGCATTTTTGGTTTAATCGATCTTAAGAACTCCAACAAAGATCAAATTAATAAAATTAATAGTGTAGTCAATTTTGAAACGTTTAACAACGAAAATCGTACCATAGCTCTCTTTATAAGGTCACCCCATTCATTTCCTTAGTAATCGTTTACTAAAAAAGTCCTTTATTAATTTATTTTTCGACTGGATAGGCCTCGCTGGTTTATTTTACAAGCTAAAAATCTCTTTATTTTATCCTTCAATCCTATATGTTAAAGCGGTTCGGTTTAGGGTCCATTGTGGTTTAGAATATTCCAACTAGTATCTTATGTAAGCAGGAGGTCCTCAAGGTAGCGCTCTCGGACCTATCCTATATGACCTTTACACGCCTGACATTCCTGCGAGACCAAGCACCTTCATAGCAACTTTTGCTGACGACACAGCAATTCTTTCGTCTCATCCCGATCCGTCAACAGCATCCAGACAACTCCAAAATCACCTCACAGAGATAGAGAACTGTGCAACTGTTGTTATTGGTGCAACCAATAGCGCATTGAGGTCAATGAGGAAAAATGAGTTCACATCCCTTTTACTCTCCATCGAAGATCCTTTGTATCCGTTCAATGCAATATCGCTTCCCGATACCTAAGTTTTTATTTAGGAAACATGCTGGCTTGAAACCCTCACAAGATTGATAAGACAAGAATTGAACAGATGGTTTGGACAGTTCTAAAGACTACTTAACAGAACCTCTGACCTCACACTAGAAAACACACTTCACATATATTAACAGTTGTTTTTAACCAATTTGGACTTACGGAATAGAACTATTTGGGACCGCTAAAACGTCGAACATAAAACGAAACCAACTTTCCGTTCCATTGTCTTGATAACTGCAGACAACGTACCATTACATTACAAACTCATTACAGAAATCTCTATGTGCCAACTGTCCTTGACCTTATAGCCTCAAGATTTTCCTAATTCCGTTAAAACCTATCCACTCATCCAAATCCTTTTGTCCTTACTCAGGACTCCTTATTCAGAAACACTCATCCTTATCGTCCTTTTCGCCTAAAACAGGGCGATCTATTATAATAGGTAAATAAGCCATGGAGTCCTGCCACTGAACATCATCACCAATCATTTCCTAAGCGTCCGTGGCTCTCTTGTTTTCTTTCTGGTCTTCGCCAGATGGCGAAACTGTTGGAGATGGAGCTCCGCTGATTCCGGCCCTTCCGTCGGCTTGCTGGGGGAACTGCCTTGGGACTTGGGGGGGGGGGTTCTGGGGAGAGTTCTTATGTATATATTGTATAAATGTTTGTATGAATGGTTACTTTAGGTTACATAGGTATGAATGAATTCTTATCATACAGCTAATAATCTTAACCATACAGTAAAGATCTTCCGAATTTATTTGATGGTTATTATTACTGTAACTATTTTATGCCATGACCATACACAGAATACAAGGCCTGTATATTCTATATTAATTATCAATAGGGCTACAATGCTCATTAAACAATATTGTATACATACGATCATTAAAACAATACAGAATGTGAAAAAAAATAAGTCAACGACTAAATTTGTTCATTTTTTGCTAATGTTTCAGCTTTCTCTGTTCAAAGTTTAGATAATGAAAATAAAATAAGGTTTATTTTAGGCCCTAATGATCCCTCTTCAATTCATTTATAATGTTTTTAAGCCCCCTTTTACTGACAAATTCTACTGAACACTATTGTTACATAGAAAATTTTAATTTTACAGATAAAGAACTTTATAAATAACAATATTGTTAAATAAAAATATCCTGAGAGCGAGGATGATTTAAACCAAAGAGACAGCCGAAATTAGACCCGTTGGAAAAATTAAATTATTGTTATTAATGACAATTTAAAACTACAAGCTCTGTACTTATGTTCTAATGTAAAACTGATTACGAGGGCGGTCTGAAATGTTTCCGACCTAACAAAGCTTTTATTTCCCTAGGTTTTATTTATTTTATTATCATCTTCATGTTGAGGTTGGAAACTTTTCAGACCACCTTTGTAAAGTGAAATAAAAACGATCATTGGACATAATTTCATTTCAGCCCGGTACAGAATTTGGCCTTCGTATTGGAAACACTACTGAATGATAATGTCATCTTCATGAATGCTGATACCAACACCTGGGAATCCGGTCATCTCCTCCCCCTCCCAACTTTTTTAAAAATGTTTTCTCGTAAACACTCAAACTTTCCAACAGTTGAAAATTCAAGCGCAAACAGATCGGCGAAGGATTGTTTTTTTTTTGTAGTTTATAAATACTAAAAAACAAGGGTCGAAGAGATGGCTGTTACATCTCGTTATTTGAAAATAAACATGCGTATACTATTACTGTTTAGTTGGGCTTAGATTAACATAAGGTTAGCAATTAAACAGAAGAAAAAAAATTTCTTAATGGTGTATGTTTGCTGAATAATGCGTACCAATTTATTTTAAAAAAGGCATGTTTTTTTAAATCTTGTTTCTCTATTTAGAAAAGAAAGTTGAAAATCGGTCTTTGCAAGTGAAGAAAGTTTAAAAAAAAACTTTTCGATCAAGCAGTACTGTTTTGAAAAAGTGAATAATCTTTGGACGCTAGGTAGTGTTTTTTTTTTAAATCACCTATAAAATTTGAAACTCTTTGCAACATTATATAATGCTGCTTATACTTCTTACTTTAAGGGCGAATGGCATGCAAGAGTAGTGTCTAGGTAGTTTACGGTCCAGTCAAAGTGAAAGTAGATGAAATGTTAAACATTTTTTGTTTCAATTCTGGACAATAAGATTTTTTGAATAGTTTTAAATACGTATAGCTTTAGAGATATACAATAGGTATAGTTTTGAACAATTGACAGAAGTGAGATCTTTAGAATTCCATCCTAGCGAACGGCCTATCTTATCACTTGTTGCTGTTAGCCCACAGTCTTAAAATGGTGTCTCCTTAAGTGTGTGATGTGGAAAACAAATAAAATATACACAACATTAAACTGAAATAAGAAGACAACAAAGTATAAACTTGTAGTTATCAGCAGCACAATATGTAAATTGCCTAATACAATTACAATATGTCTATTAATCAATATATTTTAATAGGTATTGAATGAAGGATTCTATAAATATTCACTAAGGGATAATTCTACAAAATGGCAAAATGGTCTTTTGGTTAAACGGTCCTATGTGCTGTATGGTACCATCTTGCTTTCTAGCGTTGTCCCACACTAGGGGAAGACATCTCACAAAGAGGTTACAGCTGATACTGATAATGATTCAAAATTCTGAAGGACTGTAAAATGTTTACATAGTAGTAGGAAACAGTTATTTTACTGTACTGCAGTAAATTTCAATAAATCATTTTTCAACAAGTCTTAGCATACGAATTTGAAAAAACCCGAAATATTTTAATGCTTCATTTAGGGTCTCACATCAAAACATTGCTGTGTAAACGCTCACTTTTTCTAAAATTTTCAAATGTTTGTATCACTGGCTAAATTATAATCGATGATTTCCTATTAAATAGTCTTTGAATTGATTTATTTTTTATTTCAAATTTTCATATATAATATAATAGTCATTTATTTTATATTTTCACTTAGGTGTTCGGTCGGCACTTTATTTCTAATTACTGTTTTTTATCTGGGATGTTATTTAGTAAGCATCAATTTCAAGGATTTCTATAAATGAATTGCTGTTTCTTATCGTCTCCTATTTTTATAAAGACCATCTATGAATTTATTTATAGTGTTCCTTTTAAATAAATTATTACCTGACTAGCCTAATGTTTTTTTATTAGCCCGATGTAAGTAATTTATTATTATCCGTAGGGGTCCTGTTGACTTAATAATTATTTTTTAAACATATTATCTAATTTATTAAAGGATTTTTTTTATGTGCCTGTGAAACGCTTAACTTTCTCAAGAAACTATGAAAATTTAGTGGGCTTTATGATATTTAATAATCCTATCATTATAATCTAATGATCATTTAAAAATTTAAGGTTGCTGAACTCATTGAGTTCTTAATCGCATCGGAAAATTTTCATGAGAAAGTTGCTAGAAATATATCAATCTTGTTAAAATAATAGGAAATTTATGAATGAATCCTTTTATAATTTTAACACCTTTCTCCATTGTTCAACCCACTTTTCTTTGCGGATGAAGGATGTATCCGCTTAGACATACTAATGCTATAGAATACATATATATACTAATGCCATAGAATACATATATATACTAATGCTATAGAATACATATAAATACAATACACAAAACTGACCTATAGAGGCGGCTAAGACCTGCCTGTATGCTGCCGTTGACATGATAGGGTTGCTCGTAGTTGGCTGACCGACTACGACTGGCTCGGAGCACCGAAGTTCTCGTGGAGGGGGTCGTAATGTTCAAACTGGTGTCTATACATCTTGTATCTCTATCTATATACACAAACATGGCTCACATGGACAGCGCATAGTTATTGTCGTTATTGTTATCTACATAGGCAGATAGAAGGAGGATCATTGTCTCGGTTCTATTGTTTGTCAGCCTTTACTATCATGTCGTAACCTCAGATACAGAGTCAAGTAGTGTCTGTTAGTGAATCATGAAAAACATTAATATTCAACATCTGCGTGTCTTCGTAAAAAATAAAAAAAACAATCAAGTGTGATTCATCACATAAGTACTAAAACAATATCATTTACAGTTCTAATCTCATTTTGTAATTATATTCTTCTGAATATTCTATTAATTGGAAAGACGGACATTAGTTAATGCATGTTTTAAAGGCGATATTTTTCACCCGTGCCCGCAATCAGACAATATAATTTCACCAATAGCAATAAAAAGGCACAAAATAATTATTGAAAGCTTGTAGTGAAAATTCTTTCATTAACGGAATGGTCACTCTGCAGACTACATCAAAGGCCATTCCATCTCTCAATAGAAAATAAATTACTAATCTACAAAGTTATACTTGAGCCAACATGGATACAGTAGAGCTACGGAGGACAGCAAAAAAGTCGAACATCAAGCGTATCCAATCCTTTCAATCAAAACTCCTGAGATCAATAGCTAATGCCCCTTATTACGCCAGCAACAAAACCCTTCACGACGGCATTCTCGAACTCATACCTCGAATAGTTTATGAGATTCCATATTAACGTCTCCATATCTAACCACCCTATTCTTCTACCACTAAAGCGGAAGTGGCCTCGTGACCTGATATAAATACGTGACAGTGGGAGTCTTATCAAGGGGCAGTTTTTCCAATCATGGCCTGAGTGTCTGTGGCTCTTGGTCAGCCTGCACTGGCTCGTACAGTGAAGTAGTGACGTGGCTGACGGAGGAGCGTGGGGGACTTCCCAAGACTCCGCTTCCTCTTTCCCATGCAAGGTAGTCGACAACCATAAAGAATTTTCCAGTAACAGAATGGTTAAGTACAGTAGAGTAGGACATCTTGAAATTGATTTAGACCAACAAGTGCATTTTAAAGAGCCTAAAGGGGATAAAAATAAATGGGGTAATTAGTAATATCATGATAACGTGGGCGGGTCTAGTAGTTGTCATACGAACTTGCCCAGTATTATGCCTTAAGGGGGTAGAGGAATTTATATTGCTTATGTTGAGTTTGAAGGGATTTGGAATATCAAAGAAGGAGAATGTATAACTATCAAATAAGACGTCCAAGGGTTTCTGTTTTTTTAAAAATAACTACTACTAACTACTAGAATGAAATTAGATCTCTTTTCCATTTGGGGATTACCATTTGTCCATCAACGGCTATAGAGCACAGACATTTTGATAACTTTTCCGGTACATTCGCTAGTTGTTTTATAGACGACAGATGTAAGTTGGAATCTCAGCAGACTAATAAATCTAATAAGGCCAGATGATAAGTCATCAGTTTAAACTAGAATAAAAGTTTAGTATTTCAGACAGGTTGAATAAAAGTTTAGTGTTTCAGACAGGTTGAATAAAAGTTTAGTGTTTCAGACAGGTTGTATTGGTTATAAGTCTACTATTGTATGAATACACACGCATATGACTCTCCAGTACCTCTTAGCAAGTGAAAGTTACACTTTGGTCTCAGCAATAATGCTTGCCTAAGATACTGGATACTGTAAATGACCAAAAAACTTCTATAAAACTTATATAGTACAAAAATTATCTTATAACTCGTTATCTCTTATAAGAAACTGAGCAGAAATGCAAAGTCCTGGATTGAAGGTTGTATATCAATAATATGACATAAGCAGGCATATATATGTATATATAAGTTAAGTCCAGGCGCCGCTAGTGCCCAGCCTTAATCCCCAAACATATGTTATCTGTATATGTTTACAGGTAATACCTATAGATAGAGGTATCTTGGTCTAAATAAAGAGTCTTGTTATAACGTTCTACGTGTTCTTATTACCAACCTTTCTTAGCTTGTAATTCAATAAACATTAACTGGTGCCGAAACCCGGGAACCGTGGAGAAAGAGAGTTATCGAGTGCGAGCGTAATTTTTTTTTCTTCTATACGCGAAAGAGAGAAGATGACTGAAGGAGGAATTTTGAGACAGCCCGTCTTGAATCTCGTAGAGGGAGCAGATATTAGAAGAGTGGGAACTATGCCAGAAGTTCATGCCACGGCGCTCGCGCTGATGAGGGTAAAAGCGATGAATACCCAGGATCTGAGGAAGGCTGTTGCGGAGCTGGAGAGATTCACTGGGGAACTGGGTGAGCTGAACCATTTCCTAAAAGGAGGAGACCGTCTCACAGCTTTAATTGGAGCTAAAGCAGAAGAAAATTTAATAGATCCCAGAGACGCGGAATCGTTGAAGGCGGCCCTGATATGTCGGGTCAAGAGAAGTATACTGAATCAAATTCAGGCAGATGAAGAAACCCCGTGGGAATTAATTAAGATGAGATTGAAGAAGGCGTACGGAGGAGGACGATGGACTCCCGAGGAGGACATATTCCAAATGTTTAGGGAGACAAAGTCCCCAAGACAAAGTAACGGGCAATATGCTGCGGGTTTAGTAGTCCGTTTCAATAAGATAACGGAGAAGATGAGAGAGTCGATTAGCGTAGAAGAGGTGGAGGGTAGAATGGGATTCTTATCCACAATTCTAAAAGTGCAACTGGCCAAGGAGACAGGAAGAAAGGAAGGATTCTCTGATGAGCGCTCGTTCTCGGAGTGTGCACAATCAATGATCGACACTAGCGCCAAGGAGGAAGAAGTGAGGGTGCAAGACGTCGACAATGAGTGGAGCCGAGTTGCATACAAAAGAACCCGGACCCTGAAACCAACCTGGAGGAGACCAGAAACGTCCGTTATTGGCAGAGACAAGGGAACGACAGGAGAAAGAAGATTTAGAGGAACGAGACCGAGGTATGCCCCGCCCAGGGAAGAAAGAAAATGCCACGGATGTAGGAAGGCAGGACATTTAGTGGCACAGTGTCCTCGAACAAAATGTTTTGAGTGTGGCGAGGAAGGACACATCGCGAGGCATTGCCCATATATCTTCCGGAGGAGAGAATACCAACGACCAGAACCAATGGAGGTAAACACTCAAGAAGTAAGAGAGAGACGGAGCATGACACATGGGGAGAGTGGATCATCAGAAGATGAGTCATCAGGGACTTCGGGAACTGAAGGAGAAGAAGCGAGGCGCAGCAGAAACAGGAGACAGACAGGGCAGAAGGTCGAGTCACGTAGATGGGAGCAACGTGATGAAGCCTGAGGAGCGTGTCGGCAGAGAGGCGACCGCATCCTGAGATGTAATGCAATTCGGGAGAGGATGTGTGCGTTGCCAATAATTAGGGTCAAAGGAGGAGAGATGTGTCTGGTGGACACGGGAAGCACCAACACCATCATGTCCCGCGGAGCGCTGGAGAGGCTGTATGGTGGAGAGAGGGCACTCCAGATTCAGGTATGTAATTGTAGTTTAATCACCCTGGGAGGCCCTTGCGAGGTAGTGGGAGAGTTAGTCATAGGGCTAAATAGGTGGGCGAAGAAAGGGGGAGATCTAAAGATACATATCGTAGGAAACATGCCGCGGGAGTACCAGGTGATAGTTGGGTGCGACATGTTGGGGAAGGTAGGTGCGCGTGTGGAGAATATCGGGGAAAAATGGAACATTAAGTTGGGCAAAGTGGAATATAAATGTCAAGGGACTATATGGGACGGAAGAGCGCGGATAGGGGCGGTTAATAAAATAGAGGGCTGGAGGGAAAGCCTACAGAGGGAGTTTGAGGATATTTTTTACGTAGAGGGAGACACGCTAGGAGCGACTGGGAAGACGGTCCACGAGATCCAGTTAAAGAAAGAACGCGTCACATACGTGAAAGAGAGACGATATCCGCAGGCACTACGTAGGCATATTAGAGAGGAGCTAGAGAGTCTCAAACGGCAAGGGATTATAATTGATAGCACTTCGCCATATAACAGTCCTCTATGGGCAGTGAGGAAGAAAAATAGACCTGGGGACGAGACGGAGAAATACAGGGTAGTTATCGATTATCGGAAGTTAAACGAGAACACGACGGATGAGAAGTATCCTATTCCCCGATTTGAGGACATATTAGACAGATTGAACGGGGCGACAATATTTAGTACCCTAGATCTAAAGGCAGGCTATCATCAGATCAAGATGAGTGCGAACGACCAAGACAAAACGGCCTTTACATTTGAGAGGGGGCATTATCAATTTACCAGGATGCCATTTGGACTGAAAAACGCCCCGATTACCTTTCAACGCCTAATGGATGAATTTTTGAGGGGAATAGACGAAGCGGTATGCCAGGTCTACATGGACGATCTGTTAGTTTTCAGCAGAACGGAGGCAGAGCACGTTGAGCACCTAAGAAGTGTATTTCAAAGAGTCCGCGAATTCGGATTAAAATTGTCCATGGAGAAGTCTCTGTTGGGGAAGAAAAAAATCAATTTTTTGGGCCACACTATCTCACAGGAGGGGGTTAAGCCAGACTCTACGAAGGTCGAGGCCATTAGAAGGATGGTGGTGCCCACAGATGTAAAGGGGATCCGTCGACTTCTGGGGACGCTTAATTATTACAGAAGATTTGTGCCGGACATGGCGGCATACCTGGTGCCTATTAATAATTTACTGCGAAAGGGAGCGAGGGTGGTAATTACCCCAATCATGGAGCAGAACATCCGGAAATGTATGTCTAGCTTACAAGAGGAACCGATATTAGCATTTCCCGATTTCCAACATCCCTTCACAATCACCACTGATGCCAGTGAATACGCACTGGGGGCAGTGTTGTCGCAGGAGAGAGACGGTGGGGAGCGCCCGGTGGCGTACGCTAGTCGACGGCTCACAGAAACGGAAGCGCGGTATAGTGCTCTAGAGAGAGAGCTCCTAGGTATCGTCTGGGCTATAGACCATTTCCGCCCATATGTCTTCGGCAGAAAATTCCGTGTTCACACCGACCACAGACCCCTACAATGGGTAGGAAAGTTAAAGGAGTCCTCGGCGCGGGTCACGAGGTGGAAAGAGTTTTTGTCCCAGTACAATATGGAGATCATATATAAACCCGGGAAAGAGAACGTAGTGGCAGACTGGCTGTCCAGAGCCATTACTGTGAATGCATTGGAAGAAGGGGAACCATCCGGGGAAATCCAACAGTTTCTCCATGAATGGACACCCGGGGAGGATGGAAGCCTCGGTACGCGAGGAGATAGCGAAGGTGAGGAAACCCTTGAAGAGGAAGGTTCCGCCGCCGAAAGACCTGTTGAAATGGAAGTAACAGAAGGGATCGTGAACGACAAAAGACGGCAGATCATTTGGAAATCCAAGACCTCAGGGCGGCTGCAGATCGCATGTGACAGTTATGGGAGAAGTAAAATCGCGACGATTTGGTCGCCACCAGGGGTTAGGAACCACCAAATTTGCCGTGCATTGAAAGATGCCTCGGAACCCGGAAAGACCCATCATGTATTTGTAGGGAATGCCACTATTTGGGAGAAAATTCGTAGACTCTGGCGAACGGAACAACTTGGAGTGGATAGGATATTTATTCGGTGCACGTCGATGGTGGAGACACTCAAAGACAGAGAACAGCAGCTGGAAGTGACGCTGGCCTATCACCAAGGAAAAACGAACCACCGTGGAGTTCAGGAAACGTTGCAAGCGTTGCGGCGGAGGTACTTTTGGTGGGGAATGAAAAAGAGCATACAAGAAATGATAGGGGCATGTGCAGTTTGTCTCACTACGAAGTATGACAGACATCCGCCACGGGGGCGACAAGAAGAATCGCCCACCGCCGAGACACCGTTGAGTGACTTACAAGTGGATACCTTCACTTGGAGGGGGTATAAGTGGGTTACCACAATCCACAGCTTTAGCAAAGTGGCCATGGCGCACCCGGTGCAAGATCGGTCATCAGACGCGGTAATGCTGGCATTAAATACCTGGTTCCAGTTTTACGGAGTACCAGACCGGATCGCGTCGGATGGGGGCAGAGAATTTGACAATGCCAACATCCGAAAAGAAATGAAGACTCTCGATGTCTCTTGGCATCTTAATACCCCAGGGCACCCTAAGAGTAGAGGAGGGATAGAAAGATTGCACAGCACCCTGAGTGACCACCTGCGGGTATATCACGCGGAAAAAGGTCTGCCGGCGAATGAGGCAATGCCGAAGGCGGTGGCCGCTTACAATCATTCGATCCACACCGCGACGGGGTTCTCCCCGTTCGAGATCCTCTTTGGGCTGCGCGAAAGACGGAGAAATGGGGCAGAGACGGTAGCAGACAAGGGAATGGCGGAGAAAATGGCGAGTAATACTGTCACTTTGAGGAAAATATGCGACAAAGTCAGAGAAAGGATAACGAGGGACAAAGCGAGACGAGTGGAACGGGAAAACCTCAAAGTCCGGGATCGAATGGGGGAACTTAAAATCGGGACTATCGTCTATAAAAAACTAGGGTCAAATAGGAGCAAAGAGCTGGTGCGATATGAGGGCCCATTTAAAGTGGTCGTGATTAGGGAACACAACGTCGTGACAATTGAGAGTATACGACCCCCTAAGAAGCGGCGAAATGTCCACATAGAACAGTTAAAGCTTCCACCAGGGGGGGAGGTTGTAGATCAGGAATGAGCTGGAGTGTCCTCGCAGCATACACGCAAGGAACATTGTAAATAGTTATAGTTATGTGATTTTTCCCACAGAAGTATTGTTTTTTTTTAAAAGTCAAAGTTTTCTTTTATGTTTTTTGTTTACAAGTGACAGTTGGTTTTTACGTTTTATAGGATTAGAGCTTAATGTGAGGGATTACAGGCTGTGTACGGGCGGGGCTGGCCTTTGCTCCTTTGTAACATTAGCGGAGCATTATTTGAATGGACTAAGACGTCCGAGTGTTGGACTTCAAAGTTTGCGAATGGGTGTTCGTAAACTGGTGGGGGGGAGTTAAGTCCAGGCGCCGCTAGTGCCCAGCCTTAATCCCCAAACATATGTTATCTGTATATGTTTACAGGTAATACCTATAGATAGAGGTATCTTGGTCTAAATAAAGAGTCTTGTTATAACGTTCTACGTGTTCTTATTACCAACCTTTCTTAGCTTGTAATTCAATAAACATTAACTTATATATATATATGTAAGTTAATGTTTATCGAACTAAAAACTCAGAAAGGTAGGTAATCAGAACAGGCAGATCGTTATTACAAGACTGCTTTATTTACTCCAAATCACCTCTATCTATAGGTATTACATGTAAACATAAATACAGATAACATATGTTTGGGGAATAAGGCTGGGCACTAGCGGCGCTCGGACATAACTTATATATTGTAACATTCATGATATTTGAGAATGAAGATCATGACCCTCACATATGGTAAGGGCCATTTTTTTTCCTTATACTCCTAGGAGTGGGGATGAGCGGGTGACCAGTCTTAGCACAACCGCCGAGAAGAGCGGACTTAGCAAGCTCCCGAATCGGCGGTACCATACAGGAAGAGAGGAGAAGAACCAACAGCAGAAAGTAACGTTGATTGGATTACAGGAAGATCATCGATTGGGTGGTATTAATATTGTTTTTATTATGGATCCATTAAAAGAAATTGAGCTCAATTTACATGTTTTTATTGTAATTAGTAGTAACTATCCTATTTTAAAAGGAATTGAACATTTTTTTATACTTTTTGTCAGCACTCTATATAATTATAATTATTTGTTATAAACATTTTATTTGAATATATTTCACAATTCCCAGTTTCTCAATTTATTAATAACTATAACATTAGCATTGAGATCGGGTGATTCAATCGGGATAATTTCCTATGTCGAAGACATAAAAACAATTTGAATTAAAGATCTCATGACGGACCTACCAAATTAGTTAAGGTAAATTGATCAAATAAATTAGAAAAATAAATGGTAAAAAATGAGGTAGGTTTCAATATATATATATGCACAAGATATATTCTTAAGATTAAGCAATCCACACATCGCCTGTGAAAAAGATTCATCGTAGATTTTTAATTTAAAATATTACAGTTCTTGATGCTTTTATGCGGTGAGTTGATCAAAAGTCAATACAAATTAATAATAAAATGCAACCCCCTGGTACCCCAGCCCTACCAGCCTGGTGCATAACCATCAAGTTATTATAATAATGCCGGTGCATAATCATCAGGACTTGTGCAAGAACTGTGTTGCCCACTAAAAAAAAAAAAAAGTGGGTATATATGGTTTATTTACAAATATTTTGAAGATGATAAGAGAAAGAATTTAGGATAGATAACTCATTATCTAAAAACAAATAATAAACTGAAGAGTTTGGTGAACTTTGAACTTTTTTGGTGAACGATTTTAAATGTCAAAGCTCATTATAATTAGCAGAGTATGACGGATGACTGTTCAAGAAATTCATAAAAAATATCTTGGATAATATTTTGTGATAATTAGAGATAGCAGTTTAACATCGCGTCTAAACGGATTAAATCGTATGGATAGAAAGCCATCTGTCATTTTTCTTAATTAGAACAATGCATTTTTTTTTCTATTTAGAACTATGAAACATTACATAATGCAGAATAAAGCTGTCGGATACCTTGGGCTTTAACCTGTCTTGTCACCCTATGGGAATAGAGTGCCCAAAATTAATGATAATGACAAGTTGTTAAACGTTAATGTACCGGTTTCTCTGTTTTGTTCAACACACTGCAGGCCTAATGGGTATATACCTATATAGAGGTATATATTACAATATACCCCTTCTTATCAACTCAATCATTTAAACTTTCGCACAATATTTATTAATATTAATCTTATCTATTGATTAATTAAAACCGGGGCCAAACACTACGCAGACTTTCATTACTACAAAATTTATTATATTATATATTAACACGAGTAGCTTATTTAGCCTTTGAAAAATGAGGAAAACTAATCTTATAAATTCTATTAGCTAAACACTAAGATACTAATTATTCTTAATAACTCTCTCAAACAAACATCAAATACATACACCGACATCCACAAGACATTCACTCAGCCTATTCCTTCCTCCTCGGCGTTTTCCTCTCGCGTTCCCTCTCTCTCTGCTCTCCCACGCTCCTGTTGGCAACCTTCTGAAGCTCATTCAGTGGGCAGTCCTCTGATACACCTCAATATATAGGGGTATAGACCTAAAGATATAACCTAATATACCGGCCCTATCCGAGCTGGAGTAGGAACGTTAAATTTGTCTACTGATTGCCTGGCAAAATGAAATTTTCTCTGATTGGGCGGGAGTGGAACTCAAACGGTTCTGGCGATTACAAACCACAAGCTCAAGCCAAGAGTGGTTCAATATCAAAAGCTTTGACCGTTTTCATTGAATTTTTGAAATAGTAGTTCACTAAACTATCAACGCGTAGTACTCATTATTAAAAATGAATGTGATCATAAAATATAGTGTTCAGTTGCCATCAGGTAATTTATCAATAATCGAGCCTTTATTATTTTTCACAAAGTAACTTTTATTTTTTAGATGATGTTCGGGATCTTCCATGCAGAATATCATGTCTTTATAGCAGGGGCGCGAAATCTTTTGCGTTCGTGATTCTACTAATTTAAGCGGGCCGTCATCCCAGTTCCCCCTCCTCTTACACTTCAATATTCAAAAAGGCAATTTATACAACATTTAGCAACAATTACTTTCTATTCTTAGTCAATATTAGGGGTTTTTTTTAGAGCCCCTTCAAAATTTATTAGGACAAACGAGAGTAGCAAAAACGCGAACGAACCAAAGTTTTTTAAAAATCAAATCATAGCTACAGCTCATGTAGCTTGTAGTTTTTTTTTTATTTAGCAATTGCTCAAAGTGAATGCTAATCTAAGTAAAAATATCCAAACAAGAGTTGGTTAACGACACCCTGTTTTTTTTTTTGTAAAATACATCTTGGAGAATGAGTTCTCACTTCGAGAGGCACTCATTATTCCCAGGACTTCCAAATAATATTAAATACTCCATGTATCGGAGGTAAATCCATTCAGTTATAACTCAAGGATAGTGCTGCTGTAGCAAAGGGATTGATACAAATATCACAAAAGCATTTTCTTACCTTAAAATCAGCAAATCAGGTTTTGAGTGATTGACGAAACTTTTATTTTACATTTTTCGTAGCTAAGATCCGTTTCAGCTTGACCAGTGTGTTCTTGCATGCAAGGGAAATGAAACAGCCTCTTTCATAAGGTGCAAGCTTTACTATGAACGATGCAACTTGAGACTTCTGTATTAGTAAATGGTTAGATTTACATTGCAATTAAGTGTTCAATAAGTTTAGCTTTGTAGTCATGTCCAGTGAGATCCGACCAAAAAACATTCATCGTCTTCAAGGAAGTTCTTCAATTTCTTTTAGATAAGTGGAAACATCAATGTGTGACAGGTTAGTAATAGAAGTTTCCAAAGATTTCCAGACTTTCATCTTGACAGCCAACGAGCATCGCGATGGAGACTAATTTCTCTATGTTCCTATATGTCTTTTTATCTTTTTCTAAACCACTGTGTTTTGGGCAGAAGATAATTCCAGTTCTTAGGCACCAATGCGAGGTGCTCACCAATACGGTACCTGAATGCTTCCAGTAGGTGCCGGAAAAATGCACCACCAGTAGTGGTCTCATAATACTGCACCAAGTCACCTGCTCCGAGGAGCAGCGCAGGTTATTTATCCTCGGGTCACTGGATCTCGTGAGTTCCAGGAACCAGGAAGCGAGCCTGGGTTGGTGCCAGTGGTGTAGCAGCATTTCGAAGACACTATACCAATTCGTATGGACCTTACGCACCTCATGCAAGCACCTTCCTCCCACAGTGGTTTCTGGTATGGGCAAATTTATGGTACCTGGTAGTGCTCTTAGCAATCCACGAGCCTAGTGGTTATTACAGACATGAAGGTGTCTGCCTAAAGGGCAACTCAGCTGTCATTGATAGGGTTCTGGATGGAGGCGGAGTTCTCGTGGCCGTACGATATAGCATCACTTGGAAGAGAGTGGCTCCAACATTGACGAAAAGCAATGCCATCCTTCACTTCACGGTTAAGGACTATTTAGGGAAACCTAGTTACCTTACCACCTTGTAAAAGAGGCTCCACGGGTCTCTCCATGAGTTTGCTACACTTTTAAGCGTCCTACCACCGAGTGCAGGGGACCTCCATGTCTCTAGTAACTACAATACTTACTCTGTGGTACAACACATCAAGCACCAGACGTCACCTTTCACCAGGTGCCAACTAACAGGGACAATCAATCTCCTTCGGGCCAGTTAGCCTAGACCAGGTCTCTTGGCGTTCATGCTGCTACTGTACCCTGCGATGTCGTCAGCGATGCCCGTAACCGTGCTTTGGAGAGTCACCAACCAGCACCCACAGTGGTTCTTAAGGATTGTGTAGAGCTGCTCCAGGAATTCCCGATCTCAAACGGCATAGTGTCCCGTGGGTTGTAGACACCTTCATCCCGACGTACAACTGGTGTCTTCCGGTTAACTGCCACCACCCAACCACGTTCTGAAACTTATTGCCTTGGGAGATATTTTGAGGAATATGTGTTCTTCAAACTAAGGTCAAACCAAGGTCAAGAAAGCCTGATGCGAATCTGGAAGACGGCAGTGTGGAACAAATTCGCAGCACGCACGGCGATCACAGGAGCTGTTAAAGACGACCACGACAAGTATGACCTCTACTGTCCGCCACGTACAGTATTTTTACTGCGGGAAACAAGCGAAGTAACCAGCCGATAACTCTCTGGGGACAACACGGCTAGGGAGGACAACCAACCTCCTTCGCTGTAAACGGAACAGAACCACATGTCTGTATCATTCCCTAAGCAGCTCATGGCGATTCTTCACCGGTATCAGGGAAACCGGAAACCAAGGCATGATGGGATACAAATAGATAAATGAGGAGAGGGATCATACGACTCTCCAACCAGTTTTTGTAACTGGTTGTGGTACTTCCCTGACACAAGGCATCTTGGTCCCATGTCTTCCGACCGATCAGCTTATTACCACACACAAAGAAGATTTTGGAGAACATTTATGTTAATTATCGCAAATAATACTGTGCGGACAATGACATCATCCCGACCGAGCTGATAACATTTTAAGCCAGGCTTAACACAGAACATCCCAATCAGTCAAAAGCTAGCCAGAATCTCAACAAGAACTTAGCATTTCGTTTGCCTGCACGCAGGCGCTTGACTATGTGTCCCACGGGACACTATGCTGTTTGAGATCGGGAATGCCTGGAGCAGCTCTACACAATCCTTAAGAACCGTTCGCTGTGGGTGCGGGTTGGTGACTCTCCAAAGCACGGTTACGGGCATCGCTGACGACATCGCAGGGTACAGTAGCAGCATGAACGCCAAGAGACCTGTTCGACATCCGAGATTGCCGAATCAGCGATGAATTGGGGAAACTCAACATATTATAAGGAAATGAAACCGCTGCCTGTTGCCTACATGTCAAACAGGTGGCTTGTAAGCGACCGTTAACTGTAGGCGTTAATTTAATTTTTTACATCACAGGATTCTTTAATTACAATCATAAGTACTGACACAGTATATGAATTGAATCAACGCATTTCAGAAATTATTTCCATTTATAGAGAAACTATTGTACATAAATGTATATGTTAAAGCCCGATCGTAGAATCGCTCATGTCGGCCGATCATTTCATAAAATAGTGGCTGTTCAATGTAAAACAGCACTTTTTTTTTTTTTCCCCCTTTTCTCTTTTTCTCTAAACCCCTTGAATTTATACAATGTGTAAAAATATGAACAAAATAATTGGCAATTGTCTCCTCATTATTCTGCTATGCGCAGATGCGTTTGAAGGAGGTTGGGTTACTCAACAATACAGGTTGTGGTTAAAAATACAATGAAGTGAATACTAATCTAGGTGATGGGGCTCACCTTCGGTTTAAAAATGGGAGAAATAACTTACAAACTAAAAAACTATACCTAGAACCTAAAACTAAAGCGTTCCAGCCACGATAGCGTCCTGCCATCGATGGAGGAACGGAGTGGGGGTTATCGTGTTAAACACCGGGTTAGTCAGGTATTGCAGTGAGTCGAAAAATTTGATATCGCTCAAAGATATCGTGAAGCTCATTGTTGCTCCGCAGCTCGAACGAAGTACCTCTGACCACTTTCATCAGTGTACCGTTTTGGAATTGTTGGAGTTTCTTATCTGTCGTATACGTCAGATAACGAAAAAGCGGTGCTCCATACAGCCGAGTATAAAACAGCATGGGAGATTGAAGTGCCAATGACCCACCCCAACGCAAAAAAACATCTCGATGCTTACTAAATTAAGACGATTTTATCGGCACTAAAATTTCATCTGATGTTCAAGATGTAATCTGAAACTGATGTGCATTATGATGAGGAATTTGTTCATGATGAGAAATACACCATTTCTAGGCCTTTGTCTATAATTACATCATGTGCAAGTTATCGCCTCCCGGCTGTAGACGATCAAAGAAAGAGAATAAGGATGGTAATACTACACACAGGTACGATTGTTAACTGGCTTTATTATCTTATCATGCTCTATCAATACCCAGGCTTTGTTTACACTAGGCCCTGTGGTATTAGGCTTAATATTGTCTTGCCATAATATACATATGCTCTAGCATATAGACTACATCTCATTTTTGTAAAAAGTAAATAAATTCGATAGGGTTTTAATTGTGATACAATTTCGTGTCTAAGATTTCTAAAAATAATTGTTCTTTTCTCGTATATCTTGATATTGTTTCTTTAGAGAATTAATTATTTGCAGAGTGGACATGTTTTATCATAAGTTGAAGTTTTTGCGCCTCCTTTTGTTTATAGCTTTAATAGGTCGTTAATGGTTTAAGATTTTATGTTGTCTAGAATCTTGGCGAAATAATTAGAATACACTTCTGACAAAATCTACTCGAATCACCGTGGTATTCTGGAATCATGTAAAAAGTTCAATTCTTTATTTATGCTATCGAAATGTTATTTTCAAGTATTCGTTCAATATTTTCAAATTATATCTTTAAGTTTCTTAATTTGTTAAGTATGCCAGTAAGAGATATAAATTTATAACATAGGCATGTGGAATTACAATAAAAGTATATTTACCAAAATGTTGTAGTTGCTTCAGTGAATTAATCCTTTTGTCTTACTTCAGTCCAAACTTCAAATGTCTTGCTTGATATAATATTTGTTATGGTTAACTATAGTACTAAAGTATTGGAAAACCTCTGGGTCTATGAGCGAGAAGAACTACCAATATTCTACCTAACAGAAAAGCTCCCGCTAAGTTACTTACTATACACAGCCAATGGCCCCACGTTTCGTGCTAATTAAATAAGCTCAATAAAATAGGGGATGTTGTACATTATATCGAGAAATTACTACAATCGTTTCTTTTGATAGTTTTCACAATAGTTCTATAGGACTTATAGCGACCGCTAACTATATATGTAAATTACCCTACACTCTGGTTCATACTGTATTATAATATAATGTAAATCTTGTAAGCTTCTTTGGAATAAATCAGGGTCGCGGCACGTAGTAGGAACAGGTAGACATACGGACACCGACAGACGGTAATAAATCATAGAGAGGTCGGAAGTAGTAGACAAGTAGCCCAGAGGGCCCCACCAATAAACCTAGGCCAAGCACACCTGCCCCTAATAAAATAGTCCTTCAGTCACGTTCCCACGGCCATACAGCAAAGTGGTCACCACGTATCATAAAACATGCCCCTGTCAGCAACTGCACCTCTCGCGAGGGAGGGGAGATGATATAAAAAGGTCAGGAAATAAGGAGTAAACACTACTCTCTCTCCCTGCTGTCCTATGAGTCGTCACGCTGTCTGACAAGTCTTCAGACCACCTACCCTCAGTCTACTACGCTGCCGTGCCCCGTTTGAACTCTGAGCCGGTATTATCATTTATGCTACCTCTCTACCTTTTTCTTTTGAACATAGTGTCTTGTCGGGACACATTCCTATCAATAAATGGAGTCAGATATTAAAATGCCGACATGGAACAATGGTCCATGTTATAAACTACATCGATCCGCAATTGTCACCAGGGCTAGAGTGATCAGGCACTCCCTTAGTGACGCTTCCGACAGGAGTTGTTTTGCCTTGTTAGACATCAATCCCAGTCGATTTTAACAAATCACACTGTTAATATTGATTGGAACTACACTTAAATAAAGTCATGGATTCATGGAATTCTAATAATTGATACAGTAATTGCCTATTCGTCATCATCATGTTATCAGCACTAATATTATGGTTGTGGCCACCTCTTAATTACGAATAATTACAAATTCCCCTTTTCTCGGACCAAAAACATATCTATCTATGTTTATAATAAAGATTATGACGTCAGTTGGAGTGGCCTGCTATATTAACCACGCGTCCTAAGACAGACGCCAGAAAGAAACAAACCGGCACCTTGAACACTTCTCTCTCCTCTCTCTCTCTGCACTGGCGCTTGCTGCTCTCCTGAAACCATGGCTTTCTCAATCAACTACCTCTGCATCTCTCTCTCCTAACCTCGCTATGTTTTAGTCCGGCGTTGCCAGACCCCACACCTTCCTAGTGGGAATCAGTGTACACGGAGGCCCTACAAATTTACCGAGTAGTGTCTCCCACGGCAATCCAGTCTGCTTCTCTCCGGTTTACACTCGCCCTTGGGATCCGGACGGTTTTCACCTACCCTTAGGCACCGAGTATGAGTTCGTGGTCATTCCAAGACCACATAAACTACCTATAAGCCTACCCTGTTCCTCTTGTTAAGAGAATATTAATTTTTTATTTTTGTGGTGCTGGTTTTATCATTGGGACTTAGCCTCCATGTGAAATATCATGCCTTAAAAAAATACAGTTAAGTTAAAATGTCAAAAATGATGCCAATGACAGCTATAATGATTTTGTAAGTTTGCGAAAATGAATGATATCAATTATCGGTGAATTCGTGATTGATAATCCTAGGACTACGAAGTTTGACTTTTTAAAAAGAAAAGTTTATTTTGAATACAATATATAAGTTAGCATAACAACAGTTTACGTTCTGTTATTCTGTTATCAGTCTGAAATTGTAATGGGTTTTGTTCATGGTGAGGGTAAAATATATAGGGAAAGGAATAGGAAGTGACTTCGTTTTTTTTTATAGCTTGCAATGAGCTTTTATAACTGCCGCATGGTTAAGCGCTCTGTATCTCTCTTCATATGCTGTTCTCGACAATAAATAGTTTATTCGCCTTTATTAACTGTAATATCATAAAATTAGACAAATCTGTACTTATGTTAGGCATCGCCGCTGTAGCTAAGTCCGGGCTTGAGTCCAAGGTTGAGATTATTTTGTTTGAAGTCCACCTGGATCTTATAGAACGGGGGTCATTATGAAAAATGCTAGAAAAACACCGATAATCTCCGCTTTGTGAACGGGAAAGCTGACGGGTTACTGACGAGCAGTTGCAGAACTAGACTCCACACGAGCTTCCATGCTCGCTCACCTTGCTCAGGAGCAATGAGAGGAAAATTATGCCAACAACCGAACTTAGTATCTTAAGGGATCGATGGAAAAAGGTCCAATGATGTTGAAACTGTCGAATGAAAACTAATCGAAATTCTGCCCAATTACATATTGAAACAAAAATATATGAATGTTGGGATTCCACATTTCTACAATTATTTATCACCGGACCGATTACCCAATGTGTTATTGGTAATCAAACGTATTTTATCTATTTTCGGTAGCACGTATTTGTGAGAACAATGGTTTTCTACTTTAAAAAATGACAAAAAGGCGGAAAGATCAAGATTAACTGACAATCATGTGTAAGCAATTTTAAAAATAATTACAGCTTAAGAAATTCAACCAAGTTTTAAAGATATAGTTAAATAAAAATGTTTAAAAGTTTCTTAAAAAAAAAAAGATATTATTTTATTTAAATAATGTTGAATTGGAAAAAAAGAAACTTTCCTACATACATATGCATTTTTTTATAAGCCTAAATTATGTGTATTATTAATTTGTATGTATTGATTTGTTTATAATAAAAGCTATGGTGTCTTTTTTTGTTTCGCGGCCCACTAGTTACTATATAGTACTTAATATGACCCTCGGTGAACATGCCTGGCGTACATTGTAGGAACGTAGAAAAATTCTCCCACCAACAGCATCGTTATTTTGAACACTTCAATTTTACGATGAAAAAGTCAATCAACCGCCTAAGGTCAGAGGAAGCTCTGAGAAGGTACGACCAACTAAATAGTAAAACAACCCATCATAGTGACTTGAGCAAGACATTAAAGGGATTGCCATCCACAATAAAATATCTATTATACATTCGGGCTTTTGTCGTTTATAATTGCAAGAAGTAAATCAAATCGTTGTGGGATCACCAATCTGCAGATTCTGCAAGAAAGAGGGAGAAACGGCACGTCATATAATATGTGACTGTGATAACTTAGCTAGAAGGCGATACCTTCACTTTGGTAGTGATCGCATTGTAGACCCCAAACTATGTGAACTGATCGATCCATTCAGTATCCTCAGATTTGCAAAGGCCGTGGGCCTGTCACATATATAGGACAGGGACATGGACGGCGCACAATAGGTCTCAGTGAGGCCGTGGTGCACAAATGCCGGAACAAATAATAATAATAATAATAAAATCAAATCGTCATTGTTGTATTCTCAACATATGTTGTTTTTAGGAGCACGAAATTGCAGTGACATTTGGAGGGTCGATCATGACAAAACGAAATAATATTTTTGTGTTCTTTGAAAATAGGTATATATTTTTACGTTTGTGAAATACTACTTAAAGTAAAAAATACAAGATAAGATAAATCAACTGGAGGGTTATTTATCTGAAAAGCAAAAAAAAAAAAATATATATATATTTTGCTACGAAGAGGGTCACTTGATTAATGATTCCATCGATAACAGTGGAACTACCGATGGGAAGTCGGTGGGGAAAGTGCCCCTGCGATTCATTTCTCCCCTTCTCAATAAAATAGGGGATGTACATTCTACTGAGAAATTACAAAAATCATTACTTTTGATAGTTGTCACAATGCTTCTATGGGAGATGTTTTGCATTGTTAGACATTATCCCCAGTCGATTTTAGCAATTCACAATGTTAATGTATATTAATATTGATCGGAACTACACTTAACTAACGTCATAATGCCAATAATTGACGCTGTAATTGCCTATTTGTGGTAATTGTTTACTAATCATATTATCAGTCCTAATATTAATAACGCAGTCTTGTCATCCCACCCAGACCCCGATATAGCATCCCATAACCTTCAAAAACACCTTCATAAGATCGAGGATTGGTGCAAACAATTGCGGATTAAAGTTAATGTAGTAAAATGTTCCCACATTACCTTTACCCTCTGCCGCCAGTCCTGTACACTGGTTTATTTTAATTCCATTCCTCTTCCTTTATCCGAGTTAGTACGGTATTTAGGCCTTGAAAAACTGTACAGACTACTTCAAAGGACATCCCATCTCTCAATACAAAACACATTACTACTTTACAAACTTAAGTCAATCTGGAGATACGGAATAGAACAATGGGGGACAGCAAAAAAGTCGAACATCAAGCGTATCCAATCCTTTCAATCAAAAGTCCTGAGAACACTAGTAAATGCCCCTTATTACGTCCGTAACAACATCCTTCATAACGATCTCAATATACCTTACATTTTCGTTCATTGAACAAAAGTTCATGAAATGCCATAGTAACCTATCCAACCACCCTAATCCCCTGCACAGTCATTGCACTGCACCACTTATCCCTATAATACTCCTCGGAGACTAAAACGGCAGTGGCCTCGTTTCTACAAATGTGTAACAGTGGGAGTCCTGGCAATGGCCAGTTTCTCCAGTCATGTCCAGTTATGTGGTTCTCGTGCTCTTCGTCAGCCTGCGCTGGCTTGTATCCAGTGACGGAGGAGCGTGGGGGACTTCCCAAGACTCCTTTCTCGCATGCGAGGGAGGTGACAGCCATGTGGATTTGTGAGGTCTCTTGGCTGTTTGTAAATACTGTGTGAATGAAAATTGTAAATATGGTATGGTAAGACTATGTATATGGTAAGAAGAAGAAAAAAATTATCACAATTACTTATTGCCCAATGAGGCAGGTTTTAATTTTATTATTATAAAGTTGTTGTTTAACTAATATTATTAATAAGTGGGCAATGTCTTTAATTTGATACGCTATTCAATATTATAGGAAAATATTCATTTTTTATTTTTGTGGTGCTGGTTTTATCATTGCGAGCTTAGACTCAACCTCCATGTGAAATATCATGCCTCAAAAAAAATACAGTTAAGTTAAAGTGTCGAAAATAATGCCAATTACAGCTATAATGACTTTGTAATTAAAGTTTGGAAAATTGAATATTATAAATTGTCAGTGAATTCGTGATTGATAATCCTAAGATTACGAAGTTTGACTTTTTAAAAAGAAAAGTTTATTTTGAATACAATATAGAAGTTATATATATAGGATTGATGATCCTAGAACTCAAGTGATAATTATAGTATTTTTTAGTAAGACCAAATATTTTTCTAATTGTATTTATGCCTGATTTATAGAATTAGTTATAATTTTTGTTTCTTGCTAATATCAAATTAGACCTACAAGAACGATATTATGCACAATTTTAGAAAATTATAGATATACCCAGATCCTTCAACGTAGGAAATATGTGAAAATTCCATTCTCTAACATAAAAGGGGGACTCACAAAGTCCAGGACAGACAAATATATTCTGAAAGCTAAAGCCGAAAAAAAATTATTTGTATTTACATGATATAACCGTGTTATAACGAAAATAAACTGAGATCTAGTCTCCGGGTCCCACCAAGGCCGTATTCTTTATATTGTCCCTCTAATAAATCCATTTTTATAAAATGTTATCAAGTTTATACTTTATATAAACACGGAATATAAAAGTGCTTACTGGTGCACATTGGCCAATAAAATAATGTTCCAAAACCTCTTTTTCTCTGCGCTGCTTATTGCGATCGCTTGAGGGCGGGGTCAAATGAATCTACATTTTTGTTTTTTAGCTAATTTAAAGAATTCAGTTTTAGTTACAAAAATTCTTGTGCCTATTTGTGGAAGTGAAAATTATGGGTATGAAATATATGATTTATTAAGTTTGTTCCTTAATACTCTCAATCACGCTTTCAACTCACAACCTTATTTCAAACGGATTTTATTTTTTTTCAATGGCAATATGCTTGTGGAAGAGTTCCTTTTGATTAGTTGTCGATTATGCCAATAATAAGTTTATAATTTATATTTATTACCTTCAATAGAGCACAAATGTTGTCATGTCCTACTAATTTTGGAAAACTCTACGTGCAATTACTTCAGTAATGAAGCTCAATGTCTTTTGATATTTACTAAATTTATGGTCTCTAAACTCTTATATACACATATATGATATTAATACTTTTATAATGATTTAACTACTTTTAAATTAATTCATGTTAGAATAACATATGTAAGGACATAGCACCTACGGTCGGTTGTTCAAATTGGACATTGAACACAATTTAGTACCTAATATTTAACTTATTACTAAATTTCATTTCCTGAAAACTTGACTGTACCAAAAAAAATCTTTATTATTGCTGTTCAGCCTCCGCTGACTCGTATCCGGTGACGCGGCTGATGCAGGAGCGTGGGGGACTTCCCAAGACTCCACTTCCTCTTTCGCATGCGAGGGAGGTGACAATGGCTTTGGGAGGTCTCTGGGCTGTTTGTAAACACTGTATGAATGAGCAAGTGAATTGTAAATATGGTGTGAATGAAAACATCTATCACAATTACTTATTGCCCAATGAGGCAGATTGTAGTTTTAGCACAATAAAGTTTTTGTTTAAATAAAATAAATTATTGTTGTAGCTTTGGATTCCAAGGTAAAGAGAAAATAATGTGCTCAGATTTTGACAAAAAAAAGGTTCAACACTAAAATAAGATAGTTTTGTAATAATTTATTAAAAAAAAAGTAAAAATAATTGCATTTAATTAAACAACATTTTCGTTTATATGTTTAGTTTTCCTTTTCAAGCCCCCAGACTACGACTGAATAAATAAATCCCAACACTCCTGGAAGATGATAGGTTATTTATTATACCCACTCATCCCTATAATCATCATCGGAGACTGAAACAGCAGTGGCCTCGTGACTTACTATAAATGCGTGACAGTGGGAGCCCTGGCAGCTGAGCGTATGTGGCTCTGGCGCTCTTCGTCAGCCTGCGCTGGCTCGTATCCGGTGACGCGGCTGACGGAGGAGCGTGGGGGACTTCCCAAGACTCCTTTCTCGCATGCGAGGGAGGTAACAACCATGTGGACTTGGGAGGTCTCTGGGCTGTTTGTAAATACTGTATGAATGTGCGAGTGAATGATGTATTGTAAATATGGAATGAATGAGAACATTTATCTCAATTACTTATTGCCTAATAAGGCAGCTTGTAATTTTAGCACAATAAAGAAGTTATATATATTTATTATACATGGGTACACTTGGGGTATAACACCTTGCTTGAGTAAGCTAATGAAATCTCTCTTTTTAGCGATGCAGATTTCGTTCCTATTTTTTGATTTTAAGTTGTATAATAAATAAAAAAAATTGGATTTTTCTTGAACGTAATTTTTTTATTTAATAACTTTTGAATTTCTTTTTCATCTAAACCATTTCACCTTCAGCCAATCATGCATCTCCCCAGTTGTTGATTTATTTTTGTTTTTTTACAAGCGTTTTATTTAAATATTGGTATATCATAAAGTTCATTGTACATGAGATTACGAGCAGTGTAGGAAATGGATTTTTCCTGTTTTTTTGGATCAAAAATTTGTATTCATTAGGGGGTTCAACATTTTTGGACCTGCCAGCCCACTTTCCACAAAGTTCAAGTCGATGATGTGTCGATTACTACTTGTCCTATTCACAGCATAGAACATGCTTCCAAGGATCTTTAGATTCTGTCCTCCACAGTTATCAGCATACAACAGCAGATGTTATATAGAATAGCTCAACGTGTCTTTGGATAATCGCTGGAATGCGTTGCCATTCACAGCCTCTGACCCACATTTATCTTTACAGAGTGTATATAGTTTATCAATGGAGAGCTCTGGTGAAATGTATAATAAAGGCGAAGTTCCACGCTGGTGGCAGAAGTGGAAATGAACCTTGTGAAATGCCGCAAGGGATAGTTGAATTTCCAAAACTTTTTTCATGTAGAGTGAGATTAGTCACTGGCCTCCCTTGTCTATTCTCCTGCCCTCTATAGGTTCCGTTTGAACTTTAGCGAAGCAATGCATTGGTTGGGATTCTTTTTGAAATAGCAAAAGTGTTACAAAAGAATTTTTGGCATACCCGAATCTTCAGTTCTTTTTCTCTTCCTGGCTAAAGCGTTTCTTCCCGAAGGAGGAACGAAGTTTCGAAGAAGGAAGGAACTTTTGACGTACTGTAATCCCACAACTCCGATACTCCAGAAACTGGGATTTTTGTTGTACCCGTGATTGCATCCCATTTAAATTGACTTTGGCAGTCTAGCAACTTTACCACTTTTTCGAGACTTTCACGACCTTTCTCCAGTAAGTATTTTGCGTTTTGGAAAGTTCCTCTCCTAATTACTTGGGTTTTTGCGAAACTGCTCCTCTTTCGTTTAACCGTTTTAGTGATTTCTTCATTCCTACTATTCAGAACAGGAGAAACCGTTTCTTCTGCCACTTCATTCCGAAGATTACATGTAATACAAGTTTCGCCTGTTAGGTAGTCACTTGACAGAAAGTACGAATAAAAATGCCAGGTAGGAAAATGAACTGTCTTGCTCTCCTCATTTTGTACATTAGTAATATTCAATTATAAATAACCTTACCGGCTAAGCTTTGGACTTTATCGCTTTATCGCTACTTGTGGAATCATCGCGTCATAGTTTTGAGGAATGTACGGAGAATCACGTCTTTCTTCACTATTAGTTTTAAAACTCTCTCAATCAACAAAAAACAAACACAATTTCAGTACCTATATGTATTTTTTTGGATTTCATAGGTGATAATATTATTTATATCCTCTCCTAAGGTAAACAGTCTATGGTCTTATAGTCTATAATTATTTCTAAAATAAACTAATAAACTAAATAATTGATTAATTAATAATTAAATAAAAATAAATAAACATGAGGAGCTGTTATCTTTAAAACAATTAAAACCGTTATCTTCATGCTGCTCATGAATAAGGCAATTAACTGTTACAAGATCGTCGACTTCAATAACAATTTAAATCTCATTGGGACTTTGGGTAATATTACCATCGATGTTTTTTCTAAAAATGAAACGGAACAGAAAACCTTCATGTTTTTGTTAAAGTTAATGCAGCACAAGTTAAATTATTAATTACTGTAAAAAGTTTCCCTTTGAAAACTTCCTCAGCAAACTCACGAGTATTTTTCTATTTGTTATATCTCATCATAAAAAATAAAATTGGTATAAAATTCAGAAAACTACCTAATTAATTCATAAACAACAATAGTCATAATTCATAAACAACAATAGTCATAATTCATAAACAACAATAGTCATAATTCATAAACAACAATAGTCATAATTAATACGCGCTAAAAACTTACCTTTAGAAGAACTGTTCGGGCTATATTTGTTATTCATCTTCATTGGATTTTAAAGCTCTACCACTAATTAGCCACGATTCATTTTAAACGAGTTTGTATGATGCAAACAAAAACCGTACCTTCAGTAGTATCAATAATCAAACTTAAGTATACTTTCAATAATTTAGTTACTTAATGATTCAAGTTAGTAGTTTATTAAAAATATTCTACAAATTCTTGTGTCATGTTACAGTTTTTTTGTTGTTTTTTTCCCCCGATCCCCTTAAAAAAAACGACAGTGTTGCCAATACCTCAAAACCAAAAAAAAATTGACATAGCACATTTGTGCTCTAAGGTATTGAATATAATACGTTTATGTACTTATCACACTATAATAAGCTGTAGAATATAATAATTAACTAGCAGTTAGTAATAGTCAGTTTAATTGCCTGGTGCGGTTCATTAAACTAAGTTTCTTCTAAAGGTTACTGTACTGAATATATCAGTGCAACCCTTCAGAGAAGTACTTTCCATTCTACCTGGTGCGCTATGTATGAGCATTTTGATGTACGAGAGTTTTGAAGTTCTGTTCTAAAGTTTTTGATGAACTGACAATGCCACTGTTGCGAGAACTGTGCGTGTCGGTTTTAAGTTTTCCGTTTTGACTCTTAAGATGTATGCACCAGATACTATAAAGGGTATTTTAATTCATAAATTATTAGTGTAATCATTTGGCTAAAAATTCAATTAAAGGTGATTACACACTATCTAAAGACCGTTGATTGACTCTAGCTTTCTCTGAATGCTCTGTCTGTATATGGCAGAAAATACCATTCATTTCTAAACAAAGGTGTATTTATATTCCTCCCTTATAATACATAATAGAAGTACTGAAGTACATTTGTAATATCCGGATGGGATGAATGTGATTCCATTCTCTTGTGACCTTAGAGTGCACTCACTGTTCTTATTAAAGGAAGCTTAAGCCCTCTTCTGTTCTCTTTCCGAACAGTTGAAAGAGTTATTTCCAAGTCATAGTGTATTCTCTTTAACATTTAAACTTACAAGAATCATTCAACTGATTTCAACATCTATTTTAAAAAGACTCTTAGCTAAATGTTGTTTTTTTATGTATCCATATTATCGCGTTTGTACCATTCGCGTTATTTTCTAATAATAACGTGATGGGGAATGTTGAAATTAAGTTCACAGTCTAGGTTCTACACTGACCACAAAAAAAAAGTGGTACATTTAAAACAATTAAAATATTGGCTTCCTAATAAAAGAATTATCGAGGGTTCAAATTATTTTTTAATATATTAATAATATTAAACGTTTTCAGTGATTGGCTGCTATGAATATGAAAGGGAAATTTCGATTTCTTGTGTAACTGATCTACAAAAATTCAGCAAAAGGTTAAAATTTAATTTTAAAATGGTTATAACAGATACGGAAGTAGCCCTTGTTGTTGCTTTAGTGGAACACGGCCGAAGCCAAAGATATGCAGCCCATGCATTGTGTTTACCTGAAGATACTTTTCAGTGAGGCATTACAAGTTACCCTGAGACAGATTTATGAAATCACAGACCCGGATCAGCCGTGAGTGACAGAGCCAAGAGAGGACCGATTCATAGAGCCCAGCGTTAATGGTGTTTCAACTGCTACTGAGGCTGCTCAACCATTTCGTACCACACAAGAAATCAAAATAGAAATTTCCGTATAATTAAACGCAGACCCGATTCAGGTCGGCTACGAGTGACAGAGTCAAGAGATGGCCGGATTGATGTACTACATTTCGAAATCGGTTTTCAACTGCTACTTTGACTGCTCAACTTATTCGTATAACTCAGGGAGAAGAGATATATGTAGAAAATGTTAGAAGCAGATTTGCTGAAGTCAATTGAAACCTTGACCAGCAACAGCGTCATTGTTTACCAGGGAACATCGTAGAAGTGCACTACTTTATAATTTTAACTCAAAATAACAGCTTGGGGGGGGGGGGGCTTCACTCCTCACTCTAAAATTGGCCAGTGGGAATGAAAGGGCTACAGTTACATTACTAATAATTAGACAAGATATTGAAAAAAAAAATTAATGACAAACCAAATATGTATACAATTAATATAATTAAAACTCATGTTACATAATATATCATCATTTTCATATGAATAAAGCTTAAAATTAAAAAATGTATAAGTTTAAACAAGTGGTGTGACACCTACAATACATTTTTTACAATTTCTTTTTGGTGATATTTTTTTATACAGTGATTAAACTTTAATTGGGTCAAACAAGAGATGGCTCTCTACGTCAAGTCTTGCAGCATTACGATCCCTTTCCGAAATGTTTGTGTGGAACCTGGGTCGACCTAAAATGCTTGCTTTGTTTTTACATTTCATCAAATAAGTGAGAACATTTTTTCTTGTGTCCAAGGGTTCCAATTTGTAAGCTTCTGAATGTCAATACGCATTGTTCACAGTTGGTTTTTATCAATGTTTAGTGGTTACCACTGTGTAGAAGAACTGTGTAGAACTTCTTCAAAACATCTAAGTTTAAGTTTCAATCATGTTTTACCTACGTACCTATCGCACCACATTTTCATACAGCTACGTTGGTTTTTGAAATTAATTTGCTTATTAGGTAAGAAAAATAAGTTTTATGGAAATCCAGATTAATTGAAATACTCATTTTGCGAGTACGGGCAAGTTAGGAAGGAAATATGTCGATGATTGGTAATGAATTTTTAACCCTCAACAATTTTTTTTTTCTGAAATATTTTTCAAACCAAAACTTCTCACAGTGTAAATTTGTCCATATGATCGTAGATAGCCAAGATATTATTCTCTTTGGATGCAACTTTTTAAGGGTTGTAATGGCATCCTTCAACAGGATATTTGCGGGCGTACCTCTTGACCCCTTAAACGTACACGCACGACGGGCGCTGAAAGGCTTTTAAAACTATTGGAAATACTTATTATTATGATGAATAATTTAAATAAAAAGGGTGAAAGGTAATTTTAAGACAATCCGATTCAAAAACTTCTGGTGGTGACGCATAAATGTTTTTTTGAATTACATAAACTCTCATTTTAATGAAATACTTTCATAATTTTCAAATGAGCAAAACAATTCACATTGGCAGTAAATTTATCTTATCAGTGAAATACTTCTAGTTTAAAACAGAACAGTTTAGTTTGGTATTAAACTAACAAAACATAAAAAATAAGTCCCGCAATTGAAATGACCACATCAAGTCATATGACTAGAGGACTATAGTCACACCTGTGCCCTGAAGCATCAGTGGATGAGCAGCAAGAATGTCCTCTATGGATACGTAACCAATCATTAATCGATTCCTATTATAACCTCGAGCTTTCTTCGTGGTTATCGTTCACTGAGTCTCCTCGTTCTTTGTCTTGAGCTGGGACGGCACCAGATAAGCTCCCCCTGGCCATGTCCTGTTGTATCTGACCAAGACTCCTGCCTGCAGTCTCCGGAATAACAAGGTACATGAAGATGGTCCCGCAGAAGCCAACAGCGGCAAAGATCCATTAGTTCAAGTAGATACCGGCCAGGTCTTGCACCGTCTGGAACTGTTTTACGTTGATGAAGGTGTAAATGGAGGCGAAAATGTCCGTGATCCCTCCTCCGTGTTGGACGGAAAGTACTCCGCCTGGATGGTCTGCACCAGAGGACCAAGGCCGATGCTGCTTACGATGCAGAATTCGGTCACGGAGACGAAGACCACCCAGGAGTAGCCGGAAGTGTCGACTCCTTGCATCCCTAGGAAGTAGTAAAGTCCGGTGATGGTGTTGAAAATGGAAGATACCAAGGTGGAGTAGATGAGAAGGGGTCTCCGACCAACGGAGTCGGCTATGAAGGTGGCACCGAAGGCCACCACAAACAGGATTATTCCAATGCCGATTGTAAGTTCGTGATCCTTGAAGTAACCGTTGGACGCCCCTGCGAAGGTCTGCGTGGCATAGGTGACAATGGCAGGGATTCCAGAAAGATACTTGGTCAAGCACACAGCCTGGACGATCAAGAAGAACTTGACGTCCTTCCTGGTGGCGAAGAGGTCCCTCCACCCTCCCTTGTTCTTCATGTCATCGTCGACGGACTTTTTGATAATCTTGAACTCCTCCTCGATGTCGTTTTTAGATCGGAGCCAGCTAAGTGCTTGGGAGGCGGCCTTAGGCTGGTCCGTCATGAGCAAAAAGTATGGCGACTCCGGCATGAAGCTGAACAGAATCAGAAAAACGACCGGAGCTAAGGCGCAGGCGTAGGCGTAGGCTTGGTAGCCGAGATAGTTGCCGGTGACATAGGCATAGAGCAGGCCGACGTTCCACATCGTCTGGAAGTGGGTGGACAGCTCTCCGCGGATCCGTGGTTCGGTTATCTCAGCGATGTAAATCGGTGCTACTGAAAAGATGACAGCCATCGCTACACCTTGCAGGAATCGCACCAAGTACATTGCCAGCAGGTTTCTCGTGGTCAGTACCAGTACCCATGAGGCTATCTTCAGAGGTCCCGTTGTCAGCAGTAAAGTCTTCCACCCGTACCTGCAACACGCCACAAGTTTTAGTGTATGATTCTCTAGAAGAACCCTAAGAAAAATCATGTTCATACCTGTCGGCCAACAGCCCGGCAGGTAAAGTGAGCAACACCTCTCCTAACTCTACAGAGGCCACCGACCAGGATGTATCGTTGGAGGTCATGGGCACTTCGGACCCTGGAGAGATCAAGTGCTTCATCAGAGGCTCCATCCAGGCTTGTCGCAGTGGTGGAAACGCTCATCGTGGCTGAAAGTCAAATCATTTATTCTCATGTGAGTAAAAACTAAGGAGACTGATAAACAGAAGAAACACTGACGTTTCGAAGTGCCCGAAGGCGGCAGACACTGACGTTTTCAGTTATCTTTTCAAGGGTTCCGGAAACCGAGATGATGATAACTGCAAGGGAATACTGTGCTGAGCTCGTGGAAACCTAAGGAAACTGAACAAAATACCATAAAAAAAGTTTGGTGACAGAGTGCAAGACACAGGACATGCAGCTTGCAAAGGGAGGAACTTCTCTTTATCTGGTCTTATATTTCTTAAACGTTCTGCAGAAGTACTTTTTTGTAACATATTTGAATTTTCGATGTCAAAGCTGACACACTAGCTTTGTATTTGGCTCGTATATTTAATGGTAGAGCTGACTAATATGATATATTATAGCCTCTGCGGGGTTCGAAAATGTTATTTTGGCCATTGTGTCCATTTATTAACAGCCCCCAGGACAAACTGTGAGAAAAGGAAAATGGAATTAAATAGGCACTAAATCAGCGAGGAAAGAAAATGGAAAAGTGTAAATCGCTCAGTGGGTTAGTAAAGTCGTATATCAGAGCGGACAAAGAACTGGTTGGTGGACCCTTTGACTTCCTTTATTGCCTAGCTCGCACCTTTTCATATCTAATGTCTTCTGTAGGTAGGGTATGGCTCTCTTCGTCGAGGAACGTGTGTACATAGGGTACTGGGTCAGCCCGAGTAGTGGATATGTCTTACATACTTCGAGGCTTACACGTAAGAGCAATAATAGCCTTTCGTGTCCTAGGATAGAAGTCACAGTAATCAACGATTTTTTCTTAACCTAGAAGTATACGTTGAATAGACGCGAGATAAGATACAAGAATGAAAAGGTTGGTTTCTTTTTTTCCTTTCATAGCCCCTTTAAATTTACAGATAATTATATATAATTATAGATCCTCAGGCGAATCTATTTAGAAATTATTTTTGTATTTCCTGTAGCAACGCTACATTATATACAGGTTTTGTTAAACAAAAAATATGAAAGGGAAAACGTCCTATGTCGAGTAACCGGCGTTTATTTACTTTATTTGATGCGATAATAGGAACGAAAAGGTTGGTTTGCGTTTATAAAAAATCTATGATTTATTAAGATCGAGTTGGCACCCTCTCAATACTCTTTAGTTTCTTCAAACGCAATAGATATTCTTAAAATTTAGAAGAGCGAGCCGTTCGTATTTAAGATAGGTCAGCTATTGTGGTCTTTGCTTGTGACCTCGTTTTTCGACCTTAAGAGGCACCGTTATATCCGTACTTAACTTTTTCGTTAATAAAACAATTTCTGATAATAACTAGATGAGCATTGTTCCCTCTCTATACCCAGGTATGTGAATAGATTTGTCCTCCAGTATTCCAATATAATCCAAATCATTTGATTTGACGAAACATCTCAAGCACACATATCAAAGCTTCAGACTGTGACTTGAGAAGGCTGACTATTTCACTGATAATGATAATTTACTGATTTAGGCGATCTTAAGCTAGAACAAGAGGTCTGAGCCTCTTGAGATCCCCTGACTTGAGGTGTCAGTCATATTGATTGACGACCATTTCAGGGTTGATTGACATATGAGACAATTTATGGTGAGAAATGGTTGATTTACGGCGTGAACTTTAATGCGTTGATTTAAAATGCGTCTATTAAAACGTGAAGAAAAGTTGTGTTTATAAGGAATACCAAGAAAAAACTAAGTCTACTGCACCCGCGACTCATCCCCCCCACATTCTCGAGTCTCTGCCAATGACCTTATGCTCTACATTTTTGTATTTGAACCAGTCTGTAAGAGTTATGGTGCAGAATAAAGTCAATGTTATACTATATCTCTAACCATAAAGATCTCACGATGGATGTTCTCAGCGATTTGTCTACATATTTTTCTCGATTTAACGAAGACGTCAGTAAATTGACTTTCGATCATCCGTTCTACTATACGTGGAAGGTCTGAAACTGTCTGGTGGTGAATTTAGGAGAAGAGTTGACGAGGAGAATTGAGGATGAGTTCCAACACATCGCTGAATCACGAGACTCGATGCAAATTCCAACCTGTTATGGTTCATTTCCTCATGTTTGTCGTTTTTATTCCATTTTTAAAATATACGAGTCAGTCTTCGCTCTGCGTCCCTTCGAAGGTGGGTAAAGCTGCTGACGGATTTGGAAAGTTCCAACAAGCTGATTAGAGTTCGTCTTTTCGAATCTCTACCTACAGAGGAATTTATTGAAAACAAAAAAAGTTCCTTTACATAGTCCTCACCGGTATTAGTGACAGGACTCTCAACTACAATTATCAGAAACAGTCAATAGTGAAGTGTCGGGTCGTCACGACGGGGGTGCCTGGTTACCCTAGCCCTGGTGACAAGTGAGGGTTGTTTGAGTTTATAACCTGGACAATCGTTTCATGACGGCTTTACTATCTGACTCCATTTTTGATAGGTATGTGCCGCGACAGTGCACCATGTTCAGGAGAAGAGGTACAGGGTAGGTTTATAGGTAGTTTATGTGGTCTTGTAATGACCACGAATTCACACTCGGTATCTGAGGGTAGGCGAAAACCGGAGAGGTCTCTTCCAAGGAGGTGGTAGTTTTAGCCGAGACGAATGCAGAGATTCCCACTAGGAAGGTGTGGGGTCTAACGACACCGGAGTAAAACATAGCGAGAGAAGAGATGCAGAGGTTTTTCAGAAAGAAGCAGTCAGGTTTTCAGAGTTCAAGTGGGTAGCCACGAGCCAGTGAGTAGTTGCCAGGAGAGAATGATTTACAGGGGCCAGACCCTCGGCTTAAATACCCATCTAGCCTTGCCCTTAGCCAATCATCATTAAGATTGTTGTGGCCAATGATCTGGGGTTTCTTTGTTTTCTCGCAGGGTTTTTGGCCGAGGGTCTAGTGCCTTATCTGGCCTCATACTTGCCTACAGCTGTTGTCCCAGCTCATATAACTCATTGGCACCCGCCTTTTTTATTGCTTACCACATTTACAATGATTTATATTTTGTTCATGTTATTTACATTTGTCTACAATATATTTTGTTCATGTTATTTACATTTGTTTACAATATATATACAATAGAGTATAGGGTGATTTATCTTATGTAGTTAGCGGTCTACGAAGTGTAAAAACATTGTGTGTCTTTTTAGCCTCCTTGGTCACGTGCAGATGGATCTTAACGCAACTCGTGGCATACTAAAAACGTTTTAGAGGAGATTTTATCAGAAACGAACCTTAGAACCGCCTACTCCTGAACATTCTACTCCAATACTGACTCCTGTCGTAATAAAATCGGAACCAGAGGAGGAGGAAGTGTTTGAATCCGAGCCTTTCATGGATCAGATACAAGAATCGATAAAATTAAATAAATAATTTTAAAAATTGTTATTTCTGTAATTTATAAATGACAGCAATAATTCAAAAACTGAATAAAGAATAACAAAGTTTCGTGATCGAATGAAGACCAGAACACATACGCTTCTATTTCATATTCACGTAGTTGTAGAAGCGCAGGAGAGTGTTGATTGAAACCGCAGGATGGCGATGGTTGGACCTAGCGGAAAGTCTGTCACAGAGTCAAGAAAATTGATGTGGTCCAACTAGGCCGTCGTGATAAGTTGGTGTTGGGCCAGCGTTACCAAGTCGCTCGTTCTCGTAGCCTCGTTGATAGCGGCTAGTTAAATAATCTTGTAGAGGAGAGTCTTTTAAAAAACTTTATTATGAATAACAATCAAAACACTGGTATACAAATATTAATCAGTTACAGCGTTACAACATACTTTGGCTAAGGCTAAGGCACGAGTGTGGGTGTCTTGTAGAGTGAGGAAACAGGTCAGAAAACAGGTATGATTTTGGGGAACAGGAAGGGTTACTTACAAAAAAAGGGGACCATAAGTCTCAAATGAAGTGCACGTTTCTACTAATTGTAAGATATTATAAATATTATATATCTGGCTTCACGTTCCGAGGGGAACACGGGCTCGTACAGACATTACCCCAACGCTGAGTCGAAGCAAAGCTTGGACTTGGAAGTGAACTCTAGACACAAATCACCTTTGTGCCCAGAGTTCACTCTACCATTCTTCCTCTGTTCAATATTTTACCGATGTTATACATTATCCAATTCTTTATAAAATGATCGAAATGAATTTAACAATTTAACTTGATTTACGTCTTTTAGGAACATTATGAATAGTTAATTATCAAACTAAAATTGTAAATACAATAAACTAATTAATCTTATGTTTTTATAATGTATACATATTTTTATTTACAATTTAAAAATTTTCCCTGGGCTAATTAAGCATAACAAAATGGAACTTATGAGCAAATATAGATCCTAGAAACAAAATTATTACTAAAAAATAAACCACAGTTTAGAGGTATATAGTTAAATGCATGATAAGACATGTAGTTATAATGGAGTTAATTTAACGTTGTCGCTGAATCAGATTGAAGGCTGAAAACTCAGGTTATTTATTTGGAGCAAACCCATTCTATTTACTTACCTCCTCAGGAAACTGATAACGAGGCTGCATAGAAGCTGCGCAATGAGGCTGTTTTACGGCTCTGGTTTAAGTCCTGAGGTAGAGTGTAAATTTTGAAATGTGTGTCTTCCGCAATATGGTCGAAGGAAAATATTGCCTTGAACCGGTGGAAAATCATATCGTAACCAAAGATCAAAGTACAACTGTACTTCGTCAGAACTTTCTCGCCCAAAGAAGTATCGTCTAAACAATGACAGTCGATGTGGGAAAAGTACCCACCCAGTAAGCTGAAATACACCATAGAGGCAATGCAATACACCTTAACCTATAAAGCAAGCGTATAACCCCAGAAGCTTCTCCAAATTGTCAAAAATACAACAGTGATTCAACCATCCTTCAGGTATTCCAAGACTGCCAACATAATAGAACTATTATAAACAGCCTATGAGCTCCACCAAGATTGCCACAAGACTTAAGAAATTATGAGCAGACTATCAATACTGCAATCACTATTTTCTCTAAGATCGATTTACACCACAATATTTGACACGACCCATATAATGACTTAACGCAAGTGAATGGAATAAATACAGTAATTAGCCTTAAACAATCAAATTTGGTCAATAATTGAGCCTAGCATATTTACCCATTAGCATTCGTTTGTGAATACAAGGTTGACATAGTTTTTGCTGCTGTGGGTCGACATTATGAAGTTCGATAATACCTCTTGCTTAACAATGTCTGATAAATAATTTATACATACATGGGTAACCAATAACTCCAGTAACCAGTAATCAGTCCTCAGTGACCTGTTATTGTAACTTCCTAGCCCCCCTGATACAATCTTATAAGATCTATGCTATTGTTAAGAATATAAATAAAACAACTTAAATTTGTAATGCTTTCATTATTAAATGTCAGAATATAACACTTACAATAGAACTATAAGCTACATTATTAGTCGAATTCGATTAGGACACATATTGCACTTACCGGTCAGTGCAGCAAGGCCTCAATGTGGCACCCATTGCAGGTACGGGTAGTCATAGGTACAGATCTTCGAGGGGTAGTCAGTTTTTCCTGGGTGGGGTTATATATAGACATTCGCTTATCTCTTTCGGGATCTAATCTAATCAATCATTCAATCTTATCTTTATGGCAGCTAACACTGATTTATTTATGACACTCGTGGCCAATCCTAAACAGACAATTACCTGTAAAGGAATGAATTATGAACTAGCAAGATAATAACCAACAGAGATCTGTTAATTATCTTCAGCAGTAGCGTAGTAAAAATGTGGGTAATCGCACAAATAATTAAGAAAATACTCACATTTGATTGCTTACAATAGTCAATAAACTGTTTCATATGCCTTTTTCCTTTAACCATTATAAGATTTCTACTTCCTATTTTACAAATAGGAACAAGAAAATGAAGAAAAACAGCACAATGAACAAGAGATAGATATCAAAAATATTTTTTATTTTATAGTAAAATCTTGAAACATTAATTTCGTCAACATGAGCTCTCATTTCGATAGAGAAAAGTCTTTTGCATATATTAAACAAGTTGACTTTGAAACGGATGAGATTTTTTCCTATTGATAACTTTATGACGTATTTTTCTGTTAATTTAAACTACAATCGATATTTATTTTATGTAATTAAACCTGAATAAACTGAGGTTAAAATGCATTCGAATAACACAAAACATATAAAATTGAATGTAAAAACACATTAAACTTTGCCTGGAATATTGCCAAGTTTTCTGATAAAATGAAGTATTGTTACATGGCTTCTATTGAAGAACAAACTCACCGACGCACAGTGCCCACTTCAGGTACTGTAGGTAGGACGCACAAAGTCCCGATTTAGGGTGACAAAAGAGTTGCGACCTGAAAAAACCTCATGTGGGCTCAAATTCGAGTTTTTTTTCACACTAAACCTAATAACATCATTTATATATAAAATAGTAGACATCCGGTAATATTCAGAACAACAGTAGGGCCGTTGGATTAATATAGGATATTTCTCGTTGTTGCGACGCAGTTCTTTTACTTCACTTCCAAATCAAGTTACCCTGCATGGTCTCAATACGTTGTTCTTTTTCTTATCAATCAACGCTGTAATAAGGAGAGTAAACTAGATTAGGGACTCAGGGGAAATACAGGTGTCAATAATTGACGGTAGGTTTAACTCCCCACACGGGTAATGAGTGTAAATAACGTAAGGGACAATGGCTAATTGTCGGTATGCCACCAACCCTTGTTTTGAATAAGGGGCGACTAATGTGGGTGTCTCACCTGTTGCGGATTGCCGTAGGCTGGACTATGTGACGGTTTACAACTCTTATTTTTGTTTCCTGTCAGGAAATTAAGAGCCACAAGGGATATAGGAGTCAGCAGCTAGGGTGGTCAGAGGAGAAGTGTGCGAAACCCATTCGCAAGAATTTGTGATAAGGCATACACGAGTACCAACAGCCATAAAGAGGAAACCTTTCTTTTTTTTTTTTCATAGCCCCTTTAGATTTACAGATAATTATATATAATTATAGATCCTCAGGTGAATCTAAGGAAACCTTCTGTTGAAGAGAGAGAGATACGGCTCACGACGAGAAGTTATATACTTCGGGACGAGACAGTGAACAGGATTTTCTTACCAGAGGCTTGGCCTTGGCGATTGTCCGGAGTGGGTCTGCTGTTTGCTGTGGACTGGTCTTGGGAAGACCTCTGAGACGCTGAAGTTTTGACTTGGAGTCACATCTTGACCTTGTAGCCATCGATCGATCTACTTCAGTAAGAGATAAGTGTTATAGTTTAAACTAGTAAGATATCGTTTGTGTGTAATTCAGGTAAATATATAAGCGGATATATGTATGGTAGGAAAATATACATCCTTTATGATGATCCTTTAGAATTTTATGCATTCGGATACAGCGTAATATCAGATATCAGCAAACGTAGCAAGTTATAATAAAAATAAAAATGCATTAAGGGGTTGAGAACATCGAACAGCGTTTTAACCGGCCATCAGCTTTCTTCTAACCCCAACCAAATTTGTGCTCTCTACCATTTAGGGCAAAAAGTTCACACTGCATTGAATTCCTCGACAAACAATCCATCCCTGAGATGTGCATCCAACTATCGATGCCACAGTCTTGGATTTCAGACAAGCGATCGGCTACAAACGTCTGCCATCTGGACAAGGAATCCTTAATCCAATGTAATGTTACCATCGAATCGGACAGCACCACAACATAGTTGACCCTACAGCGCGGGCGAATAACACAGACCTACAGGTGTTTAGGTGGCGTAGTATTTGGAGCTCATTTCATATGACATCGCTGCCTTGAATACATATTATGGCATTAGTTTTTGCCTAGGAGTTCAAATTTCTAAGACACATTTTAGTGAAATATACGTTATGCTGTTTTAAGTTAAATCCATGGATCAAATATCTAAAAACTAAACACTTAGAATTTTTATTATTATATTACACAAATATGCACTAATAAATAATATGACTAAACTATGCATAGTAATAAATGATGTACACATTATATACAAAGATCAAGAAAACCATGAAAAAATCCTTAATGAGTTGTGTTGTTTGTGGGCCGTCAAATATCCCTGCTTTAATTTTTAATTTTAATTGGCTCATAAGGCTTAGCTTTATATGCAGTGGAGGAAAGTTGATGTTCCCTCGTTCAACTAATGGCGTTAATGGCATTCTTTTCCCCAACGTCCATGTTTGGTCTCTTAGGCCACACCTTTTCTAACCCAGCGTTATGTTTGGTCTCTTAGGCCACACATTTTCTAACCCAGTGTTATGTTTGGTCTCTTAGGCCACTCTTTTATAACCCAGTGTTATGTTTTGTCTCTTAGGCTACTCTTTTCTAACCCAGTGTTATGTTTTGTCTCTTAGGCCACTCTTTTCTAACCCAGTGTTATGTTTTGTATCTTAGACCACTCTTTTCTAACCCAGTGTTATGTTTGGTCTCTTAGGCCACTCTTTTCTAACCCAGTGTTATGTTTTGTCTCTTAGGCCACTCTTTTCTAACCCAGTGTTATGTTTGGTCTCTTAGGCCACACCTTTTCTAACCCAGCGTTATGTTTGGTCTCTTAGGCCACACATTTTCTAACCCAGCGTTATGTTTGGTCTCTTAGGCCACTCTTTTCTAACCCAATGTTATGTTTTGTATCTTAGGCTACTCTTTTCTAACCCAGTGTTATGTTTTGTATCTTAGGCTACTCTTTTCTAACCCAGTGTTATGTTTTGTCTCTTAGGCCACTCTTTTCTAACCCAGTGTTATGTTTTGTCTCTTAGGCCACTCTTTTCTAACCCAGTGTTATGTTTTGTATCTTAGGCCACTCTTTTCTAACCCAGTGTTATGTTTTGTATCTTAGGCTACTCTTTTCTAACCCAGTGTTATGTTTTGTCTCTTAGGCCACTCTTTTCTAACCCAGTGTTATGTTTTGTCTCTTAGGCCACTCTTTTCTAACCCAGTGTTATGTTTTGTATCTTAGACCACTCTTTTCTAACCCAGTGTTATGTTTGGTCTCTTAGGCCACTCTTTTCTAACCCAGTGTTATGTTTGGTCTCTTAGGCCACTCTTTTCTCACCCAGTGTTATGTTTTGTATCTTAGGCTACTCTTTTCTAACCCAGTGTTATGTTTTGTCTCTTAGGCCACTCTTTTCTAACCCAGTGTTATGTTTTGTATCTTAGGCTACTCTTTTCTAACCCAGTGTTATGTTTTGCCTCTTAGGCTACTCTTTTCTAACCCAGTGTTATGTTTTGTCTCTTAGGCCACTCTTTTATAACCCAGTGTTATGTTTTGTCTCTTAGGCCACTCTTTTCTAACCCAGTGTTATGTTTGGTCTCTTAGGCCACACCTTTTCTAACCCAGCGTTATGTTTGGTCTCTTAGGCCACTCTTTTCTAACCCAGTGTTATGTTTTGTCTCTTAGGCCACTCTTTTCTAACCCAGTGTTATGTTTTGTCTCTTAGGCCACTCTTTTCTAACCCAGTGTTATGTTTTGTCTCTTAGACTACTCTTTTCTAACCCAGTGTTATGTTTTGTCTCTTAGGCCACTCTTTTCTAATCCAGTGTTATGTTTTGTCTCTGCTATCCCAGAGGCTCAAGCATCAATCATAAGGGCGATAAAAGGGTCAACCCTCGTAGCTCTGGTAGCTGGTGAAAGGTTGGGATCGGCACTTCCTTTCAGTAAAGAACCGGGCGTCTTGCAGAGTCTAAATCAGAATAAGTCCACTTGTTACGGTTGTTCCGATTCATTCCGGTAATATTTACTAGGCAGAAATAGGAGTCATAAGAAGTGGATATTGAGTTCTCTCCATACCATCGGTACGCCGAATTTCAGACTTTTCCCGGTGTTCCATAGTCGCAAATGTTCTGTATACGTTTTAGAGACCTGACGCGGTGCCTAGGTGTACCACCACTACCACCAAAGTGTCCAAGGTAGCTCTCAAAACATGTAAGACTGATTTAGACCACTTCTACTTTAATTCATTTTATTTCTATTCGACAACACGGTGCGTTTTATGTGAAATTTATAGCAATTCTTTCCTATTATGATAGATACTGTAGCCTGAAGTAGATTAGACAATAAAGGTGCGGCACTAAGTTCCAAAGGTGAGGTTGTCAGGATGGAACTACTATGGATACGTATAGGTAAGATGTATTGATAGGATAGAGAGTAGGCTAATTGGACGGCAAGATGAGGCCTCATTGGGTGGTTTATCGGGTTTAGCGAATAGGGCAATAATATAATATTTCCAAAGAGAGAGGCAAGTCCATCGTTCGGATAATAAAATTATAAATATAGGTTATGAAGATTATTACATAAATTTAGGAGGAAGTTGTTGGGGAATTTGAGGAGTTAAGGAGATTTTCGAAGCAATATATCAAAGTGTTTTCTAAACAATTTGCTTAGAATATTGAAGGTCTTAAGCCGAGCCCATTAGTCTGGCCGATCTTTGTGACTGCTAGAAAATTATCTCGAGCTAAAAATTTATTAATTTCAGTACGAGTTTTGCACATTGAAATCGGGGCTTTGACGCACTGTGCGATGGAAGACCACAAGTAAAATGACTATGTTGGGGGGCGTCACTAGGGGGAGTGCCTAATCACTCTAGCCCTGGTGACAAGTGCGGATTGTTTGTAGTTTATAACATGGACCATGTTCCATGTAGGTGTTAATATCTGACTCCATTTTATTGATAGGGATGTGTCCCGACAATACACTGTGTTCAGGAGAAGAGGTTCAGAGGTTCATAAAGAATAAGACCAGTTTTCAGAGTTCGGGCGAGAGATTGGCAGCGTAACAGGTCAAGGTGCCAGAGGGTCTGCAAGGCGGCTGAGAAATAGGGTGACGGGCTCAGCGGCGCTGAAGAGAGAGTAGGCTGACGAGGAGTCTACGTGTCTGTCTTCCAGGGCCAAGCGGCCCTGGCGTAAAGCGACCGAGTAGTGCGGCTGAGGAGATGAAGAGACTGGGAAAGAGTGTCTACAGGGCGAAACTCCCTGATTTAAATATAATTTCCCCTTCCTAGTGGAAGGGGGAGTCGGCTGAAAGGGTTGTTTTTATGATGCCGAGGTGGCCAATCCCCCTTAAGTTATTGACTGTTGGTCTAAAAGGGTGTGTTTTATAGCTGCTAGGGACTCACCTACTTAGGTTTTATGACCGCCGGAAGGTGACCAAAGGTCTGCCGTGTTGGTTTTATTAGGGGCAGGTGGCTTACCCTCTCAGGTTTTATTGCAGGACCTTCGACCCTCTGTTACTTGTTTCACGACTACCAGCCTCTCCATGATTTATTACCAGAAAACCATGTTTTACATCTAATTACGATACATTAGTTGCACCAGAGTATAGGGTAATTTACATATATGGTTGGCGCTCGCTGCAGACTACAAACTCGTACCCGCTGGAACCTGGAGCATCCATGTTATGCCTTCTAATGCAGAACAAATTCACGGGCGAAATATTGGAAGACCATCAGTTAAGTGACTACAGACTCATCCCTGCTGGAAACTAGAGCATCTGTGCTTTGGGATCTGCAAGGAAAAATAACTTCTGAAATCTGACAAGGAGATTTGCTATTACTAACTCAAAAAAGAAAAGATATATCACACTGTAAACAGATGACGCAATAATGTTTACGGAGGATTCCTGCTGACAAATATATTTCGTCATTAGCTATAAATCACTGCCTGCTCTCCCTAGTCTACATCAGTCTCTTAGTTCCTGCTTATCTAATTGTTTAATAAAATGGTGCCGAATCATCGTTCAATCATCAGCTCATTAATAGAAGATTCCTGATGCTCTAACGAGGATTCACCAATCAGGGAGATCCGACCCAGAGTCAGCAATAAGCGAACAGAGTAAGCCTTAGTTAGCAGTTTGATGCTTTAGAATTAGAAACCGTAACATGATATTTTCTTACATATGCCTCTATTGTTAATGAACCAGTTGGTCATTTTTATTTTGTACATCTTTTGATTTTGTAGTCTAGCATAATGCAATAAAGACATATGGGGGAAAAAAGGAAATTAAAAATTTATTATCAATAGCTGGAGACCCGAAAATGTATATTTTTTTATTCTCTAACTATTATATTTAGACTCAATTCATTTTTAGCCTTAGTGAGCCCAGCAATGATCCAACCCAGGAAATAGATCAGATTAGATCACGCGGTCATCTAAGGTTTGACCGGATGTTTAAGAATCACAAAAATTGGAAATATTTATTCCAATATTAACTTTATTATTACTATCTTAGTTTAATATTGGTATCTTTGTTATTTTAGTTTCTATTTAGTCTCTAATTTACTAAGTTAATTAAAACATTTTTACTTATTACTTGGTCTCTATTTATATCTACTTTGATATAACATTCTCGACCCTAGAGAAATTTTTCTGGACCCATGATACTCACCAAAACATGCTCACGCCTATACATGTACTGCCATAAAAAAAAAAAAAATAAATAAATAATAATACAGAAGTCCTTTCGATAGATTTAAATAGACTTTGTAGTCTGCTGTGAAAAAAAAAGTCAGCTATTTACTATACCAGCGGTTTGACAGGGTCTCTAAATTGGAAGTGTATCAAGAGGATCCGATTTGTGGTCTTGTAAATGTCTATTTTCTTTGGCTGATATTTACAAAAATGTAACTGAAACATATATGCGGTCTAGGTTACAACTAGTAAACTTTGAAAATGTTACTTCAGGATTTGAGGGGAATATAACCAAGACGAAGGAAACAGAGCTGATAGAGAATACATAAAAACATAAACTCAAGCTTCCGAACCAAATCCATCTCGTGAGTTGACATAACTTTAGTAAAGAAACAAAAAATAAATCAACTCACACTATGGTTGTTATGCCCCAGCTTATGGGAGTTAACATTTCAATTTATCTAAGTGCTACAGCAAAAACAATGATTCATGAGTGAAATAATAAGGGTTTTTAGCTTGAAAAAACAACAAAATAAATAAATTCTATCTCAAATGCTACGAAGTAAGTAAAGTATCTTCCAGACGGTTTAATCTACCCTTGTCGGGGATCGAATCAACATTTTTGTCCACCCTGTACCCACAGAGACACACACACACACACACACACGTAATTGCCCACTCCCACTTGCTATTTACGACACAAGTAAGTGCTGCTAAAGTAAGTGCAGTAAATCTCATGAAAGCCCTCTTAAACAGAAGCTCTTACGATAAATCATGAGAAATAAGGCTGGGTTAGAGAGAGCTGTATCACTGGCTAAAACCAAAGAGATAATTCTCCATCATTTATAATTAGCTTTGGAGGAAGGTGGAGGCTGTATTTTACATCTGCGTCCTCTCCACCGTGAATCCGCCTAATCTGAGAAGTCCTAGCGACCCAGAATAGAGTTATCAGCTTGACAATTATAGCACCACGTGTGGATCACAAAACTCATTCATTACCTCGTTTTCCTGTCCGTTGAAGCATTGGTTAATATTTCAATAATTGTATTGTGGTATGGAAAAACATCTTATGAATAATTAACTAAGATTTAGTATATGTTATTTGTGAATTTGTAGTTCCGTTGATAATTACTAATAATTAATAATTAATTAGGCTATGTAATATCTTGAGAAAGATAACTTTTTTGGAAGTAGAATGTACTTGACAAAATTTATAATAAGCTAACAATAAGGAAATTTTTAAGGGACTGGAGATTTTAATAAAAAATATCAGATCCAATGGATTAGAAGATTAAGCTGGCACGAATGGAAACCATCTTTTCGCTCCTCGCGTATGAATATCTTTATGTTATAATTAAACAATTTGAAAGTGATCAGTACGTAAAATCTGGAAATAAGAACAGCGAATTTCCTTTATGTAGTTAATTTTTCTTTATTTATAAAATTAAGGCTGTTACATCGCAAATAAATAGGGAATAGGCTTCCCCCACTTTTATGGATTCACCCTAAACTGATAATCAACGCAGCACTGTAGACTTGACGTGGATGGGACATCTTTGACGGAATATGGATGGAACTGGACTATTAACGATGACAGCTGAGCCGGAGGGAGACTATGTGGGTGTCCGTCATTGAGGTATTAAATAGTAATGCACCATAACCCGTTGCCTATTATGTGAATACCATGCCATATTTAAAGCCAATTAAGTTTAATATTCTTGTACAGTTAAATATACACCTAAAGGAAATTGAATTGTTATGACCAAGTGCTTAAGTATCATTAACCAGTTCTATTTTTTTTGGTTTGTGTAATAATGTTATTTTTTGTTTAATGAAATCTTGTTGTTCAGGGTTTATTTTTCAAGCTCATTTGTTGATATTATTGTTCTATCATGCCAGTAGTTGGGCCTACTAAGATATAAGAATTTTAATTATTAATTAAGGATGTCGATACATTTTTTTTAACGATAAACCTTTGGTGAACCAAAGGTGGACTAAATTATCAAACAAATATTTTCTTTTTGATTTTATTAATTTCTAAGTTATTGCAAATATTAAAAGGGCTGAATGTGTTTTGACGCTGGTGGCTATACCAAGTGACTTTTGGAGCCTTTGTTCTGCAGTATATAAGTGAGCGATGTCTAGTCTTTAATTAATTTGACATTTAGTTTAAACTTACTTTTACAACTGTGTAGTCGCCTAACCTAATATCGCAATATATTACATAATATATCACAGTAACATATTATGTTCTTACAATACTGCAAGAAAGAATAAAAGTTAAAGTACCCTGACCAACTATATAAAACATACAATAGGCGATTACCAAATGGCATAAACTAAATGAAATATTTGGCAGATATTTATTTAATCTAATGATTGTTTTATTAATTATTTATTCTGATAAGTTATTAATTACTAATTTAATAAATGAAAGGTAAAAACGATACCAGGCCAAGTTCGCACATCACAGTAAGATATCGTACCTTTAAACCTTGTCCAGTTCATGTTCACTGGGCAGTTGCAGATTTGACAACATTATTGGATCATTTCCTCGACACCGTCCACCTGTCAACGACCCGACCGTCATATTTGGACCAGCTGGCAAAGTCCATCTGAGGGGAGTCGTGGACTATTACCGATAAACCTTTCACAAGAGTTGAGGAATGACGCAGTGCCAGCTGCGTGGACTGTGGTTTGTCACTCGAAGCACAATTCCGTCGGAAACTCAAGTTATTCAAAGAAGTCGTGTTCAATTGCATAGATATTATTGTTTATATTCGGAATAATCAACCATCACATGTCGCTAATAATGCGAACCTTGTGCACAATAAGCACCTTTTTTTATGCAAAATTGCTCATATATTTTATATTTCATTGTTTCTAGTTTGATGTTTTTCATCAGTCCACTTTAACTGGGGAGCCTTTAGTTATTCTGAAAATAAAGTTTTTCTCACCCCCCCCCCTCTCTCTCTCTCTTTATTATGGTTAAAAGTCACTTCGTTTCTTTTTTCATTTACCGCAATTTTTTCTTATCTACTTTTTATGGGCTTCCATCTCGACAAAAGACTGACATGGAACCCACACACGAGGCTAAAAAGACAAGAACTAAACAGACGCTTTGGACAACTGTCAGACTACTTCGAAGGACATCCCACCTCTCAATAGAAAACAAACTACTTGTTATACTTAAGCCAATCTGGACATACGGAATAGAGCTATGGGGGACAGCAAAAAAGTCGAACATCAAGCGCATCCAATCCTTTCAATCAAAAGTCCTAAGAACAATAGTAAATTCCCCTTATTACGTCAGCAACAAAACCCTTCACAATGATCTGAATATACCCTATATTCTTGAACTCATCCCTTCCAAGTTCATAAAATTCCATAGTAACCTATCCAACCACCCTAATTCCCTAGCACAGTCATTGCACTGCACCACTCACCCCTATAATCCTCTTCGGAGATTAAAACGGCAGTGGCCTCGTGACCTGCTATAACTAAGTGATAGTGGGAGTTCTGGCAATGGCCAGTTCTTCTAATCATGTCCTGAGCGTCTGTGGCTCTCGCGCTCTTGGTCAGCCTCCGCTGGCTTATCCAGTGACGCGGCTGACGTAGGAGCGTGGGGGACTCCCCAAGACTCCGCTTCCTCCTTCGCACGCGAGGGAGGTGACCCTTGTGGACTTAGGGGGCCTCTGGGCTGTTTGTAAATATTGTATGAATGAGCGAGTGACGCATTAATAAATTCCTATGTTTGTTCCATAATAAAATGTATTATACATTATACCTTGTCGGGGAGCTAGGAGCCGTGGTCTAGGTTCTCGTCGACCCGGCCACTGCCCGGCGGGTGTTAAGACAGAGATAAATTTGTAAAACTGTAGTCTTTGAACTTTGCTGGTGGCCTAGTGGCCGGCGAGTTCGTATTTTATTCATTGATCTGACTCCAGAAGATCTTAGAAAGTGTGACCGCACAGTGCGCTATTTTCAGGAGAAGAGGTACAGGGTAGTTTACGTGGTCCTGGAATAACCACGAATTCACACTTTGTTTGTGAGGGTAGACGAAAACCAGACTAAAACGTAGCAAGTTTGGGAAAGAGAGGTGCAGAGGTAGTTAAATAAAAAAGCCATGGTTCGAATAGACCAGCCAGCGCCAGCGGAGAGAGAGACCAGTGGTCACTTCAAGTGTCTAGTGCCGCATGTCTGAAAAAGCTCAGAATTTCTGCCTTATATAGGCAGGTCAGAGGCCGGGCTATGCCCACGACCCTAGTGTGGCCTGGCCGAATCGGTGAACTAGTCCCCCCTCTCTAAACTGACGCTGAGAAGATTTATTACTAAAAAATGGAAACTTTATGGTAGGTGGGTGTTTTCTAATCCGTGAAGAGGGTAACTTTTATCAGAAACCCACATTGCGACAATTAATATTTCTGTAAAATAAAACATCTGACCCAAATTACCTCTACTGAGGAGTTGTGTACAACTTAGTGGATGCTTTCGGTATCCATTCCATAATACATATTTGCAAAAGGTCCGTAGCAGGGCATGACGATATTCTGGACCGGAAAATTCTCAAGAGCCAATATAATGGACGAATACTTTATTTTTAAGGTTCACTACCATACCAGTTTTTCAAGAGTTGCTAGAACTCAGTGGGTCCATGCCTGCAATGTGGCATTATTATAAAATCGCAGTAAATTCAAGTGAACTCGGGAGCGAGCTTGTGGGGCTTCTCAGGGACCGTTACCCGGGGCTTTGGCTTTGACAACTTGGTGTCTCACAGAGCACTTTGGGCTCCTACATGTACATTCACAACAATAAACGTCAGTGGACAATATTTCATTGGTAGTCACCGTGGTTTTTCCACATCGTCCAATCAGTCCTCGTGTCCTTCAAATGAGAATTAATGTCCTGCCTACCAGACAAGTCGGACTGGGGTGCAGCCTGTGCTGCCAGTCAGCCTAAGTGGTGCCTGTGGCTTTGTTTTCACTATTGCGCTCACTCGGGTCCATAATATATAATGTAAAGGAATGATGATACATATTCGGACGTCAATGCCCCTTATGATCAACATGATTTAAAGCCAATAAAAAAACGTTAGCGATAAACCTTGTGTAACCTTTTCAGGTTAGAGGTTTTAGTGTTAGAAAATGTGTGGAAGTAATTGACTATGAGGAATCATGTTCAGCGTTGGGCAGAGTGCAGAGAGGCCTAAATGTGTATAGCGGCTCTAGCTGGTAACACTACATACAGTAGCTAGTGACACAATCTTTGAGGGTCTGCTATCTTGAATAAATGAGTTTTTACCGCCTTAAAATTCGACTAAAAGCCACTCTTTTGTGACTAGTAAGGTAGATTAAAACGCCACTATACAAGGTGAACTGACAATTCGTCATAGAAGCGAAACATAGCATATTGCCAAATTTTCCTTTTGCAAAATAAAATATTTCACAATCAGAATATATGACGGAATAAGGAATTTTTAGAAATGAGACGCTTGTAGTAAGTAATCAATATTATGATTAGGAAGCAACTGACAGTGAATCGCTTACAAACATACATAAGCCCTTGTACCTATCACTGTGGCAATCCTTCGACGGAAGGATATTTAGGGAAATTGATGGGGAGGATATTAAGACGTTTATAAGGACACTGAGGCGATTCTGATGTATGAAAACCACTTTAAAATAAAAACTAAAGCCTATAGTCTGAAAGAACATAGCTGGAGACCTGAAGTTGCCCTGGCTTAAAATTGACCTGCCAGAGGGGCAGACTGTTAGACAATTACATAACAATAAAAGATGGTATGTATACCTTTTAAAGATCAATAATAATAAAAAAAGATAAAATCCTTCTTCATGTCTATCACTCAATATCCCAACAACAAATTCATCCACTCATTCATAGGTTATGTTTATTTAGTTTTTTTAACCATTAGCTCCTCAAGTTTATCGTTTTTTAATCCCGGCATTTTATTTTAATGGTTATTAGGAGATATTTAAGTGTTTCTATAAATTGTTTTACACAAATCGGGAGGAATCCGCTATTATAATACTAACACTATGTAGTTGTCTAACGTTTCTCTTATACAATCTTATATAGCAGGTTTAGTGTCCACTTGAACACTGTTATATAAGAATAAAAGTGACAGGATTAAAAAAACAATCATATAAATGTTTAATAACTTTTTATTTGTTTCATAATATAAAAATAATTAAAAAAAGAAACTTTCCTAGCAATCACAGCCCTTATAGCAGTTTTGTTTTCTGCGAATCAGCACCATTTATTTATCCTTACCATTTTGTAGAGACATTTTTATAATGGAACAAACAGTACCTAGTGTGTGCTGATCTCCATACCTCATTCACATATCTCATTGAAACCTCACAAACTTCGGAAATTTCTAAGTACAGATTGGAAGTAGTGAAAATAATTATTACAACACAAAATTAATGCAGTACACTACAAAACAACGTAACAGCTTTCAATTACCATATTGAAAACAGAATGTCTGAGAATAATTTTCTGAGTATTACCTTATACAAAAAAAAAATGTTTTTACTTTAAATAATGTTTCATTTAGTAGTGACTTCCCTACACTGTGTTACAACAAAGCATACAAATCAAATTAAATAAAGGAACATTGTAGCACCTTACATTATACAAAAAAAAAAAATTTGAACATATAACCTACTTTTCAAAAATATACATATATCATGTCACCAGAAATCTTAGTTGGAATGTTTAACACTAACATGGCAACTAAAACTTTTCACAACACCATAGATTTACTTTGCTGGCCAGTTTCATGTACTCAGTATGCCATTGCAAACATATGCTTGGTTCAAAACAGACCGTCGGAAAAATAAACTAAACATAAAAACATCCACAGTGTGCTTTGGAAGAACTGCCTGATCAACAGGCGAGTTTGCACCACAAATATGTATCACAAGTCACTTCAGAAATCACTACACTTTGGTGATGTCTTCCGGCTTGGTGTCTTGGACTTTATCTGTGACCACAGCCAAGTCGGACTTGACGAAGTCCCTCTGAATCTGACCGAGGGTTTTTCCCGCAGTCTCGGGGAGGACGCAGTACATAAAGATGGTGCCAAAGAATCCGACCAAGGCAAAGATCCAGAAGTTCATGTAGACCCCGGTGAGGTCCTCGATGTCTTGGTACTGCTTGAGGTTGATGAAGGTTGAAACCGACGCGGAGATCTCCGTGATCCCGCTGCCAATGCCCCTCGTGTGGGAAGGAAAGTACTCAGCCTGGATGGTCTGCATCAGAGGACCTAGGCCGATGTTGCTCACGGTACAGAATCCGGCCACGGACACGAACACTATCCACGAGTAGCCGGAAAGGTCGACTCCCTGCTTGACCAGGTAGTAGTAGGTGCCCGTGATGATGTTGAAGACGACTGAGGCGAGAGTGGAGTAGATGAGGAGTGGTCTCCTGCCGACGGAGTCGGAGATAAAGGCTGCACCGAAGGTGGCCACGCACAGGAGTACTCCAAGGCCGATGGTAAGTTGGTAGTCTTCAATGCCACCATTGGAAGACTGGGCAAAGGTCTGTGTGGCATAAGTGACCACGGCGGGCATGCCGTTAAGGTACTTGATAAAACACACAGTCTGAACTATCAAAAAGGATTTTACATCCTTCCTGGTAGCGAAGAGGTCCCTCCATCCACCCTTGTTCTTCATGTCCTCCTCAACCGACTTTTTAATGCCCTGGAACTCTTCGTCAACGTGCTTGGAGGCCCGGAGCCAGCCGAGGGCCTTGACTGCATCCTTGGGCCGATCGACCATGAGCAGGAAGTAGGGCGACTCAGGCATGAGGTAGAAGATGGCGACGAAGAGGATCGGCCCAGTGGCGCATGCGTAGGCATAGGCCTGGTAGCTGAGGTAGTGGCCGGAGATGTAGGCGAAGAGAATGCCGACGTACCACATGGTCTGGAAGTGGCCGGACAGCTCCCCGCGGATCCGTGGTTCTGATATCTCGGCAATGTACATGGGTGCAACGGTATAGACCACGGCCACTCCAGCACCTTGCACCCACCTCACCACGTACAGAACGGTGAGGCTTCGAGTCGTCAGCACCAACAACCAGGACACCAGGCACATCGGACCGGTAAAGAGCAACACCGTCTTCCGGCCATACCTGAAACATTTTGTGCACAGATTAGTAGATGTCTGTAACATAGGTAGCATACACACACCGATGTTGGTTAATTCTTAATGTTTGAGCTACCATTTCGTTTATGTTGGTAAGGAATATGTCGAATCATGTGTCAGACATGAAGTGAGTTTGATCAACAATCAAGCTCTAGATGTTATATGTTAGGCAAGCGTTACATCATTTCCTTTATTTAGTAAATATAATCGATTGTCTTTGGTATGGTCAGTTTGAAATAGCAGTGCGAAGTGATTGTGTCAGGTGAGTAACGTGTAGTTTCTGTATAAGGGAATAACAACATACAGGGACGTCATTATTACGTACTGTTCATTAAATACACTTAGTAACAAAGTAAACTTTACAAGAGACCAAGCTTTGGCAAAACTTAGATAGCTCGTTAGGGATTTGAGGTGCAAGTGTGAGAAGACGCGTGGGTAGAGAACGTTGGCAAGTGAGAGAATCAAATTCATTGAGCACTCCTAGCAATGTACAAATACTACACCATTCACAACTATCGCTTAATTAATCTGCACGAGACTACATTCTGTAGCTTCGAAGTTATATAAAAAATAAATTAGTGTTTTTATTTTAATTAGTCTATTATTTAAGAAATGAACAAATAATAATTGCTAAGTATTATTTTGTTCCATTTATTTGGAATAAATTGCATGTTAAAAAAAAAAATGTAACGAAATGAAGCACTAATACATGGCTGATGAAGAAGAGGAATGATTATGCCTGGTCTTTAAAATCCTCTTTAAGTTTAAACTGGAGGTATAGAAAAAGATACAGTTTTAAAATGACTTTTTGCCATTTTTTCAAAGGCATATTTTACATTTTTGTTTCAATTTAAAGCTGTGCCCACTATGTTGAGTATACCATTCAAAAGATTATTAAAAAAAGAAACTGATTGGAGTATTTTTACATTTCCGTGAAGTTACCTTTTTCAATATTCGTACTAAGTATAGCTAAGTTACTTCAGTTTCTAGATAGTTATAAAAAAGTATACTAACTTTTCGAGTAAACTTTACTAGGATGATAAAAGAGACGAAGTAAGACGAAAAAGTTTTTAGAAAAGTTTAGTTAAAAAGAGTTAAGATTAAAACATTGTGATTTAACAATATTTTCTTTTAAAAGAAATTAAATCATATGTTGAAAGCTGATTAAGATCGAAAACGGCGGTTGACGTCGTTGCCAGTTATAAAAGGAACAAAATCAAATTTTAGATGAGAAGCAAATGATTAATTTTGGCCTTGTGCCTAATCTGATTCAACCCACCTTACAAATCAGCTTTGGCTTTTGACAATATTCTGCATTAATAGTTTTGCACATTTGCAGCCGTGTGTTGCAATAAATAGACTATTTCTTATGATTTGGGTGATCATATTTACGTTTTTACGTAGTATTTCTAGTCTGTACGCTTTTCGATAGAAAGAAATTTGAACAATGGCCTGTACAAAGTGTTCGTCGTGCGACATCACAAAGGAAGCCAACCACAACCCGCAGCTTTGAACCTCAAACCGTTGCCAAGAAAACCTTGTTGTCTAACCGTAAAAACTTTGCATAATTTAACTGAACTTTTTCTCAAATCCCATTTTGGTAAATTATCTGTAGGAAATCCCTAAGTTACTAGTGGCCAGCAAGAAAAGAAAACAGCCCATATAAACGGTAGGAGTGCCTGGAGAGAGCTACTGTACATGCACAGGACCTCGGCAATATTCGATTAAGTTTTTGTCCTCTGCATGCGGGCTATGAGAGGAAATACTTCCATAAGAAACTGCAAATATTTGAACTGGAGATTGCTTCGCCGTTCTTCTTATAGGGGTGGGAGGATCGCTTTTCCTTATTGGCTCCTTGTCTTCCTACAGCGGAAGAGGCTGTACTTTTGAAACAGTTAAGGGCAATCGTCTGTTTCTATGACAACTAGGAGATTAAAAATAAAAAATAAAATACTAACTCTATGCATCATTATACGATGACAACAACTTAATAACAAATTATGCAGGAGAATAGTTTCTATAATTAATGATTATACAATCGTATAAAAAAATAGAAGATAATTGTATATCGTCAAATCGAAATAGCATCTCGTATAAAAAAAAAAGAAGGTCTTTTTAATTAATTTTAAAAGGCAGTGATAATGGGTCTGAATGTGACTAGGTGATCCCGCAAATACAACCCGTATAAAAGTAGAGGATAACAAATATAATATCTTTGACTAGTTTTGCAAAACTTGAGCAATGTGTAGGTAAATACAAAAAAACAACCGAATATATCTAGATTAGAAACAAAAATAACTCATTTTAAGTAATGCAGACAAATGTGGCACAAGTTCCCGCTCGCCGAAAAAAGCCCTGGAGTATGCATTATAGAGCAGAAGTGCTTGTGACGATGAAAAATCACCCCCAGCTCTCAGACAAAAGACGAAAACACCAGCCTCATTTGTCTCTGTCCCGACGCTGGGGTTGCTCCGGATATCCGGTCTGGCGGTACAGCTCAAAGATCTCCCAAATTCACATGGTTGTTACCTGCCTCGCGTGCCAAAGAGGAAGCGGAGTCTTGAAAAGTCCCCCACGCTCCTTCGTCAGCCGCGTCACTGGATATGAGCCAGTGGAGGTTGACCAAGAGCGGGAGAGCCACAGACGCTCAGGAAATAATTTGAGAAACTGACCATTGCCAGGACTCCCACTGTCACGAATTTATATCAGGTCACGAGGCCACTGTTTTAGTCTCCGAGGAGGATTATAGGGATGAGTGGTGCAGTGAAGTGGCTGTGTTAGGGGATTAGGGTGATTGGATAGGTCACTATGGAATTTTATGAACTTGGAAGCGATGAGTTCAAGAATGTAGGGTATATTCAGATCATTATGAAGGGTTTTGTTGCTGGGGTAAAAAGGGGCCTTTACTATTGTTCTCAGGACTTTTGATTGAGAGGATTGTATACGCTTGATGTTCGACTTTTTTGCACCCCCCCCCTCTCTCCATAGGTCTATTCCGTATGTCCAGATTAGCTTAAGTATAACTTGTAGATTAGTAATTTATTTTTTATTGGGAGACAGGATGTCCTTCGAAGTAGTCTGTACAGTTGTCCAAAACGTCTGTTTAGTTCATGTCTTTTTAGCCTGTGGGTTCCATGTCAGTCTTTTGTCGTGATTGAAGCCTAAATTGCTCTGGCGGAAGGAAATAAATTCATTATTTATGCATAACTGTCTTTATTGGTTTTTTAACAACAAGAATTATCTTTTGTCAAGATGGAAGCCAAAATACCTTACTGTCTCGGATATAGGAAAAGGAATGGAATTAAAAAAACTAGTGGACAGATCATGAATATTATATTAGATTAGTGTTATTTGAATATAGGCGTCTAATAAAACGCAATAGTAGCTCAAACTTTCTTAATATTGTAAAATACATCTGAAAAACGTTTAACAGTTATTTTCTTCTTGTAAACCGTCGAAGTTTTTGGGGTAATGTCTTTTTTAACAAGATTTTGAATAGTTTAATTGACATTGCGATTTAAATCGAAGGAGACATGAAAGTGACGTGGAACACAGTGTAACTGTTCATGAGACGGATCTCTGCTCACCTGTCAGCCAGCATTCCCGCGGGCACCGTGATGAGGATCTCGCCGAACTCCACCGAAGAAACGAGCCAAGATGTGTCCGCCGAAGTCATGGGGACCTCGGACCCCGGAGAGATGAAATGCTTCATCAGAGGTTCCATCCAGGTGAAGCAGGTAGCACACATCGCCACGCTCATCGTGCCTGCGACACACAATACAATCTCCTAAGTTATAATATCGACAATAGTATAATGCATAACTAGAAGAACTTTTTAAACAGATATATTACAGCCACATTAAGATCAAATATATTTCACGTATGTGCATGTCAATATGTATATATTTAAGAGTCCTTATCTATGGACAGTTCTTTGAGGAAAATAACGCTCTAAATATATTTCATTTACAATAAATTCAAGTTGCCAATTGAGAGTACAGAAAAAGCTTTCAGAAAAGAGAACAAAAATGTGCATAGGTATAACTCAAATATGTATTTCCTATTTACGTATTGAAAAGCTTAATGTATTTAAAACGTTGTAGATACTATATAGATATAAATAATACAGGTAGATACTATAAATATATCCATCATACATAGATATGTTATATATACTTTACATACATTATGAAGTATAACCTTAATGGGCCTTTTTAAATCTCATTTTGAAAAAAAATATATATACATATACATTTCTTATGGATGAATTATTGACTATCTAACAAGATATATGTACTGACAGACAAACTGTAAAAGAGTGATATGAATATGATAATAGTGCCAGGAGAATAGATGTACGAAAAGATAAAAAAGAAAAACAGCTTTTAAAAAATTTAGCTAAAAAAGAGGAATATGAATTAATTAGGGTTTGAAAGTTTATGAGAAATGACATCAGTACTTTAATTAATAAAAGTTCCAGCCTGATCTTTCGGCAGTTGGGGACATTCTTCAGATATTTTCCCTCGATGAGGACGAAAATTCAGAACATTTTCTTAAAACATAATTTAGAAACAATAAATAAACGTTCACTGAAATGATGTAACATTTTTTGCATTGCAGCATTTTGTTATTGATTTCCCCCCTCCCCCCCCCCTCCCGCTTAAGCAAAAACCAGAGTAACCATAGAGAAGAGGAATGTTATACAGCTGTGGAAATTGGAACACTTTTACTTTTATTTATTAATGTTTTATTAACCATGGCTACTAGTTTTGGCCATTGGTTTGTTTAGTTTTATTATTAAGGGATTATAAGATTCAATCACATACTGAATGTATTAGGGTTTTCTCATTACTAAATGTCCTTTTAACTAAACTTGTAGGGAATATTATAAAAACATTCAATAAAAGGGATTATTATCTATTCACTCTTCAACAAAATATAAAAATACTATACTAAATAAGAAAGTACTTTTGTCTGGAAAAAAATAGTAAGGTTTTTTAACCCAAGCCTCTTTCCTCCTGCTACAGTAGATTCTTTATTACTTGAAATCTTGAAATCCCAAGTGTACACTCATATGAAATATTTTTTTGTTTATTTTTGCAAAATTTCTTTCGTACTAGTTGAGAAAATGTCAGCTAGCACACTTGTTCTGCATAAGGGGGTTCTGGTTCCACTAGCACTAAGCAACTTCTAAATCGTATGAACGCTTACTTATTCTTGCGAAATTTATAAAAAAATTATATTTAGAAATCGAATTTGTCGTGTCCAGCTAAGCTCTTGTTCTTGGTTTAAGGTGAAGAAAATACCTTCAACATTCCTTACTTTAACCATGGTGGACATTAGAAGTATTTAAGAAATATATACATAGATAAATCTTTTAATACAACTGTCTGCCTCAATTAAATATTTAACAGAATTCTTTGCAGGAACAATCTCAAAGGGGATCTAATGAGGTCTGGGCGTGTTCCTCGAAGTCTCGTAAGGGAAACTCAAGTCTTACACCAAATCTGTTGCCTCTAGTCGGGTCTTCACGAGGGGGTGCCTAGTTACCCTAGCCCTAGTGACGAAGTGAGGGTTGATTAGGCTATGACCTGGACAATTGCTTCATGACGGGTCTTACTACCGTACTATCTGACTCCATATTTGATAGGTATCTGCCGCGACAGTGCACTATGTTAAGGAGAAGAGGTATATGGTAGGTATTGTAGGTAGTTTATTTAGTCTTGGAATTACACGAATTCACACTCGGTATCTGAGGGTAGGCGAAATCCGTCCGGATCCCAAAGGCGAGTGTGAACCGGAGAGAGGATTGGCGTGGGAGACACTACTAGGTAAAGTTTGTAGGGCCAAGGCAACCGTCGTCCGCGAGGGAGAGGTCTCTCCCAAGGAGGTGCTAGTTTTAGCGAGACGAAGGCAGAGAATCCGACTAGGAAAGTGTGGGGTCTGACGAGGCCGGACCAAAACATAGCGAGGTTAGGAAGAGAGATGCAGAGGTTTTCATAAATGAGAAGGCCAAATCTTGAAACATCAGTGCAGCTGCAAGTACGAGTCCTGAGAGCCGTAGTTAGAATGATTTACCGTTCAAAACTAGGTGGTATATATAGCCCTCAGTAACCAATGATCTGGGGTTTTATTCTGACCAACCAAAACCGAAGGCCAGTTCTGGTTTATTGTTTACGATATTTACACTGGTATGGTACACTTATGGTTTGGTAATGTTTAAATTAATTTACAACATATTATAATCAATTTACAATATATATACAATAGAGTATAGGGTGATTATCGTATGTAGTTAGCGGTCACTACACCTCTTATGAAAAAATTTAATTAAAATTTAAGCGTAACCTGTTACTAATCAATGTGGGCAATTTGTCAATAGGACAACCTTCACAAAAACTTTCCATCATCAGTTCCAATCTGGCAATAATATGCTGCAAATTAATTGACAATAATATGACAAATATGCCCTTGACGTGCAGATGTGGCTTACACAATCGATAGTCAATAGTCAATTGGTATCGATCAATTGGCGGGATTAGGGCCCTAATTGATTTTTGGCTGAAAACATTTCCATCAGCAGATTTTTGCTACGTCAACTATGAACTCGATGTTCTAGTCTCCAGCGGATACTTCTGGCTTAGAACGGCTATTGTCATCAAGTCAATGAAATACTTAGTCACCTCACTGGCATTAAAAACAGCACACTCTATTATTTATTGTATATTGTTGGTTATCTCTCGCTTTCCTGTAATACCTAATGTATAATAGGTTTTGATCCACGTCATCTAAGTATGACAGTTAGAATTGCCTAATGAAGGCATACAACCTACTGAAAAATCCATTTACTTGATTGTGTTTTATTATTAGAGCAATAAAACAGTTTCTGGAACAAAAATTCGTATTTATTTCAGTGAACCACTTTTTTACTGTTTCCTATTATAGGGAATTTGTGACCTGTGACCTATAATAGACCCGCGACTACATCCAGGACACGTTTTAAATGCTTTTAGTTTATGGTTAAATACTGGTGCTTCGGGACACCCATTGTTTCATAGTAATAATACTATGTACAGTAATAATGGTACTGTCCTCAATCAAGCAGTGACTTAATTTATAAGTTCTTTTATCTTTTAGGACCTATATTATTACGAGAGGTTATAACGTTCTAATAAATAGTTTGTAATGTCTTGTTACCATGTTTTAAAGAAAATGTTTGGAGTATATTTAAAGGGGAGTTTTCTTCTAACTCGCTGATTTAGGATTAGATTGACGTAATTTAACCTCATTAGTTCTTCAGCACATGAGAAACCCGTCATGAAAAAATAACTTCAGTCTAAAATCTCTGTAGGACAATTTAAAAATTGAAATTATCTTTTAACATATCCCTATAGAAGTCATGATCTTAATCGACCTCTACACTTAAGCATATTCTACAATTTAGTCCATTAGAAATTTCAAAGGTGAATTTCGCAATACAAGTCTTGGTTTCGATAAATGTTAACATTTCTCGACTCTGAACCTATTTAATAAAGTTCTATTTATTTGTCTTAATGGTTAATGACTCGAGAAGTAATTTCAAAGATGATAAAAGCAATTAATTTTTATGAGCCAACAATAAAAAATACAGCAGGTATACGTATTTGGAATACTATAATGTAAATAAGATGTGGGATGATTGCCAACTACTTCACCCCGAATAAATAGAAGTTCCCCTCTTCATGGATCACAATACACTCCCCTACATTTCCACATTTTATCAATAATTCTTCCGCGTCTGTACAGAAAAAAGGGACTAGTTGGCGATCCCAACACGGCCGGAACTCACCAGGGCGGTGTACACAGCCCAGCTTCTGATCTTACCTTCTGAGCATACATATTGCGTAAGGATCCACTTATACCAAATAATTTTCATGTATTTTTACCTTATTTCTCAATTTTTTTAATTTTGAGCTTTGAAAAACAAAACCAAAAAAAATATATTTCAGTCAGTCGGAACCAGCCACTTGAAGTGAACACTGCTCTCTCTCTCTCTCTCTCTCTCTCTCTCCCTCTCTTCGCTATGTTTTAGTCCTGGGTTGTCAGACCCCATACCTTCCTAGTGGGATTCTCTGGCCGCGTCTCGTTCAAACACATCCTTGGAAGGGATGCTTTTCATGCAGACTACGGTCTGTGAGGCTTTACGAAATGTACCTAGTAGCGTCTCCCCCAACGATCCATTTTACCTCTTTTCGATTTACACTCGCCTTCGTGATCTGGACGGGTTTCCCTACCCTCAGATACAGAGTGTAAATTCGTGGTCATTCCAGGACCACTTAAACTACCTGTACCTCTTCTCCTGAACATAGTGCGCTGTCGGGGGACACCTTTTAAGATCTTATGGAGTCAGATCAATAAAAAAAATACGAATTAAGCTGCTTGCCAAATACGCGCCAGCAAAGGTCAAAGACCATAGGTTTATTCATTTATCTCTTTCTTGATGCCCGCCGGGCAGTGGCCGGGTCGACGAGACCTTCCTTCGTCGGGCGCCTCCACGCCCTAAAAAAAATGGTATCCTTGCCTGAATTAGTTTTTTTTTTTTTTTTTATTATTTGTTCCGGCATTTGTGCACCGCGGCCTCAGTGAGACCTATTGTGCGCCGTCCATGTCCCTGTCCTATATATGTGACAGGCCCACGGCCTTTGCAAATCTGAGGATACTGAATGGATCGATCAGTTCACATAGTTTGGGGTCTACAATGCGATCACTACCAAAATGAAAGTATCGCCTTCTAGCTAGGTTATCACAGTCACATATTATATGACGTGCCGTTTCTCCCTCTTTCTTGCAGAATCTGCAGATTGGTGATCCCACAACGATTTGATTTACTTCTTGCAATTATAAACGACAAAAGCCCGAATGTATAATAGATATTTTATTGTGGATGGCAATCCCTTTAATGTCTTGCTCAAGTCACTATGATGGGTTGTTTTACTATTTAGTTGGTCGTACCTTCTCAGAGCTTCCTCTGACCTTAGGCGGTTGATTGACTTTTGACTTTGATTGGTGATCCAACTATCCCCAAATTAAAGAGGTGTTTGTTTAACCGACAGTGACCTGTATAGAGTCCTGTCACACTTTTGAGTGTTCACCTGTCCATTGATAGAAGTGCTGAGCTTCTTCTCTTACAGGGTCCATTAAGAAACAGTTTCGAGTGTTCCTGTTTCTTAGTTTCTCTCCAAGAGAGTCTTGCCCTGTCCTCTAAAGCTAATTTTATACGCCTTTTAGCGTAGCTGAGGCTGATACCACATTAGTTACTAACCATTACTGTTCTGTCATAACAATATTTTATTATATAAATATTTAAACCACGACAATATCTGTGTTGACGGTTTATCTTATCAAACGTCTTATTCATTGGCAGTTCTGTTGCAAACCCTTCACTAAACTGACATAGATCTGAGGTGCCTACCTCCCTATCCCTCCAATATTATCAATTCCTTCTCCCTCCCTTGCCTATTGTCCCCTCGGCAACCGTTTTCCCTCCAGCAAATTCCGACCTAACCCCTTAAACAGGGGGCTACTACCTCTGAAATATTTATAGGGGCTGAAATTACCCCCGGTTTGGCGAGGGGTTGGTGGCCTCCACGGCTTCCGGTTTATTTCCTTCCCGCAGCTTATAAACAAATCATCGTCCTGCTTTCGAGGTGGCTAATTTAGTATTTGTATTTCATTATCTTGTGGTGGGCTAAGGGAAGTCGTCCTCTCTGTCAGAAAAATTACACTACTTGATTTACAATGCAATGTGAAGAAAACTTAAATAAATTATAATTAAGAGGTTGAATTCATTGACACCCTGAATCCATTGGAGTCTCTCTCAGAAGTTTTTTTTATTGCTGTGAGCCGGCATGATGTATGTCCATTCAATTCCCAATACATGATAAAGTAAGAAGCTAAAACGGAAATAAATGTTGACAGATAACAACCTACCATTGACGTATGAGAACTTCGACTAATATGCATGAATAACACATGCATTTATAAGTGTGACTAAGAATTTTAACGGTCCTTTATTAACGTATATATATATATATATTAATAAATACAAAACTCGGCTAAGTAAAATTGAGTTAGTTAGCAATAAGTATTATTTTGAAAATAAAATGTTCGTGAACTGAGAAAAGGCTGGATCTGACAGATCGACTTCTTCCTGTTAAGAGATGAGCATGGAAATAGACCTGCTTTTTTAAAGTGTACGAATTTCGTGCCTAAAATATGCTTAATTTCCGAAAGTTTTAAATCTAGTGTCTGCGTTAAAATTATTATTCATGATTTATAGGCCCTAAAGAAAACAAAGCGTTAATATAGTATTATGGGTTATTAAATAACCTACAGAGGTAGTATTAAGCTTTTAATAATACCTTTAAAAATAATAATTTAAAAAAATTAATGAACGTATCACTATATAAATATAATTGATACATTTAAATCAAAGTAATGATGGTTTTGTTAAATGCTATTCTAAAATATTATTGATTTTTCCAGGTCTACTTCAATGCACCACTGATCATCTAAAGATCGTATTTGCATTATTTGAGGTATGTCTTTCAAATCTGTAAACCCCACTTAAGTGGAAATAGTTTAATTTTTAGATCTTCCATAGTTATTTTAAGAGGTTAAGTAATAAGTGCTCTTTACAGCTTTTATATATTTTAAAAGTTTTTTCAGAATTTTATGCTATAGCTATAATCTTCATTTATAATATAATTTTATATAACATCATAGATTCAGCGTGAGTTCATTGTTAACTCGTAATATATAAAGGAGATCTCAACTGTTTAGAACATCAGTTCCGCTAAACGTTTTAAACAGTCAACATCTCACACAAGGATCCAGTTGTACAACATAGAAATTACGCACAAACCTTGTCCATTAATAAATATATTTATGTTAAGAACTTTCTTTTATTGACTTTAGCTCTCCAACAGACAATCATGCAATCCACTTTTTTTATTGCGTGAGTTTTAACTGAAAACGGCTAAATATAACATTGACGGCTAACATTGAAATTTTTCAAGCGTTCATTAAAGCTCAACTAGATGAGCTATAATTTACTTTGCGCTGTAGTTATTTCATTATTTTCAAAGACGTATAAATAATATAGTCAATTAAATTGATTTGCGTCTTGAATTTGTTTCTTAATTTCATTTACGAGATATTAGTCTATTCATGTGTAGATACAACTGTAACAATAATATTTCGACCCAGCCTCTCGGAATTAACTCGATACAGCCACTCGATCTGCGTGCATTCATCTCATTTCAACATTAATCAATTTGATTTTCTCCCTTGTTATGTGAAAGAGAATTTACATAATGACACGGAAAATATCCTTCCTCAAACAAACAGATTTAAATCAGCGATATAAAAACACACAAAACAAACTGATTAAATTTTCCGATTTAATCACACTTATCCAGCGAGGTAGGATTGGATCAAAAACACAAATAACAGATGAAAGGAAAACATTGAACACTCCATCATGAACGCTCAACCTATAACAGCCGTCACAGTAGCCTTTATTTAGGCGTTTTTAAATATTTATTTAACCTTTTTGTTCTTTTCAAGACTTGGGCAGGAAACAGGTTTTTTTCTGGGCCAGGTTTTCAACCGTTATTGTATTATTACTCAATAGTTCATTTTTTACACTTATTTTATTTTCTGTCTATAGTTATTTATAGAAACATTTTAAATATATTTATGCATTCTTTCCTTTATTATCGCGTTATTATTTCATGTTTTATCTACAATGATACCTTAGCTGTGGCGATACTGTTAAAGAATAACGCCCTTTATGTAAAATAAGTCTATTCTTAACGGGAATAGTCCCACGTTAATAAGTACATATTGTTGGAAAAATCTATATTGATTTGAGCAATTTAAAAAAACAAAAAACTTCTTTCACTGTATAGGAGCAAAGGGTAAATGTCAGAGACCAGAGACAGTATTCTTGATTTCACAGTGAATGGAAATGTCTTTCCTCTTCACAATTTGTCAATGAAAAAATTTATGTAATATATATATTGTTGTGATATTAGATATTGTGGAGTTTGTATATAAAAATTTTAAATATAAAGATTTAATCCAACTTATCAAGAAGGCGAAAATAAAATCAATTGAGAGTGGATGAAAAACAAAAGAGTATTAGTTGTTGTTATGATGAGAACACAGCATTACTCACTCTAGTGTTGGGATCAGCCCGGGATATAAGTATCTGACTAGTGATCACAGTAAAAATTTGTTATAAGTTATTTATTGTTGGCCTTGAAGCGGAACGGAAGAGAAAAAGCACCAGGAACAAAAACCAAGAAGAAAAGGAAAAGAAAAAATAGACACGTAAATAAATATAAGTTGTTTTTTTGTAATTAAATATAACCTTTTGCCAGAATTATTTTTGTTAGTAGAACCTAAAAAACATCAGATAATAAGTAAATAAAATAAATTTAAAGTTAAAGAATAAAAATAAAATTACGATATCTTTCAAAGAACGTTATAATATAGTTACCATTTTAAATTTGTATTAAACTCGCAGAGGTGTACCAATTTACATGTACATAATGTTAGAAGAATGAGAATGATGAAGAATAACAGTGAACATTTTTTTACTACTTATTAAGGGAAATATTGATCAATGTAAAAGCAAAAATAAACATTTGAAAAATTGGTGTTTTTCATACAGTGTTATTTTAAAATACAGCTGTCTCTTTTTAGAGTGTAGACTGCTAGGAATATTTTTATTTTTATAAAGAAATATTTGTTTTAAGAACACAATACAACCTGCAATTACTCCGTGAAATATTGTTCAAATGTGTCGTACTGTATCGGTTTATACCGATATGTTCGGTTCTGTCACTAGGGACGATTCAAGGCTTTGGACTCGCAAATGCCTTGATGTATTCATGAGCATATATAGACATAGAAGTACGATATACACATAATATATAATATACAATATATATATATATATATATAGAGATAGACAGGTAGTAGTGACAGGCCTGGCTGGACCACAGCCAACTCTCACTGTCGTTGTCACCGACTCCAACCCATACATATTTACATTGGTCCAGGTTTCTAGGCCGGAGTGGTCATCTCTGATTATAGCTGGTTCGTGTACATGGCAGATGGTGGCATGCTAATAGCCCGCTCACACATGAACCATTATATGCACAATCTTTGAAATTATGTTTTTGATAGCGTCTTTAAATTTATAGATGACAGTTTTAAAGAGTTCTCATAATCATATTTCGAATAAACAAATAATTACTATTATTTAGGACGTCGATAACTTTGATATAATACCCTTATCAAAATTACAAATTTTCTTTTCATTATCATTAATTAATGACATATATCATTACTTAAATACAGTTAACAAGGTTTTATAAAGCTGGCTGTAGTTCCCTTGTATTATTTATATCAAATGAGACTTCCTCCCACATCACATGCTTCAAAAAAGGACATTTTGAAAAACAAATTCAACACAAAAATCTAAAAGACCTTATAGAAACATTATAAGTATTTTGAGCTGCGACTTGAGAATTGCTTAGTCAGTAAGAAATATTTAAATTTTATTCCATATATGTCATGATCATGCTCACTGTCGTCTAACCAACATTTCTGTAATACTAAAGATGATACCGTAGCCTTATCCTTTAATACTGGGTCCCGGGCCCTTAACTTTTTAGGGAAAACTCAGGGTAAGAAAATGACCAGGTATTAAGGAAGTGACCTCATCTTTCTTCTGTTTTAACGGTCCTGTAATATAGGATTTGACACCTTTAGTTGAATATCTCCACTCAGAGATCTGCGGTGGCCTCCTTAGTGCGCTAACCAAGTCAAATGAGAGACGGCGCTTGTTGGAATTAGCACCCTAACCTGTAACAGTTTTCTCTTCCTCCTCGTCGCTAAAATAAAATAATAACCTTACTCAGCTCATGAAAATTAGTAAAACTGAATTGAGGTGACACAAATGTTTGAAAATAAATGCTATCACTTGTGAATCTGTCTGTGTATGATAGATGCTAGTTGAAAGTTGTCAATCTAAGGTTGACGTCATAATCAATAAAAACTACTTAAATGAGAATTAAACTAAATATTTGCTCATCAATGGCGCATAGCTTTTAATTAAGACTTAAAAAGATATAAAATACTACTGCAAGCTATAAAGTAATTTATACAGCAAATGTAGCACAGAAACGTCAAAGAACGCTAAAACATTAAAATAGTAATTTTATTAAATTGATTGGGCCACACAAATTTAAAAAACGTAGATAGGTAAAATTTTAAGGAAATCGATGCTAAATATTGGATTTTTTAAATTTTATAAAATACAAATTTGTATAATGTAACGAATTATACTGCAGATTGTATAATATAAAGAATCCTCTCTCATCACATGGCTGTGACTTGATGACGTTAGAAAAGTTTACTTATTTCCACATTTGTTTACTAGTGATTACATTTTAACCAAATCGTATGTGTAGATAGTAATGCTAGGTATTGTTGTTAATGTAAGCTATTACAATTTCAGAAAGGTTGGTATATTTTTACCATGGTATATTTAAAATTACATAAAGGCAGAAAGCGGAAAGATAATGGCCCGGACCTGTATATAAGCAAAGCCTCTCAATGCAGACTCTGTCAGTCCAACCATTCCATAACCGTGTCTTGTAACTTGCTATGATCAGTACAAGTTAAAAAAGAAGCCAAAAAACGAATTCAAAGAAAAACTTTTCCCATCTGTATATTTCCCTTTTTTTTTTTTTTTAATATTCTTTGTTCTGTTTATTAAGATCTGTAAGAGATCTGTCGATGATCACTACATCGAAACGAGACCCTTTCATTGGATCTTACCCATCCTTCATCAAGGTTTGATAATTACTGCCTAGTACTTTCTCTAAAGCATCAATTTTCTTTTTTATCAGCCAAGCACTTCCTTTGATCTTCCCTATATTGCTAATGGAATGGCTGGTTAATTAATTTATACCCTTCTGAGTATAAATGAACCCTTTTAATTAAAATATTATTCAAATAGATTATTACCCCCTCTGGAATGAAAAAAAATATAAATAAAAGAGAGTCTTTTATAAAGGCTCATTTATTACCGTCAAAGGTAATTAATATTAGGTCAGCGTTAAATTTATAAATAATGTTAATGGCGTTACTGAAATATGAGTTATGAAACGCAATCACATCATATTTAAGGTTTCGGTCGTTTGAGTTCGCATATAAATATTATATTTTAGATATGCTATAAAATGGTGTTTTTCAGAACATTTTCAGGCAATGAGTGAAAAGGAGACACGAATTTATTCATTTGGTTTAACTAGCAAGTCTATTATGTTTGTGTTGTAAGAGATTTTTACCTTTGAATCGACCATTGTTCACATCAAAAAGAAAATTGCTACTATAGTGTTTGCCATTAGAACCATTGAGTTGTTTTTAAGGAGCACTAAGAATGAAGCCCAAATACATTAGAAAAAAATGAGCGCGAAACACAAGAATGAAGTATTTTTAAGACTGTAGTGTGGCCACGTGAGTTCGAAACTCGGGACTAAAACAAAAAAGGCCATAAACAAACAATGAGGACTAGTGAGTACATTTTCTATTTATTATTGAAACTTCCTTATTGTGCTAAAATTACAATCTGCCTTTTATTAGGCAATAAGTAATTGCGTTAAATGTTCTCATTCATACTATATTTACAATTTTCATTCGCTCGCTCATTCATACAGTATTTTCAAACAGCCCAGAGGCCTCCCAAATCCACATGGCTGTCATCGCCCTTGCGTACGAAAGAAGATGCGGAGTCTTCCGAAGTCCCCACGCTCTTCGGTCAGCCGCGTCATCGGACACGAGCCAATGGAGGCTGACCAAGAGCGCGAGAGCTACATACGCTCAGGATATGATTGGAGAAACTGGCCATTGCCAGGACTCCCACTGTCCCGCATTTATAGCACGTCACGAGGCCACTGCCGTTTCAGTCTCCGAGGAGGATTATAGGGATGAGTGGTGCAGTGCAATGACTGTGCTGCGGGATTAGGGTCCTGGGTATCCTATCCGACTAGGTTACTATGGAATTTCATGAACTTGGAAGGGATGAGTTCAAGAATGCAAGGTATATTAAGATCGTTACGAAGGGTTTTGTTGCTGACGTAATAAGGGTTGCTTTTATTAGAGAGATTATTTCCTTGTAGTCAGATGTCGGTCACGAATATGTTCAATGTGACTAATACGGTCATGTATGGGAGGAGGTTTGCAATGCGGCAATGGATCGATCTAGAATATTCGTATGCATTTGTGGTATAGGTTAATATTGTTCGTCATGAAAAACCATTTATCGTCCGTTTCGATTATAACCATGAATGGTGTGTACGCAGTATGTGTTTTGAGTATCTGCTCATTTACCCTCACGATGCCACCTCCTTTTAATAAGAATATACTACAGAAAGTACATAGTATTTCCGAAAAAGATCCTTTAAAATGAAGCTATTTTACGCTAGGAATTCATACGTGCATTATTAAACCTAATGAATATTTCCGAGTAGTCATTCAATATTCAGATGCTGTTACAGGCCGTTAAAAATAACTTTGTCCTGGAATTATATTAAAAGGTGGAATGCTTCATTTATGCCTACCAAAAAGTCTCTTGAAGAGCCCACAAGAGGAAACAATATGTAGAGCCCTAACAACAGGAGTCTCTTATTGATTGTCATCGACAAACATTTGTCTTTCTCTCTCTTTTATTGTTCTACATCTCTATTTTTTTACGGCCGTGGTTCGCCCACTTGCAGAATTCCTTGTAAGCCTTTTAGAGAATAATATAGATAATAATAATAGGACCACGTCATTTTGCACAACATAATAAATGATAATTCTTAAACATCGGTTCACGGTTATGAATCAGATGTCGGAACACTTTTTCTGCACCTAATTTTCGGCAATCGTCATTTCCACGCGTATTTTTCTTATCTACACCTGGTGTAGACGTATATAGCATAACGTTGTCTATTAATAAATTTAACGAAAATCTAACATTCTTAAATTCATAAATCTAAGGTCATACCATCAACAAATTTATCAGTCATATAATGTCATAAAAACTAACTAAGAAATCCAGACTTTTAAAGTAAATGATTGGTACCTCTTTTGTTTACCTTAATTCATTTATGTTTGATCAGCACAGGCTACTATTTCAAACAGATTAAATCAGTTGAACGCTTCTCGCTCTGGCGGTGGCTAGGCCCCGTGCTGACCTGTCAAGATCTGGCAGCTGGCCCGCTCCCAGGACGATCTAGAGAGACATTACGTGTCAGGATCAAGAGAGTACCCGAGTGACGGCCATACCATACCACGTTTGGACCACTCCGACACAATATTATACTTTTTTTTTTCATGAGAGTCATAGAGAATATACTATTTATATTATTGCTCATAGTTCACAAAAAAAACTAGTTAGTACTATAAACAAATATTTTGTTTTTTTTATTTCCACTGTATGGTTGCTTTTATTATTCAATAATACCCATGTTCTATTTACGAGTTGTAATGACCTAGTAATTTTTTTTTTTTTTTATGACATCAAAGATCTTTTGTTATCATGTAATGAAAATTAAATATAGGTAAATAGAAGGAAAACTAAACTTCATTCTATTAATCACGTACAACTAAAAACAAAAATAACAAAGTGGAATAAAGGGTAACCTTCAATTTGGAAATAAAGAAGAATACTCTTAACCATTCAAGTGGATAAATTGTTATTAAGAACATTATAAAACAGCAAACAATGAAAAAAGTATTACAAACTAATAAATGCGCCAGCCAAAAATCTGCAATAAAAAGAAATGAAAAAATAGGAAAACGATGCCGAAGGCGATTAAATAAAATATTAGTTAATTTAAATTCACATATTAGTAGCGAATAGCATCCTTTATATATCCGGAGTTATTTGAGATTAAATATTACTACCGCTCAATGATACTAAGGTTTTGGGACTAGAGTGTTTAGGAAATGTAGACTACGTCTGCCAAATATGCGAATAATTTACGTTTCGTCTTTCACCCGGACAAAGAATATGGAATATTTTAATATATTTAAATACAGCCCTCCCTCCCCCCTGAAATTCTTTCGAGTGGCCGATAAATATTTACAAGGAAGAAGTCGAGAAGAGGCAATGGTCCGATATAAAAATACGCCGAATTCCCACGAGGTCACCAGTCCACAGCAGAGCTACAAAATTAGAATAAATAAATAATACAAATTGAAAACAAAATATATCCAACGAATGGATTGTCGGGTTCATGTTCCAGTGGGGTCTACAGAGATCTAACGCTATGTTTGAATTAACATTGAAAGGTATCTGGCAAGCCTGAACAGGAAGTACTATCGTATTTGCGAGAAAAAGAAATTTCTGTAAAAAAGTTGGTTCCACATTTCTAAATTTTAAGATATCTGTGGGAAAAACTGAGAAGCTATACTGTATCGTGTAGGAATGACTAAACACCCCTGTAGTTGATGATGCATGAAATATGACAATGCAAAGAGATTTAAAAACTCATTCAACGGTTAAATTTACCTCAGTCTATTTCCTGATGTTTAAGCTACAAGTCATGCGAGTGGCTAGTTTTAGAGTTGCTGTGGTCTCTTTGTGAGCTGTTGCCAACACAGGCTTCCCATGCGTCAGTATTGGTGCGGACTTCCCGTGGTTTAGAAATACGCATATTTATGTAGACGAAAACCTTTGGAGTGGTACCTCGAAGCATGACTTCCTATAGCAGTGACATTGACAATTTCTATAAATGTTGGCTCGAGGCCAGCGCAGATCCACATCTGCCTCTTTACCTTACTGTCTGAAGCGGATGACAAACTTGTGATTGTGGAGTTATTGCTATACATCCGAAACGTCATTCAAGCGTGCAAAAGAAGTTCTTCCCGCATGGTTTAGGGTAAGGGATAATTTTGTCTTTATAGGAAAAAAAAAACAAACAAGTAAATAAGGATCTTATATAGTTATATAGCTATTTATATATAATTTATAACTATATAGTTATATAGTTGGCACTGACCAGAATCGTGAACCCCACGTGCAATGGCGCCGAACAAATGTTGCATAGATGCATTCCTAAACCACGTTATCACAACAACATGCCGAGAAAGCTACATCAAATAACTGACTAGGTTAGCTTAAGGCCAATTTAATAGGTAGTACAAATGTTTGCAGTTTCAACTGTGAGATGTATAGAAGGCACTGCCCCTTCATCGAGACGATATAGGCGCACCTTCACTACTTGCCTGCCTTGCAGGTTCTGCATCAACGCAATGCCATTTATTTGGGGCTGCAATAATATCATTACCAATCCAAGATGAGTATCCTTTTTATTTTTCCCTTTTTTATTTTTATTATTTTAAGAAATATGAAAAAAAAAAAAATCGATGAGCGGGTCTGAAAGGGCTTATCTGCTATGTAGTGAGATGGTCCTATATGACCTTTAATACTTCCAAGGCCCTTTTCACTAACCAAAATTTTTCAGAGATTTAGAATCATTTAAAAACTTAGAATCAAATATAACTTGTATTTCCGCTAGATAAGGTCACAGGGTCATGACCTGTGACTCTAAAAAAATTTTAGACTTTGCACAACTCAAGAAATTTGTTTTCATTTATCACTGCTTTGTGTAATACTCAATTCGTTTTTTTGGGAACTGTCCCAAAATTTGACCTCTTTTATCTTTATATTTATTTATGCAAAAAAGATATTATGTTTACTCTTGTGAATGAATTTTATCAATCGTGATGTTATGACAGTTACTCAATCGGTGACTTAGTTCATTTTCCTGCGGAAGCGTGTAGAGAAATCATCGTTGCTATTTTAAGTCCGACTGTATCCGTATCGATTCATTGAAAACTATCGGAGGTTAAACACTGCGAAAATTTCCAATATATCCCCTAACTGTCAAATATATATTTGAGCAGCCAGGACATGTAAGGACGTAATATATCTGCCATGGTCCTGACGCGAGTGGGGCAGCCAACCTGGCCCTCGACCAACCACGTCTGGCCAGTTGTCACCTGGATCACATCAGATAATACTTCATTGTATATTTAGATACAGCTTAGTTAAATCTCCTTACCGGACGTTTCTCAGTACTCCTTTCTACAAAGCCTTGTTTAAACTACCTAGAGAAGGGGATGTCTAATAATGCCAGCTCACATTTGTCCTGGCCTGCCTCCACAGAAGAGGCTTTACTTGCAAAGGTCTTAGTATATGGATCCATGTTTTATGATTTTAAGTATACATACAATTGCAAAAATATAAAACAGCCCGCCCGTCGTTATCCAGTATGCCGTTGAAAAAATACGTAGTAAGATATACAGAAGTTATTCAGCTGATATTAAACACTGACAGTGGCGATTTGAAGCTAAACAATATTTATTTCTCGATGGATAAATAAAGCCAGAAAAGAACATTTAACTGACACGTTATTGACACTTGATAATTCACTGTACAGATGTTACGTGTAATTGATTTGCCCATTCTACGGCGTTTACGTTCACTTTAAAAGCGGACCAATTCTATTTCTTAACATTTGTGTCTAATAATTATATTACGGTATTTAGGCTTCCATCTTGACAAAAGACTGACATGGAACTCACACACGAAACTAAAAAGACAAAAACTAAACAGAAGCTTTGGACAACTGTACAGACTAGTTTGAAGGACATCCCATCTCTCAATAGAAAATAAACTACTTATCTACAAAGTTATACTTAAGCCAATCTGGACATACGGAATAGAGCTATGGGGGACAGCAAAATATTCGAACATCAAGCACATCCAATCCTTTGGATCACAAGTTAATGCCCCTTATTACGTAAGGAAGAAATTCTTCACAACGATCTTAATATACCACCAATTCTTGAACTCATCCCTTCCAAGTTCATAAAATTCCATAGTAGCCTTTCCAACCACCCTAATCGTGTAGCAGTCATTGCACTGCACCACTCATCCCTATAATCCTCCTCGGAGACTAAAACGGCAGTGGCCTCGTGACCTGCTATAAACACGTAACAGTGAGAGTCCTGGCAATGGGTAGTTTCTCCAATCATGCCCTGAGCGTCTGTGGCTCTCGCGCTCTTGGTCAGCCTCCACTGGCCTATATCCAGTGACGCGGCTGACAAAGGAGCGTGGGGGACTTCCCAAGACTCCGCTTCCTGCTTCCCACGCGAGGGAGGTGACAACCACGTGGACTTGGGGGGCCTCTGGGCTGTTTGTATATATAGCATGAATGAGCGAGTGAATGAAAATTGTAAATTGGTATGAATGAGATAATTTATCACAATTACTTATAGCCCAATCAGGCAGATTGTAATTTTATCATAATAAAGTTGTTGTTGAAGTAATAATTATATACTTAACTATAATTTTCGTTATATAGTATTTTATGATAACTTGAGTCAACCGCCGCTATATCAACAATTAGCGGCTGGTGCTAAAAAAAAAAATAAAACGGTCAATCAAGTTGTGAATTATCTATCCGATTAAAAATTGTATGAGTACTGAAAAAAGAATCTTCACCAAATTTGTTTTTATAGCTCTTTTATATAATATGAAGAACAAAAGTCTGATAATCTATGGTAGGGGAATCAAAACCTTTATTCGACATAAAATGGTTGTTATAACTAATTATGTCACATCGCCTAGCACTTAGCAATCCGTATCCAATGATGGAAAATCATCATACGTGTTAAGAAAACCGTCTCTATAAGTATTCAGATCTACTCTTTAATAACTCCATGTCATCAAATATTCTTCACATTTCGTAGATCACCTGATCATGACCAGTGACTCCATTCTTTGTCACTTTTAGACTTGGTGAAATGTATTTTTGTCTTCACTCGACCTTAAGAGGTTGTTATTCTGCCTGCAGTTCACTACTTCATTCATAAAACGTTCATTACTAAATAATTTACTAAATAATAAGCTTTTAGTTGTTGGGTTTATTGGTATGCCATGTAGCATTATTTCTTTCAATTCTATCACCATTATTAATGACGTGTTCATAAACTGATTCAAGTATGCATTATTCCTCAGAATATTAGTTTGTTCTTTAAATGCTGTTTGGTGGAAATCAATATTATTTTTTTTCGCATAGACATTTTTCTAATGGGTACTCTTTATAATTGTTTTTCTTTAGTCGCTATGAGGATCTGATGCAAGCTCACACAATATGTCCAACTGCCTTTCGTTTATTAATGCGATTATGTCGTTCAACGGTCAACCTAAGCAACCGTAAATTATTCACTCGTTGTAAATAAAATAAATATTACGAGTATCTTCTGGCCTGCTGGACCAGTGTCTTCTTCATAACACTGCTACATAAATGGCGCAAGGTGAAATGGATGACTGACACGAACCGGAAAGGCGGTGATAAGGAATTGATTGACGAAGGGAGAACGGGAAGTTTGTGCATTCTGCTTTATGCTGTTATATTATTAAAATAGGCTTATACCCGAAAGCTTTCAACCTAATTGGCCGGTGGCGGGAACTGTCAGTATTTTCCTGGTAAGGCCATAACAATGAATGCATTATAACCCTTCATTATGGCGGTAAAAGGGGAGAAAAATAACGAAAATAAGGAACCATTCGCTCAAGGATGTGGAGCGTTTTCCACAAGAAAAATTATTCAGTTTCTAATAAAGAAACTTTTCTCAGAATTTCTTCCAATTATGTATCGAATATAACTTTTACAAAGGGGAATATTTGGGGCGGTTAATCTTTTCTGGCCTGGAAATCGATAGAAGGGTTCTCCAGGGAGCACCATAGGAGAGGTCATAATTCATGTTTGTCTGTCGGTTATGATGATGGATGATTATTGGCTTTTAATTGAAGTACAGCGAACTTTTGTCTTCAAGTATTTAATCCATCGATAAACTTAATAATATTTTTAGTACTTCAAAAAACCTTTGCAGTTACAATGATATTTTAATAAATGAATTGATAAATGCCTGATTAAAAATACCAAAAAAGCGTTTCCTCGCAATTATTTCTGTAATTTTTTAATAAACTAGAAGCTCTTAGACTTCTGCTCTTAGTTTAATAATAATTGGAACAGAGGTATTGTATGTATAATTGATAATAATGGACCTGCATGTCCATCGACGACGGGCTGTAAAACACCAAAAACCAAAGTTTAGCGAGACGAGTACTTATTTACTAATAATAAATAGTTAGAATCCACTGAAATCAACGCATGAACTAATATGTTTTATAAAATTTGTAGACACATTAACACTAGTAGTATACATGAATATAATAATAATAGCAATAATAATAATAATTAAATAATAGCATAAATAGATAACAACAAAACGACCCTGCAAGCTCCTTTCACTGTACTGAATAAAATACATATAAACTGTTAGAATACTCTTTAAATCCTAATGGCATTATTAATAAATAGTTGTTATATTATACTCTTATTGGTTGAAATATCATTTTATTTATTTTATTACTTTTTAACTATTTAATTGAAAAAGAAAATCAGAATTTTAAGAATATTTATTTTTATTGTAGATACTGATTTGTAATTATATTGCTAACCTTATGGTGTTTTGTAGCCTGCAGGTGGGGAGCGCTCGCTTCATAGAAATATTTCGTGGATTACAAAAAATATTATTCACTAGCTGTAATTACTCTTGTAAAAGTTTTTATCTAACACTGTTCTATGCTGGATTCTAGATGTGTTTTTGTAAATGCCATGACGAAACCGCCTGTACCGAGAAGGAGACCGCACTCCTGCAATAATCAATTACTTAATAAAATGACCTTAATTCTCTTCTGTTTGCTCACAGCCTTCCCTTGAACAAACTGTGCAAATACCAGAGCCGACAGCTGCCAACCTTGTAGTACCTGTTGTTATATATTAATTATTTAGAAGATCTTTATTGTAAAAATTCAATTCTTGTACAGTGCATTAATTGAAATCTAAGAATTTATTCATACCAATGTACAATTTCCGCTCATACATTATATGCATAGACAGTTTGCCCAGGAGCCCCCCTGATTCCCAAGCCAATTTCGCCAGGAAGCTGGTGGAAGACCCGGAAGCCATGGGCTCTGCCCACCTTCCTCTCCGACCGTTTCGCCATGACGCGAAGACCAGTGACATGGTAAGAGACATACACTCAGGACGTAGGTGGGAACGATGGCCAGTTCATAGGACCAATGACTTACGTTTGGATTTACAATAGATGTGACGAAAGATGGACTGTAAGCATGAATGTTACTGGATAAGGAGTTGACAAGAGGTTTTGGATAGTTTTTGTAGAATTTGGGGAATTCCGAGGGTCAAGGACATTTGGCACATGGAGATCTCTATGAAGGGATGAGTTTTTAATAGAGAAAGAGCGCATTGACTGCAGTTCTGAGGACTTTGTGTTATGAATGTTTGGCTTCCTTTGATCATCAGCTGTCCGAAAACCCTATAAATAAGCCAGTTAAATTATTAAATTAATGCGGTAGACCAATACCACTAAGTACTCTCCTCGGCCAAGGACAGGCTGAGGGAAATGTGTGTATCTCCTGACTACTGGCGTTACCAGGTTTGGATCTCGTTCCAATTTTTACGAGCATAAATGAGTAGCAGACTAATTGCCCACATTGCGCAGCTAGAGATACCACAGAGCAAGCATGTCGTGCTCACCTGCGAAGCCTTGGAACAAGCAAGAGCACAGATAGTTCGGTCAATTGGCCACACTATAGCTTCAATGAGTCAAGACCTGTCATTGCTGGTAGACAACGAGGAGTATTGCAAGGCCTTCTTCATATTTACCCAGAAATGGAAGGAGCTGCAGGGACCTGCGCACTTCGCCATCTCCAGAGGAGCGATAGAGGTTGAGGAGCCGTAATATCGGGGGTCGCTCATCAACAAGGCATCGTTGGACTAAGATGGATTGGAGTCCCTTTGTGAATAGGGAGAAAAAAAAAACGGCTTAAAATAACAAAAGATGCGCTGACCAGTGCAATAAATACACCCAATTATGGTGAGACGGCTCACTAACAGAAAACGGATCAGGGGCCGGCATATGGAGGAAAGATAAACCAGAATCTGGGATTTCTATTCCTTTAGGTAGACACACCTCGGTCTTTCAGGCCGAAGTCTGTACCCAAACCTTAATTGGGGAGGGTGTAAGAAACAGACTGATCACAATTTTCACGGATAGCCAGGCAGCCATTGGCGCCCTGAGAAGCTATACGACCAGATCTTATTTGGTTGAGGAGTGTAAAAACAACTTAAACACACTCTCGCTAGCCAATAAGGTTAGAATCGACTGGGTGCCAGGACACACAGGCATCACAGGCAATGAGAAGGCAGATGGCCTTGCAAGGGTGGGCTCAGAACAGACACCTCTTGCACCTGAACCCATATGTAATATCAGCCTCAGCTATGCTAAAAGGCGTATAAAATTAGCTTTAGAGGACAAGGCAAGACTTTCTTGGAGAGAAACTAAGAAACAGGAACACTCGAAACTGTAATAATAATAATAATAATAATGGGTGTAAATACTCGGAGTATACATTGTGTATACCCAATAGTACTGTAATACGCGCAACACAGGCAACGAAATAGCCCCTGCCTGGGACACAGATCCTGTGGTAGGTTTTACAAAAAAAAGGTTTTACAAAAATTTTCAAAAATAAATACTACTTCTCTCTTCTTTAACCTTTTACTCAACACCGTTCACGTTTCTTATTTACTTCACAACGGGCAGAAATACGTAGGTATTTGTATGATATCATTCATACAGGAAACACCCCACATTCTTCACAATAATCTAAATAAACCTTATAACTATATCTGAATGTTTATTTCACTCATTCATAAGAATACAAATGGTTTAAGTTTAAAGCAAAATAGTCATTTTTTGACAATTTGTCGAATGTTCACTTAAGATTATGGTTTTTTAAATTGATTTGAATTTTTTTTTCTTTTGATTAGATTTCCCTGTTTGACATTTTGTCGAATAAAAATAACGTAACGTTGTTATCAATGAGGAATATTATAAATAAATAATGAATTGTATACATTGTGCATAAGAATTAAACGAATAAAAAAAAAAAACATAGAAAAAAAGTGAAGAAATTTATTTAGGAATAATTTTAATAAATCTGTCTTAAAATATTTCATTATAATTATTTTTTTTAGGCTAAAAAAAAGAGGTTTTACGCTATATTTGCAATTTAAGATGAATACCATACGAGCAGTATAGGATTTTGAATGAATTGAGATGACAATTTTCAGAACATGTAAAATGGAGTATTTGATGGTAAAAATTGGTACTCTCGTTATAAATATGTAAAAAGACAAAATATTACAAAAGGTAGGAAATACTCCAAGTCATTGATTACGTTCAGTTAATTTCTTATTAAAAATATACATAATAATTGTTTAGTTAAGCTTTTATTTCATTAGTGTATTAATTATAATTGAAAGAAGCAATTTGGCATCGCGCCCAAGTTTGTGCCAGTTAGTGTATATTTCTATCTTCCTTTTTTATTTTAGTTGAACACATGTGCAGTATGTTTCTTTACTTTTATTTCAGATTTAGATTTGTCTCATATATATACATAATATATGTGTATATATATGTATTACATAAAAATCAAGATATTTCGTTAACCCTCAATTTTTTCAATAAATGCACATTTGTAATTATTTAACTCCTTTATTGTGCTAAAATTACAATCTACCTTATTAGGCAATAGGTAATTGAGATAAATGCTCTCATTCATACCATATTTACAATTCATCATTCATACAATATTTACTAACAGCCCAGAGACCTCCCAAATCCACATGTTTGTCACCTCAAAGAGGAAGCGGAGTCTTGGAAAGTCCCCCACGCTTCTCCGTCAGCCGCGTCACCGGATACGAGTCTGAGGAGGCTTAATAATTGTTTAGCGAGATTTAAATCGTCAATTTTTACTAGATAACAGGATGGACCATGCATTGTGTATGAGGGTCAGGAAAAGTCGCAAGATAACTTACACAGAATCGTACAACTAGTAACAAAACCACCATATTAGTTATAATTCCTATAGGATACCATACATGTAGAATTTGATACAGAAACTTCCAACAGTTCCAATCCACCAACATACAACTAAACTTTCATGACCTTTATTTGTCCCTAAAGTTTCGTTCTGCAAAATATGAACAAATATCTGTTGATTCAGACCCGATAGTTGATGATTATACTATACAGAATAGGAAAACCCTTAAATAAATTTAGTTGGTTATTTGAATTTTCTATTTCCCACCGTCCATGACACTACAATGAAAGAACTACATGGGTAAGTTACATTTCCCGATGAAGATCCTAAGAAACTTTATTTTTATTACACGATGATTTAATGCTATAATTGGGAAAAGGGGTGTTTTTAGAATAACTTTAGAAAAGATTTCAAAGACAGTTTTAAAGTACAGCCTCTCCCAATGTTACATACATACAACATCCGAGAAGGCGTCTCGCACAGAGCCGGGTTGCGTTAATTACCTGGCTGAAGGCGGTCGCTGTGATGGCTACTAATGCAGTCTCTTAGCGAGTGGTGTTCTCTTAATTGCCTCCTAACCTCTCTCTATCTCTCTCTAGAGAGTCTCTTATTCGTGAGAGCAGCAAGTTGAGATATCTTGACTTAGTGGCTGCTAATTAACAAGGCTCATGTATTCCACCTCTTTGGGCTCTTAAAGGCTAAGCCTTTAGCTCTTCGCTTAAAGGAGTAGTAACTAGTCTAATCACTTTTGTTCCTTATTTAAACGGCTAATTTTATGTGAATATAATTTTTATTGCAAACATTTCTATATATATCAATACTGTATATTTACGCGCACATACTGCACATTTATATATATATATATGTCATGAATAATGTCATTGTTCATAATAAAATTTCCGATAACATTGAGCTCATAGGATCATACGGTGCACATAATGATACATAACACTTGAGTGTTATTCAACCGAATTGAAACCTAAATAAAACAATTACGTGTAGCTATTATTATGCTACAGATAAAACGAAGAGGCAATTACTTATGGCTGGTGAGGAGCCAGGAGATAACCAACCTATAACAAACCATTTTAAATAATTAACTTGGGGGGTGTAACGCCCCATAACCCCCCCTCAAATCTGTGGTGGAGTGCTTGCAGTTTTTGCAAATATTCCTCGTTGAAGGAAGTGATGAACAGCAATGACATTCAGACCTGTGCGAGGCTAAATAAATGATCTAATTGTGTTTGTTAAAATATATACACAGGATTAATTGGAGGTAAAGAGAGAGGTATTGTTGAAATATCTGTTAAAGAGAAAGACAATAAAGATGGAGCTGTGTTTGGCAATCGTTATGTTCCAATATCATCCACTGCCCGTCCTCGTAGTTTCGCCTTATTGGGCAATAATTAATTGTGATCAATGTTCTCATTCACAACATATTAACAATTCTTCATTCACTCGCTTATTCATACAATATTTACAAACAAACAGGCCAGAGACCTAACCAATCCGGATGATTATCACCCCCTCGCATGCGAAAGAGATAGCGAAGTACGGTTCTCCATAACTGCTCCACCGGATACTTGCCAGTGGATGCTGACCTAGAGCGCGAGAGCCACAGGCGCTCAGGACATGATTGGAGAAACTGGCTATTGCCAGGGCAAAACATTTTGCGGTATTTTTTCAACATTATATATGTTTATTTAAGTGCTTTATAATCTCATATAGTAATTACATAATACTTTATATTAGTCGTTAAATCATCTCGTCCATTGTAAATTAATTTACTTACATTAAATTAAATTACTCAATTACTTAAATTTTTATTTTTTTTATCAATATTTTTATCACTATCAAATGTGACTAAAATCCAGAATATATCTACCAACTGTTCGATTGAAGAAATGAGTTCAACTTGGGAAAAGGATTTTGATGACAAATAATGAATTTGTGTCATTAGCTACATTACAAAAATAAAAGCAATGTATTATCATTCAGAGCAAATATCTTCAACTCCATAACCCACTCTCTGTGATATTAAAATATTTGTTTTAATTTACATTATACATAAAATAATCCCTAATGTCTTAAGGCCAAGAAAATATTTTTTGCGTTGGCTAATCAAATGGAATATCGATGTACAAATCCTTATTAATATGTTAAGTAGGGGACTCAAGGGAAACACCACGACAGACAAGCAGACATACAAGTGACAAAATAAGGGATTCTGATTTTGAAAAAAAAAAAAAAAAAAATGTGGAGTAGAAAGCGATAGAGAATAGGAGTGGTATATATAGTTGATAGGAAGCACTTGACATTTACTACCGATTCTTTATTTCCGAGGTACAGACCGTATAAAGAAACCATCAAAACCTGTTGAATACGAGGAAAAAGCCTATATATACAACTAAAAAAAGAAATGTGTCACTTACGGCATGAACAAACAATAAAAACCCAACACTTGATAAATCCCATTATTATTTAATGACGAACACACTACAACTAATAGAGTACATCAAGACAGTTTTGAACCCATCTCATCATTCTTAAGTGCTTTATCGCTTAGCGATCGACCTTTGGAACGGCAATACGGCAAAGTATGAAGTATAATATATATATTTCGCATTGTGCTGCAAAAAGGACGTTTAGTGCTGCCTTGTAGATATAATTTATTTTCACTTCTACTGCCAAGGTTTAAGTTATTCTCAGATTGTATCTGTATTATAAAAGCAATAATTATAAACGAGCAAAAAATAAAACAATTATCCATATCTAGCCTGCACAAAAAGTTTGTTTTTGTTTTGACTGGGCCGAGCTGGATACCACTTTCCCATTGAGGGCACTCAAACACATCGGACAATATTTGCTCATCAAGTTAGTTATTAAAAATTAACATCAATGGTTTTGTTTATCTGCAGTGTAAAATTAAATAAAAAAAACTGCCAATTCAGAACTTTTGAAAAAAGTAATTAGAGCCTAATGGGGCCACTTGTAGTTCATTATGTAACAGACACAATCGGCTCATCTTTATTGCAAGATATTTTAAAACAAAAATACTTAAGCCTATTTGTTCCTGATGAATGAAATCAAACCTTGAAAATGTTTTATCGTTTATAATTGAATTAGTCTCATTGCCATTGTCTGATTGAACTGATTAAAGTTCGCAAATACAATTTCACTTTATAACGAGATGATAATTTTTTATGTGAAGTGTTTTCAAGTATGTTATATAAGTCATAAATTACTAATAACGTGCACGAAATATTGATAATATCCATCGTTAGCCTGATGATTTTCCAAGTAATATACATACATCGATAAAGAAATCGGCATTTGATTGCCCAGTCGATATAGGCTAGGCGGTGGCCTGACAGGGACAACACCATAAACCCATATGTTTTCCCCTGTGTGTCTATCGGTCTGTCCTAGGAATTGTTTTTGACCTATAAACATGAAATTTAATTTCAAGAGCTATATTTGTCAAGCCATAAAACATAGGCTAATATTTAATCAATTATTTGCTAATAAAGACATTTATATTTTCCTTTCTTATTGAGTAGGTGTATCAAATAGTATGCCTAGCCACACTTAGTAATTGGTCTTTTTTTCTTGTTTTATTTTTGATCTCACAAAGCCATTAAAATCGGCTTGGTAAATAACAAGAGATAAAAATCTTTCCACGTTTGATTTCTTCTCACAAACTTACCTGAGTATTTCACACCAATAGCTACAATCTCGTTTTGAGTGTATCTACCTGTATGTAGAACCGTTAGCCAATGAAACGGATGTTTGAAATTAGCCACATTTCATTTCTGTTCTTCCGTGATTTCCTATATACTTATAAATGAAAAAAATATCACGTCGTTTTTCATCTAGAGATAAATATGTATTGTCATAATCTTCTTTTCAGTTTTCAAACAATTTTATTAAGATAAAATTACAATCTGCCTTTTATTAGGCAATGAGTAATTGAGATAAATGTCATCATTCGTACTATATTTACAATTCATCATTCAATCATAATCTAAGAAGTGATAATCCTGGGTATAACATTAGAAAACCTTCCATAACTGGGATTAGAACCCGTGATTTTGTGAATTCTGTCCAGGCAATCTTTCAAGAGCCATGTTGCACAAACCTGACGCGATGTTTTACTAACCTATCTATGGAGACATGGAGGAAGAAAAAAAATACACATATTTCTGTTATCGCAGATCCTAGATTTTCAAAGTGGATATCCAATACTGAAATTAGCTGGTGTACTGATTGGGGGTACTCGTTGCACATGCTATACAGTTAGTGGCTTTATAAATAAGTTCGCGCAAATACTAGTGCCAACTTTAGGCATTTCTAGTGTGGACGCGGTGCTTTGCAAGGCTGTAAGGATCGGATATAGTCGGAGTGGATTCACATGCTATTAATGTCAGATTATCTCTTATCATAGCAATTGCTATGAGGGGTGTAGTGGTTGAGGTTTAGATGTAATATGACCTAGGGTCTGAATATGGTACATTGAGCCTAGTTGGCAATTATAATTACAAAATACTTCCAACTTTCTTTTTTTTTCATAGCCCCTTTAAATTCACAGATAATTATATACATTTATAGCTCCTCAGGCGAATCTATTTACAAATTATTTTTGTATTTCCTGTCGCATCGCTATATTATATACAGTTTTTGTTATTTTATAAAACTTATATAATGGAATAAACAAGTATAATGATGCACATTAGACATGACTGGACTGAACTGACTCTAATAAGGCCTCACCTTTTTGATCAAGCTTAAAACTAACTTACATACTAATTCTTAACCTAATTTTTCCCCGACAGTCTGTTGCCATCGATGCGGGAGGGGTGGTGGTGTCATAGTGTTAAACACTGGGGTTTGCGAGTTGCTGCAACGAGTCAAAAACTTGATGTGTCTCCGGCGGATGAACTCGCCCACCAACGGCACACCGAGCATCGGGTGCAGGTCAGTGTTCTTTAACCTTTCGAGAGAGGTGTGTCGGACCAATTTTTGCATGACCCCATATTTAAAATGTTGGAGACATTTGGCTGTATTGTCAGTGAAGTGGGATACTTTAAACGGGACATAAATTCACATTTCATGAGTGTTTGCGAGAAATGTCAAGAAAGGGCCGATTTGATACACTGCATTGTTGATCCATGTTTCCTATCCCCCGAAATGTCCTTTCTTGAAATATTTCAAAGGGAAATTTGTTCTCGATTAGTAATTTTTATAAAAGAATGCAAAATTAAAAGTAAACGGTTTAGGGCTACTCTAGATGATTTACTAGTGAATAAACATTATTCATTGAACGTTATTAAACCTGAGAATATTCAGTGATGACTTGAGTAGAATTCACTAACAGCAGTTGACGACAACTGGGTTCATATCAACTTTTTAATTATCGTCCCATTAATAATTGTAGCCTGCGATCAGCACTCTGGCTTGTCAATTGATGGTTTAATTAGGCCATTTATTGAGTTTGAGGACCATTGAAGGAGTTGTAGTGATAGAAAGTATACAAAGAAAATACTTAGAAATTGAGGAAGACAAAAAAAGGGTGCTTGAGGAAGTTTTTCGAGACTTATTAAATGTTTGTGATAAAATACTTTTTTTTTCTTTTCTTAAACCATCATTGATGATAATTTTTTTCTTTGAACTAAATAAAACATGATTGTAATTAGATTGTGAACATTTATAAGAAAACATTTATTTTCAGAGAAATAGCAATAAATATTTTGTCTATTTACAATTATAAACAAAAAAAAAAAGTAATTTTAAATAGATCGTGGAAAAATTAAATGAACATCCATTTTCTTACTATTAACAATACATATTTAATCTATTTACAATGATTTTTTAATTGATATAAAAGAAAAAATTAATTGTAAAAATATAAAATATTTTTTCTTAACATTATGAATATAAATGTTCACTATACTTTTATATTACATCGATCAATTGTGGAGGTTTCCCCTTCTGTGACTTTTCTGTAATTCAAATGAAAATAAACACAATATAATTTATAAATTTATTAATCATTTAAATCCAAATTGACAACTTTCAAATATAAAAATCCAATAAAACATTGATTGTTTTATGCGATGAATTATTACAACGATGTTTACAATATAAAAATACAAGTACGGTTACTGAAACGTAATAAAATTTGCTGTAATGACATTAAATAATATATTTGTGGTATTTACGAGATCTTAATTGTAGGAAATAATCACAACTTTGTATATTAATATATATTATTTAAACCAAATCATTCTCAGTGTGTTGTTTAATTCACCTTTAAAATTTCATGGTGGTGAACACTATGTCAGAACAGCCTTCAGGACAGCGTCACTTTGACATGAAAGTCTCTTTCTTCTTATTATTATTTTTTATTATTATTTTTGGCTTTTACAACTTTTCACTAACGTCGAATTAAATACAGTACTTCGAGTTGGGTAGGCTCATTTTAGTGAAACAAAACTTACTTTTTTAAAGTATATGTTTTTTTTTTACTTTCTTGGGGTTATTGTTTTTGAACAAACAGGTAATATTTGCATATTTAAATCTGCTGGAGAATGTCCCATTAATATTTGAGGTCGATGGGAGTATTTGTATCACCTCTATGGCAGCCAAGCAGAAATAGAAACACAATTGCATGCTAATAGTCTTAAAGCAGAGCCATCTCCTCCTCACAGTGTTGCGCACTCACAATCACATTCAATCTGATGGTACGTGGGCTTGGCCAATGGCCTCTTCAGAAGCCAGAACAGAAGCATTTTCTCACTTTTTCCCAACATCAAGGCCTACAAAAGACATAAAGGACACAGGATGCAGGTTTTTTTTTTTTCTAATTACCAGTGCATCTTCGGAACCCCTTTAATGTGGTCCCGCCTCGGGAAAGATATCCCCCTTCAAAGAGTCTGAGCCTTTGTTCGAGGGTGTTAACCTTTTGAGCAGTTTAGCTTGTGGGTATTTCGGGCTGTTTTGAGTTGCGCTCTTTAGTTCAAAATTTTTTAAGCTTTCTGTTCTAAATTAACAATTAATTATCATTAGGATTCCGAAGTATAAATTATACGAATCCGTGAAGTATTTAACGCGAAGCGTTTACTAAACGCTACTTATCTTACGATAGTAGAATTTTTAAAAAGTTACTATTATCAGACAGATAACCCAGCGGTGGTTACAGGGTTAAGTTTATTTTTTCAAAAACACTCAAGTCTGGCCTCAAGCTTGCAAATCTCACAATGTTTCGCGCGCTGTAATAGAGGGGGGGGGAGGGTAGCTTTAAGTTTTCTGGACTGCAAGGTTTTTAAATGGACCACTGGGAATAAAAATTATAATTTGTGGCTGGCCTTGGCCGTCAGAAATGTATAAATCAATTGAGCTGTTAGAGACCGAATTTGTTTTTATCTTAATGGTGCTTTATCGTAGCAGTGGCTTGCGTTTCAATTTAAATTAATATAAATTTACAGCATCGTAAAGATGTTTTTCATTCACAGTGCAGAAGATACCAAATATTGAGTAATTTCGGTTTTGTAGTTTGAAATAAAACTCAACTTTTTCTATACAAAAAATGAACTCTAAACATCCAAATATCTTCCATTCTGTTCGATGACATTTTGCCATCTTTCTGGTACCTTCATGATCATTGCGTTCATAGAACCTCTGGCCCTTATCAGAAAAAAACTCAACCAAGTTATATTTGAGATCGTTGTAATTACTGAAGTTTTTACCATTTAAGAAGTTTTGTAAACTTCGAAATAAATGATAATCCGATGGTGCAAGGTCGGGGCTGTATGGGGTATGCGACATCCCCTTCCAAGCTCCATTAGTTCCATACGTGTTGCTAAAGATGTGTGAGGCCTCGCATTGTCATGGCGGAACCCAAATATCGACCTTCTTAACAAGTCCAAGAGGTCTTATATGATTTTCAATTGTTGTATGTGATACATTTAACTGTTTTGCAATTTCTCGCACAGTCATATGATGATTCGATTATGGCATACATGGCATACATCAAGTTCACTGTGAAAAATCTCCAGAACGAAATTTTTTAAACCAATTCTGACCCGTGAGTTCTGTTAAACAATCAGCACCATAAACTTTACCTGTCTCTTTGTGAGCCTCAGCAGCTTTCTTGCCTTTATGAAAATAAAAAAGTAAAAACTGCCGAAAATGCTTATTTTTGCACTCCATGTTAAAACTGACCGTAAACTGACAGTTGTAAACAAAATTACACGGGATTTCTTTCTATAGCAACCTAAAGGTATCGAATACAAAATCTCAAAAGAAAAAAATTATAAAATTGGCAAAAGAATAACGAAACAAATAAAACGCTAACAACTAGTGTAAACCGAAATCTCTTTCTTGCCAACCCAATATATTTTGTGCCAGGAAACTGATTTGTTTGAGTGGGTGTACCAGGAGTCGTATTGCTCCGTGGAAAACCTGCCATTGGTATCCTTTTGTTGGAGTATTGGTTGGAGAAAGTTTTCTGTGGCGGTAGTTGTGGAGACTTTGTTGTTGTTTTCATGTCCCAGGAAGTCATTTAATCCAAGTTGCTGTAAGTATATTTGTGGCCTTGTTTGTCCCCTCTAGGTTTCCCCTGATCGGCTTTCAGGGGTCCCCAGACACTCCTCCATTACAGACATTGCTGTATTGATTAGTCAGTTGAATGTCGAGCACGGAGTGTTTTAGGTTCTCAAAGTAGCTGCCTAAAATAGATATGACATTATCGCGAGGAACAGGTTTTACTGTCGAAATGGCACTGCCTGTCTGTCTGTTACGCCATGATGAACGTGAACATCGCCGGTTTAAATATAAAATTTAGAAGTGAGCCAAAGATAAATTTAAATGTAAAAACGTGGGAAATGCTTTCTGAAATTTTATCTTTCTCCAGTGTCAGTTCAGTGGCTATTTTAAATTTAAAGTTGTGATTATTTCCCACTATAAAGAACCCGTTAACACAGCGAATATGTTATTTAATGTCATTATTTAATTAACTTTAAATGTATTGTGACATTCTAAACATCGTTATAATGATGAATAATTGATATTTGGAAGTTTCCAATTTGAATTTAATAAACTAATAATTTCATGAATTATTTGGTGGTTTTACATTTGAAGTCTAGAAATACTGGTAAAACGTCCACAAGTGTTTATTTTCTTAGTAATAATAAGAAATATATTATCTATTTTATTTTTTTTTATTGATACATAATAAAATTACCAACAAAGATGATATAAGAGAAAAAAAACTTTAGTCATCTAAAATACAGATAAGTTTTATCACAATCATTATTTTAAAAACCTACCTCAAATACTTACCCATTTTGCCACTTTCAATTGTATTTAACGAAGATAGATATTCTTCCAATCAGCATGGTGTATGGGGTGATTATCAGCTGCATGTCTAAATTTATTTTATCATATCTTAATTGAAAATAATGGTCCTGATTTTGGTCGTTGTTCAAGACTTTGAGTTTTAACGAACTCCCAGCTGAGGAGGTGAAGTTCACGTGTTCCCTCGATGTAAGTAGCGACATGATAGCAGAGGCAGGTACGACACAAATACAGATATGTGTTTACAAATACTAGAGCTCGTGAGGTGAACAGCCTATCTAACGAGGCACCTTGGCTTGTGCGCACTGATCTCTCTATTTATAAGTTTTGTTGGCTCGTACATTACACCTGTGTGGGAAGTGCACACGGCCAGTGCGTGACTGACTGCTTTTGGCGGTTGCATTTCTTCGGATGCAATGGACATGAAGGAGACCAGCGACATAGGTTCCTTCACCAAAGATATTTATGCCAGCTTACCAATACAACATGATCTCGGTAGACACAGTTAGATATGGAACATTGATAGGTTGTGATTATGTATTTAATAATATTGGTAGGCAAACTGGTTTTCGCACAGATTAACAACCCCTCGATTTATAATTCCTTGAAGGGCTATTTTCAGTTTTAAATTTTTCACTGGAATTAATGACCGTCTGTCAACCTATATATACTAGGGGAACCGGAAAGTAATGTTGTTGTTTTTACATTAAATTCAAACAGATCAATTTTTAACAAGTTTTTGTTTTTGATCAATGATGTAATCACCCTCGTTATCAGCAACCTTTTGCCATCTAGTGTGCAAATTTTGCCTGATCGATTCAAATCAATTGGTTTTTTAGCAAAATATCTGGAGATGGCATTTTGGACATCATCCAAATTTTGAAATTTGTTGCCACTTAGAAAATGTAGCGATCGGAATAAATGGAAATCCGATATCTGGCGAGTATGGTGGTTAAGGCAATCCCTCCCACCCAAATTCATTAATTTTTCCCAGTGTTCTTGCGGAAAAAATAGGCGCAGTGGGGTCTTGCATTGTCGTGTTGCAGAATAACGCCTTATTTATTGACAATCGCTGGGAAATTTTCAATTAAAGATTGATTTACTCGATCCGATTGTTCACTGTAAAGATCTGCATTCACAGTTTTTCCAGGTATCAGCGATGAACGACCCCGCTAATACTCCACCAAACACACAAAAGCGCCGTTTTGGAGTGTAAACCTGGCTGTACATCGTGCCGATTCATGCGGAGAGAGATTTTTGGATTATCATGGAGGACCCATTTTTCATCTCCCCACCATACTCGCCCGATATTGCCCCATCGGATTTCCATTAGTTCCGATCGCTAAAAATTTCCAAAAGTTGGATGATGTCCAAAATTGATTTTGATCGATCAGGCATTGAAAATTTGCACACTAGATGGCAATTGGTTGCTGGTAACGAGGGTGGTTATATCATTGATCAAAAACAAAAACTTGTTAAAAATTTATCTGTTTGAATTTAATGTAAAAAAAAACGACATTACTTTCCGGTCCCGCTAATATAATTGTGATGAGCGCAAAGGGTTATTAATAGTGCCGGTGTCATTTATCAAACAATATTAATTATAAGGGCAGTTCAGTTCCGCCAGCTACAAGGGGCACTAACGTAATTATAGAGGTATGGATGAATTGAACAATAGCGATTCACCCCAAACCACTTAATTATGGCGTATGGCAAACAGATGTTATTTTAAAACTATAAATAATTAAAATAATGTAGTGGGTCCTACTAAGACAATAAGTGAATTTAAGAGAGTTAAGCCCGTGTTTGATACTGCCACCCAACTGTTTTCGTGTAGAAGACGGAGTTGTGATTTAGTGCCTGCCCGTTTTCGATTTGCTTCTACCATGCTACGGTCTTCGTGGAGTCTCGATAATGAAGAGTGGCCAGAGAACTTTAAGAAACGTCATCGAACTTATCCCACAACACTTTTAAATATACTGCTTACACTTTTTCGTTGTGACGGGATAGCTGGTATCATGAAAATGAAATTAATTAAGTGAGGTTCGTTTCGTTAATTTTTAAAATTCTCAGGTCCCTTCTGAGGAGCAATTTTCCCTCATGGTTAAGGCCAAATTAGTTTTTAAAAAGCCTGACTGTCTAAGACAGGCCAATAACAACAAACGTATTCCAAAAGAAGGTTCTAGGATAATAATAATATCTGAGAAATGAAGTTACACTATAACAGTTAGGTTTTACGACGTATTCAAAACTGGTTATACTATAGATATTCTAATAACTATAACCAAAAAAACCTATATATAAACGTAATCATAACAAGAATACATTACTTCAAAATATGTTTTTCCATCGGTACCTAAGTTTTAGTTAATTATTTTTTCGTTAGGTTTTTATTTATATTTTCTCCTAAATGTACGTTTTCTTCAATTAAAACTTTATTCATAAACAGTGATGATATAAGGCGTTTATTTTTTGAATAGACATGTTGCATGTTAACATCAGATTATTCTTTTATTATTACGTGTATCAAGCACTGCGACATTGTGTCTAATACATTTCAGATCCCAGGCTCAGAATTTTCATACAAATTTTTTTTTTTTAGTAACCCACATATTCTGTTTTAACGTATACACAATCCACTCATTACCTTATCTCCAATGACTTTAATCTCTACCCCCTTAACCATCATTAGGTTTGAGATCGTACAATGTAAATATAGGAAATAAATTGATTTCATTTGACTCATTAAAATGATTTCAAGAACATAAAAAAAAAAAAAAATCTTAAGTCATTGATACAAATTGTGTCAATGGTTTTCTTTGTGGGTTTTCATCTCAATATTTTTATTTATTTATAAGGCTGTTTTCTGTGGCCGAGATAATACATCGCATAAAAACCACCATGTAAGTTTATAGACAATCATTGTAAAGATTTATCAGGAATTGACAAACAGTCTCATCTAGGAATCCCCTTAGTTCGTCTTGTATATAATATATGTGTCCCTTATTTCGTCTGAATATAAAAATTAAAAGGCGAGAGAGAGAGTGAGAGAGAGAGAGAGAGAGAGAGAGAGAGAGAGAGAGAGAGAGAGAGAGAGAGAGAGAGAGAGAGAGAGAGAGTGAGAGTGAGAGTGAGAGTGAGAGAGAGAGAGTGAGTGAGAGTGAGTGAGAGTGAGAGAGAGAGAGAGAGAGAGAGAGAGAGAGGGAGAGAGAGAGATAGAGGGGGAGAGAGTGAGAGAGAGAGAGAGAGAGAGAGAGAGAGAGAGAGAGAGGTATATACAACCCCTAATCAATATCATGTTAAATATTAAAGAGTAAATTCTGTACAAAAAAAGCGACCTTTTTATGACCCTACCTGCAGGGTAAGGTATTTTGCTACTTCTTCACATTCCTGTGTCTTTTTTTTTTTTACAAGATACAGGATATATGTTTTTGAACATATTTGTGAACATGTTTTTGAACTAGTCAAGAAAAGAGTAATAACTAGGATAATAAGAGTAAATAATTAGGATTAGTAATAAAAAGAGTAATAATTAGGAGCCTCTGGGAGTTCCCTCGCAGTGGTCGGTCCAGCAAACTTGGACTGTCTACTGGGTGATTGAGTCTGGGCCTTGCCTTGTTTTAGCAGTAACACTAACAGGCCAGGTGCTCTATTTTCAGAATCCATTCGACCATCTTTTGACGTCCTAGATACGTACGTATGGGGTAATATAAGATTTATGTATTCATGTATACCGCAGTGAAACAATTATATGTATTTACATTAGATTATTCTTTCAATTATATTTATTTTAACTATTAACAAAACACTTCACTATACACAGAATAATGCAGTTAGTATATTAGTTAACCATGAAACCCATGATGGAATGTGATATATTATCGACTATTTAAAATTAGATTTGATGAAACTTCAAACTGACTTTTAGAGTAGTGGTAATCTCCTTTAAATAAATCTCTATAAAAGGGTTTAGGAAAGTGGACATATTATTACACATAATTTTATATGGAAATAGTATAATAAGGTCTTGTACTGGTTTGTAGTATAGAATACATGTGTTCAAGGTAAACTCATCGGGAATATTTACTAACACGATTTTCCTTGTCTCTAGAGTACTAGAGGCACTTTTTAATATATGGGGCTAAAATAGGGAACAAAATTTTGGAAAAGGAAACGAATTTATGTTCATATTGTCTCGAAACTAGAACTTCAAGCCAAAATTTTGCACGATCTTAATGTAATAATTAACGATGTAATAATAATTTAATATTGATCAGGTCATTGTAACCATTAATTTAATACCCTGCTCAAAATGTAGAACATAGTCCCAGAATTTAAATAATGGTAATTCATGTTTATAGACCATACGTTTAAGTTAAATTTGAAGAATGATAGCTAGATTTCCTTATGCCTTATTTACATCAGTATGTCTTCAGTCTATATAGGGCACTCATCGACACGGGATCAGACAGGCAAGCAAGGGTTTCAGGCTTTGAAATAACCAACAAAACCCTTAATAGGCTAAATTAAAATAACTTGAAAAGGTAGACATGTTAATATGAAGCATATATATTCATTTGGGAAGTGTGTCTATAACTAACCAGAAACCAAACACCTCATTTAACGGTTTTGTTTGTACAATTTAATAAAACTGGAAAGTTAAGATTTTACTTACCGATAATGATTTTAACTTAAGGGAAAATTAAGACGATGATCCAAAAAGAAAGGCACTGTTTTCAAACAGGTAAGGGCTAGATTATTTCGTGCGTAAAATGGTCCAATATCTGTTCAATGACTTAATGATTTTTCAAACAAGACCATTGCATCTAATGTCCGATAAGCTATTAGAAAAAATTCAAAGTTTCACCCCGATTTCTATGATGCTCTCTTAGGTTACGAAGAATGATGTTTATTCAAAAGAAGATTTTCAATAGAAATAGTTTGGTTCATGATTGATACAAAAAACAAACAAAAAAAACTTGATTTATTCAAAAGTAAATACTTTGCATTACAATTGAATCATAATATAATACTATTGAATTGAATAATAATACTAGGAATCATAATTTGTAAAGCTGTATATGGCTTAATATGTCACTGTGTAAAACAAGAAATGAAAACAATTTTCGTAGCACAGTAAAAAATTTGATTAAGTTATGTAATTATTGTCATAAATGATATGACACTATCTCTCGTTACATAGTCTCAGTTATTTCTCTCTCTCTCTCTCTCTCTCTCTCTCTCTCTCTCTCTCTCTCTCTCTCTCTCTCTCTCTCTCTCTCTCTCTCTCTCTCTCTCTCTCTCTCTCTCTCTCTCTCTCTCTCTCTCTCTCTCTCTCTCTCTCTCTCTCTCTCTCTCTCTCTCTCTCTCTCTCTCTCTCTCTCTCTCTCTCTCTCTCTCTCGCTCTCTCTCTTTCTCTATCTATCTCTCTCTGTCTTAACACGTTAAATGTCTTAATACTCATTAAATTGCCACTAGAAGTAACTTCAAATAGTCCCAGAATTCTAATATATATTTCAAGATAGACACTATTACCATGAGTGCTTGTTCGAGAACATTTGAGTCATAGTGGTGAAAGGTTATGATTAAATAATATATTTTCCATCTCTCTACAATAAACCATTTTATATCATCTTGGTTTTTTTTTTTTAATCTCTTCCTCATACACTTTGAAGATATTTGGGTTATTATCATCTTTTATTACTCATGTAGTAGTGATAGTGATTTATTTTTAAATTAAAGGAAGAATAAAGTAGAGGATGTTGATTTATCCATACATATGTCCTGTTAAATCATTCTCTGTTTGAATGTTGAGCTGCAATGTTACTTGTATTACTGGTACCGCTAATAATTTCACTTAAAAGTGTTTACTCGCTCGAAAAAACGGGTAAGTAATTTTCCAATCCTCAGATCAACTACATTAGATATAATCGATAGTATTATAGACTTAGCCAATCATAGATTGGCAACTGAAGATGACAGCTTAGAACTGTCGAAAACGTTATCGGTGAGTGTCTCCGATATTGTGGCGAGGTGGAAGATTTAATAATTTAACATTTGTATTATTGACAAATCAGATTGTGCGTTTGATTTGCCGATCAGAAGTTTTAATTTGTAATATGTACCGATCAACCGTTTCCGTGCTAAAAGCTGGATTCAAAATCTTTTGATGTTTATCATATGGTTAAGTAGACATTAGAGATGCTAATGCAAAAAGAAATTTATTTGTATCCCACAAACGATAACATTTTTACAACGAGGAATAGTTCAAACGGAGTTTTTCCAGACGACTATCAATATAAGTACCTTCAACTTCTATGTCAGTTTTCTCAATTTGAATTGAGTTTTTAGACAAAAAAAAAAAAAATCAGTCAGTGAAAATATTTAAAAAATAAAGAATATGAGCGTAGAACCAACACAGTAAACAAGGGCTTTTAATTTTATTAAAATACATAAATATCAATACAGGTTTATAACTACTTTGTTAGAGTTAAATGTACGCAGTAGAGGTAAATAGATTGCTGTTCTGGAGGCTTACAATAAACAACTAGATATACAATAATACCAAGTCCGGTGAATAACGTGGATCTGTTTGAAGGAGACTCGTCCACACATTGAGTGAGTTACAATAGACAAGGCAAATGATATATTCTTACGAGAATTTAAAGATAATGTCAGAATAGAGTGAAAAATTTACTATCACAAACTATCAAAACAACTTGGCAAGCAAAGAAAAATCGGACAATAAAACTCACCAAGAAAAAAAAAGAGAAAAATATTCGTCGCTTGTGTCACCGATTTTGCGAATAAATACAAACAAATTCTTATAAATAGTAGATAATATATTGCTGCCATTTAGTATATAAATAGGGCAATTAACACATTTTTATTTTTGTAAATTTTTCGCCATCCCTGCCCTCAACCTCAATTTAATAAAATAAATCAGGATTTCGTATAAAATGAGTTAATTTTATGTTACAGTTTATTTATATTCAAAGTTGTCTCTTCAAATCAATATTCAGTGCAAACTGATAAAGTCTTGTCCAAATATAAATACTTAATCATTGAATAAATTTATAATAAATATGACAAATTTGCGCAATATCCTTCTGTATCGATTTTCATCAACTATTCATACAATAATTGTGAAGTTTCGGATTTATTCAGTCCATCACCAAGCATTCCCTACACAATGAGAAGAAAAATACTGAATAAATTTACGTTAAAATAACGAAAAAGAAATAAAAATTTTAGAAAAGAAGAAAAATTCATGGGCCGATTTATGTTTGACAAATAAGTCTTATATGAAAATATTTTTTTTTTAGTAAACATTTTGACCATATCAAATTAAATTTATTTTAATATCAATTAAATCTCCATATGGATGTAGACGATACTCGGCCGACACCTGCCCAATGTCACGGTCTTCTTCTATTGCTCTTTAAGACCCACATTTCTCTTAAATTTTTTTCAATTTTTAATTTTTTTTTTATCAAATTTAAGCATTTGTGTCCCTCCGGCAAATTTATATATTAATCATTCAAAATTAACGAGTCTTCAGGACTACACAACAGTCTCAAAATCAGCGACGAAAGCATTTAAAACATATAATCTGTCAATACATAAAATTGTAGGTGTTTAATGTTTTATTAATGATTTTGTGGCAATCGTATAGTACGCAGTAAAACGAGCTCGTTTTATCCCAGTACGTGGGCATGTGTACATTTAATGAGACATAAGTGAATATATAAACCAGGCCCACATTCGATTCGTATAGTTAAAAATTAGGCAGAAAAATTATATTAAGTAATAATTGTTAGGTGTTTTTGATAGTATACGCAGATAGGCGCAGACAAGATGCAACTTCCGCATACATGTTCAAAAGTATAGCCTATTTCTGTATTTAGAGTGAATTAGCAGGTGGGATGAGTAGTTGGTGTTATATTGGCTCATATTAGCAGTAAGCTAGGAGATTCATTTATTGTCATTGTAAACCTCTGAGTCAGGAGCTGACTGCGCTGCTAAATAGCAATACAGCCGAGGGATAAAAAGCAAATCCTGGTACGTCTGTGTAATCCTGAAGGATATCTAAGATTTATAAGGCCTTATCATTATAAGGTATATGATGAAACTCATCTTTATTTGAATAAGAGAAGGCCCATTTGAAAACCACTATTTGAAAAGTGTTCAGAAGGCTTGCCGGCCTGGGGAGCTGGTGTGGTTAACACTTGGACCTCAAAGTTCCCCTCAGGGCTGTACGAGACCCTGGAGAGTCTTCAGGAGCCGTGCCAAGAATCTGAGACCGGAACTTTGTCACGGAAGTGTAACCAACTTTTGAATTATCAAACACAGTTTAGAAATATTTTAGCTGAAGATTATAGCTTAAGTTCCTTTTGACGAAATAAATTAGATATGAACTAGATTTTATTTTTTTGTACAATTTATTTTATTTAAATGAAATCAAAAATAGTTTAAAGTGGTAAAACAATGCCCACGTGTACTTACTGTACCCCATGAAAATTTTTAAATACTTATTAAATTATTGCGAAAAACAGCTCGATGTTATCGAACTAAAACACGTTATTTAATTTTTCATTTGTCACTCTGAAATTTGTTATTGCTCTGAAAAAAGCAATAAGGTTGTAAATATATCAATGCGAATTATAAAAAAAAACCTACGAAGAGCTTAAAGCAGTGGATGAGTTTGTTCGGATAACGGTTTCTCAAAGAGATGTTGTATTTTCAAGTATCCCTTCCGTTTCGGCACATTAAGTATGCCGGCATCGGGCAAAAGCGTGAGATAGTGGGAAAGAAGAAGTCATTGTCCTAACCAGTCATCGAATCATTTATGATAATGAAAATAAATGATTTTATAAATTATTTTCTCTGACGAAACGACATTACTACTAACTAAGCTTTGTTTGAGAATTTTCTCCTACACGACATGACATCAACGGATTTAATGCCATTTGCATTGTCTATGTGTAATTCCATTATCCGAAGACCCAGCATGAGACAGTGAGAATTGCGGGCGTTTTATGCTCCTAGATCGAGGCTCGTTTGAACTTGTCATTACCATCTGCAAAACAAGGGTACTTTAATATGGAATACTCCTTCAAAATAATTCCTGGACTCCATCGAGAAGGAGAGATAAGTTTTTCAGGGAAGACCTGTCATCTGAATGCGTAAACTTTAACAACAGGCAATAGTACCATCAGATTTGTACAAATCGCAATACAGTTGAAAGGAAGAATATTTATTTATATCCCTTAGTGAAATTTGGTATTCCTTGTACAGTCAATCGCTTGGTTGTGGTAATTGTAAAATCATGCCAAATATTTAAGTGAGAATTGACAAAATATAAATTAAAAATTATGACAGAAACTTTTTTTTTTTTTTTTCATAAATAAAGAATAATATTTTACACCATCGAATAAACTTACGAACAGGCTCGCATAAAGAGAATACAATTTAGTTTATTATTGATGTTGCAAGTTTTTAGTTGATATTGCAACGTTAAGAAATAATCATTTGTACACCTAAAAAAAAAAAAAAATTCAGAATATATTCTTATATTTCTTACCTCAAAAGAATACATTTACAATCTTTTTACATCTTTTTCCAAATAGCAAATAACCGCCTATCATGAGCTTATCCTATCGAAAGCTTTTACAAAGTGACAGTCATGAGAGCTGACATTGTGATCACTTTCAGTAAATTTAAACCGAAACCAGAGGAAGCAAGAACAGGCTATTATTCTGCGACCCAATAACAGTGACAATGGGATAATTGTCTTTGACTTTGAGCGCTTACAATTGGTATTTGTGCACGCCATGCCTTGGCATGTATCTCTTAAACGCTTGTCACCATTGTATTACTTACTTCTTGTTAGTGACATTAGTATTCATTTATCACAGGCAATTTTTTTTATATACTTACTTAGAAGCTTCTAGGGAGTCCGAGGAGGGCGTTTTTGCCATATTGTATTGTTTATTGTTCAAATGTAATTGGTTTGTGTGTGTTTTTTTTTCATTTCAGGTGAGCTAACAGGACCTGTTCTGCTGAACGTCCTCAGGTATTAATGATTATGCTTCTTTAGAATTCCTCCCCAGATATTTCAGTTATCTGTTAACGACCCCAATATTAAAAATGCGATAATCGTTATGTCTGATAACTTAAAATATAAAAAGGTCAGCCATTGTACGTGGATGGATCTAAACAGAAAATGAACTCCTATAGGCTACGCCAGTGTTGGCTGTTCTTCCCTTTCATACCTTCAACAGAGGCCAAAGAACTAAACCCTTGGAGGTCTTTTGTGCCACAGTAGTTTAGTAGATTGTAAGGGCATCAATGTGAAAGCGATTGATTTTATCAGCAATTGGCTAAGAAAGTCTATCGTCTGGGCAAAGGTAAAGCCCTTTCATTCATTTGTACCGGGATTTTCATATCTTTTAAATATTCTGTTAAGATTTTGGAAGGGGAATAATAAAAACCAGAAAAAATTAAACTCAAATAGAAAAAAAATATTTTACTTTTTGAAAAAAATCGAGCATTTTTCTGCATCCAAATAACGCCTGACAGTTTAGACACCGAGTACCTTGTGAGGGTGAGCTTAATTGAGGGGTTCTATAAATAATAAAACCAGTGACACAATAACAGAAATACAAAGTTGGCTCAATACTCTATTGTAAGGTTCTTGACCTTGCAAGTGCTAAGGTCCCTACCAGAGGCAATTCTTTTAAACAGGTACACACCTTCTTAATGTTCCACAATAGTGGTCGTAATAATAATTTCACAGCTATATTCAACAATTTTACTTGTTGATTATACCGTGGATAAAATACACTAACGGGAAAATAAGGTGAGATATAAACATTTTTTTAGCTAAGTTTTAAGCTTCCCAAAGTCAGTGCTGAGATGCTCTTTGTTTTATATATTCACTCCATCCCAATTTTAGTTCGTTTTCATGCAAAAAAAATATGTCGAGAAAACTAATCTTTGAATGGAGAAATGTCGTTTCTCGTGCAGGGTAGCTCAGTTGGTGAATCAGCCAATTGGGGAAGACCTTCGAGGGATCGATTCCTGATCCTGACGGAATGTTTTTTTTCTTTTGCCAGGGTATTATTAATGATTATTTGGCCAACCTGGTGTATTATTAGTTCATGGTTAATTAGTCAGAGTGGAGAATCTATGGCGTGCAGTCACGGCACAATGTGTCGTTCCACATCCACGTGGGATAAGCTCAGTAGAAAATACAACGAACAAGTACCGGCCACACTTTCCTGTATCTCAAGAAAACATTTTAATTAGGTTCCTGTCCTGAATATTAAATGGGCTGAGAAAATTCTCTCAAAGATTATGTAATTAATATATATATATATATATATATATATATATATATATATATATATATTGTTTTTGGTTTATTATTATCATACTTCGCTTTAAATAATATTTTGTCATTTGATTCCGCTATACTTAAGTGAATGCATCACTAAAACTATTCACTAATGTTATTGTTACTCTTAGTATACAATCGTAATTACCATCGGTTGTCCAAAATGTAGGCTAGGCTCTCAATCGAACATAGGCGATTCCCAAATTTAAAATGAACTACTTTTTCTTGGAATGTTTCCGCAAAGTTTTCAAGTGACGAAGACTTTTCGTGGGTCATTTAAAAATGTTCAAAAAAAACTTTGAATAGATCATGTCCTGTCTTTATTAAGTGCTAATTTCTCAAAAAAACAAAACAAAAAAACAACACCAGTTGCAGACACCCAATGGTACTCACATGCAGCCGCTGCGAGGTATTGCCGCGTAGTAGCTCCCATGACTGGTGTGAAGACGACAGACGACAGACACTTGCAAAAGGAGTAGCGACCGTAGACTGACTGGCTGGCACGTCGACAGCTCCCCACTACAACTACCGCACTAGCTACTCGCCTCTGGCTCCTGTCACTATATATATATAGATGTACATCTGTGCCTTCTGTATCGATATCATATCTACTATCGATAGTCAGCACTCCCGCCGAGCTCGAAAGTCGTTTTGGCGCCGGATTTGCACCCAAGCAAAAGTGTTGGCCCTCTGACTATTTCCCTTAAATATATTATAATTATATGTATATAATATATATTAAAACATATTATATATATATTAATATACCAGTTATTTTTTCTCCTTCTGATTTTCTGTTTCCAAAGGTGGCTAATATTACAATATTCAATTTTATTTTGTTTAAAAATACCCAATAAGTTATGTTCTGAGACTCATATGTAAAGTGTTCAAAATACTTAGCCATGTCTCTATATTGTTTCCTCATATTCCCCTCATTTGATTGTATTTATAAATTATGAAAGTAACAATAAATAAAAAGTAAATATTTTGGGTTGGATTAAAAATAAAAATAATCTTTGATAATATATATATGTATATGTGTAACGGTCCAAAAATAAAATAAGCTTAGCCAGACAGGAATTGACCCCATGCGGATACACTGACTTAAGATTCTAGTTACTTGGTGGAACACTCCTATCTGTTTTCTGAAATGTTAAAATACATTTAATACTTCCCCGATCTTATCTGTGACAAATACTAATCCCAGTAATCCAAGGTTTTATGGGATATGCCTTTATTATTTTAATAAGAATTAGATCCTTTTTAACAAATTTATTATTATCCAAGAAAAAATGTCAATGTTGTAATTAAAAAAGGGGAAAAGGGTGGTTACAGGTGTACAATCCAGCTGGAAGATGATGAAAAGATATTGCCTCTGTATCAGGTAGGTGCAGCTTCATTTTGACATTATTATCTGGCGGTTAAGCTAAATAATGAAAACCTGACAAAAAAATCGTCAATCAGTGCATATGAACAACACACTCTCTCTCTCTCCTTTCCAATTTAAACTGTATCACTGACGCAGATCCTAGAAAGGGTGGGGATTGACCAGGAGGATATTAAAAGCGATCATTGGTAAGTAAACAGTTCTGCTAATTCCATGATGAATGATGCACCATGGGATTCCATGGCTTATGATCGTTATGGTGCGAATCGGAAGTACTCCTTCAACAGTGACCTATTACAAAGAAGCTAGCCCGATTTGAGTGCGATTGAAGTCCAAGCGTAGATGAGCTTGAGGTGGCACATAACCGCAAACGCATGCGGTAATCCCTTAGGAAGAAATCTTTCCATGAGTGGGTCTATTGCAGCAGGCAGGGAATACTTAGGGATAGTTTTAGGGATTAAAGCTTTAAATATGACCGATGAGTCAGATATCAGCAGGTGTAGACCCTCTTTCGCACATTGCAGCCCTCTGTCAAAAGTATAACTCACCGCATAAAATAACTATAATGATATGACTTATTATAGGATTAAAGATTATAAAAAATAATTATATTTAATTATTAAAATAAATAAATTTTTCCATTTTGACCTGTAGATAGTGTAACTCATACATAGATATAATGTAGTACACAATAGAATTCAGAAACGTAAATGGGCTACATATGTGTTGGTAAATATAAGGTTCTTTATCGGCGGCCGTCAAAAGGGGTTTGACGGCAATAAAAAACTTTTTTCGCCGAGCCCGTCGGTTCTTCTAGCAAAGTAGGGCATAAAACAGGCAGTCTGTGCTTATAAAAAAGGAAGGCGTGAAGTTTCACAAACTCGCTTGGAGGAAGTGTGTATAAAATCCCTTTTTCTAGTGAGATCAAAGAATTGACTGCAGACCGATCCCTTAGGCGAGGTCAAAAAAAAAAGGGGTTGCGGGGGAGGAGAAGGGGTTGAGTTAAAGTCATTTTTTTTTTGGACGCAGGAGATCAGGGAGGATCCAAATTGAATACGTGGACGAGCTAAGGACATCTTGGTACGATGCTTTTCTGAGAAATTTTCTTAATATTTAGTTTAACAGTAATGTAATCCATCACTCGAACTAGTTATATTTTTATTCCATTCAATATTTTCACTCATGAAAATACAAAACGTATAATTATATTTTACAAACTAAATTCTTTCCAATGATCAACACTGAATTTACCTTTGGGTTATAGGAATAATTGACATAATATAAAATTAGACGAATACTAATCAATTTCATTTTATTATTACTTTACGCCAATACAGTACTTTCAGATATTGGCAGAGTTATCAAACCTAGTAGTTTGATGTCATTTAATGGTGTCCCAAACAAAGTCAATTTAGTTAAATAAAATCTTTTGATTGTCCGACTTGAGCGTAGAGGTGTGGATCTCCGGATAGGGTAGGTGAAAAGGTGTCGATAGATAAAGCATTATAGCAGTGGACACCAAACTTGATTTGAGCAATCTTTATTTAATTACGACAAAAATGTAAAGTGGTACGTTAAACGACATGTAAAGGATTCCAAGGTTTTTAGTGAATGGTGAGGTTATGGAGCGAGAGAGAATTTATCAGTCACGCATAATTTGGTGTCCACTGCTATATATATATTTTCATACATTTTATATATTTATCGTAAGTTCATAACATATTCACACATACGTCATTTATATATTATAACAAAACTCGTTTCCTAGTTTTTTTTTAGTTGGTATGTCCAATGATTCATCATCTACAGTGCTTTTTCTTGAGCGGTCGCTACCACAATATTAAAAGAGGAAATGTTATTTATTTCATACTGAAATCTTAATACTCAAAGCTAGGGTTCAACTAACCTTTCCTTCCTCAACGCTACCTGGCTCACTCTCCTTACCCAAACGAGAGTTCACCTGTTCGGAATTTTAAATTAATCAAAATTATAATTACAGGCGGTAAATTATGGAAAATCAAAAATCCAGTACACCGGGAATATAGGTAACTGTAAGTATTTTGTGAATATCAGTCCAATATTTAGTATGCGATATCTCACGTGTCGCGAATCGGTCGTAAGACATCGTAGTTAGATAAGCCATGTTACAATAGCAATCTTCCTAATCCATCGGTTAGCGATAATTGTGATTATCCAGATTTATTACGATTAATATTGCTATTCATTTTCAGTAGTCATTCCGTTAAGGCGATATTTAATATGATTTAGTTCTAAAAATGTGCCAAATCTATTTTTTCAATTTATGTACTTGTGTTGATTTAACTTCAACCATTTACCTAAACACATACGATTTCACGTGTAATTAATGATATGAAAGGTACATCCTACAATAATAGTAATTAAGAATAAATAAATTAATTAATTAATAAAAAAAATTTGTAATGAGTTTAACATTACATACATTTTTTGATAATGCTTCTTTATATTTATACTATATAACGTCAAGCCCTTACCTAACTATCTATAATATCTTTTAACCTCTCAGGTGGTTCTTTTATGATTGCAGACCTAAATAATATATAAGTGGCAAACTGGAATTTCCATACAGTTCATGAAATGCCTCACTAACCTATCCAACCACCCTAATCACCTAGCGCAGTCATTACACTTCGCCAATCATCCCTATAATCCTCCTCGGAGACTAAAGTGAGCTGCTATAAAAACATGACTGTGAGAGTCCTGACAATGGCCAGTTTCTCCAATCATGCCCTAAGCGTCTGTGGCTCTCGCGATCTGGTGACAAGGCTGACGGAGGAGCGTGGGGGACTTCCCAACACTCCACTTTCTCTTTCGCATGCGAGGGAGGTGACAACCACGTGGATTCGGGAGGTCTCTGGGCTGTTTGTAAATACTGTATGAATGAGTGAACGAATGAAAATTGTAAATATGGTATGATGAGAAAATTTTTCACAATTACTTATTGCCCAATAAGACATATTCTAACTTTATCACAATACAGGTTTCAATGAAAAAAAAAGTATTACTTCTTTTGTCACGCAATACTTTAAGGAGATGGATATTATGATATTCTGCTGGCGAATATGATGTTATTATCTCAACTGACAATTTATCTATATAAAAAAAACAGTGTCTGACGTTCCCGTTAAATTTGTTTTAATATTGAAAACGTTTGACAAGCATAACTTCATTTAAAACATGCGTTTTAACTTTGAATACAGGAATATATTTTTAATCGATAGCCTCTCCTAACTGGCTAGTGTATCTTTTCTAACACCTATGTTATTCCGAAATAAAATTACTTTCCAGGTTGAGACTCGAACCAGCACTATACAGTTTAACAGTATGCATATTGACTATTGTTTCCTTATTTGTCAATTCAGTTTTTTCAAATGTTTTTTTTTAGGAAATAATGGGTTATATCAGCGAGCCAAATCACGACTAGGAAGATCACCGATTCTTGGATCTACAGTTATCGCAACGTTCATATGGTAAACCTCAAATTGCTGACGACTCATGCCCAATTTATACATTAACAGTAATGAATAATTTTAATAAGATAATTACTATAAGTACCTTTGCGGATTTAAGCTCACCTGAAATAGGTGATTGGTTAATGGATGCGTTTGTCCTGCATTCATAGTACAATAGAACAAAAGTGCATTATTATGTCAAACGCCTGAAACCAACACTTCTCAATGTTGCATACGTATTTTCCAGATGTTAATCTTTTAATCAAATACATCACCCTTGGAGTACATTAACGACCACGTGTCATTTCTTAAAGACAGTTCTCTTCTAGATTATTTCACTATGGATTAGAATAATAATTATATGTTGTAGATTTTATTAGCCAAAAGAAAAGGTAAATAATGATAGTGCTCCGATCCGAATTACGCTTTGCCACTCTCCATATTCCTTACTTAAAAGTAAATAAATAAGCGCTATACGTCTTAAAATTTAGCGTTTTTATTTTGCAAGTGAGTTGAGACGTATTAAAATTTAGCGTTTTCATTTTGCAAGTCAGTTGAGACGTATTAAAATTTAGCGTTTTTATTTTGCGAGTGAGTTGAGACGTATTAAAATCTAGCGTTTTCATTTTGCGAGTGAGTTGAGACGTCTTAAAATCTAGCGTTTTCATTTTGCAACTGAGTTGAGACGTATTAAAATTTAGCGTTTTCATTTTGCAAGTGAGTTGAGACGTATTAAAATTCAGAGTTTTAATTTTGCAAGTGAGTTGAGAGGTATTAAAATTTACCGTTTTAATTTTGGAAGTGAGTTGAGACGTATTAAAATTACGCTTTGCCACTCTCCATATTCTTTACTTAAAAGTAAATAAATAAGCGCTATACGTCTTAAAATTTAGCGTTTTAATTTTGCAAGTGAGTTGCGACGTCGCAAAATTTAGCGATTTTTATTTTGCAAGTGAGTTGAGACGTATTAAAATTTACCGTTTTCATTTTGCAAGTGAGTTGAGACGTATTAAAATTTACCGTTTTCATTTTGCAAGTGAGTTGAGACGTATTAAAATTCAGAGTTTTCATTTTGCAAGTGAGTTGAGACGTATTAAAATTTACCGTTTTCATTTTGCAAGTGAGTTGAGACGTATTAAAATTCAGAGTTTTCATTTTGCGAGTGAGTTGAGACGTCGTAAAATTTAGTGATTTTCATTTTGCAAGTGAGTTGAGACGTATTAAAATTCAGAGTTTTCATTTTGCAAGTGAGTTGAGACGTATTAAAATTCAGAGTTTTCATTTTGCAAGTGAGTTGAGACGTCGTATAATCTAGCGTTTTCATTTTGCGAGTGAGTTGAGACGTATTAAAATTTAGCGTTTTCATTTTGAGAGTGAGTTGAGACGTCTTAAAATTTAGTGAAAACTGGAATGGTTTTTTTCAAATTGTCAATTTTTTTTTTTTTTTTATTACTTCCACTAAACCGAAATATAGTAAGAATAATCTAAGGTATTTAAATATAAATTTAAATTTTCAGATATCTTTCTACCTTGAGATCGGCTGATTATTTTTCGTTCATTTGGACAGTTGGGGTTAATCACCGATTGATATTGAAATTCAGAAATTTTATATTCCGGCCGAGCCTACGCTGACGTTTGTAGGAGCTGACACATACAATGTAAAATGCCGTTATGCAAACCAAACACGCTTGAGTAACCGTATTTACACACTTATGGAACTTATGGTCTCCTATAAATTTCATTATGAGCTGTATAGTTACGAGTATAAATCTATTTGCTCCCCTCATGAGCGCTTTCTGTCTTTTTAACTCTTCCATAACGGAGTGCAATAAATCCTACTTGTAATCGCCATTGTTCCAAGTTATTACATAAAATATTAATTAGCTGTCAAGGTTCGTAAGCTAATTAATCGGTGAAAGCCATATTTTCTGTAGGTCAGCTTCCGGTAAAGATTCCAAAATCCAATACTACAGCATGAACCCAGTCGGCAGTCTATCCTCCTTGACCCATGTGAAAAGTTCACTAGAAATAGTCATGGGGAAGCGAATCACCTCACACACCAAGGGGATCGGAAATAGTTGCATTGCTAATAAAGAAATTTATTTCAAACCAATACATAATTGTATCACACCAATTTTTAAACAAGAGATAAAATAAATTTAAAGGTATTTCTTAATTATAAACATATTAGACAATTGCTAACAACCCAGTAGTGCTACCCGAGAGTATTTTGCAGTCTTGTCCTGACAGACTTGCTAACGCAATACCACACAGATTAGTTGTGAGTAAGTATCACTAAAAAGTTAAACATATTTCTTTGCTACAATTACCCTCTGATCCTTAGCATCTCAATTGATTGGCATATCGTTAATTTCCACCCTTCTTAATCTGTCTACATAATATGAGGCATATAATTTTTTTTTTTTTTTTTTTTCCATAGCCCCTTTTAATTTACATTAGATAATTATATATAATTATAGATCCTCTGGCGAATCTATTTACAAATTATTTTGTATTTCCTGTAGCATCACTACATTATATACAGGTTTTGTTATTTTATAGAAATTATATAATGAATAAACAAGTATAATGATATACATTCTACATGACTTGACTGAACTGACTAATAAGGTGATGGGGCTCACCTTTTTGATCAACCTTAAAACTAACTTACATACTAATTCTTATCCTAATTTTTCCCCGACAGTCTGTTGCCATCGATGTGGGAGGGGTGGTGGGGTCATAGTGTTAAACACTGGATTTGTCAGGTGCTGCAACGAGTCAAAAAACCTAATGTGTCTCCGGCGGATGAACTCACCCACCGACGGCACACCAAGCAACGGGTGCAGGTCATCGTTCTTCAACCTCTCGAAAGAGGTATGTCGGACCACTTTTCGCATGATTCCATTCTGGAAGTGTTGGAGACATTTGGCTGTATTGTCAGTCAAGTGGGTAAATAGCGGGGCACAGTAGGCATATAATGTTTTGATGCATACCTGAAAGGATTGTAGCTTCAATCTTTTTCACCGGGAAGATACATGGTTGACAGGACTTAAGAAACACCTGCATTAATTATTCTTGCTCTTCATCATGGTGTCAGACGTTGTCGAACGCTGGTGCTCCAGTAATGTACCATTCATATTCCTTGTAAATAGATTCAGCTAGTTGGCGGCGCCGAGTGGCAACTTTTAAAGCTAAACTTGTGAGTTAATATTATTGTGAAATTCGTGTTCTTCCAAGCAAGTCTGATAGATATTTTTAGTAGCAACGAATGATTCTCTTTGGGTGTCCTCAGCTTGTGAATGACAATAATAATGGTATTTTCCCCATTTGTTTGGGCAATTTGCCTTCCATGCGTTAAACACACAATGATGATTTTTCCTCGGTACGACATATAGCAGTATGAGGTTCACTGGAGCTTTTTTACTTGCCAGCCATTTAATATGCTGGGAAATTCCTTGTGGAGTAATCGGTATGAATGCGGTGTCTGTATGGAAGTCTGGTCTGTTTAAATCGGCCAGTATTTTCGTCATTTCGGTTTTGATGGAAAATTTTATCAGCTAAACATTCACTTTTATCATCGTCCTGAGTCTCATCCTGTAATTTCACAGGCCGCCACTAGTCAAGAAAACTAGAACTGTGTGAGGCCTGACGAGGCCGGGCTAAAACATAGCGAGGTTAGGAAGAGAGATCCAGAGGTTTTCATTAATGAGAAGGGCAAATCTTGAAACATCAGTGCAGCTGCAGGTCCACCAGTCAGAGAGAGAGAGAGCCGTAAATAGAATGATTTGCCGCCCAAAACGAGGCCCTATTTATGGCTTTCTGTAACCAATGATCTGGGGTGTTATTCTGACCAACCGCAGGGTTGCGGTGACGCTTGCTTGTTCTAGACTGGGACCCACCCATGCCCCTAGTCGCTACCTGACTCCCCCTTCAAGGGCCTCTGACTAGTTTTTTGCAGCTGCGTCTTTTATTGTTTACAATATTTACACTGGTATGACTCATGGTTTGGTAATGTTATTTACATTTGTTTAAATTAATTTACAGCATATTATAACCAATTCACAATATATATACAATAGAGTATAGGGTGATTTATCTTATGTAGTTAGCGGTCGCTACATATGATATAGAAAATTAAAATCGACATGGAGAACTAAACGTTTGGTCAAGTCTCTTTTAGATGAATTAAGGCAAGTACGTAACTCGAGCGACGTAGTTCTACCGTGCCTAAAAATTAATGTCATTCGGAAAAGTGTGAACGAAAATATCAACGGCCCTGTAATTTATTGTTTTACATAAATTATCAATTGAATCGTTTTATTTTTAACAGAAAAAAAAAGAGATACAAAACGATAGGATATGAAGTCTGATTCTTTCCATGGTTATTTAGAACACATATACCAGATGTAAATACCCCACTCGTTACTTTTGTCACAAATTTATTTGCCCATGGTGTTTGTAAACTCACCGTGGTAATTTCAAATTGAGTTATTTTTAAGAAAGCTGTCTGTAAAAAATACTGAGAGGTAATCGTAATACTATCGCACATTTTTTTTAGAACTTAGGCCCGAAAATAATTAAAAAACAGAACAATTACTTACTCACGCCTCATAAAGGGTTCGATGCACAAATTCTTCGTGGCGTATGTGCTAAGTAAAGAAATAAAACCAATAATACTCAGCATATCCAGTCAAGGATTACTTAGTCATTGGGGAAGAACAAAATTAATGCAGTCCATTAATGTAAAGTGTACATCATTATACTTTTATTTCTACATAGTAGTTAACGGTCACTACAAGCACAGAGAGACTTAAAAACTACTTTTGAACAGGGGAAAATAAAATAAGGCATGAGTTTTCTGAGAAGGATCAGATAATGAGGGACAATTAATTAAGAAAATGACGATTACCTTGCTGAATCTGGTATAGGTGATAATGATAGGGCTCAAATGTACCCATGGGAGGAAATGAGGGTAGAAGAAGGAAGAAAGAAATTAGGAACTAAGGGGAAGTGGGTTGGCTGCATTTAAATATGTGTGTAATATGTATGTAGAAACATTATTGCTGTTAAAAAGATAACCCACCCTTCGAAACTTATGCTTAAATATATATATATAAGTTAAATATTCTTTAACTTCTGGAGAGAGGTATGTCGGACCACTATTCGCATGATCCCGTTCTGGAAATGTAATCTATCTATCGTGCGAGTCTTACTGAGAGTATTCTATTCATACCGAATTATCGGGTTTGAGCTTTTGTAAATTAACTATCAAAAGGGAAGAAATACCACCGAGAAAGATTTACAAAGTGATTTCAATTGTCTCAAAAAGGAACTTGACCAGTATTTTGCCCTAAGGGTTCGCTCTCGATTAATTAATTCGATGAATTTTATTTTAAACTTATTAAAGCCAATTTTAGTGGGCCTCACATGCAGAAGAGAGTTGTATTTAAGTTAGGCGGTTCAAGTGGTTTTTACACGCATCTTCCGATCATACCTCGTATCCTATGAAATATTGGAAATTAAATAAGTGTTCTAGATAACTAGACTATAGTTACAGGAGACTTTATGGCTCAAATAAGATCTTGATCCTACAGATTCGCTCTGCAAAGTCTGAAAAATTTGTGTTGATTTTAAAAAAATTGATTAAAACAGGACATAGCGGATCTCTCTCACTGAGCATCTCCATTTATGGATTATTTAGTAATTGGGGAAGCAATATTGGAATATTGTCGAATATCACAAATAAAATAATATTGTAATGTATTAATTACAATTGAAAATTTCAATTAATTCAGGTATTAATTGGATTTGACTTTCATTTACACATGTGGATATACGAGGCAAACAGCCACAGGCCATTATTATTAAATGAGTTGGATTTAGGCAATGTAAAAGCAGACGTTGTTTCGTCATGGAAAATAGTCGCTTGTATAATTTATCATAAACTTGAGGAGAAGAATGAGAAATACGACTTTGTTTGTTGGTTCCATGTCAACATCGTGTATTTGCTCCAACTCTGCCGCAAACCCTGTGACGTGTGGCCTAGCGTATCTTTTGGCTCAGACATTTCTTTGCTGTGAGACTATTTATCTATCAAGCGATACGGCATGACGAATTAACAGGTTTGAAGCATTTAAAAATAATATATATAGAGGGAAGACCCAAACTACACCGAAGAAATACTACAGAGATTGATATAAATGGATACAGGTCCAGCGTATGCAGGGAAACGTGTGGTTACATCAGAAAATAATGGTTAATGAAGGTGAAAATAAACCTGGCATAGTATAATTTATTTCTTGGTCTTACAGGAAATTAAAATTTTACAGAGATAACCACTCTGGGTCTCCATAATGAGGTTTTTTTTACAAAAAGGTTTTCGGTATCTCTACACTGTCATCTTCAGTCACTGTCACAAACCACATAATAAAAATATATCCATTTTAAAGATTAAAATCTGAAATGTTGCTTACAAAGTTTCACTTACATATTTCTTCAATTAAAATCTGAATCACAATGTTGAGGGTACCGTTCGAAAGCTTATTAAAAAAGAAACTTATTGGAGTTTGATTCCAACTTTAACAATTTACTTTTTTGAAGTTGTTAATATTTAATTCTGAAGTTTTAATTACACAATATTCCTAAAGTATAAGGTGCTACTGCGTTTTTAGATGGTTATTAAAAAAGTATGAAAGTATGATAACCTTATAAAAAATTCAACGCCTTTTACGGATAATGTATTCAAAAATTGAGGGAATCGGGACTTTATCGAGAAAAAAATTTTAAAAGACATATCTTGCCAACAAATGGAAATTAAAATCTGTTGTGTATGGCGTTTGACTACATATTACTGTAGCTCAAAAAAATAATAATAAAAAGAACAAACCTCTGCTTATGTGGCAGTAAACATTTTCTTTGAAATTTTGGTAATTTGACATTTTTTTTAGTCCACTTGTGTTCCTTCTATTGCTCACCAGACACCTGGTACACCTGGTGATGACCTCACCGTTCTTCTAACTCCAAGTGTGCCGAAGCCTTGTGACATTGGAGAATTTACTCGTTCGTATTAAGAAACAATGCAACGAGTTGAATGTTTTTTATAATGCACCCGTGGCATTTATTTATTAGTTAATAAATGTTGGCTGTAAACCATATGTACTCTCCCTATGACATAGTTAAATGTGTATATTATAAACAGATTTACTGAACTCGGAATGTCTGTGTCTCTGTCAGTCTGTATGTTCTCAAGATAGTGGTAGCAAACAATGGCTAACAACAATCTTTACAATTTTTCACATATTAATAAACAAATCTTTCTAAATAAATAAATGTTTCTCTTCAGCCTGAAATATCTCAGAAGATAGGAAAACATGTTGTGTCTCTGCTTATGAAACATGTGTATAAACACAAATTCTGAAAAAAAAAAATTTCAAAACTTTATTGTCATGAAATTACAATCTGTCTTGTCGGGCAAGAAGTGATTGCGATAAATGTTCTCATTCATACCATATTTACAACTCTTCAGTCACTCACCCATTTATACAATATTTACAAACAGCCCAGGGGCCCCCCAAGTCCACATGGTTGTCAACTCCCTCGCATGCGAAAGAGGAAGCGGAGTCTTAGGAAGTCCCCCACGCACCTCTGTCAACTGCATCATCGGATACGAGCAAATGGAGGCTGGCCAAGTGCGCAAGACCCACAGACGCTCAGGACATGCTTGGAGAAACTGGCAATTGCTCCCACTGTGACGTATTTATAGCAGGTCACAAGGCCACTGCCGCTTTATATAGCCGTATTGCGTATGTCCAGATTGGATTAAATATAACTTTGTAGATTAGTAATTTATTTTCTATTGAGGGACAGGATGTCCTTCGAAGTATTCTGTACAGTTGTCCAAAGCGTCTGTTTAGTTCATGTATTTTTAGCCTCGTGTGTGGGTTCCATGTCAGCCTTTCGAGATAGTAGCCTAAATACCTTACTGTCTCGGATACCGGAAGAAGAATGGAATTTTAAAAATAGTGAATTTCGCATGGGAGGGAGGCAACAACCATGTGGACTTGGGGGGCCCCTGGGCTGTTTGTAAATATTGCATGAATGAGCGAGCGTATGATGAATTGTAAATATGGTATGAATGAAAACATTTATCTCAATTATTTATTGCTTATTAAGTATTAAGGCAGATTGTAATTTCATCATATTAAAGTTGTTTATAAAGTAAAAATAGTGAACAGGACTTGCGGCAGAAGGTAATAGTAATATGGGAAATTTTGCTTCATTAACTTTGGTGCGCCAATGATTGCATCAATACTCGATCTCATCAAGGTGTTTTTGACGGTTATCTGCAAATGTGGCCAAAAAGGTTGATTATTTAACAGAACCCAGGTATCAGAATTGGTTTAAAAAACTTCGTTCTGAAGATTCTTTACTGAAAGATGACCAACGTTCGACCTTCTGAAGTTGAGTGCCAAGAAATGAAAGCCATAATTGAATCGAATCGTCATATAACTGTGCTGGAGATTGCAAAACAGTTAAATCTATCACACATAACAATTAAATATCATATAAGACGTCTTGGACTTGTTAAGAAGAAGATTGATAATTGTGTTCCGCCACGACACTGCTAGGCCTCACACATATATATTTAACAACACGTACGAAACTATCGGAGCTTGGAGTGATGTCCCATCCCCTATACAGCCCCGACCTTGCACCGTCGGATTATGATTTATTTTGAAGTTTATTTAAGACTTCTTAAATGGTAAAAAAATCAGTAATAACAATGACCTCAAATCGCACTTGATTGTGTTTTTTGCTGATAAGGGCCAGAAGTTCTATGAGCGCGGGATCATGAAGGTACCAGAAAGATAACAAAAGGTCATCGAACAAAATGCAAGGAAATTTCATTTTTTGTATAGAAAAAATTAAGTTTTATTTCACCCTAGAAAACCAAAATTACTTCCTTCCAACCTATATATTTGGCATCTTCTCCACTGAGAATGAAAAAGTTCTTTTCGATGCTGTAAATTTATATCAATTTAAATTTAAATTTAAAGATTTGAGTTTTCCAAAACATCATCCAACAAGCTGATCGTTTACACCCTCATTACTGCCACGAGCCCAATTAAAGCGTGGAAAGCGTTCGATCACTTTGAAAAACTTTTTACTTCTGAAAGTTCACACACAAATTTAAATTTGCCATGTAGTTTTAGGTTTAGAAGATTCGTGGTACATACTAAATAGATCAGTTAAACATTCTATGTTTACCTCGGTTTTTTCAAAGTCAAATAGGAAGCTTAAATGCTCACTTATTCCTTTTTGATCACTATTTGAAAGAAATTCTTGCCTTACCTTTCTGAGCATAAGACTTTTCAAGGAATTATTGAAACGAACGGTGCTTATGAGATAGTCATAGTGGTATGAGTTAATTATTTGTGTCACTATGCACGTGGTAATGTGAAGGCTATGACATAAGCTGCTGCTCAACAAGCTTTTATGAATGATGAAGTGGTAGAATATCTCATTTTCATTGAACAATCCCTATTTATTGAACCCAAGCGATCCCACTTCCTCCCCAGTTCTTGGCTCTATAACTTTGTACATCTCCAATCGAGTATGGTTGAAATACTTTGTAACAGCCTTGGCAATAGTTGGCAATAATTGGCAATAGTAAACCTTTTTTAGTAGAGGTGGTAGTGATGGCACGTATTGTGTCCATGGTACCTAATTTTACGATGTACTTTGTACGCTGAAACATTATTGCTTTCAGTAAGTCGCAATTTTGTGAGGTCCGTACAAAACGTGCCTGTGGTCCGCCATTCAGTGATCCTTAGAGTAGACCGTGATCGAAGGTTCGTGCAGCTTAGAATTGGCGTATTTACCGGATAGGCAATCAAGTGACGTTTGATTAATCACTAACTAGCTGGAAGGAAATAACGTAGTTGGAAGTAACTAAGTAGTATGTGCTCTGTTAGATCCACACTCACCTGTTTTGACAAACCCATTTTACTTTATGTTACATGGGATTAATAAATAAAGCTGCCAGAAACCGGGGGACCTCCATACTATAGTAAAATACATTTTAATGCGTTAAGCATTAGAATATTATGATTCTGCTAATTCAATAGTTAGAATATTCTAAACCACAGCGGACTTGGAAGAAGCGGTTTGAAAGGTAGGAGTGTAGGATTAGGAAAAGGGTCTTTGGTAAATATCTTTTGAGCTTGTAAAGCAAACCTGCGTGCAAAACCCTGTCAAGAGATTGAGCTGTGTCCAGAAAGGCTGGAGTGTAATACTGTTTGGTTTCAATGGCTGAGGAACAACGCGAAGGCCTTGTTGAGCAGAAGAATGACGTAGACGGAAACCAAACTGGTGAGTAGGAAAAAGGTTTTTGGATTCAACGATGGTAGACGTTTTAATAGGGGTTTTTCAAATCTTTTTTAGAAGGAGTAGGCTAATTGCACGTAAAATGAGGTGTAATTGGGTGGTTTTCCGGATTTGGCAAATAGGACAGTAATGTAATGTTTCCAGAAGAGAGGAAAGTGCGTAGTTCGGATAATGCAATTATAGATGTAGGTTAGGAAGATTATGGCTTTAGGATGAAGTTGTTAGGGAGTTTGTAGAGCGTGGAGATCATACTCGGGAGATTTTCGGTAAGGTAAGTGTTTCAGAAGGTATTTGATCTTAGAGGGGTTAACTGGTTTTGGTGGCAGTGAGGGAGGAATATGTGAAATGATGAAATCTTCAACAGTTGTGCCATGAGTATGGTATTGATGATAAATGTATTGATAAGTCAGGTACTGTCGAACTATGTCGAGCTACGTGAATGTTCTTGTCAGTTTTAATAGTAGCTGATCGCCTTAAGTATTTTATACGTGGCTATATAGACAAGGATGTTGCCTTCCTCCACCTAGTTCGTCGAAAAGAAGCCAAGAAATGAATTATTAGTAATACTGGTGACAGAGTACAAGTATGTACGGGCACATATACATTGTCGCTTCATGCAGGCTCAAAGGTGCAATATTGCCCGGAGGAGCACCGAAATGCTCTCAGCACAAGCGTCCTATGCTTTTACATTTCCCTGCAGTTTTCGATGTCTTTTATCGAAAATTGACAGATGAAGTTCATTTTACTAAATTAAATTAGACTAATAAATTCGTTATGTAATTCAGACGATTCAGAGACCCTTACATATAACAATAGTCTTACATACTCCAAATATTACATTAACAGTCGACCTTACCCACCTCCACTCATTAAGAAGCTATATACAGCTTTATGTAACTATGTAACTGTTCTTGTGTAATGTTATATACCACTTTACGTAACTATATAACAGTCCTTACATAAAGTTCTTTGGGCACGTTTACGACGCAATTAACTGTTTTAGGCTTTTGTAAGTAGTTAATGCAATTATTTATTTCAGCACAGTCAGTTTCTTTACAGCTTCATTAAGAGATTTGATTTCTTAAGTTAAGAAATTAAAACCCAATAGATAACAAAGAAAGATTCCTTTCTTTCTAAAACTCGGTTAAATGTTTTTCGTTTTATTATACCAAAATCATTATTCTCGTTTTCAATAATACTTTTATTACAATTCTTGTAATTGTAATTGAATCTCAAATGAGGTTTCTACAATGTTGATCTTGAGATGATATATCAGTGTAAAGGTTAAGATAGGATCCTTTGCCTACATGGATAAAGTGGCACATCAACCCTTGAAGAGCTTCAAGAAAGGATTCTAGACTTGGTAGTAGCTTTCAGATTATGTCTTTCAATATAAGCCGATTATGAACCACAACTAAATAAAACTCTTGCAGAAGGTCTCAGTGAAAGTATCAGCTTGCTCTTAAATTAGTTTTTATGGCGCATAAACTCTTGAATTTTGTGTTCATTGTACTTAATTAAATCAGCTGGCAAGGTGCCATATATGTAAAAACCGTAGATGCATATAATATATTAGTTTCTGATTGGCTGCCTGCTCTCGTAAATTGTTTCGAAGGGTGGGTTATCTTTTTAACAGCAATAATGTTTCTACATACATATTACACACATATTTAAATGCAGCCAAACCACTTCCCCTTAGTTCCTAATTTCTTTCTTCCTTCTTCTACCCTCATTTCCTCCCATGGGTACATTTGAGCCCTATCATTATCATCTATACCAGATTCAGCAAGGTAATCGTCATTACCTTAATTAATTGTCCTTCATTATCTGATCCTTCTCAGAAAACTCATGCCTTATTTTATTTTCCCCTGTTCAAAAGTAGTTTTTAAGTCTCTCTGTGCTTGTAGTGACCGCTAACTACATAAGATAAATCTCTCTCTACTCTATCGTATTTATTGTAAATTAGTTATAATATTTCGTAAACGAATGTAAATAATATTACCAAACCACAAAGTCATATCAGTGTAAATATGGCAAAAAATAAATTAAGTAGCTGCAGACAAGTTCAGAGGCAGTCAGGGGTCGCCAGCCAGGTATTAACCAGCCCTTCATGGAAGGGTTGGGTCCTGGTCTGGAACATTCGAGCGGCGTCCAGGCCTGCAATGCGATTGGCTACTTTAGCTATATATACCCCCTAGTTTTAGCCGACAATTCATTCAAGGTTAGGCTCGCCTCTGGACTCGTACTTGCAGCTGCACTGAATTGGCCTTCTAATTTATGAAAACTTCTACACTTCTATCCTAGCCTTGCTATGTTTTAGTCCGGCATTGTAAGAACCCATACTTTCCTAGTGGGATTCTCTGCCTTTGTCTCACTAAAACTAGCACACCTCCTTGGAAGAGATATTTTCCTTGTGGAGGATGGTCTCTGGGGCCCTAAAAACTTTACCTAGTAGCGTCTCCCCCCCCCCCCCCCCAGCGATCCAGTCTGCGTCTCTCCAGTTCACACTCATGTAGATTCGAATACCACATAAACTATCTATAATACTTACCCTGTACCTCTTCTCTTCAACAAAGTGCATTTTCGGGGTACATAGATAGTCACTAGAGCTAGGGTAACTGGGCCCCCTCTTGACGACCCGACAGTGCCAAAGAAGCTAATGGAACTCACTATTTACAATGGGACGTTGTAATTGTGGAGTCACTTTTTTCAAGGTATTTTCCCTCCCCCCACGATGACTTTATTTATGAATCAGATCAGTCAAGTTGGGCATTTCGTTGTATTTATATTCAGCTATTGTTTCCTCATATAGCATAGCTATGCTTGTAACGGTTTTATGATATTAGCTGCCTTTTTTCAAATCCTGCAGTGAGACCATAAATATTTTTGACACTGGAAGTCAATTTGTTAATAAAATTATGATAATCTGAAAACTGTTTATTTCAACCCAAGAATAACTCTCGATTTCGTCAAGTTTGAATTGAATCAATAATTGAATAACAAATTCACCTAAAGAAGATTTGTCGTGAAGTAGTGCTGTCAGTTCGTTAGTATGGGTGCGAAAACCATTCGCATTCCAAAGGAGAATGGATAAGGAGTCGGAAGGATCCACTTATGGGTTTTGTTTAATGGGGATGAGGTAGGTGACAAGATTTGTAAGAAGGGAAATGAGAGGGGTAATTAGGTTTCTGAACTCTCTTAGGAATGATGCTAATAGACTAGTGAGATCTGAAGAGCTTGAAGGTGGAGGAATATGCGAGATGGGTGGTTGAGGATGGGATTGAGTTTGCTGGTTGCTGGAATGAACGGAATGCTGGGGAAGAATAACTTGCGGACGAGTAGTGGGCAATGCCTGTGACTGCTCTCTGTTGCGAACGGCATCAGCAAAAGAGACTGAAGGCCTCAAATTTCTGGCGGGGGCACTTCTTGAGCTACCTGTGGCTGGCTTCTCTTCCTCTGCCCGACGACGTTGTTCGCTCCTGGACTTCAGAATTCTGTAACCCTCACAGCCTTTATAGTTGGCCGGGTGGCCTATCTGACAGAGCACGCATACAGCAGTTGATTTTAGAGGCTTTTTGTACAATTCGCTTTTTTGCTGCCCACTGCACTTTACACACCTGGGAGGGTGGTAGCAGTATGATTCCGTGTGCCCATATGCCTGGCAATAATGACATTGGACTATGTCACGTTTGGGGTAAGGTTTTTCGACCTGTACTCTTGTGAAATACAAGTGGGTAAGCTCGTAGATTTTTTCTACACCAGCTGTTCGCTCTACATCCACAAAGAACGAGTGCAGTGGTGTCTTGATAGTTTCATCTTCTTACCTTTCCTCACGGAGCACATTGGTAATTTCGCAAACCTTGTATCCTAAACCTAAGAGCTCCTTTTCTATCTCGTCCGGTAGTGTAATGGGATGCAGGTTTCTAATCACAACCCGTAGCGATCTTCCCTGCTTTAGCTAGTAAGTATGGAAGTCGGCCTTAGTTTCTTCGAAGGATTTGATTATCATCGATATGTGTCGGTAGTGTCCGGAGAAACATTTGTGTCCCGAGACCGATTGAGGCACGTCTATTTGCCTGTACCTACGATTTTACTCAATTGGGTACATATCAATTTAAAATTACTAATGTTTCAAACAAATATCGCTGGTGGCTTGGGCTGCGTGGGTATTTGTGTAGATTCCATGTCCTCTACTTCAATATTTTTTAATACCTCATAACTATTGGGCGTGATAAATGGAGACTCAGCGGTTGTTGTTTGTTTAGATGTACAAGGTATTTCTTCCATAGAGCTGCTGGGTGCTGAAGAATTTACAGGGACATTTTTATTAGATCGGCGTGCCTTACCTTTGACAGGCGACGGAGTAGGTGTTGGTCCCAGAGACCTTGAGGGTTTTTTTTCATTTTTAGACATTACCTGCTGATAGAAACGCCTGTTTCATAATAAACAGTATTTTTCTGATTTTATAAATAAAAAATATGTAGCAGATGTCAGCCTCTAATGCACGTAGTTTTAATAAGAGCCTTCTAGCAGAAGGCCACAGACAGTGTTATGAGGGTCTGGATGGACTCCCCACTCTTATCACTAGCACAGCTGAGCTGCAGCCTTTCAATATGGCCACCTTCTCTATGAAATGTGAAGTGAAACATACACTTAGCAATATAGTCCACAGCTTCACTATCCACTCACCTGTAGCTAACTCCTCCGTGAACAGTTCACCGGTTTGACCGACAGTTAATAGTCGGTTGAAACAGTTCTATGAACTAGGCACTTCCTACGAACGGTAACAAAAACAGTTGGTTTGTAGTAGAAAAAGAGTATAGCGCAGGCACAGTACTATAGCAAAAAAATATGAGTTTAACATTACATACATTTTTGTAATATGCTTGGTTTTCTTTCGGCTATATAACCTTAACTAACTACTTTAAGTATCTTTTAACCTCTCAGGTGATTGTTTTCTGATTGCAGACCTAAATAAAATCCCAGAGGCAAAAACAGTAAGTAATTTCCATACAGTTCATGAAATTCCTTACTAACCTTTCCAATCACCCACTCATTACCGTATAATCCTCTCATATTATCATAATACGCTCATCCGTATAATCCTCCTTGGAGACTAAAGTGGCAAAGGTCTCGTGACCTGTTATGTATACAGTTTTTCCAATCATGTCCTTAGTGTCTGTGGCTCTCGCGCTCTTGGCCTACCTTCACTGGCTCCTATCTAGTGACGTGGCTGACGCAGGGGCGTGAGGAACATCCCATGACTCCACTTTCGCATGCGAAGGAGGTGACAACCATGTGGATTTCGGAGGTCGCTGGGCTGTTTGCAAATACTGTTTGAATGATCGAGGGAATGAAGATTTGTAATATGGTAAGAATGAGAACATTTATCACAATCACTTATTGCCTGACAAGGCAGATTGTAATTTTATCATAAAACAGTTTTTTTAATATAAAAAAAAAATAGGGTTTAGTTATTTTGTGTATTATACAAAACGGTGTCCCAGAATTAACCGAAGATTTGAATATACTGCCATCTGTGCATTAAAGTGCTGGCTTAAAAAATAAACATTTTGACAGCTTACAGTTTAGGGTTAGTAAAAATGGAGCGTTAAACGATAGAACAACGTGTCTTCATTGTTGAACATTATCTCAAAAATAATGAAAGTTTGGAGGCCGAAGTTCAAAAATTTCATACAAAATATGGTCGGAATAGTGTTTTGACTTCATTAACTGTGAAGAGATTAACTGGAAAATTTAGGGAGACTGATCTCGTTTCGGTGATCAGAATTGGCCCCCTAGATCGTGCGATTTAACACCTTTAGATTTCTTTTTATTGGCTTATTTGAAGTGAAAGGTATATGTCAACAAGCCCACATCCACCCGTGCATTAAAAGAGAAAATTAAATGCTGCATCAACGAAATTCAACCACATTTAGGCTAAATGGTCATGGTAAATTTCGACAAAAGAGTGCGTATGTGCCAGCAACGTCGTGGAGGCCATTTTCCCGATGTGTTATTCCGTAAATAACCCTATCCTATTTAATTTATAATTCAATAAAAAAAAAACAACAAAAATACTAAAAACTGTGTAAGAATAATAACAATAATAATACAACAATAAACAATAAAAATACTATTTAAATCGAATCTTGCGTTAATTCTGGGACACCCTTTATATATTAATTTGAAGGCATGTGAAAGGGATGATTTTATGTTTATTGAACTCTATTGACGGAACACCACAAGCATGCTTGTTTAACAACAAACATATTTCGTTTAACAGGCGAAAATTCTCAATTTAACATGCCAGACATCCGTGCATGACACGGATCTGAGGATTATTGAAATTCGTTATCATGGTTGGTTTATATGATGTAACACTATAGGATGTATTAGCGGTTAGATAAAGTTGAATCTCCTGTTTGTAAAAGATTTAATATTTAAAAAAAAATCTTCTCATGTTCTTTTCCAGCTACTGCATCAAATCACTAATGCTTCTATGGTTACAATATTAATTATTTCTATTTCATTTCAAATGAATAATGAATATAGTGCCCACCTAAGGATTCTGATTTAAAGATATTAATGTATTGACCTATTTTCTTGGGTGACTTGACATAGAAATATTAGAAGAATCTTCAGATAAAAGAGAGGCTTTGCTTTCAAACGGGTAAGGAGTGGATGTGTTTTATCGACTGACTTTTGAAAGTTTATTGCGCAGCATTAACGATTAGGCTAAATACTTGGGGGGAGGTAGAAAATTTAGGCATATTTTTTCTAATTTAGGCATCTACGTTTTCTTACTGCTCATAGCTCAATAGTTTCATAAGACGGAAATTCTGAAAGTTACCCTTGTAGTTAAGAAAAACAAATATGGTTGACGCAGCTAGAAATGGTAGAAAAAAAATTGTGGAGCTGAGTTAGCAAGCCGCTTCTGGCCCAGTTTGCTAGTGTTCTGGTGGCAATTATATGTTTTGACCACATTTAAATGTTTAAACCACCGCTGTACTACTGGGGCGTTTAGTTTCTTCACCGGATCAACTTAATGCCGATCTTTAAGCTCCGTGGTGGTGACAACTCACACCCAAATAAAACACCACCTATTTAATTATTCGTTAATCAAGAGCATGTGCCTAAACTTTTATACATTTTATCTTAAATGATTATCAGAAAGCGGACAGAACTTTTTCAGTATTTCCTGATTCACAAACCAGATGCATACCAAAAACCACATCCATTCTGGTATACTTACGCTTTTGATATGTTTTGGGATGAGAGCCATTTACCACACATCTAATAGGCTTGGTTTAAACATATCAGAATAGATATATCAGCTTCTTTACATTCTGTATTATTATTATATGTATTATATCCTGTAATTACTCAAATTCACTCTTTCCAATGTGCTCTTAGGTTGATAATTTTGACCATCATAATATGAAAAACTAAATCCCAAAGCTGCCGGTAGCTTTAGTTTCTGGACCCAAACTTTCTGCGAATAGATAGAGCAAGATTGTGCAGGGTAGGCGATATAAAATATCGTAATCGAAGCATTTGTAGTATCATTGTAATCTGAAAGTGAGCCCCATCACCTAGTCCTGTACCCAGTGATTTGTAATTTTAACTTCAAATAGAAAATTGTTATTGTAATTCTACCCTCTTCGAATTCATCTGCGTATGCAGTAAAAAGAAAAATTTGTAAATCGAAAATTTGTGCATGTGATGTCCATATTTTTGTAAATTGTAATAGATACGTGTTACCTCTTCAATTCGTCCGATTCCCTTTTTCTTTAGCAGTTAAAAAAAAATCCAAGAACACACTAAGGGTAACTGGATCTATCGCTTTAGTATTGTCAGTTGGTTTGTAAAGTTTAGTGCCATAGCCATGTGATTGGACATCGGCACTTACGATAGTAGTTGTTTGTAGAACCACTCTTCTCTGTCATCCTGACATCTTGATGAATACCATTTTGCGTTCAAGATAGTTTGGCCAACTTCATGACAGCACGCAGTTTTTCGTTTTTTCAAGCTGTTGTCAAATTACACGCTCACCATATTTTTCCACTTTCCTCAATCTTACAGAAGCCATCGATACTGTTTCCTCACATGAAATCAGCCAGGAGGATAAACTAGGTCGATGGTCTAGACAGATGGGTAGGGTACCAGTGTCTAAAACGAATTACCTTATTCATGCTCACGTTTATATGGGTTTATCCTATTTCTGTACGAAGTTTTCACTTTACTAGTATTGATAAATACAAAAAACCTTTTGCTTTGTTCAATATTAATTTTTTTCTTTTTTTTGTGATAAATAAACTGCTTTAATAAAAAAATTGAAAATTCCCGTTTTTTAACGCTCGATCTAGGTTTTAACGCAAAAATTACTAATTTGCGAGATATTTGTGAAATATAGATCTTTGAACGTAGAAAAATGACATTATCGACTAATGATTTAGTGACGCACTGGCTCGCACCCTTCCCGCTTGGGGACTTTTTTTGTTGTTTTTTTTATATTCTTTGGGGTGGAAACTGCCGCCAAAATCAGTACCAAATTTGAGAACTAAGTCAAATGTATTTCTAATCGCACTAATTTGGCCTTGATTGCCTTTTCTGAGGTACTGAAGTTGCGTTAGGCCTGCTAACTGGTCGGAAGTAGTGACGTGACGACTTAGTTACATCTCAGGCCAGCACAAACACAGAGTTCCTGCAACGTGATAATATTATTCTCTCTTTTGAAACAAATTGTCAGTTGTTTTATTATTTTAATTCTGCTTAGTTCCTAGCCGGTGGGATTTTTTTTCTTCGGTTTACAATCCTGCATTTCTTTATATACCGTTCCTATGGGTTTTAGGCTAGCAGGTAGCATTTATCCAAATTGGATTACCGCTCTTTTAGCGTCCCTATGTTTGCTTCGAAAATCAATTTTCTTTTTTAAACAACTTTATTATGATAAAATTACAATCTGCCTGATTGGGCTATAAGTAATTGTGATAAATGATCTCATTCATACCAATTTACAATGTTCATTCGGTCGCTCATTCATACTATATTATTATTTACTTACTATATTATTATTATTTATTTACTATATTATATACAAACAGCCCGGAGGCCCCCCAAGTTCACATGGTTGTCACCATGCGTTGCGTTCGAAGGAGGAAGCGGAGTCTTGGGAAGTCCTCCACGCTCCTACGACAGCCGCGTCACAGGATAAGAGCCAGCGGAGGCTGACCAAGAGCGCGAGAGCCACAGACGCTCAGCACATGATTAGAGAAACTGGCCATTGCCAGGACTCCCACTGTCGCTTATTTATAGCATTTCACGAGGCTATGAGGTTTAGAAAATTATAAGTGCAGTGGTTCTCACCCGGGGAAGCTCATCTTTTGTGTTTGTCAGGAGGTCTGCATTACTTCACGTAACTGTTTTATTCCTAATGATTAATATTTTTAGTTAATATAATATCACAAGATGAGAGATCCATATCTCACTATGTAACATATTACAACAAAAATGTGTTGAGGCGATTATATGACAATCTCAAAATGATTGTTTGCTAACATCAGATTTTTGAATCTTAGCATATTATTATTACAAATAGGTAATTAATGGATAACATATAGTTATTTACTAAGATATTTTCACATAATCTTCTCTACTGAGAGATATCTCATCAGAGTATGTTTTTCTTTTCACATTGTTCGTATAATATTAATTTTTCTTACTTTTAAAACGATTAAAATGTGTGTTTATTTACTGGAATGTACATATTTAATTATTTGAGGTATGCCGATTGTGTGATTTCCAGAGAGCTTTAGTATGATGGTGAAGGAATTAGAGAATTAACATAACGTCTAAAAAATATATGAGTCTTGTAGCGACCGCTAACTACATAAGTTAAATCACCCTATACTCTGGTGCACACATATTGTAAGCAAAGTAAAATAACAGGAACTAAGTGTATGTAAATCATTGTAAGTTATTAGTAATAAACCATGCGCGGGACCGGCAGTCGTAAAACAAGTCAGGTAAGAGGGTCGACGGCCGACAGCCATAAAACCTGAAAGGGGTACCATCTAGCAGCCAATAAACAGTCATTAACCTAAGAGGGGTTTATTATTAGTCCACCTGGCCATCATAAACATACCCCTTTCAGACCGTCTCCGCCTTCCGGCAGGAAGGGGAAATAATATTTAAACCAGGGCGTTTTACCCTATAAGCCCACTCAGTCGCATACTCTCTCAGTCTCCTCACCCGCTTTCACTCGGTGACGCTTTACGCCCGGGGTCCTGGCCCGGGAAGTCAGTCTCTTAGACTCCTCGTCAGCCCACTCTCTCTTCAGCGCCTCTGAGTCTGTCACCCTGTCTTTCAGCCTCCTTGCAGACCCTCTGACGACTTGTACCTGTTACGCTGCCGGGCCCCCGCTCGAACTCTGAACATGTCTTATTCTTTATGAAACCTCTGTACCTCTTCTTTTGAACATAGTGCATTGTCGGGGCACGTCCCTATCATAAAATGGAGTCAGATATTAACGCCGTCCTGGAACGATTGTCCAGGTTATTAACTCGAACAATCCGCACTTGTCACCAGGGATAGGTGATCAGGCACCTCCTAGTGACAATCCGACAAGTCTGTTAAGAGTTCTTGTGGGTTCACTCAACAACTACTCCTTGAAAAAGTAAACATTCATATTTAATTAATAGTAATAAAATGGTTATATATAATAAAAATAAACAAAAACGCAGCTGATATACGGTTCTATATACACAAAGGGGCATGCTAAAGAAAATAAACACAAAGAAAAGTCTACTTGCAAACAAACATAAGCTGCCTAGTCTCAGGCACAGGCAGTTGATAGGCAATACTTACTCAATGATCATTAAATGACAACACAACTTAAAAACGTTAGCGTGCAGCACTTAAAACCATCTCAGACTAGAGACTAGAAGCCACCAGAAAGATACTGTATAGGTAGGAGAGATGTAGAGGTGGGAGAAATGTAGAAGCAGGAAAGAGAGTGACGTACCGTGTAATGATGATGTAGATGCAAGAACCGTTACAAGTGAACTGTACATCTGTGAAGGGGAGAAACATTCAATGTTAATGTATCAAAATCAATTAACATACAAGATGGTTAGCTAACATGGTGGAATCGAACCTTCAAGACAACAATAACGTTAGTTGACTAGTAAGTGGAATTAACATAATGCTAATTTCTGTGTACTTTGTTGATAAACGATGAAAACTCGTCGATTAAAAATCTATTCAGAGGTTTTTTCTCTCCTCAACTCTTTTTTTAAACATTTTTACAAAAACAAATATGAACAAATTGACAGATTAATGGCTCCTTTTTCTGCATAGCATAACATGAATTGAAGGAAGGTACAAAATACAAAAGAATCGTTTTGAAGTTAAAAATTGCATACAGCACTGGACAACCTTCGGCTTACAGAAAATATTCAGAGGGTGATCTTAGAAGTGATGTGTCTGTTTCGGGACTTATTACTTACCACGATTGCTCGCTCCCGCCGTCCATCCTCCGTTCTCTTTCAGGGCCTTGTCACATATTGATCACAGTTGTATGAGGGAACATGATTTGACTCTACCTCGACGGCTTCTTCGGTGGCTCCAAAGCAGACTAAGAGGGTGTAGATTGGCCGCAGATGGTTCTCAAGTCACCATGAAGTGATTCAATGAAAGTTCTAAGTCTCCTCTCCTCTGGATTCTGAATTTAGTCAGGGTTTTTTTGATGCGTCATGTATGCCTTCATTGTTCACTAAGTTCTATTTACTTATTTGTACCATTTTATTATTGATTGGAGACAGAGCCCAATAATAAAGATTTATTTTCTATCCTGTCTATACCTATTATATTTAAAGGGTTTCAAGGATCCTGCGATTGAACCATAAGTCGAACCATGTTGACTGTGGTCCCAAGTGCTTCGGCCTTGTGTCCCCGATTATAAAGGGTGTCCCAGAATTAACGCAAGATTTGATTTAAAAAGAAAACACAGTTTTTGGTATTTTTGTTGTTATTTTTTTATTGAATTTTGAAGTAAATAGGATAGGGTTATTTATAATAACACATCGGGCAAATGGCCTCCACGACTGGCACATACGCACTCTTTTGTCGAAATTTACCATGACCATTTAGAATAAATGTGGTTGAATTTCGTTGATGCAGCGTTTAATTTTCTCTTTTAATGCACGGGTGGATGTGGGCTTGTTGACATATACTTTTAACTTAAAATAAGCCAATAAAAAGAAATCTAAAGGTGTTAAATCACACGATCTAGGGGGCCAATTCTGATCACTGAAACGAGAGAGTACACGACCTGGAAATGTCTCATGCAGTATTTGAATTGTTTCATGGGCTGTATGGCATGTGGCACCATCTTTTTGAAATCTCATATTGGCTTCATCAATATCATCCAATTTCGGCACAAAGAACAGTGTTTACGACGCCGAATTGATGTTCCTAGATTTTCAACAACACTCTCACGCACTGCTTCGATATTGACAGTTGAACGGCTTGTTTTTGGACGGCCAGTGTGTTTATTGTCTCCAACTGATCCAGTCTCCCTAAATTTGTCAATTAATCTCTGCATAGTTGATGAAGTCAAAACACTATTCCGACCATATTTTGTATGAAATTTTCGAACTGCAGCCGCCAAACTTTCATTATTTTTGAGATAATGTTCAACAATAAAGACACGTTCTATCGTGTAACGCTCCATTTTTACTAACCCTAAACTGTCAGCTGTCAAATCGTTTTTTTAAGGGTTACCAGCAGTTTACTGCACAAATGGCGGCAAATTAAAATCTTGTGTTAATTTTGGGACACCCTATACAATGGACCCGGTTTGTCTCACTGCTACGCCCTCGTCTGGCTGAGTACGGAGTGTAATGAGTATATTTTCAGAACAGACAGTACGGGAGCGAGCGGCCTATAATTGCAATCCGATATAACTTTCTTGGGCCCAAGTGGTCATGTTTTGGCAATAACATTGTTTTGCTTGTATCCTTCACTCATAATATATTCTCATATTAAATTTAGAACGTGCCAACACGATCCATGTGAGGGCTTTGAGGTCTTTCGAAACTAGTAGCTTAATTTACCGTGACGGTTTCAACAAGGTGTAGTTGATATCAATTTTATGTGTGACAATAATTTAATTAATAAAAGTATTAATCTTAAAATAAATGGCTTGGACAAGGAAAAGAAGATCTTATAGAACTATTAAAGAAACAAAAACAAACAAGTGTACGTATAGATTATAAGGAAGAATGTTTAAAAATTTTCTCGGTTCACAGTATTAAGTCTAGAGTTGAATGGTAACTTGCTAGTGCACGTTAAAGTGTACTGCTTATGGCGACGGTATTTATGTCTGAAACTCTTCTTTGTAAGAGATGAAATAAGGAGAGACTATGGTTACTTACTGGAAGTAGATTAAAGAAGGAAGTAAATTTGAATGGGTTCATAAGGTTTCTTAATGGGAGACCTTAGCGCCTGGTGCAACCTCAACATCCATCAATGAGGCAATGAAAATGACAATGTGCCGACGAAAGTTGTCTGAAAGAGATGTCGGTGCTGGCCAACTGGACGAGTCTTACACAAGAATTGTTTCACATCTGGTACTGTTCCAGGCAAAGACTGCAGTTTGCTAGGTTACCCAGACAAAAGAATGCAAGTTGCTAGGTTACCCAGACAAAATAATGCAAGTTGCTAGGTTACCCAGACAAAAGACTGCAGCTTACTAGGTACAATTCTGGTAAAAAGTTATAAATAAATAATACATGTTCTATAACAACGTGTATATTTTTTTTAGGATGGTTATATCGCTTTTGTTTTTGTTTTCATAAGATCTAGGGTCAAAAATACTCAAAAAAATATGTGCCACTTGCCTAGATTTTACCAACTTAGTTTACAACGATTTTAAAGTTTGCAACACTTCAATGAAGGGCTATAGTGTGAAGGAAAACATGGAGAGTTGGTCAGGGTTAGGGTCGGAGACTCTGAATGTCTTTTTAAAATGTTTATATTGGTATTTTTGTCAAACATTCTTCATTTCATTTTTCAAACTACATCAGTCACTAAAAATTTGCTTTTTAACAAAGAATGTTAGTTTACTCTAAAAGAGTGGTTCCTATTGTTGGCTCTTAAAACTTAAGCTTTTGGAATATATTTGAAATTAGTTTAGCTTTATAGTGTTCAAGGTGCCATAAATAATAGAAACAAAAAATAAGAACTTTAAATATTAAATGAGCTGGGAATCTTAAAATTGAGTTCAGGTTTCATTTTTTTTTTTCCCATTTCCAATTCAATTTTTTTCATTTTAACCAAAAACAGGATAGTCTCATACCTTTAGAAACTTGGAGTCTCTCATGGTTATGAAAGTACGAACAGTTTCTATCATTATTGACATGAATCAACATTTGTGAGGAAATTATTAATGACTTATGTCTAGTAATGTAGGACATGTGTCTAAATGTTCGGGAATGTTAGTACTGAACCATAAGCAAATCAGTTCCCTTAATACCAAATTTGCTTAAGCGTGCATGCAGATAGTCACATCATGTTGATTTACGTAAAAGTGACACTGCTTTATTTTGCAGATGGTTAGATGGTTTTCTCTAAGCTTGATAGAGCATTACAATTTAGGATACTCACACAGAATTTTCAAATATACTTGTTTGAAGATTATTAATAAAGTGCCGTCTAAATAGCATTGTGCATTTTTTGTAAAAGATGTATTTATAATTAAAGTAGGGGTAAGTTCCTAATTACTCATAAACTTCATGTATCATTATGTGTTATGAGGGAGCTAAGCTTCAGAATCCTGAAATGAAAGGAGGAATATGGAACATCCATTATGTCTGCGACACTTTCATTTCGTTGATAACTTTACAAGGAATATTGTATGGAAGGAGGGAAAATTGACTTGATAATTTATTGATGTTACAACTGTAAATATATTTGAAATGATGAATCCGTTATTGTTTACACAATTGTGAACTTTTCAAGGTTTACATTTTAAACATACATTTGATTTTCCAAAATCATTTAGCTATATTTCTGGACAGTTAGTAAATTCCTAATTAATGGTTTTTCATTTACAGTGAACACTAAGATATCATGCAACGTTATGCCAGAAGACCCAGTGTGTTGTAACTTGATTGTAACTAAATGTTGTAAACTTTCACCAAACAAATTGTATGGACCCTTTTCATTCTCATAGGAAGTTAAACGTTTTTTTCAAAGATTCATAAACGAACTCATTTTTTCCTTACATAAATCCCACTTAATCTGAAATACTTGTACTGGGTGTGGCCATGGATCTAGAATTTACCAGCTCACAGATTCATGTCGTAAAAAATGTTTTTAGTAACCTAGTACAGACTGGACAGAAACTGAAATAACTAAGAAACAAATATGTAATTAAGATTCTATTAAATGATATAAATAATACTAATAAATTTACTTGAATATTGAATAAAAGGTAATAGGAGAAACATTTATGAAAAGGAAATGAACTATCTCTTACAAGCAGTTATAATATGTACAAACACGCAGCAGCAAAATCCAACACATTCTAAAAGTGAGAAAAAATTAATTTCACAAAGACCCGAGATGATTTTATTAGATACAACCCCTATTGAACGCCACCAATGAAAATTTTAGTACAGATTTTTCCAACTAATGTGTTTTTCAAATAAACGAATTTTGCATATTTCATTGAAAAAAAAATAGCTGTCAGAGTCAATAGGTTATGACCGCGTAACCTAATATGAGTAAAATGCGAGCTTTTAATATTTTTTGTTCATTTCGAAGGTACTTAAAAGTATTAAAATTTAAAGTATTTAGGAAGGATAGAAATACTCATGTTTTGACTATCTGGTAGATATTACAATTAAACATAAATATTTAATTTTAAAAACCCGCCTTCTTAGTTCATATCTCTGGTAATAATGTCAGTTTTGGCACTTGAAGTTGCTTTATTGCCAAAACACACCTTACAAATTATCTTATAGTTTAATTGTAACTTTCAAATGTTAGAAATGTTTTGTTAATTAGGCGAAATTACTGTAAGGAGAGTGCTAGATGCCTAACCTGTCCTAAGCAGTGGAATAAAGGACAAATGGAGGATGTTTGATAAAGGCGTTACTACAAGAGGTCAAGAGAACTCACCGGCTTTCTCGATGTACTATATGCGTATCATAATGGATAGGCATCTCCATTTATCTACCCATTTGTGTAACAAAATAGAAAAAGTACGGCACAGGTCTTACCGACTATCGCACTTCATCCAACTTGTCACTGCGTTTCAAACTGCTAATATATAAATGTGTCCTCTGACCAGCTCTGCTGTATGATGCCCCACTATACACTCACTTGACTGACAATACAGCTGAAAGTCTCCAACAATTCCAGAATGGGATCATGAGAAAAGTGGTCAGATATACCTCAATCGATATGTTAAAAAACGCACCCATTGCTTTGTGTGAAGACACATACAGTTTTTTTGACTCGTTGCAGCACCTAACAAACCCAGTGTTTAACACTATGACCCCACCACCCGTCTTAGAATTTAGTTAGTATCTGTTAAATGTAAGTTAATTTTAAGTCTATTATAAATAAGGTGAATAATGCGCATCATTATACATTTGTACAAGTGCAGATCGCAGTGTGTAGTAATGAGAAAGTGCATAAAATGTAGCCAAGCTACAGGAAATAGATTCCGTGGTAGAATCTATATCTAATTCTGTAATGGTTTTGAGGAGAGAGCAGAGCGGTGTGAAAGGGTATTTATTGAAACCGTGCATAATTTGTCATTGGAGATTAATAGATGGCATCTCTGTAGAGCTTCGCCCCATCGGCCATCTGTATAGAATACCTGTCATCTTAGCTAGTCGGCCATAGATCATAGAAATAAATTTATAAAATTTTCTAAATCAAGCGTCATTCACATATTAAAAAATAAACCTTCATGGCTTACAAGGTTGATTTTGATGGAATTAATCATTTTTGTGAGAGTCGGCCATGGACCGATTGAATGATGATTGAATGATCCGAAAGTGAACCCTCCACCTATTCTCGCAACGAACGAACGGGTAGGCTGAAGAACGAGCGGAAATAAGGGAATAGGAAATGGCAAGAAAGATATACCACACAGCGTTATCTATGCTCGTAAATGTAAAGTTGTGGCCTCGAGCCTGCGGGCAGTAGAGGGCAGCAGCGTACCGGAGCGATCAAATGAGAACGATCTAGTCAGTTCGGAAGAGTGAACAAGGTTTCTTAGCCGAATTGATCCAATCCGCATAACCTCAACTAAAATTTACAATTTGTAAACGATGTCTTATATTTTCATTCAATGCCGTTGCAAACTAAACAAGAATTAATTAATCACATTTATTTCAATACCAGCTGGAGTATATTTTTTACATTAACCAAGCAATTTCTGATATCCATTATTATTTCTTTAACACCTCCATTTTAGTAACCATTTTGCGAAGAAGTAGAAGCATACACGCATGAAGTCTTACCGGCTTACGCACTTATTGACTTCCCCCAATCTATCACTACGTCTCAAGCTACTGATTTACAAGAGCATACTCCGGCCTACTCGGCTGTATGGTGCACCACTATTTCGTTATCTGACGTATACAACAGCTAAGAAACTCCAACAATTCCAAAACGGTATACTGATGAAAGTGGTCAGAGGTACTTCATTCGAGCAGCGAAGGAACAGTGAGCTGCATGAGATATTTGAGCTGCCTACGGTGGATGAATTCATCCAGCGTAGACATATCAAATTTTTCGACTCATTACAATATCTAACAAACCCGGTGTTTAACACTATAACCCCCGCTCCGTTCCCCCATCGATGGCAGGACGCTGTCGCGGCTGGAACACTCTAGTCCTAGGTTCAAGGTAGAGATTTAGTTTGTTTTTGTTTTGTTCCTAGTGTTTAGTGTTTTTTGTCGGTGACAAAAAGAAGGTGAGCCTCATCACCTAGTGTGAATATAAGACTGAGTACTATTAACAACATCAAAAAATTTATTGTATTATGCACTCCTCTAAATGCATTTAAATGCAGGAAGAGGAGAAATTTGTAAGTCAATTATTATTTTGTTATTTTTTTCTTGTACATTGTATTTTGTTTTGAGGTTTTGAAATATTTAAAAAAAAAAAAAATCTTTAAAAATAATAATACTCAATTTTTGAGGATGTTATTAATTTATCAGTTATTTTGTGAGTTCGTTTACTTCTAAACATCCCTTTTTTTTAATCGCACTCTAGATACAATGCGGCTTATATTGGAATATATTTCACCGCTGACATAAAATGATCTTATGACGAAACAAGATAACGGTGTCACAGATACTTTAATTGCTAACCTGTAATTGTTAGTCAGGATAATGATAAACTTTTGTTATGTGTTTGTCCCTTGATTCAGAAGTGGATGATTAGTGTACAAAAGTCGTTTCTTTATTCTAGTAATTTACCATAAATTATTACCAAATTTCATTACTTTTTGATGTCCTGATGAAATATGCAGTGAGTGCTAATAACTATTTATTAGGAATCACAAAGATCCTAAGAATTCGAGAAATGAACTTCTATTTTGGTCAAAATAAACTAAATCATTTTAAACCTTATACCAATTGTATTATACTAAACAACAAAACATAGGACGGGGTTTAGGTAGAAGGCTGAGACAGGACTCGCGCGTATGCCAATTTCTTTGTAAAGAATTTAAAAAGTATATTCACAAAAAATGAATAGGACTGTCTTAAAATCAATTTCACAGATAACTTAGATTTTATCCATCATCACAGCTGACTTCAATTTACTTCTAAGCATCGTACCTCGTTGACGTCCTATTTTCCCTATAGCATAGAGGTTATAGTTGATTATATAATTATATATTGATAAATAAAATAATCAGTGGTGCTACATGAACACCTTTCATTTATGGGTATTATTTATTTATCAGTTATTTCGTGTCTGTGTTTTTTTATAACACTCTAGATAAAATGTGACCGATATTGGAGTATAATATCTTCATTCTAGTAATTTACCATAAATTATTACCAAATTTCATTACTTTTTGATGTCCTAATTAAATATGCAGTGAGAGCTAATAACTATTTATTAGGAATTACAAAAAATTCGAGAAATAAACTTTTATTTTGGTTCCTACATATGGTGGATGTAGAGGGACTGGAAAATTATGTATTTTTTTACATTAAATTCAAACAGATTAATTTTTAGGTTAATAACAAAAACAATCTTTTGCAATCTAGCCTTAGAATTTTCTATGCCAGATCGATAAAAATGAATTGGTTTTTGAGAAAAATATCTGGAGATGACATTTTGGACATCATCCAAATATTTGCCACTCTGAAAATGTTGTAGCGATCGGAATAAATAGAAATCCGATGGCGAAAAATCGGGTGAGTATGGTAAGTGAAGCAGGAGATAAAAACGGGTCCTCTATGATAATCCAAAACGCAAAAGGCAGTGGCTCTCTCCGAATGAATCGAACAATATGACAAATATGACAATGAACAAACTAACAAAGGCACTTTTGTGTGTTTGGTGGAGTATTCACGGGGTCGTACATTTTAAAGTGCTGAAACCTGGACAAAATGTGAATGCATAAATTTACCGTGAACAATTGGTTCGAGAAAATCAATCTTTAATTTCGAAGTGCTGAGCGTCAACAGAAAAGGCGTTATTCTGCAACACGATAATGCAAGACTGCACTGCGCAAGACGAACCCTGGAAAAAATGAATTAATTGGGTTGAGAGGTATCGCCTCACTCACCATACTCGCCCAATATTGCGCCATTGTATTTCCATTTATTCCAATCACTATAACATTTTTTAAGAGGCAAAAAATTTGGATGATGTCTAAAATGCCATTTCTAGATATGTTGCCCAAAAATCAATTGATTTTTATCGATCTGGCATTGAAACTTTGCTCGCTAGATGGCGAAAGGCTGTTGATAACGAGGGTGAATTAATCATTGATTAAAGACAAAAACTTGTTCAAAAATCTGTTTGAAATAATGTAAAAAAACGACATTACTTTCTGGTTTATCTAATATTTTAGCACTGACTTAAAGAACTCCATAAAAAATTCTTCCATCAACAAGAGGGTATTATATAGTACAATCTAAACCTGGGTGTTGCAGCACCTCTTTCTATAACTCCTTTCCCCTACCAATATATATCCAGGGTTCTCCCAGTGACCCCTAACCACCTTTATTATCTAATACACAGAAAATTCGAATGCAGAACTAAGTGGTTTATGGTTAATCCTTGTTGGTATTAGTCTTTTTTTAATTACAATTGACATGTGGGGGGGGGGGCATCACTTTTTATACTAAACCCCCTCCCAGGTTTAGAAGGAGAAAGGGGTGCGGGTATGTTGCTGGAGTTTAATATCTGGCCTCGAATACATTAGGCAAATGAAATCCGTATTAAATGGACGACCTTCAACCTCAGCTCTTTCACCAGCTCTCTAATTTATTATTTTGTATGTATGCATGAGGGGCTTTTCCATTACCCTTTTAATATACATATTTTAGTTTTAGTTCTGACCTGACGTCAATGAAGGGAATGGCTATACTTTTGAATCTGTGCGGGGCAATCATTCATTGCAGCTCTAGCTAGAAATAAATCTTAACTGGTAATCGTGCATTTTAAAACAAACCTTCATACTATACTAACTAGGATATAGTGGACATGCAGCAACGAATATTATTGAAAAACTAAAAAAAAAATTGTCGGATCGTCACGAGGGGGTGCCTAGTTACCCTAGCCCTAGTGATGAAGCGAGGGTTGATTAGGCTATGACCTGGACAAATGCTTCATGACGGGTCTTACTACCGTAATATCTGACTCCATATTTGATAGGTATTTGCCCCGACAGTGCACTATGATCAGGAGAAGAGGTATAGGGTAGGTATTGTAGGTATTTTATGTGGTCTTGGAATTACCACGAATTCACACTCGGTATCTGAGGGTATGCGAAAACCGGATCTCAAAGTCGAGTGTGAACCGGAGAGAGGCAGACTGGATTGCCGTGGGAGACACTACTAGGTAAATTTTGTAGGGCCAAGGAAACCGTCGTCTGCGAAGGGGAGGTCTCTCCCAAGGAGGTTCTAGTTTTAGCGAGACGAAGGCAGATAATCTCACTAGGAAAGTGTTGGGTCTGACTAAGCCGGACTAAAACATAGCGAGGTTCGGAAGAGTGATGTAGAAGTTTTCATAAATGAGAAGGCTAAATCGTGAAACATCAGTGCAGCTGCAGGTACCAGTCAGAGAACCGTAGTCAGAATGATTTATCGGCTAAAATTAGGGAGTATATACAGCCCCTGGTAACCAATGATCTGGGGTTTTATTCTGACCAACGAAACCACATAGTTGCGGTGATGCTTGCTTGTTCTAGACTGGGACCGACCCAGGCCTGGATTGCTACCTGACTCTCCCTTCAAGGGCCTCTGACTAGTTTTTTGCAGCTGCGTCTTTTATTGTTTACAATATTTACACTGGTATTAATTACGGTTTGGTAATGTTATTTATATTTATTTAAATTAATTTACAACATATTCTAACTAATTTACAACATATTATAACTAATTTACAATATATATACAATGGAGTATAGGGTGATTGATTTTATGGAGTTAGCGATCGCTACAAACAAGATAAGGCAAAAATAATCCAAATGTTTGATTTGTCCAATAAAGGAAAACTATAGGAAAGCAACTGATCTAGAGAAGAAACAGGTTCTACATCATGCTGTCAGTTGTTTCAACTTGATCAACTTGAGTTTTTTACAAGAACTAAACAGACGCTTTGGAAAACTGTTCAGCCTACTTCGAAGGACATCCCTTTTCTCAATAGAAAATAAATTAATAATTTACATAGTTATATTTAAGCCAATCTGGACATACGGAATAGAGCTATGGGAAACTGCGAAAACGTTGAACGTCAAGCGTATCCAATCTCTTCAATCAAAAGTCCTGAAAACTATAGTAAATGCCCCTTATTACTTCAGCAAAAAACCCTTCATAAAGATCTTAATATACCGTACATTCTTTATGGAATTCCAAAGTAACTTATCAAACCACTCTAATCCCTAAATAGTACAGTCATTACATACACATCCCTATAATCCTCCTTGGAGACTAATTCGGCAGTGGTCTCGTGATCTGGTATAAGTACGTGAGATTGGGACAGAGAGTCTTAGCCATGTACAGTTTTTTCAATAATGTCCTCAGCATCCTCACACTCTCCACTTGCTCGCATCCGGTGACGCGGCTGACGGAGGAGCGTGGGGGACTTCCCAAGACTCCGCTTCCTTTTTCGGAGGTGACAACCATGTGGATTAGGGGGGTCTCTGGCCTGTTTGTAAATACTGTGTGAATGAAAATTGTATTAATTTGGTTTGCATCAGTTTATTATAGTTGAAAATAAAAATAAAATAATTCGAAATTGTAAACAAAATAATATAAAAATTATACAGGTTTTAATTTTTTTGTTTATCTAGCCACTTGCAGTGAATGTATGGTGTAGAAGTTTATTTTTTTTTAGTATATATTTTTTATATATTATATCGAAATATGTTTAATAGTGATAGTGATACCGATGCTAGTTCACATCGACATTTTCAGTACATCTCTCTTTTTCTCTATAAGATTTTTAAAAAATTATAAAAATAAATAAATTTGTGGGTTTATTGCCAAAGTTGAATAAATACTAATATTATTACAGAAATGTAACTTGAGGGGTGAGGTGGCTAAAGTTGTATCTTACTCGAATATAAATATTAAAAACACTATGTCAGGTTTTTGTTTCAAATTTACTTTCTCATACCTAGTAAAATGTAAATACGTAAGTATACTTTCGTAAAATAACTATTATCCTTTAAAAATAGATTTCTGGAAGCTTCATACTTAAATTACAATGGAAAGAAAACCATTTTCACTGATAAACATAAAACTAAATGTCCTACCAATCCAAAATAAAAAGTTATGTATTTAAATTTAAATTTTTCAAGACCTTCTACATTGTCGGAATTTTCCGGCAACTTTATATTATGCGTTCAAAGCTTTTTTTGTCTATAAATGACTGCGACATATTCTGTTTACGATATTGAGTTTTTTACGCTCTTTGTCTGTGGAAATGAGGACATATAAATGTGCGGTAATGTGGAGTATATCACCTGTATGTGTAAATGTAAAGCCTCGAACTTTGTTAATTTCGCTGGACGAAATTGGTCCAAATCCATATTGACTTAAATTTTCTCCTTTAATATCGTTTGTGAGTCTTTACAACATCTCGGGGGGTCCTCAAAACTCAATAGAGCTCAATTAATGAGAGAAGAAAAAACTGAACACATTTGCTCGTGCCAATTGGTGACGTCACTGGCTAGCCAGGCAGTTACCACTAGCACGGAAGCTGACGAATCGATAGCCAGTCTATCGATCGTATATTAAGCTTGCGCGTGATGTAATCGATTATAGGCAGATTCGATAGCTTACATTATACACCTCTATTCTGGAACTGTGTTACCTATGAATGGCCGTAAGGTACGAATAATAATAAATTTAAATGATAAATAATGATAAAAATGCAAAAAATTTGACAACAATCCAAAAAACGTAATGTAATATAAATAATATAGAAATGAAAGGAAAGAATAAAAGTAATGTCGGGTTCAGCGATGTGAATGAGATGACGCCCGCCACCGGCTAGGGTCGCAACAACCTCTAGCCGCTGGTTGGCGAGTGCCTAGAAAGAGATACTAGTGGGTAGACGGACCGTGGTATTTCATTCTTGCCGGGGGCCTAGCCAACGGGCAGCTTAATTCACTTTTATCTGACTCTATAAGATCTTAGAAGGTGTGCCCCGACAGTGCACTATGTTCAGGAGAAGAAGAACAGGGTAGGTTTATAGGTAGATTATGTGATCTTTGAATGACCACGAATTCACACTAGGTATCTAAAGGTAGGCGAAAACCGTCCGGATCCCAAAGGCGAGTGAGAACCGGAGAGAAGCAGACTGGATTGCCGCGGGAGATTCATGATAACTAGGTAAAGTTTGTAGGGCCACGGCAACCGTCGTCCGTGAGGGAGAGATCTCTCCCAAGGAGTTGCTAGTTTTAGCGAGACAAAGGCAGAGATTCCCACTAGGAAGGTGTGGTGTCTGACAACGCCGGACTAAAACATAGATAACATAATAAACATAGATAAGGTCACAGATAATAGGTCACGAATTTAGTATTCTGCAAAGTATTAATAGTTAAGTCTTAAAAACCACCTTATACTTTACAAAACAGTCATCCAATCAATCATAGCCTATGTTTCACCATTATGGAGCTCCATTTGCAAAACTAACTACAGTCAACTCGAAAGAATCCAAAACATAAGAAGCGTATCATCGACAAATGCACTCACCACACTACCATAACCACATTGCTCAACCACTTACTATTCCCCACAATTCAAGAATTGTCCTTTCTTAAACTAGATTATATTTAAACAAAACAATATCTGAAAATCATTTAATACCGGAAATTGGTAACTACATCAAAAATTTCTCTCAAAACATACATTCATAAAAGAACAAAACATATGTTGCTAAATTAAAAGTTTTCTATGCATTTAGAGTATGGGTTCTACAACCCAAATACGAAATGGCCTAAATATATGGGCAGCTAAAAAACAAAATAACTTCTTATGTGTAAATAAAACTATTAAGATTGCCTTAATTTTAATTTTAAACATTTTTTATTATATTGTAAATAGTCTTATATAACTTATAATCATTTTTATTTAACTTTTAAACTGTTTTATTTAATTTGTGAACATTTTATTTTGTTTAATTTTATTTATAAGGCTAGGTTGGTTTTTTTCTTGAGTGAGTTTTCATTTTATTTTTCCCACTATTGGAAATATATATATATATATATATATATATATATATATATATATATATATATAATTATTTTATAGCCAATAAAATAACACAGGAAGGATACCGGAACATGTAACAATTTAATAACAAGTGGAATCGTAAATAATTTTTTCTTATTCTAAAAAAAAAAGTAACAATAAATATTTTTGTAAAAATTGTAAAAAAAAAAGTACGAAATAAAAAGCACCCTTTTAGGGTGGGTCCAAACCAAGCATGCATCATAATAAGGGTGAGAAATGACTCTTTTAGGTCACACTTTTCAACTGCGTGTCTTCATCCAGTGGAAATACAAAATTGTCTTAAGGGCTCGTCCTTCTGAATTTCTGTTGAGTCTAAATGAATTGACATTAGAAGTATTAAAGAAGGGCAGACCGATTTCACTATTTAGTAGATTTAATTATTTATTTTTTTTACGATCTATAATGTAATTACTTATATTATTTTAAATGAAAAAAAAAAACGATAATTGAAGAACCTAAAGCAACTAAACAATTTTCAAGTAAGTAGCTGATGAAAAACTAAGCTAATAAATCCGAACAAAGAATCTTCTCCAAAGGTAAATCAATTGAGGCTTTCCCTAGAGGGACTTTTTAATTTGGTTATTTAACTACTAATTTCCCCATCCATTAAAAAATACAAAGGAAAGTACACCTTTGAGTTCCTTTAGGCATGTTTTCCCGAATACGCATTTATAGCAGGTCACGAGGCCACTGCCGTTTCAGTCTCCGTGGAGGCTCATAGGGATGAGTGGTGGAGTGTAATGACTGTGCTGCAGGATTAGGGTGGTTGGATAGGTTACTATGAATTTGGAAGGGATGAGTTCAAGAATGTAGGGTATATTAAGATCGTTATGAAGGGTTTTGCTGATGTTGTAATAAGGGCCCATTGCCTATTGTTTTCAGGCGTTTTGATTGAAAGTATTGGATGCGCTTGATGTTCGACTTTTTTTTCTGTCCCCATAGCTCTATTCCGTATTTCCAGATCGGCTTAAGTATAACTTTGTTGAGATGGGATGTCCTTTGAAGTTGTTGGGATGTTAAACTCATATTTTTTTGCTATAAATTACTATTAAATTTATTCTTAATTACTATTATTAGGGATTATGGTGGTTGTATAGGTTTCGATGGAATTTCATGAACTTGGAAGGGATGAATTCAAGAATGTATAGTATATTAGATCGTTGTGAATGGTGTTTGTGCTTGCGTAATAAGGGGCATTAACTTGTGATTGAAAGGATTGGATACGTTTGATGTTCGAATTTTGTACTGTTCCCATAGCTCTACTCCGTATGTCTACATTGGCTTAAGTATAACTTTGTAGATAAGTAATTTATTTTCTATTGAGAGATGGGATGTCCTTTTAAGTAGTCGGTACAGTTGTCCAAAGCGTCTGTTTAGTTCTTGTCTTTTTAGCCTCGTATTTGGGTTCCAGGTCAGTCGTTTGTCGAGATGGAAGCCTAAGGAATGTACTGACTCGGATACAGGGAGAGGCATATAGTTAAAATGAACTAGTGGACAAGACTTGTGACAGAGGGTGGAGGTAATGTGGGAACATTTGGTTGCACCTCGAACTCGTCAAGGTGTTTTTGAAGGTTATGGGATGGTATATCGGGGTCTGGATGGGATGACAAGACTTCTCGAATACAATATAATATATATATATATATATTGAAACCTACCTCATTTTTTTACCATGTCTTTTTCTAATTTATTTGATCAATTTACCTTAACTAATTTGGCAGGTCCGTCATGAGATCTTTAATTCAAATTGTTTTAGGTCTTTGACATAGGAATTTATCCCGATTTAATCACCCGATCTCAAGGCTAATGTTGTGGTTATTAATAAATTGAGAAACTAGGAATTGTGAAATATATTCAAATAAAATGATTATAACAAATAATTATAATTAAATATAGTGCTGACAAAAAGTATAAAAAAATATTCAATTCCTTTTGAACAAGGATAGTTACTACTATTTACAAAAAAAAAGAAATTTGAGCTCAATTTCTTTTAATGGATCCATAATAAAAACAATATTAATATCACCCAATCGATGATCTTCGTATAATCCAATCAACATTACTGTCTGCGGTTCTTCTCCTCTCTTCCTGCATGGTACCGCCAGTTCGGGAGCTTGCTAAGAATCCGCTCTTCTTGGTGGTCGTGCTAAGACTGACTCTTTATCTCATCCCCACTCCTAGGGGCATAAAGGAAGATGTTCCCAGATGTGAAGGTTCCTGGTCATGAATTGCTCAAATATCATGAATGTTACAATATATATATGTTACCTTAAATAAAAAAATGATATAGGCCTGATAGTGAATGTTGGATTGGCAGTCTAAATGCAGATGAGCTGGCCTTTTCAAATAACTCCGAGAGCCAACTGTCTGTCCATTGACCGCTATAAATGTTATAAAGTCTCTTTCTCCTCTCTAAAGGCCTCTTTTTTACATAGAGATTACATTTTATCACACTCACACACTTTGTTATAAGGTGTTTTGTCAGGTCTGTATGTAATGTTAATGCGTCATGACTATGTTGTCCTGATTTTGAAATGCAGCTCACAGAATGATATATAATAACTTGCCGTGTGTGAAAAATCGTCACCACTGGACAAAGGTAATCGAACGGACATAATAAAGTGAAAAGGTCATGAGTGCCAAATCACCACAAACGGGATCGAGATAAGGAACTAAGCTCAAAAAGTCAACTTAATTCACAAGGTGTTGGTCGTCGAAACCCTTATGCTCAATGGCAAACCATAAAGTACACTTATAATACCATAATACTGTTGAACATTCGATACATATGCACACCCCCATGCACTAATGATACACCACAGAATAATGGAAACACTCCACAGATATAGTATTTTTAATAAAATAGTAGGGAAAACATTTGAATATTTAAAATCTATTGAATTATATACGAGTACACAGGCTACTACAAATATGTCCTGGTGGGTGTAAAACATACTAATAGTTATTATTTATGATCATCAAGACTTCTGTTTAATCATTGTATGTCATCACCATAAAAAAATGGTTTACAATCATAAATAAACTTAAAATTAATGTGTGCATACTGGATCTATGTTTCGGAAGTGGACTGTAATAATAGAACACTCATTTAAATGGAATTTTTTAGTAACAAATGGTTCATAAGTTAGTAATAAAGATGCATCAGGGATGCGAAAAATAATGATTGTGAACCTGTAAAAGTAAATATTTTTTTATTATACTGTGTAAAAGTATAAACCTCAAAACAACAGGCAATGGCCCTTATTACGTCAGCAACAAAACCCTTCATAACGATATTAATATACCGTACATTCTTGAACTCATCCCTTCCAATTTCATGAAATTCCACAGTAACCTATCCAACCACCCTAACCCCCTAGCACTAGTCCTTACACTGCGGACAGTTTTTCCAATCATGTCCTGAGCGTGTGTGGCTCTTGCGCTCTTGGCCAGTCTCCACTGGCTCGTATGGCGTGGGGGGGGGGACTTCCGAAAACACTGCTTCCTCTTTCGCATGCTAGGGAGGTGACAACCATGTGGATTTCGGAGGTCTCTGGGCTGTTTGTGAATACTGTATGATTGCGCAATGTATTGTAAATATGGTATGAATGAGAACATTGTGGATCCGCAAAACCGCGCGTGGTATGGTTTTCGTTACATGGGTTATGGTACATATAACTCCACATACATATAACCACAGCAGTGCACCCCTTCCCTTAGTCACGTTAAAGGAGGCGAATAAAGCCGTGAAGTTGGCAGTAAGAAAGTGCTCGTTAATACTTAGCTTAGTCCCTGGCCGGCAGTTAAGTCCCAAGTGCTCCCACAGTTGGCTGGCCAGTGAGGCGGATTTGTGCAGTCACGAGTAGGCGCTACCGGTTCATATGTATTGGAGGGAAGAGACAAATTTATTTTCTCCTCCTGTTCGTAAACTTCACGGTCATGCATGAACTTTATCCCGCAGGGACTCTCTCGAGGTCTAGTGGCTCAGGTAACCTAGGGGCTCTATGTCGCAGAGGTTCCAGACGATAAGTGTACAAGTATATGAATATATATTTTGAAGGGAAGGTATTTTAAGCGATCCTGCAAATTATAAATCTGAAATAAATGAAATCCTTTGGCTTAGCTTAGCTACTCCAAATCTCAAAAACTATTTTCAAAACTTTTTTCTTACATCTGCCACGCTTTCTTACTTATTAACTTCGCCTTACCTCTTAAAATAATATTTAAATATGTCCTCCTGACAGCTATAATCTATTTCACTGTTTACTCACCTGACTGACAACAAAGATGAATTAGAGGGAATTTTTAAACATTCTCATAATAAACACAATTCTAATGAAGAAAATAAACAAGGTTTATCTATTACACTAACGTTTATAAGGTTATCATAGCATTAGCAAAGGAATCGCTATTAAAAAGAAAAATAGTTCACTAAAGAGCAGTCAAGAAGGAAGTGGCGTGAGTGTAATTAGAAAAAAAGATCAGAAGATGGTAAAGCGTAGAGAAGTTCCGTGTAGCTTGCTGATCTAACCATGTGAATATATTTACCAGAAATTGCTACACTATCACCATATATAATACATATGTTTATATCTATTGAGTTGGCAAGAAAGTGATTTCGGTTTGCACCATTAGATAGCGTTGTTCGTTTCGTTATTCTTTTGTCAAGGTTAGAATTTTTTTTCTTTTGAGATTTGGTAGTCGATAACCTTAGGTTGCTTTAGAAAGAAATTCCGTGTAATTTTATTTGCAACTTTCAGATTACGGTCAGTTTTAACACGGAGTGCAAAAATAAGCATTTTCGACACATTTTACTTTTTTATTTTCATAAAGGCAAGAAAGTGGCTGAGGCTCATAAAGAGATATGTGAAGTTTATAGTGTACATGGTTTAACAGAACGCAATGTGTCAGAACTGCTTAAAAAAATTTCGTTCTGGAGATTTTGTCACTGAAAGATGACCAACGTTCTGGTCGACCTTCTGAAGTTGATGATGACAAAATGAAAGTCATAATTGAATCGAATCGTCATATAACTGTGCCAGAGATTGCAAAACAGTTAAATGTATCACACACAACAATTGAAAATCATATAAGACGTCTTGGACTTGTTAAGAAGCTCGATATTTGGCCACGACAATGCGAGACCTCGCACATCTTTGGCAACACGTACGAAACTATTGGAGCTTGATTATCATTTTTTTCGAAGTTTACGAAACTTCTTAAATGGTAAATATTTCAGTAATTGGTTGGGTGTTTTGCTGATAAGGACCGGAAGTTCTATGACCAAGGGATCATGAAGTTACCAGAAAGATGGCAAAAGGTCATTAAACAGAATGGAAGATATTTGACTTTCTTGCCAACCTCAATAATTCCACGTTTGGATAGCAGGATGCCAATAGACATCATAGTTGGCAATGGCCGACAAAATATCGATTGTAAAATTTGGCCTTTATTTGCATACTTTGCTATTATACTATTACGTTGCTATTTGATTTATCTATATTTAAACAATTAAAATAAATCTATTGGTTGTTAAGTGCGGTTTTAGTTATATTATTATGTGATGTGACGCATATATTGACGCATCTCTATTGCTCTGAGTGGTTTCCCTACACCCCCCCCCTTTCTAATTGTCTTTAAGCAGCGTCAATAAAATTTCTATTGATCTCATTTGAATGTGCCAGATTGTGAGCGATCTGTAAACATTGTTGGGTCATTCTCTTCTCGCTATTGGTCAAAGTGATAAAAAAAAAAAAGGTCATTTATAGCGTCATATCTTCAACTAGCGAACATTTTAGGCCATGCTTAGTTCACTAGCTGTACTATCTTGGCTCGTACCTTTTGACATATCCGTATTGATGTGCCTTTAGGAAACTTAGACGAACTTGGGTGGTGAACCACATTACACATCCAACAAACATAAAACTAGATTTAGAATTTTATACTTCATCCGGTAAGAAACCCCCATAAAAATCAATGATTTTATTACATATTTCAGCTCAAACTCCATATCAAGGCTAATGCGCTTCTGAGTCCTTATAGGGCATTTAGCTTTGCTTCAAAAGCAGGCTCTGTAAAATAGCGCTGATAATAAGCTCAATTTGTAATTACTAAGTTTTTCGAACATTTCATGTTTCAAGCTAAAACTTTTTTAGTTTTAATAGAAATGTTTCTAAAATTTTAACGTTATATCTGTTATATGGTTAGCTTAACGTTTAATGTTTCGTAAGCGTACAATACTCCATTTCATGTAATGAAGGATCAACACAAAATATAACAAATATACAATATAAAAATTCAAAATTTAATAGTCCCATCTGTTAATTATTGGCAAGAAAATTAAATAAAACAATTATGAATTATTTAAAACTTTACTTTCAAATATTTAATGGATCGTTACCGAGTAATTTACACAAATGGTATTATGGGTTCATATCTATTTGTATTTTCAGTATTCATTTGTGAAAAATCTGTTTGATTATTGTTTCGAAAAAGTGACGCTATTTATTATAATAAACAAATAAAGGTAAATATTTAGTGTTAAATTACGTAGATAGTCTTATTAGTCAGGTTGTTAACTAAAAAAGAATCAATACATTCTTCTACTAAGACTCATTGGAACTTATTGGTAATACAAATAATAATAATGAAGATATTTAAAATAAATACACGATTTATTTAAATGGTACAATTTAACAAAATAAATTAATTAATGTAATAAATTAAAAATTAATAACAGCAATAAAGAATATTTACAAATAGATCACAGTCTAAAATATATTATTTATTAAGCTGATGAACAAAGTTAATTATTTACACACTATATGTACAAATAGCCTGATAATGGCCGAAAATAGGGAGATGGTGTGGTAAGAAACCATGCCTGTACAGGTAAGTGATCAATCTGTTATTAAAATTCTAACCTTAATGATCATCTAAATATGTGACATTGTTTTCTGAGTCTTAACACACAATAAGACAATGTTTTGGAATTAATTTACACAAATTATTCTGATTGGCATACCTCATCCAAACAATTTGTTTGACACAATTGATTTTGATAGTTCTCAAAAATTAGGCTCGTTCCAGTGGTAACATTATTCTAGGGAATGTATATAAATCTTTTCGTATTAGTCCGAAGTATTATTAAAGTAAAATTTGTGGTGGAAAATTTGACGGTGAAGTAAAGGCAACCGAGTCGCTACTCATTTTCCTTTACGAGGCCAAGTCAACTCTTTAGGTCAATCCCGATACGAAAAATTCTGGTGGGGAACCAGGGAATCAAACCCAAGTCTCCGTAGCGAATAAACAGGCGTTTTAACCAATAGCCAAAGCAGACGAAAATCACTAAATAAATACGTTTTTGACCAGGTAACTACAAATTTGGGAATGACATAGGAATGAGGGCTTAAATTCATTTGTTTTTTATTAAGCGTAGGTTCATTCAGACCGTTCAGCCAATGAATTTATGACATACTTAAGCGGATGTTTTTAATTAAATCCATCATTTAGGGGTCTTGAGGCCATTTGTCAGTTTATTGCAGCCGTGGAGTATAAACAATCTCCCTCATTTAAAAAATATATATCTGAGATTTGGCAGTTTTCCCCCTTTCATAAAACCGGGAGCACAAAAGGTCGTTTCTCTTACTTGCGTGCCTCTGGAGGCGGCATATAAAAAACATATGGGCAATATTTTCTGGAATTTCATGTTGCGGTACTGGAAGTTTTAAGAAACACCTTTTCATAGCGAGTAGATTTTTTAGAAACACTAAACTCCGATTTATAATTCAATAATTTCTTACCCACTCCTGATGTATAAACATTCAGTGAGGGCTTAAGCCTCTCGGAAGAAGTCTGTTCTCATTTTAGACAGAGAAGGCGGTAACTTTAAAAAGAGTGTTGTACAAAGCATTGTTATTATAATGATTAGGCTATGGTTAAAAACGCGGTAATGAGATGCATGAAAAAACTTAAACCTGAAAAAAAAAACCCGGCCCTTTTGCTTGAGTCACAGCTCACGCCCGCAACTCAACAATATTCCTTCACATTACAAGTCATTTATCACATTCTGTATATATTAAAAATATTATTTATCAAGTTTTTTGTTGGTAAAAACTATACTTTAAAGCCATGAAAAAAAAAATGCGAAGACACTGGTCCTTGGGTCTGTTTGAGAAATATTCAGAAAAAAGGTGTTATAAAACCTTACTATTAATTTTGCAAATAAATTAAATTTGAATAAATCTTATGGAAGGAATAAGATCCGCACTGTCGAAAATGTCTTTTGAACTAACCCGGCCCAAAATATATTTTAATGAACATAAAAATATGAAAAACGAGTGATTTAAAAAATAATAAATATTGCCCAACTAAGACTTTTAGTTTGCTCTAATTCTATTTTATCTCATGACAAAAATATTTAAATGCGATCTGTCTACGCCATCCAGGGATTACATAAAGTCATGTTGTAAATTCTGCAATTCTCAGAATACCAGTGCAGTAGAGTACATTTTACTAGCTAACTCAGAAAATTGTGAAATTTTTACACATGATATAGCCATTGTAAAAATATAGCAACCTTTGGATAAGCCGTGCCTTAGAACCTGGATTATAACAAGACTTTTCTACTAGCTCAAATTAAACAATAAAATGTAACAAATTGAAAAAACGTTGTGGTGAGTTATGGATCAGGACTAGGTTCAAAAGTATCTAGCGATATGAATAACCAACATTTATTAATAAAACTTCATTTAAAATATCCTGAAAAAAAGAAAGTTGACTCTTCTGAAACGACATTAAACTGGAGTGAAAAGAAGTGAAAAATGATTAATTGAATTAGCCCCTGCCTAGGCAAAATATACACGGGGAAAAAAAAAATTCCCATAATTTCAAGTCCCTTATCTTTTCCCCTCGGTTTATAATGCGTGGGCCCCCTCCCCCGAAAGTTTTGGAAACTTGGGCACTGCAAGCTAATATAGTGCCCGGGTATAAATACACTCTTGTCTCAGTTTGTTCCTAGGGAAACTTTAAAATTAAAAAGTATTCGCCGAAATCCCTAACTTCAGTTCTACTGAATAGAATGGCCAGTGAATGAACTTTTGTAAATTATTCTAAGAGTAGAATTTGAAATTCATAAAGAATGAAAAATGAGGTAACCATTTATCTTCTGGAATCTTTATGGCTAAACTTTTAACCGATGTTCCATAAGTGGTAATAGCGTGTTTCGGACACGTCGCATTTATTTTTTAATGGAGGACTAATAATCTCATCAATTTTTTTCAGATAAAAGTTAAATCAAAAAAATAATTGGTATTAAAAACCTTCATCCTGAACTTTCCAGTTAAAATTTTGTTTTTTTCATTGAAAGCCCATATTTAAATTAAAAAATGTATACTAATTGCATTGTAAAAAACAAATAGTGAAATTGCATGCCAGCTGGCATTGGGATGAGGATATAGGAAGGGTGTTTGTTCATTAGAGTCACGAGCAGTATTTTTTTTTTTGGGGAGGGGGGGGGGGGGGTAGTAATTATTAATAAAAGTGGAATTTGGACCTTAACGAAAATTGACAACATAAAATATACCCAAATTGCCTCGAGAAAAACATGTACATGTCACGTTTGTCCAATTCTCGGACAACATGGCTCCCCTATTGCTCATGTTAAGTTTGTAAATTGGTTGGATTCAATTAACGGTACAAGACCCTCGAGCCGTTGGTGCGCTGGTCGGACACGCGCTGACTTATTGAAGCAATCGACGGAATCGTACCCGAAAATTGACTGGAAATGTCTATCGTGTTAATTAATTAAGCGACGAATGAGTCCAAAACTATTTCACTTATCATTTATCAAACATTTTAAACAACGGGCACTTAATTCTATAAAATAAATTAGTTAACAATATTATGCCATGTGCTTTCAAATACTACATTAAAATGTCATCATCTTATGCACTAGTGCCCGGATTATACTGTGGATAATAAATAATATGATACCATTATATACTGAATAGTTGAACCAAACATTGATAAATTTGTTTCTAGTCTAAGCTATATGTTGTGTGACAGGTCCTACTAATGCAAGAAAAGTGAGACATTGAACACAATAATGAGTATATCACATACCACATCTCATTATCCGTCATGCCTCAATTGAAAAGACAACATTAAGTGGTTCTTGACATCTAATTATGAATCATCAGGACAGATGTGATCTAAAAAACAACTTTTTCCATAATTAATGTGACAGCAAACAATTTGTTTTCGTTTAATTCGCAAGATTTTTAAGCTTGTGAAAATAAAATTTTATATAGCAACGATAAATCCATTACAACTCACATCCGTTTAATGCTAAATCGATGGGTTTACATTTAAAACGCTAAATTTGTAAGTTTTAAAATGCAGGATTTGGAAGGTATGCTCTGGGACAGATCAAAGTTCCTAAATTTTTTTCTCTAAATTTACTAATTTTATTTTTACATTAAATGAACTAATAGTTTCAAATAACTAAAGCCACCATTTGAGCTGTCTTCAGAAGGTACTTTTTGAGTTTAATAACACGACAAAAACAAATGACAAATTTTAACAATAATTAATAATAAACAATAAAAGGTTCATTTCTAAACTCAATAGTTTGGTGTTTTTTTTATTTTAATGAAAGGCGTTTCTTTCTCGAGTGTTTATTTTTTGCTAAATTGCCCTGAATATATACCCATTTGCTACATTTGTCAATTTAATATTTTATATCTTGTAATATAATCAATTTCCGCTTGTATCGCTAGCTAAGAATAAATAATCCGGCATGAATGGGACTCCAATCCGGATGCCTCCTGCCCGGTTATTGGAGAGTCTCAGACTCTAAGGTAACTATACGTTTCCTAGTCTGATAATATTAACATATTTTCTAGTGTGGTTTTGCTTTATTTGAATTATTGCTTTGATAGTCGTGTTGCCACCAGAGAGCCAGAACGATAAAGGCTGGCCATACAATAAATTTATGTATAACCGAGGAGAGAAGCTGTTTCTTATGCCAGCTCCTTCGCCAATTCCTCGTCTTTGTTCATGTCCTTCTGGATCTCCCCCAGGCTCCGACCGGCCGTCTCAGGTAGATGGAAGAACATGGACACTGCACCCACCAGGCACACTCCTGCGTAGATCCAGTAGTTCAAGTAGACCCCTACTGTGTCCTGCTCAACAGAATGTATTTCATCATAAATATCCCATGACTTTACATCAAATATACAAAATTCTATATATTTAAAGAATTTTATGATGTCGGTGGGTTTGTTGGCTTATATAGGGTGTCCCAGGATTAACGCAAGATTTGAATTTGCCGCCATTTGTGCAGTAAAGTGCTTGCAATACTAAAAAAAAAACAATTTGACAGGTGAAAGTTAGGGTTAGTAAAAATGGAGCGTTACACGGTACAAGAACATATCTTTATTGTTGAAAATGATCTCAAAAAAATGAAAGTTAGGCGGCCGCTGTTCGAAAATTTCATGCAAAATATGGTCGGAATAGTGTTTTGACTTCATCAACTGTGAAGAGATTAATTGAAAAATTTAGGGAGACTGCCTCAATTGGATACACTAAACACACTGGTCGTCCAAAAACAAGCCGTTCAAAGGTCAATATCGAAGCAGTGCGTGAGAGTGTGGTTGAAAATCCAGGAATATCAATTCGGCATCGTAAACACAGTTCTTTGTGCCGAAATTGGATGGTATTGATGTGTCCAATAAGTGGTTTCAACAAGATGGTGCCACATGCCATACAGCCCATGAAATAATTCAAAAACTGCATGAGACGTTTTCAGGTCGTGTTCTCTCTCGTTTCGGTGATCAGAATTGGCCCCCTAGAACGTGCAGTTTAACACCTTTAGATTTCTTTTTATGGGGTTATTTGAAGTCAAAGGTGTATGTCAACAAGCCCACATCCACCCGTGCATTAAAAGAGGAAATTCAACGCTGCATCAACGAAATTCAATTACATTTATGCCAAATGGTCATGAAAAATTTCGACAAAAGAGTGCGCATGTGCCAGCACAGTCCTGAAGGCCATTTGCCCGATGTGTTATTCCATAAATAACCCTATCCTATTTACTTTATTATTCAATAAAAAAATAACAACAAAAATACTAAAAACTGTGTTTTCTATTTAAATCAAATCTTGCGTTAATTCTGGGACACCCTTTATACATATATTTTTCTTTTCTTTTTTTGATTTTCCATAATCCTGAATTCCAACCTAATATTTTTTATTTTGATTAATTTAAACTACCGAACACGTGACCTATCCTTTGGTCAATGGAAGTGAGCCAGGTGGTGTTGAGGAGGGAAAAGTTAGTTTACGTCTAGCCTAGAGTAAAAGACGTACTCCCGTTCATAGTGTTATTTTAAAATTATTGAAGAACAATTCTACTACGAAATAAAGAAAATTTCCAGTGTTAACATAGGGGGCCGTTTCAAGAAATAATACTGTAGATGAAGAATCATTGGACGGCAAGAAAAGAATAATAGGAAAATAGGGATTTCAATCGGTCGTTAATTCAGAATAATTATATTTAAGTCAGCATACATTAGGTGACTACTCAGTCTACATTCAAGTTTCAAAGCGGTATGGATCCCACAATTACCAATAAGTGCAAGACTTAAAGCTATGAAAGATATACTGCCAGGGTTGAGACTCAATAGCTTTCTATATAATTAAGGGTTCTCTGTTATCAGGAGTTTGGCCAATGAGAACTTATTGTGAGAAGGTTGTTAGGGCCGACGATAGTACGAGTGTATATTTTATTTTACAATTAATTTTTTAGAAAAAGTGTACTATTTGTAGTACAAATTGATGGAAACACTTACCTGCACTAGTTGGTACTGTTTGATGCACCAGAAGGCACCGATAGATCCGACGATGAGCGTTAGACCTCCACCGATGCCCCTGGTCCTGGAGGAGAAGAACTCTGCCTGGATGGTCTGCATAAGAGGACCCAGGCCGACATTGGCCACGACGATATAGCCCACCATGGACACGTACATGAGCCAAACATAGTCCCGCACGTCGATGGAAGTCTCGAACTCGAGGAAGTAGTAGCCACCAATGACCATGAGGAAGAGACTGCAGCCGAGAGAAGAGAAGATGAGCATGGGCCGCCTCCCGATGGAATCGGACATGGCTGAGGAGCAGAAGGTGACGGCAGTGAGGAGGACCCCTACTACGATGGTGAGTTCGTTGTGGCCCAAGAACTGCGAACTGCTCTCGCCAAAGGTCTGGGAGATGTAGGCCACCAGAGCAGACATGCCGTTCATGTACTTGGTCAGGCAGCACACCTGCACGATGAGGAAGGCCTTCCGGTCCTTGTTCGTCCGGAACAGCTCCGTCCACGATCCTGAACCAGAAAGCGGATAACCTTTAGCTATTGCAATGGTCGTTATAACCGAAAGCGGTGGACATTTCTTCTATTAACGTTAATTTGAAAAAAATATTCATCCCTACATAGATATTCTGTCAAGCTCAATTTGTTTAGGCTTGGATGACCTTCAGCTTTAAAAAGTTATAGTAGTTTAATAGAGAAATGAGACCTGGTATTAATCGGGTGAATTCAAGTACTTCAAAAATTTTCTGAAAATATCAATTACATATGAGTTTTTCTACAGTACATTGGTATCAACACACCTAGCTTCTGATTCAATCATCTGGATAATTATGGTTAACATGAGAACAAAATGGACAAATTATTAATATAATTAATACATTATTACTTAATCATGCAACTGAAAATTAAGAATTAATTGGGAGCAAGTTATTCTTTTTACAGTTACTTCGACTTAGCTAAATGTAATAATAAAATAGAAGATAAGCAGTAGCCAACCATTTCAACTGCCAAGGAAACGCGCAATGCTGAAAGAGATGGCATATGGTGATCAAAGGTGTCCAGACTATATACATACATGGGATGCTAATCTATTATTTATTTAGAAACTTCTTTATTGTGATAAATTTGCAATCTGCCTTATTGGGCAATAAGTAATTGTGATAAATGTTCTCATTCAAACCATATTTACAATTTTCATTCACTCGCTATTTCATACAGTATTTACAAACAGCCAAGGGACCTCTCAAATCCACGTGGTTATCACCTCCCTCGCATGTGAAAGAGGAAGCGGAGTCTTGGGAAGTCCCTCACGCTCCTCCGTCTGCCGCGTCACCGGATACGAGCCAGTAGAGGATGACCAAAGCGCGAGAGCCACATACGCTTAGGACTCGATTGGTGAAACTGGCAATTGCCAGGAACAGTGTCACCTCGAGGCCACTCTCTTTATTCTCCGAGGATTATAGGGATAAGGCGCAGTGCAATGACTGTGCTAGGGCATTATGGTGGCTGGATAAGTTACTATGAGATTTTATGAACTTGCAACGGATAAGTTCAAGAATATCGGGTATATTAACATCGTTATGAAGGGTTTTGTTGCTGATTTAATAAGGGACATTAACTATTGCTCTCAGGACGTTTAATTGAAAGGATTGGATACGCTTGCTGTTTGAATTGTTGTCCCCCATTGCTCTATTCCGTGTGTCCAGATTGGCCTAGGTATAACTTTGGGTTAATTTATTGTCTATTGAGAGAAGGGATGTCCTCTGAAGTAGTCTGTACAGTTGTGGAAATACTATTCCTTTTGAAATAATAATCTTTATTCGTGTAAAGATTCATTAATTATTACCACTACGGTCGATTTTTAAACAAAAACGATTTATTAAAACCGCCAAAGAACGGTCCGGTTGTTGCTTCCACCTGGTGGTGACATTGGAACTACCCATCTTTCACTCTTGTGCTAAAGGACTGCTTCGGGTCTCTGCAGTACCGCAGCCTGGTGAATAAGCAGCGATCATCAGCAGCTGGCACTTGGAGGCCTAGATAAAGAGCCCCTTCTTAATATATAAATGCAATACATTAATATTATTAATTAATGTTAATAATTAAAGTTATAATTAATCATTCTAGAGTCTGGTTTTACACACAATTGCAGGCCATTTGTGTAGAAATAACCTCAGTATTCGTGAGTTACTAAAATTCAGTATAATGGATGCAGTTAACATAATCGATTAAAGCAATATTAATTAATGATCCCGGGCCTATATCAGTACCCGAGATAAAGAGATAGATAGATTGTGTATGAATTGATATAAGTATAGATCAGATTACTAGACATGGCGTTTTGTGCCTTTTAGGAGTTTAACTTATCCAAATATCTTACTCTAAACATTATCTGGACTTTTCCAAAACTTTATAGAGCATCACTTTTTGAAAATTGAAACTGTTACAATCATACTTATGTGCTTTTGGAATAAAAAACTGCAGGTTGATCTTCATTCAGATAATTAACTATTAAATTATTAATAAATTATCATTAAAGTATATATTAAATTCATTCCTATGATGTTAGTTCCCATCAATTGTGCCTCGTGTAAATTGGTGAAAGGATATTTTTCATAAAGGGGTAAATATGGTTTGTATTTGTAAAAAAAAAAAAAAAAAACTTTCCAGTTGCGTGTGAGAATAAAATAAAAAAAGCATTTATAAAAGAGTAGAGAGAAGTGAGGCTGGAGTGGGAACTATAGGTTTGTCCCAGCGGGTGGCTGGAGGTACTTCTGTCACTGACAGCTGGAGAGTGCGACCACTCCACCTCTGTCATGCAACTGGACTGTTCCTCCAGCGGCCTAACTGATAACTGTCCTCTATCCTTCATCTATCGAATCTTCGTGCATTTGTCTATTGTTTGCTAATTTAAGCCCGTTGTCTCACTGGCAAGCTCAGGTATAAGTAGGGCCTTACCTACTCAGGGACAATAACGGTAAATGCACATGGGGTTTGAGAATCTGGCTCAGCTTTAAAGTCCTTTGCGATTAGCTTTGATTTCGCTAAAAGTTTTTACAGCTTTTGAATAAATTACAGTGGTACTGTTATGCTCTATGTATGTTTTATTTAATCAGATAAGTTCGAAAATGAATCATTGAAAGTTGGTCAATTGTGTCACATACTTAACTCTGAAAGTGAACAAAGAATGAGCTCTTAGAATCAGACTGAATTATGAACTAAATCAGAAGTTGAACCTATGGGTTTGATCGGAAAAAAAAAAAGTATTCTTGTTGAGTTTACTGGGCCTTAGAAGTGTTAAAAGAGAGCTGGCTCGATCTAAGTATGTAGTGGATTAGTTGTATAGTTAGACAATGATTTATTCTCACCCTCTGTGTGGAAATATATCGAATCACTTTTGAAGTATACATAAGTGAATTTAAATGATTCATACGATCTGTGATTCCTACAGCTATTAATCGAACGAAGAGGATGAGAATATATTATGGAGATGCACAGTTAACGCTTAAGGCATGGAGTACATGCTGTCCTTCGTGATAATCGCTTTTGGTGGAAAATAGAGATAAATCACAAGAGTGATAGTTTGTTGATATCCATGAATGTACTATGGGTTGAAGAGCTTGTTGCTAGATCTGCCTTGGTTTATGAAAGAGAGTTTAATAACGGAAGAGGTTTTGACGTACTCTGTGTGACTGCATCAGTCTGCATCAGAAGATGTTGATTGTTTCATCACCATGTTGTCTAATCTGATAAAAAAAAAAACAAGGAACTCTCCACCCCTAGTAAAATATAAGACTCACCTTTGACGAGATACTCCTTCTGTATGGTGTCTTCCATGGCCTTGAACTCTTCACCGATGACCTCACCTCCCCTAAGCCAGCTGAGCGCCTTCTTGGCCTCCTCCTTCCGACCCTTCATCAGGAGGAAGTAGGGAGACTCCGGCATGAAAACGAAAGTGCAGGTAAATAGCACGGGCAGGGACAGGCAGATCCAGGCGTAGGTGCTGTAGCTGACGTAGGGGCCCACACAGTAAGCCAGCAGGGCTCCAGCGTACCAGAGGCTCTGGAAGTGGCTGGAGGCGCTCCCGCGGAGGCGAGGTTCCGCGATTTCTGCGATGTAGATGGGACAGGCAGAGTAGGCCACTCCAAGGCAGAGGCCCTGCACGAACCTGAGTGCGTATAACAGCGGCAGAGAGCGGGCGTACGCCTTGAGCACGAATGTGGCTCCACAGACCGGACCGGTGGCCAGGATGAGTCTCTTCCGGCCCACTCTGCAATGTAACACTGTCATAAATATCACATATTAAACACAGAGTACATCAGATAATTGTATGGATAACGCTCATTAGATGCAGCATACGGTTCGACTTGTTAGTACCATTGCTCAAAAATATAACTACTTGACAAAGAAAAACTATACTACAAGACTCGAAGAAAGCTCGAGTTACTCTGCACTAGTAGTCGACGTCCTCAATATTAATTCTCCTTGGCCAAACTCTCAGTAAAAACTGGAAGCGAAGGGGAACATGAGGACTTTTTTTTCTTCCCCATATCCAGAGGGAACTTTTTCCAGATGACTTTGTCATTTTCAACTTAGACATCATGATGCTCTATGATCACACCTATTATAAATAGGAAAATCTTTTTGAAAGAGTTTCCAGACGAGTCATGGGTCGACTTCACTAAAAATGTGTTGAAGATCTTGCCACTACCTTTGAGTGAGGAGCCTTTAGCGTTATTAATTCATATTTTAAAACGTAAACTGCTTGGGGGGAATTCAGTTGGCCTAGAGGCGTTTAATGTGTCCAACTCCACTGTGGTGCGTGTGCGGTTTTTTATTTGAAGCCAACACTTCACCACTTCATTATTTGTTAAAAATAATATAACGTAATTTATAATGTTATAGACGATGAAACTTTATTATTATTTTTTCACAAAAGTTCAACAGTAATAAAAAGTAATACTTAGAAACTACAATCTTGTCATTACTTTACCCGTCAGCCTTAGAGCCCGTCAGGCTCATTTAATTAGTTTTGCTTTGTTCTGTTCTTTATCGCTTGAATAATAAATCCTTCTATCTACCTCAGTCAATACCACGCTTAAACCAACTACTTATATTTAACAGATTTCATCCGCAAGGATCGTTTCTGACTCTCCGGTTTCGTGACGAATGCAATGTAGGACATTCATGAATTTTTTTCAGGACTTTACCCAAGGACTGCGAAGAATAAAAATAAATGAAGTTGAAATCGACCTCTTCTGTAAATTACACTTAGTAGATTGACAGAGTACTCGGAACAGTACCGTGTTAGTTTCAATTAACTCCAACTTAACTATAAGCTGATTAACTCAATGAGGTGCCTGATTAAGCTCACAAGCAGATTCAGTTGTTTCCAACTTTCTGATTTGTCTCCGGCCGTGCCGAATACCAGCTTGTACATTATCCTGTCCCAGGCTCAGTTACAGCTGCAATTATTACAACTATTACTAAAATGCCTTTAGTCAAAAGTTCTATTCATTAGTTGGACTGGTTTCTTAGTTCTGCTAGATACTTAACTCCTGGCAACAGGCTAAATGGCCACCTAACAGGGACAACCCATAGAAGGATCTGGAGCTAGCAATCACACAAAAGATCCAACTGGCTGACACATTTATACCTACGGAATCGGCTTTAATAATTTTTAACGGAACGAAATATAATAATTTATAATAAATAATAAACCCATTCAAGGTAGAGAGTTTTATTTATTTTGAGCTCGGCGGTTGACACAGATTGGTAGGTTGAACCGGTTTGAGTAACAATAAAGTACAGATAACAAAATTCATTTCTGGCTAAAAAAACAAAACTATTTCATTATAAAGAAAAATTATAAACTCAAATAAATTTTCAACCGCTATAATTAAAAAAAAACTGTTCAACTGCATTCAGTAAATAAAGTCATATGGATCAAAATGTAAAAACAATATATCAGTGAAATGCATAATAACATTAAATAGAAACCATTAAATTGATACATATAAAACAATATATCTGCCTATAAGTATAGCATAACAATAAAAAAATGGTTTTTGTCCTATTTATTTATTCACAACCAGGTAATGAGACAAGTGAATGATAGTAACACATAGGCATGCGATGAAAAAACATCTAGTGATCGCAGTTTATTTAAATTAATAAATCCATATTCTAGTTGCCCCGTAGACGTCGCGGTGCGTCAGATTGTGCTGCTAGCCCAAGTATGTGACGATTCTGGTGCCTAATTTTTAATGTAATTGTCTGTACAGAGTCACATAAAGGTACCTGTATATGTGTCTATTGTATTTGTACATAAATTGAAGCAATTTTGATTGAAATGTTTCTGTTAGTACTAGTTTTGACCCCCCCCCCTTAAATCTGCGCTCAATGATCCCAAATGACTCTTAGAATGTTTATGGTAAATGTCTGACTTCAGTTTTTGTTTTAGAAATAGCAAAGGACATAGTAGTTTTAGCCGTTAGTTCAAAGACTGTCATTTGAAGTTTGTGGTTTCTACGTTTGTCCTTTACAAAAACGTAGTAGCGTAAATGCCATGTGTAATGATTTTATGATGTTGATTGTTGTCATGTTAAGTAGTTTTTAACGTGCAAATGAGGCTTGTGAAGGATCTTTATATTGTGTAAGAATGGTTGTATCGTCTGTGTATATAGCTTTGAGTGCATGTAAAGCGTAGATTATGTAAAGTAGATGGGCTAGACTCGATCCCTGAGACACACCTGTAGACGGTGGAAATAGCTCTCATTGCGCAAAGCGTAGATTCAAAAAGCTGTATTGTAAGTATGGATGTAGTTTTAATTACTACGTAATTAATACGTGCTGGTTTAGTTAGCCTGGGATTGAAGAGTATTTAAGCCTTAAGACTAAAGTACTCACATGTCAGCCAGAATGCCTGAAGGCAGGACCGCCAGTACTTCCCCGAACTCTATGGATGACACCAGCCAAGAACTCTGCGTCGACGTCATTGGAACAGGAGACTCCGGGGACACGATGTACAGCATGAGGGGAGCGAACCAGACGAAGGCTGTCCCGGTCATTGCCACCGCTAGAGAACCTGCACACATTTGTCTTTCTTAGAAACTTAGTGGAGGATAATGTGATGCTTGTTTGGTTAAGAGACGAGGACTACTCTGCTGACTGTAACATCACTGATAACATATCGACTCACTTCGTTAATTGTGTCTTTGTAGACCGACAACACTCTACTTGTGGTGGCTAACAAGTCCACAAGACCAACAAGAGAAGGTAACATGTGCGCCAAGTCTGAGCAGAAGACGGTCATAACTCAATTTATCCTTCGATAGCCTATACGGGGGATAGGAAAACGATAGCTCATAAATCCTCCTTAAGGAGATCGCTGGCCTTCCTCTACAAGGGCCAATATCTGGAGTCTATTACATTCAGGTAATGTGCCCTGCACCCAAGGTAATGGGGCGAGTTGACAGTTAATTACCTGCTGGTACTTACCTGATATCTCATGATGGATTGAGCAATATATTTATGCACCGAAGTCGATTAACATGTCTACATGAGATCGTTAATGTGATCTTTGATGCAGAATAGTTCAGCTGAAGTGCCACCGACTAGGAATTGCTGAAGTCCCTGACTTCAGTTCCAATCTTGCATTTTTGTTTCTTTGACTGTTAATTATCACTATTGTTGGTCTGCTGTCTAGTAAGTTCCAGTAAAATCCACCAGATGGAGTAAGCATCCGGAAACTCAAGTGACCTTCAACGCTTCAACTAAAGTTTAGGTGAGTTTGTTAGTTCTCACCGTGTTGGGTAGATTGAAGTTGTCCTCGCCTGATATTTGTGTTTAAGAAACAGTTGTTATTAAGTTAACCTAAAGCTGTGTTGTTGAAAAGAAATAAAATTAGTTAAATTAGAAGAAGTCGTGTAAATCATCCTGATGTGTTCTGCAACATATGCGGAGAATACCCGTTAAAAGAAAACAGAAATACTGTTATTGACTCTGTAAAGAGAGCTAATCTTGGATACGTTTGCGTTGGGGTTGGTGATCAAGATAAAACCAGAGCACCACATCAGGTCTGTAAAACTTTTACAGAATATTTGCGACAGTGGACTACCGGGAAAAGGAAAAAGTCAGAAATTCGGCGTACCGATGTTTTAGAGAATCAGTGCTCTTAGGCAAAAACTAATGACATATTTGAATCCAAGGTATCAAATTTATAAGAAATCAGCTCCAAATATTCCGCCGCCAAAACACCTGTTGGCCTGTGTAATAAATGAAAATAAATTGTGGACCCTCTGATCATTTATCTTAATACTAACTAAGTCTAAAGTTCCCTTTGCTAAAGTTAGTCGAAGGGATCACTACCCAAACGCCATTAAACACTTCACGAGTCCACAAATCGATTAGCCGCCCCCCTCACTAACGATCACAAAGGAAGAGCCACTTTTGGGCAGGGCTACACATTACAGGCCACCACTAATGTGGTTTCGCTGTAGCATGTTAGAGCCCGTCAACACTTAATGTTCCTTTATGTCAATTCTCTTTTCCATGCTCTATTTAATTTTTAGCTTGTGGCTTTATGTGCAGTTAACGCGGTCAATCCTATTCCTCTACTGCGTGTAAATCCATGCACACATACGAATCCTTCGCTACCAACTCCTTCAGTGAGGTCAGATCAAAACTTTTTTTAGTTACTATCCAGAATATGTGGCAAGTGAACAATCCAATATTATCCGCGAAATTCAGAGTCTATGTTCCAAGACCAAGACGACAATCATCCGTATCTGGAGAACTTTCCAAGAACAGGGAATAAAACCTTTGACTAAAAGTTTAAATTTGGGAAATTTCTTCTCGGATCGGGAAATAATGTTTCATTTCGCCGATCATAAGCTAAACTGCGTTTTTCCAAATATCAACAAATCCAAATGAGATATCAACAACAAATGGGAACAAAACAAAATTCCCTTCATTATCTTAGAACTATTGATAAAAAAAACAACATCTTTATTATGATAAAATTACAGTCTGCCTCATGGGGCAATAAGTAATTGTGATAAATGATCTCATTCATACCATATTATAATTTTTCATTCACTCACTCATTCGTACAATATTTACAAACAGCCAAGAGATTCACCAAGTCCACATGGCTGACTCCTCCCTATGTGTTTATGTTGAAGTAGGTCAATTGTTACTAATAATAAAGCCCATATCAATATCATAATAAACTTTCATACTCTGGTCTTTTAGAGCATTTAATCATTTAACTTTTCCACTTACTATCAAAACTTATGTTTTATTTAAAATTTTCTTCCGATTTAAGTTTGTTTTTTTTCGATCGAGGATACGACATACTTGTCTGTCTTATTGAGAAATAAATAATTGGGATCAATGTTCTCATTCATACCATATTTAAAATTCTCCATGCAGTAATTACAAACAGCCCAGAGGCCTCCCAAAATCACAAGGTTTTCATCTCTCTCGCTTGCGAAAGAGGAAGCGGAGTCTTGGGAAGTCCCACACGCTCCTCCGTCAGCCGCGTCACTGGATAAGAGCCAGCTGACCAAGACCGCAAGAGTCACAGATGCTCAGGACTTGATTGGAGAAACTGGCCATTGCCAGGACTCCCATCTTAGAACTATCAAAATTCTTTACAAAAAATATTTTTTGAGGCATCTTGACAACATATAACCGTTAAAAATAAATTAAATAGCTAAAGTGTCCTGCTATAATTCATTTATCAAAATGTATTTTAAATTATTTTTGCCTTATCGTGTTTAATTATGAGATATTTAAATAGTTTTGTGGCTAAATACGTGACAAATCTTAAATTTTACACACATATTTAACATTTTCCTCTACATCAACAATTATCGGATTGTTTTAGCTAAAACTCAATACCTTAAGTACAGCTCGTTATGTACAGCTCATTTTAAGAACAAATAAATAAATTTACCGCCAGAACTATGCGTTCTCAAAATGCTAAAGATACTATCCGTCATGTTTTAGATCCAAGTTCTAGATCTAGTCAAGCTAAGTGAAGTCAACTAACAGTTCTAGATCTAGTCAAGCTAAGTGAAGTCACCTAACAGTTCTAGATCTAGTCAAGCTAAGTGAAGTCACCTAACAGTTCTAGATCTAGTCAAGCTAAGTGAAGTCACCTAACAGTTCTAGATCTAGTCAAGCTAAGTGAAGTCACCTAACAGTTTATTCCTTTTTCTATCAGTCCAATGTGCTATTTCCAATGTTCGCTATCAGCGAACGACCGTAAGGACAGATAACAAATGTGAACAGTATCACAATTAGGCCTATAATTTTTAATGCTGTCAGCTCCATTTTCCTCTCTCATGCCTGTAGAAGCTGCAAGTTGTTCATCTAGTGTCTACAACCTGGGTCAGGGTATTGTTACTTTGCTATAGGTCTTAGCCGGTAAGGATATAACCTACAGATCATCTATTACAGCCTTGCAATATATAGAGTCTTGGAAATAATACTTGTGAAAGTAATATAATTGCTAGGAGAGACTAAGTGGGTCGCTTAAGTTTTTAATGCACCACAGCTTAGGTGTCGGAGGAGATAAAGAATCATGAACATAAATGGGTGATTTGTGTGGACTTAAAAATGGTAAACTTTCTCCTTGGACAGTAAAGTGGCCACATCAAATATCCTTGCTTCTTGTGCCTCTGGGATAGCAAAGACAAAACACACAAAGAGTGAGCTAAGAGACAAAACATGGACGTTGGGTAAAAGGATGTCATTAACGACTCCTTCTTGAACTAGAGAAAATCATCTATCCTTCACTGCTAATAAAGTGGACGATCGCCGTTAGTCATTCGTGTTGTAAAGGGTGTCCCAGAATTAACGCAAGCTTTGATTGAAATAGAAATCACAGTTTTTAGTATTTTTGTTGTTATTTTTTTATTGAATTATAAATTAAATAGGATAGGGATATTAATGGAATAACACATCGGGCAAATGGCCTCCACAACTTTGCTGGCACATACGCACTCTGTTGCCGAAATTTTCCATGACCATTTGGCATAAATGTGGTTGAGTTTCCTCTTTTAATGCACGGGTGAATGTGGGCTTGTTGACATACACCTTTGACTTCAAATAACCCCATAAAAAGAAATCTAAAGGTGTTAAATCACACGATCTAGGGGGCCAATTCTGATCACCAAAACGAGAGAGTACACGACCTGAAAATGTCTCAGGCAGTATTTAAATTGTTTTATGGGCTCTATCTTGTTGAAATACGACGTATTGGCCACATTAATATCATACAATTTCGGCACAAAGAACTGTGTTTACGACGCCGAATTGATGTTCCTAGATTTTCAACAACACTCTCACGCACTGCTTCGATATTGACATTTGAACGGCTTGTTTTTGGACGACCAGGGTGTTTAGTGCCTCCAACTGATCCAGTCTCCCTAAATTTGTCAATTAATCTCTTCACAGTTGATAAAGTCAAAACACTACTCCGACCATATTTTGTATGAAATTTTCGAACTGCGGCCGCCAAACTTTCATTATTTTTGAGATAATGTTCAACAATAAAGACACGTTGTTCTATTGTGTAACGCTCCATTTTTACTAACCCTAAACTGTCAGATGTCAAATTGTTTTTTTTTAGGGTTGCCAGTACTTTACTGCACAAATGGCGACAAATTCAAATCTTGCATTAATTCTGGGACACCCTTTATGTTGGTTGCTGTTTATTGGTTTGTTGTTAGCGGACATCTACTTGATATTCTAACATTTCCTTCAATCTTAATCGATTGTCTTTATAATCGTAATATTTTGTTAATTTTATTGTTGTTGCTTATTTGTTGGTTTCAGTTTTACCACATACAAATAAATATATGCATCAAATAAAGAAATTACATAAACAAAAAAATCAATTTGATCACTACTGACAAATATTCGTTTTGGTTTAGTTATAATTTATATTGTATTTATTTTGTAATATATAAACCACCTGAGGCAGGTATATGGAGAAGAAACAATATGTTAAGTTATGGATTATTTGTTATAATATTTTTTTTTAATTCTTATCAAATGAATGTGAAAAACTACTCTATCTTTATAAAAATTAGGTTAAAGTTTAATTTAGAAGGGTTGAAAGAATCAAACATGTTGTATGAACCCCCATGAAAATTACGCGTATTCGACGCCCAAGCTCTTTCGGGCGCTCACACCAGCATTTCCAGGTACAACAAAACTGACACAATAAATAGAAGTTTGATAGCAAATATATGAATCAATATTTGGTGGCGAAATGTTCTCGAAATTAAAACATAGCGATTAACTAAGAACATTGATAATTACTTAATGGTAATGTTTGTAGTTGTTGTATCCTCCACCATGACAAAGTCAGTTAATATGCAACAAAAGGAAATGGTTAAAACGAATTCCAAAAAGTATACAATTGAATAAATGATTACCTCAATATCCCAAGAAATACACGGCATCAGCTAGTAACGGCTGTAAGAATACAGAACATAACTGACCTAATGACCTAGAAATATTACCTAATTATGTACTATTGCGGATTTCGTTAGCAATGTAAACTGCAAACAAATTTAAAAACAGACTGTGCATAGTTGAGGTATTTTGATGCAAAGCCAAGGTGTATTCTGATAGATTTCTCCAATAGCTCATTGACAATTAATACTTTCTAATATCTCAGAGGATAAGTGGCAGAAACTTGTGTTGTATTTACACTTTTTACGCTATACAAAATTATTTTTTCAGATGTCATTGAATACCTATATTTTGCATCTGAGAATTTAACGCACCAATTTTAAAACAATTGGAATTACCTGGGTTTGGCCTAACAGACGTCAATTAAAAAAAGTAAAATTCTACTTTTATATGAGAATCATATTTGTTAGTTACTAACTGTAAAAATAATTATGTGGAGTCATGAACTACATTATAAATTAGTATATAATATTTACTTATGTATATTTAAATTCTAGTAGACTTATAATCCGACGGCTTCACATTTATTAGTTTAAAAACTTTCACTGGGGCCCGAATATAAACCCCGTATCGGACAATAAAAAATATTTCATTTTGTAAAAGTATTTTAGTAACAGACAGCTCCTACTCGAATATAAGCGACCTAGATGACGACCTAATGACCTAGAAATATTTCCTAATTCTCTACTATTGTGGATTTCGTTAGCGATGTAAACTGCAAACAAATTTAAAAACTGGGCATAGTTGAGGTAGTTTGATGCAAAGCCAACCTGTATTCCTCTGATAGACTTCCCCAATAGTTCATTGACAATTAATACTTTCTAATATCTCATAAGTGGCCGAAAATTGTGTTGTATTAACACTTTTTACGCGATACAAAATTATTTTTTCAAATGTCATTGAATACCAATATTTTTTTTTCAAAACTTTATTGTGATAAATTACAATCTGCCTTATTGGGCAGTAAGTAATTGTGATAAATGCTCTCATTCATACCATATTTACAATTCCCAGCTAAATGAAACAGGGTGAATTTATTCTGAAATATATTCATTATTCTTGCGTTGAGCATGCGCGTCCAAAAACTCACACAGAGACACCGTGACTATTCACTTACCAGTATTTTATTCCGAAGGATTCCCAAAGTATTCATAAATGTAAAACTGCTTTTCACAGAACTTTTGTGTAAAGTAAAGACGGAGTTGAAGGGGATGTAAAAAGACACATTTTGGGGTGTGGCTCAATGCCTTCCGAAATCAGAGGTCACAGAAATAAAGCAGGCATTATCCACAAAATAACGTGAAGCTGTGATTTTTATATCTTTATTAAACAGTTTAAAGCAGTAGAAAGCCATTGTCGGACAAAAAGTACTACTTGGATTTATCTTCAGCCGAATACTAAAAAGCTGTGGAAATCATACAACCGTCAGGCTGAAAAAGAGAATGAAGGAAGTCGTTGTTTCAAGCCATCTTCAAGACGCGATTGAATATTGGATTTGGCAGTCCCAGGGTGGGGATGCATCAAGCGAAAATGGAGTATTTTATAAACGTGCTGGAGAAAAAGGGTTAAGAAACATAACATCACGTTCTGGAAGCGAAAGCGTGTTATTTATAATAATAATTATTATTAATTAATAATTACTTGAAAAAGAACCTGCTTCATATCAGGTAATATTATTTGATAAAAAAAAAATCAGCCTTTGCCTAATGTAACCGATAAGGCCACCCTATACTAAGCCCGACAACTCTCCACGTTCGCAACTAAAAAATGTTTTATTCGAAAGACGAGTAATTTTCTCTCTTTTTCACTTCTCTTTACATTTTCGGATTCGTCTTAACATTAGCCCCTTTTTCTGCCAAATTCACGAATGATTTCGTTTAGAATAATATTAGAATATCACAAGAAAATGTTCAAAAATCACATATCGGAAAAATCAAAACACTAGTACGAGCATGATTGTGTACACGAGGTTGTAATGATCCACCTAGAGCCAATTGTGGAAATATCCCAATTTGCAAACCGATGGTGAGCCTCATCCCCTAGTCCAGTCTATTGATTATGTAATTTTAACTTTAACACGATAATTTTTTGTATATTCTATCCTCCTTGCAATGTGCATATGCAGAAAAAGGAGCCATTAATTACCAATGTATAATATTGTTTTAAAAATGTTTAAAAGAAGGGGTTGAGAAAAAAAAAATGTGTTCGGCTTTTTTAACCTGGTTATAGTAGGTTTTGAAAGAAATCGTTAAAAAATGCACCTGGGAATTTAACGCAAAAAACTAATTTTCAAAAAAAAAATGGGTTTGGCATAACAGGCATCAATTAAAAAAAGTAAAAATTCTACTTTTGTATGAGAATCATATTTGTTAGTTACTAACTGTAAACATATTTATGTGGCATCATGAACTATGTGATTAATAAGTATATAATATTTACTTATGTATATTTAAATTCTAGTAGACTTATAATCCGATGGCTTCACAGTTATTAGTTTAAAAACTTTCACTAGGGCCCGAATACAAACCCCGTATCGGACAATTAAAAATATTTCATTTTGAAAACTATTTTAGTAACAGACAGCTCCTATAAGAGCGAGTAAAGTAAATTTTTTAATAGCTGAAATATTTATCAATAATAATTTGAAATCGGCCGGTACCACATTAAGCCCCTACCTGCTTCCATTTTTTTGTTTTTTGCAGTATATCCATTGTTTTCTTTTTTTTTAAATATTTGAAATATATTTTGCGTTGCCATATTTAATGTTTAGTTTAGCTCATTGTATTCACATCTTAAATGTGCTTGAAAAATCTTTAATATATTTCATCAATTTATATATATTTGAATCAGATGATATCCAGCATTTGTTCGAAAGAAGAGCCCCTCCGGCTCCAGCTGGTTCAGACAACTTGCTCCCGAGCTGAGACGGGCACTAATTGACAATAGTCATCCTGAGATATGAGTGTGTGCATTGTCGTCACTTAGTCACTCCATTCTCTTTTACTAATTCACTCTTATGTATGCGTTCCTTGTTCACAACTAGGCACCCTCATTTATTTATATCTTTCATTTAAATTATTTCCTACAGTTATTTGGTCCATTCAAGTAAGGAATCTTAAGAACAAACAGTGGAAGCTTGCTAGAACGTTCAGTTGTCAATCGCCATACAGTGGCTTTATTAGTAGGTCAATTGTTACTAATAATAAAGCGCATATCAATAACATAATAAACTTTCATACTCTGGTCTTTTGGAACATTTAATCATTTAACTTTTCAACTTCACTATCATAACTTCCGTTTTATTTATAATTTTCTTCTGATTTAAGTTTTTTTTTTGTATCGAGGATGTCCAGAGAGAGAGGGCAGGAGAACCACCACAACTCAGGACATGACCAATGCCAGAATCTTACGACATTTCTGTCTACAATAGAAAATTGCAATCCGTCTTATTGAGCAATAAGTAATTGGGATCAATGTTCCCATATTTAAAATTCTCCATGCAGTCGATGATTCATGCAGTAATTACAAACAGCCCAGATGCCTCCCAAATCCACATGGTTGTCACCTCTCTCGCAAGCAAACGAGGAAGCGGAGTCTTCGGAAGTCCCTCACGTTCCTCCGCCAGCCTTGTCACCGGATACGAGCCAGTGGTGGCTGACCAAGAGCGCGAGAGCCACAGATGCTCAGGACAAGTATGGTGAAACCGCTTATTGCCAGGACTCCCACTGACACGTATTTATAGCAGGTCACGAGGCCACTGTCGCTTTAGCCTCCGAGGAGGATTATAGGGATGAGTGGTGCAGTGTACTGACTTGGAAGGAATGAGTTCAAAAATGTTGGGTATATTAAGATCGTTATGAAGGGTTTTGTTTCTGACGTAATAAGGGCCATTGTTGTTCCCAAGGCTCTTAGTAGAAAGGATTGGATACGCTTGATGTTCGACGTTTTTGCTTTTCCCTCTATTCCGTATGTCCGGATTGGCTCAAGTATAACTTTGTAGCTGTTTGAAAGGTAGGGCTGTGGATAAGAAAAGGGTCAGTGGTAAATATCTTTTGAGCCTGTAAAGCAAATCTGCGTGTCAAACCTTGTCAAAAGCTTGAGCTATAAGATATCATAATAAGATTTTTTTTCCAATTCGGTTCAAAGAGACCCCATACGATGGCTCTGGCTAGCCTCTCGGGGACCCTCAGGTCCTTGGAGAGCCAGTCACACATATCTATGACAGCAGTAATTTGCAGAATATCGTTTATCTTTATCTGCCTAATGTCGTCATCCACTTGAGATTTGATCTATTAATCTTATGAAAATGTATTTTAGAGTATTTGTTCCTCCGGATTAGGATTTTTGACAAATTTTTATTTCATTTAATCGCTTTTCACTCAATTGACGGGTCTCAGACATTTCTACTAAGTTTTCTAATCGGTATTCTCTTTCTGTCTTGTAGCTCCTGCTATAACTGATAATAATACTCTTATTTTTTATAAATGTTTTTATTTTGCAAAAAATCTTATTTTTCAACAATTAATTCCTTAGTAAACAAAATGATATTTAGAAAACAAAATGGGTAATTAAATGGTTAATATGTTAAAAATATACAACAAAATCTGTAGGAGTATTGAATCCTTTACCAATTTTTTTTCAAATAAAATTTTTTCTAACGTCTTAACGGTAATTATGATTACGATATTTAATTATACCTCAATCAGAACAATAAAAATATACATTTTAAAATTTCACTGTTAAAAATAAACATATCAGGCCAAATATAATGCTTAGCACTGTTCTATGTTTCATTACAAAGTTTTTAAAACTTTCTGTATTAACAGTCCACTTTCAGAATTTTTAGAGTATCGAGAAAATTTTTGATGAAAAACATCCTCCCTTCGATGAATATTTGAATTACTTTACACAATTGTAGTTGAAAAAAACATGCTATTATTGATTACTCAAAGTTAAATAAAAATATTAATATTTTTTGAGTGTATCCATTAGTTTTTTGATCAAATAAGAACTAGCCGGTTTAGTACTTTTTAAATTTTAAGCTACTCATGATTTTTTACCAAAACCAACATACAAAATTTTATATACACTTTATCACTAAAAATCGCGTTAAAAAAAAAAAATTGCAGCACATCGTTGGCTCTCAAAAAATTTTTTTTTTTATTATGTTTTTGTTACGGTCTTCGTCGTGCCTTCTTCTATGTCTACCAAAGCTTATAACGCAGAGTGAAGTGGGTCATATATTAATAATAATATATGTATAATGTTTTAGTAATTGTTTGTTGCTTAAGTAACTAAGTAATTTTGGATTCCTGGATTGCAATTTCCGAATGAAAATTCTGCCAATTGGTACTCCAAACTTAATTTTCTCTGATGGCGTGACTCAAGTCAGTTAAATTTTATTTTATTACTTAAACGTTGACTATCGCAGTGTAACCACAATCGAGTATTTCCATCAATAGATCAACAGTAGTAATAGTGTCTAACCCAACGATAAAACAACCAGACACTCTCCCTGCACTGAAGTGTTTTTATGGTGGAAAAATCGATAAAAATCTTAATAACTGACATTATCTAAGCGCGTATTTGTCAGTTTATTGACTGTTCAGTATGGTTCGTTTGATAGCTTATGCAACTTAACCAAAAAGTAGTAGTGATATGAACAACTGGTCTTTCTTAGCATTTGTACAAGCTGTTTAAAATTCAATGTCAATTTAAAACAAATACATTTCGGCTAAAGATAATGTTTGTTACTCCATGATCAACAATGTTAGTTGTCTTCGACGATAATGTAACTATCATTTATTTTATTGGAATAAATGTTTCCTTCAGAATAATTCAGTTTAAAAGGTTGTTTGTTTGTTTCCTGTTATTTCTATTGTATTTTATTTAATCTTTATTGGCACTGCATTGGACCGGTAAAGCACCATTTAATGATTAATTATGCATAGATTTTAACCTTGGCTATTTATAAATAACTCAAATACAGCTACCACGTAAATGACTCGATTTAAATCGAATTGAAGAGGTGAATTACCTCGTGAATGAAATGACGCTCTGATATAATACGCTTTAATTACTGTCACAGCGAATGACACGATTAAGACCTAAGTAAATAATTCAAAAGTTATCACTCCTATTATATCCACTATCGTCCCCTGCTTTAATTATTAGGATTGTTATCAAGCTATGTGTGGAATATTTGTTCAAAGAAATATGTCGATATCGATGTGGGTCTGTGATCGATAAAAAATGAAATTGGATACCTGAAGACAAATTGATGTGGATCTGTAGCCGATAACAATGAAACTGGATACCTGTGAGAAGGCAAATGCTTAGATAGTAGTTTTTGTAAATACAGTCTTGCAACTATTCATTAAACGGCCAATGATTATTCACATTTCTCTGCGTTGAAAATCACCGAGTGCTTAAAGCAATTCTTGTTATTTATTACAATAAAAACATTATCTTTAAGTTAGTGGCAAAACAAATATATAACCCAAACATAAGGGTTTAGTGGTATAATATATTGTAAAGAAATGTTTTTCTATTTCTAGACTATTGCTAAACTATTAGCATACAGTTTTTTTATTTACTCTCTTGTTCTTGTCTTTTCAGGTTTTTATTTTATTTATATTTTTTCCGAAATTAAAATTTATCTGTACTTTAGTAAAGATTAAATAAATTTAATGATTTTTTTTTGTTAATAATCTTTATAACAACCCTAGCAATTAATTGGTCGTTGAGGGTTGTTTTACCTAAACAGTCTTCGTGCATCACTATTTGATGTCAACCACAAACGCCATTGATATAAACGATAATTTTCTTGTTTTTGATTTAACAGCAGCGATTCTTTAAAATTATTTAGAATTTATAATTTTACTTTGGGGTGGGATGGAGGTTAACACTATTAAGAACAGCAAATATAATCTTATGTAAGTGCTACAGTGAGAACAGAGCCCGAGACACCCCAGTCCCACCTGTCTGGCAGGCAGGACATGTATTCTCATTTTAAGGACACGAGAACTGATCGGAGGATGTGGGTAAAAACTACGTTGCCAGCCAATATTTCATAAAACAACGCAGTACCTCTGATGTCTACATAGTTGTTGTCAATGTTCATGAAAAAGCCCAAATTTTTATGACAGCTGCAACAGAACAAAGTGAAGCCTAGCGTCCATAGTAGTTTTTGAATGATGAGTTCCTTTGCATATAAATATGTACCTGTCTGATTCCCTCAAGGTATGTAAAGCGATGGCCTATTTGTCAAAGAAGTAATGGAATTCGAGTCACTGTTTGTTATATTTCAGTGATAGTTATTAACATTTCAAATGAATCAATTTCTAAAACATTTTACTCATTTCGTCTCTTGATGAGTCTTACTTATTCTTCAGTCGAAAAGGATGTTCTGAAAGTGAATATTGGTTAAGTAGCCCTAAGTTGTAAGCTGTCTCGAACATTATCGAAGCGGCGTAAGTACTCACATGACAGAGCCGCTAGATGCTGGCGAAGTGCTCCTGCGCTCATGCTCGTGCCGGCCGTTGGACTGAGTCAGTGTTGCCACCACTGCCGAGGGTATAACTGGCGGATGCAGTGGTGGTGGGGTGTCCATCTGTGTCATGTGCCATAGTGACGTCTTACCACAGTCTTCAGTAATTCTCATTACTGCCCTCTCGATCCTTATCTATGGCTATCGTAGAACAGGGAGGGGGAAGTATGGTTGCCACGGGCTTCAAAGTACCTTCCCTTTCTTTCTTACTACTGGGAGGGCTGAGCAAAGATCATGAATGAGATATCATTCAATTTTTGCCAATTGACTTTTTGACTTGACCCGAAACCAGAAGAGCATTACAAACCAATAAGTCTTGCTCTATGGTTAGTTTCTAAGTATTCTTTAGCTTTATTTGTCAATTTTAACCTTTACTGTTAAATGAATAGATTTGTGTCCACCCATTATTAAAACCTAAAAGTTTTCAATTATTAAAAACCATCATCCTTAGGTGATACAACATGATGATTGCTACACAAAAGAATTAATCGCCAATTTTCAAAATGAAAGACTAAAACTTCAAATCCGTTTACGATTAAAATAGATCATATAAAATTTAAAGATGAATTAAATGTAAAATACAGTAAATTATAAAATAAAGAAAAATAACAATTTACTTGAACTCCATTATTAAGTGACATAAGAAATCATTCATACCAAAATTCATACAATATATTATTACATGAACCCCTCTTGTTTTAATTTTATAAAATTTAATTTTGTGATTGTAATTAACTTTTGTAAATTTCTTTACTAATAATCTTAGTCACTTGTCTAGGAATATGTACCTTGAGCGAAGAGCTGATTTAAATTTATTTTTAGTTAGGGTTAATTATCAGACAAAAGAGCGCAATAGTAATATACAATAATAAATTGGAATTGGAGGAAAGCTTTAGTAACTTTAATTAATAACCATTAATATTTATTGAATGCTTATAAGTTATGACTTAAATGAATGATTTAAAATGGATTGCAACATATAAAACTTATTAAGAATGAAAATTATATTACACAAATTTTATCAATCTAACTTGTTAAAATCACAAATTGAAATTTTTTTTTGTTTCATATCCTCTTGTTACAAGATTAATATATGTTACAACATATAGATTCTACAAACAAATCTATTTACAATATAGCCTCATAGCATCCCATAACCTTCAAAAACAACTTGATGAGATCGAGCATTGGTGCAACCACTGGCGGTTTAAAGTTAATGAAGCAGAATGTTTCCACATTACCTTTATCCGCCGCAAGTCTTGTCCACTAGTTTCTTTTAATTCCATTCCTCTCCCTGCATCCGGGTTAGTACGGTACTTAGGCTTCCATCTCGACAAACGGCTGACCTGGAACCCACATACGAGCTAAAAAGACAAGAACTAAATAGACGCTTTGGAGAACTGTACCGACTACTTAAAAGGACATCCCATCTCTCAACAGAAAATAAATTACAAAGTTTCACAGTTAATTTACAAAGTTATACTTAAGCCAATCTGGGCATACGGAATAGAGCTATGGGGGACAGCAAAAAAGTCGAACATCAAGCGTATCAAATCCTTTCAAGCAAAAGTCCTGAAAACAATAGTAAATGCCCCTTATTACGTAAGCAACAAAACCCTTCATAACTATCTTAATATACCTTACATTCTCGAACTCATCCCTTCCAAGTTCATGAAATTCCTTAGTAACCTATCCAACCACCCTAATCCCGTAGCACAGTCATTACACAGCGCCACTCATCCCTATAAACCTCTTCGGACCCTAATGCGGCAGTGGCCTCATCACCTGCTATAAATACGTAACAGTGGCAGTCCTGGCAATGGCCAGTTTCTCCAATCATGTCCTGATCGTATGTGGCTCTCGCTATCTTTGCCAGCCTCCACTGGCTCGTATCCGGAGGAGCGCGGGGACTTCCCAAGACTCCGCTTCCTCTTTCGCATGTGAGGGAGGTGATAACCGTTTGGATTTAGGTGGTCTCTGGGCTATTTGTAAATACTGTATGAACGAGCGAGTGAATGAAAATTGTAAATATGGTATGAATGAAAACATTTATCACAATTAATTATTACCCAGTGAGGCAGATTGTAATGTTATATTATAATAAAGTTGTTTTATCAGATTTGTTTTTTGTAAACGACTATGAGCATGAACAAATCTATTCATTTAATATTTTTCAAGTAGTTTATAGTATTTTTCATGTGGTTGGTTATTGCCAGGCAAACTAATTGTTTAATTCCGTACTATTTATGTACAAATTTTAAACTAGGTTTTGAAAATGACATCGGCATTGCATCTGATGTTATATTTTCCCTTCTACAGCTCTTTATTTTGCAAAAAATTTGATTTTGGTTTCGTGCTCATAAATTATGATTTTAAAACTAAGAATGATACAGGTTTCTCTATAATCCGTTTAAAATTATCTGTTATGTTAGGTGGTAATTTGAAAAAATCGAGAAATACACGTTTTTCATGCTATTATTGATATCCTCATTTAAAAAACACAGTAACTTCAAAATTCGTATCCATTTCTCATTGGACATCAAACATCGCAGTAATTTCACCAACCGGCCATTTCAGTAGAATTTCAGTAGAAGAAATACTACAACACTTTGTACCAAGTAACAGCTTCTTGGGTCTTGAAGCAATGACACCGGAGTTTGATTCAATAATATTCCATATAAACATTAATTATAACTGTATTTATTTATTGTGGCTTGATGCAGATATGTACTTATACCGCCTTAAGGATGGAACCACTTGATTTTTATTATTCAAAATGAAATAAACAAACTTTCTTGAGATACAAACCCAAAACTTTCTTGTATTGACGTAGTCTATATTTTAGTAGGAAAAAAATATATTTTAAAATCCATTTGACAACACTACCCTCACACATTTTTGACAAAATATCTATAAAAAGACGCCAAGGGAATTCTGCCAAAATATATCTTAAAGATATAAAGATCTTAATACAGAAGATTATTCCTATTCATGTTCCAATAATTATGTGAATAGATTTATTTATAACTGACGGAGCTGAATTGATTTGAAACAAAACTAAAAATAACTATTCAACAACTGGATGTGTCTTCTTTTGTCCGTTCACTGTTAACAAACGACCTAAAATTAATTATTATAAATAAATGTTATTGTTTTTTTTTAACGACCTGTCTATCCGTCTGTTCTTATCTTTTTGGGTCCCATGCTCAAGGTAGAATGGTAGTTTACACAGAGTAAGAGCGATTAATTGATCAATTTTTTGGCATTAAAATAACTTATTATTCATAATTTGTAGACTTGTGCCAGATTAAAAATCTCCACGTTCTGATTAAGAATAATCGATTTGGATTTGTAGACACGTTTTATTTGTTGATAGAACATATCAAAATATCTATCAGATATCAGAATATACCAACGTGGCAAAAGTAAATATATGTTAGCAGTAAAAGGATGGGACTTCGCATAAACTGTAAATACTTACGTACTATTGTTGATTCTCTGGCCGGCCGTACTGATGCACATGGCTGGCTTATCCACGAACGTCGTTATTTGTCATTATCTTTGACAACCGGTATTTTGAGCAATGATCTCACCCACTATTTGTCACAACAGCTTTGCCAAGTGGTCACGAAATGTGTTGAAAGGGAAATCGTCTTTAGCCACTCGAACATTGAAATCATTAAATGAACGCCATTTGAGAAGCCGATTCATTACGTAGAGTTTTTTCTTAAAACTAAAAGCATCACCCCCACATCGCAGAATGGTCTGTGCTACTATTTTATGATTAATAGGGGTTATGGGTTTGAGTCCGTGTGTAGACGGTGATTTTCCTTTACCAGCAGAGGGTTGCCTCGAAGCAGGATGGTTGGGTCTAGTGCGCAATCCCAGGGAAGCTGAAGCCGTTTGAGGATTCAGAAAAATTGGCAGACAGACATATGAAGATGCTGTGCTGAAGTACACTATATGATGACACATCTTTGAATAGGCGTTCTCACAAAGTGAAGATTAAAGACACTTTATTAATAAAATCACTCACGACAATGTTATACTAATTGTAAATAGATTCGTTTGTAGAATCTATATTTTGTACGTTTTCTTACACAGCTGATCTTATTAACAGACTAAGATTTGACTAGAATATGACTGTAGTGACCGCTAACTACATAAGATAATTACCCTATACCCTATTATACATATATTGTAAATTAATTTAAAACAAATGTAAATAACATTACCAAACCATAAATCATTTTAAATGTTTTAAACAATGAAGACGCAGCTGCAAGTCAATTAGTTATAGGAGCTGGGTCACCCACTACCCCCAGCAGGTAGTAAAGCGACCCAAACCTAGAGCTGCCGGGAAGAGTCACCGCATACTGAGCTGGCATTGCGTACAATAAAACTGAAGCTGATTGGCTACTTACGAAGCCAGCTGGGTATATAAGACCCGTGTTTTGGGCCTGTAAATCATTCTCCCGACGACTAGCTAACTGATGACTTGCGGCTGCACCGATGTTCAAGAACTTGGCCTTCTCATTTATGAAAACCTCTGGACCTCTCTCTTCCTAACCTCGCTATGTTTTAGTCCGGCCTTGTCAGACCCAACATGCTCTGACTTCCCCTCGCTAAAACTAGCAGTTTCTTGGGATAGACCTCTCCCTCGCGGACAACGGCTGTCGTGGCCCTGCAAATTTACCAAGTAGTGTCTCCCACGGCAATTCAGTCTGCCTCTCTCCGGTTCACACTCGCCTTTGGGATCCGGACGGTTTTCGCATACCTTCAGATATTTAGTGTGAATTTGTGGTCATTCCAAGACCACATAAACTACCTACACTAACTACCCTGTACCTCTTTTCCTGAACATAGTGCATTGTTTGGGCTCATGCCTATCAAATATGGAGTCAGATAGTAAGACCGTCATGAAATGATTGTTCAGCTCATAGCCTAATCAACCCTCACTTCGTCACCAGGGCTAGGGTAACTAGGCACGACCCTTGTGACGACCGGACAATGACAAATTGAATTGTTGACTTCTCAGAAACTTTTGTTGCACTGCTGATCTTATTCACATACTAAGATTTGACTAGAATATGACAAATTGAATTGTTGACTTCTCAGAAACTTTAGACCTTCAGCTGACCTCATCAACAGGCTGTAATTTTACCAGTAGGGGACAATTTGAAAATTGTTTACTCTTTGGAGAACTTAAATGTTTAGTTTAGTTAGTCCTATCATTAATGAAATTGAGAAAATGTATTTGAATATAAAAATAAATGCCTTCATCCAGTCATTCACTTATTAAACATTCCGCTAAATTATTTATTAACGTTATTTGTAAACTTTGTTTTTTTATTTTGTAACTAATTTCTTGGTTAGCTGTTTCAACGGGTATTTGACCAGTCAATGATTTAAACATTTAATAGCTGAGCTATCCATTCTTCTCGTATTGAATGTATAATGTAGCATTAATATTCCAAACTAACTGAAGTACTTGTAATCCTTTGTTACCTTTAAAAAATTTGTGTTGTTTTTGTAATATTCTTATCTTTTATTTATTCTATAATTACGGTCCCTTTTGTTGTATTTATACAACCGTTTCATTTCCTGGACGTCTGCAAACGTTAAGTGGATGCACTTAAAATAGTTCATTAATAATCGCCAGTCAGTAATTTAAGAAAATGCTGATAATGATTTAACGATAATAGTACTTTCAACTGTAAAGATATGTGCCGACAAGTTCTGACGTGTTAGAATTGATTGATTTCAGATTGGTTGTTGTGTATTTACTAGTTCAGCTTGGTATTGTACAGGTCAGCTTGCTCCATGTTTTAGTTTCGAGTGCTGGCAAATTGACACAATGGTTATTAAAACAATCAGTTAATGGCTATTTCACCTTGTGGCAACATAATTGTCAAAATCATTTTTATAAAATGTATTCAATCAACCCCAAATTCCAAACCTTCTAGCAAAATAGTATATTTATTTGGTCCAATATAATATAAAAAAGGGATGACATTATGGAAAAAACAACAGTAAATAATAATAAAAGTTAGTTAAGTGTGAAGTTACACAATTAACGATTCCAGTTATCTTTCTAATTACGTTTCTATTGACTAATTTATAAAGTTATATTAAATTATTTTTATTAATTAATTAATTATTCAAAAGCACTTTGTCTATCTTGCCACATTGATTGGCACTATACATGGAAAGTTTTAATCATTGCCACACCTTTTTAATAAAAGTATTTCGAAAACAAATTGTAATCCACCTGATATGTGATTTTGTAACTACAGTCCATTAACCACCCCGATATGAACTTACATATTCTTCGTAACTACAATTCACAAACACTCTGTGGCGACCGCTAACTACATGAGTTAAATAACCTTATACTCTGGTGCACATATATTGTAAGCAAAAGTAAAATAACAGGAACTAAATGTATGTAAAGCATTGTAAAGTTTTTAGCAATAAACGCGCGGGAGCCGGCAGTCATAAACAAGTCACAAACGTAAGAGGGTCGCCAGCCGTCAGCCATAAACCTGAAAGGGTTAGCCACCTGGCAGCCATAAACGGACCCTTTTTAATCCTTCACCGCCTTCCGGCAGGAAGGGGAAACGATATTTAACCCCGGGGCTTCTGGCCCTAAAATCCAGTCTTTCCTCATCCACCTCTGAGTCTCTCACCCGTCTTTTAGTCTCCTTGCAGACCCTCTGACGAATTGTACCCGTGACGCTGCTGGGGTTCCGCTCGAACTCTGAAAACTTGACTTATTCTTTATGAAACCTCTGTACCTCTTCTCTTGAACATAGTGCATTGTCGGGGCATATACCTATGATAAATGGAGTCAGATAGTAACGCCGTCATGGAACGATGGTCCATGTTATAAACTCGAACAATCCGCACTTGTCACCAGGGCTAGGGTGATTAGGCACTCCCCTAGTGACGATCCGACACACTCCAATATATTTTACACAATCTTGAACAGCAGGTTGACATTTTTGATATTTTTCATAGGGTTACTGTTATTAGGTGCATTTAGTGCAAGTTACCGCTAGCAAAATCCCTGGTTGATGTAAAGCTGAGAACACGACTTTTAAATGACTGCATAATTACAGTTCGAGAATAGAAAACTAAATTTACGTTACATTTACGAATTTGTTCATTCTCCATCAACAACAGTGTCTGCCCACAAATCAGTAATTTATCATACACCTTAACAGCGTCATTGTCTCCTAAGCACATGCTGTCATTATCAAGTGCTAATGGTACATCACCCCCTCTTATTATTCATAGCAATGTTACCCTATTCAATATGATAGGAAAGTATTTATTTGTATTACTAAATAGTTAATCATTAAACCACAATTGGTATATGTATATTGGTACATGTTTAGTTGCATTCTCTGCTGGATAGGCTGGCCTAGAATACCCTTGAAAAATATTTCAGATGGTCATAATATTTATAGCATCTCTACCTAACCCCTTACGTAGATCGAATTCTAAATCATGTTACATTTTCTGTAGAATTACCATCAGTAACTTGTAACCTTTAAATCGTTCAAGTGTGTTATTGTGATGTATCTCTGTTTAAAAAGTTGTAGTCTACAGTAGTAAAAAACCTGCGCAGAGTAAAAAGTTTGCAATGATTGAGCAGTAACTTCCGTATTTTGAACCAAACAGATACTTGATTGAATCACTTCTGAAGGACCCCCTTGTCAGTTATTGTATTTTTACTGGATCTATTATTTACAAATTTCCCCTAAAAGTATATCCCATAACTATTCGAAACAAGCTAAGTGGGTTAGTAGAAAATAGAAAATTGTACTTTAAATATATTTCAAGTCTTGGGTATATAGTATGATAGCTTCTAGTTATATGTTGTTTTTTTCAATAACTGAGGATATGTCTATAGGTGGAAAGGTGTTCTACAAAATCAACAATATTTTTGTTGACTCGGTCTCTGTATTATTGAAATAATATGTTTTAGTGAATTATGAACAACTATATTATGTTGCCAACCCTCACACATCTCATGTGCTCGTGTTGAATTTTAGTTTGATAACTTTCAATGTCTTTCCAAGCTTGTATGATATTTAATTTTAAAAATGCCAAATTGTGTTTAATCTTTATGGTGCAAAACATGAAATCTACCATGAAAGTTTTATATGATCATTTAAATTTTTATATATTAGGTATATAATTATATGTCATTTGTGGCTTTAGTAGACTGTTATTACAAAAAAAAAACATAAAGATGAATTGTTGATTGTTAAGACTTTCTGTAAAGCCATAATAACATTGCTTTTGTTATCAATAATCATATTTGAATATTGGTAACATAGCATTCACGAAAGTATTTGAGTTGTACATTTTCGAAATGAAAGTCGCATGCCTCTGTTTGATAGCAGAGTACTGTTTCATATTGTACCAGTGGAAGAAGTACTTTGGGACTTGCCCAAAGTAGCCAAGACTAAATGTTGGCCGATGGAAATCAGGACAGAACTGTTTATCGGAAAAGCATTAGAACTGTATAAGCCTGAGGCATTTCTCACAGTTTCTCCGCTCTTGTATTTTGACATTAGCGCCTAGATAAAATCTATAAAACAACTGTACCATCCATAATTGGGCATTAATCATAATTCAATTACCTTTAAAATTCTTTAAATGTGGAGTTAGTAAGCTAGTGAAAGTCCTCCAGAACTTCATTGATATGGTTCGGACAGAGGAAGTAATGCCAGAAGCTTGGAATTAGTCTATAATCTGTCCAATCAATAAAAATGCTAATCGGCTTTTATTTGCTAATTATTGAGTCCTCTCCTTACTCTCTTCTGCATGCAGATTGTTGTCCAACAATCTCTCCTCTGTAGAATAGAGGTACGGTCATAAGTACCAGGTATCAGTGTGGTTTTCTTAAGGGACGATCCATGACTAACCAAATATTCTGCTTACTCATCATACTTGAGAAAAGAGACGTGAACACAAGCTTAAAGCCTCTTTGTTTATTTCAAGCCTACCTGTGACAGCATTCACAGGGAAAGCTTTTTTTTTGCTCCATAGCCCCTTTAAATTTACAGATAATTCTATATAATTATAGATCATCAGGCGAATCTATTTACAAATTATTTTTGTATTTCATGTAGCATCGCTGCATTATATACAGGTTTTGTTATTATATAAAAATTATATAATGAATAAACAAGTATAATGATATACATTATACGTGACTGGACTAAACTGACTAATAAAGGTGATGGGGCTCACCTTTTTGATCAACCTTAAAACTAACTTACATACTAATTCTTATCCTAATTTTTCCCCAACAGTCTGTTGCCATCAATCCGGGAGGGTTTGTGGAGTCATATTGTTAAACACTGGGATTGTCTCCGGCGGATGAACTCACCCGCCGACGGCACACCAAGCAACGGGTGCAGGTCAGCGTTCTTCAACCTCTCGAAAGAGGTATGTCGGACCACTTTTCGCATGATTCCATTCTGGAAGTGTTGGAGACATTTGGCTGTATTGTCAGTCAAGTGGGTAAATAGCAGAGCTGGCCGGAGGATACATTTATTTATCATCAATTTGAGACGAAGCGACAGGTGGGGTGAAGTTAGCAAGTGCGATAGCCGGTAAAACCTTAGTCGTACTTTTTCTATTTTATTACTAAAACGAGTAGAGAAATGGAGATGCCTAGCCCTTTTACTAAAGGGAAAGCTCTAAAAAACAATAGAAGAATTCTAAATCCCTGAGAAGCTAATTATAACGGTGAGAGGTGACAGTGAGAGTGGTGAGATTGGGGGAGTTCTGAGTAATTCGTCTCTGGGAAAGGGCTGAGGCAGAGAGGCGCATTGGCCGGCCCATCTTTTGATTCAAGTGGGTGGGAGACTATTCTCCGGAACTATACAACTCCTTCCTGACATCGACATTCCTGGACACTCCTTCCAGGCTCTCTCTGATGGATTTTTAAAATTATCTAAAGTAAAATGGGACTTGAAATAATCGCAGCGAAAACCAAACAAATGGCCAGAAATCTCCAAGCCATGCGAGGATATCTTTATCGAAGGCTATATACCTTTGACAAAGTCCCCGAGTTTGTCTTAGGATCCCTCATAGCCCAAGACAATGTTGTGGATTCTGAAATTAAACGAAGAGTGTTATGTGACAACCGCTGTTTTCAGAGCCCAGTCCCTATTTTAGGAGTTGTGCCTAAAGACAGTAAGATTCATTTATAGAAAACAATTATCCAACTAAGTCTCCTCAATGGCTCAGAAACGTGGACTACTTCCAAAACTGGTTCAGCAGAACTTAATGGTCTTCGAGAGGATTATTCTACTTAAAATCATTGGAGCTGTGAAGGTAGATCGATTGTGGAGACGTCGATCAAATTAAGAGTTATATTCAAGGAACAGACATGGTCGAATCTATGAGGCTCAGTAGATTGAGGTGGGCCAATGCTGAGAATGATCTGCCAAGGAAAATAATGGCAGAGGTCCTTCATGTAACAAGGTACCGAGGAAGACTTCGGCTTCGATGAAATGACGGCGTGGCTGGTTATGCCATGATGGGGGTGAGGTTCTGGATGGCAGCCGCACAAGATCGGGACAATTCCTGGAGGAGGCCAAGGCTCAACATCGAGTTGTAGCGTAGGCTTACTAATAATAACAATAATTAATAATTAACAGTTTAAGAAACCAATTAATAATTAATAGCTGTTAAAACTATACCTCAACAAAAATTGATATTATTGGTCATGATGAGACCATTATTTCATTGGTAATAATAATAATAAGTAGTTCCAACAGATAAGGACAATTTTTCTGACAATAAACCATGTGTTACAATCCTGTAACGGAAAGTGTAACAAAAAAACTGTCACGTAACGAATAAATAAAGTAACTGGCTTTTTTATGCTCAAATTAGCTAGTTATGCGTGTTCAATCTAAAATTGTCTAACGTCTAAAGGAAATCCCCTCTGTAATGCAAACACAAAGAATTATTTTTATTTGGGCAGGTTTTTGAAGTATACTCATGACTGGTGTTTAGGCTCAAACCTTTTTTTCACAAGACCAATATAATAACTTTTTTGGTGCTGCTTAAAATGGGACTTTTAACTTACATAAGTGGTTTATTAACAATCAGAATGTATCATGCCCCTCATTATGTGTATAATCTCTTATGTTTGCATATAGACCTTGATATCTGAATTATCTTTAAAAGTATTTGCATTATGAATATTATCCATCTATATTACTGTTAGCGTCTGTGGCTCTCGCGCTCTTGGCCAGCCTACGTTGGCTCTTATCCAGTGATGCGGCTGACGAAGGAGCGTGAAGACTTCCCAAGACTCCGCTTCCTCCTTCGCACGCGAGGGAGGTGACAACCATGTGAACTTGGGGGCCTCTGGGCTGTTTGTATATATAGTACGAATGAGCGAGTGAATGAAAATTGTAAATTGGTATGAATGAGATCATTTATCACAATTACTTATAGCCCAATCAGGCAGATTGTAATTTTATCACAATGAAGTTGTTGTTACAGATTAAAAAAAATATTACTGTCATGAGAGTTTAAAGTAGCAATGACATCATCTTTGGTATTTAAAACAGTCGAAATGGTAATAATAAACTTCTAATTAGTGTTATAATAATGAACTTGTGAAACGGATTGAAGTCACGGAAATCATTTTGAAAGGAGAGAGCTAGAAGGTTCTGTTATTTACTGAATATAAAATTAGATTCTTCTTTTTAATGTAACTATTCTTTGAAATTTGATCATGTTTGAAAATATGGGAAAATTATGTGATTTACTCATCAATAAAAACAATATATATACATTACATCATCAATAAAACTCGAAATTTTGTTTTTGTTTTTTTGTCTGTAAGGTTGAGTGCTGTTGTTATATCAATTATTAAATGAAGGACCTTCATATCGAAAAAAAATATTTTTATTTCCCAAATGCTTCAATTTATCTTTTGAGTCACCTCCGACTGTGAAACTCTGTTTAAAATATTGACAATTACACTATAAATTTACTACGTTATTATTATCATACATTTATTACATCATTATTGACATTTACACAATAAATTTTTGGAATACCTTTCTTTCTTTTTTTTGTTAGATGCAGTAATTAATTTGTCCTTCCCCGTCTCAAAATTCACAAATTTTAGCCTTATACGTAACTTCTAAAAATTATAAAAAGTTGTTTTTTCTCGTTTTCTATTCTCTCTGTATTAATGCAACTTAGTTCATAAGACCTCATACATGTTTGAAATTATAGCCGTACATTTGAGGTTGTACAATTTATTCAATTCTTTAAATATTTTACCTGAGGCTGGAATCCATTATCAACTCATCGGTGATACGGACTAACAGATTCCCGATCAAATCCGATGCTTTCCTGTTTCGGATAGGGTGGAACAAAAAAAAATGTTTCATGGATCGCTGGACGAAACCACCCCTTCACGTTATTACCAGGTCACTTCACCCATCGCGCCGACAGTACTCGAACCCGTCCCATTTGTATTGAGGGCTTTTTCATCACCCCGTTACATACACAAGCCTGTGGAATATGGGAACTCGTCATATGAGCTGTAACATTTAATATCAGCCGGTGTTGGTTATTTCCGTTTTCTTTGAAAAATTCCAAAGAAAACGTATTAGTTGTGGTGTGTTATTCGGTGTACTAATAAAAATTACACCAAGATGGCTTTGAGGAATAATATTTATTTAAAAACAATACAAAAGTCATCCCACAAGAAATCAAATAGGCCTTGTCCAAATTCGTAGACCCTACAAGTCAAGAAAGTGAATCAAAATATTCAGGTAACAACCTACAAAAACTACCAGGCGAATTTTTTTTGTCCATATATTTAAAAAAATAATTTATTGAGTCTGTGTGGTTATTAAAATTAAATTTTAATTTTTTTGGCCAAAAACAGGCAATAATTTCTGCCTATAATTTTAATAAACTGAAGCTGAACCTCTTACAAACGCTCAGCCTCTATACTTCTTAAGTCCTTCAATTAAATAAATGGAGTGAATTGTCGATGCGATAAAATTGTATTTGGTAACAATCGGAAACAAATAATTTCTCTTCTAATAAAAATAAAATTGAATCAAAAGTCATCAATAGATTAGAACCCCGACTTCCACGACCAGTAACTGTTGAACAACTAAAGATCTATGTCGGGCTCAGATAACTGAGTATCCCCAAAGTGGGGAGGAGACGCCCGCCGCGGGCTTGGGTTACTACAACCTCTTAGCCGCCGTCCGGGGAGCGCCCATATAGAGATAAGGCGGGCGGACCTGTGGTCTTTCACCCTGGCTGCCGGCCTAGCCGGCGGGTTTTGATCTGACTCCATAAGATCTTAGAAGGTGTGTGCCCCGACAAAGCACTATGTTCAGGAGAAGAGGTACTGGGTAGGTTTATAGATAGTTCTCTCCAAAGGAGGTGCTAGTTTTAGCGAGACGAAGGCAGAGAATTCCACTAGGAAAGGGGTCTGACAACGCCGGACTAAAACATAGCGAGGTTAGGAGAGAGAGATGCAGAGGTAGTTGAATAAGAAGGCCATGGTTTCAGTAGAGTAGCAAGCGCCAGTGCAGAGAGAGAGGAGAGAGTAGTGTTCCAAGTGACGGTCCGGTTCGTTATGCTAATTTTCTCTGGTGCCGAGGCTTATATAGGAGGCCAGCCAGTAGGGTGGGGATAAGTGCTCACCTACGGCTGTTTCTCCCGCAAGTTCAGTCCCTCCCCCCACTCTCACTGGAATCATAACCTTTTTTAAACATAATGAAAAATAGATACATATTTTTTGATATTTATTTGATGACATAGATACGAGGTCTGATACGAGAAGAGGGGAAGTTATAATTATTCATAATTAAGAGGTGGCCCAAACAATCTACAATTCCAAACTGCGCTGGTCCTATTCCATACACTGCCTAGGAGTAACTTTGGACCGTAGACTTTTACTTTCACAAACCACGTAAACAATAAATGAAACAAAACTAAAAACCTCATCTGTAAAATGTCACCCTGCTTCCACGAAAAATCAAAACTGCTCCGGTTTTGAGTTATACCTTTACTTCAAATTACAGGAAATTGGAAGTACAAAACATCCCTCATTCACATAATTAACTAGTACTCTCGATACACCGACATAACCACCATGTTATGAAGCCTACAATTACCCACAATTCAGCAGTATGTACTCACCCAGACATACATGAATAAGAGAAATATACAATTATAGTAAGCACAAAACATAATATTTAGAATAACATTAACCACATTAAATCACTATCTTCTTAACTAATTTGGTTTATGCATCAGATCAATATTTTTTTTTTATTGTGTGAGTTTTTCGTTAGGTTTTACTATTGCTAAAGTCATAAGTGATGGATACATTAGCAGTAAAAAAATAATGCAATGTAGAGGGTGAGAGTGAGAGAGTGAGTGAGAGAGAGAGAGAGAGAGAGAGAGAGAGAGAGAGGGAGAGAGAGAGAGAGAGAGAGAGAGAGAGAGAGAGAGAGAGAGAGTGAGTATTAGGTAAGAGAAGCATTTGTATTGTATTATGTGTTGTAAATTCAGGAACGCCTAACATGCATGCAAACCTGCCGAGCTTATAAGCATCACCTGTATAAAACCATCAAATCCAGTGTGGCACTAGCTGTAATAGACAAGTGATTTTATTTATTTTAGTTCTTCTAAAGCCCTACAAGCTGCTTCTACATGCTGAGAATTCTAAAGTATCCCTCACCGAAAATTTCAGGAAAATAGAGAAATTGTAAATAGGTAAAATACGCCATTATCATTCTTGGCTCATTACAAAAATTATTTTTAGAGATCTTTAAAATTATTTATTGGTGACCTTTTTGAGGGGGGGTCTTAAAATCTACCAGAGCCTTTCTATCCAACCACAACATGCACAGCGTAAATCTCTAGTAATACCTAATATAATATAAAGATTTCATTTCTATTGTATAATTTTGATTGCACTATTCAGCTACTCCAGGTATCTAGCGAGCTTTGATAATAATTCAAACCATCTGTCAGTAGGGATACCGGAAAAAAATTGTTTCAGATGCACTTTTTAAAGTGCTCTCAGTGTAATTTTATTTTGACGATCAAAGGTTCTGACACAGTCGCGCGTTAAATGGTTGCAAACTAATATGAAGATATTACGGTTCATACTGGACGGATTTCCTGATATCTTTCCGATTTCTGACAAACATTGTGGGCTACGAAATGACCAAGCATGCAGCTGTATATACGCTGTTCAGTGACCCCTTTGAAGAATCTAAAGCATGCAAAATATATCTTAGAGGGGCTACTTTACCAAGGCTAAACCCTAGGAAAATAAGATTGTTATTAAAGTCCCCTAAAAAACAAAACGTGATATTGGTCCAAAATGTGTGATACAGCACAGTTTGAAAGTCCAATTGTACCTTTGACGTTCGAGAAACCTTTGACAGTGTCATAATGGATTAGATTTTGTTCAACTCTCTTACTTGTGTCCAATATTCAGGTCGAAGAAGTCTAAATGGTCAAGTAGATATCATCGTCAACCATAACGATGGACTGTCGCTGTCCTGACAACTTCACACTTATTTGACTGTTCCATTCGTGGCATTCAGACACTGTTCGATGGTTTTCTTGGCAGGCTAGCTGAAATGGTTCACGGGAAAATAAGCGACATTTACGAACAAGCAGGTATGGATGATCTGGTAGGATAAAAGTCGTGAAAGGTTTCAAGGCAATCACGCGAACGAACCTAAAGGTTTACTGCAGTTAAACCCCCTTGGAAGAACATAAGAAACTAATAATCAGAAAAAATCAAATCACAAGAGCTGTACAAGATCACAAAGTGTCTCTTAAGGTAGAGAGATATCCTGCGAGTAGCCACAAATGGAGGATAGTTCGAAAAATTTCCAAGAAATGGAATTTGTGACAAACATTTAACTGGTTTAGAAAATCTTAAAATAGTACACCGCACAAGACCAGGAAGTGCGAGTCCAACAGGAAGGTCCAACTAACTGACTTGGTGAGTATGATGAACAATGATGGAAGGAAGAAAATCACATGTGCTTGAACAAAAATTGAATAAAATCTAAGTGAACTCCTTTAGTATTTGAAAAAAAACCACTACATGAGAGCGGTAGCTGAAGTGGTTCTGTCACCTGGACCGTGGAAATCTCTTGGACAGGATAAGTAAGTAATTTTGAAACAGTTTCTGGGAAAAATGGGTACAGATGTCACACCAGTTATTTGCCTCCCGTTTAGGTTGTTTTTGCCCTGTTCGGAATTCATATGTATTTATTGTCTTAATCCTAATCACACAGTTCTCAGTTGTTATGTGATCATTATCAATAATATCTCTTGAATTATTATGATAACTACACTGACACCTACAACACCACAAATACAAAGTAATCATTGACACATTAAAGCAGTATCTATAAATTCTGACAATGACATATTTCACCGATTTAAAATAAGCATATTCTGTTATTTATTGTATTATATTTTTTTACAAAATATATAATATTAAAAACAACATATGGTATGTGCGTAACAACATGTATTAAAACATCAGATGTCTTTCAATTTTTATATAAATAATTTGTTTTATATATTTTTAATGACACGCTGTAAGATCTTTAATCTTCAAAGAACACCAAGATAGAGGAATGGTCAACAGTTGTGCCCTTGGTCAGGTAATTTCCTTGTTTTGACGCTCCATCTGGCCGATTGTCTTCCCCGCAGTTTCGTACATGAGACAGGATAGGAGTACACCACATACCAGACCGACTGCGCTGTAGAGCCAGAAGTTAACGTAGACCCCGAAGTACTCGCTGATGGGGCTGTACACCTTGAGGACGACGAACGCTAGGATCGCCGCAAATCCTTCGGTGATACCTGCTGCGGTACCCCTAGTGCGTGCACCAAACATCTCCGACTGAAGGGTCTGCACGAGAGGACTGACCCCGATGTCCGAAAAGAAGCAGTACATCACGAGGCCACCATACATGAGCCAGATGTAAGGCCGCGCGTCAACTGTTGTTGCCTCGTGGAGGAAGTAGTAGCTTCCGGTGAAGAGATGGGCCAGGAAGCAGCCGAAGCAGGAGAACAGGAGCAGAGGCTTCCGGCCGATCCAGTCGGACATGCAGGTGGAAACTACGGCGAGGGTCGTGAGCAGGAAGCAGAGGGCGATGGACATGTCTACGGGGTGTAGGAAGGACTCGCTCTTGCTGAAGGTGTGTAAGGCGTAGTTGGCTATGACGGGCATCCCAGTCAGAAACTTGGCGGTGCAGACCACCAGCACGATCAGGAGGGCCTTCTTCTCGGTCTTGTCGTGGAACAACACCTTCCAAGAGCTTTTCTCGCTCATCTCTTGGCTAACAGCCGTATTCATCTGTAGCAGTTCCTCCTCTACGTCCACGCTATTCCTCAGCCACTTGAGGACCTTCCTCGCTTCATCCTGACGCTCGGTCATCAGTAGAAAATAGGGTGTCTCCGGCAGGAACATAACGAACACCGTGAAGACAGCGGCAACTGTCAGGCAGACCCAGGCAAACACGTCGTAGCTGAGGTACGGGCCAAAGCCGAAGGCGAACAGTGAGCCAAGGTACCAGCAGACCTGGAAGGTGCCCCCCATGCCACCCCGGATCTTTGGGTTGGCGATCTCCGCAGTGTAGAGTGGCACTAGGGTGAATGCTATCCCCACACCCAGACCATGGAGGACCCGGGCCGTGCATAGTGACATGAAGGTCTTGGAGCTGAGGATCATCACCCATCCGGCCATACACAAAGGCCCGACGCTGAGGATCACGTACTTCCGGCCAACCCTGTGAACCAGAGAGCAACCATCATCAACAATGCAAATAATAAAGACTACTTCCAACATGACATAATTAAAAAAAATAATGAAATGAAAATAGGAAAGAACATAAACAAAGTATGGCTGAGTTTAGCAATGGAAAAGATACCGTTCTAAATAGAAAGGTAACGGAAAGAGAAACTGTAAGCTAATTAACGCTTCGAACCGGCAGTGGCCCCATACGGACCAAGCTTTGAAAACAAACTTATCGTATGAGGTTTGGCAGTTAGTGGGAGCGAGACAAGGTTAAGAGTCTTAACGACTATCAACTGTGGCTCCAGGCAAAGTTATTAATAGTGAGCTGAATGAAAAATACTAAACAATATTTGAGAGAGGAGTTAGGAAGAGAGAGGCATAACCCATAGTCCGTCTGCCTAACTCACACTTTCGAAGCTTATCTACTTGGGTCGTTTTAACCCTGTCGTGTTGAAGCTGTGTATATGTTAAGTCCAGGCGCCGCTAGTGCCCAGCCTTAATTCCCAAACATATGTTATCTGTATATATGTTTACAGGTAATACCGATAGATAGAGGCATCTTGGAATAAATAAAGCAGTCGTAACAACGTTCTACGTGTTCTTATTACCAACCTTTCTTAGACTGTAATTCAATAAACATTAACTGGTAAACCTGGACATATCCCTTGCCAGCATTATATTTTCTTTTACATACCGCAGACAGGTAAACTGTTTGGTAAATAATATCATTGTGATCATTACGTTAACCATTAAACTGAAGTATTGAATTATATTGTACCGATGTATTAGTTGTTAATCATGGTTATTTAAAAAACATTCTCGATAAAAGATTCATTTCTGTCGGGTCGTCACGAGGGGGGTGCCTGGTTACCCTAGCCCTTGTGATAAGTGAAGGTTGTTTGAGTTTATAACCTGGACAATCGTTTCATGACGGCTTTACTATCTGACTCCATTTTTTGATAGGTATGTGCCCAGACAGTGCACTATGTTCAGGAGAAGAGGTACAGGGTAGGTTTATAGGTAGTTTATGTGGTCTTGGAATGACCACGAATTCACACTCGGTATCTGAGGGTAGGCGAAAACCGTCCGGATCCCAAAGGCGAGTGTGAACCGGAAAGAGGCAGACTGGATTGCCGCAGTAGGACTGCTAGGTTAAGTTTGTAATTAAGAGGTGGCCATAACAATTATATTAACCATTCGCAATTTCTTTTGGTATTTAATAAAGATTTGTTTTTGAAAAACAATGATTGGATTGTTGTATTAACTAGTCAATTATAAAAGTAAAAGTCAATTATTTCCACTATAAATATAGTACTGGGGGCTGCTTCAGTTATAAGCATTACTATTGAAAGTAACCTAGTAGCTACAATAGCTAGACTATTGTACTTATTGATGCCCTGCATACGCATCAGGAAAAGAGGTAAGTTACAATATATTGTGTCGTTCATACATCACATTAATTTAAATAATTCATTTAGTGAATTGGTCCTAGGTTTGGATATATATGTTAAATATATTAAAATATAATATACTTAAAATTAAACTGATTAAAATTAAAAGTCCTTTTTCAAAAAGTTAAATTGGACTTGTATGCCTGGAGAGGATACGAGTTGGAGTATACTAAAGTCCGGCTTCGTCAGACCCCAATCTTTCCCAGTGGGATTCTCTCGTTTCGCTAAAACTACCACCTCGTTGGGAGAGGTGTCTCCCTCACGGACGGCGGTTGCCGTGGCCCTACAAACTTTACGTAGTAGTGTCTCCTACGGCAAGTCAGTCTGTCTCTCTCCGGTTTACACTCGCCTTTGGAATCCGGACGGGTTTCGCCTACCCTTGGATACCGAGTGTGAATTCGTGGTCATTCCAAGACCACATAAACTACCTATAAACCTACCCTGCTCCTCTTCTCCTGAACATAGTGCACTGTCGGGGCACTCCTTCTAACATCTTATGGAGTCAAATTAAAACGAATTAAGCTGCCCGCCGACTAGGCCGCCAGCCAGGGTGACCCCATGTCCACCCATCGTATCTGTTTCTTGGCGCTCGCCGGACGGTGGCTAGAGGTTGTAGCGACCCTAGCACGCGGAGGGCTTCCTCTCCTATCCCAATGTCCCAAAGTGGGCTTTGGGGATATTCGACATCTAACCCTACAATAATCAAAACTAAATTCATTATAAAAAACTTATTGAATATCTAATTGTTAATATAAATAATGGACTTATTGTCTACAAAATATTTACATAAAAAATTATTATGCAAATGAATAATGGAGCTTGTTAACCTCAATCTTTACTGCTTATTGAATTCTGGAAGGAACTCATTCAACATTCAAATAATACTCCTCACCTTATCTTATCTTTTAACTAGTATTCGGTAACTTAATTATTATTTATTACGAGTTCCTTGAGGAGCGGTTTCCTTTATTCCGTACATACAAATCATTTTTCTTTGTCGAGTTTCCTGACTGAATCCTAATTAAGCCTTTAATATATCTTCTATGATCACACTGATCTCTTATTACAACCTGAATTTTTCCTATAACTTCCTTATAATTAACAAAATGAAATAATCTTCACGGGAACGTTCAGCATGACACGTGGGACACCCTCCTTCGTTCGGGGATAGGCGTGGACTGCCAACTACTCATACTCTGCTCGATGTTTTCAGAGCTATATCGTCTTATCCCCACTCTATTGGCAAAAAAATATAACAGGTATCTCTCCTGGATTTGATTGTCAGGGCGTTGTCTTCTGATGCGTGGCGTGGATGAAATGGCCAGATTGTCTGCGGAGATCTCCCAGCGTCCTCTGAGATCTTCCAGTCAACTGATCGGAAAACGTCCATGATCGCCTTCTCCAATATTCAGACCGGCTCGCTGGCAGATTTAAACTTATTATATGATTTAAACATGATTAGCTAAGATTACTGAAGGGAAAACTCAAAATCAATGTTATAAATTATTGTACATACATATTCATACCATCATACCATACTTGTAGGTTTTTTCATATCTCATCCCCCTAGAGCTTGCGTATAAATGTGTCAACATTATCTCCGAAGAAGGGGATTATTTACAAACGCAAAAGTGCCGAAGAGCCAGGCTTGTTTATTAAATAATAACTGTTTTGATTTAAGGACTATTTGATTTAATTGTTATTGTTCCTTGATCAAACGTTTCTTTTTCAATTCGGTAACAAGTTATTATAATTCTTATTTCTCCGCTGTAAATGACATAAGAACGTACATACGGAAGAGGGCATGTGCCAAAGTGACACTGAGGTCCATTTGACAGTTACTCATAATTAACTAATCGTGTACTGAAGGATGGTGATCATTCAAAGCTCGTTCTAATTAACAACAATATCCAAACCTTTCAATCAAACGTCGTGAGAATGAAGGAAATGCCCCTTAATATGCCAGCAACAAAACCCTTCATAACGATCTTAATATGCCTTACATTCTCGAACTCATCCCTTCCAAGTTTTGGAAATTCCAAAGCAACCTATAAAACCACTCTAGGGGATTAGAGTCATTGGAGTCAGCACAGTCATTGCACTGCGCCTCTCATCCCTATAATCCTCCTCGGAGACTAAAAAGACAGTGGCCTCGTGAACTGCTACTGGGAACAGTCAGTTTCTCCGATCATGTGCTGAGCGTACGTGGCTCTCACGCTATTGGTCAGCCTCCGCTGGCTCGTATCAGGTGACGCAGCTGACAGAGGAGCGTGGTGGACTTCCCAAGACTTCGCTTCCTCTTTCACATGCGAGGAAGGTGACAACCTGTGGATTTGGGAGGTCTCTGGGCTGTTTGTAAATAATGTATGAATGAAAACATTTATCACAATTACTTATCACCCAATGAGGCAGATTGTAATTTTATCAAAATAAAGCTGTATATCGCAATTAACAAATTAACAACATCCAAAATAATTAAACTAAGCAATCAAGCTGTACTGTAACGAAAATAAGAGTGACTATATCAACATAGCGTAATCGCCATAAGAAAAACTCTTATCTCCATATTTTGTATGTTGGAGTTAAGAGATTTTGTTATGACAATATTACAACATGATGAGCAAACACAGGAAATAGTTGAGACTTTACCGGTTCGTCAAGTCGCCGGCGATGAAGGGACTCACGACACAGCCCAATTCGATGATGGATATGAGCCAAGATACATCCTCGTCTGTGATGGCCAGCTCAGGGTCTTGAGTGAGTCTTATCGTGAATGGTTCGAACCAACAGTACGCTATACCAGACACCAACACTGACAGCTGACCTGCAAGTGAACAACATCCCTTACTTTTCATTTACTCTCAACTCATTTTAATATAAATTTTATTGAATAATTGCTTATTCTAATGAACAATTTAAACTAGTGGAATTTTTCTCCGTGTAGCGACCGCTAACTACATAAGATAAATCACCCTATACTCTATTGTATATATATTGTAAAAAAATGTAAATACCTATACTCAACTATATATCGTTGAAATGTAATAATACTACCAAAACATGAATCATTGTAAATATGTTAAAAAATAAAAAATACGGGGAGCCAAATAGTTATATGAGCTGGAACACCTACTGTCAGGCAGGCAATAGACCCAACCGCCGGGAGACCATCCAGGCTCTGTCAGGGACAAAGGAACCGCACATCATTGGCTACAACAATAGCGATGCTCATTGGCTACTGGCATGGCCAGCTGGGTATTTAAGCCAGAGGTTTGGGTCCTGTAAACCATTCTCCTGGCAACTAAACTGGCTCGTGGCTCTTGCTTGAAACTTGGCTGCTTCTTTATGAAAAACCTCTACATCTCTTTCTCTCCTCACCTGGCTACGTTTTAGTCCGGCGTTGTCAGACCCCACACCTTCCAAGTGGTAATCTCTGCCTTCGTCTCGCTAAATCTAGCACCTCCTTGGCAGAGACCTCTCCCTAGTGGACGACGGTTGCCGCGGCCCTGCAAACTTACCAAGCAGTGTTTCCCGCGGCGATTCAGTCCGCCTCTCTCCGGTTCACTTCGTCTTTGGGATTCGGACGGATTTCGCCTACCCTCAGATACCTGCCTACCCTATACCTCTTCTCCTGAACATAGTGCATTGTCGGGGCACATACCAATCAAAAATGGAGTCAGATAGTAAAGCTGTCATGAAACGAGTGTCCGGGCCATAGCCTAATCAACCCTCACTTCGTCACTAGGGCTAGGGTATCTTCCTTGGAAGGATACTTGATAATTTTGACAAGATCGAATTCAAACCATATTTACGGAATTCAACTTACTTTCTCTTTCAAGCCATATTTAAAATGTACAGTCATACAATCAGTAAACAAGGGGAGAAAATTGACCAGGGTTAGGGCTCTCAGTAACTTAATAATTTCAGAAGATCACAGATCCTTTTTTATCTTTAAGGAGGATTGTAGGGATGGGTGATGCACGAAAGTGAATCTGATGGGATTTTAAGATCATTAGTAAGGATTCTATTTTTGACATAAAAATGTTTATATTCGAAGGTTTGGATGCGTTTGATTTTTGAAGGCTTTGCTGATTCCCACAGTTCACGCCCGTAAGTCCAGATTGGTTGTATGGTTGTAGTATGTTTTTAGATGTGAATATTTTGTTTTCTAGTGTGAGGTGGGATTTATTGTCAAGCAGTCTGCCTGTTCAGTGGCGAAAAAGTTAAAACGAGATTACCTTGAACAATTTTGCTAAGAAACATTACTTATCTATAACGTAGTATAGAACATGCAATAAAATTTGCAAAAATCAACAAAAAATATTTTGATATGAGTAATATACTTTTGATTTTAGGATTCAAGAAATGAGTTGTCAAGTCTTAACGGATAAGAACGGTTTTTATATAAATAAAAAAAAGTACAAAAGTCGACAATTAGCATTTATACTTTAGCGTATTATTCATATACTTTGTTTGAGGGTAATTTATTCCAATAATAATTCCTTTTTTTTTTAATGTTTTTATTAACTCCCAACTAATGTTGACTACATTATATTGATTAAATAGCTCGCATTTCAAGGTTTCAAAGTTTTTCATGGAAAAATACGTTTAACTGGTGCATTTCTTCCTGCTAAACAGAGACGATATTGTACGACATTGACAATATTTTATTTATTTGTTGTTTATTTTTTATAGTTTCCTAAACTGTTCTATTTTCATTGAACTACTAGGAAAATCCTATACTTGTTTAGTAAAACTACACCTGTGTGTAGCTAAAGCGTTTTGAACTTTGTTTGACATCGTAATGGACGGCATTGATCATGGTTTGTTGACTGTTTCATTACTCTTACAATTACAATGAGTAGCTGTGTTCTCCGGTATTATTGATTATTTCCCATTGGTGACCCACCACAGACGAGTAGGTTCCCCAATCCAAGCCAATTGTTAATTTCAATAAAGAACTTGCTGTAGCTAAACTTTTTAAAGTCAAAGTTATGAATTGGCTGTATGAACAACGGTTCGTTACCCAGGCTCACTTTGGTTAAAATCTTTGCGTCAATGTAACCGGTGAATCACTGATTTGTTAGCACAGGAGTAAACAATCTCTTGACAGCTTGGTTCAGTTAAAATAAAACTCGGTTATTGATGTCATAATTCACCTCGAGCCAACATTATCTCAATTTATTGCGGCTATCTCATTTAGGAAAATATTTAATCTTCTTTATAGTACAACATTATTGGGGTTGATTTTTTTTCCATAATCAGGAGCCTTTGTGTAATCACTAGTATGTCATATTTCTAGTCTTCGCGAGTCCCTTGCTCATTTTTTTTTTTAACCCTCAAGCCCTGATTAATAATATGTTATATTTATATAAACCGAACTATAATTACGTGTGGTCAATAGCGTATTTGCAAGTTATTTGCATTCTCATTTCCATATAGAGAGGTGATATATTGTATCATCATGATCTTCAAGGTGCTAAAAATAGCGAAGTTTCAATTATTAATCCCTCGTATTCATGAAACAAATATGCGTATAAGAATTATATAAAATTAAAGTCTCGACATACTTGTTAAAAATATGTGATATCAGTTTGGGCTTTAGTGGGGTGTAATTGCAAAATGTAAGGAAACCCTTTATCTTGTAAGGCATCTTAATTGACGTGAATTTTTGTCTACTCCTGTTTGTAACTTTTATCTTCTTCGGGCATATTTTCGCCTAGTGCTAATGTATAGAATGGAATAGTGTAAAATACGTCACAAGTTTAAACTATGTTCCGGACTGGTTATTTGAGGGATAACATACAAAAAAAAATTCCTTACGTACTGACTGACATGAATAAATTATAAATTCAGCTTTCATGACAAACTATCAAACCCATTCCAACAAACTGATGCAGGAGGAACTGTCCACACGTGACTAAGATAAGCTGGAGTAGACATCTGTTATGATTACCAATCCTAAATACAGCTATGGGCAGGTATTTCCTTTGCCCTTATGCTTATACTGTTATATGACATTCACATAAGGAGGATTTGAGTCCATTTCACAGTTGTGAATTAATTAATAATGATGAAACATTTAATGCAAAGTTATGCAAGCCGGATGAATTATATTATACTATCTTGAAGATTTACAAGGGCAATAACTGTAAAATTGTCAAACATTTACTTACATATTTTGATAATCCTGGTCCCATACGTTTTGGACTTCCGAGATTGTACTGTATACTTTCTGATATATACATGTTTGTATGTAACGTAGGGCATAGGTGGTGCTTGGGTACAATACCCGGAGAGTCGGATCGAACTAATATCTTTACATATTTTACACATATATTCAATATCATTGCTGGCAACATTTTAACCAATGACTGTGATAGCAACGTTTATTTGTCCACATTTATATAATTTTATAGATATATATCATCAAATTAATAATATATACATATATGTTTGTGAGATCATACTCATGAACACCTTTCAATGTGAAAGCTGGATAAAGTGTTAAACCGTTCATTACATCAAAGGTATTTTTATAAAAACTACTTTTTAAATAGTAACTAATTTTTTTGAAATACAACTGGCCATATTTACCAAATTAATAATTTTATTTCCTAAAAGTACTTCAGTATTTATAAATGGTCTCTATTTGGTAGAAAGATAATTAGCAAGTTGACTAATTTATCCCCAATGAAAATTTGTAATGTTCAATCCCCAGAAGACAATTACGTGCTACTGCTTTCAAACTCTTATATTCTTATACTACTGTTGATTGGGAAAATTAATAAAATTTAGAAGTAATTTTCATGGAATTGAGATCTACTTTTAATTCACAGCCTGACTGGCCTGTAGATTTTCCACAGTACAAACACTTAGTCCATCATATAACAAATATTTAATTCCTCCCTATCTCTCACTCCCGTCATGTTTTCCAATGGTTCTCGTGTTAATAAATGGAAGCAATGAAGATATACCGATACAGGCACAAATGGAAGCAATGAAGATATACCGATACAGGTACAAATGGAAGCAATGAAGATATACCGATACAGGCACAAATGGAAGCAATGAAGATATACCGATACAGGCACAAATGGAAGCAATGAAGATATACCGATACAGGCACAAATGGAAGCAATGAAGATATACCGATACAGGCACAAATGGAAGCAATGAAGATATACCGATACAGGTACAAATGGAAGCAATGAAGATATACCAATACAGGCACAAATGGAAGCAATGAAGATATACCGATACAGGCACAAATGGAAGCAATGAAGATATACCGATACAGGTACAAATGGAAGCAATGAAGATATACCGATACAGGCACAAATGGAAGCAATGAAGATATACCGATACAGGCACAAATGGAAGCAATGAAGATATACCGATACAGGCACAAATGGAAGCAATGAAGATATACCGATACAGGCACAAATGGAAGCAATGAAGATATACCGATACAGGTACAAATGGAAGCAATGAAGATATACCAATACAGGCACAAATGGAAGCAATGAAGATATACCGATACAGGCACAAATGGAAGCAATAAAGATATACCGATACAGGTACAAATGGAAGCAATGAAGATATACCGATACAGGTACAAATGGAAGCAATGAAGATATACCAATACAGGCACAAATGGAAGCAATGAAGATATACCGATACAGGCACAAATGGAAGCAATGAAGATATACCAATACAGGCACAAATGGAAGCAATGAAGATATACCGATACAGGCACAAATGGAAGCAATAAAGATATACCGATACAGGTACAAATGGAAGCAATGAAGATATACCGATACAGGTACAAATGGAAGCAATGAAGATATACCAATACAGGCACAAATGGAAGCAATGAAGATATACCGATACAGGCACAAATGGAAGCAATGAAGATATACCGATACAGGCACAAATGGAAGCAATGAAGATATACCAATACAGGCACAAATGGAAGCAATGAAGATATACCGATACAGGTACAAATGGAAGCAATGAAGATATACCGATACAGGCACAAATGGAAGCAATGAAGATATACCGATACAGGTACAAATGGAAGCAATGAAGATATACCAATACAGGCACAAATGGAAGCAATGAAGATATACCGATACAGGCACAAATGGAAGCAATGAAGATATACCGATACAGGTACAAATGGAAGCAATGAAGATATACCGATACAAGCACAAATGGAAGCAATGAAGATATACCGATACAGGCACAAATGGAAGCAATGACGATATACCGATACAGGCACAAATGGAAGCCATCCACGGTATCAACATGAACACAGAAGTCGCTATGATCTCGTTGGACTTCACGCAGGCTTTCGACTCAGTGTCCCACGTGATGCTGTACCAACAGGTTTGGGACAGGGAGTGCCCAGATCAGTTATATACCATGTCGGTTTTCTTCCAGAAAGACAGAACGGTTAGGGTTTGTGTGGGTGATGGCCTCTCGAACCCATTCCCTCTGACTTATGGAGTTCCTCAAGTAGCGGCTTTGTCTCCGGTTCTTTTTAGCATAGACACGTCTGACATTGTTGGGACAAAATACAAGAAAGCTACTGTGATGGCTTTCGATGACAACATTGCGATTTGCAGCAGCAGCATGAGTGCACAAAGAGCTCTCACACAGGTCGAGTCAGCGACAGACTGGGTAGGTTAAACTTCAGTGTAAACGCCGGGATGACCGACTGCGTAATCTTCTCTCTCCAAAAGGGAAAAAAATCCTTGCCAAAATCCTATACTATAGGAGGGCAAGAGAACTCACCGGTTTTCTCAATGCACTATCAGGGTATAAAAATGGATTGGCATTTCCATTTCCCTACCCATTTTAGTAACAGAATAAAAAAAGTACGAAATAGGTCTTACGGGCTTTACCACTTGCTAACATCACCCAACTTGTCGCTGCGTTTCAAACTTATGACATATAAATGTGTCCTCCGGCCATCTCTGCTTTAAGGTGCCCACTATATACTCACTTGACTGACAATACAACTAAAAGTCTCCAGCATTTTCAGAATAGGATCATGAGAAAAGTGGCCCGACATAACAAAATAACTCACTAGTATGTAAATATAATTTAACAAAAACGGGGTGAATACGGGTAAGACGAAAAACAATGACTGACCCTTTACAATTGTAATGCAGCACATTAGCAAAACTTCATAAAAAAACAGCAAAAACAGTCTCATAAAGCTCTGATTTGACTATTTGAATAATATCGAAAACCTAAACCCATTACTCGTTTCATATACTATCATTGAGTAAGATGTAAAACATTGAAATATAATAAAATTCCATGAATAGAAATCTCTTATTACACGTCACATACTCGATCTGTACATTTATAATGGCGTGGTTTCCATTCCTAAATGCAATAGCTAATGTTTGGTGTTACATTGAGGAAAATTTTGGAATCACATGTTCTTTTAATTATTTATAGTTAGTTTTAAAATAACATCTGTTTGCCGTCCACCATAATTTAGAGGTTGGGGTGACTCGCTATAGTTCAATTCGTCCTTAGCTCTGTAATGACGTTATCTCCCGCTACAAGATACTCGGGACAGAAATTAACTACTCTTACAATTAAAATTGTTTGATAAACGACCACCATTTTCATAACCGTTTGCGCGCATTACAAATATATAAATATAGGTTTGCATACCTACAGTCAAGATTAAAAAATTACTTATTATAATTTATATTATTTATTATAAGCGCCCTGAGAAGCTATACGACCAGATCTTATTTGGTTGAGGAGTGTAAAAACAACTTAAACACACTCTCGCTAGCCAATAAGGTTAGAATCGACTGGGTGCCAGGACACACAGGCATCACAGGCAATGAGAAGGCAGATGGCCTTGCAAGGGTGGGCTCAGAACAGACACCTCTTGCACCTGAACCCATATGTGGTATCAGCCTCAGCTACGCTAAAAGGCGTATAAAATTAGCTTTAGAGGACAAGGCAAGACTTTCTTGGAGAGAAACTAAGAAACAGGAACACTCGAAACTGTTTCTTAATGGACCCTGTAAGAGAGGAAGCTCAGCACTTCTATCAATGGACAGGTGGACACTCAAAAGTGTGACAGGACTCTATACAGGTCACTGTCGGTTAAATAAACACCTCTTTAATTTGGGGATAGTGGGATCACCAATCTGCAGATTCTGCAAGAAAGAGGGAGAAAGCGCACGTCATATAATATGTGACTGTGATAACTTAGCTAGAAGGCGATACCTTCACTTTGGTAGTGATCGCATTGTAGACCCCAAACTATGTGAACTGATCGATCCATTCAGTATCCTCAGATTTGCAAAGGCCGTGGGCCTGTCACATATATAGGACAGGGACATGGACGGCGCACAATAGGTCTCACTGAGGCCGCGGTGCACAAATGCCGGAACAAATAATAATAATAATAATAATATTATAATAAACAATTTAAAACATTAATATAAAATATCAAATATTTAGAAACTCACAGCACTAATAATAGCACTAATTGATTTGAATTTTTTGTTTCAGGTACGTTTGGAGATTACATTATTGGTGATTAAAATGCAGTCAGTACAGCTTACATCCCGTGAGTGTTATATTGTATTTATGTTTTGGTAAGGTTAATGGAGCAATAATGTGAAATTTCAGCTACTACTGTAAATACACAAATACAAAAACAGTACTTTCAATCAACAATAAAAGAATTCTATTTTTTAAATAGCAATAAAATATTATGTATTCAAACAAGTAAGATACAATTGTTTACTGCCAGTATGCCTAGAATATATAGGCCATAGACCACATCAGTAGCAAAAATTATTGAATATACGAATATTGAAAGGTACAAAATACCATTATACTTATAGTTTTCTTTAATCTCGGATTAGAAGGTTTCGTAATTTTATTTTTTTCTGTATGTCAAGGAGACATCGAAAACGCTAATCTATAAATAAATTGAAAAGTATTAAAAAAAAATCGAAATCTAATGCTAAAGCTCGTTACAACAATGCCCATTACAAAATATTATTCAATTTTTTACATTTTTTAGTCAGAATTTTTATAAATGCGATTTGAGTGGCAGCGATAACTTGACAAATAAAATGATTCTTGGTGAAAAACGCAATTAGTTTTTTTCGCAATCTTTTAAGAAACTGGCTAACTAACAGTAACATCCAATATTGTATGTTTACTTTATAAATTCTTTACTTTTTATACATATATATGTCTGAACCAAAACAAATTAATTGAGTCAAATAACGAAAAACTTGTCTGCACGCTTTCTGTATGCTTTCTGAATGCTGTCTGAACGCTTTATGAAAGTAGTCTGAATCACATAGTATGACATTTGGTAAAAATATAAATGAAGTATTTGGACAAAATAAACGATCTTTCATATAATAAATAAATTCATATTGGAAAGTGTATTTACACAGGCGGTCTGAAAAGTTTCCGACCTCAACATGAAGATGATAATAAAATAAACAAAAGCTAGTGAAATAAAAGCTATGTTAGGTAGAAACTTTTCAGTCGTATTCGTTTCAGAGCCTGAATGAAGAGGATCTTCTTTCACACACACTCGCTGAGCAATTTTCTTTCGCTGTGTGGTACGATAACGCTCGTAAAAATCACCCAATAGATTTGAACTTTTTAAGATATTCCAGAAATCAACTTTTGAGCACCAACGATAGAAATCACGGAAAGGTTTTTTGCTTTTATTTATTTTTTATAAACAAATAGTCATATTGGAAAATGTATTTACCAGTAGGAGAATTACACTATGATGAATTTAAACACAGGAACATGGATTTTGTCGATTTGTTTTCAAAACTAGGGTCTCTCACGTCTGTCTGGTGTTTGTGGCTCAAGCTAGAGATGCACACACAGATGCACCATAATAAGGTTAATTATATTATCATATTGTGACAATAGTCTTCTCTTTAACGTAGCTTTCTGAGAACTCTGAAGTGCACGCGTAACCGGATATATGTAAAGAACCTCATCAAAAACATTACAAGGTGATTCATATAATTAATTCTTTATTGTTTTCATAACCTTAGACGTATTATACATAAAATATTAAAATTTAAATATATATATATATATATATATATGTATATATATATCCAAGTTGTGAGTCATAACGAGTATATCCTTCTAATAGATGGATTACAACTATAGAGAAATAAACATTGTGCTTGTTGACATAATATTATAGCATGTGAGCAGGTGGTATAAGCCGATGTATGTTTGAATCTTTGAGTACTTAGATTCACTCCATTGTTGCCAGTTTGTGTAATCGTGAAGCAGGGAGAGGCTCTACTTTTAAACTAGTACCAAACTTTCATACCGTGTTTAATTGAGAATGTTTTACATCAGTATCGCTCCCTGCTTTGACTTTACATCTTGCAAGTAATTTTCTTTTTTTCTGCTAATTATAAATGATACATAACGTCTGTTTGGATTTACTTACTGTGTCACCTCAAAAACTATCTAATCGGTCTGAAATTTAAAAATTATAAACTAATGGATTGTTGGTTGAGTTGTCAGCTTAGTTGGGTTAAAAAAACGTACTAAAAATTTGCATAGGATGGACTTTGTTTTAAAAGACTATTTTTATCGTTCAGCAGTAAAATCTTAGTATTTTCGGTCAAAAATTCCCGTTTGTTTTTTTAATATTAATTTAATAATTTTATTTCAAATGAAGTAATACATTGTTGATAGATAATTATGGAAAATAAAAGTGAAGATATTTTGCAGGTATATACTCACATATGGTGCTGGCTACATACTGCCTAGTATTGGCCCCCATCTCAACTCCTCGGCTGGCTCGCGTCCACTGGCTACCTTCGCCTCTTCCTCGCTTTATCTACCTCGGCAACCTCTTTCATCTCCCAGCTGTTTATTTTGTTGAATTTTTTTGAAGACTTTCAAAGCTCATTTTTGAAATTTCGACATTATTGAATGTTTCAGTCAAGACTCTGATCAATGTTTTTATAGTTTTATCATTTATTCCTGGAGTTAATTCCTTTCAGTCAACTTTATCGAGTCGAAAGTTTAATTTTTCTCACTTGCCTCAACTGAAGTTTCTGAGTTGTCATAAATTTTGGGTTTTGTAATCTGAGAAAGTACAGCATTCAGGAGGAGTCGATAGAACTTCACTATGTCGGATCATACGTCTAATAAATCATCCAAATTTGTTCATGACTGGTAATATTTCTAAGCTCGTGAAGCAAAGTTCGGTTACTTCCTCACCAACTTTTAATGACTTCTTGTAACAATGGTGTACTAAATCCCTAACTCATATTACATGTTATTAATGATGGCGTAGAAATCAATATAGGATTACACTTACTACTCAATATTTATTTTATGATGCAAAATTCCATAGTTAGAATGAGTTCAGAAATCTTTTTTTCTAATAGCTGCATATGAGTAAGAAACGAATAGTCTTTTTCAATTATTTTTTGTATTTGTTTGTAATAGTCCTCGTAAATTTCATTTAAAGTTTCAAAGTTTTTTTGGCAATAAATTCCATATGTTTTATTTGGTTGTAATATTTCTAATAGTAATTAGTTTATTTTTAACCAGTATTCCCTGTCTGTCAAGTATTTCGCCACTATAGAGCCCACAAGACAGCCAATTTCGATTACAGCGATGCTGCCTGTGAGTGGTTCGAACCAACTATAAGGCCGCCTCCACCACCAGAAACGAAAGCTGACCTGGAAGTGTAACTGGACAGTTGTATAAACTCTACTGTAACTGAATTTGAACTGAAACTCTCAACACATTAGCCACATGGAAAATGGAAACATTTCTGTCTATTGCTTATAAATGTCAAAAGACATTTACCCATGTTTGCTTAGATGACCATGAAGATCATTTTGTCTTGAGTCCAGGGGTCTGTTTCGAATCAAGACTTTTGTGTAATAAAATAGACAGCCAATTGATTAAATGATGGCTTACAGCTATAAACGTGAAAATAGCCGGGCACTCCGAAAATTGATGATCTCTACAAAGGCTACATGAGATCTACATTAAAAAAAACCCATTGTAAAAATTATTGCGGAAATAAACACAGGCGAGCAAGGCAGTTTGCCAGATGTTATGTAAAAGGGGTTTGTCGTGGAGTACTAGGAACTAATTTTAATATTGATGTATTTTGTATATTTAAATGTTCAAGGGGGAGGGGGGAGTTTACTTGTTACTCTCAGGAGTTGTAGGGTTAATCTCTAAGCCACAGATCATCTAAGTCTTGGACAGTCTAAAATAGTCTAGAGACACCAGCACGAAATTCAGAGATACGTTTTCAGACTGAATTACTGAGTTACACAGGCACAGGATTCTCTGTCTAGGGGAGCCTACCTGCTATTTCGTTTTTACCTGCTATCGACGGGGTCACACTCCGGGTGTTGAACCTTGCACCAGCCTTCGAGGAAACAACCGACCATTGTGAAGAATTCAGCAAAACATACTGGATACCTCACCCCACAGACATATTTAGATATAGGAGACCTTGTGACCTGCTATAAACACATGGCAGTGGGATTCCTGGCAATGGCCAGTTTCTCCAATCATGTCCTGAGCGTATGTGGCTCTCGCGTTCTTGGTCGCCTTCCGCTGGCTCTTATCCAGTGACGTGGCTGATGGAGGAGCGTGGGGGACTTCCCAAGACTCCGCTTCCTCTTTCGCATGCGAGGGAGGTGACAAACATATGGACTTGGGGTTCTCTGGGCTGTTTGTAAATACTGTACGAATGAGATCATTTATCACAATTACTTATTGCCCAATAAGGCAGATTGTAATTTTATCATAATAAAGTTGTTTTATTAATTGAGATATAGGAGAACAAAGCAACATATTTAAAGTATTAGATTTATTTTGATGACCTCATTTAAATATCAACAGAAGATTTCATAATATAGAATGAATTATCATAACAAAAATATAACCGATTTCTCTATGGTTGTCACTGTAATAAAGTGAGCCAGATTAAAGCGGGTTGGTGATGTGAAGCAGGATGAATGAGCAACAGATCCTTAGGAAAGTGCTGATTGAATTCATCCACCGTCAAAGAAGGGTCGGCCGGCCAAGACTTGGCTGGATTGACTGCGTGGCTTAGGAGACGCGAGAGACCTTGGAAACCTGGATGGTAGCAGCACAGAACCGGGACTCGTGGCGGTTCTTTATTGAGGACGCCTAGGCATAGTAACCTGTTGTAGCCCCGCACAATGTACGTATGTGTCTCATCACATGTTGACTAATTTAAAAATAGGTTAATTATTTCATACATTCGTGCATACCCGCCAGGTAAAATAAATAATAAAGATTTATATAATTTTGGATAGTGCGTGGGGGAAACTACAATAAAGAGGGACAGAAAACCTCATATGATTCGAGGCCTAATCAATGGCTTGATAATTATTCGATCTTTATTTTGCCAATTTCTATGTACTATATATATATTGTAACATTCATGATATTTGAGAATATCATGTCCTGCAACCCTTCCATCTGGTCAGCATCAGCCCTTTGTGCTCTTAGGAGTGGGGATGAGATGAAGGGCCAGTCTTAGACAGTCTTAGCCCAGCCGCGTAGAAAAGCGGACTCTTAGCAAGCTCCCGTTTTTGGGGGTCACCAACTGAAGAAGAAGAAGAAGAGATCAAAAGTAACGTGGATTGGATTATACGGAGATCATCGATTGGGTGATATTGATATTGTTTTTTTTATTATTATGGATCCATTAAAAAGATATTGAGCTCAATTTTCATTTTTTTATATAATTAATTAGTAGTAACTATCCTTGTTCAAAAGGAATTGAATATTTTTTTATATAATTTTTGTCAGCACTATTTATAATTATAATTATTTGTTATAACCATTTTACTCGTATATATTTCACAATTCCCAGTTTCTCAATTTATTAATAATTAGAACATTAGCCTTGAGATCGGGCGATTCAATCGGGATAAGTTCCTATGTCAAAGACATAAAACAATTTGAATTAAAGATCTCATGAAGGACCTGCCAAATTAGTTAAGGTAAATTGATCTAATAAATTAGAAAAATAAATAGTAAAAAATGAGGTAGGTTTCAATATATATATATATATACAATTTCTATATACTCATATATGGTGCTGGCTACAGACTGCCTAGCGATAGCTCCCATCTCAACTCCTTGACTGGGAGACGTCACCGTCGCTGTATCATCTACCGTTAGCAATGAGTTTGATCTGCGAGCTGTTGACTCTGTTGACCAGCAACAAAAAATACCCACATACATACTTTTACCTGGCTTGATGTTGCACTCCAACTAGCTAAAGCAGGACTTTGAAGAGCTTCGGGGGCTTAATAACTACTACTGTTTGAAAGCACTACATCGCAGAGCTATCCGTCTCAATTTTCAAAGTTTGCACAAGAGATTATTAGAGTTTTTAAGTAGTACTAAGACCCTGTTTTAAAACTTTTCTTACTGTTGTTGGAGTTATAGTTATTAAGCAACATGTTCACTCTGACGGATCCTTTTACATTTAAAAAAAAAATATCTGCATTCTAAAATACAACAAAAAGATAAGTATACTGTATTTAATGAAAGTAGAGTGAATGATTGTTAATTTATTGTATTTATTTTTATTTTACATAATGTTAAGCGATTTAAGTATTTATTAGAAGAATTTGAGTAGTAGTTGAATGACTACAATCTGTAAACAGGGTATTTATTAAGACAAAAACTTGATTAATCAAGTATTATTAAGTTGATAATTATTGTATTGTATTGTTTAGTTTTTATTATCACAAGTGCCTAATGTGATGGCAATGAGGGCCTTCTAAAATGAAAGCTTAATCCACTTCGCATGTGTAAATATACTTGTTGCAACAGGGTGTACATAAATAAACGTTTCATGGTAATTATTTAACTAAATACAATTTTAAACGTTAACATTTAACATGAAAACGACTTTTGATGAACAAGTAAAAAAAATCCTCATGAACTATTATAAAAATGCAACAAATATGAAATCTTAACGTAAAAAAATGAAGTCGTGACATGATGGTGTTAAGACTTGAGGACTGCCGCAATGCGAGCGAAATGGGTGAATAACTCTTCGAAAGTGACTTCTTGGTGGATTTTTCCCATCCTCTCAAAGTGGAGAGATCGGGGTGGAATAACATGCCATTGAATATCGCGTTCAGTAATGAAACTGTGTGTTCTCAGTCAAATATTCCTCCAGTTCCGAAGCCATACAAAGAAAACACCACGATCCGAGTACATGTGGGGTAGGGTGGCTTCCTTCGATTGGCAATAAAGCGATGAGAGGCAGCTACTAAATATTTCTGAATTCAAGCCCTTAGTATCCATGCAGCTGAATAAACACAAGTAGGCCTCTCCGTCTGAAAGACTTCTTAGCCTTGCTGGATTCCATCATAGTATTCCGATATCAACCCCCAAATGCTGGAAAATTTCTCCTTCTTTAATCACGAACGCTGACGAGGGGTTTAGGGGGGTGTCGAGCTGTCGAAAAAAACGAAATTGGGCCGCAACACTGACTTTAGATGTAATTTAAATAATAAACGATATTCAAAGAACAAACAAATGTTTGCCTACTACCTCAATACTAAATAGTTTTGTTTTTTTTATGGCTATTCGATGTGGTGCATTTGTCAATATCTTCTTTATGGTTCACTTTCTGGCAGGAATAAACATTTAAATTAAATAATATTCCCAATAAAACAATTTTAAAACGCACTAAATAAGTACAGTGCACCACTGTTAATAGAATATAATTTATAAAGGCTGTGACTATTGTTAGGTATAATAATAGTGATTAGCTTGTGTCTATATGCGCAGATACTAGTATTTATCATTTGACTTCTTATTGTAGAGATAACTGAAGATGACAGCTTAGAGCTGTCGAAAACGCTATTACAATAAAAGAAAGGTTATCAGTTGTGGGAAGACAATAAAGCTGTTTTATATACATATAACATTCCCAATAATTGGTGTTCTGTATATATTTTTGTAGAGTAAACTTTGTCAGATCATTATGAAAACTACCTATTCAAGCATCTGGTATTTCCAAAACCTTATAATACTTACTACAATCCTACCTACCACTAGTTGTAAAATCATTAATTACTCCCCCATTAACAAGAAATTTTGTTGAGGCCCACATTTAGATTGCGAGTAATCCCGCCTCTCTGCATTACTTTAAGCGTGTCGCAATCTTTAAATAAAAACTTGTCAGCTATATTGCACAAAATAATTTGGCATCTCTCTGAGACCCGTTGGAGTACCGCAAGCTTCTAACCATCTCTAAATTTAAGCAGCATAATAATTAGAATTATAATTAGAACGAAGCATACATCACCTATTTTCGCCTACTCTTAAAATTTCTACAAAGCAAATACTACACAGGTGGACTGAAAAGTTTCCGACCTCAACATGAAGATGATAATAAAATAAATAAAAGCTAAAATAAAAGCTTTGTTAGGTCCGACACTTTTCAGACCACCCGTACGTGATATAGCAATAGATTTTTTATTATTAACTAGTTAAATTTTTTAAATCATCATTTTGAAAATGGCTTAGGGTTAGGTCGGAAACTTTTCAGACCACCCTCGTACTGCAGTAGCTTAACTGCTCAATTCACCTTGAAATTAGAAAAATCATAAATCGACATCCAATCGATACGTAAAAGTATCAACTAATGTATAAATGATATCTTAAATGATTTTGCTGCATGATTGAATATCAGTGATCCGTTTATAAATCCCAATAACAAATACAATTCAACAATACTGAAACAATAAATTAGCGATTGCAATAATCCAATAACCAGCCTGTCTACAATAGTTTCTACTAATTTCCTTCCTTAGTACTTCTTTCCTTAACTAGCATCCTGGACACCACACAATGGCATGTTATCATAATATTTATTCATATTAATTGTGTAATTATTATTATTACTTTAACTGTGTAAAATTGCATTGTGGTTGTGTAGCTTTCACGGGAAACAACAGGGATTTAAACAAAGATGACTTTGAAATAAAAATTTTAGCTGCAAATAATAAGTTGTGTACCACAGTTGGAAAGGAGAATAACATCGCTGGTTAGCAACATAACATCCAGTCCTAGCCAATGATTATAGCTGGACACTATCCGTAAAACCGTTATTTGTGACAATCTCATTTAAATACTTAGAGGGACAGTGCTATCACTTGTTGGATTTTAGATGGAAATGTATCTAACAATGACTCACACAATGATAAACATGTTGTACACATAAATAAAACACAGCAGGATCTGCCAGAAACTCTCTCCTTAGGTGTTGAAGAACACGTTGGTAGTGTTGTTAAACTAGGAGTCTCATAGGGTCGTTTCTGGAGGGTCCAATTTATACCCGGACAGTAAGAAGAAGGCTTCATGAAAATAAGCTTAGGGCTGGATATGCTTAGCCGTGGAGCTCTCCTTAACACAGCTTACAAAGTGCCCATTCTTCACGTGAACTTGTGAATTGGACTTCGGATAGCTGGAAGAGAGCCCTCTTTACAGATAAGGTAAGTCTAAAGTCTTCAGATGGCCCTAATTTTACATGTAGACGGCCAGGAGAGACGTAACCACCATGCTATATGGTATATGATGGCCATATGGTGTATGGTATTTATGAACACCCAGTCTCCAGGCGACGTCGTAATCACTTTTCAATCAATGTCGCAGCCTTAACGCAATCCTACTCACTTATGTCTTAACTGGGGCCATTGAAAAAAATTAAAAAAAGTTTACAAACAGTTTATAAAGAGAAAGAATTAGCGAGAATGAATTTTATGACGTGTAGATTGGATGAGTAAACAAAGCATTATTCACGGTTTATATTTACACTGATATCAAATGCTATTATTATATTAAATGATATGATATTAGCATAATCATATAATAGCTACATATGATATTAAATGCTGATAGTTAATCAAAATTAAGCGTAAGATAAATTTATTTAATTGTGCGTTAATTTTGTCCGTTAGTGTATTATAAAATTCTTACGTATGGAAATCGTTGACTAGAAGCGGAAATATCTGTAATGGTTAAAACCGCAGTCGTGTCAAGATCTGCTAAAATGAATGAGCTCAAAGAAGGCTGGGTCAAACATTAAAACTTACTGCTTCACAATGACCTTCTTCTGTTATTGTGATATGCAAATGCCACCAGGTTTGCATGCCTACAGTCAAGATTAAGAAATTACTTATTATAATAAACAATTTAAAACATTAATATAAAATATCAAATATATAGGAACTCACAGCGCTAATAATAGCACTAATTGTTATTGATTTGTTTGTTTCATGTTCGTGTGGAGATTACATTATTGGTGATTAAAATGCAGTTGGTACAGCTTGCATCCCGTGGGTGTTATATTGTATTTATGTTTTGGCAAGGCTAATGGAGCAATAATGTGAAAAAATGAATATACAATCATAATACATAATACAGAAACGACACACAAAAATTTCTGCTACTACTGCAAATATACAAATAAAAAAACAGTGCTTTTTTTCATCAAACAATAAAAGAATTATATTTTTTGAATAGCAATAAAAGATTAAATATTCAAACAAGTAAGGTATGATTGTTTACTGCCAGTATGCCTAGAATATACAGGCCATAGACCGCAGCAGTAGCAAACATTATTGAATATTTAAAGGTACAAAATACCATTATACTTAAAGGTTTAAGCCTTCTTTAATCTTGGATTAGAAAGTTTCGTAATTTTATTTTTTTCTGTATGTCAAGGAGTCATCTAAAAATAACTTGAAAATTATTCCAAAAAAAATCTAAATCTATTGGTAAAATTAGTTCAATGTCGATTAAAAAATATTATTATTTTTTTTTTTATTTTTTAGTAAGAATTTTTATAAATGCGATTTGAGTGGTGGCGACGACTTGAAAAATGATCTATTCTTGATGAAAAACGCAATTAGTTTTTTTCACAATCTTTTGAGGAACTTGCTAACAGTACCATCCAATATTGTATGTTTACTTTATAAATTCTTTAGTTTTTATACATATATATGTCTGAAACAAAACAAATTAATATGTTAATTGAGTCAAATAACGAAAAACATGTCTGCACGCTTTATGACAATAGTCTGAATCACGTAGTACGACACTTGGTAAAAATAGAAATGAAGAAATAGGAATGAAGTGAGCTTGGAAAGTCTATTTACGTTTAAAAATACAATAACAATTACACAATGATAAATTTAAACATGGATTTGGTCGATATGTTTTCAAAACTAGGGTCCCACACGTCTGTCTGGTGTTTGTGGTGAGTACCTGCTTCAACTAGACATGGTATTATGGTACTAAAGTACAGAGGTACCATAATATGGTTAGGAATATTATACCGGTAGAATGTACAAAAACCTCATCAAAAATATTATAAGGTGATTCATATAATAAATTGTTTATTGTTTTCATAACCTTCGACGTTTTATATACAAATATTTTAATAGTCATGTTGTGCCAACTTCTTCACCACAAATAAATAGAAGTTCCCTCTTCTCGGCCCAGAAAATATCCACCTATCTTTCTATGCTTTAATAATAAAAAAAACCTTCAAAAGGTGTCAGTTAAGAGAGGGGGGAAATAGTGCACGAAACAGCTGAAATCCACTAATCCACTAGGGGGCGCGGCGGGTGTATCCTCGCCTCTGACCTGCCTAAATAAGGCCCAGATTTGGGTTTTTTTGTCAGACTCTCGGAACCCATCACCTAAAGAACACTCTCTCTCTCTCTCTCTCTCTCTCTCTCTCTCTCTCTGCACTGGTGCTTGCTGCTCTACACGAACCATGGCTTTCTTATTCAACTACCTCTGCATATCTCTTTCGTAACCTCGCTTTGTTTTAGTCCGGCGTTGTCAGACCCCGAACCTTCCTAGTGGGATTCTCTGCCTTCGTCTCCCTAAAAGTAGCAACTCCTTGGCAGAAATACCTCTTCCATGCGGACCATGGTCTACTGGGGCTTAACAAACTTTACCTTGTAGCATCTCCCACGGCAATCCAGTCTGCTTCTCTCAAAGACCACAGGTCCGCCCATTTTATCTCTTTATCGACGCTCACCGGACAGTGGCCGAGTCGTAGAGACCCTAGCCAACGGTGTGCGCGTTGGGGCGACCCGACAGGCCACTATTTTTACGTTCATCTGTAAATTCTTTTGATTTCAATCACCACAGTTGTGGACTATTCCTTTGTAATGTAATAAAATTTGGGAGAAATTCTTCATCGTTCATGTAGTCACATGAATCGCCTTCCGTATTGTAGGGATGAATACAGAACTTCACTGAAGTGTGTTTGACAAACACAAATTTAAGTGGCTGTGTGGAGTCCAAGAGTGAGATTTAGACAGACTGATATTATGGTAACGTCTCTAGAAGATCGTTTTTTTTTTTTGTTTTTTTTTTTATTAATTTAAATTGTTTAAAATTTTGTCCAGTACCAGTTATCTCTAAGTGGGTGGGGGGACCTTAATTCGTGGATCACTGCCACTAACTGTCGTACCAGAAGCCATGTAGCGGTTGTTATAAGATACCAGCAAGTCAGTACAGTACACTTTGGGTCCTGCCCATTTTCTTGGAAACACCTGATGTGAACTAAAAAAGCAACGTGCTGTTTTCAGATGAGTCACACTTCTCTATTTATACACAATATGGGTGAATGGGAGTTTTGGAAGGCCTGGGGAGTGCTACACTGAGTCTAATGTCACTGTGGGAAATTGGTGTGGGAAGGAATTTCTTCAATTGCGAACACAGAGCTCTATAATTGTTCTGTGGTCAAAAATGGCCCTAATGCTGGTCTCTGAGGGTTTAAATTCACTCCAGAAAGTCCTACTACAACAGTTGAGCGGCCTCGGTAGCATTTGAAACCCGATTCTGTGTGTAGCACAATAAACCGGTCATCTCTTGGCTCTGTCACTCGCGGCCGACCTGATCCAGGCGTGCGATTGCACAAACCTGTTTCATGATAGCATGTAATTTCTCTTCGAATACCAGTTTCAGATAAACCCAACGCACTGATCGCATATCTTTGGCTTCGACCAAAGCAACAACACGGGATACTTCCACCGAAACCATTTTTTAAATTAAAATAAAAAAATCTTTTGCTACATATTTAGAGATTAGTTTAACATTATATCAAAATAGAAATGTCTCCATAATTTTTTTTGATATTTATTGGAGTTTCCTTCATAGTGTATAAAAGGTATACAAAATAAACTACGTGTAAAACGAAGCAATATGAAGACATAGTCCGGGTGAGGGCTGTGGACTCTTTGTGACTCAATATTTAACGACGATTATGAATGAGCTAATTAGTGCTTATGAGAAATTCTTCACTTCATTTGCTGAACAAACTAACTTATTAATAATCTCCTTTTAAATAAATGAATAAACAATGATACCCAATCGTATCGAGCTGGTACTTTTAGTTTTGAAAAATGTTATGGTTTTAGATACTTACGATATTTTGGCGACCTGGAATGCGTCTTTAACCGTGGAGAAATGAACAGGAACTTCTCAAATGGCGAAAGAGACAGGCATTCACTTCAGACTGATCGACCGTTATATAATGCTAAGAATATTGTAATCCTAATGTTATATATATAATGCTAAAAGCCCCTGCTAGTGTATACCTGCCTCGTGACTTCATGGAAGTCACTGGTGGTTCTTGTTATTTTTTTAATAAGCGACCGTATCAATTCCTGAAACAACCTTTCTCATATTCACTTATGTCTCAGCTTTAGTTCCAGTCCCCACTAGTTCACATTTGTTTCCCAGACACTAGTGGCTGAACACCCGACCCAGCAGTATGTAGTAACATAACTCTTAATATCTGTATATACCAGTGTTTTGCTTTTACTTCATAATAAAGTTTTCTTTCATTTTCTTTTAAAATACTCTCCTCTACAAAGATTGTTTAACTGAAGCACAGAAAGTTCCTCCTTACTTATCTGAAATTAAAGCCTTACTGGCAGATTGTCAATGGTGAGGCAACTGGGCCTTTGATCTAGTCGAGAATTTGCTCTGATGAGAAGTCCCTTGCCGGGCTAGAATAATTCACAAATCTCGCGATCAGTATCTTGCAAAGTAATAAATAATAAACAGATCCAAAGAAATAAATGAAAACTTTTAGAAAAATTGATTTATAAAATAAATAGTGAAGACAGTACAGAAAGGGGGATTTAAACAAGTTTTTTTTTGCTCACGGGTCATTTACGCATTTCCTCATCCCATCTTTTTCTTGAGTCGACCTACTAATGTAATATATAACAAAAATTCATTTTAGAGAGCATAAAATAATTTTTTTTGTCACACAACCACGAGACCCAGTACGATAGAAGTACGAGCTTGACCGATAGGATGCTTGACCCTAATGGTTCGCTCTGCGAATTTTGAAGAGTTTGACAGGGGTTGAAGGTATTTAATGGGGTCACATACCATATGGCCATTTATCGGATAACAAAGACTATCTCAACACTCCGCTGGATGGTGTGTGATTCCCTTTCAGCCAACTCACAAAATGTTTTCGAGCCCAAAGTTTCATTTTGTTCTCTCATGATAAATGACATTTCTCGAGTTACCGCTCATCCCGTGTTTCCTTCGTCCAACCCTACCACGTACTGACTTCAGGAGGAGTTAATTGAGTTACGAGAGGTGGGATCAAAAGTCCAATAAATTATTCAAATTTAGCGCAAATTCAATTTGGGCTTGGTTTGAAAGTGGCGGTTTTCATATGAGAGGGTTCTGTCGACCCCAATCAGGCTGTCATTTGCCCCAGTTCATTTAAATTTACATTTTACGTTTTCAACCTACAGTCTTCACAGACTTTGAACATTTTTACTGTTGCCTAGTACTTTTGTTTAATTAAAATTATATACAATCCTACAAAGCAAATAGAAATAAAAAAAATATTTTATACATTGAAACCAAGGTTGGCAGCATTGCCCGGAAATATAAAATTGGCGAAGATTTCTTTGAGAAATGTCAGTACTTATAGTATTCAGTATTCGTGAACACAGTAGCTTGCCATAGAGACATCAACGAGACAGTATCTTGAGTGTCTTTTCTTTTTACAGATCTACCTTTGTATTACTTTATTGTTTCTTAAATATTTATTAAAGAATACTAATAGCAAATTAATATCTTTAATAGGGCAATGCCTTATTTTAGGGCAAATTTATTCATATTAATATTTCAGCCACCAGTGGACTCTCACCACTGTACCGCAACAACCAACCTCTACCGAGGCTTCCCACACTCCTTAATTCTCTTATACCACCTTCAAGCAGGTACTCCTAGTACAAGGATCCGCTCAATCCAAATCTTCCTTCATTTTTCCCTCATCCTTTATCTTCTAATTAGAGAGCTTAGACAAAAAAAAAAATTAATATTTATCACAGGTGAAGATGTGGCAAGTATTCAACCTTGATGGACCTCTACTTCCCAGTTTTTATAATTTCCTCTTTTGGGAAATATTGCGATTATATTTTTAAAGATGTGTACTACATGCAGTATTTTTCTGTGAAAAATTACAAAATCAAAAAAATCCGTTCCGTTTAAGTAATAAGTTCTTGTGATTAGTTATTAGTATTAAAATACTGCTTGATTTACCAACAAAAAAAAACTTATTTACACGTATATTTTATATCTTAATCGATTATGAACCATAAAAGCAGCGAGTTGTGAACTTTTATTAAATACCCTTCAATAAGCCGGCAATTCTCTGAGACATTTCAAAATTAGCAGTCTTTCTGGTAAACAGAAAACAGAACATAAACAGACGTCGGCTTAGAAGCATATCAGGCTCAATAACAAGCACTGAATTTTAGCGATTTATTTGATATGCATTATGTAGTCGTTTAGAAATACATTAGTATTTTTCGAAATCACAAACCTTCCGCTTGTCCTAGCTGAAGACCTGAAATTTTACGTTGAGGCTTCATTTGATCATGAGAGGTCTCGTGAGAGGAAAAACACGTTCATCTCAGCAGCTGTCATTATAGGTCTTAACAATGTAACTATGGAGACATTTGTTTGGACGAAGTTGATTCAGCCTCTTTAGGATTATTGAGTATCTGCGTTGATGAAGAAGTAGAGGAACCGGTTGAGAAAACCTAAATAAATATTGAGAAGTAACGACCTAGTGCTGACCACACCATGGAAACGGTTTTTCCCCCGCTATAATTTTGAGTACTTATCCAGTGGCGAGGCTGGCTGAGGAGCGTGGGGGACTTCCCAAGACACCGTTTCGTCCTTCGCACGCGAGGGAGGTGACAACCATGTGGACTTGGGAGCTCTCTGGGCTGTTTGTAAATACTGTATGAATGAGCGGGTGAATGAAATTGTAAATATGGTATGAATAAGATCATTTATCACAATTACTTATTGCCCAATTAAGCAGATTGTAATTTTATCACAGTAAAGTTGTTTATCTATCAAATTTTGAGTAGTGTAACAAAGTAAAGACCTCACCACCTGGATTAATAACATGCACTACCAATTGCTTAAAGTCTTCACAACTGTCATCATAAGTAAACTTTTGGTACCCGAGTTTCATACTGGGAGATGGTGTTTTGTACATAAGTTTCAATCAATAAAATCAATATGAATCCTCTAGTAATTATTATATATTAAAAAACTAATAAAGATTAAATCTTTTATTTGTAGAATACAATATATAAAAACATAATTGTAGCATATATCACAATTTAGGACAAGTATCGTAAAAATGAATTACTTTTTACATTCATTATTTATGTATTACTAAATTTCTTTCTCTGAATTATTTAGATTTTGTTTATTATTGAAGTTAAAACAGCATAGATAGCTCACTACCTGAAAATGATTTCAACAGATCTAAACAATATGAATGAGACAAAAAAACAAAGCTCTTGTCCCCATTTTCAGTGATCCGTGCATGGAGCAAGATGGTTTCATATACATGTTGCCAGGAGTGGACCTTAGTATAATAGCCACCTCATTTTGTATGTATACACATCTAACAACAACTATTATTGTTTATACTATTCTTCATTAAAAATATAACCCACAATTTATCAACGCTATGAAAAATAATACTGAAATATGTTTGTATCCGGGTATAAGATTACGATTAAATAAAATAAAAATAGTGAAGGCAATCAGATAAATTTGACAAAAAATTTAAATTTAGAAAAGTTTATATATATATATAATTCCTTTATTGTGCTAAAATTACAATCTGCCTTTGCTAGGCAATAAGTAATTAAGATATACGATCATTCATACCATATTTACATTTCGTCATTCACTCGCTCATTCATTCAGGACATGATTGGAGAAACTGGCCATTGCCAGGACTCCCACTGTCACTTGATTATAGCAGGTCACGAGGCCACTGCCGTTTCAGTCTCCGAGGAGGATTATAGGGATGAGTGACGCAGTGCAGTGACTGTGCTACAGGATTAGGGTGGTTGGAAAGGCTACTGTGGAATTTCGTAAACTTGGAAGGGATGAGTTCTAGAATGTAGGGTATATTAAGGTCGTTATGAAGGGTTTTGTTGCTGACATAATAAGGGGCATTTACTACTGTTCTCAGGACTTTTGATTGAAAGGATTGGATACGCTTGATGTTCGACTTTGTTGCTGTCCCCCATAGCTCTATTCCGTATGTCCAGATTGGTTTAAGTATAACTTTGTAGATTAGTAGTTTATTTTCTATTGAGAGATGGGATGTCCTTTGAAGTAGTCTGTATAGTTGTCCAAAGCGTCTGTTTAGTTCTTGTCTTTTTAGTCTCGTATGTGGGTTCCAGGTCAGTCGTTTATCGAGATGGAAGCCTAAATACCGTACTGTCTCGGATACAGGGAGAGGAATAGAATTAAAATAAACTAGTGGACAAGACTTGCGACAAAGGGTGAAGGTAATGTGGGAACATTTTGCTTCATTAACTTTGATCCGCCATTGGTTGCACCAATAATCGATCTCGTCAAGGTGTTTTTGAAGGTTATGGGATGCTATGTCGGGGTCTGGGTTAGATGACAAGACTGCAGTGTCATCTGCAAATGTGGCCAAGAAGGTATTGGGAGTAGAGGGGACATCAGCGGTGTATAGGTTGTAGAGGATGGGGTCCAGGACACTGCCCTGTGGAACTCCTGCATTTATAGGATAGTAGTTTGAATATTCTAAACCACAGCGGACTTGGAAGAAGCGGTTTGAAAGGTAGGACTGTAGGATTAGGAAAAGGGTCTGTGGTAAATATCTTTTGAGCTTGTAGAGTAAACCTGCGTGCCAAACCCTGTCAAAAGCTTGAGCTATATCAAGAAAGGCAGCAGTGCAATACTGTTTGGTTTCAAGGGCTGAGGAGATGTGATCAACAACGCGAAGGCCTTGTTGAGCAGTGGAATGCCGTTGGCGGAAACCAAATTGGTGTGTAGGAAAAAGGTTTTTGGATTCAATAATTGGAAGTAGACGTTTTAGTAGAAGTTTCTCAAATATTTTTGAGAGGATAGGGAGTAGGCTTATTGGACGGTAAGATGAGGCGTCATTGGGTGGTTTACCGGGTTTGGCGAATAGGACAATAATGGAATGTTTCCAGAGGAGTGGGAAGTGCGTAGTTCGGATAATGCAATTATATATATAGGTTAGTAGAAAAGTTAAAAAAATTAAACCTACGTACATCCAAACCTATAATACAAAATATACTATCTATCTAACTATAATATTAAAATGCAATAATACAACCCCTGCAAAGGTAAGGTTATCTTTCCGTAGAAGACAAGCTATCAATGTCTAGTCGCACCCGCAACTGACTTTATCTTTGTCCACTAGAAGCGTCCCAAAATGCGTTAAATTCATGTAATTTATGGGTAAACAAGTAAGCGCGTTCTACGTGTACATTTTCACCAACTTCAATTTCGAATTCACTGAAAAGGGAATAACAAATCTCGCAGTTGAATTTGTTAAATGGTAAATTGGTTGAATAGTTTGATTAGTAAATACTCTTTCTCCATGGGTCGACACATACTACGGAAAGACTGAGGTAACCACATTCAGGTTAGAATATGCAGTATAAGAGGGGGTAGAACCGGCCTATTGGTCCTACTTGTTGGTTTCCTCCGGGTGGAGAATTGAAGGCCGACAAAAACCACCCCTAGCTAGAGCCAGAAAGTTCTGCTATAATGCTATTCTCAGCTCTGAATGCTGAAGAACGCTCATTCGGAAGTCAAATTCCTTAGCCTCTCAGTTTCTTCTGGGTGTCCACCCCGCTCCTGGTTCTTCTCCTTCTGGCCTATTACATTTCCCGCGGTCTCGTACATGAGCCACGTAAGAAGACCACCACATAGCAGAGAAACCGCTCCATAGACCCAGAAGTTGAGGTAGACCCCGAAGTTCTCATTGACTGGAGTGTAGGCCTTGAGGGTGAGGAAGCAGTATACTGCAGCCAGTGCCTCTGTCAGTCCACCGGCCAATCCTCTGGTGCTGGCTCCGAACATCTCCGACTGAAGAGTCTGCAAGAGCGGACCAAGGCCAATGTCGGAAAAGATGCAACAGAGGGTCAGCCCGAGGTAGAGCATCCAGACGTAAGGTTTGGAGTCTATGGAGGTTTTTTCGTTGATATAGTAGTAGAGTCCGGTGAAGATGTGTGAGACGAAGCAGCCGAAGCAAGACACCAACAGCAGAGGCTTCCGGCCGATCCAGTCGGATAGGAACGTGGATATGACGGCAATCCCAGCCAGCAGCACTGAAACCAAAACCCAAACCGTTAATCTATCTGAACCAAATTGATTAAACGTTGACAAATAACAGAAAACACATCATAAACAAGTTAAAATTATGTATGAAAACTAGGAATCTGTACATGCGTCAAAATGGAGAATAGTGAACTTGGGTAACTGACAGAAAAAATGGTCACAATTAGGAATAAATTCATAATGGGCATGTTACTCAAAGAAAAATAGCACAGGAGGGTTCTCCGGGGAAGTTTATTGAAATAAGGAATAAAAGCTACCATATAGTTAAAGTAATAATGTTTCAAGACTCCTACTTCAGTACATCATTATACTTTTGAGAAAATCTATCTTGTCCTAAAAGTCCAAGCTTGTGACGTTTAAAAGATCAGAGGTTTCCAGAGGACAGCAATCGGACAATTTTGTTCATCCGGTCTCAGAAGTCGTTACAGAAAGACGTATTGTTGGAAATTATTAAAAACAAATAATTTTTGAGCAAGTTACTCTCTACTCTATGTACTGGTCTGATGAATGTACCACTACCACAGATGACGATAACAGTCTACTTGTCTTTGAGAAGACCATATTGTGGAGAGTAATGGCATCTCTTGGAAGTATATTCGGAACTGCAAGGTATTGTTGTCACTCCTCGTACGAAGACAAAGTACATCAGTAAACTATCTGGAAAACTTACTGTAGCGACCACTAACTACATAAGATAAATCACCCTATACTCTATTGTATATATATTGTAAACAAATGTAAATAACATGAACTAAATGTATTATAGACAAATGTAAATACCATGATCAAAATATAAATCATTATAAATGTGTTAAGCAATAAAACATGCTGGGGCCAAGTAGTTACATGAGATGGGTCACCAGCTGTCAGTCACAGGTACCCCAACAGATGAAGAAACCGACCGCAGACCCTAAGCAACCCTTGCCAGCCTCCTAGAGGACAATGAAGTCGAATGCTATTGGTTACACCAATCTCGACCTCTATTGGCTAAGGGCAATAATTACCGGGTACTTATACCCCTAGGCCCTGTAAATCATTCTCTCCTGGCATCTTCTCACTGGCTCGTTGCTCCCGCTGGAACTCTGAAAACCTGACTGCTTCTTTATGAAAAACCTATACATCTCTCTCACCTAACCTCGCTATGTTTTAACCCGGCTTTGGCAGACCTCACACCTTCCTAGTGGGAATCTCTGCCATCGTCTCGCTAAAAATAGCACCTCCTTGGGAGAGACCTCTCCCTCGGTGACGACGGTTGCCGTGGCCCTGCAAATTTTACCAGAAGTGTCTCCCATTGCAATCCAGTCCACCTCGCTCCATTTCACACTCGCCTTTGGGATCCGGACGGTTTTCCCCTACCCTCATATACCGAGTGTGAATTCATGGTCATTCCAAGACCACATAAACTACCTATAACCTACCCTGTACCTCTTCTCCTGAACATAGTGCACTGTCGGGGGGGCACACCTATCAAAAATGGAGTCAGATAGTAAACCCGTCATGAAACGATGGTCCAGGTTATAAACTCAAACAATCCTCACTTGTCACTAGGGCTAGGGTGACCAGGCACCCCTCTAGTCACGACCCGACAACTGGTGACCCCGACGTGATCGAGAAGATAGAAGAAACCATTTCTTATGATGGCCGACCCACCCCGTCCGGCGAAGCATGCTGTACAACCGTACACGCCATTTCTCGGACGTGCAAACTGCCAGAGTTTCACGAAGAAGACCCAAGGCTATGGTTCCTGCAGGCTGAAAATATTTTTTCAACAAACCGAATCTCTTCGTCTAAACCCAAATCGGAGCATATTTACGCTCAGCTTCCGTTCAGGGGACTCACACAGGTCGCAGACCTAGCGTATTCTCCAAGTGATAGTCCCTACGAAGACCTAAAGGCTCGTCTTATCGAGACGTACAGCCAGAGCCACGACAGACGCCTGATCCGGTTATTGGAAGAGACACACCTCGGAGATTAGAAACCGTTACATCTCCTGCGTCAAATGCAATCACTGGCAGGACCCACGACCTCTGAGGACGTCATTCTGGCTACGCGCTTTGCCAGACTGGGTCAGCATTATTTGTCTTATATTTTATGAACTTAAATCTAATATAACTTAAATAAAGCGATTATAAATGGAGATCATTTTAAATTAGGCTAGTGATGATTAAGTTCAGCTCTAAATTATTACATCTTAAATTGAGATTGATATCCAAAGGCTTAGAACTACTTACCTTGATAGAAAGAATGAAGAGCTCGGTTCAGTTGCTTTTAGAATCCATTCTCGATAGATTGAACTAAAGCCAATTATTAATGCTAATGATGAGAAAACTTTTTACCTCCGATTATGATGGACATCTCCGCAGGTGGGAGAAACGAGTCGCTTTTGGAAAATGTCTCTGATGCGTAGTTGACTATAACAGGCAAGCCGGTGAGGAACTTGGCGACGCAGACGATCTGTACGATGATGAAGGACCTCCGCTCTCCTTTGTCAAAGAAAAGAGTCCTCCAGGAGTTAGTATCTGACATTTCCTCCTTCACTGACATCTTCATGCTGGCCAGCTCCACATCCACGTCCTCCACAGAGTCCCTGAACCAGAGGAGCACCTCTTTGGCTTCGTCATCCCTGCCCTTCATCAGCAGGAAGTACGGTGTCTCCGGGCAGAAAGCGAACAGCACAGTGAAGATTACCGGAAGTGGGAGGCAAAAGTAGGAGAAGGCGTTGTAGCTAAGGTACGGTCCCAAGCAAAAGACAAAGAGCGTACCCAGATAGAACGCAGTCTGGAATGACCCGGAAAGCCTCCCGCGAAGCTTCGGTTCGGCCACTTCAGCCGTGTAGATCGGCTGGACAGTGAACGCGACTCCGGTAGCCAGGCCCTGGAGGACCCGGCCCACGGTCAGCGAGAGGATGGACATAGAGAAGGGGATGAGCATCCAAGCTACAGCACACATCGGACCGATGCTCAGGATGACGGGCTTCCGGCCGTACCTGCAACATTCAATAATGTTATTAGCAAACTCCAAATATAACCTACTTCTACTGGAAGACTCTTGGTTACATAAGATTATGCCAAGCAAAAAAATTCCTGCAGGGTCAAGAGAAAGCTCGATGACCACATTGCCTTATTTTTTGAAAGTACGTTTGACAAATACGTAACTATTATTTAAATATTATATTTTAGGCTGATTGAACACTTGAAATTACTATTTATGAAACAGATTACATATATATATATATATTGAAACCTACCTCATTTTTTACCATTTATTTTTCTAATTTATTTGATCAATTTACCTTAACTAATTTGGTAGGTCCGTCATGAGATCTTTAATTCAAATTGTTTTTATGTCTTCGACATAGGAAATTATCCCGATTGAATCGCCCGATCTCAAGGCTAATGTTATAGTTATTAATAAATTGAGAAACTGGGAATTGTGAAATATATACAATAAAATGGTTATAACAAATAATTATAATTATATAGAGTGCTGACATCAAATTATATAAAAAATATTCAATTCCTTTTGAACAAGGATAGTTACTACTAATTACAATAAAAAAACATGAAAATTGAGCTCAATCTCTTTTAATGGATCCATAATAATAAAAAAACAATATCAATATCACCCAATCGATGATCTCCGTATAATCCAATCAACGTTACTCTTGATCTCTCCTTCTTCTTCTTCTCCTCTTCTTCTGTTGGTTACCGCCACATCGGGAGCTTGCTCTGGTTTGCTCTCTGGCTGTTAGGCTAAGACTGGCCCTTCATCTCATCCCCACTCCTAAGAGCACACAGGGACGATGCTGACCAGATGGAAGGGTTGCAGGACATGATATTCTCAAATATCATGAATGTTACAAAATATATATATATATTCACACCGTTGGCTTCGTTTGTTGTCTCCATTGTTTGGTCAATAACGATGTATATAGTGCACTTGCCAGATCACTTCGTAATTCATGGAGGGACGTATTAATATTTCAGTAATCTGTAGATTAATGAAATCCAATTACTTGGGATTTAGTCGTATCTACGCACCTTAATATAAACCTTTTATTAATATCTCAATACTATTACGCTTCTCCCCCCTCATTTAACAAATATAATCCTCTGAGATTTAAATACAAATATTCTCTTCTGTCTGAACAATAAATAGCTTATCATTTACATGTAGTGGGGGTTTTTATCTGGAATGTTCAAGCCAAGTTAATCTAGAGCCCATTGTGCTATTCCCCCAGTCCATCCACCATTGACTTCCTCTAATATACAGTTAAATAATCTTTTTCGAGAGTTATATAATGCTAAGAATATTGTAATCTAATATTATATATATAATGCTAAATGACCCTTCTAGTGTATACCTGCCTCGGGACTTCATGGAAGTCACTGTTGTTTGTTGTTATTTTTTAAGTAAGCGACCACATCCCTCCCAATTCCTGAAACAACCCTTCTTATATACACATATGTCTCAGCTTTAGTTCCAGTCCACAGTTGTTTCCCAGACACTATAAACATCCGATCCAGTATTTAGTAACATAACTCTTACCAGTGTTTTGATTGTACTTCATAATAAAGCTTTTCTTTTAAAATACTCTCCTCTACAAAGATTATTTAACTGAGGAGAGTCTTTTAAAAGAAAAGAAAGAAAATCTTTATTATGAAGTACAATCATGACACTGGTATATACACATATTAGGAGAAGATGGAATATATATACTATAAATAATATAATATACATACTTGGTGGAATGTTTAGGAACAAGTCGGGTCTGGGGCTAAAGCTGAGACATATATAATATATGTATAAGAAAAGGATAAGATTCTGGCAAGCAGGGAGGTCTTGGAAGGATGCGGTCGCTTACTTAAAAATAACAAGGGTTCTGCTGAAGCCCACTTGTTCATAGCATTATAAAACTATCGATGTCATTCACATATTATTGATTATTATTACGAAATGAAACATCAATCATCAAATATAATTGTATCTCTTTCTAATAATGGCTCATTATTTCTTGACTCTGTTCATGGAGTGAGGCTGTCTTGTGGGTCCTTCAAAAGAGTCCAGTCTCTACTTTCAGTGATTAAAAAAAATCTTTATGTTCTCGACATGTGTGCAACACCAGAACAGCTAAACTACTGATTAAATGGAGTATGAGAAATATCTCTAAGTAATGACTGGAATACATGCCTTTTATGGAGTGCATTGACATAATTATAATCTTTATGACGGTGAGGGTAATTTTCATGGTTGTATCTATCAAATTTTTTTCCATAAGTATCGAATAAAAATCATGTGAGCAGATCAATGTCGCTATAAACTCGGCCATAACTATCTGATAAATAAATAGTAATTGCTTTATTATAAATGGATAATGAACAACATATCCTTGAGAGTGTGGTGAGAAAATTACTTGTTGCCACACCCTAGCATCCCGCCCAAAAAGCCACAAAGCGTCATGTTGGACGTTTAGCTAACCCATAATTACAGGTTTATGAATCCCCCCCCCCCCGAAGCAAGGAGTAATCATTGTATATCTCAAGGCTAAGTTTTAGGAAATAATCCCCACTATGTGCCTATTAGGAAAGCATAGAATGCGAGTAGCTTAACTTCCATGAAACGTTTATAGATTGTATTGAGTAATACAAAGTTGATAGTGAACCACAAATTGATGTTGGAATCAAAAATAATATAGACAATTTCATAGTTATTCTACATTTGAAAAAAAAATAGTTGTATAAAACTTTTCAACAAGAAAGAAAACTTGGAATGCAGGGACATATTATATTATTATTATTTTTTTTCTTTCATATCCCCTTTAAATTTACAGATAATTAGATATAATTATCTGTAAATTTAAAGGGGCTATGAAAGAAGGGGGGGGGAAACCCAATTCAAACTCCACATACGTTTTTTGTTTTTTTTTTTTTTCTAAGCTCTCTATTTAGAAGATTAGGGATGAGGGAAAAATAAGGAATATTTGGATCCTTGTACTAGGAGTACCTGCTTGAAGGCGGTGTGAGAGAATTAAGGAGTGTGGGAAGCTTCGGTAGAGGTTGGTTGTTGCGGTACAGTGGTGAGAGTCCAATGTTGGCTGGGCCTAGAGTTTCTCTAGGCATGTAGTGCAGTCTTATTTAGTTGGATAGCATTGACGGGTGTCCCTTAGAGGCTTGTTCTTGGTGGGCCAAGCGCCGTGATGTCCAACATTCGGTCTGCTTTACTCGATCTTGTGAGTTGCCATCTTCCCGGTAGCGGTGGGGGTGTCATGTCTCGGAATAGAGGGTTTAGACTATGTTTCATCTAGTCGAAGAACTTGATGTGTCTCCTTTGGATGGCTTCGGTGATGGTGGGAACCTCGAACTTTTCCTGCATGTCGGAAGCCTTCATTTCACGAAAAGAGGTATGCTATAGGGCCGTGCGCAGGATGTTGTTCTGGAAGCTCTGGAGTCGAGTTATGGTACTGGTGTGAGGGAATCGAAAGAGTGGTGTCCCAAACAGTAGAGCTGGCCTCAGGACGCTCTTCTATATTAACAGTTTCAGTCTAAGGGCGAAACGTTGGTTACGTTCTCGTCTGGTTATTATTTGAGATGAGACTTAGTCTATTCCCGAGGTGAAAGAGAAGTGTAGTCAGGATCACAAATAGACTAAATTTTGCTTAAGTTATAATATGCTAAATTTAAAGAGTGATATTTCAGCAATGGTGGGGTGCACGAGCATCAAAGAGGTAGCATCAAAGAATATATTAAGAGAAAGAAAAATGCCAACAATATCATATACAGCCTTCATGTTATAATATCCCTGTAAAATTAATAACATGTAGGTATACTAACCTGTCCGACAAGTACCCAGCAATCATAGGACTGACCAGACAACCCAACTCAACAATAGCGATGAGCCAGGAGACGGCTCCGGAGGTGAGCTTCAGGTCAGGGTCTGCCCTCAGCCTCAGAGTCATCGGTTCGAACCAACAGTAGGCGGCGCCCACGACCAACACCGACAGCTGACCTGCCAAAATGAAAATAATAACAGCAAATGGAGAAACAATAAATACTTGTATATTATTGTTAAATGTTTGAGTTTACTTGGCACAATGAGCTTTTATATCAACTAAATACTGAGATTTCACGTGTTCGGTTAAAGTGTTTTAAAAGCTGATAAAATGTTTAAAACATGTTTCTATTGCAACAGTTAAGCCCTTCAACAAAAACTCCAAACGCTATGCCCCCCTCGCTACAATAACAGCGATTGAGTCAACAAATGCTTAATAAAATGATTGGTTCGATATTTACTAATTATAATAACTTTAGTCCAGTCACGTATAATGTGTATCATTATACTTGTTTATTCATTATATAATTTTTATAAAATAACAAAACCTGTATATAAAAGCGATACTACAGGAAATACAAAAATAATTTGTAAATAGATTCACATGAGGATATATAATTTATAATTATATATAATGAACTGTAAATTTAAAGGGGCTATGAAAGAAAAAAAATTGGTTTAATATTAATAATCGAACGACCTATGGAATAATTTTTAAAAACGAGAAATAATTCTATTCAATGCAGTTCTAATTATTAGCTATTAACCACAGTTTAGTTTGGAGAAGTGTTTAGAAGTTACAAATAGACAGGGAATAAGTGCCCATTAAAAAGACATATTATTCAACTAGATTTTCCATTCAACCGACACGAGTTGTTAGTATGGCGAAATACAATAGGCTATATGGAACAGCATATGATTATGTTTAACCGGACACACACCTTTAAACACTGCCTTCATTTAACTAACTTTTATATTCGTCTTAAAATTTCTGCTTTAAACCATTGTGATTTCAATGGAAAATACGTGACTAAAACTATTCTAAAATGATTTTCAAGCTCCCTACAATTGAACTATCAAACTATTAACTTAAAACTCATTATAAATGTTTATTTCGTCAGCATTTTAAAACGAATTAAACAATTGAGAAAATATTAATTTAGTTCATGAGGGAAAGTATTTCTGGTTCTGCCAAAATAAACACTAGCTTGAATTGGATACAATCAAGTCATATGTGACTGTTTTTTTTTTGTTTTGTTTTTTATTATGTCCTGATTTTTTTTATAAGATTCCAAAAAATATGTCAATCAATAAAACTAAGCTCCACCAATAGAACTTCTCAATAAAACAAAATAGTATCATGATAAGCAATGCAGTCAATTTATTTTATAACTTAAATTGGTTAATATTTTTCAGTATTAAATGCTTCAGTTTATGTATTTGATTTATTAAGTTTTTTTTTGCATCAAATCTAATATTTTTGTATTATAGAGCGCATTATAGAATATCAGTCGAGCAGTGGGAATAATGGTGTCGTTCGTTTGTTCCAGGTATATTTAAAGCGAGACATAGTTAACGTTAATAATACACAGCATGTTATTTTAACATTGTAGCGAAGCGCTAAATATATGTAAATTACTCTACACTCTGGTTAATAATGTATTATAATATAATGTAAATCTTTGTGAGCTTCTTGTAATAAACCAGGGTCGCGGCAGTGGTAGGGAGCCAGGTTACCCCCAATAACCCAAGTGGGTGAGACCCTAGCAGCCATAAAAAACACACCCTTTTACCCTAACGGTCATAAAACTAAAAGGAAATGGCCACCTGTGTATCGTAAAACATACCCCTGTCAGCCGACTCCACCTTTCACTAGGTAGGGGATATGGTATTTAAGACCAGGAGATTAAGGACTGAACCTACTCTCTCTCTCTGCTGCCCTATGAGTCGTCACCCTGTCTCACAGGCTTGAGACCCCCTGATGCCTCGCGCCTACCACACTGCCGTGCCCCGTTTGAACTCTGAACCGACCTTATCCTTTATGCAACCTTTGTACCCTTTTCTTTTGAACATAGTGTATTGTCGGGACACATACCTATCATAAATGGAGTCAGATATTAAATGCCGACATGGAACAATGGTCCATGTTATAAACTACATCAATCCGCACTTGTCACCAGGGCTAGAGTGATCAGGCACTCCCCTGGTGAAGCCCCCGACAAACATATATAAACTATTGTTAATATTCTTATGTAAAATAAATAATTATTGAATAACGCATCTCAAAATCCATGTAATCTTCAGGATTTGCTTCATAATTAGAGTAACGATCGTTAAGATGTCCATATGTAAGCCAAGATTTGAACTTTGATTGTTTAGTATCTATTGTTAGATACAATCGTATGTGAAACTTAAAAGCGTTTTTATTTTGCATGATTTTTTTTTCCACAACGGAAATTAGTTACTGTCAAATATATTACAGACTTTGTCATCTGATACTTTGGACAAAATGTCTAGCTCCAGTTCTTCTGTCCTTACTTGATGAAACTGATCAATTTCGGTTACATTTACTTGACTAGTAAATTGATTGATAAAGAAGTACCGATTAAAACAATTGCTTTTCAAAGTATCTCCTGAAGTAATTGATGGTTGATAAAAGTAAATAAGTATTTTCAAACAAATACGCCCTATATTTCTCTAGTGCGAATAAAATACTAAAAAAAAATTTTTGTTTGTTATAGAGGTGCAGGTAACGTGGAAATTAGATAGCAGCTTGGAAACGAACAAAGAAATCTGGTTCAATAAACCAAGCGCCTTCCAGCGTCACAAAAATCACTAGCATCTAGCTCAACTCGGGATGTTACTCAGTAACATGCCAAAATTCCTGGCAAAGTTGTGAATTTACCAGATGGATAGGAACATGTAAACGAAAAATATCTTTCATTGGCTATGGCAACCGGATTGGTGTGAAAAAAACCGGGTTTTTTTTAAAGTCATATGTACTCTCATAATTACCTCCTTTAGGCCCAAGATACCTCTAAAGTCTACTTCCAGTCAAATAAAAGCATGGACAAAGTACCTAAAATTACAGTTCACACACTTCTCAGAAATGGACACACTGGTTCAGCTTAATTGGGGTCATTAGTTTCAAATGTGAGTGTTTAGACAAAGGTTTTTTAATATTTTTATTTGAGCACAATGATTTTGGCAAAGTGAAATCAACTGTTGGAACTCAAGCTGTAGCCTCATAATGAAACATCTTATATTGAAACTTCTTTATTATGCTAAAATTAGGCAATAAGTAATTGTGATAAATGTTCTCATTTATACCATATTTACAATTTTCATTCACTCGCTCATTCATACAGTATTAAGAAACATCCCAGAGACCTCCCAAATCTACATGGTTGGGTCTTGGGTTTTGAGTCTTGGGAAGTCCCCCACGCTCCTCCGTCAGCAGCGTCATCGGATACGAGCCAGTGGAGGCTGACGAAGAGCGTGAGAGCCACATACGCTCAGGACATGATTTTAGAAACTGACCATTGCCAGGACCCCTACTGTCACGCATTTATAGCAGGTCACTGGGCCACTGCCGTTTTAATCTCCGAAGAGGATTATAGGGATGAGTGGTGCAGTGCAATGGCTGTGCTGCGGGATGAGGGTGGTTGGATAAGGTTACTATGGAATCTCATGTACTTGGAAGGGATGAGTTCAAGAATGTAAGGTATATTAAGATCGTTATGAAGGGTTTTGTTACTGACGCAATTAGGGGCATTTATTATTTTACTAAGGACTTTTGATTGAAAGGATTGGATATGCTTGATGTTAGACTTGTATGCTGTCCCATAGCTCTATTCCGTATGTCCAAACTGGCTTGAGTACAACTTTGTAGATTAGTAATTTATTTTCTATTGAGACATTGGATGTCCTTTGAGGTAGTCTGTACAGTTGTACGATTCGGTAAATGATGAATACTCGTGAATAACCGCCAGAACGATAAAATTGGCACCCACTCCATGGACAATGACGCCCATTCGGTTCACGATCCTCAACGCGATAACAGTCCTGAAGACACAGGAAGCAGATGACAGCCAAGATGGATCATGTTTCAGTCTCGACAGTCTCGACAAAGGAACTGCGGTTTGAGGCGACTGTCTCTGCAAAATCTACATTTCTTAGCCCATCTCGAATTATGATTAGGGCTCCTAGTTGTCTACTGAATTTAATTGATTTACATATTTATGAATAATAAATTAAAAACATATAATGTAACGAAAAGAAATATACTTTACGAAACTGCAAGTTTAAAGCATGTCATTGCTTGTAGTTACTTCATTAGAAGAGAACATTTTAGCAGTATTCATTTTGTTCTGTCTCTTAAACACAAATGCAAATCATTGTTTTAAATTACTTTTTAATGGCTACATATTTGTAGAGATGGTATGAACGATGATATTAGCAAAATGGCCCTGGTATGTTCAGAGCTAAAAGAGCCTTTGGCTGAATCACTAAATCACCTGTCAAATTTTATGTATTGCTATAATCCAAGGTTATCTTTGCAAAGCTGGGGATTATTGCAGTGCCATAAACAGTTCAATTTGGACCTTGAGGTTATATTTTTAAAGTTTCGCTCTTATTGATTTTTAATCAAAAACCCTGTTGATTCCGCCTGTGGCTCTGACTAGAGATATATTGCATGGCGTGGTAACGATCTAAGGATCTGATAAGGGCGCCCTGAATCTCAATATTTTTATGTTTAATCTAGTGTTTTATCCTGTAATTGCAGAAAATCATTAGCTTTAGAGTCACAAAAATTTTGCAAGCTCAGTCTATCTTATCTATTATTTTAGCAAAAATCAATAGTATTAAAATTATTGAGGGTCACGGATCAATTATTTGACAACCAAAAAATAATAATATTCACAATCCAAATCCTTTACCTCAGCATCTCAAAGACCTAATCCAATCCAAACGCCTCTCCAGAACAGTATGGCAATGATCCCGACATCCTGCTGATCGTCGCTCGTACAATCAGTACTGCAGATTGGTAAAGCGACTATTGGCAACCTTCCGTCCGATTCCTTCAATTCCCATCTCTCCTCTCTGTCTACCAGGAATAACTCCCTGTGGAATTTAACTAAAAAAATCCTATAATATCATCCTGTTTCACACCCACTTCGTCGTGGATCCTGGGCGGTTTCGGTTAGGGATAGGTTGGAGGAATTTGCTCTGCAAGTTTCCCATACTTTCACACCTCACCATTCTCACCAAAACCATACTCATGGCACCTATGCCTCTCTCACTTCCACCAAAAGGTGAGGGCTGGGAGGTCTCTCGGCTGTTTGTAAATACTGTATCAATGAGCGAGTGAATGAAAATTGTAAATATGGTATGAATGAGAACATTTATCACAATTACTTATTGCCTGATAAGGTAGATTGAAATTTTAGCACAAACAAAAAAAAATAATACTTTAATACTTTCTTATTAAATATGGTGCTAAATAAGCGATGATAAATCCTAGATACGGGCATTGGAAATTCCTTTAGTACTACGTCTTATTTTTGATAAGAAATCCTTACGTGTCAGCTGTCAAACTATATTTTGGGTTTTCCAGCCAAAATATGTTTGTTTGAGCTCTCATCCATCTATTTTAACTTTACATAATGTAATGCACTTTCATCTACAATTGTCACCGACATCATTACTTCCTCCTTTTAATCAATTTTATCAATATTTCTGAAAGAATCAAATGAGTATAGAAAAATCTCTCTACAGGAGATGGAGTATTTTGTCAACTCATCATCATTAGTCACGTATTTACCCTTGATGGTGCTTCCTACCCCATTGACATCTTGATGTTGTATTGATGCTCTAAACGGAATAATAACTGTGCTACTCTTTTTTATAACGTGCATCCAATTTAAGCTAATGAAGGTGTCATGTTTATAGTGATTGGCCAAACCGATTAGGTTAGTTATATTTACATTCTCAGTTATTTTCGAACTTTAACTTTTCATCTGCTATCTTCACTATTACAGTAGTCATTTTTCGAGAATTACGTCTTATTTTACGAAGAAAATAATTATTTGCGGCTTTCCTCGACCTTGTTTCTACCTTTAGAAAAAAATTGTAAAAACACGTTATGTTATCTTTTGTCTTATAACTACTTTCATCCTAAACTTATCGAATGCCTAACTGTCATGGAGCAATGCAAGATGAACAGATATTGTTCATTTGCGGAAGTAAGCAATACGGTATCGTCTGATGAATAATATCATTATTCAGAAATTGTACTTATCGGCGCCAAAAGTTCTTTTATCTTCTTAAAACCTCCTACATAGTTTCTCAAGTTCAAATGATAATCCTTCGTGTCGACTTCTCTTTGAGAATTTTGCATTTTCAATAAATAACATGTTTCTTTTCAAACAAAAGAATCTCTTGAAAACTAATACGTTTCTCGGATCCCGTAGCATCAGCAGAGTTTTTTTCGTTGAGGAATGTGTTTAAACAACCTCGAAATATAAAAAAACAACCCAAAACAGCCAATTTAAAAAAGTTTGAAATGCCTGAAGACAAGTCAAAAATCAGAAACTAAAGTCGAAATAATTATTTCAGAAAATATTGAAAGGAGAGATCTCGTTGAGAAAAGAAGACATTAACATTTGCGTGTAAAAAGTTGAAAATGGAGAAAAGAACAGAAAAAAAAAAACAGCCAAACACAGATTTGAAATGTCAATGTTTAAAATACAAGAGGTTGGACATCACAAATCAAATAATAGCCAACAATCGTTTAATCGTTAAATCGTTTATAAAAGCATTAGCAACCTCACTAGATTCGTCTACAAGACTTATGAGGTAAGTAATTAAGTAATAAGTAATAATAAATAATAAGCAATGCATAGGTAAATTTGTGATACTTGTAAATGTGTACGAACGTAGCACTGAATGGTCGTATCCTGACATTCCCATAGTGAATAAACTTATTTTGTGTTAAACAAAGAAGATTTCATTTTATTTTTTATGTTAATTTTTGTTTAATAGTTAAAATGAACTAACGTGTTTCTTTTTAATACATGAATTATTTGAAATGGTTTTACTGCCACTGACGTAAGGCAGATTGACAGGTATTTAATCCATAACTGATTGAATGTGCGCCCTCTCTTTTAGTATTGGCAAACACAGGCTTGTTTTATGATGAAAACATCCTACACATTGAAAATTTCTAAATTTAGGATTGGGCCTGAGATTTTTCAACCCCTCAAAGATCTCTTGAGCTTTGGCAACTAGATTCGCATGCATCTAACATAACATCTAATGTAGAAAAATGTAGAATGGCCTATCAAAAGTTTCAGATTGTTAAAACGAAAGGTTATCATCATCACTCTAAATTTCAATAAATTTAAATTTTTCCTTAAATGGTTGTTAACTCATATCAATGTTTAACCAGAAATTTAAGTGGACCATAAGTTTTAAATATCTAAAATAATGAGACTAAGGAAATATAAAAAAAAGGGTTTCTCAATATTCACGTGGTTGTTCAACATTGTCTGGTACTTCAGCTAAAATTAAAATTCCTTGGATTAAATTTAAGCTGATAAATATAATCTTTTCATTGGTCTGAGATTGAGAAACTGTGTTTTCTTCATCACTATAAAGCAGACAATTCTTGATATAACGCTGAGTAGCGGCTCAGGGATCATGAAATCTTAGAAACCTTGGCATTGGCCACGAACACAAAAAGAGAAAACCTCACATATGTAAATGTCTATGGTATGCCTGTCTGAAATTTATTCCCAGTTTTTAAATAACTTTCCGCGGGGATTTTGGTCAGTAATGGAAAGGTGTATCATCGCCGGCAATAACATCAAATTTAAATTCAAAAATTTATCAATAATGAAAGAAGGCGACTCAAGAGAACTACTGAGCCTATACGAAACTGAGAACTTTGACCAACAATCCTTCCTTACTGTTCACTGTAAAGAACACTTTGAATAAATTGCGATGCTACTCGTCAAGTATAATTTTTCTGGGATAATATATTGGTTAGTAATATATACGTATGTGGTGAAGGCTTCCAACATGCACGAAAAGTTCGAACTCCCCACCATCACCGAAGCCATCAGACGACGTCACATCAAGTTCTTCGACTCGATGAAGCACAGTCTAAACCCTCTCTTCCAAGACATGACACCACCACCGCTACCGGCACGATGGCAACTCACAAGATCGAGTAAAGCAGAAGAAATGGTTGACATCACGGCGCTTGGCCCACCAACAACAAGCCTCTAAGGGGCACCCTCACTAATATCAGACTAACTACGACTGCACTACATGCCTAGAGAAGACTCTAGGCCCAGCCACCAGTGGACTCTCACCACTGTACCGAAACAACCAACCTCCACCGAGGCTTCCCACACCCCTTAATCCTCTCACACCACCTCCAAGCAGGTACTCCTAGTATAAGGATCCGATTAACCTAAATATTTTATATTTTTCCCTCATCCTGAATTTCTTACTAGAGAGCTTAGAAAAAAAAAAAAAAAAAAAACGTATGTGGAGTTTGAATAGAGTTTCCCCCCCCTTCTTTCATAGCCCCTTTTAAATTTAAAGATAATTATATATAATTATCTGTAAATTTAAAGGGGCTACAAAAGAAAAAAAAAAAAAACCAATGAAACTCCACTTTTCCGGTTTCTCCACACTAGCACCATAAATCAGCCCCAGCAGTTCCAGAACAACATTCTGCGCTTGGCACTGTGGCACACCCCTTTCCGAGAGATGAAGGCTCCCGACATCCATAAAAAGTTTGGAGTCCCCACCATCACAGAAGCCATAAGAAGACGACACATCAAGTTCTTCGACTCGACGAGGCACTCCCAAAATCCTCTCTTCCGTGACCTGCAACGCCCACTGCTACCAGCTAGATGGCAACTCAGTAGCTCTGGGAAAGTAGACATTATGGTGGACATTACTTCCCTTGGCCAATCAACAAGCCACTGAACGCTACACAACCCTGAACGAGTCAGAACTACATGCCTAGACAGACTTAAGGCTCAACCTTCAGTGGACTCTCACCACTGTACCGACATATCTACACCTCAGCCGAGGTCTACCACAGTCCTCAATTCCTTCACGACCCCTCCCCCAACCTCCTAGTAAAAGGATCCTTTTCACTCCTATAAATTCCATGTTATTTATTTTCCCCCCATACCTCTTTTCAAATTTTGAGAGCTTTGGGTAAAAAAAAAAAGACGATAAGCGTCATATATGGATAAGCGAATTTCAGTCTTAAGTGCAGCGTTGAGGTAATTGTGAATCTGTTTTTGATACCGAAGTCGTATTCTATGCTAACAATTCCGAGATTTTCGTTTACCAGATAAACTCTGTATGCCATAAGAAGCTAAGGAAGCGATGTCTTTCGTCTAAGGTCATTGAAACTCCATTCCAGTTAAGTAAAAGATTTTTAAGAAATTCGGATGGTTAATCTTTCACTGAGCAGTTTTTGAGTCAGTGTGGCACCCTTTTTGGAAACTTGTGGTTCATTTGAAAGTACACCTGAATCATAAGTTGATTGTCAATTAATACTGTGAGGCATCACATTGGATTTATTTGATTTTGAAGAATCGGGGAGGCGTACTCTGAGTCATTCACATTGGATATATTGATCACTGTGATCTGCATAAGTAGTGGCAAGTGTTTTGTGGCAATGTAGGTAGGTAAATTGTAGGTGTAAATAATGCAAACAAGTGGAGAAAATATTTACTCCTGCGGAACACCAGCTTTTACATAGGGATAAATAGATAGAGATAAATAGACATCTAGGAACCTTCTGAAATAGTGAAGAATCGTTCATTAATATCCCAATGCAGGATTAAATAGTAAGTGTGTGTTACAAATATTTTGAGTATGTGGAGTCCTGTACCCAAAATAGTGCTGAAGGTTTGTTGAACATCGAAATATACCTCTGCAACATACAACTTCCTTTCAAAAGTTGAAGAATTTTTTTCTGTAATTTGTAAAGGGAGGACTTAGGCTAACGTAGGAGGACAAATGAGTTCGTATGGTTAAAGTATATCAAATAAAGATATCAATTCAAAATATGAAAGTTGCGCATTTAAGCTTTTATTCACAACTCAAGGGCGATGTAAGCTACTATGTAAGATAGTACTTTATCGATCTCCTGTTCCTCACGTTAATGTGTCTGTCTCTCAATTTAACACGGAAGTATCATTTAATGTTAGAAAGAATAGTCATTTCCATAAGATATGAGTAAATGTCAATAATTATTAAATTGATATTCAAAAACTTTATTGTGATATAATAACAATCTGCGTTATTGGCCAATAAGTAATTGTGATAAATGTTCTCATTCGTATCATAATTACAATTTTCATTCATTCACTCGCTCATTCATGCAGTATTTATAAACAGCCCAGAGACCTCCCAATTCAACATGATTGTCACCTAGCACTCCCACTTTTACGTTTTTATAGCAGGTCGTGGGGCCACTGCCACTTTAGTCTCCGGGGAGGATTATAGGGATGAGTGGCGCATGTAATGACTGTGCTAGGGGACTTGGATGGTTGGATAGGTTATTATGGAGTTTCATGAACTTGGAAAGTGTTATTTAATTAGTTGGTATTAGCCAATGATTCAAGAAATAACTCGAAGTGTCCGAATCCATTATTAAGGATGTGAGACACGTCTAGTCACACAAGACATGACATAATAATTATAACTTCACAAGGTCTCACGTGTTGTTTTTTTTCAATAAAGTTGGTAGAAAATGAATAAACAATATTCATGGATATTTTCTGTGTTGTTTCGGTCTAAATTAACATAACTTTAAGTTCAAGCCTGGCAAGAAGCCAACCAGATAAATTCATTAGTCCAATATGTAAATGTATAATTTGTCACTCGTTTGGAAAAACCTTATATGTGCATCTTTGCACTTTTGTGTTTTGTTTTCGAAATAATTAAGTTATCTTATAAATATAGATCAAACAATGAAAACGACCCAGACAAATAATGAATATTATATTCCCTGTTCAGTTACCCTAAAATTATCACAGGAGATCACCATTCGAAATTTTCTTTTGTATGCACTGAACAATTTACTGTAACGTACATATTTGATTTTCCAAACGACGATATGTTGTATGACATGGAGAATACTCACTGACAGTACTTGCCACGCATTGCCGCAGCCTCCCTGAAGACATGTTCCACCGCCGGCAGCTGACTCTAGACTGCCCCCACCATCTCGTTCTCTCCCTCATCCACTTCGTGAAGTCACTGTCCCTAGATCACCTGGACCTCACCCGAGGTCTCCCACACTCCTTACTTCTTTCACCCAACCTTCAAATAGGCCCCTTCTAGAAAATAGATCCCACTTATCCCAAATAAATAGTTTCCATTTTATTTTTTATTTATTCTTTATTTTTTTATATTTGAGTGCTTTGAGGGGGGATGATAAAAAATAAAAAAATAAAACAGAAAAAACATGTTAGTTAAGGTTACAAAAACTGCTTACAATGTACAGCATGTTGCACAAGGAGCCATTTACATTTATATACTTATTATGTTACTGTATATATTTAATCTTTATGTATAATTAATCTTTATATGTATAATTTTTAATTTTTAATACTCATCCCTTCCAAGTTTATGAAATTCCACAGTAGCCTTTCCAACCACCCTAATCCTGTAGCACAGTCATTGCACTGCGCCACTCATCCCTATAATCCTCCTCGGAGACTGAAACGGCAGTGGCCTCGTGACCTACTATAAACTCGTGACAGTGGGAGTCCTGGCAATGGCCAGTTTCTCCAATCATGTCCTATTGTATGAATGAGCGAGTGAATGATGCTGTAAATATGGTATGAATGAGATCATTTATCTGTATTATTATTGCCTTATAAAAGGCAGATTGTAATTATTGCACAATAAAGATTGTTAATAGCAATCGATATAAAATTAGAGGTAATAAGAGGGAGGGAAAAAAAAAGAAAAAAACCTGGTGGAGTGGATGTTAGGACCGTGTGCCTAAATCACACCTCCTGTGTGGAGTTTCCACCGCGGTACAGTCCGGTTTTCTCCAGTTCACACTGGCCTTTGGGATGCGGATGGGTTTTGGTTAGCCTTAGCCCTAGTTACCGAGTGTGATCTCGTGGGCATTCCAAGACCACACAAGCTCCCTCTCTACATGATCTCGTGATCGTAGTCCTTTGCCAATGGAATTAGATCACATAATACATTACAATAAGACGGCCACCAGAGTCACTTTTATCACAATATCACAATATGGCCTCAGGTCTAGGAAGGGTTCCCCCCCCGTGGATGCCAATATGACAAGTTCGTCATACGTTATAATGTTTAAATAATGGACTCTTCCCTTCCAAGTCCCTTCCAAGTGCATGAAATTACATAGTAACCTATCCAACCCCCCTAATCCCCTAGCACAGTCATTGCACTGCACCTATAATCCTCATCGGAGACTAAAACGGCAGTGTTCTCATTACCTGAAATAAATACGTGACAGTGAGAGTCTTGGGAATGAGCAGTTTTTCTAATCATGACCTGAGTGTATGCGGCTCTCGCGCTGGTCATCAGCCTCCACGCTTGTATCCGGTGAAACGATTGACGGAGGAGCGCGGGGGACATCCCAAGACTCCGCTTCCTCTTTCACATGCGAGGGAGGTGACAATCATGTGGATTTGGGAGCCCTCTGGGCTGTTAGTAAATACTGTATGAATGAGCGAGTGAATGAAAATTATAAATATGGTATGAATGAGAACATTTATCACAATCACCTATTGCCTAATAAGGCAGATTGTAATTTTAGCACAATGAAGAAGTTTCAATGTATATTAACTAATATCTTTGTCATTTATTAGTCGTAAAAATTCTTGTTGTAATGTCTATCCTACCAAATATTCTTCGGTATTATATATTAATATGTGTTCTTTAACACATCCTGCTACTTTATTCTGTATCTGCTCGGAGATAATTTCCTTAGAAGAACCCCAAAGCTTACAATAGCATCTACCACTTATAACTGTGAATGAAGGATGGTTGCCACTCACCACAGAACAGCCTCTTAGATGTCGCCTCACGACGCCCATTATCTTATGTCATTAGCTCTACTGAGTGTACTCTATTAACTCTGAAACCCGGTGGTTAGAGTCTGTCATTGGCAAAGTCTTCTATGAAATGTACGGGGAAGACTTTAATGCACATTTATAAGGAAAAGGCTGTACTTACGGATTACAAGTACGGATTAATGTTCTCCCGCGTTGTTATACTAAATATGGATGTACTGTGTCCAGTACCAATGCCTTCATATATTTTCTAAGGAACGCTGTGTCAGCAAACTGAGTTGAGTTCCTGGCATGAAAAATCTTTTAATAATGATAGAGATTCATCACTATTAGTCATTGATACCGACGCGACCGTAAATAAAGATAAATCAATAACAAAAATGAGTCGAAAAATAATTTTCTCTAACGTTTTTAAGTTATGGACATATTCAATAAAGGTAATGTTTGAAAATATTGTTCATTTATATTCTAGGTATAACCAAGGTTGCCAGTTAGTGGATGGCGCTAGACAGGCACCCATTAGTGCTTATTTACCCTTACGATGTTGATCAGACTAGCGCTATGTAATAAATCATCGGGGGTATTTTCCGAATCAAGTTTAGTTCACTATAACCATTACTAGTCATACACATCGTGTAGTCATTACCGCAGAACCAATTCCAATTCAATAGGTTCTATCTATGAAGTTTATTATTATATTTGTAAATGATATGTACGAATTTACACATTCATGTGTTAATAAGTGCGTGTATGTATTGGTATGCATGTTTTATTTTTATTTTTCAAGCTGGTTATTATAATATTTTCTTCTTAGTTGTGTTGTTTACGTTTATTTCATTTTCTATTGTGAAGATAGGTATACTTTTTTTATTTATTTTCTTATTTCATTTTATTTTCCATATTTTGAGTACTTCCTCAGATTTTTTTTTACAACAATCTATTAAGATAAAATTACAATCTGCAATATTAGGCAATAAGTAATTGAGATAAATGTTATCATTCATACCATATTTACAATTCATCATTCACTCGCTCATTCATACAATATTTACAAACAGCCCAGAGGCCCCCTAAGTCCACATGGTTGTCACCTCCCTCGCGTGCGAAGGAGGAAGCAGAGTCTTGGGAAGTCCCCCACGCTCCTACGTCAGCCGCGTCACTGGATAAGAGCCAGCGGAGGCTGGCGAAGAGCGTGAGAGCCGCATACGCTCAGGACATGATTGGAGAAACTGACCATTACCAGGACCCCCACTGTCACGCGTTTATAGCAGGTCATGAGGCCACTGCCGTTTCAGTCTCCGAGGAGGATTATAGGGATGAGTGAAGCAGTGCAATGACTGTGCTGCCGGATTAGGGTGGTTGGATAGGTTACTATGGAATTTCATGAACTTGCAAGGTATGAGTTCAAGTATGTATGGTATATACAGATCATTATGAAGGGTTTTCTTGCTGACGTAATAAGGGGCATTTACTATTGTTCTCAGGAATTTTGATTGAAAGGATTGGATACGCTTGATGTTTGAATTTCGAAAAACGCTTGTGTTAATGGACATTGCTGTGGCCTCATAATTAGACACACATCTTTTGGTGCATATTGCCAGAGTGTTTACGATCATCCGCGGATATCCCGCATGGTTGCGAAGTCGGACCAACCAGCCAAGCTCGCAGTTGTCTCCACCTAGAAGTGAAGCTAGTGTGACAATTCTCTGCCAGATGCGATACCCCACGCATTTTCTATCTAACTGGCAACAAATGTTTGAAGCTTCACCAGCTGCTAAGGTTTACTTTTAACAAGCTTGATTTCCAGAAAACTTTATTTTATTTCATCTCCTCAACAGAACATTGTAAAGCATAAAAGACAATCACCACAGACATGTGGAAAGTTTGAGGACTTTACTCCATATCAGTTTTGGCCCGGTGGATTCGTGCTTAATCTGTTCTCTGTATTTGTAATGTTAGAAATAGTACTGTTTAAACTTTTATTTCTTTACATTCTGTTGTGACCTGGAGGGATATATCCTGTTTAAGATACGCGGAGATTGCAGCCTTCATTTTGGAAAGCCGTCACTGAATTTTCTAACACTTTTACTCGAGGTATTTTCTGATGGAATGAATCATTTTTACCATCGCAGAGTCGTCAGACAAAAGGACATATTAGGATTTCCTATTTGAAATAGAACCTGCTAAGCTAACATCCTCAAAACCATCGTGTCGGATCGTCACGAGGGGGTGCCTAGTTACCCTAGCCCTAGTGACGAAGTGAGGATTGATAAGGCTATGACCTGGACAATTGTTTCATGGCGGGTCTTACTATTTGACTCCATATTTCATAGGTATGTGCCCCGACAATGCATTATGTTCAGGAGAAGAGGTATAGGGTAGGTAGTGTAGGTAGTTTATGTGGTCTTGGAATTACCACGAATTCAGACTCGGTATCTGAGGGTAGGCGAAAACCGTCTGAATCCGAAAGGCGAGTGTAAACCGGAGAGAGGTAGACTGAACTGCCGTGGGAGACACTACTAGGTAAAGTTTGTAGGGCTACGGAAACCGTCGTCCGCGAGGGAGAGTTCTCTCCCAAGCAAGTGCTAGATTTAGCGAGATGAAGGCAGAGAATCCCACTGGGAAAGTGTGGGGTCTGACGAGGCTGGACTAAAACATAGCGAGGTTAGGAAGAAAGATGCAGAGGTTTTCATAAATGAGAAGGCCAAATCTTGAAACATCAGTACAGCTGCAAGTACCAGTCAGAGAGCCATAGTCAGAATGATTTATCGGCTAAAACTAGGGGGTATATATAGCCCCCAGTAACCAATTCTTGGTTTTATTCTGACCAACCAAACCGCAGGATTGCGGGGACACTTGCTTTTTCTAGACTGGGACCCACCCAGCCTTCTAGCCACTACCTGACTCCCCCTTCAAGGGCCTCTGACTAGTTTTTTGTGGATGCGTCTTTTATTGTTTACAATATTTACACTGGTATGACTTATGGTTTGGTTATGTTATTTACATTTGTTTAAATTAATTTACAACATATTATAATAAATTTACAAAAATGTATACAATAGAGTATAGGGTGATTTATCTTATGTAGTTAGAGGCCGCTACACATGGATTCTGCCGTTGGGCGAGATGGCCCCTCGAAGTGGAAGATCCCAAACCCAGACATCCCTTAATAATTGGGTCGGATAATTGGGGCAACGCTGATGGTGGTATCGAGTTCCATCATTATCCAGCCATCAATCATTGGCCACTTTGTTTCGTCACCAGTAATGAGGGAGGGAGGAAGTATGCTACATTTAGATAATTAAATCAAATAGTCTAATTCGCTTATAACGAAGCCACATTTAACGAAATACATTTACGTACAATTCCATCAGTACTTAACAGTAGGTTGTTTTTTTTATCTCAATCTCAGTTGTCGTTTTGGTGCTTTCCCTGCGGACAAATTTCTGTGTGTGTGTATTTAAAATGTACAAAACGCACTTTTCTTTTTATACTGCTGTAAAAACGAAAATATTTGAACGTTTGGAAAGCAATGTTTCTCATGTTCTCAGCCAAGTGATGGAAATTAGTCAATCGACATCCTTAAGAATCGAGTTATAACAATATTGTTTAGTCTATGTTAAATATAAATTAAGTTGACGGCTTTGATGTCCGTTAATTGTGCCACTGAAGAAATTGTGATGTCAATTTTTCTACAGATCGGCTGTGCGTACTTTTGTTGCAGAAAATAGTGACTATAAGAATATAACAGGTCAATTACAGTAATTAATTTGAAGAAATTAATTTGTGCTATTTCAAGAAAATGTGGCGTACTTGTTTTATATAGGACTTGTTTTAAAAAAGATTGTATTCTTCTAATTTAAAGCAAACTGATTTTGTCTAAAATATCAGCAAATTAATCATAATCATCAATGTAATAAAACTCGCATTATGCTTGCCAAATTAATCTTTACCTAATATGTTGTCATAATTCATCTATTTTATGCAAAATGCACGTTAGATTTTTATCAGACTTTCTCCGGTATAACAAATAAGTTTACAATGGAATAATAGGTAAAATAATTATTATAGTCCTTTATTACTGAGAACGTTTAATACTATTTAAAAAATAATAACTACAAGCGCATGTATCCGTGTAGTGTGCGGTTATTTACGTAGGCATCACCATCCAGTTAAACCTTTGCTATAGTTTGAATTGAAATATCTTTTATATCAATATGTGGCGTTCTTCGCATTGAAATTTCGGTAACAATTACGGAGGCATATGGTAAATGACTTAGAATTCACCAACAGGAGTTGGCTTGGCAATTTCCAAAAACTTTCTTCATATATGATAAGAGATTATAGATAACTGCTACAGATTTATAATTGCATAAGCGAATTAAAATCTTAGGTGTATTTTTGAGCTAATTGTAAGTCAAATGCAATGCATGTAAATTATTCATAGTTATGGCGAGTTTATTCATTCATCAAATACATAAAAACTTCACCTGGTGAATTACAATGTGTATCCCTAATTGTGTAAGATAAGATAACTCTTATTGATGGTGTTTAAAAATATTCTAGCTAACACAATCTTTAGCTAAAATAAAAACCTTTCTTGTCCACGGAATCAGAGCCGGTAACATTCGCCTTATCAGTCCGTGACAGACTGGTGATAAGAACATTGTCGCAAAGATAAGCGTGTGCTTTATTCGCCACTAATGAACCTGCTGGATTGTGTACCGTTACTTCTTCCAGTTATCAGATCTGTCAGAGGAATATTTGTCATGAATGGTCTTCTTATATCGAAGTACTGTGGCATAACTGATTAGCAAACTTTTCTTCTGCTTTAATAGTGCTTTGAAAAAGAGATGTATGTTATTTATTTTTATTCAATTTATTCATTTACTTTCAAATGGAATGACGACCTGCGAATGAAAATGGAATGTAGAACAGTATTGACGTGATGGCATGAGAGCGAAGGACGCCCAGTGGATTCCTCACCATAATTGTATTTAGGATTGATCATCATAACAGGTGTCTACTCCAGCTTATCTTGAGTCAAGTGTGAACAGTTACTGCAAAGGTTCTAGTTTGTCTTGAAAGCGCATGTTTGCTGTGCGTCTCCGTGTGGTGTGCGCTTATTACGTATGGCATCACCATCCAGTTAAAACTTTGTAGTACGGTGGATGAAATATCTTCAATGTCAATATGTGGGATTCTTCGCATTTAAGTTTCAGTAAGAATTACGGTTAAGTCATAGTCGGGAGTCAAGAGTTACTCTCATGAATGGTTGTGTAATTGCTCTCTGAACAGTAGTTTCAGAGTAAGGACAATCTGTCGGCAAATCGTTCAGCTTTTTGTCGTTTGTATGTGAAGCCATAGTCGGGAGTCAAGAGTTACTCTCATGAATGGTTGTGTAATTGCTCTCTGAACAGTAGTTTCAGAGTAAGGACAATCTGTCGGTAAATCGTTCAGCTTTTTGTCATTTGTATGTGAAGTCATAGTCGGGAGTCAAGAGTTACTCTCATGAATGGTTGTGTAATTGCTCTCTGAACAGTAGTTTCAGAGTAAGGACAATCTGTCGGCAAATCATTCAGCTTTTTGTCGTTTGTATGTGAAGTCATAGTCGGGAGTCAAGAGTTACTCTCATGAATGGTTGTGTAATTGCTCTCTGAACAGTAGTTTCAGAGTAAGGACAATCTGTCGGTAAATCGTTCAGCTTTTTGTCGTTTGTATGTGAAGTCATAGTCGGGAGTCAAGAGTTACTCTCATGAATGGTTGTGTAATTGCTCTCTGAACAGTAGTTTCAGAGTAAGGACAATCTGTCGGTAAATCGTTCAGCTTTTTGTCGTTTGTATGTGAAGTCATAGTCTACAGTACATAGTTACTCTTATGAATGGTTGTGTAATTGCTCTCTGAACAGTAGTTTCAGAGTAAGGACAATCTGTCTGCAAATCGTTCAGTTTTTTGTCGTTTGTATGTGAAGTCATAGTCGGGAGTCAAGAGTTACTCTCACGAATGGTTGTGTAATTGCTTTCTGAACAGTAGTTTCAAGTAAACCCTTTGTACGGGCTGCATATCTTTGTCTTGGGCAGTCTTCCACTGGACCAATTTTCTAAACTATTTTCTAAATAAAAATTCAAAAAAACACCTTTTCCTAAATTTTTAACTGATTTTTTAGAGATCTGTTTCACAAGAATCAAATTGTAAATTTTTGTATAATTTTTTTTAACAATTTATTTATTGGGATTTTATTTTATGATTATTATAGCCCTTAATTATTGAACGTGTTTAATATTATTTAAAAAAGAATTGATAGCCAAATTAATTTTATTAGGAAGAAAATATTATAATTTTTTCAAGTGCACTATATTTATTTTCTTCCTCTAAAATGTTAATTGATATTATTGTCTCAACTCGGCCTCGATGGCAAAAAAAATTTTAACATTTCACGTGAGGCCAATAAACCAGGAGAGAGAAAAAATCAGTACCACAGCCCCGTCTGCTAGGTAGGTCATTAATATAAAGCTAGCAATTAATTAATATAGTCCTTTACATTGCAATCAATTATTTCTAGGTCTGAAATACTGTATAAAAGCCTAGTCACTCACTAGCCTAGTCACAAAACTCAAACAATATTTAAAGATTCTTTAGGGTCGGTTTTTGTTGGATCAATATCATTTTTTTTTAATTAGAAAGATTAAAGAAATTTTTATCTTAAGTTATGGTCAACAAAGTTTTTTAAATACAGATTCCTCTCATTAGTATAAAACTTTTATCCGTTTCTCAAAGTGAAATCCCTTAAATTAAGCTGTATCAAGTTGAAACAAATTATTAAAAATCTATTTTTAGAAAAATTTCAAATATTTCCTAAGCAAGAATAAACAAACATTTTTGAAGCAATTCCGTAAACAGTTATTGGGATGGCAATTTGCGCAACATCCAAGTGTTGTGGGTTGGTATCAACCGGGCACTTCAAACCTCAAAACTCATAACATACTCAAAATAATTTGCAGAGGGCTTCCGCGGCTTTCTTCTAAAAATTTTCTTAATCATTGATTGCAGGTACATCACTAGATCAGGGCAGATTATATGCCAAATGTAATGTAATGTAGAGATCAAGGAAAATAAATAAAATACAGAATATGTTTGTATTATTTAGTCATTCCTGGCTACAATAATGATATATTTTAGATAATGAATAAATAAGACCTGTTTTTAAATTGTATAATGATGATCATTATTGTATACGTTTGTTGAAATTTCTTGTCCTTATTAATTTTAATATTAATAGTAGTTGTTTTTTATGTAGTGGCGGTGCTTAATTTGCTTTTAACATATAAAACTTAATTAATTTAATTGGCATAAAACAAAAATGGAGGTTTCCAAACATCACTGCTACATTTTATCTTAACTGAAAACATTAATGTGATCTTTTTAATTTACATTGGTTCAGTTCTCCTGCCTTTCATTAGATCATTTCAACTAACTTTCACATACATAAGCCCATCATTTCCTTATCACTCCTTAACTCCCTATTTTTCTTATACTAGCTAACTATATAGGAAATGTCATGAACATCATTTTCATTACCTGTTGCATTTCAATTTATATGATTGCAAGCAATAACATACAAATTATTCTTCAATAGCACTAACTTTAAACATTATTGGTTCAGCCAGTGTGAGATGCGATGCATCTAAACTTGACTATGCTTGAAGTCAAAAGAACTAGCAAATACTTTAATATCTATGTAACTAAGATCCACTTAAGTCAGAAAACTTGATGTACATTATTGACCACATTTTTAATTCATTACCCTACTGAACTTGTGTAATTGTTCTCACCCGTTAATTGAATAGTTTATGTCACTTGGTCATGATCTATGGAACTGGCAGTATTTATTATATCGCCAGGCCATTAAACATGACAATGTAAACCTTCATGCTCATGGTTCAATCACAGCATTGTCAACTATCAGCGGTTGCTTTTATATGAGGTCGGGTTGTAGTATTGAGGGAAGAAAGATATTCCCCTTGCAAGCTGGATGAACCCCTACGAAGACTCTTTGATGGTTTTCATTTCCATCTGACCAATCGGCTTGCCCGCAGTCTCGTACATCATAGCAACCAAGAGGACACCAGTCACTAGAGCCACTGCTCCGTAAAACCAGAAGTTGAGGTACACCCCGAAGGCCTCGTTGACCGGGGTGTACGCCTTGAGGGCCGCGAAGGCAAAGATGGCCCCGAGGCCTTCCGTTAGCCCACCTGCCAGTCCTCTGGTACTGGCGCCGAACATCTCCGACTGAAGAGTCTGCAAGAGCGGACCAAGGCCGATGTCGGAGAAGATGCAGTAGAGGGTCAGCCCGAGGTAGAGCATCCAGACGTACGGCTTGGAGTCTATGGAGGTTTTTTCGTTGATGAAGTAGTAAAGTCCGGTGAAGATGTGTGAGACGAAGCAGCCAAAGCAAGACACCAACAGCAGAGGCTTCCGGCCGATCCAGTCGGAGAGGAAAGCGGATACGACGGCTATGGAGGTAAGGAGGACAGCCAGGATAATAGACATCTCAGCCGGAGGGAGGAAGGAGTCGCTCTTGGAGAAGGTCTCGACTGCGTAATTGATGATGACAGGCATACCCGTGAGGAACTTGGCTGCGCAGACGATCTGGACGATGATAAAGGACCTTCGCTCTCCCTTGTCGAAGAAGAGGGTCTTGAAGGAGTTGGTGCCGGACATCTCCTCCTTGACGGCGGCCTTCATTGCCTCCAGCTCTTCGTCCACTTCTACTGAATCCCGCAAGGTCTTGAGCACCACCCTCGCTTCCTCCTCCTTGCCGGTCATGAGTAGGTAGTAAGGGGTCTCCGGGCAGAAGGAGAAGAACGCCATGAATATCAGTGGCAGTGGGAGGCTCAGATACACGAAAGGGTCGTATTTGAGGTACGGACCGATACTGAAGATGTAGAGTGCTCCCGCGTAGAGTGCGGTCTGGAAGGTTCCGGACAACCGCCCCCGCAGCTTAGGCTCTGCCACTTCCGCCGTGTAGATCGGCTGAACCGCGAAGGCTATCCCTGTCGCTACTCCATGAAGACACCGCATCACGGTCAGGGCCAGCAAACTCTTGGAGGTGAGTACCAGGAGCCATCCCATCAAGCTGATCGGGCCGACGCTCATGATGACCGGCTTTCTACCAAACCTAACCACACAAACAATCAGATTTCATTCCCGCCTGAGAAATGTTTATATACATTATTACATTTTAATTGTGTAACTATAATATTATAATAGAGCGCCTTACCTGTCCGCTAAATATCCAGCTACAAGAGAACTAAGCAGGCAGCCCAACTCGATGAGGGATATGAGCCACGAAACATCGTGAGCTGTCAAGGTGAGCTGCGGGTCATCAATGATCCGCTGCGTGATAGGCTCGAACCAGGAGTAGGAAGCCCCGGCCACCAGCACCGACACCTGGCCTGCCAAAATGAACCGTTTTAATATTACATAATCATTGACTATAATTATCAGCATTACTATTAGTTATTAGGATCAGCAAAGTTGACATTTAATGAATAATCAACTATATTTTCTTTGCAGTATTTTACTAATAGTAAAACTGTGGGCAGACAGACTTCAATTTACACAAATATAGGTATAAGTACACAAAGAAAGGACGTAGAAGCAGTTTACATAATCATATTTCATAAAAACCTATTAAATGGTCATAAAGACAATGGTTACTTTTTTTGAACAACTTGGCCACCCAAAATGGTGGCAACATGGGTGTTAAGGAGGTCCTAGGTTCGAGTTCTGATCCTGCCAGCAAATTTTTTTTGACTTTATTAATTAATTCACAGCTTTAAAATGGAAATAGCGAATGTGAATGGCATGACGCTATAAGGCTAAAGGACATCTTGACAGTTGTCTATTTCATGATACATCATCAAGACAAGTGTGCACTATTCTTGTGAGAGTGGGTTCGAATGGCCGGATCGTTTGTCTTGAAAGAGGCTGTATAATTTCTTCATGAAGATTACGCCTTATATATTTTGGCCAACGTCCTTTTCTTATCTAAAAGCATTTTCAAGTCAGTCCAGTCGTTGATCAGAGCTAGATGATATAATTTTTTTCCTGATGGTTAATGGCAAATTAAAGAAAAAGAAATAAAATTTTGACAGAGTTCCGTTTGTCCGTTACTCAAACACATATTTTAGATGATATTTCTTCAGTAAATAGTGTAATTGTTTACAACTTTATTTCAGGTAATGATGAATGAACAAGATAGTAAAAAAAATGGAACTATTTATGGTTCAAGTGCTCAATAGTTCTTACTCAGTTATTTAATACCTATTTAAGAAACCTGCATGTGGATAACTTTTCTATATCTTTACCCAATTCATGTCGTATTCATATTTATTTTATTTCACTTGGCCTTATAAAATATCGTTGATAATGCAATGCTAATATCAGCCAATCCAAGCCTTAGTATATAATACACACAATTTTAACCAATAATTTGTTAATAACAAATTTTATAATAGGTGAGTAAGTAAAAAATGAAGTAAATTGAAAGATAAAATAAACCTCTAAGAAACCAAAAAAGAAAATAATCTATAACTTCTAAGAAATCAAATAATATAAAGTTTTAATTAGTAATACGATCACTAAATATATAGTCACACCAGTCTACTGCGCATGTCCGTCACGGACAGCTCAAGACATGGAGCATGTACGAGTGTGGAGGTCATGACGTCTCCTTGACCTGGTCTCGAATCTTCAGCCAGATAGTAAATATGGTATGAATGAGATCATTTATCTGTATTATTATTGCCTTATAAAAGGCAGATTGTAATTATTGCACAATAAAGATTGTTGTGTATTTGTCTTACTCTAAAAAATTATATAGTCATTCACATTAATGTAAATACCCATAAAGATTAATAAATTTGTTTGGTTTTATTTTATTAATTGTTCAGCAATTAAAAACATATATTAAGAAATGGTTGTGATTAATGAAGAGACTGTTGAGGAATGATGTATATTTCATGAGGAATCTAACATTATTATTCCCGAATCGTTATGAATATATTTACATAAGCCTATGTATATGTTTTTTTCATTTACTAACCTGTTAGTTGCTAATTGAGTTGTGTGAGTGAATGGGTAACATAAAGTAGGGGGAGCCTTATCTGGGTGTGAATGTGACAACTAACTCCAACGATACGAAGTATTTTATAATTGATTACTACGTCAACTTGTTTTCGTAAAAAAATAAGAATGAAATGACAAGGCAACCAATTAGTCTACCAACCGTTTTTAGAGTACAACGATTAAAATACAAAGATACAGAGAAGGGCGAAGTATACAAGGTCACTGGGAAATAGTGGACAGGTGCTATACTCCAAGATGGACAAAGCGTGAGCAACGATCCAAGGTCTTTGGCCAATTTGTGATTGACTTCAGTCCGGAAGAGTATTTTTTATTCTCACTTCCATGCCGTAATCAGTTTGTAGCTGTTGGCCAACTGGAGGTTGCCGAGCCTGAGACTGTCTGTATGTCTTTCCCAGATGGCATTAGTGTAACTGACTAATGGAGCCCAAATTTGAAAAAAATAATATATCCGAAAATACTTTCAAGTATGCTATTATTCTTAGTTAAAATAAAAAGATTTTATTTTTACACAATTATTAATACATTTTTTTTTATATGAAAAAAAATTTTCAGTGTAGAAGGTTGGCTGTTTACCGTCAGGTGCAAACTTGATTTTATTATTAATGAATCAAAAGAAATTTAATAATCAAAAATCTTTATTACGATAAAATTACAACCTGCCTCTTTGGGCAATAAGTAATTAAGATAAATGTTCTCATCCATACCATATTCATCATTCACTCGCTCATTCATATTTACAAACAGCCCAGAGGGCTCCCAAATCCACATGGTTGTCACCTCCCTCGCATGCGAAAGAGGAAGCGGAGTCTTGGGAAGTCCCTCACGCTTCTTCGTCAGCCACGTCACCGGATACGAGCCAGTGGAGGCCGACGAAGAGCACGAGAGCCACATACGCTCAGGACATGATTGGAGAAACTGGCCATTGCCAGGACTCCCACTGTCGCGCATTTATAGCAGGTCACTAGGCCACTGCCGTTTCAGTCTCCGAGGAGGATTATAGGGATGAGTGGAGGAGGGCAATGACTGTGCTACGGGATTAGGGTGGTTGGATAGGTTACTATGGAATTTCATGAACTTGGAAAAGATGAGTTCAAGAATGTAGGGTGTATTAAGATCGTTATGAAGGGTTTTCTTGCTGATGTAATAAGGGGCATTTACTATTGTTCTCAGGACTTTTGATTGAAAGGATTGGATACGCTTGATGTTCGACTTTTTTGCCGTCCCCCATAGCTCTATTCCGTATGTCCAGATTGGCTTAGGTATAACTAGGTCCAAATCTTCTGTTCAGTTCTTGTCTTTTTAGCCTCGTACGTGGGTTCCAGGTCAGTCGTTTGTCGAAATGGAAGCCTAAGTACCGTACTGTCTCGGATACAGGGAGGGGAATGGAATTAAAATATACTAGTGGACAAGACTTGCGACAGAAGGTGAAGGTAATGTTGGAAAACTAAAACATCCAGTAAGTTTCTTCGCCAAGTGACGCTATATTACTTCTCCAAAAATAGTTATCTGACTTAGTTTATGCCATATAACAAATTAAACCAGAGCATATTCAAGCCTATCGATGCTACCGAATAATTAATTGCTTGATACTAACAAATATAAAGTTTTTCCAGTTCAGGGGGAGTGGACAAAGAAAATTTGGAATGAAAAGTCAGTTGATTATTCGTCCAACTTTACTGAGTTTCATCTCATTTGACGCGAAATGTAATGTAACACAAGTTATTTCTAGCATATGAAATGTACTAAGAAATGTGTGAAAATTGTTTGATGTTCAGTTTTTAAAGGATTTAAAACCGCTGAAGTATTATATCGGACATGTATTTGTACAAGTGAGGAAGTGGATAGAGTGTTACTATAAATAACGAATAAAAATATTACTCACTGATAGCCGTGACTAGGCATTGCCTGGACTGGCCAGCCAGCATGGTTGCACCTGGTTCAAGTCAGCAAGGACCTCAGGTAGTTATACCAAGGTCTGTCGTCTAACTCCGTGGTGGGGATGGTCTTTGGGGGTATCTTAGTAGATAATGGACAAAATAGTCAAACTAGTTTTTAATTATTTATTTCTGCAGTTAACGCTTAACTCCATCCCTTTTTCCAAACATTCCATCCAAATCCCTGCAAACTCTATTGGAACTCAAATTTTGCGGAGAGTGAAACCTTACCTAAGTATTACTCTAAACAATTCATTTTCACTTTAAAACTCCGTGCTGTCCATTTTTAGTCTAAGTCGATATTGTGAAGTCTAGTTTTGTCTAGATTTTATTATTTAAGTAAAAATTATTTTTATGAGTTTAAAAAAAAAATTGTTATTAAGTAGTGACTTCTATAGTAATTAGGCTATGGTATGTTCATTTATCGTGGTCTATCTTTATCAGTCATGCTTCGTATTTGAATTCGGTGCTTATGCGTATTTGTAGTCTGTACTTTACTTTATTTGTAGTACCTATTTTAGTGTATTTGTAGTATGTTCTTTACTGCATTTGTAATATCTATTTTAGTATATTTGTAGTATGTTTTTTACTGTTTTTGTAGTATCTTCTTTAGTGTGTTCATTTGTGTATTTGTAGTCTGTACTTCACTGTATTCGTAGTATCTATTTTAGTGCATTTGTAGTATGTTCTTTACTGTATATTTAGTACCTATGTTAGTATATTTTTAGCGTATTTTAGCCTGTTCTTTAGTGTATTTGCAGTATACTCTTTACTAATTTTCAGTCAGTTTTTTTAGTATGTTTTGAGTCTGTTCCACGGTGTATTTGTAGTATGTTCTTTATTTTATTTGTAGTATCTATTTTGGTAAATTTTTATTGTGTTCTTTAGTGTATTTTAGCCTGTTCTTCAATGTATCTGCAGTATGTTCTTTAGTGAATTTTTAGTGTATTTTGAGTATGTTTCACAGTGTATTTTTTAGTCTGTTCTTTAATGTATATGTAGTCTCTTCTTTGGTGTATATGTAGTTTGTTCTTTAGTGTATTTTTGGCATATACCGAGTAATTGGCGATATGCCATTTTCTAATGTTTTGCCTTTCTTCGTCAACATGGCTTTTTCAATTCCAAATATTATAGTTCTTATTCTTAGAAGATTGTTACAAGTTATATATTAATCTTTATAAAGTCATGGGTATGTTTTGAGTCCATCGACAAAAGTGACGATTCTTAATAACTGTAACAAAATCTATTGCACTCCCGATAATGATGAATATGAAAGGAAGCAATTGTTTGAACAATCGAGTCCACTGGAGTAGAAACAAACTGGTAAAATAAACATTAGCTGAACTGGCTATAAGCTGGCAAACTTGACGGTCGGTAAACAGAAAATTCACTAATTTATTCATTAAGGAAATCAGTCGATGGTTCCAATGCTCAAGGAGAAATTAAGGCTCTTCTCTACACAATACCCTTTAGGAATTGACAGTGAACGCTAGATAAGAAATGTTTGTAAAGAAACGAAATGAGGCAATTGCATGAACTAGAAATAATTTCAATAGAGTAGTACGAAATGTAGGAACTTAATTCCAAAATGGAACTTAAAAACCGTTACGTGTTCCATAAAGAGTTAATTCTCAAGTACAATTTTATGTTGTAAAAAAAATACTAATTTTGAAAAAAAAAATACTCCATAGTGTGCTTTGGTACTTTTGTACCAGTATACTTTTCCGATAAATCCTTGAAACGAGAATTGTTAAATTTATGAAAGGGATATTGGCCCTAACTAAAGCACTGATCGAGTCTATATTAAAAGTTGACTTGCGTGGAATCTGGAATCACTTGAAGATGCAGTTGAGAAACTTTGTTGAAACCTTGACGTTTTTTCCTTGTCTTCTTTATCATTTGCTGTACCAATAAGCTGACTAACTTAGAGGAGACAGTCGAAACTGGTTTATCACATCACGAACAGTATAAAATTCCCTCATCACTATTAAATGTTTTATCAGGCTACTCAAAAACGTACTTGGCAACTCTTAATTTTGCAGGTACTTTGAGCATTGTTCAACAAGCACTCACTCACTTTCTTTGCATAAAATCACAACTTGAACTCAAAAGAATGATAAATACAAATTATAAGTGTGAAAGTAAGGGAAGAATTTCCAGGAATTGAGAAACGTAAGTAATTCTCAGTCTCCCGCTGGGCCACGCCTATGCCCCTTAGTGATCTCAACATTTTGTTTTGTTCTTTTATTTTTTATTTGACTACAGTAGTATTATTTGTAAACTAATTAGTTCAAAAGGTATCACTCGCAATACAATGACCTTTCGGGGAAACATTTAAAAATGGATACACCAGGAGAGTTCTGCTAAAAGAACAATGAGTGAGCCGGTAAAGCACAATATCCCTATGTGTAATAGTTTCGTTCAACTCTCCGATGAGAAAGAAGATCATAAAGAGGGAATCAAGACAATCAAAATCAAGTTTTTTTTTCTTTTAAGTTTTATTACCTACACCTAGACGTTCTGCCGCATGTCGTGTTGCTACAGGGTTTGGCTCTCTCCATAAACTCTGACGAATAAGACAAACATTCTTTTCTCCTGCTATATAATCCTCTCCTCATATCACATACATCTCTTCCCTGTTTGTCATTACACCAGTTATTATGTCTCTCGTGTAAGTTGTTTTTATAAATACTATAAATCAATTTATCAATAATACGAGGTATCCGCGTATGCAGACGATATAGGTGTTTACAGCACTAGCATCAATCCCTCCAGAGCCCTGAAATTCGCTGAGAGCGCTAGTCAACGGATCTCCGAGAAACTCGATGCCGTCCACATTCAAGTCAACCCGGCCAAGACGCAAGGAATTATATTCAGTTACAAATCCGGAAAAAAGAAGCTCCCGAAATCCTTCGTCTTAGGCGGCAAAGAGTGCCCTGTAAGCAACAAGCTGTGCTACCTCGGGATTACCCTCGGTAGGCACTTGTCGTTCACAACGCATCTCGGCAAGAAATTAAAGAGTGTTAGGAAGAAATTCTTCAGCCTCGGACACCTACTTCACAGCCCGGCTTTATCGGTACGCCTCAAGCTGCTGATATACCAGAGCGTCCTAAGACCTGCTTTGATGTATGGGACCCCTCTCTTCAAGTATCTGACTCCTAACACTCTCCAAACGCTCCAGCAATTTCAGAACAGAGTTCTCCGCACCTCCCTCAAACATACCCCGTTCGACAGAATGAAGGCAGATGAGATGCATAAAAAATTTGAAGTGCTCACCATTCAAGATTTTATCAAGAGAAGGCACATCAAATTTTTTGACTCACTCAGACATAGCCACAACCCACTATTCTCCGACCTTCAACCACCACCAATGCCCGTCAGATGGAAGCACTGCTGGACCGCCGAAGCCTGGAGGATGATCGACGTCATTGAACCCGATGACTGAACGAACTACACCCAGCCGAGATATCGAGGCCGATCTCCCGGCCGACTCAACCGAAGCTACAAGACCCCATCTACCTGTTTAAGCAGGGTAGACCTTCCGGCCGAGTGGCCGACTTATTTCAGCGCCCTGCCGGGGCGGGCCAGGCTTGACCTGACCGACTACAAACCATTGCCTAGGTACCCCTAGGCTCCACCCTCGGTAGACTCTCACTACCTTCCCGAATCCACCCGCCTCCTTCAGGCATCCCACACCCTATATCCTTCTCATACACCCTTCAAATGGGGGACTTCCCTTAGTGAAAGGCACTCATTAGCCCAAAATAATTTTCCTTTATTTTTCCCACATCCTATTTTATAAGTTTGAGAGCTAAGAAAAAAAAAAAAAAAAAAAAAAAAAATCAATAAACTATTGATAGATTGTTAATTATGGGAAATTTTACATTACTTGATCACTTTTATTTTGGAATAATAACTGAACTTATTCAGAAGCTCGATCTTACTCATAACCCATCTCTGTGATGGTCTTAATCTGGTCCTCACAAGAAATATTTCGAATCTCTCCAAGACACATTTCCCTTCCTTCTTTCAACTCCGAACACAACACGGTGATTTTCCTCATTGAAAAATAAATTACTAAAAATTATTCTTCCCTAAAATTCCTCGTCAAAAAAGCAAAGCAGAGAGCATTCCTTGCTTCCCAAAGGGAGTTGCCAAGCCAACGCTACATAGTCAATTGCCGAACCGTTTGAAAGCACTTATAAAAATTAAAACCAAATCAAACATATAAACCATTCCATTAGATTTTTGCCAAACAGTTCAATTTTAACGCACTTTAAACGAATACCGGATAAATGTGTGGAAATACATAAAATGTTTACCAACAACCCTAACACAAAATCTAAGAACGAATTCGTCTACTCGAATAAAGAAAAATAAGACCTATTAGCTTCCCATATTGAATTTAACTTCACCAAACATTTAGGAACAGCAAACCATGATTTCTACAAATGTCTATACCACATTCTTTCCCGTCCGTTTCTATAAAAGACAACAGATAAAACTGCTGAATGTAAGAAAATGGCCAGGAGTAGGCACGATCCCAACTGTAGTCCTTTATAATGCAAACAAAATGGAAATCATATCTCTCCCTAAAATCTAAAATACAATAGCATTCTCCGACACTTCCCTTCATCTTGGAAAATAGCAAAAATCGTCATGATAACAAAACCAAACAAAGATCATGCAAACATAAGAAGCTATAGATCAATAAGTCTTTTTTTTTTCAATCCCCTTAAAAAAAATGACAAAACTTTTATTTACTATAGATTCTTAGGCGAATCTATATACATATTACATTTTATATATCCTGTACCATCGGTACACTCTATACAAGGTCTGAATCGGCATAGAAGTTATATAATCAATACAAGTACAATGATACACAATGTACTTGGCTTCATTGACAAAACTTTACAAGGTGATGGGGCTCACTTTTTTTTCTAAGCTCTCTAGTTAGAAATTCAGGATGAGGGAAAAATATAAAATATTTAGGTTAATCGGATCCTTATACTAGGAGTACCTGCTTGGAGGTGGTGTGAGAGGATTAAGGGGTGTGGGAAGCCTCGGTGGAGGTTGGTTGTTTTGGTACAGTGGTGAGAGTCCACTGGCGGCTGGGCCTAGAGTCTCTCTAGGCATGTAGTGTATTCTTATTTAGTCTGATTTCCGTATGGGTGCCCCTTAGAGGCGTGTTGTTGGCGGGCCTAATGCCGTGATGTCCACAATTTCCTCTGCTTTACTCGATCTTGTGAGTTGCCATCGTGCCGGTAGCGGTGGTGGTGTCATGTCTTTGAATAGAGGGTTTAGACTGTGTTTCATCGAGTCGAAGAACTTAAAGTGTCTTCTTTTAATGACATCGGTGATGGTGGGGAGCTCTAACTTTTCGTGCATGTCGGAAGCCTTCATTACACGAAAGGGGTACGCCAGAGTGCCGTTCGCACGATCTTGTTCTGGAAGCTCTGGAGTCGAGTTATGGTGCTGGCATGTAGGAATCTAAAGAGTGGTATCCCAAACAGTAGAGCTGGCCTCAGGACGCTCTTGTATATTAAGAGTTTAAGTCGAAGGGATATGGCCTGGCTTGTAATGAAATATTTTCTCAACATTTTCACAAAAATATTTCCTCTGAGGAAAAGTTTTCCACGAGAAGAAACCTGTTGGAAAGGTTATGGCACACCGGCCTCATTCACAAACTTACCAGTTACAATTTTCCACCTTACATAATACCGTTAGCTGCCTTCACAAAACCACGTAAACAAAACTAAAAATCTGATCAGTCAAAATCAGTCACCCTGCTTGCATTAAAAATCAAAACTGGCCCCTGAAACAAATTAATGCTACATAAAACAGTAGTCTGCAATGATATGTACTGCTGGCTTGGAGTTGTACTTTTACTTAAAATTACAAGATATTGTACAAAACATCATTATGTACATAGTTTACAATTGCCCTCGATACACCAAGATAACCACCATGCTAACCAATTAAAATTACCCACAATTCAGCAGACCATGGCAGAGCTTCTCTTTTTCAAACTTACATATCCCAAAACCCATTTATAAGAAATCGGCAATTTCAGTAAGCATTTCTTCAAAAGATACATTCATCTACAAATGCACAAAATATATCCCGTTAGACTATCGTTAAATTAACTTTATATGTACTTAACCTAATTTTATTTAGTATTATTATCTTATTTTTATTTTAGATTAATTAAATCAAAGTGCTTAAGTCCCGTACATGTTACGGACCCAGTGACCAAAGCATGTAATAATTTTAATTTGTGCTTCTGACCAAGATTGTAAGATATTCAAATCAATATACTAGAAAAAAAATTCTGAGTCTAATTATTCAAGAAAACGATGAATCCAACGCCCAGTTTATCATTTTTCCAAAACTGTACCTTTCCATGTGCACCACATGTTCCAAGAATCAAACCCAGAGATTATCTGTGTCTAAAACTCTCATCTTTCAATCAACAGCTACGATTTATTTTAATTTTAAAAAAAAATTGTATAAATCCCAAATAAATATGTCATAAAACAGGAAAGACTGCTTGAAATATTAAAAAAATAATTTCCCTGAATTTTGAACCTAAATTTATTAAAATTCTTTAGAAAGTACTCGATACTACAGCAAATATTTGGCTGGAGGGAAATATCCCCCCCCCCCAATAATGCACCCTGTTGATGACAAATATCGAAAAACTTGAGTCATCACACAAAGCTCAGCCTTAACAATAATAATATAATATTAATTTTCTTAATAAAATTATTTTTTAATCAAACTTGCAGCAATGCACCAATACTGTAGATATCTTTTAATAAAGTCATTTTTAATTTTTTTTAAATCAGTCCTTGTTTATCAATGTTTATCAAAAAGTGTGCCAAGACTGAAAAAAAGATGGAAAACAGTGTTAGGTTGCAATATTGATTCCAAGAAAGGGAGCAGAGGAAGGGAGGCAAAAAAGGTCAACAGGTAATATAAGACACTACAAACCAGTCTGCCAGACATCTAGGTCTGTGGTGCATTCTGGGTCCATGCACTTCTCTATTAATATCCAATATTCCTTTTTCTGAAAAGTTTTGACAACACATAGATGCTATAACAATAGCAGAAATTTTAAGCAGTTCTTAGTGTTTTTTTTATTTTTATTAACAATTGATTTAGTTATAAAGACGGACTTAGAAAATTAAACTGGAATATAATCACTAAACCCAAATTTATAAACGAATTTCCGTTAAATTTATTTTTGTAAACAATAATCTTTATAGCTTATAAACTAATAGTTTTTAATAAAAATATTTATAAAAGTTAGTATCTATCCAAATGGTAATCATATATTTATACAGAATACTATGTACATTATATCGATATTACATATCACAAGGAACAAATACCTCCTAACCACATAATTAAACACTAACGATATTAATACTGTTCAACATTTATCATAAATCCTGCAACTATACCAACCTCACTCTAAACACGTTTAAAAAAATTCTTTAATATTTAATATTCAAAGTCAATGGTCAAGTATTATTAATACAGAAAAAAATACATACATAACACGGTAAATAATAATAATTAGTATATTAATGCAGGTTATATTAATTTAATATCACGGTACCTACAAAAGATTTTTTTTTACATTTCATTCATCCTATCATACAGGACCAGTTGTTAGCGGAAGGTTACAATTAACCCACGTGGTAACACCCATCGAAATACAGAAACGTGGTTTCTTCCAGAAGGTGGTCCAGAATAGTGGGAATGTACAATTTGTACGGCATTGTAAATATAATTTTAATAAATTACATACCGTGTATTTTAAGAACCAATCATTTAGAAATTATCGTGAGAAAACACATAGAAATTATTTTACTCCACGATTCGGGGGGGACAACTATACTCATACCTAAATAATCATAATAAATAATCCTGACAGATAGTTAGGAATGTTCAGAAGATTTTCGGAGTCAATCAGTGATAAATTATAATTATTTCATTTCACCAACGGCCACGTCACTCGTCAGTTTCTAATCCATAGAGTCTAGATAAATTTTAGAAGTGATTGCCATCGATGCACGGAGTTTTTGAGTTTTCGTCAAGATGCTCTCGACTGACTGGTCAGCACTGGACTTCTTTGGGGGCGCTCTCCTCCATCCGGCCGATGGTCTTCCCGGCAGTCTCAAACATAAGCCATGCCAACAGCAGACCTCCGACCAACCCGACGGCGCTGTAGAACCAGAAGTTGAAGTAGACCCCGAAGGCTTCGTTGGCTGGACTGTAGGCCTTGAGTACGGCGAAGCTGAAGCCAGCCCCTAGAAGTTCTGTGATGCCCGCGGCCAATCCTCTAGTGCTGGCACAGAACATCTCTGCCTGCAGGGTCTGCAACAGAGGCCCAAGGCCGATGTCGATGAAGAAGCAATACAAGACCAGCCCCAGGTACATGAGCCAGACGTAAGGGCCGGCGTTGACGCCAGTGCTCTCATGGAGGTAGTAGTAGGCACCCGTGAGGCCGTGGGCGGCGAAGCAGCCGAAGCAGGACACCAAAAGAAGAGGCTTCCTGCCGATCCAGTCGGACAGGAAGGCGGACAGAACCGCGATGGAAGTGAGCAAGACACCGAGGATGATGGACATCTCCGCAGCGGGCAAGAAGGACTCCCCCCTGGCGAAGGTCTCTGCCGCGTAGTTGACGATCACAGGCATTCCCGTCATGAACTTGCCAGCTGAAACGATCTGGACGATGACAAAAGCTTTTCTCTCACTCTTGTCACAGAAAAGTGTCCTCCAAGAGCTCTTCGTGCTCATCTCCTCTTTGACGGCGGCCTGCATGCTAGCGAACTCCGAGTCCACGTCCTCGCCAGCCCGGAACCAGACAAGCGACTGCTTGGCCTCTTCGGCCCGTCCGCGCATGAGTAAGTAGTAGGGTGACTCTGGGAAGAATGCGAAAGTTACGGTGAAGAAGACCGGAAGTGGGAGGCAGGCGTAGACGAAATTGTTGTAACTGAGGTAGGGGCCGAACAGGAAGGCGTAAAGGTTGCCCATGTGCCAGGCAATCTGGAACATTCCGGACAACTTCCCCCTCAGCTTAGGTTCGGCGATCTCAGCAGTGTATATGGGAGTGACCGTGAATACTATACCAGTGGCGAAGCCGTGGACGATCCTCACGGCGTTGAGGACCGGAAAGGACTTGGAGAAGAAGATGAGGAACCATCCAAGGAGGCTAAGTGGACCAACGCTCAGAATGACCTTCTTCCGCCCGATCCTGCAAGTAATAGGCATCGTTAGTATCGTTACAGGAAAAGTGTACTCAGTGGTTTGCAGAGGTCTATCTACCTGTTGGCTAGATCACCGGCTATCATGGGTGCCAGTATGGAGCCGATCTCGACGATGGAGACCATCCAAGACACCTGGTCCAGGGTGAGAGACTCCGGAGGCTGCGTCAACCTCAAGGTGAGAGGCTCGAACCAGCTGTAGGCCGCTCCGGCCACCATCACCGACAGCTGACCTGCCGGCAACAACAATAAATGTAACTTGGGTAACTAATAATAATAAGTGTTATATTGTCTACTGATAATATGTATAATGTGCATGATTCTCCATACCATTAAAACCTACATCTCCCCACTACCCAGACTCGCTTAGTTGGGAGCTATTTATCTAGTTATAATATTATGATATTTATTTTATTTGTTTTACAGTGTATATTATAGAATCACAGGACTGCACCTTCCTTATTTTTTACTATCGTTTATTTATATGGTGTGTTAGTCTTACGTATTAATTTCAAGGTTTTCTTATATTGTTGTATTTTATTGCCTGTTTCTTTGTTTTTTTATAAGGATACATGTATGAATTTATTTACTGCACTACTATTAACTTCTAATCCTTTTCTTAATCGTCGTGTACACCTTACTTCACTCCCTCACGCGATGTTTCCTATTTTTTATTTGTGCTTCATTATTGTTATTGATAAGGTACTTGCCCCGATAAAACATTTCTTTTTTCCAATCTTACTATTTGAAATTGTATTCCGACTACACTAGAGATGATGAATGATCAGCGGCAATGACACTTCATCACATGGGCAGAGCTTGACAGCCTGGTACTCCCAGCTGAAAACCTTTAACTGAGACGGAAAAGTGATATAACGATTAACTAAAAATAAAAAGAATGAGCAAGGCAATCGTTGTGAAACTAATGATCTCTTATTGTGTAATACCTCAGTTCGTTCCAACGCTATCTTTAGGATTTCAATTTCAATTCATTGTCTCAGGTTACTAACTGTGATTTTTGCAATTATTAATTAATACTTGATGAGCAAATTGTAATTTTACAAATAAGGAAGATATTAAAAAACAAACTGTCATATTAGAATACTTTTCGTGGCCATGAATGGCATCTGTAGTCATAAAACGTGCTATTCCGCGATGATTTTTACTTTATGTACATTCTGTTAAGCACGTAATGATAAAGGTAAAACTTGGCAGTTGCAGCTTTATATCATACCAACAGATACAGGACGGTGTTCATTCACCTCCAAGTATTGACTGCCATAATCATAATAGACATGATTGTCTATTCCATTTACAACGTTCTACAATTCATCACATGGGTTTATAAAATTAAAAAACGAAATAGTTGAGGATCATAAAGTGAATGTCTAACAGGTCCAATTATGGGCTACTAATTTTTCTCACAAACAATCGGTCAAAATTTGAGATAATACGCTAAGCAATATAAATAACATTAATTTTTCTCACAAATACTCAAAAAATCTGTGACATCTTATGTTGCCGTTCAGTTCACTAGTAATTTAAGAATTATTCTTAAAAAATCGTTGGTGCTTTCTTATTAAATTTTGAAATTCCATAGCAACCTATCCAAATACCCTAATCCCGTAGCACAGTCATTGCACTGCACCACTCATCCCTATAATCCTCCTCTGAGACTAAAACGGCAGTGGCCACGTGACCTGCTATAAATGCGTAACAGTGGGAGTCCTGGCAATGGCCAGCTTCTCGAATCATGTCCTGAGCGTATGTGTCAGACTCCGCTGGCTCGTGTCCAGTGACGCGGCTGAGGGAGGAACGTGAGGGACTTCCCAAGACTCCGCTTGGTAACAACCATGTGGCTTTGGGAGGACTCTGAGCTGTTTGTAAATACTGTATGAATGAGTGAGTGAATGAAAATTGTAAATATGGTATGAATGAAAACATTTATCACGATTTCTTACTGCCCAATGAGGCATATTGTAATTATATCATAATAAAGTTGTTGTTGATTGTATAAAATTTTACTGTAGTTTTAGGTATAGTCACGGAATAGTTCGGAGGTCACCAATTTAGGATCAGACTAGTAATAAAGATACAATGTAATAATTAAAGCTTTGTAGTTGTATTACAATTCGAAATAGTAAATTACAGATAGCTGAGGACCTGTTACGGTAGATTTGAATGTAGCAAGCGCAGTATAAAAGACAAATAATGAGTTTTTAAGGGCATAAATACCTAACAAGGGTTCACTTTGCAAAATTTGAAAAAAAATCTGTTAAATTGAACCACTACAAAAATTGTACGAATCAAGATCGATGAAGGAGGCGACTTACGATGACCAGACGAGGCAGACAGGCGTATTGTCAGTTTTGACGAAAAAACGCCAAGTACAACCCGCTGATAGGAATGACACAGAGGCAGGAAACCCTTGAAGACCCTAACCACGTCAATGCAGACCGCTTTGATGCCCCACTTAACCCATCAGAGCGAATCATGCAGCCGTTCCCTCAGAGCTGCCTGTCTGCTCTCACTGCCATTAAATATATCTGTATGCTCTTCAATGCCTCTACTAGTCTCTTTAATGACGTACCATTCACAGAGGAATAGCACGAATTAAAACATTCTACACATTGTCGACCGCCACTGCATTACTTGGCAGACGCGAAATACTAAACCGCAATACAGAAACGTAATGCAGGCTGCACCTCATCGGCGCTAGAGACACTAAAGAGTGACGTTTTTAAGTCCCATGCTAATTAATTAAATATTTCTGCTAAATAAAATAGAATGTATTTACATTACTTATTACTAGTATGGTATTATAAATATATCTCATTTTCACCATACAGTATACCATTATTCCGTATTTAAACCTTGACTATGACGTGTGTCAAAAATGTATGCAAACCCCCAAGATTACGAAATATATCTTCTCAGATTATTGTTCATAATTATTTTTGGGAAATTTTGGCAAAGATTTTTCTCTGTTTTATGTCGGAAATGAGTTTGATATCTACGTTCTACAGACCTTTCTAGCACTTATTTTTATTGCTGAATTATAAATATATCATTTCGTCACATGTTTTTTATTTATTTATAATTATTTAAATAAAGAAAATAACATTTGTTTAAGAAATTATCATAAAAAAAAATTAGCCATAGACGGTTTGACACATTTGAGCTTTATTCTTGTACTTTGTTTTATTTTAATTTGACTATTAAAATCCTTTTAATTCTTAACCACTGCTGAGCCTGTTTCGTTTTCAAATCCATTAATTTATGTAGCTTACGTTTTTTCATTGTAAATATAGCGACTAACTTGTAAATATTATTTACCCAAGGTCTCTGAGTTAAGTGTGCAGGTCAGAGGTTTGTTTTCATCTAAGTGCTTTAGTCAACAGAAAGTATTCGAATTTATTCTTGACTGTTAATTTCGGGCAGGAAGCCAAAAATGCGGGATAAATATCACGCAAGCCGTTGTTCTAAGAAGTGACCACCTCGTGGAGTGTATATGTTGAGATGAACACGTCTTATACTCCGTAGCTCCCCTTCCAACTTCTCGATAGAACCAACTAAAATTTTTATTTGCATACCGTTTTAGCGTTCATACGTATTTTAGTTTGGTATGGATATGGATAGTTTGGATTAAAACATCTCGACAACTGTCTTTGTTGGAACTACAGTCCAGTGTACATATTGTATAATTACGCACAAAATTCGCCTTTTTAAAATTTTGTACAAATGAACACCGTAGTTCACTAGTAATTTCACAATTATTCTTCAAAAATCGTTATTGTTTTCTTATTCAATTCGGAAATTCCATAGCAACCTGTCCAACCACCATAGTCCCCTAACACAGTCATTGCACTGCACCACTCATCCCTACAATCCTCCTCGGAGACTAAAACGGCAGTTTTACCCCGTCAAACGTTAATGAGTGATTAAGAATGACAATAATTAATGTTTCAATATTTTAGTATTACATTTTGAGCGCCGGTTAAAATAACATTAAACAGCTGATAAAGAGAAACAAAAGAGAGAATGCTACATATTATCCGTTACTCAACAGTCATTATATGTTTTTTTGTTTTTTTTCTTTATAGCCCCTTTAAATTTACAGATAATTATATACAATTATAGATCCTCAGGCGAATCAGGCATAATGATGAAGCGAATAAATCATTATATGTTTTTTTTTGTTTTTTTTTCTTTTTTTTTTTGTTTTTTTTCTAAGCTTTCAAACTTATAAAAATAGGAATGTGGGAAAAATAAGGAAAATTATTTTTGGCTGGAAAGTGCCTTTCACTAAGGGGAGACCCCTATTCATTAAATGTGCACTCCTCCAATATTGTTATACCGTTGCAAAAAGTTAAGTATTGTGGGAACTATCTGCAGAGGAACTAATGTAAGATGGGGACAGTGTTAGAGATAATTGGATCCGACACCATTATTGGGGACAAAGAGGCCGGGCAAGGCCGAGAGGATAATTTGGTGACGTCACGGGAAAATTGTGCCACAAGAAGTGCACAATCGACCAACTTTGTTAAGGAGGGCTCAGGGAGTAGGGTGTAAATTCGCCCTAGGGAGGGAAAACGGGGAAACACGGCGTAATAAGGGGAAACTTTAACTGAACCATCTGGCCTTCTTGAATGGTTCAAATAAAGGCATGTTTACATGGATTCCATCAGCTTGTATGTCGACCGGGTCGAAAAACCCAACAAAGCTTGGGCATGGCCTAATGGTGACTAGTAAATGAGCAGGGGCCAATGCCGACCCAAGCTTCTGCTCGAAGACAGTGGGGCCTAGATGGCCATAACATTAATCAAGGTATCATGTCAAGGAGTATGCCGAAGTAAGGAACAAATGAGCCACATTGAACCCTACCCTCTGTATTTTAGAAAGTCAATTAAAACTCTGTAGAGCACTGATCTGTGGCTCGTCGGTCTCTTGCCTACAAACGTACAGCCCTCTCTCATTCAGTCACCTATCCTGTATTGACAGCCTTAACTGTAGACTTTGTTCTTATTAATTTATTTAGTGTTTTTAATTATTTACTGTTGTGAGATCGTTAAATACACTCACTTATGAAAAGTTTTTTTTTTCTGGCAGCCATAAAACTAGGCTTTTAGATCGTGATATAATAAAATACTGCTTTAAAATATCCAAACTCCTTAGCCGTGACAGATGGAGATAGTACGACGATACCTACAATCCAGCGTGGGCTGTGAGTCACTGATAGCGACCAGCAAGATATCGCCTACTCAGTGAGCGCATGGCAAAACACTACGTACTCTATTGGCGATTACTGTCGGCTTAGCGACGGCTAAACGTCTGACATCACAAAGCCCTATAATAGTAGCATTATCTGTTAGTACGCTGAGATCACCGGCAAATTGACAAACTCATAAAAACAACTCATATAAGTCTGTGATGTATTCCGAAATATGTTTGTTGTTAAGGATTTTTAACGGGTTATGAGATTTATATTGGAAAGGAGTTATATTTATCAATTTTCTCATACTGAGGCATGCAAACATTTTCCTAGGGTATATCGAAGATTAATTAATATTTACCGACAATTTGCGTTTACACCAATCACAAAGAAAAATTGTATCTGTATTAATATTGTCCTTGTAGAAATAGACAACGTACAATGTGAAGGGACAATATTAAGACATTGTCCGGGGTTTGGAGTCTCAAATCTTAAAAGATACTGACCACAACATCAAATATATATATATAAGATTCTCTCTCTTATTTCAATATCTGATGAACCCTATCTTATAAGATACACAGTGCAAGTAAAGCGGTTGTACAGGGCAATGGTTGTGATCCAGATTGGCCCATGCTTTGCACACACAACTATTCGTGGACATGAAATACAGCCTTGGAATTAATATCACTCAGCACTCGTGCCAGACGAATTAATGGCCGTAATTTTGTTGAATGCCAGTTTTTTTTTTGTTTTTTTTAAATCATTTAATAAAAATTTATTCTCATAAACCACAAACAAGTTAAAAGTCATAAAACCTCTACGAATGAGATCATAATTTAAGCAATACCTCTTTAGTTCAAACGAGTTATTGATATGTCCATTAAGTTTGTAATAACACACATTCTATCGAGTATACCTTCAATCATTCGTATATCGTAGGATGGGGCAACTTGCTCTATTATTGTTCTCTATTATCTATCGACTATTTCTCGTAATGTTCGCCTACATAACCGGAAATCTATTCGGGGCCATGTAATTTAGTAACTTTAATTATTGGTGAAAATAATTATATATTATTTTGAGAGTTATATATGATAAGTTTTAATATTCACTATTTTCGACATCATTTTTTCAGACCAGTGGTTGGGCTATACTACAAATCGAGCAAATATTTTCTACGAACTTTTTTTTAAAGCAACATGATTGGTTTAGAAATCTTACAATTTTTGTTTAATGTGTAATTAAGGAATTTTCTGCTATACTACAGCCAGGACTGCGTTTGTTCTAATTTACTAAGCTATCTAATTTCACCCAGGGCTTAGAACTTGGCAATTTCTCCTTCCTTCTCGAAGGCTTTTAAGTGCGTCAGGTTAGCTCATGAGGGCTATACACCGATGAGTGAGTGTAGGTAGCCAAATATAATAGGTAACCAATATTATAAAGAGTTTCTCCAAATTAGAGCGAAGTACAAGTTTTCTGAGTCATTGGCACATCTGTAACGGTCAAGGCGGTGAAGAGGAAGTCATAGAGGGAAAATAAAAATGGTTCCTTGGGAACCTGCATGGTGAAATAAGGGCACGTTTATCCTGAATGAGCCTTAGGAAATGTACACAGACTTGACAGAAGATCTCGATAATCCAACAATTATACGATAAATACGACGAGAGCATTGTATTTGAATTCAGAAAAATATCAACGAACAACTCCCACATTATTTACATTTTATGTTGTACTGAATTGCTTGATTGTGATATTTATTAGCTAGTTATTTTTTGATCCCAAGGAGATCATATTTTCCTCCGTTGGTCAACTATGGTTACCTCCATTTGATTTCTAAATGAAAAATAATCCTTAAATATTGTCTGCAACGTTTGTAGAATGATACGCTTTAAAGAATCAGCTCGATATAGAGTTACGATGAAGCTACCATAGCCATTTTAATGACAATTTCTAGGTATTTTATTGTCTCATTTTATTAACCATGACGCCGTTAGTGTTATATCTCATTTTATAAAGATTAACAATCGGCTATTATTTTTCATTAGGTCGCAGCATCAAATGGAGCATTCGTTTAAAATATCACGTTCCCGAGGCAATCAGTTTACCAATAAAGACCAGAACAGACCCGCTTCAACGAGATTGTTGTCGGAATTGAATTTGAAAAGATCCATATTTTGTTCAATACATTTTTTGTAGACATAAAAATAAAGACGACAATGAAAAATGTTTTAAGTGGACTGAAATTCAATTGTTCAAAATTTTTAAATGGTATTCCTCTACCAACCAATTGATGAGGTCCAGTTTAAAAATAAATTATAAGCACAAGGCTAAAAGCCAAAGTTAAGTAGAGGTATTTTTTGTGCCTCTAAGCTTATTTTTCTTCTTAATTATTTTTAAGCATACTTTTGAATGAAACTCGGACGGGTGGGCTTTCTGTTTCTGGCTAAAATGATTTAAAGGAATATAAAATGGTGTTTCTGCTTTATAAATAAATGTACAACAATCACTGTCCAAGTGGTATATTATTCTTACTCGCTGTGGCGGAAAGATTATGGGTTCAAGTCCCTGCCTGAAGAGCAATTTTATTTCTCCATGTCCTACATAAAGCCTATAACCTAGGCCGCATCACCGCCGACTATTTGATAGCCCAAATAACTGAAAATAGTGGGAAAAAAAAATTGTTTAAATATCCGGACAACCATTGCTCGAATCTGCAACCCAACCGTCCGTGTGGTCCATTTGTCGCACATCCAACCATAATTTGACCAATGCTAGTCACAGACAACGTGCCATCATCATTATCACTCCCAATCACAATGATCCGATGGTCCATTATTTTTATGGTATCAAACAATCAATGACGAAATCTGCACCTATACGTGGTTTTGAACTAATGTAAACGATTTGGATGTGTTCACAGCTGAACAAATCGAAAACCATAATACGATCGTTAAGGTCAACGCATCGGGCTGTCGTCGGTAGAAGATACATAAAAAAATATGGACAAATTTCAATTATAGAAATTTATAGTCAGGTTTTTTAAATAAAGTTTTTCCAGGGTTTTTTTTCGATCAAAACAGGATACCGTTCTTAAGTATGTCAGTAGAAAATTTTTTTTTTGGTTTAATAATGATTTTTTAAATAGAAAAAACAGTATCAGTGGAATCGAAGCTAGAACCTTTCTTATTGAGTCGTCCTTACCGAAAACCATACAATTCTGCTCTAACGGGTATTTTTAACCAGTAATTATTTTTTTCCAACAATTGCGTATAATCATAGTGATAAAGAAATATCAATAATGCGGCATATTCCTCAGTGTTCGCAAAGTATAAGAACACAGGGATTTTAATTTGTTTAGCAGCTTTTTATATTGACTAGCTAACATCGTGCCAGCAGCTGTAATTATACAATTACTTATAATTACTTTTATTTGATATCTATAATAAGTTTATTGATTTATAACTTTTGTAATTTTAAATATTTTTTTTACAATTTTTAAATTTTTTTTTAATTTTTATTTAGCCTATAATTGAAAATTTAGTGTTAATTCATTGCTGTAAATAATAATTATCAAATGCATTGTCCCGATATGTTTACGATTGGTTGAAAATAAACATGTATAATAAAATTTAAAACGCTGGGCCAGTTTCGTTAATCTTTAAGATCTCTCAAGTCACAGTTAGAAACGGTTCCGAGAAGGAACTCTTGACATAGGCGATTTCGTAAGGCATTTTCGACAATATTTTATTTGCCATTATACTTCACTGGCGTTTGGTCAAAAGGGCTTAAGTTATCATTTTTTCCAAAATAAGGTTTTTATGTTTTCTTATATGGATATATATATATCCAGACTCTATTATAGATCCAGCCTCTTATATCTATTATAGTTATCATAACAGAGACTAGTTATAGTTTATATATTATAGTTATATTTTATATTTATATTATATATATATGTTATAGTTTCTGTTAAGAAGGGGCTATTATGATTTTTCAAAAGTTTGGTAAATCGTCCTGTAAACTTCTCATTTCATCACTTAAGCCCTCTTGGCCGAACACAGGTGATTTATTATAATTTGTTCAAAAAAAACATTTCAGTGGATGAGGTAGGTTAACATATAACATGAAATATTTTTGGTTGAAAATGCCTAGTTTTAATCAAAATTATCTCTCAAATCTAAAATGTAAAATTGAGAAGGCTCAACACCTAGATAATATTAAATGTTTGTCTCTTCGTAACACGATTCACAAAATCCGACACGAAACTGTTCTAAAGTCAGCAATTTATTTATTGAATATTTTATTTTGACATTTTGGCTATGGTGTGCCATAAGAGATGGTACCACCACTATGCGCGTATACATAGATATATCTTTCTATGTAGCTGACATAGATTACATAGAACCATACTCACTGACTATGCTGGCCAGGTATTGCCTCAGTGGGGCCGACATGTCGCCTTCACAGTATCACTGACTAGACTGGCTCCCCCTCTAACGACCGACCAGTTCACTCACTAGGTCTTGACGTCCTGGGTTCAAGCCTCGAACTATACACGTACTTATATATACACCGCCGTATCTCTCATTTACAGTCTCCTTCCTCTAGCTATATATATTCCATGTTGTTGCTATAGCCGGAGTATTGACGCTGCTGCTCTTCCCTCCCGCCTTAAGTTGTTGTTGTCGTTTAAAACAACAGAAAAGGGTATATGTACTTTTTTTTTTTAAAGTTGATCTGTGCATCAGTAGCCTCGTAATTTTTTTAAGCAAGACGTCGTTTAAACCATCACCCTCAATAAAAATATTCGTAAGAAATTACAGAAAATATGTTGGACCTGAATATGTTCAATTCCATTAATTGGCTTTAAAAAGTTTTTTTCTTGACATATTTGCGAATTTCCTTTTTCGTTGCTGTATTATATTACCACGATTTATGAAAAACAAGTTAGTTAAGTTTTCATTTACACTCACGATTAGTTAAGGGTTTCGGTCCGATTATTAATTATTGATTGATTTGCTGAGGTTCCATAAATTATTTTTATGAGCAAACACGTACAAAAGCAGTTTCTGTAACGCGCTCCATGAGAGGATGGCAATTTGTCACCACTAGTTTATAGTGCACTACATCCAAAATCTTTAATTTGATATCCTACACAATATGTTAGGAATATAATATTAATTGTTAATATTTTCTTTACACAGTAAGCAACTGATTAATGATTCTTTTTAGTGTTTATAGGACTACTGTTAATTTTGTTTAACCCCTTTGTAAAACGCGGAATGAGTTAATTAAAGTTGCGACAAGTTTAATGGATATGTATTTATGGTTAACAAATAAAAAAAACAATAATTACGTAGTGTTAATTAGGGGTGATGAAATCATCAATTTGATACTTTACTCAAAAGATGGGGAACTATTAATTTTTTTTTTTTTGCAGAGTAATTAAATAATATCCCTTAATTGCATTTTATGTATTTTTTTTATGTTGTTATGTAATCAAAAGAAATATAAAAAAAAACGAACAAAGCCCTAAAAACAGGACTCCTTCAAATCTGTTTAAAGAGGTTATAAGCAATGACTTGAGAATTGTTGAACATTCTGACCTCTCTCCACTTCCTCCCCTCAGCCTTCACAATATTGTATTTTAACAAACAAACCTTTCCCCACTTTTTTTGTATATACATTTAAAATTCCTCATGGATTGCACCAATTTTGTGACAAGCTATCTACTTCCTCTTCCTATCCAGTCTTTCCACAATTCAACCACTTCTCCTCACTTATGATTTTCTCACTGAATCTCAAACCAAAACAAAAACACCTCATGAACAGTTCCCTCCAATTAATTTAATTTTTAAGTTACTTATTTGTGTTCTGGGCTTGCATTTAATGTGCTTACGGAAGTCACAAAATTAAGTTCATTGTTGTTTCATTTCATTCAAGCGGATTGCTCGGTCACTGTTTGGAAGTATAAGCCTTTTTCTCCTCTGACAGCAATTGTAATATGAGGATCAACAAATTGAAACAGTTACAATGACATGAATTAAAGTTGGGGCACGCCCAGAGACACTTGTTCAAACTATTGGGTCGGCAAGAAAGTGATTTCGGTTTGCACCAAGAGATAGTGTTATGTTTGTTTCGTTATTATAATTTGAGAATTTTTTTCTTTTGAGATTTGGTTGTCGATACCTTTAGGTTGCTATAGAAAGAGATTCTGTGTAATTTTGTTTACAACTGTCAGTTTTAACATGGAGTGCAAAAATAAGCATGGTGTTGATTGTTTGAACAGAACGCACGTGTCAGATTTGATTTAAAAAAATTTGTTCTGGAGATTTGTCACTGAGAGATGACCAACGTTCTGATCAACCTTCTGAAGTTGATGATGACAAAATTAAAGCCATAATTGAATCGATCGTCATATAACTTAAATATATCACACAAAACAATTTAAAATCATATAAGACGTCTTGGACTTGTTAAGAAGTGTGATATTTGGGTTCCCCAACAACAATGCAAGGCCTTACATCAAATATTTGATTGAAGGCCTTACACATTTTAATAACATTTACGAAACTATCGGAGCTTGGTTGGGAAGTGATGTCGCATCCCCCATACAGCCCCGACCTTGCACCATCGGATTATCATTTATTCCAAAGTTTACAAAACTTCTTAAATGGTAAATATTTCAGTAATAACGATGACCTCAAATCGCACTTTGTTGAGTTTTTTGCTAATAAGGACCAGAAGTTCTATGAGCGCGGGATCATGAAGTTACCAGAAAGATGGCAAAAGCTCATCGAACTGAATGGAAGATATTTGACTGATTAAAGGTCATTTTTTGTATAGAAAAAATTAAGTTTTATTTCACACTAAAAAACTGAAATCACTTTCTTGCCAATCTCAATATAATTTAGGGATATTGTCACATCTTTCTATTGAAAATGATGATTATCTCTATTAGAGGATACTACGAAATGCACTAACAACAATTTACAATAGAGACCAGAAGAGAGCCGAAGTGACATGAGAGAATGTTACTACTTAGAGAATGATATAGTCGCTGCTTTTAGATGAGCACCGACATCGAAATTAATAATTGTTAATGAACAATGCACATAAAAAAATGTACCCTTCTTCAAAATATGTAACTCAGTGTTGAGCATCAAGTTCTCTAAATTAGAGTTTCGTATCACAGAGAAAACTAACTCAATGTTCAAAAGAAATTAAATTACATAATTACCAACATGTTCGTTGCTATTCAATTTTTTTTTTATATTATAAATTATTCTATTTGATTCTGAGAAACAAAAGTCCTTCTTGAAGGACAGTACTCAGTGTTTTGAGAGAATATTTTTGGTGATTTTCCACAAACGCAACTGCATAATTGATTGACCACGCTCATGTATGGAATAATATTAGTAAGCAAAATGGTATTTCATGACATCCTCCAATCAGTCCTCATATCTTTATATCAACCAGTCTACCTGGCAGGTGGGGATGGGTTGCGATCTGATCCATACAATACACCAACTATGAGGAAACAATCATTCCTAATAATCAAGAGAGTATTATACTACAAAAAAATAATTATTCCGTAATTAAAAATAGAACCTGTTATAGACAGTAAACTAAATTGAGTGAACTGGTCCATGGGACAGATATTAAATTATCAATTTACATCTTTTTCAATTTCAAGCATATACAAATACTACTTTTTATCTTACATTTATTTCATCTAATCAATAAAAAAAATAATAATAATAATTGACGTTTATGATTCAATTTGCCTGTTTACAAAAATTTCTCCAGCTCTAAAAAATAAATAAATATGATGAGTTCAATTTATGATGTATGGTAGATAGATTAGAGTAATCAATATTAAAAATAATAATCAAAATGTACAAAAGATTGAAGTAACAGTTTAAAAAACATAAAATTTTGTAGTTGTTTATGCATTTAATAAGTGTATAAGCGCATAATGTTCTACTGGCAATAAGTTTTGAAATTCTAAATGATACTATTTACAGAGTATATTTTTTTGGTACAATTTAATTAAATATATACATATATGAAATATCTGTTTAAATATCTTATTTTAAGTTATATTATAGATGATATCATAAAATATTGTAATAAATCATGTTTTTTACCTATTCATTTGTATGATTATTAAATAAAAAATGTTTGTCCATTAAGTAATTAGTCAACAAAAATTACCACAGATATAAAATTTTATTTTATTCAAAAATGTTTATTAATGCCTGATCCTTGTTATATTGTCATTTTTTTTATTTAATAAATACTGGAGGAAGTGTTTGTTAAGCAAATTAGTTCTGAAACGCTCAATTATTTCATTAAGAGAGCAATCTGTGAAATCATGAAACTCCCGACTTAACTAATCCTTAAGCAAATTTGCCTTCACTGTGTACTATCATCAAACAGTTCCTTATCCCTGCTGTAACTGTTACACGCTGTGACAAAGTACACATTTCTTCGCTAGAAATTTTCCTTTTTGATCTTGTTTTCTCTATTAATGGTTCAAAATAAAACCATATTATTAATGGTTCATTTCATTTAATGGTTTATATAGTTAATAATACTTTGAACACAAAAAAAAATTGAAGAATGTATATTATACTAAAAGACAATCACAATTGTCGGAAGTGAAATAATATTTACTGCCTGTTTGGTAAGAAAAACCCAGTACTTTTAAATTACGATGCAGCTACTCTCTCCACAACATTTAATAACAAAGTCATTCGTACAATAATAGGGAGATACTATTATAACAATGACATTTCTACAATAACAGGGAATATTATTATTGTTGTAATATTATTATTGACATTATAGCAATAACATTTGTACAATAATAGGAGTATAATATTTCAACAATTACATTTTCAAAATTCGAGGGGAATAATATTCATATAAACAATGGCATCTGTACAATACCAGGGAGATAAAATCATAAGAATGACATTTGTACAATACTAGCGGGGTAGTATTATAACCATTACATTGGTATGATTTTAGGGGAATAATATAATCACAATTAGATTTGTACACTACTAGCGGGGCAGTATTATAATCATTACATTTGTATAATTTTAGGGAAATAATATTACAACAATGGCAGTTGTAAAATACTAAGGGGATAGTATTATAACAATTACATCTGTACAATACTATCAGGTATTATTATAACTATTACATTTCTATAATTTTAGGGGAATAATGTGATCACAATTACATTCGTACAATGATAGGGGGATACCTATCGTATTGTATAACAGTGACATTTCTATAATTACAGGGAATAGTATTGTTTTAGTAATATTATTATTATATTGTTATTGACATTATAACAATAACATTTGTAAAATTATAGGAAAACGGAAAACAGAATTATAACAATTACATTTGTACAATACTAGGGGTATAATATTTCAACAATGACATTTGTACAATAGTAGTACGACAGTATTATAACAATTTCATTTGTACAATACTTAGGGGATAGCATTATATCAATAACATTTGTACAAGACTAGGAGGATAGTATTATAATAATGACATTTGTACAATAATAGTACAATTGTATTATAACAATTCCATTGTAGAATACTAGTGGTATAATATTGTAACAATTAAATCTCCAAAATACTAGGGGGTATTATAATCATGTCACTTGTACAATATTAGGGGAATCTTGATATCTCTGGGAGGGGCCCCTGCTGATTTAGTGCTGTCTGTGAACCCCCCAAAAAAGCATATTTTTTTCACCATTTATAGATTGTAAAATTATAAGTATATTACTTACTTAGTATTTACTGGATTATTTATTATTCTAATATCTTTCTATGGTTTATTAGATATTTATCTTGTCTTTTTAAAAATGTATTACAAATCGATATAAGTATTATTTTATTCCTTTCTACAGAAAAAAAATCTTTTTTGGTAAATTAGTGGAAATTAAAGTGAATTATTATTTATTTAATTTTTCTTTCTCAGAACATACTAGAGCTACTAATCACTAAGGAAAAACAAAGTTAAACATTGAACTTTTTTTTATAGTTCATTTATTACCATTTCTTGTTCGGAACACTCGATTATTTTAGAAAATTTGAAATCTAGTCTTAGAAATTATTAGCTTAATAAGTGTTCATAATTCATAAATTGGTATGACTTTTATTGTTAATAATAACATACATTAATAATAATAACAATACTTTATTCAGGTGTTTCCAGTATGGTTCTTGCACTGTGAAACTTCAAATATTCATTGAAGTTAATGGATACTTAACTACAAAAGTTAATAAAAAATATTAACTTTCATTCATGAATATGAAGATTCATTCATAAATTGACACTAAGGGTATACCCATGGTAGTGGATAGATCCATACAAAACCATCTTTTGAAAGCAAATAGATTAAATGTGTTAAAAGCAAAAATGTTTGTAGCCCAGTTTGTCTACTAAAAAAAACTTGTATTGAATTATGTTATTACTAACTAACCATACCTGTATTGATATTATTTATTTTACATTTTCTTCCCCATATTGTCTATTGCACCTTAGCTATACACGTCTTTACTTAATACTTAATACACTCTTATTTTATCAAATGAGGAGTTGATGAACTATTATACTATGATATTATTATAGTCACTGACAAATGGAAATAAATTTAACCTTAAAACCAACATAGTTAGTTTACTACAATAATAAAATTTATGGATTAATTCCATAGATAAGAACAAACCTGAAGATGACATTCCGTCTAATTATGAAAAGATATATTAGCAGTAAAGGAAGTAACCTTGAAATTTATAACATTCTCCAAGAACTAGATATTGTTGATGAAGTTAGGCAGAGTGATGTCATCCCCAAACAGTGACTATTTGAGAGATTTCATCTTGCCATAAAGAGGTGGAAGGCAAGGAACTTTCTTGGGGTATGGAGGGTCTGCAGAGCATGCTTTGACTTTCAAGGGGCACTGCTGTCACCCTCCTCGACCAATTCTGCTATCTCCGTCTATGGGTGGTTGGCTCCTCAAGATTGATGATACGGAGGCCAAGGAGTGGAACTTATAAATGTAGACATCCGCATCAATCACCTCACTCAATTTCACTTTCCCAAAACACTGGAAAAGCTGGTTAGGATGAGGTTGTGTATTTTTTATGGGCCCAAATTCCAAATAAAAGTAAATGGAATTGCAACTATAAAAGGATGATTTAGATTTTTTATAAAAATATACTGTTTTACTCTAGATTTGGTCTATATTTTTATACAAAAGGAACAAATAAAGTATCAACATATTTACAACTTATAAATAAGTATATGTACAATTCAATTGATGACTGTAAACTCCAAGCTTATCCTGCGTCCATGACCGTTTTAGATGTCTCCGGCAGGAAAAAGACTGCACCGGCTCCTACGAAAGAGAGGACTGTGTAGATGATGAAGTTGACATAGGTGCCGTACAGATTGTTTATCGGGATGTACATCTTGAGACAGAGAAAGCTGGAGGCGGAGAGGGTGAGCTCTGTGATGGCGCTGGCCATGGCTCTTGTGGAAGTCGAGAACAGTTCCGCCTGTAGGGTCATGATGAGAGGGGATATCCCAATGGAGGATATGACGCAGAAGGATATAAGACCCACCCACATGATCCATGAGTATTCATATACGAAGTAGACCGCAAGGATTGCGGTGGCCACTCCACTTCCGACCAGACTGAAGACCAGTAGAGGCTTCCGGCCGAAGGGGTCGGTGAGGAAGGCCGCAACAAAGGAAGTGATGCACATGGTGAGACCCATCCCAATGGTGATCCAACTCTCGCCGAGAGTCTGCGTGGCGTACAGGGATAGTGAAGGCAATCCGTTCATATGGCTCACAAAGCTCAGCACCTGCGGACAACAATTTATACAGAACTGCATAGTAACATATAAGCACCTCCATATAACATAGGGGAGGAAGAGGTAAGCTAATTTGATTCAATCCTATGCCAAACCAATTTGACCATGAGATTTGATGTGAATATGTCATTTTTAAAATTGAGTTAACCAGTACGGGGAAATAGTAAAAATAGTTATTTGGTAGCTAAATAAAAGAAACATTGCTTCTGTAGCTTAATTAAGAATCAGCACTTCTGAATCAATACACATACAATGCATTGTTCATTGCTTTGAATGTTGCATCAGGAAAATGAAGTAGTAGGGAATAAAAGAGCACTCCAATGTAAACTGGATTTTTAGCATTGAAATGGTTTCGTCATAGATTTTTAGCATTGAAATGGTTTCGTCATAGATTTTTAGCATTGAAATGGTTTCGTCATAGAGCTAATTCAAGAAAACAAAATAGTATAATTGGACTGTTTAGATGCTAGAACCAAAATTGAGTTTTTGTTTATGCTTTCAATGACTTGCAGGAGAGCAGGTAGTCCAAACTTGGTGAAAACAAGCAAATCAACGGTTATTCTGTCGTTTGATTTGTATTCAGAAACGTTTCAATTGGTTTGTTGTGCTTTACAATATATTTGTAACCCAAAGAGAATCTTTAGCAAACTGCAGTATCGTTGAGAACACCTGATCTTAACCACTAAATGGTTAAGGTCTTCCAACACAATGCTCAAGAATAAGAGTTAGACCAATCACTACAGAAGCAGAAAATCCTGGGTAAAAGATGAGGGAGACAATTATCTGAGGGCCTTGGTCCACAGGAAAATTCAGGAATTAAGTCAAGTATACATTAAATGCACGAGGTATAAATAGCAGAATGGCAACTTATTATCTCTCACCTGAAGTACAACGAGGACCCTCATCGCTTTGAGAGTGAACAGTTCTTTCCAGCTACCTTTGTTCCCGTCACCGTCACCCTTCAGCTGGGAGAACATCTGATTGATCTCTTCCTGCACCACCTGCCCTCTGAGCTTGGCCATCGAGGCCTCCGCGGCGACCATGTTGTTCTTCTTGAGGTAGAAGAAAGGGGTCTCCGGGGCGAAGGCGAAGGTGAGGAAGAAGATGAGGGGGACGGCCATGCAGAGGCACATGTAGCTGATATAGGACATATAAGGCCCCGTGGTATACGCCAGCAGCTGGCCTATGAAGAACATGCAGACGAGCTGGCCGGAGAGTGCACCCCTGATGTCCGGAGGGGCCACCTCGGCGATGTACAAGGGGGCAACCGTGGGGGCGCACCCCACCGTCATGCCCCCCAAGATCCTGGCGATGTAGAGGCAGGGTACTGACTGGGTCGTCGCCACAAGCAGCCATCCTAAGAAAGCCACCACGGCGCTAGCGAGCAGCACCGGTTTACGCCCGACGCTGCAACAAACACAATGCATGGCTAGTTATTGCAACTATTATTGTTTTATTCATTGTATCAACAACAGATGTTACAAATGACAATAACTAATAAATAAATATACAAATTAAGACTCAGAGCTGGATTTATGTCCTATCCGTACTGACTTTCAATTGCTTTAAGGTTACAAGTTCAGGTCAATCTTTAGGCTTTCATTCCATATTTAGAGAATTTGTGAGGACAAGTCCTTATTCAGTGTTTTGTGGTTTTTCACTCAGTGATTGGGTTTCAGTAAATCTAATTCTCCGTTTAGCTAAATCAAGAACCTGAGAGAAGTATCACCGACAACAAGTACCATATATCAAGAACAATCCTTTCCATTTTTTATCAAGTAACTCAATCATGTTTTGTTCAGTTCTTAAAATGTAACATTTACTTACTTATAGTCTGATTTCATATTTTTATTTGAAAACACGTTCCTCTTCAATTTCTCAAACGGGATGAACTGCTACTTCTTAAACTGCGACTGCGGTTATCCTAAACCCTGATCTACTATCTGTGCAGATATACACTTCTCGTGACCTCCTATAAATACGCATTAGTTCTGGCAATGGCCAGTTCTCCAATCATGTGCTAAGCGTCTGTGGCTCGCGAGCTCTTGGTCAGCCTCCATTGGCTCATATCCAGTGGTGGCGGAAGAGAGTGGTGGTCTTCCCGATACTCCGCTTCCTCTTTCGCATGCGAGGGAGGTGACATCCCTGTGGATTTTGGAGGTCTTGATGAGCAAGTGAATGAAAATTGTAAATATGGTTTGAATGAGAACATTTATCATAACTACTTATTGACCAATGAGGCAGATTGTAATTTTATCACAATAAAAAAAGAAATACACTTCTGGTTTGATCTCTGTTTGCACTATTGTGACAATAATGTTTAAGTACTTGTATCACCTTTCAATATCTTTCATTTTCTCAAGTAAATGGTCAATGAGAAAGAATAATTATAAAAATAATAATCTTTATTGTGAGGTGAGGCACCAACACAGGGTGATCACAACAATTGTAGCAGTAAGTCCCGAACAAGAACAGGCCCCCGCATTCTAAACTTGAGGAATTCATCTTCGATTAGTTGGCAACATTGACTATACTCGGATATACTCACATGTCAGCCATGATACCAGCGGGTATGGGCGACAGCACGGCCCCCGCTTCCACCAGGGACACCATCCATGACACCTCGTCCTCCGACATGGCGACAGTACTGTCGGCGCTCGAATACCAGGACGTCAGCGGCTCTGGCCAGGCCAGGCACAGACCGGACATCACCATGCTCAGGTAGCCTAAGACATAAATAACAAATACTACATGGCAGTGGTGTTTGGATTCTGGCCCACCAGGATCTCAAAACCTAAGTTGAGAAGAGGGAACACAATGCACGCCAGAAAGGCTGCACCCACCTTTCTAATTGACAGCTATGCATTTTTACACAGTAGACGTATTCCAGGAATCGTCGGGCTTACTATAATACTTGTATGTACGGACTACAACTATAATACTTGTATGTACGGACTACAACTATAATACTTGTTTGTACAGACTACTAGTATAATACTTGTATGTACGGACTACAAGTATAATACTTGTATGTACAGACTAAAACTGCAATACTTGTATGTACGGACTACAACTACAATACTTGTATGTACGGACTACAACTACAACACTTGTTTGTACAGACTACTAGTATAATACTTGTATGTACGGACTACAACTATAACACTTGTTTGTACAGACTACTAGTATAATACTTGTATGTACGGACTACAAGTATAATACTTGTATGTACAGACTAAAACTGCAATACTTGTATGTACAGACTACAACTACAATACTTGTATGTACGGACTACAACTACAACACTTGTATTACGGACTACAACTATAATACTTGTATATATTTATGTATTCCCTTTTAGGCCTTTTAAACAAAATACATTTTTTATTTTTTTATTTCAAAACCTTAAAATATTACAATGAACAAAAAATTATATAGAGATACAAATTCAAATAAATTATCAAGATATTTTAACCAACAAGGTATTAAATATACACCATGTGAGAGCCCTCATTGAATTTCTTTTGCTTGAATAAATTATTAGAATTCACATCACAGTTTATCTTACTTTTCATATTGTATATTTCCTAGTTGTAGCTTAAAAATCAACTAAATCATTCTCTCTTGTTGAAGTTGTTTTTTTTAATTTTCGTTTGGATAAAACCAATCGCCTACAATGTAGACGACTTAAAAGAGTTAATTAATCCTTTCAACACTACGTCTGTAAATAGATAGTGCAAACCTACCCGCTTTATTGCCACGAATTAAAAAAATGCCATGGAATACTTTAATATAAAGATTGTATACAGTTTATACTTCAGTTTTTAAAGAGCCCTTTACAGTTAATCGTCCATCCTAAGAAGTTCATCTGTCTATTGCCGAGGTAAGACAGAACCCGTGAGGTAAGACAGAGGAAGGGTAGCTCAGACTTGTACCAGCAGCTCGAGAGCCTGCTAATAATAAAAATTAACATAAACAGCAGTGTGAATATATTCAGCTACGTAGGAATTAGAAGGATCACCTCGACTAACCTGCCGCTGTAGGGCTTTAATGGACAATAATTTCAAAAAAATGACAAAACCGTATTTATGACAATCTTTTAAAAATATTTATATAAAACAGCTGTGGTGACAAATTACCATCAACTGTACTCTCGGCGTGTTAGACAAACCTCTTTTGAATCTATATGGTAATAAAATAATTCAATGAAACTTAGGACATCAATCAATGGGGTGCATTTGCTGAGATCATTGAAACCCTTCATTTTAGGGTATTTCACTCTGATTCGTACGTTTACGTAAGATTTGATTTAACTCCGCATAGTGTAATTAGCAACCTGATCAAAGTGAGCCAATGAATGAATAATTAGGTGAATTTCTGAGTTAAATTTTCAAGGCAAATTGCTCAAATTGACAACTATCTTGTAACAGTTTAATGATTAATGAATGTAGTTTAGAAGGTTAGCTTCAACTTACTGTGACCTGCCATTCATCGACTGTTGACACAAAAAAGTAATTATTGTCCACTGAAGTTACAACTCATATTACGTATTATTAATTAAGACGTCAGGATATTTAATTTGACATTCTACTAAATACGATAGGAAATCATTTATTTATTTATTATTAAATAACTGATTAATAACTTTTCACAGGGTTGTTTTTATGTTAGCCCTCTCCGGGCCAGGAAATATGCTGTCCTAAATATCGTGCATTTATTTCAAGGGCGGGCTATGTTAAAGTTGCCAGCACGACTTTAATCAGAGTTTTAATCACTTTTCTAGTAGATAGAGCTTACAAATACAAAACCAGACGACGAGATCTTTGATTTCACACAAAATATGGGAGGATCATAAATATTTTTCTATTTGCAATTAATTAATGTTTATTTTTAATCACGTTTCGTAGATTTGCCTATATTACGTCATATTTAAAACCTTCTAACCTCTATTTAAATCCCGTATGCATAGCTGGAACAAGGGACCCTTAATGCCTAAAATAGGTAGTCACAGAAATGGGTGAATTGAAAAGGGTTTCTTTCTGGGTACGAAACCCTTAAGAACTAAGACTAAGTCCTAATTTAACCCTTAAGTAATTAATAATCCTTTGAGATGATATACTGACATGAACAGCTGAAGATGTACACCGGCAAGTTGGTGTTGGTGAAGTACATTTTGCTCTCTGCCTAAGTCCCTCTTACACTCAATCTATCTCTCCCAATCATACCTGGAACGGCCACTGCGAAAACCTGAAAAAATAATTTTAATTTTTAGTCATGTCGTTATGAAATAGATACCAGTTATTATTGAATTAGCTACAGTGCCAACAAATGTAATAATTACAAACTTTGATAGAACTATTTAACCTATCTAGTATTAGACGGATAAAACTTCTTTATTGTGATGAAATTACAATCCGCCTTATTGGACAATAAGTAATCGTGATAAATGCTCTCATTCATACCATATTTACAATTTTCATTCAATCGCTTATCAATACGGTTTTTACAAACAGCCCAGAGACCTCACAAGTCCACATGGTTGTCCCCTACCTACCATGCAAAAGAGTCGTCGCGTTCAGTCACCGGATGCGAGCAAGTGGAAGCTGAACAAGAGCGAGAGAGCCACAGGCGTTGAGGACATAATTGGAGAAACTGGCCATTGCCAGCACGCATTTAAGGCAGGTCACGAGCCCACTGCCGCTTTAGTCTCCGAGGAGGATTATAGGGATGAGTGGTGCAGTGCAATGACTGTGCTAGGGTATTAGGGTGGTTGGATAGGATACTATGGAATTTCATAAACTTGGAAGGGATGAGTTCTAGAATGTAGGGTATGTTAAGGTCGTTATGAAGGGTTTTGTTGCTGACGTCCCCCATAGCTCTACCATGGCAACACTTTGATTCGTTCCGCCAAATCTCAATTTCAGTAAGGTGTCTTTGAAGGCAATGGGATGTCGTTTCATGAACTGGGTGGGTTAACAGGAATGCAGGAATTTATTTCTACAGACAATCAGTGTTAGGGAATTTTATTGAATGTTGCTCATGCTTGTTAAATGCCGAACTAAATACTAAATGGTTGTCGGAAGTTAACTGCCGTTCTTGAAGCCCTGTTAAATGATATATCGCCTATAAAAATTAGGAACCCACTAAACTTTAATCGCTTAAGAGTTTGTGAGAAAATATATTTTGTGGCGTCTGATATCCTTGATCCTTGGACATGACTGCAATAGTTTCTACAGAAATCGAGATGGTTCAACGACTTTAAAAGAATAACTTTTAGTCAAACATACACAGTAAATGTTTCTCAATCATTCAATATTCATACAGGAACCTCCTGAGGAGTCCCGCGAGTAACGAAGAATGTTTACTATTCATTTTATAATCATATCCCCGTATGTTCATTAATATGTATTATCAACCTAGCTCCTAAAGTATGTTAGGTAATGAAGAAAACTAGGACACATATAATTATAATACAATTTTATAAGCTTATTTGCATGCTAGTGACAGACATTAATTAATTAATGGTTTTTTTTTTATTTACAGAAGAGCATGACTTGGCGAAGATGTAACTTCAGCAATTAGGTAATGAATGTTTATGTGACTTGTTTATTTTTATTTGGAATGTATTTCAATAATATAGTATTAAAAGTGTGAAATTTAAGTGCTTCTGTTTTTCTATCTTAATTTCTGTAAGCACCTCATCAGTCATTTACCCTCTTCTCTCGTAGACATACGTACATCCAATTCATTTCTCACTTCTGCAATTAACTAGTTACATAACAAATTGAAGGTGTGAGGGACCTCCAAGTTCCGGTTTTGTTTGCAACTTGTTTACACCTCCCCTCTCCTATATTAAATGCTTATGCTATTACGAAATACCTCATACGCATGCTGTTTAAACATCACTATTTTCGAAGAGGCCTGCGTCAACAGAGATGTGTACTTGTGCGGTGATTTAAGAGAAATTCTCGCCGGATAATTTAAGAGAGCCGGCTTGAAGCTGTCCTGATAATGCGGAAAATTTAAGAGAATCTGGTCGTAAATCTGTTTTCGTAAATTTAAGAGAGAGTTAATGAGAGTTGCGTAGGTGTTTGCCGAGGCAATCACACATCACACACGTAACGAAAGTCTATATTTAGTCAACTTATAAATAATGATGGCCTCAAATGTTTTCGGCTTTTTGCCATTACAATAATAAATAATACGCTATTATTGGCGAATAGGGTATTTTTTATTTAGTATCGTATTTTGAGCCTTTGTTCTATATTTCATGCAACATGATATGATTGCTTTTAGTTAAGGAAATCTGCAGCAAATCAGACCATGCTCACAAACGTGAATTTTCCTGTGAACCTTTATTGTTTAATTGGAAAAAGAGAAAAATTATATTCATTTAAACAAACCAATAAATTTTCAAAGTTTAAGAAATTTTATATCCAGTCAATAAACGACAGGAAAAAACTAACGTGCAACGAAATAGAAGTTGCTAAAATGATAAACACTTAATGGAGTGATTAGAAGAACAAAAACTGCCTCCTTAGTAGTAGCCTGGCTCATTTCCCCTCACGAGGTCATCCTCACTAGTCCCATCCGCTATCATCTTCTTTTCATTTCACTAAACATGAAATTCATTATTCTTTTTTTTTTTTTTTCCCGTAGCTCTCAAACTTATAAAAAATAGGATGTGGGAAAAATAAAAGGAAAATTATTTTGGATTGATGGGTGCCTTTCACTAAGGAGAGTCCCATTTTAAGGATGTATGAGAAGGATATGGGGTGTGGGATGCCTAAAAGAGGCTGGTGTGTTCGGGAAGGTAGTGAGTAGTTTTTTTTTTTTGTTTTTTTTTTTTTTTCCTTAGCTCTCAAACTTATAAAAATAGGATGTGGGAAAAAAAAAGGAAAATTATTTTGGGCTAATGAGTGCCTTTAACTAAGGGGAGTCCCCCATTTGAAGGATATATGAGAAGGATATAGGGTGTGGAATGCCTAAAGGAGGCGGGTGGAATCGGGAAGGTAGTGAGAGTCTACCGAGGGTGGAGCCTAGGGGTACCTAGGCAATGGTTTGTAGTCGGCCAGGTCCGGCAGGGGCCTGAAATAAGTCGGCCTCTCGGCCGGAAGTTCGACCCTGCTTAAACAGGTAGCTTCGGTTGAATCGGCCTCGATCTCTCGGTTGGGTGTAGATCTTCAGTCTCCGTCAGGGGGCTAGAGTTCGATCACGTCCATTAAATCACGTCCATTAAATCACGTCCATCGATCACGTCTCCAGGCTTCGGCGGTCCAGCAGTGCTTCCATCTGACGGGCATTGGTGGTGATTGAAGGTCGGAGAATAGTGGGTTGTGGCTGTGTCAAAGTGAGTCGAAAAAATTGAGGTGCCTTCTCTTGATGAAATCTTGAATGGTGAGCACTTCAAATTTTTTATGCATCTCGTCTGCCTTCATTCGGTTGAACGTGGTATGTTTGAGGGAGGTGCGGAGAACTCTGTTCTGAAATTGCTGGAGCGTTTTGAGAGTGTTAGGAGTAAGATACTTGAAGAGAGGGGTCCCATACATCAAAGCAGGTCTTAGGGCGCTCTGGTATATCAGCAGCTTGAGGCGTACCGATAAAGCCGGGCTGTGAATACATTACAATGTACATACTTTTTATTCCCGCTCATTCAATTGTATTACGCGGGCATATGACATTCTGCACGCATCTACAAAAGACGTAACGTACGTAAGACTTACGTTAAGACTCACCAGCACCTCATCACAAGCCCAGCTATATTCCTGAGGCTGAAACTGTTCAAAGATCAGAGCGTCCTGATGCCACAGCACTGCTGTTAGGAACTCCACTTTCCCGGTTTCCCCACACCAGCACTATAAATGCGCTCCAGCAGTTCCAGAACAACATTCTGCGCTCGGCACTGTGGCACACCCCTTTCCGAGAGATGAAGGCTCTCGACATGCATAAAAAGTCCCCACCATCACAGAAGCCATAAGAAGACGACAAGTCAAGTTCTTCGACTCGATGAGGCACTGCCAGAATCCTCTCTTCCGTGACATGCAACCCCTACTGCTACCAGCTAGATGGCAACTCAGTAGCTCTGGATAAGCAGACAAGATGGTTGACATTACTGCCCTTGGCCAATCAACAAGCCCCTGACGGGCACTCCAGTGAACGCTACCCAACCCTGAACAAGTCAGAGCTACATGCCTAGACAGACTCTAGGCTCAACATCCAGTGGACTCTCACCACTGTACCGAGATATCTATCTACACCTCAGCCAAGGTCTACCACACTCCTCAATCCCTTCACAACCCCCCCCCACCCCAATCCTTCAAATCTGTCCCTCCTAGTAAAAGGATCCCTTTTACTCTTATAAATGATGATATTTTATTTTCCCCCATTACTCTTTTCAAATTTTAAGACCTTTGGGGAAAAAAAAGAAAGGACAGAACTTAGAACGGTGAGGGTACGGGAGGGCGATTTCCTCTCAAACCCGTTCCCTCTGACTTGTGGAGTTCCTCAAGAAGTGGTTTTGTCTCCGGTTCTTTTCCGCATGTACACATCTGAAATTGTTGGGACAAATTATAAAGCTACGGTAATCGCTTTCGCCAACGACTTTGTGGTTTACAGCAGCAGCATGAGTGCACAAAGAGCTCATCCACAGGCCGAGTCAGTTTGTAACGTTATCAGTGACAGACTGGGCATGTTAAACATCAGCGTAAACACCGGGAAGACCGACTGCGTAATCTTCTACCTCCAAAAGGGGAAATAATCCTTGCCAATCATACACTATAGGAGGGCAAGAGAACTCACCAGCTTTCTCAATGCACTATCTGGGTATAAAAATGGATAGGCATCTCCATTTCTCTACTCATTTTAGGAACAAAATAGAAACAGGACGGCACAGGTCTTAGGGGCTTTACCACTTGCTAACATCACGCAACTTGATCAAACTGATGATACATAAATGTGAGCCACCGTACAGCAGATCTGGCCGGAGGACACACTTGATACTCACTCCACTGACAATACAGCTAAAAGTCTCCAGCAATTTCAAAATGGGATCATGCGAAAAGTGGTCCGACATACCTTTTGAGAGAGGTTAAAGAACCCCCCTCCTGCGCCCGTTGCTTGTGTGCCGTCGGTGGATGAGTTCATCCGCCGGAGACACATCAAGTTTTTTGACTGGTTGCAGCACCTGACAAACTCAGAGTTTAACACTATGACCCCACCACCCCTCCCGCATCGATGGCAACAGACTGTCGGGGAAAACTAGGTTAAGTTAAATTAAGATTAGTATTAGACCTCATTCTTAAGGTGAGCCCTATTACATTCTGCGTGCACACGCCTTGTATCCTGTACATCGGCCTCACATAGAAAAATTCTTTAAATCTCATTGATTATGTAAAGTTTAGCTAGGATACAGTCAATATAATTAGCACGATGTACATTTATGTACATATTCCATATAGTTAAATCTCCATCTATGTATAGTGACTAAAGCGTTTTGGGGAAAAAAAAAAAAAAAAAAAAAGAATCCGCAAATTTATTTATTCAAAAGGAGACATGATTGATTTGATTAAAATTAAATTAAACCAATCAATTCACGGGGAAAGATTAGATAAAAAAAACATACTGTAAACAAAGTTATTTAATTAATTTAACTTTTTTCGCAAAAAAATTACTACGTCTCTCAATTTTTCGGCAACGAAACTGAAAAAAAACTTATGATAACAAATACCATTAATTAATGTTGAAAAAAATGTTGTGAGTATCCCACTTGACTTTATTAATCTACTTGGATTAATGGAGCTATTGGGTCATATATGTCTGAATGATATTGTCAATTTCATCTGCCTATTCACCTTTGTCCCACCACACTTAGGCTTGCCCTGCTCTCACATTCATGAAATTCCATAGTAACCTATCCAACCACCCTACTCCCCTAGTCATTACACCGCACCACTCATCCCTATAATCCTCCTCGAAGAATAAAACGGCAGTGGCCTCGTGACCTTCTATAAATATGTAAAAGTGGGAGACCTGGCAATGCCCAGTTTCTCCAACCATGTCCTGAGCGTATGTGGCTCTCCCGCTCTTCGTTAGCCTCCACTGGCTCGTATCCGGTGACGCGGCTGATGGAGGAGCGTGGGGGACTTCCCAAGACTCCGCTTCCTCTATCGCATGCGAAGTTACAACCATGTAGATTTGGGAGGTCTCTTGGCTGTTTGTAAATACAGCATGATGAGCGAGCGAATGAAAATTGTCAATATGGTATGATCGAAAACATTTATCACAATTACTTATTGCCCAATGAGTCAGATTGTAATTTTATCGTAATAAAGTTGTTTTTATCATCGTTATTTTAGCTATTCACATTTGATTTGTTTTCAGAGACGATGATTGCTTATTAAGTGAAATGAACCGTTTCGGGGCAAAAATAGCGACAAAGCCAATCGAGAACTAACACTGTACGGTCTTCCTTGTCTTAATTAGTTGATAATAAAATAAAACACTTTGTTTAATAATCAGTTTTAATTAACATATAAATAATATAAAACTGTATATAGATGGTTTACGGGCGATTCTATTGACTGGCAAACTGGTCTGCTCGGCCTCGTTAGGATAAATGAGTAGCTGCTCGATCGAAGAAGTGGATACGATTAAATCCTGAGAGATGACAGTATAATGTAACTACTACGGCCATCCAACTCTCTTCATCGCGTATTTTGTTTAATGTCATTATTCTATCTACTTAATGTACTTATACTTAACAGGTACACTTAATATATAGTACTTAATATAATACTCTACCTAGTGCCTTCTATGGTTGGCGTGCTTACATCAAGACGTCACATTTATCTGTTCAAATCTCTAAATAGAAAATGGATTTATTTATAGTGCATATCAATCACAACTTTCGGCTCTATTTTATTTTTAGTAGTTTTATTATCTGTGCCACCATCACACCAATATCACATCAATAGCCCACTATTCCAATCTTCAAATAGAGATATACTAGTTTTCAATCTCCCTCCAGTCCAATAATTCATAATTAATGTGTATTATTACTCGTGAATATAGTTCGTAATGATTCGCATGTGTTATGAATAAAAAGTTCATATATTGGAATCACAGAGGGGTCCAAAAAAATGTATCCACTGTTTAAAAGTCCATAACTTGCAAACTAATTGACGAAGTTGTCTCATTTTTGGTAGTGTAATAGTTTGTAGTTCCGGCAATCGCCATACAAGCGTTGTATTCCGTTGTTTTATTTTGTCAGATGACACTCGCCAGATAGTTAGTGTTTTATTGTTAGTTGTACCTTGTTACTAAAGTAAACATGGCTGGCGTAAGGCTTACATTTGATGAAAGGAAGTCTGTTTTAAAGTGGTATTTTAAGTACGAAAACATTAATGAGGTTCAACGGCAATGGCGAAATGTGTATCAAACAGACCACCGGCACGTTTAACGATTCGTCGCATTCGAGACAAATTTGAAGCCGAAGGCTGTGTTAAAGATGTACACAAACAACGATCTGGACGACCTGTAACAGTAACAAGTCCATTTAACTCCCATCTTGTGTTACAACAATTCACTCGCTCACCACAGAAGTCTGTGAGACGGTGTGCCCGTAAAACTGGAGTGAGTCGCTCAAGGCGAACACCTACAGTGATATCTTTAAGTTGGACTTTAAGCTACACTTTCACCAAAAATGAGACAACTCCGTCAATTAGTTTGCAAGTTATGGACTGTTAACCAGTGGATACATTTTTTTGGACTCCTCTGTATATGGAAGATGGTAATTTCCTGGTAATATAAATTTTTATCAGACCTAAATAATATAGTGATACTGGTATACCTGGAGTGTAATAACTGGATAGTGAGATGTTCGCTTAGTGCATTCAAGTCCCTTAAAACTTGACATAACCTTGCAGAGTGAGCCCTTAAATTCTTATACGCGTCAAGTTTTTATTTCACCCAGATCAGCTCACGCTCTCATGACGGATGACGCATAGATAGGGCCTTGGTTGCTTTGACTAACCTGTGTTTGAAAACAACCCGTATATTTTTATAAAAAAATGAAGGTAATAGTCCAACCTAAACCGTATAAAATTGCATTATAGGTTTTAAATGAAGGGAGTCCTAGCAATGGCCAGTTTCTCCAATCATGTCCTGATCGTCTGTGGCTCTCGCGCTCTTGATCAGCCTCCACTAGCCTGTGAGGAGGGTGACAACCATGTGGATTTGGGTGAACGTAGAATGGTTAATCTAGTATGAATGAGAACATTGAAGACAATTTGTTATAGCCCAATAAGGTGGATTGTAATTTTATCACAAAGATTCGATAATAAAAACTCAATACACCGGACACGATTCTGTTACTTACAACAGTTGTGATTCTTCAACATCCGATAAAAAGTTCCATTACACATACAACGAACATAATGTGTTCTATTTCTCGAGTTTGATGGTTTTCGGAACTATTAAATCAATTTAAATTAAAATTAAACCAATGCTACATAGCAATCATAGTCTAAAAGTTACCTGGTCTGGCTGAAATACTAAGTTGACCTGTTTTTAGCCCTGATAGTTCGCTCCTAAAAAATTTGAAGAATTTATGAGTTTGAAGGGTCTTTGAGGCAGTATTAAAAAGGGACAAGGACAATCTTACTATGCCCTAGATGGATGAAATATTCTAACTCACTATTATATATTAAGAAATAAAACACCTTCTGTTTACATGTATATATGTAAGCAAAAACCTTTCAAAATCTTGTCATTACTTAATACTGACAATATGTCACTTATGTATTAGTTGCACAACTTGCTTTAAACAAAAAAAATGCGGTGGGATGATAGTCTTTCAACTAAAAACAAGAAACAACCAGACAGCTATTTTCTTGACACAAAAAATAATAAATTAACTATGCATATCTCAAATTAACAAACGACTCATAAAAATCTGCAATGTCAAAACAATTAGTTTTATCAGTAAGGTTTGATTTACGAACTTTAGCTTTGAAGAGTAGTTAATCTTATCTTAGCTCAGAAAACGGACACTTCACTTCGAGGTCTCCAAACACTTCTATTATTAAATCTAAAAAAAAAAATATTTACTTATTTAATAATTTCATAACTGATGTACAATTATAAAATGATTGAAAATGCAATCAAGACTTAGCAAACAATATGAACAGCTTCATAACACAGCATTCTATTCAATCGGATAGAGATGTCACCAGCTACATGCCTTTAACACAATACAACAATACGAGAAATGTCACTACTTCAAATATATCAGCTCCCACAATACTGAGCATTCAATCTCAGAGAATCCCTTCGATGACTGACGCATTCCCTAGCGCATCCTGAAATACAACAGTTCACCTGTGACTCACAGTTTATAACATACTGACGGCTTTAAGTTATTTCATCCTTTGATTTTATTAGAAAAATGCATTTTTTTTTCTGAACAATCTGTTTATTACCCTTGTCCCACAAGATACTGACAAATCTGGACCAGGATTAATGGACAACGCGCATGCGTCTACTTTTCAGGACCTTTCCCTTCATCAATGTCCTGTCCTTATTCAATATTTCAGAACAAGTAGTGCATGTAAAAATGTTTCATTTTCACTGAGAATGAAGAATCAAAAAAATTGTTAAAGGGTATCTTTTAGGGTTGGTGGAAGGGGGGTGTGGATTTTGAAATTAGTTTCACTACAAACTAATATTTTTTCACACTACATCTAATGTACACAATAGCAAGACATCATAACCACCCTAAAACAGCTATACTCGTTTTTATAAATGAAAATATGCGTATCATTTATTATGTTGATTGTGAACGAGTTGCTTGGAGATCTGATAAGCAGCCCATCTGACAGACACGCCATGAGTTTACATAGTCCACACATAGGAAGCATTAATTCTAGACTCAGATTGCAACACCGCTGAGATAAGACCCACTGCAAAACTGTGGGTGCAGTAATTCAAGACAACATTAATAAAGAAATGCATAGGAATTGAACGAACAGGGAACTGGGCTCCATTTGCACACTGTCAAAATGTTTTTTAAAAATTTTCAAAATGCCTTTCTTAATTTCCAGTGGTCATTTACATTATTCGAAATCAAGCAGCATCTACGCAACTCTCTTATTAAAATGGACCCATTGGAGAATGAAAAATTTTTTAAAACGAAATGAGTATTGTGGGCACATTCATAATTGATTGGGGCTACTTACTTCATGCAGTGGAATGAAACAAATTAACTTGCAGATCCTACAATGAGCATCTGATGACTATGTGAGAAGTCCAAAACCATTATAAATCAGCTATAATAGTATGTGATAGGTATGATGACCACGGCAGAATTAGAATATCGGCAGCTGTTTCAGCAATACCGTTTGCGCCCCGTCGCGCCCTGGTGCTCGGTTTCCCTGACACCGGGGAAGAATCGCCTTGAGCTGCTTCGGGGAGACAAACATTTAGTTCTGACCTGTCTCCAGCTGCTGAGGATCGTGGTAATCTGTCCTAGCGGCGTTGTCTACGGTATAGTGGTCGGCCAGTATTTTCGCCTGTTCTTCCACTTTGTAGAGGGTTCCTCCGTCAAGAAGACGGACACCTGAGTTCTTCTTGGTAGTGGTCTTAAGGAGCTTCGAAAACTTACGGAAATCTCCAAGTAAGCCACGAAGCCGTTCATGCCACATTGCCGTCTTCTTGTAGGTACATCCATTTATCTTACACCAATACAAACATTTGGTGGCTCAACTTCTGATAACGGAAAGTACGAAAGTGTGTGGTAATAAAGATTTCTCACTAACTCCGAAAACAACAAAACAACTGAATAAAATGATGACATCACTTCAAAATCAATTTTGAAGTGATTCAAGCTTGTGGTGACACATAGACACTTTGATTGTTAACACGGCAATTGAGATGGCTCAAGAGGTTCAACCTGCAATTGTTAGGATATTGATATACTTGTCCTCATGACAGCCCTCATATACAGCCCTTGTCCCTTGACTCAGAAGTAGATGATTAGTAAACAAAACTGTTTTTTTTTAATTCTAAAATTTATAGTGGTTTTGCTTTTGTTTCTATTATATCAAGCGTCAAAAAATAGCCAAAAAAGATATGTCACTTGCCTAAATTGTACCAACACTAAGTTAACCTACCCCCCTCCCCCACTCCAAATCCCATTGTTCTGAACTACAGTGGTACAAGTTTTTTTATTTACGATAAATGTTTGTTGGTATATATTATTATTATCATTATCTGATTTTTTTTTAAGGTATAGAACCATAGTTAAATGAAACACTGCACTTTCCTAAATGTATGTCAGATTATAGAACATGTAGTGAGAAATAAATACAGGTGAGCTTACTTCAGTTGAAGACACCGCTGGTACCAATGTCTAATTTAGGAATTAATTATAGTTTTTACTGGTTGGAAATGTTTTTTCGTTGTGTGTTGTGTTGGAGTCAACAATTAACAGACATCGCCACCGTAATCTCTCCACGTTAGAATTTTCTCCTTAAGGAAGAAGTAATGCACACATGCAGGCAGGCAAGCAGAACGATTACTATGTATCTATTTGAAAGTAAAACCTCAAGTTTTCTGGCTTGGTGAGTAACGCCCACATACTTTTACGCTCATAAAAATAATAAAAAACATTTTATTAGTTACTTTTTGTGAATGACCTGAGTTCCAAATTGGATTACCAAAATCTATGAGTCACTTATTTTCCATCACTCACAGTTACCTTGTTCAAATTGCTAATCGATAATCCCGCTTATGAATGACCTGAATTGCAAAATTGTAAAACACTCTATAATTTTCCGCAACCGATAAGAGAGGTTACGAAGTCAATTAGTGTCAATAAAATAGTGAAAAGTGGAAGAATTGGGATTTCCTATTTAAATTATGACGAATCCGATATGTGTGTTACTTATATGTAGTTCTTTGTTCAAGAGTAGCTGCCAAATATACAACCATGTATTAGTAAAGTAATGTGCTTTTGTGTGTGAAATAATTAATAAATAATTAGGATATTATTGCTTGTACAATCACTGCTATCTTGGCACGAATATTCCCTCGATGACTGTGAACTAAATCACTAAATTGTAAATTGTTCACTAAAATGAACAAGCCGTCTAAAAACGTACAAAAAATAGCGTTAACAAACATTCGGTTGTTGGATGGCTGACAATAGTAAACTTAATAATTTTTAATAGATGATCATTTCAACAGGACAAAAACCACACTTGAAGGTTCCACTTTTTTCTTGGAATTTAAAAGAAACAAATACAAAAATTTTGGCACTCCATTTGTAAAGGTTGTGACTAGCGGCTTTAACCCTAAGATATCTGTTTTATTATATTTAGAAACACTGAATACATGATACTTGCAGATAATTTTCTGTTATGCTTTAGCAGCTTGTTAGTTGTAGACTTTTTTTAATTTATGTTTTTAGGTTTCACCGTTTTGTTTCATCCCCCCCCCAAAAAAACAAACAAATTAGAAATATTTTCACCCGCGTGTTTTGCTGCTTGACTACCCTATTTTAGCTGTTGACATGGAGGCCTCGTTTGATTTAATAAGGAAGGCACAGCAATTATAGCCACATCCATTAATATGAATTGTTGGTTATTTACTTAATTAAACCGTTTTTTTGACAATCTAGCCCCCCCCCTCCCCGAAGAGCTAGTATATCTACCTAGAGTTATATCCTGATCGAAGTCACCTCGCAATGCATAGTTCACAGTCACTCACCTGTTCCTTAATCCGCGTCACCTGGTCTTGCACAGTCTACTGTACACTCCACTGCTGCTTATGGTTTGGCTGTTATCAGTATCCGTTATCTGTAGGGTTCACGTATCGATAATCCCAATCGAGATTTACTTTAGCTGCTAACAACATGGCTAATACCTCATTGTGGGAGAGGGATTCCATCAGATCCAGAAAAAAAAACTGCACTAGTAATAAGGAATTATGTGTTGAGTCTATTCAGTGCAGGTAAATTTTTTTCGATGGAGCTTTCAAATTATGGATTTCCGGTCTCTGAATCAAATTGGAGCTGTTCCGAACTTGATGTAATTAAGGATTTATAATTTAGAACAGCTGAAGAAAAAATATGCCAGTAGGATCGAGACTCGAACCCGGGATCACCTATCTAATAATAATATCTATATCAAAGGGTGTACTCCCAAGTATGAATTCTCTTTGACTGTGCCACCGTGAGCACGTTGACCTAAAAGCAGAGACACTTTGTTACCTCTAAATTATCAAATAAATCTCATATTTCGGCCAACTTCCCATAACCTTCAAAAACACCTTGATGGGATCGAGTATTGGTGCAACCAAAGGCGCATCAAAGTTAATAAAGCAAAATGCACCCGGATTACCTTCACCCTTTGTCCCAAGACTTGTCCACTAGTTTATTTTAATTCTATTCCTCTCCCTGTATCCGAGACAGTTCGGTACTTAGGCTTCCATCTCGACAAACGACTGACCTGGAACCCACATACGAGGCTAAAAAGACAAGCACTAAACAGACGCTTTATACAACTGTACAGACTACTCCGAAGGACATCCCATCTCTCAATAGAAAATAAACTACTAATCTACAAAGTTATACTTAAGCCAATCTGGACATACGGAATAGTATGTGTAGCGACTGCTAACTATATATGTAAATTACCCTACACTCTGGTTCATAATGTATTATAATAGAAAATGTAAATCTGTATAAACTTCTGGTAATAAATCAGAGAGAGGTCGGAAGTCGTAAAAAAGTCACACAGGATCGAGGGTGTGGCACGTAGTAGGAACAGGTAGACATACGTACTCCGACAGACGGTAATAAATCATAGAAAGGTCGGAAGTTATAGACAAGTAACTAAAAGGGAGTGACTACCTGGGTATCGTAAAACTTACTCCGGGCAATTACCTAGCCTTCCACGAGGGAGGGGGTTATCATATTTATATCAGTAAATTTCACTCTTCACTCTAGATAGACCGACAAGCAAACTGCAGCCACAGCAGAAAAGACGAAAACAGGACGAGCCAAGGATGCGGCCGGCTCCACCGCCAACTACAAATGCTTGGCAAAACCCACTCTACAAGCTGTTCCAGAGCAGTAATGAAGACAGAGATGCCCCCTCCACGTCGAGAGCTACCCCTTCCACGTCGAGAGCTGCCCCCTCCACGTCTAGAGTGGCCCACAGAACTTCGGAGGACACTTCAGAAAATACTAACAGTAAGTACCTAGATCCTAGGCTAAAGTTTTTGACAAACGACCAGCGTCAAGACCTTGAATGTGCACCGAAATGGGTAACTGCCCTAGTCGACTTCTGTAGCCAAATGCTCATGGCTATGATATCTGGTAAACATCAACAATGGTAGATTACCAAGTTTTAAATTTTAACGTTGATGGTCTCCTGACCAAAATAGATGAGGTAGAAGTGCTGCTAGCGCTCTACCGACCAGATATTGTAGTTCTGACAGACACTAGGGTATCTGCACAATCGTTCCACATTAAAGGTTATTCAACTGCCATTGAAAGGGTTAACGGTTACGGAGGCGTTTTAATTGCTATACGCCTAGGTATCAATTGGAAGAAAGTGGATTCACCACTGACTACAACTGATCCCAAGCTTCACCACTTGACAGTTAAGGTAAATTTGGGGAGACCCATTTACCTTACCGCCCTATACAGAAGACCGCACGCGTCTCTGCAGCAGTACTCAGCCTTGCTACACGCATGTGCGCAGAGATCTAACCACTGGGTGGTGGGAGATCTCAACGCAAAACATACCATGTGGTATAACTCCGTAACAAACAATGCTGGGAGACTCCTGTTGAGAACGCCGTTTACGGTCGTTCACCCCCAGACTTTTACTTTTCGACATAGAGGTAACCCACAAGCTACCTCGACGATTGACTTACTACTGACAAAACAACCCCACCGTATTACTAGTTGCACCGCCCTTGACTTCATTACCTCTGACCACAGGCCAGTACTGTATGCAGTGGATGGTAAAGTGGCGACCCCTCGCCCCACGAGATACGACTACCGTCGTGCCGACTGGGATCTGTACCGGTCGCAGATTTACCATAACCTGCATACAGTGCCAGTTCTCCGCACGAAAGAGGAAGTAGATCTTCAACTATCTTTCATAACTGATGTGATCATAGACGCAGCAAACACCGCGATCCCGAAGTACACTCCCATGCCACCGTCTCTGCGACCCCCTCCAGACCACATTCTTAAAATTATTGCCTTGCGCCATACTTGGAAGAATAGATGGTACAGGACGAGAGATCAGCAAGCCAAGGTCGTTGTGAATTCTCTCACAACGCAAATCCGGGGCTTGATGAAACTCTGGAAAACAGCCCAGTGGCATGAGAAACTTCGTAGCACTCACGGAGATCACAGAAAGTTTTGGAAGTTGTTGAAGACTACAAAAGGCAAGACAGCCACTGTCCGTCTTCACGAAGGCGACAATGTTCTGACTGCTGAGCAACAGGCAACAAAACTGGCCGACCATTACGCTAGGGATATTACGGCTAGGACGGGATACTACCACATCCCTCCTCCGGTAGATGCTGGACAGAACAGCATGTTTGTATCACCGAAGCAGCTCAAGGCGATTCTTCGCCGGTGTCAGGGAAACCGAGCACCAGGGCACGACGGGATACAAACAGTGCTACTCAAACAAATGCCGAGGAGAGGGATAGTACAACTAGCAAACTTATACAACTCTTGTATAAGATTGCGGTACTTTCCTGACACATGGAAACAAGCCATCTTGTTTCCATTACTGAAGCCAGCCAAGAGTGGAGATCAACCAGCCCACTACCGCCCGATCAGTCTGCTACCACAAATGGGGAAAATCTTTGAGAAAATCCTTTTGAATTATCTCAAAGATTACTGCTCGGAAAATGACATCATTCCGCCAGAGCAGACTGGATTCCAATCCAGTATGAGCGCAGAGCACCCCCTTCTGAAGGTGCAGTCAGAAGTTAGCCATAACATGAATAGAAACATAGCCACGGCTATGATTTCCATTGATTGCACCCAAGCATTCGACTCGGTGTCTCACGGGACACTGTGTCAAATGCTCTGCGACCGGGAATGCCCGGAACAACTGTATTCAATTCTGGCTAGCTTCCTGAAAAACAGATCGCTGCGGGTGAGAGTAGGTGATAGCCTCTCCGAAGCTGTGCCACTGACCTGTGGAGTACCCCAAGGAGCCGTCTTATCCCCTGTACTATTCAACGTATACACGTCTGAGATTGTCGGAGCCCGGTACAAAAATACCACAGTTACTGCTTTCGCAGATGACATAGCGGTGTACAGCAGCAGCATGAGTGCCAAGGTAGCTCTAAGGCAGGCTGAAGCAGCCTGTAACCAGATCAGTGAGAGATTGGGGAGACTCAATATCTCTGTAAACGCGGGTAAGACTGACTGTGTAATTTTCTCTTTTCAAAAGGGAAAAAGCCCGCTCCCTACTAGTTACATAGTAGGAACAGAGAAAAATTCACCAGCCAACAACCTAGTATATCTGGGAATTAAAATGGACAGACACCTCCACTTTAGTAACCATTTTGCGAAGAAGTTGAAGCATACACGCATGAAGTCTTACCGGCTTACGCACTTATTAACTTCCCCCAATCTATCACTGCGTCTCAAACTATTGATATACAAGAGCATACTAAGGCCTACTCTGCTGTATGGTGCACCACTATTTCGTTATCTGACGTATACGACAGCTAAGAAACTCCAACAATTCCAAAACGGTATACTGATGAAAGTGGTCAGAGGTACTTCATTCGAGCAGCGAAGAAACAGTGAGCTGCATGAGATATTTGAGCTGCCTACGGTGGATGAATTCATCCACCGTAGACATATCAAATTTTTCGACTCATTACAATATCTAACAAACCCGGTGTTTAACACTATAACCCCCGCTCCGTTCCCCCAACGATGGCAGGACGCTGTCGCAGCTGGAACACTCTAGTCCTAGGTTCTAGGTAGAGATTTAGTTTGTTTTGTTTAGTTTTGTTTTGTTTAGTTTGTTTTGTTTTTGTTCCTAGTGTTTAGTGTTGGTGTCGGTGACAAATAGAAGGTGAGCCTCATCACCTAGTGTTGTATAAGAACAATGAACTATTAACGACAATAAAAATTTATTATATTTAGGCACTCCGCCAAATGCATGTAAATGCAGTAAGAGGAGAAATATGTAATCCAAATATTTTGTTATTTTTCTTTTGTACATTGTATTGTTTTGTTGAGGTTTTGAAATAAAAAAAAAAAAAAAACTCTTCACTCTACTCTTTCTCTGCTGTCCTATGAGTCGACACTCTGTCTCTCAGTCTTCCGAGTAACTCGATACCGGGGGCACTTGGCCCCTGGTAGGCCCCACGCTTCATTCTTTTCTAGTTTCTACATACCGATATCCGCTATCACCGTCGCGATATGCCTACTCAGCCTTCCGCTAATCGACTCTTGCTATGCTACACCTATACGACGGCACTTTGCCTCACAGCCTATAGCAAACCTCTGACGACTTGTACTTATTACGCTGCCGATCTCTCGCCCGAACTCTAAAACTGGTCTTATTCTTTATGAACCTCTGAACCTCATCCTGAACACAGTGTCTTGTCGGGACACGTCCCTATCAATAAATGGAGTCAGATATTAACGCCTACATGGAACATGGTCCATGTTATTAACTACAGCAATCCGACAATTGTTGACCTCCGACAATTGTTCACCTTTTCCGACAATTGTTCACCTCCGACAATTGTTCAACCAAATATCCCGACATCTGGTGACCCTCGACGTGCACAAGAGGTTTTCCCGACATCTGGTGACCCACGACGTGCACAAGAAGCTTACCCGACATCTGGTAACCTTCGACGTGAATGAGAAGCTCAACATGATCAAGACACCGCGACAATTGGTGAACTTGATGTGAACGAGAAATCCGACAACTGGTGAACCCGCCGCGAGAAACCGCCGTGATCTCAGAAGAAACCTTTTCTTACGATGGCCAACTCACCAGCTCCGTCCGACGAAGCATGCTGTACAACCGTACACGCCAACTCTCGGACGTGCATACCACCAGAGTTCACGAAGAAGACCCCATTCTAGCACACCGAACGAAATTCAAATCAACGTCACGGTTAATTTTCCCCGTAAGCTACCGTCAAATTTAATAGCCGACCAGTATTTTCGAAAATCCGAGTAAACCTAATCGCTACCACTTCACGAAGCAAGACATCCGGTGACTCCTCAACAACAATTCGCCAACGCAGGAAGACACAATACATCCACTTGGACTTCTGGGACCGTTGCCACCGCCTGCGAGGATGCGATAAAACTCACTAAGATCGACTGACTTTAGATGGCCAGAGCCGTCGAACCTCGGCGTCATAGAAGCTACACCGTAGCTGTCGCATTCTAAAAACTGGCTGGTTAACGACCGTAACACCGTAAAACGACTATCATCTCTTCGAAGTGCCTCGAGTTCTTCCACTAGCTCGAACCTGCCCGGACGCCTGCTAATCGACTTCGACAGGACACACGAAACCCCGGGGAACTACTCACTGCATAGAGACGACCCGCGACACCCGGGAGATGATACAACGACAAGACGCGGGAATCAACTCAAGACGAATCGACATCTGACCGAACAACCCTGCGAACGAGTTCATCCGGATGGGCGCTACAACTGGGGGAGCCGGAAACGCGCCTGCCGCAGCCACATCGCTACCCCGGGTCTACAAGCCATCACTATACATCTGAACGAGAAGTTGGAACGCGACGGTAAATATAAAGTATACTCACTGATCAAATATAAATTAATTTTTTTTGTTTTCTCTGTTGTAGGTTGTTTCGCAAGATACGCTATAATAATTTTTATTAAGACCAAAAGTTCGCACTTGCGCATATGTTTTTTTTGTTTTTCTCGTCGTAAATGTTAACAGCGATCAATAGACCACAACAATTGTAAACTAATGTCAGTCAAACGTGTACGTAAATATGTGTATCTTAATACTTTTAACTGTTTGTAATTGTTACATTGTAATGAGCTAACTTGGTATTTAATCAAGTAAAATATTAATTCTTTTATTGTCAACCATGTGAAAGATAATTGTTTTTTGTAGTATAACATATATTTAATTGTTTATTAATAATAATTGTTCGACAAATAATTTCCTATATACACACAAGTGTAAGCATTTAAGAAAGATTGATAAAAATCTGTTTGTATCATGTACGTATTATGTAATGTAAGTCAATGTAAACAAAAAACTGTCAATAATTACCGAGTGTAGGGCAATTTGGGGGAGCTCTGTAGCGACTGCTAACTATATATGTAAATTACCCTACACTCTGGTTCATAATGTATTATAATAGAAAATGTAAATCTGTATAAACTTCTGGTAATAAATCAGAGAGAGGTCGGAAGTCGTAAAAAAGTCACACAGGATCGAGGGTGTGGCACGTAGTAGGAACAGGTAGACATACGTACTCCGACAGACGGTAATAAATCATAGAAAGGTCGGAAGTTATAGACAAGTAACTAAAAGGGAGTGACTACCTGGGTATCGTAAAACTTACTCCGGGCAATTACCTAGCCTTCCACGAGGGAGGGGGTTATCATATTTATATCAGTAAATTTCACTCTTCACTCTACTCTTTCTCTGCTGTCCTATGAGTCGACACTCTGTCTCTCAGTCTTCCGAGTAACTCGATACCGGGGGCACTTGGCCCCTGGTAGGCCCCACGCTTCATTCTTTTCTAGTTTCTACATACCGATATCCACTATCACCGTCGCGATATGCCTACTCAGCCTTCCGCTAATCGACTCTTGCTATGCTACACCTATACGACGGCACTTTGCCTCACAGCCTATAGCAAACCTCTGACGACTTGTACTTATTACGCTGCCGATCTCTCGCCCGAACTCTAAAACTGGTCTTATTCTTTATGAACCTCTGAACCTCATCCTGAACACAGTGTCTTGTCGGGACACGTCCCTATCAATAAATGGAGTCAGATATTAACGCCTACATGGAACATGGTCCATGTTATTAACTACAGCAATCCGACAATTGTTGACCTCCGACAATTGTTCACCTTTTCCGACAATTGTTCACCTCCGACAATTGTTCAACCAAATATCCCGACAGTATGTATACAACAAAAAAGTCGAACATGAAGCGCATCCAATCCTTTCAATTAAAAGTCCTGAGAACAATAGTAAATGCCCCCTATTACGACAGCAACAAAACACTTCATAACGATCTTAATATACCCTACATTCTTGAACTCATCCCTACCCACCCAGTTCATGAAACGGCATCCCATTGCCTTCAAAGACACCTTACTGAAATTGAGATTTGGCGGAACGAATCAAAGTGTTGCCATGGTAGAGCTATGGGGGACGTCAGCAACAAAACCCTTCATAACGATCTTAATAAATCCTACATTCTTGAACTCATACCTTCCAAGTTTATGAAATTCCATAGTAGCCTATCCAACCACCCTAATCCTGTAGCACAGTCATTGCACTGCACCACTCATCCCTATAATCCTCCTCGGAGACTGAAACGGCAGTGGCCCTGCTATAAATACGGACAGCGGGAGTATGGGCAATGGCCAGTTTTTCGAATCATGTCCTGAGCGTCTGTGGCTCTTACGCTCTTCGTCAGCCTCCACTGGCTCGTATCCGGTGACGAGGCTGACGGAGGAGCGTGGGGGACTTCCCAAGAATCCGCTTCCTCTTTCGTATGCGAGGGAGGTGACAAACATGTGGATTTGGGAGGCCTCTGGGGTGTCTGTAAATATTGTACGAATGAGTCAATGTTGAATTGTAAATATGGTATGAATTGGAGCATTTAGCTCAATTACTTATTGCCTAACGAGGCAGATTGTAATATCATTATGATAAAGAAGTTTAAAATTTCGGCAAACCAGCACTAGGAATATTTATTAAGTATCCGCTGGGGCATTTGCCACCTATAATTGCTCGTGATACTGTCAAGACTCGGATTTGATGGAGCCGCGAATACATAGGGATGAATTTTTAGGTGGGCGAACGATTGTTCCCCAAAACGTTTTAAACAGTTGACATCCCCTTCCACTTCACACTACCATCTGGTGCGTACATAATGCATCAAAACATTGTCCATAAATAAATTTATTGGAAATTTTACATCTCTCTCTCTCTTTCATGAAGCTCAGCACAGATACATCCCACAGAAATTAATTAACGCAGTTATTATTAACAGTTTGATGGGACTTGAATATTGGGATGGTTGCATATGAAGCCTAAATATATCCAAATGAATATTAATGACACAAAAGCAGAGGATATTAAGGAAAACAGTTAAATTGGTAGAATTGGTCTAATGGATTTCGGCGAAGATCAGTGCTGCCGGAGTCCCCGTTATCTTTTTTCTTCGGCTAATAATTATGATTTGTTACGGTTGTTGGTTATCGATTCTCTCAACCAGCGTATGCTATTAATTGTTAGCATTCTTTACTATTTATTTCAAATTTGTATGTGAATATGTTTACTGTACCATATTTTGAAGTAAACTTTACCTTGACAATAAATGCGAAGACATTGCCCTGAAATTTTCGTACATCTCGGAGGAAAGAGGCAGACATTTTTATGATCCACGCTAATTGGGCAAAGAGTACATAATATTAACTCTAGAGCTAATTATGCTGTTCGACTTTGAGTCTTGGCGTTGGCCGTATGTCAAATGTCCTGTCATGGCCAAGGTTGGAACTGCAAGGCTATTAGTCTGTTTGGAATTTGACCATTTGCCCCGTGTATATTTGACTATTAAGGCTAATTGACCCACGAAGCGGTAACCGCAACGTGTACTTAATAATTACACGGTAAATCGGGTATTTAAGCCTTCAATGCGACTTGAGAAATTTCAGATGTTAGCAAATCTAGAGCGGCAATACAGTTGTACATATATAACCGAGACACATTTAGTCTAATTCCATAAGGATCAGTTTTACCGTCGAGATACAGTCAGTCCGGCAAATAACCTTTTCCCCGAATCTGTCTGATAGTAAAGCCCCGGTCTAGGCATATTAAACGCCATACACAAGGCTAAATTACATAATAATTATGCAATAAAAATCTATATTTAGCAACGTGTCAAATTAATTTATTGCATCCGCCTTGCATAGAAAAATACAATTAACACAAATCCCACGCTTCTTGTACTGCCAAAAAAAATGTAATAACAATCAACGATTGCAGATAAATTGCACCCTCGCAACAGAAGCACGTGCATGGGTGGATCTTACAAATTTTTCTCGTTGAATTAAGATATGAAGCTCATGATGGAATAGAAAGGGGAAAAAAGTGCAAGACGTGAATTGCCCGTTTAAAACATCATTATGTCCTCTATCGTTCAAATTGTGTTGTCTTTTGAGTAGAACAAAAGAACCCAATGTGATAGACAGACAAGAGAGTCAAACATTTTTAACAACTTTATTATTATTATTCTGAATGGGTTGACAGGACTGCAGTGTCATCTGCAAATGTTGTCAAGGAGGTATTGGTGGTGGAGGGGACATCAGCGGTGTATAGATTATATAGGATTGGACCCAGGACGCTGCCTTGTGGAACTCCTGCTTTTATGAGATAGTAATTAGAACATTCTAAACCACAGCGGACTTGGAAGAAGCGGTTTGAAAGGTAGGACTGTAAGACTAGGAAAAGGGTCTGCGGTAAATATCCTCTGAGCTTGTAAAGCAAACCTGCGTGCCAGACCCTGTCAAAAGCTTAAGCTATATCAAGAAAGGTAGCAATGCAATACTGTTTGGATTCAAGGGCTGAGGAGATGTGATCAACAACGCGAAGGCCTTGTTGAGCAGTGGAATGTCGTTGACGGAAACCAAACTGGTGAGTAGGATAAAGGTTTTTGGATTCAATAATTGGAAGTAGGCGTTTTCTTAGGAGTTTTTCAAATATTTTTGAAAGGATAGGGAGTAGGCTAATTGGACGGTAAGATGAGGCGTCATTGGGCGGTTTACCGGGTTTGGCGAATAGGACTATATTGGAGTGTTTCCAAAGGAGAGGAAAGTGCGTCGTTCGGATAGTGCAATTATAAATGTAGGTTAGGAAGATTATGGCTTTAGGAGGAAGTTGGTGGAGGATTCGAGGAGTAAGGAGATCATATCCTGGAGATTTTAGGTAAGCTAATTTTTTCAGAAGATATTTGACCTCAGAGGGGTTAACGGCCTTTGGTGAAAGTGAGAGAATCTTAGGCTTAGGCTTAGGTGAAGTGAGGAAATCATCAACAGTTGGGCAATGAGTATTGTTTTGAGGAGTAAGGTAAGGATTGAAAGTTCGGGAAAGAAGCAGAGCGAACTCTTCCGCCCTCTCGCCATCCGAAGCAGCCCAGGACCCATCATCACGACGGAGTGGATGTGAAACAGGATGATATTTTAGGATTTTCTTAGTTAGATTATACAAGGAGTTGTCCCTGGTAGACAGAGAGGAGAGATAGGAATTAAAAGAATCGAAACAGAAGGATGCCAATTGCCGCTTTACCAACCTGCAGTAATGATTGTATGAGCGACGATCAGCAGGATGTCGGGATCTTTGCCACACTGTTCTCGAGTGGCGTTTGGATTGGATTAGGTCTTTGAGATACTGAGGTAAAGGATTTTGATTGTGAATTTCCAGATGACGGTGGGGTAACGATGCCTCCCAGGCCGACCTCTGGATCAGAATAGTGAAGGAATTCACTGCATCGTCTAGGTCTTGGGATGTTTTCAGAGGTACTTTGAGGTCTACGAGTCTGTAAGAATCTGGCGAAAGTGGGACCAATCAACTGGGCCCCTGATAAATGAAGGAGGAGGCACTTTTTGGATAGGTCTTAGGGAAATGGTAAGGATCACAGGGCTATGATCGGAGGAGAGCTCATCGAGGTGCGTGAGTGAATAGTTTAGTGTTCCTAAACTATTTTAGAAGAAAAAGTCAAGGAGATCTGGATTTCGATTAGGATCTGATGGCCAATAAGTGACTGTGTCAGAAGAGATAGTGGAGGAATATTTCCGTGTGAGCGCAGAGAGCAAAGCACGTCCTCGTGTATTTGTGGATCTTGAGCCCCAATGTACATGCTTTGCGTTAAAGTCCCCACCCACAAGGACACGATGCCCGATGGAGTCTAGAAATGAGATTAATTGGGAATCAGAAATGGATTTATTGGGAGGGCAGTATACTGATGCTAGAGTAAGGTAAAAAGTGAATGTGCTGATTGACACTGCAGTGGACTGAAGGAAATCGTGTGCTACCAAGTAACTGTGTGATGGGAAATGGGGTTATGGGCAATGATAGCAGTGTCTGCATGTGCTCTTCCACCTGGGTGATCAGTTCGATAAGTTTGGTACTGTCGAACTGTAAATGGTCGTTTACTCGTAATTTTTGTTTCAGTAATGAGAGCTTCGTGGATGTTCTTGTCGTGAAGTAGTGCTGTCAGTTTGTTAGTGTGGGTGCGAACACCATTCGCATTCCAAAGAAGAATGAATAAGGTGTCAAAAGGATCCACGTATCGGTTTTGTTTAATGGGGTTGAGGTAGGTGACAAGATTTGTAAGAAGGTTATGAAAGGGGTAATTAGGGTTCTGAACTCTATAAGGAATGATGTTAATAGACTAGTGAGATCTGAAGAGCTTGAAGGTGGAGGAATATGCGAGATGTGTGGTTGAGGATGGGATTGAGTTTGCTGGTTGCTGGGATGAACGGAATGCTGGGGAAGAATAACTTGCGGACGAGTAGTGGTCAATGCCTGTGACTGCTCTCTGTTCCGAACGGCATCAGCAAAAGAAACTGAAGGCCTCAAATTTCTGGCGGGGGCACTTCTTGTGCTACCTGTGGCTGGCTTCTCTTCTTCTGGCCGACGAAGTTGTTCGCTCCTGGACTTCAGAATTCTGTAACCCTCACAGCCTTTATAGTTGGCCGGGTGGCCTAGCTGGCAGAGCACGCATACAGCAGTTGATTTTAGGGGCTTCTTGCACAATTCACTTTTATGCTGCACACTGCACTTTACACACCTGGGAGGGTGGTGGCAGTATCACTTCGTGTGCCCATACGCCTGGCATATATGGCATTGGACTATGTCACGTTGCGGGTAAGGTTTTTCGACCTGTACTCTTGTGTAATACAAGTGGGTAAGCACGTAGATTTTTTCCACTCCAGGTGTTCGCTCTAGATCCACAAATAACAAGGGCTGTGGTGTCTTGATACTTGCATCATCTTCTTGCCTTTCCTCACGGAGCTCGTTGGTAATTTGGCGAACCTTGTATCCTAAACTTAAGAGCTCTTTTTCTATCTCGTCCGCTGGTGTAGTGGGATGCAGGTTTCTTATCACCACCCGTAGCGATATTTCTAACTTTAGTTGGTAAGTATGAGCTTGGCCTTAGTTTCTTCCAAGTATTTGATTATCACTTGGTATATGTCGGTAGTGTCCGGAGAAACTTTTGTATCCCAAGACCGATTGAGGCACGTGTATTTGCCTGTACCTACGATTTTAGAGTCTAAAATTATGAAAGATTTCAGGACAACAGGGTTTTTGTTGCAAAACGCCCTTTGGAACACGTTAAGGAAACTCCTGACAGGGTAGTACATAAATTGAAGTTTCTCGGGTGCTATTAATTGTTGAGATATTGTTTGTTATATCAAACCCTTAATCGAAAATAAAACACCCTTAAATCGGTGTTTAGTTTAAACAATGTCTCTTACGAGTCTGTTAGGGAACTTTCATCATGTTCCACTGGTTAAAGACAATAGTGGAGGCTCCATTATTGTTTATTTCACAATATTTTTATCGAATAAAATATTGTCATTGCCTAACCTGAAGTAAAATGAGTAACTTTCAAAAGGAAGGGGGGGGGAGATTGTCAAGTTTTGAGACCAAACGTTGTTTGGTTGCTCAACCGGCAGTTTTTAGAAGCTCTCACTTTTAGACAAATTATTATTTTTGTCAATAGTGCAGACCATTTCTCCCTAATTTGTCTTCACTTTCTGTAACCTTTACTTCAATAACAAATTACGTTCACGTACGCGATTTCTTCCTCAATTATTTCCATGCATTGATAATTAGCGACAGAAAAACCCCTAGAAGACTTACCCTTCTGTGAGACAAACTTCGTGAAGCAGAAGACGAGGAGGTCCACAAGGTGCCAAGCTAAGACGGAGACTGGACACAGAGCTAATTAACGTGGGTATAGGAAGAGGTGGGGGGCCATGGCTGTGTCCGCATCTTTGTAGTGGTTGATATAAGAGCTTGAAGATACACATTATTATGACTATAGAAAGGGCACTACCTTCTTGTCCAACAGCACTCCAAGGGAGAGCCCTTCGAAAATGTAGTCATATTTCTACCAACATTGTACAGTTCGGCCAAATAGTCAAAACCAGACTTAGCAATAAACAGTATGAAGTACCTACATTATCTTATTATTGGAAGGTGTTGAAGAGAACTCGTAAATAAAACTGTCACAATATCACGCGTCAATAATGCTATCAGGCTGATGACCAACATTTAACGTGTGACCGAATACAAGATAAGATTAACTTCCTCGGATTAGGCGGGAGGCTCCACTTAGCTTTCCTAAATACTTGGTTGTGAATGATTATCAAAAATCTAAACCGAAAATAGTTTATTTTTATGGTTTTGTTCGTTTAAAAAAAAAAAAATTCTTCTGGTTTTCAAGGAGATGACGTTTAAAAAACTCCAATCACCATAAAATATAAATAAATATGTCTGTCATGATCATCGCGTTACCAACATAAACTCAACCAACTCTCCTAATAGGTATGATATTTTACATTGTATCATACCTCAATTATGTTTTAAAAAAAAACGTGTATATTATACAGGTCTATCTATAAAAAATAACAAAAATAAGTTAAACCATATTTTTCCATGTATTTTGGATGTTATGGTGTATATTGGATTATCTTTCAGTTTTACGTTCTGGACAGATCAAACACATGTTTGATGAGTTTATAGTGGCCAGAATCGAGCTCAGACCTCGTGTGCCAGCGATTCGAGTTAGATTTGTGCTTCCGTCGAAGCCATGTGCGAAAACGCAATTGATTGTGAGAACGTCTCTCTTTCTTTTACGACCCGTTTGACCCATTCAATATTCATAGCATGTCTAAGTGCATGATCAGACTGGTACAATCGATTTATTTAATCATGGCGTTGTTGTCTTTTACTGTCTCGATGTCTTCTTTGAATACTGATAACGTTGTTTTGTTTTTTTGTGGCAACATTCCAAAATTAATACGCTGAATAAGTTTTCCTACAAAAGTTGAATGACGGTCAGATCTTCAATAGCTAACATTTTGAATGAAGACCATCTAGTTTCGAACGGGTCTTTCTGACAGGTTTCCTGTCAATCTCTCAAAATATATTTCACATAATTTTAGTTTATGTAAAAATGTAAATAAATGAACTTTCTATATTAGAAAAAATACCATTACACTGATGGAATAACTATTAGAAATTTTGTCTACATATGTATGTATTTATGTTTATAAAGTTCTCATATACACTGTATATAAAATAGGTTTCTTTTTACACAAATTTTAAATAAAGTTTCAGATAATTTATTTTTATTATTATAGATTTAAACTGTGTACCCACGGAATTTATATATGAATGAATTATGCCGGGGAGAAAATTTATCGAATTTATTTTTAGACTACTTATGAAAATACTATGCTTGCATCAGTTGGATTAGAGGTATAAGTAAGTTGTGAAAGGCTTAACTCATCTCTTTTAAATCCGGAACTTTTCACACATCCAGAATATGTAAATAACATAGAAATTAAGGTAAATGTAAGTTTACAGTAGCTCAAGTGTTTCTTTTTTTGTAAATATCTTAGTTCGAAGAGTCAATTAGAAAAAGTGTTTTAATTGCCACATTTTCGATTGAATTGGAGACCAACAAAGGCTTGCAGGAAATTAACGGTTAGAATCCTTCTTGTCGGATCGATGAAAGGTGGAATAGAAATAGTTAAATGCTAATCCAAGAGAATGTAGGGGGGGGGTGAGCATATCACTCACATGAAACCCGAACCTAAATGACAACTTTTTATGTTCAGTGGTGTGAGAGATATACGTTGATTCTCAGGCAGGAGCACACGGGGGACACTTCGACATCCTAAGATAGCTAGTATATAAATATTTCCCAACCAAATGTACTTAGATCCATCATTTTAATTTTATTTAATGTAAATTCAATTATGATTAAATTTTCCTCATTATTAATATCCAACTAAACTTTCCATATATCAAACATGTAATTTAGCTTTGGGAAATAATCCAATTGGGTACAGAAATCAGGTTGGATCAATGATAAGTTTATTTTGGACTTAAACTCCAATCCGGAGTGATAAGTTGTTAAGCGAGCAGGTTGAAAAATAACTTAGGCATACCTTTTTTCTGTATCATAGTAAAATGTAATCCAACACACCATTTTATTCGTTTGACCATAGCGTAGAGATGTGTGCCACTGGATAAGGCTAGCAAATAGAAATATATTGTATATGTTTTTTTAATGCATGATAAATATGCCCCGTGACCGAAAGTAGCATCTCAGCTAACCTGATGCATTCATAAAGGCCTGATGCCAACAAACAAATTAAGATGTCGAAACGTCTTATGTAAGCTAATTTTTATGAAAATCTAGTAGACTAATCAAAATTTCCAAAAAATTCTAATCTTCAAAAGATACTTAATACTGACCTGTTACAGGTATTTTCCCATTCTTTCTTGTACACACTAAAATTAAATCGAGTTAAACAGTATTTAATAAATTTGACAGTTTGAGCAAACAATTAGCTAACTATTAATGAGTTATATTTAAACATTATCTAATGCTGCCTACATCGGCCATCGCTGATCGGTGATTCATCAAATTCCCAACGCCACTTCAACTGAGCAATGTTCACTTCAATTACATTTTGCGCCAATTAGGTCACACAATGCATTTCATTCATCGTTTAATTAATTTCAAAAACAATAAACAAAGTATACAAGCGAAAGGTAAATATTGAAGCGGCAAGCTTGACTGACAATTCGCATCGGTCAAATGAAAGGTCAACTGTTAATAAGCCAGTTAGCAGAGACCAACTCGGAATGTGAGAGTTGTAATGGTGATTCCTACCACATAGATATATTCAAACGGAACTTATTAAGGCATATGTAAAATTTAAATCTTTTTAAATATTTAGAAATTAGAAACTCTGATGGAGTATTTGGCTTGCTTCAATATTGATTGTCTTCAAGACACCAACCATGTGTAGGATTAATTGAGAGTATATATTGTCTCTTAATTTCTCTGTGTCTTAATGTTTATGTAGCGACCACTAACTACATAAGATAAATCACTCTATACTCTATTGTATATATATTGTAAGCAAACGTAAATAACATGAACTAAATGTATTATATACAAATGTAAATAACATGAACAAATCATTGTAAATGTGGTAAGGAATAAAAAAGGTGGGGGCCAAGTAGTCACACGAGATGTGTCACCAACTGTCAGTCGCAGGTACCTCACCATATGAGGGAACCCGCAGGTCCTAAGCAACCCTTTGCAGCCTCTTCCAGGGGACAGGGCTGGCCGGGTAATTAGGCGTTGGTCGCGGGTACCTCACCACATGAGGGAACCGACCGCAGGCCTAAGCAACCCTTGCCAGCCAGTAGACAAGGCTGTGTGGGGGTACTTAAGGCTTGCTCCTAGTCCTGTAAATCAGTCTCTCGTGACCTCTACTACTTGACGCGTGGCTTCCATTCGAACTCTTCCATTTCGAAAACTTGACTAATTCTTTTTGAAAAACCTCTGTACCTCTTCTCTTTAACATAGTGCATTGTCGGGGCACATACCTATCAAATCTGGAGTCAGATAGTAACACCGTCATGAAACGATTATCCAGGTTATAAACTCAAGCAAACCCTCGATTGTCACCAGGGGCTAGGGTGACTAGGCACCCCCCTAACAGTTTAGTTTATAAGTCTAATGAATAATCATAGCCATCATTTCATTTCATTTAATTTTCATTCATGTAAATGAAATCAGATATCATGAAGTTAGTTAGTTACCACACTATCAAAGGTTTCCGCGATCTTACTCATTACTCTTGGACAACTCCCTAAGGTTTATTTAATTATTTTTATCATCAAACACGCATCAATAGGGAGTTTCTCTGTACTTAGGCAATTTGTAACTACAGCCACTGCTGTTTAATGTAGAATTTTTTTTTTAAATGCCATTAAAATTTAATTATTCTGATTTTATGTTTTGTGTTGTTATATGTACTAGTAATTCACCACATAAATATAATGATAAGATAGGTTAATCATATGACTAAAGATTATAAATAAATTTAATATTAAGATAAATAATTTTTATTCCTTTTTGAGGCGTAGATAATGATATGTGTGTAATATCAAATCTAATATGAATTAGATACTTAAATTTACTGTAGTTTATATGTGTCTTTGTCGGTGGTCAACAAACGGGGTTTGACAGACAGGTTGACGGACCAGATATAAGCACCCTTTTTACACGGGGTTGAAAAGAGGTCGTCAGAGTGGCCAGAGTAAGAGGTGCATTGGTTATATATACAGCACGACAGGATGGGACATCATATAAACTCTTCAGAGTTCCGATCATAACAACACCCTTCTTTACACCGGGTCGAGCCTCTAGTAGAAACAGGTACGGAATGGTTGTGAAAAGACACTTTTGATGGCCATTAGAAACCTTCTTCATGGGGCAGAGACATAGATCAGTTCGAGGTAGGTTCGGAGAGGAGAAGGAGTTGAGGTCAGTTTTGGACGAAAAAGAAAAAAACGGATACAGACTTGCAAACATGCGAAGCTAGAGGAAACTCTGATGGGGTATTTGGCTTTCTTCAATATTGATTGTCTTGAAGACACCAATCATCTGTAGGATTAATTAAGAGACAATCTATATCAATGTTTAGTTTACAAGTCTAATAAGTAATCATATCCATCATTTCATTTTCATTCATGTAAATACATCACTTATCTTATCGTAATCTCCATTATTCTGTAACTTGATTCGATTTCAATGTCTAAATTCCTTCGGTAGATCAGCACAAAATTTTCCTCTGAAAAAGAATTAGTCGTGACAAAATTAAATCAGTTCAATACCAATCAATTTTATATTCATATAATTTTACGCCAATGTTTGATAACACACAGAGTTTGATAGGGTAAGGCAATCAAGCCGTTTTAGTAATTAATGCCATCCCAAATTAAATCAATCAAATGGATTATTTTAATTATTCGACTACAGGGGTGGTTCTCCAAATAAGGTAGGTGAAAACACATATGTACCGATAGACATGTAATGTGTATCTATTTTCTTATAATTTTATTTGTATGTATTTAAAATATACTTGCCAGGAGACCGAACGTAGCAGTGTTTATATTCCACTAAGCCTCCAACACATTCTTCTTATTCTTAACCGGCAGGTCGAAATATTTTATTTAATACCCTACATCATATACTAGGGAAAAAATTATTTCACAATAATTAACTGATGATATTTCATAAGATTATATGCTATTTTTACTGTCATCGAGGGTTAAAATATACATATATACATAATTAATACTTAAATACTCTAAACAAATCGCTATTTGATTTAATTTTGCGAGCACGATTAAAATTACAGGGATTGCAGTTCAAAAAAAATAAATAAACGAAATCACGTATTGTTAATAAAGTGACGAGAACTTTAATTGTGATACTCCAGACATATATATTTGTTAGATTCACAAATAAATTATTGAACCTTAGAGTTAGGAATATTTCTCATGTTGTCATGTAATTAAATAGAATTTCGATAAAAAATTCATGTTAAAAGGACAACAATCACCAGGACTGACAGACAGGTGGAAATATAATGATTTTTCATTATAAAATTTGAAATTCATTTGAAAATCAACGAAAGTTTGAATTCTAAACACCAGCTGTCTAGTCCTGAAAAAGATGTCGTCATTATGAAGAAAGGGTTCTGATTTGTGGCACATTTACGATCGGGTTTTATGGCACATATTTCACACAACTGACAGACCACAGCGGAGAATTCGAGTCACTTCTACACCGCAATGTTTAGTTATAATTTAATAGGAAGCCTGATTGTGAACTAGTGGCAATAAAGGAGTGTACTCCTCATCACTAGCGCATACAAGGAAATTACCACGAGAGCTCTCATGGCCTGTTCCAAAATGACTGCATCAAGGGAGTGTTTAACGCACAAAAAAAAAGAGTTTCCTTGCAGGCACGATGCCGATTTTATTGATTATTTTAACGACATTTAGTTGAATAGCCCATTAATACTCCTGTACATATTATAATCAGGGCGTACAATGGGTCGAAAAGCAGGTTTTGGTACCTTATTGTTTTCAAGGGTGAGGAACACGAACATGAAGTCAGAATGGGGAAACTTCCATGAAAAATAGAGAAAATCAAGGCTTCAACCTCAAGTTTTTGAAATTTGACAATATAATTGACTTTGAACATGACAAGGACGTCTTCTAACTCCTAGAAACGCATAATTATAGTAGTACTTACATTTCTACATATGAACTTCTCCTAACTATATACAATTTTTTTTTAAATAGGTAAAACCTTTTGTTCTTTGATTTAATAAAAAAAGGATTTTCTTTGGTCATTTCAGCTGAAAGCCTGCCGGTAGGAGGAAAAGCTATAAACTATCCAATTGAATCACTGCAATGCATAATAAATGTTAACATTGCTCCTAAGAAGGGGAAAATAGCAGGGCACGGAATATAATCTAGAAATTAAAAAAAAAAACCTATGAACAATTATGTAGCTACAACTGAAATTACGTAAAATCTAGATATACACACGTTTTTTTAATCAATATTCATTATGTTAATGTCCTTAAATCACCAACGCTATTATATGTATAAAAGATTTATTATTTGATATATCTGCATCAGCTTTTGTTTTAATGCATTTTTCGCAACCAACAACCGCTGTTCCTTTTTTTTCTTCAATATGATTTGTCGGGTCGTCACGAGGGGGGTGCCTAGTTACACTAGCCCTGGTGATGAAGTGAGGGTTGATTTAGCTATGACCCGGACAATTGCTTCATGACGGGTCTTACTACCTGACTCTATATTTGATAGGTATGTGCCCCGACAATGCACGATGTTCAGGAGAAGAGGTATAGGGTAGGTAGTTTATGTGGTCTTGGAATGACCACGAATTCACACTCGGTATCTGAGGGTAGGCGAAAACCTTCCATATCCCAAAGGCGAGTGTGAACCGTAGAGAGGCAGACTGGATCATTTGGGGAGACACTACTAGGTAAAGTTTGTAGGGCCACGGCAACCGACGTTCGCGAGGAGGTGCTAGTTTTAGCGAGAAGAAGGTAGAGAATCCCACTAGGAAAGTGTGGGGTCTGACGAGGCTGGACTAAAACATAGAGAGGTTAGGAAGAGAGATCCAGAGGTTTTCATAAATGAGAAGGCCAAATCTTGCAACATCAGTGCAACTGCAAGTACCAGTCAGAAAGCCGATGTTAAAATGATTTACAGGCCAAAACGAGGCCCTATTTATAGCTGTCAGGAACCAATGATCTGGGTTCTTATTCTGACCAACCGAACCACAAGATTGCGGTGACGATTGCTATTTCTAGACTGTGACCCACCCAGGCCTGGCTTGCTACCTGACTCTCCCTTCAAGGGCCTCTGACTAGTTGTTTGTAGCTGCGTCTTTTATTATTTACAATATTTACTCTGGTATGACTTATGGTTTAATAATTTTATTTACATTTGTTTAAATTAATTCACAACATATCATAACCAATTTACAATATATATACAATAGAGTATAGGGTGATTTATCTTATGTAGTTAGTGGTCGCTACAGGAAGTATCATCCCCCTCTATATGAAACTGGGCCTGAAAAATAATCACCACTTAAGTTGCCAACATTTATTACATATTAATAATTATGACGACGAGTTATTAATTTGATATTGAAAATTATTGCCCTTTCATTAGTTTTTATGGGACTGGTTTTATTTCTAGCACCATCAGTGATACATTAAGTGATACGGTAGTATCATATATATATATCAAAAAACAATATATTAACCTCTATAAAAAACACCGCTTGAGTTTAAGATGTGAGCATGGCATGGTAATTGTAATTATCGTTTAAAAAGATACAGATAACGATATCTCAAAATTACGGATTTCTGCTATCTAATAAATTACTTAATAATAAATACTACAATAAGTGGCTATCTTTTTAATACATGTTACAAATGGGTCGTTCGTATATCAATTCAGGATACTCACTATATCAAGTCCAGAACAAACTGATAAATCCACCTAATCGACCTAATGACAGCCCTGATACAGTGCTATGTCTAATATTTAATAGATCCGTGGATCACGATGTTTGTCTTTTCATTAAAATATAAACATGCGAAGTAAACGACCAAAATAAAGTCCCATGGGTTTGATGGGACGAGATTATGTCCCAGGATAAATTGTGGGTTGAAAATATGCTTGTTGGTAGTGAATACCTTAGGATGATAAGTTCCTAGGACGATGCGGTCCTTCATGACCCTAAGGGTCAGAGCCAAAATACAATTTGATTTAATTTAATTTGACACTGAACCTACTTCACCTCAATCGCAACAATAACGACTAGAAATAGATCACCTGAGAACTGTATTAAATTGAAATGTTCAATAAAATAATTATGAATTAAACTTTATTGGAAAAAAATTAAAAAATTTCTTCAATGAAGAATTAGTATCGCCTAAGGAAAATTTAGTAGGCCAATTCTTTGTTTTTGGCCAATGCTTTGAATCTTAAAACTTTTGTTTGAAAAAAAATAATTTCAGATACCGTTCAAGTGGCCGAGTCGGTTTAACAAATAATTACAAGTATATTTGAAAAAAAATGGTAGACGTAAATTTATTTCAGTAAAAAGATGAAAAAATATTGAATTCTGAAAGTTTTATTGACTTTAATTGTTTTTGATGATGTAGATTGTGCAAAACCAAAGTTAGCCAAGCAAAGAAAGAATCATGGGAGAAATTTGGAAGAAGCCTGGACGAAGACTACTGAGATAGTATCAAGAAGTTTTGGCGAAAAGTAAAATAACTGAGAGGAAAACGAAGAAAGCTAGTGAGGAATATTAAGGATTCCACGGGTATAATTATCACGAAAGAAGCGCTCATCCTAGAGAGATGGAAGCAATTTTATGAAGAGCAGTTCTCAAGGAAGGCCAACGATACAGAAGATCAGACGCCTCACAGTAATGAGCAGGAAAGTGAAGAATGTATCTATGAAGAGGAGGTGGTGGACACCATGTAGGAAATAAAAGTAGGCTAAACAGCTGGAAGGGACGGCATTGCTCCGGAACTGATAAAATATGGAGGCCAAGAACTTGTCAAAGTGCTCCAACAACTTTTCCAACAAATCTGGGACAGGAAGAAAATTCCAAGAGACTGTGTATTCCCCGTATAATTATTCCCATCCGCAAAAAAGGCAGCTCCGCCGAATGTGAAAATTACCGGCCTATAAGCTTGCTGTCAGTTGTTTACAAACTTAACAGCAGCATACTGGAAAAGCGACTGAGGAGAAAGATTGAAAATAAAATAGAATATGAACAGGCAGGTTTCCGTCCTGGAAAGCAAACACAGGATCACATTTTTGTCCTAAGAAGCATAGCAAAGAAGGCATGGGACAGAGACAAGCACTTATTCTTGGGATTCTTAGACTTAAAGGCAGCATTTGACTCGGTGCCCAGAAAAGAAATGTGGGAAGCATTGGCAGCCAAAGATATTCCAGGTGATCTAATTTCAGCCATTGAGTCGGCATACCATAGTGCACAGGGAGTTGTACGGATCAATGGAAGAGAATCTGAGGCATTCCCCATAGAAAAAGGTGTGAGGCAGGGAGATAGTCTAAGCCCCCTCCTGTTCATTGTTTTTATGGACGAGATCCACAAAATATGCAAACGCCGAACTGCATGGACCGCCATCGGAAAATGGAACTTAAGAACCATTTTCGTACAAAGCCTTTTGTATGCCGGTGACATTGTCCTGATTTCAGATTCCTAATAAAAGATGCAGGAGGCCCTAATATAATGGCAGGAAGAGCTACTCCGTAAAGGGATGGTCATTCACCAGGCAAAGCCCTGGTTCTGTCCCGTGAAGACCAAGAAGACGTCCATCTAGTCTGTAATGGGGAGGTATTGGAAGTGGTGCCGGAGTTTACCTACCTAGGGACCGTTATAAGTTCCTCTGGTGATTGACTCAGAGATATCCCATAGAATTGCTAAAGCCAATCAAGTTTACTACCAGATCTCCAATAGTATAATCGGACAGCGAGAAGTAGGTATGGAGACTAAAAGGCACATATACAAATCGGTTTATCTCCTGACCCTTACATATGGAAGTGAAAGCTGGATAATGCTTGATAAGCAAGCCAGCCGCATTACTGCAGCAGAAATGTAGTTTCTGAGGAGAGCGGTTGGGCAGACAAGAAGGGATTGCATCAGAAATGTTCAAATAACAGTTTGAGACGACAGAACTAAAGACCACACTGGAATCCCGACAGCTGTCAAGCCCGCATGGGAGATGAAAGAGAACCAAAGAAAGTTCTAGAAGCCCGACCATCTGGGAAAAGAGCAAGAGGACGTCCCAGAATTCCAGAACAGGAGAACATCCAGAGGATTGGAGGGAAAAAAGGGAAAACACTCCAGCAGATGAAGCAGCTATGTAGGGACCGAGAGAGATGGCTCCAATTTATCGAGGCTCCTCGACGCTGATAACAAGGCACAAGAGGAAGACAAAGAAGAAGAAGAAAACAATTGACAATAACACATGACGCTTTCAAGATAAACGATTCTTAATGTAATCAGGTTTAATTGCCTTTTCGTCGCTTTACTTTTTTTAGATATGCAGCTGGTATTGTGTTGAAACTTAATCTTGATTGGAGGACATTTTATCTTTCCACGACAATTTTAATTTAATTTAATTAACCAATCGACTGGTCTGAAGGCAAAGTAACTGTTTATTTATCGATTCAGTGCGTACCGTCTGGGTTCTTTATTCAGTGTAAAATTAGTTTAGAGCCGATCTCACTTCATTCTGAATCAATTTTAAAAATGAAAAAAAAACATGCAATTCGCAAAGACAGTTAAGTGAACTTGAATGACCAGTTGTACTCATTATATCTTACATTTTTAGTAGAAACGTGTACCTCAGTTGAGACTTATGGTCCCCTTGTTTTTTGTAAGTAACCATTTCCTCCCCGTAAAATCCTACCCGTTTCTGGCCTGCTTAGGGTCAAGACACTCCACTCGAGCCTAGACATTCACACAGTATGTTCTAACGCTCTAACTGATCTTTTAATATTTGTATATATAACAGAGTTTTGATCGTTATTCATAATAAAGTTTTTTAAAAGTCTCTCCTCTACAAGATTATTTAACTGACCTATGAACCGTTCATTCCCGTAAGATGGCTTACTTTATTTCAGATCCCAATTCCCAAGTCATTCTTGTCACCAAATAACTCCCTTTCTTCCCGACCCTCCTTTCCAAAGTAGTGGATCACATCTCTGACATCTCCCTAAGTCAATTCGCCAATGAACTCCGCGACCAGGATTCATTCGTGCAACTTCTGTATCTATTTATAAGTGCAGACGCGGGTAAGACTGACTGCGTAATTTTCTCATTTCAATAGGGAAAAAAGCACATTCCCTACTACGTACCCAGTAAGAACGCGTCAAAACTCTCCAGCAAAAAGCCTCGTATATTTTCGCATTAAGATGGACCGTCACCTCCATTTTAGTGTCATTTTGCGAGGAGGTTGAAACAAACACGCACGAATCTTACCGGCTTACACACTTGCTGACTTCCCTCTATCTATCTCTGCACCTCAAGCTTATGATTTACAAGAGTTATCTCAGTTCTGTTCTGCTGTAAGGTGCACCACTTCCTTTTTAGACTGACAGCAAAGCGACTCAAACGATTTCAAAACGGGATACTCATGAAAATTGTCCGACATCCAAAATTTCAGCAGCGGAGGCGAAATGAGCTCCGTCAAAACTTTGAGCTGCCTACGGTGGATGAGTTCATTCGTTGTAGGTAGACATGTCAAATTCTTCCATCGATGGCGGAAGGCAGTCGAGGCAGGAACGCTCTAGTTTTAAGTTAGTATGTAAGATTGTTTGTAAGTCCCTCATTGTACTCTGAAGGTGAGCCCCTTATCCGGTTTTCATAATATAAATTTTTAGCCATAAAAAGAGGTTTTTAGAATAAGAACTCCTTAAAATGCATACATCATGCAGTAGAAGGAGCAACCCTCAGTTTAATTATGTTATTGTACGTGTCGGAAAAGGTGAACAATTGTCGGAGGTCAACAATTGTCGGGGGGCGTCACTAGGGGAGTGCTTGATCACTCTAGCCCTGGTGACAAGTGCGGATTGTTGTAGTTAATAACATGGACCATGTTCCATGTAGGCGTTAATATCTGACTCCATTTATTGATAGGGATGTGTCCCGACAATACACTGTGTATAGGATGAGGTTCAGAGGTTCATAAAGAATAAGACCAGTTTTCAGAGTTCGAGCGGGAGATCGGCAGCGTAATAGGTACAAGTCGTCAGAGGTCTGCTAGAGGCTGTGAGGCAAAGTGCCGTCGTAGAGGCGTGGCATTGAGATTTTTGACCAGTGGAAGGCCAAGTGGGCTTACTCCAGGGCCCCGGGGCCCTGGCGTATCGCTACTAGTAGTGCGGCTGTGGAGACTAAGAAACAGAGTGTCTCTTCAGGGCGAAACTTACTGATATAAATATTGTACCCCCCTCCCTCGTGGAAGGCCGAGCCTGTGTGCAGGGGGTCTGTTTTATTATCCCCGTTGGTCCAAAAGGGTGTGTTTTATGATGTAACACCTACCGAGCGATCGTGACCGCTCGTCCCCAATAGGACTGTTTATTGCATGGCTTTTAGATTTGATGACTGCCGGAAGTGACTGAAGGTCTGCCCGGTCTATTTATGGCAGTCAGGTGCCTTATCCTCTCAGGTTTATTGCTGTACCCTCGATCCTCTGTTACTTGTTTTTACATCTGCCGGTCCCTCTATGATTTATTACAAGAAGTTTACACAGATTTGCATTTCTATTATAATACCTTATGAACCAGAGTGTAGGGTAATTTACATATATTTAGCTCTTTGCTACAGTACGTCTTAATTTAAATTGTAAAAATACTGTTAATAGGGGTTAAGAAAGAAAATAATAAAAGAAAAAACCCAAGTGTAGACCCCTTACCTACTTCTTCGATGATCTGCATATTTACTTCGGGTCCAGCCATATCCAATACTCCCCACCTGTCAAAAACCTGCCCGATTCTTGATCGATACCGAATAATGGATGGAATAAACACACTTCCCATATCACTACATGTTTCATATAAACTTTTCAACCAATTTTCTTCATCTCCTTCTACCACAACCCCTGAGCTTTTCGTTTCTTCAATTATCCTTCGCCATTTCGACTACTACAGCTTCGTTTGTTGCTGCCTCTCAAATCTCGATGGAAAATAAAGACGTCTCCATGCTCCCTTCGATTTCGTGTCCCGTCGGAATGTCTTATTCCTAAACCAACCTTTAATACTTCCTCGGCACATCCCTCTACCCAACCGTACCTCCAAAACACCTCAGACTCGAATCCTCCATGCAGGCCACCCTGTTGAAAGCAGATCCGCTTCCTTCTACAATTATTTGCTCGTCCGTACTTACAGACTTTGAAATTTTATTCTTCTTACTAGCCGTCATATTTCTTCTTCATTAATATCTACATTCCTCTCAATCCGAAGTCGAGTGTTATCCCATCAACAACATTCTACCATAAATATATAATTTGTTTTTAATTAAATTTTTTCCTCTTTGTGTCTATTCACAAAAAATGTACAACTTGAAATATCTTATCGTAAATCATGTTTTGCTAGACTGCTTATTCGTATAAATTATGACGATCTGTAATCCCAAGTTTATCACTGCCTTGCCCCCCCCCCCTGTATAAGTTGATTTTTAGCACCACATAAAGCTTATTTTACGATTTCATTTCCGTTGAGGTGAATGATCGATCAACGAATGAATAACTGAAATGGACTCGGAAGGCTGACTTTCATATCTCCCCCACCTTTACAACTGTCTGCCTTTAGTTAAGTCAAAGTAGGAAGTTTTTAGATGGGCACTGTTGTGGCCACCTCTTAATTATAAGTTCCCCTCTTCTCGTATCAGACCTCGTATCTATATCATCAAATCAATATCAGAAAATATGTATCTATGTGTTTAATAAAGGTTATGACGTCAGTGAGAGTGGGGCTGGAATTAGTAGGGGAGACAGCCGTAGGTGGGGACCTATCCCCACCCTACTGGCTGGCCTCCTATATAAGCCTCGGCCTCAGACAAAATTAACAAAATTCCAAAACGGTATACTAATGAAAGTGGTCAGAGGTACTTCATTCGAGCAGCGGAGCAACAGTGAGCTTCACGAGATCTTTGAGCTGCCTACGGTTGATGAGTTCATATAAAATTTTTCGACTCCCTGCAATACTTGACAAACCCGGTGTTTAACACGATAACCCCCGCTCCGTTCCCCCATCAATGGCAGGACGCTGTCGCGGCTGGAACGCTTTAGTCTTAGGTTCTAGGTTTAGGTTTTAGTGTTAGTGTTTTCCACGGTCGCAAGCTGAAGGTGAGCCTCATCACCTAGTGAGTGTATGTGTATTGGACTTATTAACGACAATCTGAAAGTATTATATTTTATGCACTCCTTCGAATGCATCTGCGAATGCAGCACGAGGAGACTGCTGTAATTCCAAATTTATTTATTTATTTTTGTCATTGTATATATATTATCAATAAAGAGGTTTTGAAAGAAAAAAAAAACAACAAAAATTAACATAACGAACCGGACCGCCACTTGGAACACCGTCTCTCTCTGCACTGGCGCTTGCTGCTCTACTCAAAACCATGGTCTTCTCATTCAACTACCTCTGCATCTCTCTCTCCTAACCTCGCTATGTTTTAGTCCGGCGTTATCAGACCCCACACCTTCCTAGTGGGAATCTCTGCCTTCGTCTCGCTAAAACTAGCACCTCCTTGGGAGAGACCTCTCCCTCGCGGACGACGGTTGCCGTGGCCCTACAAACTTACCTCATAGCGTCTCCCACGGCCATCCAGTCTGCTTCTCTCCGGTTCACACTCGCCTTTGGGATCCGGACGGCTTTTGCCTACCCTTAGATACCGAGTGTGAAGTCATGGTCATTCCAAGACCATATAAACTACCTATAAACCTACCCTGTACCTCTTCTCCTGAACATAGTGCTTTGTAGGGGCACACACACCTTCTAAAGATCTTATGGAGTCAGAATTAAAGCTGCCCGCCGACTAGGTCGGCAGCCAGGGTGAAAGACCACAGGTCCGCCCGCCTTATCTCTTTCTAGGCGCTCGCCGGACGGCGGCTAAGAGGTTGTAGCGACCCTAGCTCGCGGCGGGCGTCCCCTTCTCACTTTGAGGATACTCAGGTATCTGAGCCCGACAGGCACAAAACGTATTCTGTTGAATATCTGCTTAAATGTCTGGTATTCAATTTGCTAAAGGAATAATATAGAAAAGTGATACAAAAAATTGAACGAGGGATGCAAAAAGTTTCAACAGTTTTACGAAAATAAAATTGTTGTATTGTTGAAGCGTTAATAACTAAGTCTCGAATTTATGAAGTTTTCACCTACTTTTTTTTTAAAAGAAGGAATAGTTGACAAAGGAATTCGGAAACTTATTTCCATCCAAGAAATAAATCCTTGGATTTTGGGGTCAATGAAAAGTCAACAGGGGACGAGAGCCGCAGATGCTCATGTTTGCTTAGGATGAATGTCGAGTCTATAACTGTCTTAATATCTAAGAAGGAAGATGGTAGATGGTGTAGATGATTTGGTAGCTTCAAATGGGAATGGCTGAAGTTACGTTGCCTTTTACTACCGGCACTTCTTTGGACATTGTACGTTTTTAACATGACTAACACTTCTCTACAGATGCTTACAGATATATCTTTACATTTTCATACTAGTTGAATCATCCTGCCTGCTGCTAGCTTAGAAGGGACTGTGAGGCAGACAAATCCTCGAACATGTTTGAATGGAAGGAGTCCTACCTCATTGCTAAGCCACAACACATGACGGTCCGTACAATGAAACAAGAGCCACCGACATCCAGCTGACAGATGGACCCGGACTCTCAGCACTACACTATCCTCCACTAACGTACACCACAGATATAATGGTACATAGCTCTCCTCCACTGGAGTGTAAAGTGGAGAGTGCACGGATGTGGGTGATAAATCCCAGCAACAACAACTCACATTAGCCAGGATTAATGTTCCCCCATGGCAGATCTTGAACTCGCTCTCTAAACAGTCCTGCACTCCTCCGACGATGATTTTAAATGTTAATATCTGCTGAGTGGGGGAGATTTATACAATATCTCGTAGGATCGGGACAGATCCTCAAGGGGAAAAGGAGGGTTTCATTATTCCCGCGAAAAGTTTCTCTGTCCGAAAACAGAAGGATGGGATACTTAATCCAGGAGGGAAGGTAAATAAACAGGACTTTCCCGGAAAGTTTCCCAATTAAAAACGAAAAAAATCCAGACGGAAGACAAGGCAAAAGTTAGTTACTAGGAAGTTGGTAACTGTTTGTTTATCCTTATTGGCTGAAACTCAAATATAAATTCTCTACTTTTATATTATACTATTCAATTTATAATTATAATTAATATTATTATTATACTCGTATAGATAAAATCGAGATGAAATTGAAAAGTTGTATTAAACAACACCTCCTTACATGCTAATCATGTTTTCGTTAAAATGCGTTAAGTGAAAGCAGGGGTGGCCAACCCAAATGATCTTGTGGGCCAGTTTGGAAATGCATCATAACTCCGTGGGCCACATATACAATTATATATCCCCATATTAAAACATAGAACCTGTTATAGATGCACGCACATTATGAGTTCGCAGAATATAATTTAATTATTCCGCGAACTCATAACTGTAACTCATAAATAAAACAGGCAATATCTGTGATAAATTCCTAAGGATATTATTTTAAAATCCAAGCTAATTTTTTCTCATAATTTTGACAGTTAATTTTTGAATATATGGATGCTCAAATAATGTATTTTTTTAATACATTGGTACTACTTTGGCCATTATAAAATAAATATATTTTGTAAAAGTGCGATGAACCTCGCGGGCCGGAAAATGGTTCGAAAAAGGGTCGAGGGTTGGCCACCCCTGAGTTAACACTTTCACTGCCAGACAACGCCCATTGGCGTCCAGGTAGATTTTACTGGGTGGCCAGCCGACTCCCATCGGCGTCGAAAGGAATGTAATGTTCCCTTCATTCACAAAGGCTGGATTGGATGGCGATATCTGTCCGACCAAACCCGCTCTTTGTCTTGATTGTTTTTTTAAATATCGACATACATAAGCTAGTTTAGAATATGTAGCCATTTTTTAAAAATATAATTTCTAAATTTAGTTAAAAAAAACCTATAATTTTTTGTAATTTAGTTTTAAATATATATAACTTTTAAATTTTGTTTATATGTACTTACCTACATGTAAAAAAAAATGAACCCTTAGGTTTAAGGACATATTAGATACTTTAAGCCAAAAAATAGAAAGAGAGCATTGCAGCAAGAATCTGTGTAAACATCACAAATTAGACCTCGTTTGCTTTTAACGCCTTAAAAAGTATTAAATATGCAATAAATATTGTAAGCCTTTATACATCCACTCCCTACCATATTTCAGCAATTTACCGATATTCATTATCTTATGAAATTATTAGTCAATGTAAACAAATACTTACAGATTCCGGATTCCAACCCAGGAAAGTAGCTATGGGATCACCTCAATTAGGGACTTGTGGCTTAAGCAACTTGTACAGGACTTAGTATCAATAATTCTTTGCTATGAAGTGCAATCACAGATTCAAACTCCTGTTTCAACATATTTTATTATTGAAAATAATTATTAGAATATATAGGGTGTCCCAGAATAAACTCAAGATTTGAATTTGTCACCATTTGTGCAGTAAAATGCTGGCAACCCTAAAAAAAACAATTTGACAGCTGACAGTTTAGGGTTAGTAAAAATGGAGAGTTACATGATAGAACAACATTTCTTTATTGTTGAACATTATCGCAAAATAATGAAAGGTTTGACGGCCGCAGTTAAAAAACTTCATACAAAATATGGTCGGAATAGAGTTTTTACTTCATCAACTGTGAAGAGATTAATTTAAAAATTTAGGGAGACTGGATCAGTTGGAGACACTAAACACACTGGTCGTCCAAAAACAAGCCGTTCAAATGTCAATATCGAAGCAGTGCGTGAGTGTTGTTAAAAATCCAGGAACATCAATTCGGCATCGTAGACAAGAATCGCAAATTTCAAGAAGCTCTCTACAGCATATACTCACTAAAGATCTGGGTCTCCATGCTTACAAAATTCAGTTAACACAACAATTGAAGCCTGATGACCATACACAGCGAAGAGAGATCGTTGATTGGATTATTGAACATCAACAAGTGGTGTGATTTAACACCTTTAGATTTCTTTTCATGGGGTTATTTGAAGGCAAACGTGTATGTCAACAAGCCCACATCCACACGTGCATTAAAAGAGGAAATTCAACGCTCCGTCAACGAAATTCAACCACATTTATGCCAAATGGTCATTGGAAAAAGAATGTGCCAGCAAAGTCTTGGTGGCCATTTGCCCCGATGTGTTATTTCATAAATAACCCTATCCTACTTACTTTATAGTTAAATAAAAAAATAACAACAAAAATACTAAAAACTGTGCTTTCTATTTAAATCAAATCTTGCGTTAATCCTAGGACACCCTTTACTTGTATTTTTGTTTTTCTCCCTCTGATTTGTTTATTTTAGGTTATATATTATCAATATAATTTTTATCATATCAAGCCAAAAGTTGACGATAAGACAAAGTTACAATTCCTTCGTATTGTGGTTGAAATTGGCGAAATGCCTAGTAAATAGTAATTAATATTATAGGAAAATCTATTATGTCAAAATTACTCATCGCTCTTTAATGAGCACTGTTAAAATATCCATGGCCGTTTGCGGTTTAAAACAGGAAACATCTAACTTCTTCGAGTTTACCTACATATGATTCTCTAATGTATTCCTATAACGTATAATGTATTATGTCCTACAATAACAATTATAACATTTTAGGAACATTCCCCAATTGCAAGGAATATGCTAGTATGAAGAATTAAAATACAATAATAGGTATGTGGTTATAACATCGAAGGTCAGGCGAGAAAAAAGATGTGACAGCTAACTATCAATAAGTTGTGACTACCGTTCCTCATTATTACGTTTTAACCTAAGTAACTTTTAACATTTCTCAAATCCCAGTTCCAATACAAATTTCATGCTTCCTTTTAAATTGGAGTTTAAATGCAAAACGTTACGATTGACTTTTTTTTTTTTTTTTATGATGCAATATTTAATATCCTTAGTATAATTAGTGACATGAGCAGGGATACATCTTAGCAAAATACTACCGATTGCTGAGCGAACCAATTGAGGCACCCACCCAACAGACTACAGCAGAACCAGCCAAGATCCTCTTCACTTCCTACTTACACAGCCTGGACACCCTGGACACACCGTACCAGCAAGAAAAATTCTCCTGCAAACGATAGTATCCAAAACTCTCATCGTACATCACTAATATGGTTAAATCCTGTTTTCGATTGCACTGCTCATCACTACAATCTCATTACTGCCAACCTGGTCAAAGCTTCTACATCTACCTGAACATTATGCGACTCAGGAGTGCTGATTGCAACCTTCTACGGCTTCAACATCACGTAGCAACCATCAGTTGGAGCAACAGCATCACTGCCTCTCTCCCTCTCTGGACTGCTTCATGCACTCGATGGACCATACCAGTCTGGAACATCACCTAAAGGAATACGAATTTCCTGACCAGCTGCTAGACTCTCCACTCTTACACCTCGCCCGTAATCTCACACACCCCTTATAACTCCTTCGCCCAACCAAACTCTAAAGGCAAAAATTGGCATTTTCCCCAGCTTACCGTTGGCGATGAGCACGATCTAGAGGTTATCACACCCTCTATAAAATCTTGGACCCAAGAAGATTTTTTCATCAAGCATCCTATCGTCAGTTCTGCACTAAGAATCTAAAAAACTTTTTAATCCATTTCCCAAACCTTCTTTTGTTCTCTACATTTTAGTGTAAACATGCACTCATATAAATATTTTTTAATATAAAGTATAAAGAAAAACAACTTTAGCAATTAACCTATTTTCTTTTTGATGTTTTATTTGCTGGTTCATTATTGTTTCTCCGCATTCCACGTAAGTCTCTTTTTTAAGAATCGCGTTCATTTCTTTATTATAATTCAACTATTGTCCAGTAAAGGTGTTTCATTTTCCTCTGTCGTTCCCTGGTTTGCTACCCTTTCCAAAGACTTCCCATTGCGTTTTTTCTTTCAGCGATTACTTCTCACTACCGTTCCAGACACTTCCACGTTATGTCCTCTTACACCGTCCGTCTTATTTGTTTGCGGGCTCTTTTCACTAGTCGAATGGCACTATAAACCCTTCAGCCGAATCGAAGTCCTTGTCAAATGTCCTGAAGGGTGAATTTAACGGTCATGAAATCGATTTCACCATCCCTTATACATAAAAATAAAAACGCTTTACAACTGGTCGTTTCTAACGGCCATTCCTCCCTTCTAGCTAACATTCTATTCGATTCCTTCAAATCGCACCAATTGAGATGGAGGGGCGCCATGGCACTTTTTCCAATTCTTCACTCTTTTCTTTATTTTTTTTATTTATCCTTCGTTTTACACCCTCCCCTTCATTACTGTTGGCAGTAGGAACTTGGAATCATTCAGAATTTGAAACGTCCGAAGTATCTTGGCCGAAATGATTAATTTACGATTTATATATTAGGAAGTTAAATCGTTGGAATTCCTTCTTTTATACTTCATTCTTTGGTCTTTCTCGATCCTGCTTTATGGAGCGACTCATAAATATCAATGAGAAGTGAACTCAAAACATTCAAAGCCTCAGAATGAGAATTTTATTTATTCTTATTTTATTCTGAGAGTTTTATTTAACACGCATAAATAATAATTTGCAATCAGTTGTTTACTCTTTCCTTTCCTTTCACTCATTCACTTCCCTTACTACTTATGTCTCGGAGTTCTTATACTGCTGTAATGAGGACAAGACACACGGAAGATTAGAAAAATTGACGATAAAGTCACATTTTCGAGAGTAGTTTAGTATTTAGTGTATTTGTATGCTGTAGAGCTCCAAGCGATTTACCCAGGACTGCCGGTCGGAGGACGGAGTAAAAGGACGAATGGTTATTTGAAACACGTTCGAGACTGGCATATAATGGATGTATGTTTGCCATTTCTTGACTTTGAATTAGCGGTTCTCTCTTGATAAGCACTTCCGAAGTTCGTTCCGACCTCCTTTTCCTCTACAGTATCTTCAACGTTGATGATTCTCTTTTTGGTAGCTAAAACTTCTGCTATGTTTATTTGTGACATTTTATTCCTGCCTCTTTGAATATGCGGTAGCCAGCTACAAATTTCTCAATGAAAATAGACTTCATTACAAACAATACACTTACAATTTGTTAATTCTAAAAATGTATATTACAAGGTTTTGTTTCCCTCTCATTAGAACTGGTCCTGACGCCTATGAAGGATGGGGCAGTCTCCAGTGTTGCAAAGTCAGGCTTGACATGGCCGTCGTTCAATTCACGAGGAAGTCTTCTTGATTTTTTAAATTGGTGGTAAGCAAAGGTTGATTTTTTGTCCTCCGCAAGTTCTTTAAAAGTTTTTCTTGGATTTTCTTCAACCAATGTTCGCAGATGGTCGTCATCAGCAGAAGAAGCTCTTTTAAAATTTTCTTGGAATGTTTTGGATCTAATTTTCATTTACTACAATAATAGTTCATGTCGATTGAATTATGTTCGATTAGTGTTGTGGCGGCACCACCCAAAAGTGATTATTCTGTATTCTTAGTGTTGATTGAATTGTGAAATGTTAAAATTAAAAATTAAACAACAATAATTTGGCATTGATTGGTATCCATAGAGACCGCCAAATAAATAACCTACAACACATTTGTGTGTAAAAAGAAAGATATGTAAATTTTGTACCTTGTGTTCTGTCCTAAAATAAAAGTTATTTAATGTATTGTGAGTTTTATAAATGTGTAAAACTCCACTACAGTGTTGACACTCATATGTAAGAATAATTCGTAGCTGGAGTGAGTTCCTTCTGCCCAGCCTCTATCTCTATCTTACCTTACTTCCGCGCTTAAAAGTAATCAATATTCCGAACAACACTTCCAGAAGAAGCAACAAACAACACATTTGGTACCAACGGCAGCAATAAAAGTGAATTGTAGCAATAATTACAAAATAACAAGAGAAGGGAACAATTGGCAGTCCCGTATTATCATATGGCTAATTAACATTTAAATCAGATGCGGGCCAAATTCAAATGTATACAGCTCATAAGAGTAGTTATGGCTGTGCTCCGGTTGAAACCAAGGATCGGACTGTTTATGTGGTGGGTTATTTATCGTTGTGTACGAGTGGCGAATAGGTTATCTATTGCTGAGATCGAAGGGAGAGGTAGTTCTTGTAAACAGGAACGGCGGTTAAGGAAGTATGGCGGCATAGCAGAAACGTTAAAAACATCTCAGACGAAACCGACTAAATCTAGAACTAGCGTTATGCCGCGTTCTCACTAGGCGTGAATCACGAGAGTGAGCCAAGACAGCCCAGCTTTGCGTTCGTGGCCGCTCACCAAAAGAAAGAGCCGTGAACCGTTCACACGAGGTGGCGTTTGTCAGGCTCGAAAATGTTTTAGTTCGAATCGAAACATCGACCAAGAACGATGTAGCTATTGACAATTTTGCTAACCTCTAACTGCTGTTAGTTCTGTTTTTTGGTTCTATCTTAGCAAAAACTGTCCTGAGCGTCTGTGGCTCTCACGCTCTTCGTCAGCCTCCACTGGCTCATATCCGGTGACGCGGCTGACGGACGAGCGTTAGGGACTTCCCAAGACTCCGCTACCTCTTTCGCATGGGAGAAAGGTGACAAACATGTGGATTTGGGAGGCCTCTTGGCCTTTTGTAAATATTGTATGAATGAGCGAGTGTATTATGAATTGTAAATATGGTATGAATGAGAACATTTATCTCAATTACTTATTGCCGAATAAGGCAGATTGTAATTTTAGCACAGTAAATAATATTAAATCTTAGCAAAAACAATTGGTAGCTTACATGACACGATGACAAAACGAAGAAAAATACTCCTTTGGGTATAGGATATAGAATGCTGGGAGAAACGAACTTTGTCAATGTAGCACTAAAAAGTAATTTTCCAGGTTATTTTTAAAACCTTCAGAGAATGACCAAATCTTAGTTTGACTGGATTAACCTCTCATTTCAAAATCGGAAACAAAATTAGAAGTTACGTTAGGTTACCAAGCAAAAACCAGTTAATAAAATTTGGAATTGTTGTTTCTTCTTCCCAAAAATACAAGAAGTAAATTTAAAGCAATATACAATACGAATATAACTCCACGCTGCTATTGTGACATCTTGCCTTCACGGCTGAAAATGCATTCCATTCTGACACGCTTGGGTCGTGCGGGGTGGGGTTACCCACGAAAGCAACTTTAACGACTACGCGTTCACACAGAAATATACCATACGAAGGTGTGGTTCACTTTCGTGATTCACGCCCCGTGAAAACCTGCTAATAGTAATTTACCGAAAAAAGATCGCCAGCTGGTAAGCATTGTTGGTTAAGTGTTTCCTGTCAACAGCTGTGATTATATAACACACGCAATTGCTTTTTTGGGATATGAACGTTGTGTTTGTACTTCAAGAAGCATTAAATTGTATTTATTTAGGTTAATCATAAAAGGGTTATGTTTTTCATAGGTTAAGGTTGTTCGAATTGGCCCAGTTATATCTCTGCGTTTAATATTAAGTAGTATAACAATTTTATGAACTTGTTCTGGGTTGCCACAGATATTATATTTGAAAAAAAAAAGTTAAATTTTTAATTCAATAGGTTTCTAATTCAATAATTTGTTCGATAGTGGTTTTAAAAATGATTCAATCGAGTCGATCTGAAATGTCAATGTACCAAGCTTTATGGAGCTACGATTGTGTGGGCACCGATTTAAATGAAACTAACGGAATGTGACAAACCTGGTGTCTGCGAGTAAATTAGAAACGGAGATTTAAAAGAAAACATTTTAGGTTTTTCTGTTTATTTCATCATTTTTTTTTTAGCTTATAAAGACAGCAAAGCTAATTGCTGTTGACTTTGTACTGAAAGAGAAAAAAAAAGCTTTAAAACGGTAGTACAACACTGTATTCGTTGTAAAATTGAGACGTGTTGTGAATATTAAGTAGATTAAAAGACATTGAAGAAACAAATAGGCTTCTCTAGCCTAGAATCTAGCTAAAAAAATTATTGGTTGATAGCCACAAAAATTTATATTTAATTTAATTTATTATTATATTTAATTTATATTTAAAGGTTTTTAGAGGTGGGCTGAAAATAAACAGGCTAAAGAGCGTCTTCAGGTTCTATGATAATCAAGAATATTTTTTCATTGTTCTTATGACTCATTTGCAATAACGCACAGATACGTGTCAAATATTTGAAGACCTGTTATCATAAAATCAGCAAAAAAATTTCACTGAAATTGATGATCCAAGACCGTAGCTTCTCCTTGCCAGATACAATTGAAAGGGCAGGTTGATAAAAGTGATATGTTACGATTACCTGAAATTGAGAAAAACACCTCCAAAGTCACTGGAGGTCAGGCCATATAGTCTTCTGTAGCAACCGCTAACTACATAAGATAAATAACCCTATACTCTATTGTATATATATTGTAAATTAATTTAAACAAATGTAAATAACATTACCAAAATAAAAATCATTGTAAATGTGGTAAACAATAAACATGCAGCTGTGCGCCAATTAGTTATATGAGCTGGGGCACCAGCCACCAGTAGCAGGTACTAAGTGACTCAACCCGCCGAGAGACCCTTACCCAGGTCACGTATCGGTGACATATCTCTTTGTCAGAGGACAAAGAAAACCACATACTCAACGGGCATTGGGTACTACAAAACCAAAGCTGATTGGCTACTGACGAAGCCAGCTGGGTATTTAAGACCGCCGGTTTTGGGCCTGTATATCATTCTCCTGACAACTGGCTGACTGGCTCATGGCTGCTCTGATACTCTCAAACTCGACTTCCTCGTTATGAAAACCTCTGCATCTCTCTCTCCTCACCTCGCTACGTTTTAGTCCAGCGTTGTCAGACCCCACACCTTCCTAGTGGGAATCTCTGCCTTCGTCTCACTAAATCTAGCACCTCCTTGGGAGAGACCTCTCCCTAGTGGACAACGGTTGTCGTGGCCCTGCAAGCTTACCAAGCAGTGTTCCCCACGGCGATTCAGTCTGCATCTCTCCGGTTCACAATCGCCTTTGGGATCCGGACGGATTTCGCCTACCCTCAGATACCCAGTGTGAATTCATGTTCATTCCAAGATCACACAAACTACCTACACTACCTACCCTATACCTCTTCTCCTGAACATAGTGCATTGTTGGGGCACATGCCTATCAAAAATGGAGTCAGATAGTTAGACCGTCATGAAACGATTGTCAAGGTTATAAACTTAATCAAACCTCACTTCGTCACCAGGGCTAGGGTAACTAGGCACCCCCCTCGTGACGACCCGACATCTTCCAAAACACCTTTACCACGTGATATTTGGGGAAATGTTATATTTTCAAAAACTGCCACGAAGTGACATGGTAGAGTAGTCGAAAGACGATTTTTCAAAAATTCTCACATATCACCTTTATCCTCTTGCCCCTTCAATTACTTTTTCTAAAAGCAATCAAGTCCCAGCTGTGAAGCTATTTAAGAGTCGTCAAATTAAATCAAAGACATTAATAAATATATAAATTTTAGAAAGCTAAAAATAAATGTCGATATTTCATAAAATTACACGGACGGCAGCCAGCGAGCGCACCATGGAACAAATAGCTATGAAAACTGGGCATGCGTTTACTCATCAATTTCTCAGCCGATTTTGATGATTTTGAAAGTGCTGACACTTTGCAGGACCAATTCAACGTATTACTCAAGTTGTCCATCCTTAAATTTAATATTTATCCCACCTTGAAAGCCGACGAAAAACGCATAACTTTTGAAACACCTTAGGGCCCAATGTGGATAAAATGGAGTTGCGTATTTTAGACTAATCAGCTATAACTTCGGATTCAAATTTTTTCAATAATTAAAGACCCCGGAATACCGAATTTGAATATAAAATATAAAAAATTTTATGTGGCAACAAAAGTACAAAAAAGGTTGAGTGAAACACATTTGTTTTCCTCCTATGAGCTAAATGTTAATCTCCTTTTACTCTTGGGCAAATATTTTTTAAAGATTGCTTAATACTTTGATTCCCACTAGAGTTTGTTGTAGATTTATAACCTTTTTTTAATCTTTTTTACAAAAAAAAAACAAAAGATATCAAGAAAAAAACAGGTAAACTAAATTCCGTAACCAAAAAAAAAAATTCCAGGTCAGTGTTTTTTAAAGTAACATTCCTGCAAATTACGAGTTTGATAAAAATGAACACAAATTACGCTCAAAATCAACACTACCTACTTCTTCAAGTGGTGAACAAGCCCCACCAAACCATGAGTGCAAAGTTATCTCGTTTAGAGGTTATTTGTACTTGACACTTATTACACCCAGATCACTAGCATACGGTTTTCATATGGTGATCATTTAAGCGATGCACTATGAACAGTTTCCATTATTGGTTTTTAGGGAGAATACTTAAACTAAGCGTGAATAAAAGTAAAATTTTATACAAATTATGTGCCAAACTTTGTAAATATACAAATATACAATTTTTGTTGTGACCAAAACCATTTATCATTTAAATAAATCCAATATGAAATTTTAACAAATTGGCACAAAAATTAGGATTAATAAGTATAATTCACGACTCCGAGTTTTTGTTACTATTTTATTTTATTATTGTTCAAGGTAGCCAGAAGTCGCAGAAATCAAACATATTAACTAAATCTAGACAGTCTTAACTTTGCTCACATGAAAGCGCGATGTTGTGAGACCTTATTGAGTTGTTAAGGTTTCTTTAGGTTTTTTTCAAAACCAGAAATCCTTATGTTTTCACCCATGTGCATGACTGTCTGGCCTTAGTTATTCACCTGTTCAGATTAGAGACAACAAATGTTACAGATAGAAATAAAACCACCACCATGAAAAATAATAAAGCGTCATCTGTTAATTTCAATTAAGAAATACTTTCCTATCACATCTCTAATGATCTCGACATCCTATATCGTTTTATAGTTATCGTTAATAGCTGACTAATTAAAATCATTTTGTACCCATATGAAAACCCTTAATCGCCTAACTTGACTCGAATTTTTACAATTGCTATAACTGACAGAAAGAGGGAAAATAGCTGACATGTATGTAAGTGTACGCTACTCCTTCAGGCTTCACAGCACCAATTGAGAGTCTCTCGTTTTCATTTAAACATGAAAATAACTCTCTTTTTTACCTTACAATTATTTCTTTTAGCAGCCGTTTGAAAAGAGCAGCCAATATGACTAAACTGTGGTCAAACATAAAAGAAATGATAATATTAAAACTATAATCAATGCATGTACAAAAGTAAACCAAGTACGCATTAAAAAAAACACACAATTGAAGGAAATACCCTCAACAGTTTAACCACATCAGAGATGATATTAAAATTTTCCTTGCTGTTGTTGTAAATTGCAATTATTATAGTGAGTTTAAGAAAAAATGGTCATGACAAATATAGAAACAGAAGACTAATAGGATTAATTGATAAGCAATGTTAGGTTTATGGCTCCTTTTTTTTCTGTCTTAAGAAAACTAGATTAGGAATCATGAATTTGATTAGAATAATTATCGATAGAACTGTGTAAACGGTTGTCTGTTTCACTTATTTTTAGGGTTTGTGTTGATTAAATTTTCAAAGCATAAATTATAATTTTGATTTTTGGTGGGTCACTCTTCCAGCGATTGCAAAATTTTACACGGTAAGTTAAGTCTTTTAAACTAAGGTAAGTTCCTTTAAAGCAATCTTTAAAAAAATTAGCTTATATATAATTATGATGAGTAGGTTATTATATTAAATATCTTAACATTCTGAATAGTAATATGCAATATCAGTCAGGGCTTTATGGGGTTATAATTATCATAAGTTGTCGAAAATATAAAAATATTAACATTTTTTAACAGCATTTCTATGTTCACCTATTGACTGTAATTGTACTGTTTTAGATTCTATTTCAATTATTATATCATATTTATAATTGTATAATATTCATCACCTTTTTTCTTTCACTCCAAAACAATAAAAAAAATATTATTGTTAATAATTAACTTAAATTATAATACATACAGTTTTAGACAAATTTAGCATCATTAAGCATTGTTAGAATTTTGGTCTGAAGAAATCATAAAAAATTCCGTATTAAACTAAAAACAAAAATGCACTAGGACATTTTGGTTATTATTAAATTTCATTTACAAATATTGTTTCCACCATGTTTAAGTAGCGAATGTGAAAAACTGTAAAATTATCGAATATTTTTTATTAATTAACCAGAAGCATTTTTGCAAAATAAAATCTTATAAACATCAATCTAAGCTAAAATAGCTACATTCGCAATCGTCACCAAAAGGTGGAGGCGACGATATATATTGTCACAATAAGATCCTAAAATAACACCATTACTTAATCTTTATTAATAAATGTTTGAAAATAAACTATCTTGTCATCGGTATATTCTATCTATGGTTGGGAATAGTTGATATTTCTCAAATAATACAATTTTATTATATACAGACAATATTTTAAAATTTACATATTTCTAAGTTTGCTCTTGCTTTGTATGAAGAATAAAAATACATACAAAAGATATGTACTATCAAAATTAAAGTTATTTAAAATAATTAAACTATGTAATATTCCATTCCTTTGGATTTTTCTAAAAAAAAAAAAAAATTCCTAAAATTTTAATCATGAATATAAACAAACTACCTCTAAAGTTTAGAGTGATTTGAGAAACATGTAATAATAATTCAGCTTAAAATAACTCTATTTCCTCTATAAGTTTCCAAATTGAGTAATATAATGTAAATGTACATCATTAAAAAGTTTTTAAAAATGAAAGGTTTAGAGGACTCTAAAAAAAAATTCAAGAAGCCAAGTTTTCGTTTTAATTTTGTAACCCCTATTTTCCCATTACAACAGTATAGATACAGTTACTACTAATATACATTAAAGATGATAATAATAAAAGTTAAGCGCATAAAAGTTGTAATAATATACAATAAAAAACATAAAACAAATAAATCCATCCCTTAGTAATCATTTTTCAGTTATTAGATATTTAGGAATTTATTTACTTCTCTTAAGGATATTTTGTTAGTATTAATGAAATTGAACAAGTTCCTTGTTCCAGGAAGCAATAGCTCGCTATGAGTCTGACATCAATAAAAAATTACTGACACAATAGAAACAGATTCTATTGATTTCATTAAAAAATCTATGATATATTCTATGATTAACATATATTACAGATTCTTCGATTAGCTTAAGTCATTAATTTTTGACATTGAATTAAGATAATCCTGCTTTGTTATGAAACAGGCTTAGAATTAAGAGAATCTTGTTTTGTTATGAATTAGGCGTTGAATTGAGAAACTACCGTTATTTATTTAAATTCTCGGCTGTTTTGGCATTTTAACTTTTAAATATCAGTTTTGTAACATTTTTAATAAACTTTCCTTATATAAAGTCGATACAAATTCATTTTTTGCATTCTATTCAAATAGTTTTTTCCCAAACTATTCTTATGAACTCTTCCTGGAGACTTTACTAAACATAGCCTAGAGTTGTTATTCTTTTGTAACTAATTATTGCCTCACCTACCTTTCTTTACTTGATAACTGCACCTAATGCAGACGATAAATATTAAGTAGAAACCATGTCCATTAATAAGTTCGACGAAAGCCAAACAAGTCCCTTTTTTTAACCTAAGTTGATTTCCCAAAAAGCTCTCCCTATTAAAACTTTCTTTCATTTAAACCTTGCATTCCCTAAATGCTTCAATCGCTGTCTTTTCCTATTGTAACAAATTTCTTTATTTAACAAAAAATTGTGTAAAAAAGTGTTTGCCTAAGGAAAGCTCAAACATAACAAATACCTTTCCAAAATTTAACCATGCACAAATACATATTAATTGCATGTAAACATTTTAATAAAAATACATAAGTCGGAAGAAAAAAACCAAGAGAGTTGCTCAGGCATTTATTTCACTGTTTTTTTTTTTTTGGATTTTCACTTTCATTCTTCCTTATTATGTTTATAATGGCAGTACTAGCAAACAATTATATATTAAAAAAACTTTATTATAAAATAAATGATGTAGGCCAATCATATATAATTATCCATACCCTGCAATTCCATATTAATATCACTAATATCAGATATTTCAGTAACCTAACTAAATAGTCAAGAAAATGGCTTGTGAAATTGATTAATTCTCCTTTGATTCTTGCAATTTTTTACATTCCACTTTTGATATATGTGGTAACATGTGATATATTCAAGGGGGGAATAGTGTTATCAATTTCTGATTTAAGCGCCCATTGCCTGGGTGTATCACACTGCCCTCATAGGTTGGCTCTTTGTTCCCATCACACCTAGCGAAGAGTACTTTGTTTGTCATTTATTTATGAATTTATTTTTATTGCAAATTCTTCACTTTCAGCCATATTCTAAATTGTAATTAACAGATTCAAATAGATATTTTTAATGATTTATTGATAATTTGAGAGATAAAAACTTCTATCAGTTTAAGTAATGTGCAAAATATTCTTCCTTATTATTTTTTAATTTTCCATCACGTCATTTTAGGCAGTGTCTACCCTATAAAAATTACTATAAAAAATTAAATAATTTGTTTTCATTATGTAACTTAACATAAGCAACTACCTTTTAGTACTTATGTGCGTCGTCATATTTAATTATAATAAAATTTCTCTTCCCTTTTTATGAGTTGAACAATTGTCATGAAATTGTTAGAAATCTATTTTTTAAGATGCCTAATTGTTAAGTATTTTAAGAATTATAGCACGATTTTTTCTTGCCAGGAAATAGATAAATAAAACATTTTTTATTAATTAAATTTGATTCGATAATACCAAAATGAACATATAATATTTTGAATTTAACATATACACAATTTTTATAAAAAATTGTGACTACTTGTTAGATTATAGATGGTATATTGTTATGTGCGGATACTACCTAACGATGAATTGATGTAGTGCAAAAAGACACAATAAAAAAAATTAAGAAATGATATTTTGCATGTTATTTTAGATTGTTCATTCTTAGTAGGTACGTTAAGTTTTATCTTTCATTGATTATTTAGGATTATTCATTATTTTTTTAAGCAAAGTCTTATACATCTTTCTTTTGCTTAAATATATGTCATCAGGGGAATGGTAGGGAATAATGCTGTTACCATTACATTTATTAAATCTTACTTTCAACAGCTCTATTAATATTGCTATCAGGCATTATTGTTGTAAAGGATGTCCCAGGATAATAATTGTTATAATTATTTTGTACTGTTGACAGATGGCACTCAGCAAGCGAGCAGAGGTGAGATGACTGAGCGGGCGGCCACCAGATGGCGGACGCGGCCTCCGGACGGTGACGCCCTCTCGTGGCTGCTGTGGCAGCCCTACGAACTCCAGGGCCTGCAGGAGTCAGTGAGTGATGTGAGGAGGATGAGTGGACATAGGACCTTCGCCTCCGTCGAGGCCCAAACAGAGGACCCTCCTCCCCTCGAGGACAACAGAAGACGAAGACTTCCGGACCTTCTTGACAGCCACCTCCCGCCGCCGTACCACCAGCCGCTGCCCCTGCACCTGCTCCACCCCACAAGGAGGAGGTGAGCCTTAAGTGTCTGTGCAGTGTTGTAGTTCTATTACCAATGTATATGTGATAACACCCTTCCAGGTAAGCTAGCTTTAACATGACACCAAAACTGCGTTCAAGTCTCCGTGCAGTATTTACCAATACAGAACGCGGAGGGGATGGCTCCTTATATTTGGCCCTCTGGACAACTGCCCTTGTTCAAGATAGTTCTTATATATGGGATATTTTTTGTAATTATTTATGAAATATGTGGTTAGTTGTCTGTGCTATATTCTTATTATTGTCAAGTTTCCAAAATTAGGAGGTTCAATTGTTTTTGATGTCACACATGTTTATTGCCAGTTCACATCATGTTCAATAATCGACAAAGGTTGTTACCGGGACATCTCATATTTCACTTATCAGCTAAAACAAAAAAAATGCCCAGAATAAATCTCTGTGATTTTAACGAACTGGCTGTTATCAAACAGCAATTGTGATTCTGCCAATTATAGAAGGGATTGTGCCCATTGCTAGGCCTTACTCCTGTTCCCGGACAGTCCCATCACAATAAACGAATCTAACCCCATCAAATCATAATACAACTTTGAAATATTTTAATGTTATTTGCCAAACGGCTGAATTGTGGGCTTTAAACGACATGCTGCTAATAAGATTCAAGAAACAATTGGAGGACTATTGCTTGTGCTACAACATTACTACATGTTTGTCATTAGTTCTTGCGCTGTTAAAAGTAATTCGCAGCTTTTTAAAACTTTAGACAAATTTTTAATTAATTATTACTCGAAACGATTCTGAAAATAAACAAAGACGGAATTCGCAGCTATTTTTGTTTTTGTCGTAATGTTGACGTTTGACATAATCCGACTAAATTAAGTCGCTTTAATCGAATTGAATATGGCCTGATAGCCGTTGTTTACTTTCGATTTTCATCAAAGTTATTATTATTGTTGACGGATACGCATCTGGAACACAATGTCCTCATCTGAGCTACAAACCTTTCGCTGAATATTTAGTCATCATAAATACAAGTTAACAAATGGACAACTAGACGTTTTCACATACTTTAATAGTTTATTAGTCGCTGACAAAATTGATCAATACACATTTGAGCTTGCGACATAATCAATTAAACAAATATAAACAAAGATGGTCGTATTGTGTTTACAACTGTGAACCATGTGTCATCCAAGGATAGTCGGTGTTGAGTACAATTTAGCGAACACGACATATGTTTATTTTTTAAATGAAATTTAAATATATTTTCTGGGGATATTATATATACATATATGGTGGCCGTGAAAAATTAGTTACCCTACGGGTCTCTTTTGTTGTGGTTCATGTGTCAAATCGTTTAAGTCGTGTTCCGTTGCAAGAGGAAGAAATCACAATTTGAAGTTTACGGTAGTTAATTTTTTCGTATTGTATCCTTATATCAATGATGTCGACTTATCTGCTAGCTCACGGCCGATACACATTTATAGAGTGGGTCAATCCTGTTTGTCGATGTCAACGATTTGATGGGTGGTTGTGGTGAAACCATATTCTACAATATTTTCATGTCTGATCGATCTGTTGGCTCGTCGTCACACAATTTCACTCAATGATCAGACAAAAGAAAAAGTGTTCTTCGAACACCAAAAAATAATTAATGGTGGTTTTTGTTGTTAGAACTTGTGTTGTCCAATGTTTCACGACCTCTTTTTGACCTAGTGGCATGTAAGTTCCGTTTATTCCAAATAATGCTAAAACTGTTTAATTACAATTAGGTGTAGTTAAGTAACTAAGTTAGTGTAGTTAAGTTGACTTTTTAGAAACAGACATACTCGTATATAAGTACTTATTATACATCAAGTACTACGAGTAAGCGAGTGTTTGTAGTAGTCAAATTAATCAAAACAAACTTTGTGTCATTTGGTCTATTGTAGTATAATTACATCCAATTAAGGATCTTGGGTTATACAGCGTATTAATACCGCTTGGAATACGCAATTTCTATTGACTCTCTTCAAGATTTAATTGTTTCAATCTGTTCTTAACCGTGAATAAGTCATAACTTTATATGTTGAATAACATGTTGTGGGGGTTGAAGAGTTAGCGAAAAAGGCCCGACTTCTGTCATGATTATTTAGTTTTGTTTTTTTTCGTAAAAAATCCGAGCATATTCGGTATATTATCCAAAAGAAATTATAGGTACAAGCAAATCGATTACTTGACACCCTAGAAGAAGAGGAAACGCTTAATGAACCACTGGATGTGTATAATGTATAGACAATGGCGGCAAGCAAACACAGTAAGGATTTAAAGAAGGCAATCCCGACTGGCGTGAGAAGGTGGTGGGACTGAGGCCAAAACCGGTCTCACTCTGACCTCGGACCCCGAAGAAGCAATTGCCGAAGAGTCTCTGGTCAATGGACACCGCAAAAAGAACAAGACTACGACGGAGGCGAGGCCCCGCTCTACTACGCTCCTCTTCTCCTCTTCCTCCATCTCATCTGCTCTCGTAGCCTATGGTCGAAGGCGTTCATGTCATCCAGCAGTTACCACAACTAACACTCAGTTGAACATATAGATAGCTAGAGTGAATATCCCCTTAAAGGCTACCTTCAAATAAACATAGAATGAAATAGAACAGACAAGTGTGCAGCATCTCACAATTAAAGGCATCGATCATCTTATTGAATAATGTCTGTTGATTCAGTTCCGAAGTTTTATCGAATCATTTCTATTAGCATATCCATTTAAAAACAGTTTCTCTAACAAGTCCTATATATGATAACTACACGCATTAATTACATGATACATGAGCATTTGTCATCACACAATAGCTCAGTTATTAACGACACTTGTTTTTGTTTCTATTGGATTAATTTTATTTTTAATATAAAATGGAACTCTTGTTTCTCTAAAAAAAATCACCGGCTGAGCTAACCCTAAAAAACAAACAAAGTTTGTCTTTAAATCTGAAATATGTTGAGAGCTGTGAATTAACGGCTCAGTAATCTAACACTCGCTTAGTCTGGGATCTTGTTGAATACGCCATCGGTAGTCGAGGTGGATTCGATGAATTGGACAGACAGAGGAATGATCTCGTACGTCTGAAAGTAGGGCCTCTCCCTAGGTGGTCGGCAATTGCTCAATCATTTGACAGTTTTGGTCCCACATTGTTACACTTGGTTTTGCCTGCCCAGGCACCATAAACATAGCATAAACCATTAAATTTCGAGCGACGTATGTCGTATGTTCTCCCAATTTGTTATCGTGACGAGGAGAGGGGCCCAACTCTCAAAAGGATGCCTTTCTTTGTCTGGCACGGTAGTGGCGATAAAAAATTGACTCTTTCTATACGAAATGTTAAATATTCCTTATCTGGAAATGTACTGATTCGTTTTCGGTTTACATCACCCGTTTCAAATAACTGCATGTATGTAAAACAAAATTATCCTTTATCAAGTCATAGTCCAGTCCTGTTTAAAATTATAACTTCCTCATTTCATGATGAAGTTAAATAATTCTAACACACCCTAAATAATAAAGTCTACAGAGCGGAAAAGTAGCCAGAAGTTTATTTTTATGTAATATTTAATCTATTAACATTTATTTGACTCTCAATCTGATTATAATTTATATAAAGGCGAATAAGACCCCTCGCACATTATTTCTTGCTTCTTTGATGAAATACAGTTGAGGGAAATTCTAAACCATAAACATTACGCTATTACAGGTGCCCCTTAAGGGACTTGATGAAAGCAATGAAAAACTTGATTCTCCTTAGAATGTATATCAGATTTATTAAAAGATTTTGACTTGAAATTTCACATGGATGTCTCATTGTATAGAAGGGAGATTTTATATTTAAATAGGGTATCAAATTAAAAGATATCTACACGTTTTTTTGTAATATCAGTTACATTCAGAGAGACAATGTTTTCAAACATCTGACATCTTAGTGAAAGTTTTACCTGGGTCCCCCCGGAGATACTTAAAAATGAAATGGCCTTTTAAAAAATAACAAAGAGTCAATTATTCAATTTTACCAACAATGACATTATGGCATTAGAGTACTATTATTACAATATCGATTTCCTAATATTTACTAATATCGATTTCCTAATTTAATAATAAGCATTATGTTTTATGTCATTAGTGCACTATTGTTACAATATCGATTCCCTGATTTAATAATAAGTATTATGATTTATGGCATTAGTGTAATATTATTACTATATCAATTTCCTAATATTTACTAATATCAATTTCCTGATTTAATAATAAGTATTATGCTTTATGGCATTAGTGTACTATTATTACAATATCGATTTCCTAATATTTACTAATATCGATTTCCTAATTTAATAATAAGTATTATGCTTTTGGCATTAGTGTACTATTATTACAATATCGATTTCCTGATTTAATGATAAGTATTATGATTTATGGCATTAGTGTACTATTATTACAATATCGATTTCCTAATATTTACTAATATCGATTTCCTGATTTAATAATAAGTATTATGCTTTATGGCATTAGTGTACTATTATTACAATATCGATTTCCTAATATTTACTAATATCGATTTCCTGATTTAATAATAAGCATTATGTATTATGTCATTAGTGCACTATTGTTACAATATCGATTTCCTGATTTAATAATAAGTATTATGGTTTATGACATTAGTGTAATATTATTACAATATCGATTTCCAAATATTTACTAATATCGATTTCCTGATTTAATAATAAGTATTATGCTTTATGGCATTAGTGTACTATTATTACAATATCGATTTCCTAATATTTACTAATATCGATTTCCTGATTTAATAATAAGTATTATGCTTTATGGCATTAGTGTACTATTATTACAATATCGATTTCCTGATTTAATGATAAGTATTATGCTTTATGGCATTAGTGCACTATTATTACAATATCGATTTCCTGATCTAATGATAAGTATTATGCTTTACGGCATTAGTGTACTATTATTACAATATCGATTTCCTAATATTTACTAATATCGATTTCCTGATTTAATGATAAGTATTATGCTTTATGGCATTAGTGCACTATTATTACAATATCGATTTCCTGATTTAATGATAAGTATTATGCTTTATGGCATTAGTGTACTATTATTACAATATCGATTTCCTAATATTTACTAATATCGATTTCCTGATTTAATGATAAGTATTATGCTTTATGGCATTAGTGCACTATTATTACAATATCGATTTCCTGATTTAATGATAAGTATTATGCTTTATGGCATTAGTGCACTATTATTACAATATCGATTTCCTGATCTAATGATAAGTATTATGCTTTACGGCATTAGTGTACTATTATTACAATATCGCTTTCCTAATATTTACTAATATCGATTTCCTGATTTAATGATAAGTATTATGCTTTATGGCATTAGTGCACTATTATTACAATATCGATTTCCTGATTTAATGATAAGTATTATGCTTTATGGCATTAGTGTACTATTATTACAATATCGATTTCCTAATATTTACTAATATCGATTTCCTGATTTAACAATAAGTATTATGCTTTTGGCATTAGTGCACTATTATTACAATATCGATTTCCTAATATTTACTAATATCGATTTCCTGATTTAATGATAAGTATTATGATTTATGACATTAGTGTAATATTATTACAATATCGATTTCCAAATATTTACTAATATCGATTTCCTGATTGAATAATAAGTATTATGATTTATGACATTAGTGTAATATTATTACAATATCGATTTCCAAATATTTACTAATATTGATTTCCTGATTTAATAATAAGCATTATGTATTATGTCATTAGTGCACTATTGTTACAATATCGATTTCCTGATTTAATAATAAGTATTATGGTTTATGACATTAGTGTAATATTATTACAATATCGATTTCCAAATATTTACTAATATCGATTTCCTGATTTAATAATAAGTATTATGCTTTATGGCATTAGTGTACTATTATTACAATATCGATTTCCGAATATTTACTAATATCGATTTCCTGATTTAATAATAAGTATTATGCTTTATGGCATTAGTGTACTATTATTACAATATCGATTTCCTAATATTTACTAATATCGATTTCCTGATTTAATGATAAGTATTATGCTTTATGGCATTAGTGCACTATTATTACAATATTGATTTCCTGATTTAATGATAAGTATTATGCTTTATGGCATTAGTGTACTATTATTACAATATCGATTTCCTAATATTTACTAATATCGATTTCCTGATTTAATGATAAGTATTATGCTTTATGGCATTAGTGCACTATTATTACAATATCGATTTCCTGATTTAATGATAAGTATTATGCTTTATGGCATTAGTGCACTATTATTACAATATCGATTTCCTGATTTAATGATAAGTATTATGCTTTATGGCATTAGTGCACTATTATTACAATATCGATTTTCTAATATTTACTAATATCGATTTCCTGATTTAATGATAAGTATTATGCTTTATGGCATTAGTGCACTATTATTACAATATCGATTTCCTGATTTAATGATAAGTATTATGCTTTACGGCATTAGTGTACTATTATTACAATATCGATTTCCTAATATTTACTAATATCGATTTCCTGATTTAATGATAAGTATTATGCTTTATGGCATTAGTGCACTATTATTACAATATCGATTTCCTGATTTAATAATAGGTATTATGATTTATGGCATTAGTGTACTATTATTACAAAAACCTCTAGTAAGCCGGTTGGCACTCCTTTTGATTTTCATTACCTTTGAGCCATACATCTAACAGCCTAGTAAATACTGAGGAGGTTAGGCAGATGAATACACATGCAGATGTACACATGTACATATGTAGATGTAGTAGGTGAATACACACAGGAAATTGGTTGGTCCCCAGTTCCATAGTTGTCAAAGCTTAGATTTTATTTCGGCTGATAATCGACCTACAGTTAAGTGTTTTACAATAATTTCAATAATATATGTTACCTACTATTTTCAAGCCAGATATTGAACACAGTTACTAATCCCCAGTGAAATTAGTAGTCCTAACTGCTAAAGAGGCGGTCTACTGTGGCTATTAGAGACAGTTTTAAGGATACAGCTAACTACGTAGCAGCTGTGAAATACCTATTGGCAAATATTAGTTCCACATCACTGCTGCTGAATCACCAGGCCGGCAAATTAATTTCTCCCTTTTAACAAATGTCTGACTTAACACCTTACTTAGGTTCAATTCACTACTGTCCAGAGTACATCCCCAGTCGGTTTGGAGTCATCAAATTACTGATCGTTCTTGGAATTGCTATTACCTTCTCTGATTTGGTTATATTGCACTTATTGTGACGGTAAAACTCAAATACTATTGTTAGGTCGGTGAAATTCTTGGGATTTAGTCTGTGTACACTTTTTATCGCGACCTCAGTATTACAATCTTTACTCCTCAGTTAACAGCTGTTACATACTGTACTAAATTGACTCTGAATATCAGCTGAACATATTCCTACTGCTGGCACTCTATTCGGGTATAATCTAGGAACCTTTTCTGCCCATAGCCTTTGATGTACGACTTTCATTTAATTAATTATAAATAGTTATTATTACCAAATTGGATATCGCTACAATGTATTTAAAATGTCCGATTGATTTCATCATTCTTCCGATGTAATATACAGCCAGATGAACGAAATACAACTGGGGCCACTGGGGAACATGTTCATTGCGTTGGAAAGTCTGCTTCTTCTGCAAGTGGCTGTAATTGCTCCTCGAGGGGATTGGCTTCACTTTCTAGTTCTGCTGATGGCCGGTGTGATGGTCAATCAAAGGTAATTGTTTCTCTCTCTGAGGGCCTCAGATATATCGGAAATGTTCCCTCGTGATGGATGGTCCTCTTCTGAGGAATGTCAGGGCGTTGATGATTCGGAAGAATTGTGCCTGAAGGGGTGTGACCATTCATCACTCCCTGTCGGATCCCTCGGCCTAATCCGTATATATGTTCCTAATATTCGCATGGATAAAAAAAAAGCTGTGTTTGTTAGGCTTTCAGAGGAGGATGTTTCGCTTTGGTAAATTGGTATTTTGCCCTAACAAAGCTATGACTCAAACAATGGTTTCGTACTGTCGTCAAACCGATAATTTTATTGACTTTTATCTAATTAAAGTCCACTAAGCGCCAACGTATAATATGTACATCTTTAATTTAACTCCCTATTCAATGCTACAGTAAAATATTACTAATTAGTGATACTTAATCATGTTTTATTGAGATGGTGCCAATATTCGTGTTTTCCTTTTATCAAATGAGACTCCATTTAAAATTGCACGTCTCCAGCTTGAACAGGACAGAAGAGTAAAAACACAGCTATATAATAGCATAAAAACTACTCTGGATGTTTGACCAAAAAACCTTCATTGACTTTGTGAATGAAATATTCATATTTAGCCTAATCAAATAGGCTTATTTCCATAATTGGATTGCTTCAAGCAGTTTAAATTATTCTTAGTTATATATATATATATATATATATATATATATATATATATATATATATATAAACAACTTTATTATGATGAAATTACAATGTGCCTTAATACTTAATAGGCAATAAATAATTGAGATAAATGTTTTCATTCATACCATATTTACAATTCATCATTCACTCGCACATTCATACAATATATACAAACAGCCCAGGGGCCCCCAAGTCCACATGGTTGTTGCCTCCCTCGCATGCGAAAGAGGAAGCGGAGTCTTGGGAAGTCCCCCACGCTCCCCCGCCAGCCACGCCACCGAATACGAGCGAGGCCGACGAAGAGCGCAAGAGACATACGCTCAGGAAATAATTGGAGAAACTGGCCATCGCCAGGACTCCCACTGTTGCGCATTTATAGGAGGTCACGAGGCCACTGCCGTTTCAGTCTCCGAGGACGATTATAGGGATGAGTGGAGCAGTACAATGACTGTGCTACGGGATTAGGGTGGTTGGATAGGTTACTATGGAATTTCATGAATTTGGAAGGGATGAGTTCAAGAATGTAGGGTATATTAAGATCATTATGAAGGGTTTTGTTGCTGACGTAATAGGGGGCATTTACTATTGTTCTCAGGACTTTTGATTAAAAGGATTGGGTGCGCTTGATGTTCGACGTTTTAGCTGTCCCTTATAAAATATCTTAAACATACAACTTTCATCGTCTGTATTAGCCAATTCGCAATTAGGCCTACCTATGTCCCACAGTTTCACCTGTGGTCTTTGCAACTAGGACACGACATGTAGTATTGAGCAAATAAAGGCATTTCTATTTCATTGTTCCGATAGTTGTGTTTGCTAACTAACAAACATAGGAACAAAATGGCTACTACAACGCAATATTCCCCCTGAGCCCTTGTCCTCTAATGACCTCCCCCCCCCCCCCCCATTACAAAACCAATACAGAGGACAAACATTGATGAAACATCATCACAAACATGACATATATGATTGCTGCCGAAGGTGTATGCCTGTCCACTGAATCATGACCCACTTTTCACCATGTGAGAGTCTATTCGTAGGAATGTGGGAACTGTGTTCAGCGTGGGTTAATAATGAACTAATTGCATCGCAGAGCTGAAGAATGTGTTCAATTGTGAAATAGGAACATGGGTTCATGCTTATCACGACATAGTATGCAGCAAGAGGAGTAATTATTCTGTAAATTTTGTTCAATCGTATTGTTCATTTGCTTGTAAATATGTTAAACTAAAGGGGTTTTGAAAAAAAAAAAAAAAATGCTTATCACGAATGGGACACGAAACATCAATATTCCTGTCTGTCTATCTGTGATTGTGGGAGTACTAATTATCGAATGGGTCGAAGGTATTTCCATTGAACAGATGTTTTTGTTAGGCCACAATAAGGAAAAAATACGAAAATAAATTAAACATCATAAAAGTTTCGGTAATCTTTATGCTTTCTTCTGGTAGATTTGTGATTATTTTAAGATTTTTTTCTTTAACAATAATAAGTGTCTTAATTAATAAATAAAACGTGTTTTTTTCGAGGAATATTTTTTAAAATCCTGTCTTGGCAACCAATTGAATTGGAAATCTTAGTTGTTTTTTTTTAATTGATCAGAGTTTGACGCCACTCACGAATAATCGAAGCCTAGCCAGATAATAAATTCTTATTATTGCCATTCTCATAATAACTATCTATTTATTCTCATCTCTTACGTTTGCGAAAGAAAAAAATTAAAACTAGTGAAACCTTGGTAAGGCTCATTTATTTCTTTAACAAACATCTTTATATTACACAATGGATGTATGCAATAATAATTGATAATTGTACTTTCTCTCGTTAGTCCGTACAATGACAATTACAATAGAATTGTAGATTCACAAGTCCTTGAAGCGGTTGGTTGGGAACACCCCCACCCCGTGGTATGTCTAAAAGTGAAAGTCCTGCAGGAGATTATGGGTTGCCCGGTTTTCTTCCTTGCGATTTCCCAGTTTCTATTTTTAGCTCGTTTCAATTATACTCGACTGGCTCTTGTAAGGTCCTCACATCTCCTAGATACTCACTTAACTATTAAAAAAATGCTCAGTATTTAGTAAGGAAACGAAACCTTAAACAGATCTTACCCAAAAATAACTCATTTACAATTATATATAAATGAAATGAAACATTTAATAAAAAAATATTTTTAAATTGTTGGCTTCAATCTCAACTAGGATAGATAGACTGACCTAGTTAAAAGACCTGCCCCTGGACAAAGGCTATCAAACTTGCACTTCCAAACTCAACTGTACGTTGAGATATTGGGGTCATTGACAATAGTTAAGTGTCTTTTCGGATAAAAAGAAATCTATTCTCTTATTTTGCACAAAAATAACACAAACTTGCCGTGAAGACACAAAGGCTGATCACATTATTTGTTCTGTGGCCCCCTGAAGAATAAGGTTCCTCAGTCTGCTAATCAGACTGTATTGCTTTGTGCCTTCATGATATGGAAAGCTTGTTCTTTGTTAGAATTGAATCGCTCCATCTATTTGATGTTTCGGGAGCACAGGTATAGAATGAAACTGTTGATTGTTCAAAGTTCAGCAATGGGAGTCCTTCTAGTCATTGAAAGATGAAAGGTAGGCTTTTGGTCCGAGCTGTCGAAACCACCTTTTGTTTTATTGCACAAACTTTTTTTCTTTCATTTATTTTACATTAAACGCGGCAAAACGCAAGTTTTTTACGCCGGATGTATTGGCTATTCTGTTTCTCACAGGCGGTCATGTTAAAAATGGCGGGATATATGGCAGGGAATCTGTGATGTATAGAATCCCCCAGTGTTGCCAACTTTGCTGAAGAGGATATGCTGCCTATGTACTGAGGAATAGATGTTTCACTCAAACATCGTTCTGTTCATCTGATATAAATTCCGAAGGATACGTTTGTTTACAAAGACTGCAGATGGCAGTGGGACACCCACTTGGGGGAACCTGTTCTGCTTCCTCCGGTGACTTTGTAACCTGTTCCATTCAGAAACTGGCTAGCTGACCCCCTCAACTGACTCATCTTTTCTTCACCGATAAGCCGGTTGAGAGAGAGGATCTACTTTCAAACAGGTACTAGGAAATATGTCCGCCTATACTACGTTAGTATCAATAAAGGTCTATTTTCAAGAACACCACGAATTATGTTAAGAAATCAAATGTGGAAAATTCGTTTATTTGAGCTGGTTGATGATCACCAGCACCAAGCATGAAGCCACATAAAATTATTTCTGATTGATTTCACAAGATGGCGGTGGCACCATCTACAGACTTATTAGACTAAAAAAAGTATAATAACCTATAAAAAAAATATACTGGTATGATCGAGACTCGAACCCGAGACCTCTCCTAGATACTCAGACCGGAGGCTTTACTAACTGAGTTACCTCGAGTGACCAACTTCGTCACATGAATCCTCTTTGGCTTAACTCGCTTGAAAACTGTTCGCGGTTGACGCCAATATAGACTGTGGGGACTCTCTGACTGACCCCTAAGATAATTTTCCGAGAGCTAGTTTACTAATGTTAAGGCGTTACATGAAAATATTATATTTTTTTTATGTTTATAGTGACCAAAACATGTTTGCATCAATTGTTAACTATATTAAAATTTTTCTAAATACACTGACAGGCAAAAAATTCCACCCACCTGATTTTTTCATGTTTTTATCTTAAAATAGTTAAAGTCTGAAAAGTTTCCGACCTCAACATGAAGATGATAATAAAATAAATAAAAGCTAGTGAAATAAAAGCTTTGTTAGGTCTGAAACTTTTCAGACCACCCTCGTACTCGTACTATAGTCTATTATAGTCAGAGAAATGGGATTGATTTTATTCACGGTTTTTATAAATTTTTTTCAAGCTCCGTTATCTTGCCCAAAATTTAAATGGCATTGCTTAGTGTAGTGAAATTTACCGGTACTATTTTATATCGGCTGAATCAGTGTTAATAAGACCAGTTGATAAAAACCTTTGAGTACAGGCCGAATGTAAGCCACGGTCATTGCCAGGGTACGATACATCGATTAATACGGCATATTTACCTATTACAGATCTCTGAATCGATTCCACACTCGTAGTCATCGATCATCCACTCCATACGTAATTTCTGTTTGTATAATCCTGTTGATTTCTTTGTTTGGACCAACGGTCGGAGTTTTGTTTTCTGTTGTAGCTAATGGGTAGGAATAAGAAACCATTTTCGTATTATATTAAATACACTTTATCCTAGTAAGAATGGCTTTAAAAATAATGTAATATAAATAATGTTAATAATGTATTCACTAATTTACTATACATTTTAATATGCAAAACGTAATTTTTAGATTTTTGTCAAGAGAGAGGTTATAAAATAATATTGGGATAAAACAGTTTCAGAATGGTTTCTTACGATGGCTGTAGTCGTGCCTATGTATGCACATACAGACAGGCATGACAATGTTTCCTGTCAATCCATTGGGAAGTGATCTCTCCTGTTACGGGCTGAGCGATAATTGTTGGCTGAATATAAAGAAAGGAAATATTACTCGTTGTAAATAACTGGCTAATATTCCAGTTGGAGAATCGTCCGGATGGGCGAGTTAAATGCGCATGCCTTCAAGGGAGCTCTCTTATTTTTCTTAATATCCATGGGCCGTACATGGAACCGCCCCCCTTGAGTGCCCGCTCCATATACATAGTCATGGTAGTGAGCGGCCTTTGAAAATACAGACATGCTCCCACAGACCGAGGGTGAAGCATAGACCTCAGAGCGATACTTGGGTATAAGTAGAACGGTGAGCGTTCCTTCAAATGTAAGTGGGACGAACAGATCGCTTTCCTTCTTGGTGGGAGGATGTGGTCTTGCAGATATTCCAGTATTCTCTCTTTGTGGCAAAGATCATAGTAATGTGGTTTTTGCCAAATCAACTTTAAATTATTGCTATCGTAAATATACTGTCATGTAGGGTTGATTTTTTTAAATAAATGCCCGTTAAACTGTTAAAAAAAAGTTAGTATTAATATTTAATAGTTATCAGTGTGTTTATTTTTCATTTTATTTTTTTTGAATTTTTCATTATATTATTCTCTGTCAATCTCAATGGCATGAAAATTAAAGCCTGTTAACGGTAATTGCAAATGTTTGTATATCTAGTACCCTTACCTCCTAACAAGTTTGTTAATGTAGCAATGTAATTAAACTACTGGATGTCCAAGGTTGATTATATATTGCTAGCAGAGGTATCCGTTTATATTTTTGTGTATCAATAACTCTTTTTTATTTATCTCTTTCTCGATTATCCGATTTTTTTTTGGATGAATCAATGGTTGTGTTTTTAAAGAAATTTGTTCCGTATCTCCACGAATTTAAGTGTATAATCCTCTCCCTTTTGGATCTTAGAGATGTAATTATGTACATTATCGATTATTTTTCCTCCACGAGTCCTTTATCCGGTTTGGAAATCCCCAAATGCAATTGTATTTCCAAACGGTGTTATTATGAAACCTTGAACACTCCCCTTTCAACTGTTGCGAGTGGCCACGAAAGGTCAGCTAGAGGAGACGAGACCACAGAAACGAAATATCTCAATCGGGTTTATAAAATAATAATATTAATATTAATAAGAAGAACAAATCGAGGTTACGTTGGAGGAAAAAACCCCGACAAAACAAAAAAAAAAAACCTATACTTGAATGGTTGTCGATTCTATGCTTTCTCAAGGTTAGTTATGGTTCACTCAGCCTCCTAAGGGTAAATTATTTGATGATAAATTAACGAATCCTGTTTTGAAAAGGTGATTAGTGTCTGAGAGGGGTTGCATACAAAAAGAATTTCTACGATATTTAAAAATTAATCTACTATTAATCTAACTATATAAATAGCTTATATCCTAATAAGAATGGCTTTAAAAAAAAAAATGTATTCACTAATTTGGTATACATTTTAATATGCAAAAATCAATTTTAAGCTTTTGGTCGAGAGAAGTTGTAAAATAATATTAGGATAAAACAGTTCAAAATTTCAGAATCATTTCGATTACGATGGCTGTAGTCGTGCCTATGTATGCACATCCAGACAGACATGACAATGTTTCCTGTCAATCCATTGGGAAGTGATCTCTCCTGTTACGGGCTGAGCAATAATATAATTGAACCGATAATAGTATGTGGCTGCAGTGCATAGGGTTTAACTAAAACCGCTTTAAAGTTTTTATTTCAAAATGATCAATTCTTAAGCGGTTTACAATTTTTTTAAAGTGCTAGTTCAATAAGAATAAAATTTACTATACTATATATAATTCCTTTATTGTGCTAAAATTACAATCTGCCTTGCTAGGCAATAAGTAATTAAGATATACGATCATTCATACCATATTTACATTTCATCATTCACTCGCTCATTCATTCAGGACATGATTGGAGAAACTGGCCATTGCCAGGACTCCCACTGTCACTTGATTATAGCAGGTCACGAGGCCACTGCCGTTTCAGTCTCCGAGGAGGATTATAGGGATGAGTGACGCAGTGCAGTGACTGTGCTACAGGATTAGGGTGGTTGGAAAGGCTACTGTGGAATTTCGTAAACTTGGAAGGGATGAGTTCTAGAATGTAGGGTATATTAAGGTCGTTATGAAGGGTTTTGTTGCTGACATAATAAGGGGCATTTACTATTGTTCTTAGAACTTTTGATTGAAAGGATTGGATACGCTTGATGTTCGACTTTTTTGCTGTCCCCCATAGCTCTATTCCGTATGTCCAGATTGGTTTAAGTATAACTTTGTAGATTAGTAGTTTATTTTCTATTGAGAGATGGGATGTCCTTTGAAGTAGTCTGTATAGTTGTCCAAAGCGTCTGTTTAGTTCTTGTCTTTTTAGTCTCGTATGTGGGTTCCAGGTCAGTCGTTTATCGAGATGGAAGCCTAAATACCGTACTGTCTCGGATACAGGGAGAGGAATAGAATTAAAATAAACTAGTGGACAAGACTTGCGACAAAGGGTGAAGGTAATGTGGGAACATTTTGCTTCATTAACTTTGATCCGCCATTGGTTGCACCAATAATCGATCTCGTCAAGGTGTTTTTGAAGGTTATGGGATGCTATGTCGGGGTCTGGGTTAGATGACAAGACTGCAGTGTCATCTGCAAATGTGGCCAAGAAGGTATTGGGAGTAGAGGGGACATCAGCGGTGTATAGGTTGTAAAGGATGGGGCCCAGGACACTGCCCTGTGGAACTCCTGCATTTATAGGATAGTAGTTTGAATATTCTAAACCACAGTGGACTTGGAAGAAGCGGTTTGAAAGGTAGGACTGTAGGATTAGGAAAAGGGTCTGTGGTAAATATCTTTTGAGCTTGTAGAGTAAACCTGCGTGCCAAACCCTGTCAAAAGCTTGAGCTATATCAAGAAAGGCAGCAGCGCAATACTGTTTGGTTTCAAGGGCTGAGGAGATGTGATCAACAACGCGAAGGCCTTGTTGAGCAGTGGAATGCCGTTGGCGGAAACCAAATTGGTGTGTAGGAAAAAGGTTTTTGGATTCAATAATTGGAAGTAGACGTTTTAGTAGAAGTTTCTCAAATAATAAAATTTAGTAGTTTAAAACATTACCTACGGTTTTATTTTTAAATATTTAACGAGTATTCAATATATAGACACGTTCACATTGGTGCTAGTATTTCCCTGTTGTCCCTTAACATAGTGAGCATCCAGGTGCTGCAAGTGGGCTGTGATGTCTGTGACAGTGAGTTAGTGCAGTAGGACACGCCCATTTGCAATATATGGCACCTCCATTTATTCAATATGGATTTATTTATTTTATATTGTTTCAATGGAATTAGAGTATTTCTATTTTATATTGTTTTCTTATTACTTATAGAATTATAAGAAAATAACCTTAGCCGTAAAATCTACAGCTGTATACACCTAAAACTTTTAAGGTGAATTTCATCATATTATCGAGAAGGAGTTTATAAGGGGTGCGTTGGGTGGTTTATGATAATGGCCGACATCTGTGGGTGTTTAATTAAAGTAATTGCTATTTTAAATTGACTTATTGGTCCATTGTATTCGTGCCCATTAGCTTATTTAATTAAATAGCTATTTGTGAGTCAAATATCCCTCCCTCCGACATTGTCATATTCGGACATGTCGAAACCAGGAGCTATACGTTCAAACAGGTGCAGACAAGTGCCTCTTTATGCTGTACGATGTCACCAGTATACTAACATCTCTTACAACTGTGCTCATAATATTTGAACGTGGTTATTTTTTTAGACAAAAGTTAATAAGAAAACAATGTAAAGGGACAAAGGTAAATGACTTATCTATTTATGTCAGTTAGTTATGAAATAGTTTGAATCTGCTAGGCACGGCTGAACTATTGTAGTAATTATTTTTAAACAATTAGCCTGGCTACTACTGGTCAGTATTATGCCTAAGAAAAACAAGTTAGGTAAGTAAATAATGGATTGAAATGATGCAAGCCCAGGCTGATTGCTGCGATGAACCTCTCCAGCAGACTGTGGACGATTGCTGGCATGTTCTTCTTTGTCCTCCTACCGTGACCCATCCAAGGCTGTTAGCTCTTTGCCGAGTCCGGAAGAAGTGAATGTTACTGTTTTTTTGGAGGCAAAAATGCAATAGGCATAATGCCATTGAATTTTTTCGAGGATCTCTGTGACCGAGACACGGCATTGACTGGCTGAAGATTCGAGACCAGGTCAGGGAGAGATGCCTTGTACGTAAATCCAATGACATCATGACCTCCACACTCCAACATGCTCCATGTCTTGCGCTGTCCGTGACGGACATGCGCAGTAGACTGGTGTGTCAGCGTAACACAAGAAGATTAGACAGATGGAAGATGTGACGCAGATACCCAAACGCCAGCAGCAGATGCGAGGGGTGGAAGTGTAAAGGGGCACTAATTGGGAAAGGAACCCATTTAGGAGATTTACGGCCTCGAGGGGTACAATAATAAAGAGCTCACTTCATAGCCCTTCCATGAGCGGGCGGCTCATCGACAATATTTTGGCTTTTCTTTACAAAAACACTATCTCCGTAGGCTTGGAGCTTTGTCGAGTATTTACGATTATACCGAAAAAAATTTGTTCTCGTCAAATAATCAAACCTAAACCTGTCAAGTTGCGGGCCTGTTGTTTTTTTAATATCCATTCGTACCTCAAATTACCCTCAAAACGGCACCCGGATCCTCACTTACTGGACTCAAGGGCTCTCTGACACGTCCCGGTGATTCCAGACGAACTGGAGTATGAATTTATAAATTTAAATAAACTTCCCTCAACACAATCCTTCCTCCTTTGTCACAAGTCATTCATTTACTCCTTGCTATCATTCACTCGTACCATTCTCCCGTCATATTATTTGTTGTCAGAATGCTGTTGTAAATAAATGAATTATTCTAAAATAATTTCTTAAACTACCTTAGTCGCTAAAAATATGATTAATCAGGACGTATTACCTTTAATTCTATACCCAACTAAAAATAGACATAGTTTTTCAAGTACTAATTAATTAAAGACACTTCCTTATGTTTTATGGACATGTCTGTATATTTGCCTTGTCATCCTTTTACTAATTGGGGCCTTCATTTATAATTGCATATCTCTCTTGAACAGAGGACAGACGCACATGGAAAATCATAAGGTTTTCTGGTTTTGAAACAACCAACGAAACTCTATAACAAACAGTGTGGTTCGATTTGTTGTGGATTTTACGTAGTGTGACTTTACCTATCGAATGAAAGACTATTCTAGTGATACTCGCAGTAGAAATATGAAAGTACAACCTCTCCGTTGGAGCTCGTCAACAAGTGGTAGCTTTGATACCTCCTTAGAAGTTCTGGGATCCTCGACCTGCCAGCGACACATCCATTGTGCCCAGTTCTCCTGTTCCCAGTCGCTCTCATGAGAGTGAGGTCCACTTTCTTCCACAGTTCTCACACTTTCATTTCTCCTGGTGTCTCCTCGGATGTGTCTGATCCCTGGGTGATGTATGCATATCTAGCTTACAGTTTCTCTTATTCTCTGTCAATCGCAATATTATCTTTTCAACAATGAGATGACGAGGAGTCCAGAAAATTATCTTAGAACAAAAGAGTTATTAGTTAGCTATCAGCCTTGGAGAACATAAAAAACTAATAAAATGCTCCCGAGATAAGATTTGAATACTTTTAGCAGAAATGGGATCTACGTTTTCCACGTTCGAGTATTTTTTCCTCGCACTCCTCGTTGTATCTGACTATAACTATTATTTATTCATAAGTCCCCTTTCATTTTTGGGTCTTTCCTTTATCGTCATTATTTCATCAGTAAAAATCATTCGCTCGGTATGAATTTATAAAGTTTTATGGCAGTACATTTCGAAATACGCCCCTAAACGATACTAAGATTATTTTTTTTTAACGATCACATTAAAAACGATTAATACGATACTATCATCATGATATTATCTCATTAAATATGCAAGCATAATTTCTATGATATTTTTAATTATATTAACACAAAAATATTTTAGTATATCAATCGTTGGCAAGATTTATATCAATGCTTGAACTATTGGGTAATATTTTTTGGGAAGGGAATTTTCAGTGTCCAACATAATAGATTATTTCGGGTGAAACACCTTGACCATATAGTCATAATGATAACATGATATCATCATATTCTCCCTTCACCAGCCCTCTATTTCCTTTATAGTTCATACATATTGATGATGCAGTGACTGAATCACCACATGTGAGATACAGTCGGCAGTGGTATATCCTCACCCCCCCCCCGTGTAATGACGTACCACAGTCGAGTTGTGCAGATAAGGAGTGGTTATTCACATCCGGTCACACTTGGGCTAATGTTCCCATCTAGCGAACCTGGGGAAGGTCGTATGCTTATTCCACAATATCAATCTTTTTATGATAGCTAGTTGGTAATGTGATTTCACCAGCATGTATCTGTCCACCTCAAATAAGCACGATATCCAGACATTCATTGTATGTCGAAACATGGTCTGTAAATACGTTAGCAAGAACAGTAGATGCAACCGAAAGAACACGGGAGTGCTTGTGGCCCGTGAGAAGCCTCTCGGGTGCCGTTACTCGGGGCTTTGAGTGTTGGGTGGCACTTGAGGTCTTATTAGAGCACGTTTGGATCCGAGCACATGAGGTTTTCCATGAACATTTACAACTATGTACTTTGTAAATATCAGTGGACTGTACTTATGTCTGAATTATCAATATATATCATAGTCTTTATTCAATCAGTCATCGTGTCCGTAAAATGAGAATACATGTCCTACCAGACAGGTAGGTCCGGGGTGCCGCATGCGCCTTCGGTCGGTTTCAGGGGTGTCTGGGGCTTTATTATCAATATTGTGCTCACTCGGGCCAATAATAAATGCATAGCTGCAGTATTTAATATAATTCAAACGCTAAAATGTTCACGGATTTCTTTCTAGGGGTTGTAAACTAACAGAGTTGGCATAATTAACAAATCGTAAATAAATTGTCCGAAAAAAGAAGTATGTTGAAAATCAAACATGTTCCATTCCACTGCCTCAGCATAATATGTTTCCCGCTGTTGTATTTTAGCCAAACATAAACGTTACATTTCCAAGTGTTTTTGTTAATCTATTCATTTATTGTCTTGTTTTCCTTCATTTATTTTTAAATATTATAGGTGAAATAAGGCCTTCATTTAGAAAAAAATAAAAACGTCTCATTTATATGGGATATATCTAAGAGACTTACACTTTTTATATTAACAATCAAATATTGCTATCGCTCAGTGAAACCCAATTACTTCGGATTGTGTTATATCTCCACACAATAAATACACTTTTGTATTATGGCATAAATACTATATACTCCTTTCTCATCATTTAACGACTATACTCCCTTTACTCTGCATAACTACTGAACATATTGCGCGTAACCATTGACAATCCACCCGGGTTTAATCTAGAACCCCCCGAAGTGAATTAATCTAGGACCCAGTTCATTCTCTTCTGCCTTAGTTATTATTACGAAATTAAATATCACTTCACTTTGTATAAACGGTTTTGATACAACATAAATAGTCATGTAATTAAAGCTGAAACATTCCTGCCTGTCTTGCCATTCATTTTAAGGAGTCTGATTGTTCACCAATCCTCTTAGATTTTCTAGACATGGCTATATCTTAGTTTTTTCTTTCAATTGTATGGTGCATGTTTTTCCTTTCTAATATTTGTGTTAGGCCCTAACTAGTACTCAGAGATACCCCACCCTGTCTCCAAATACTTATATATAAGTAAGTCGTGTTTAATAAAGTTTTTGCTCCATACACTCTCTCGATAGTGGAAGAGAATACGTTTTTTGATTACTTTTTAATATAATTTCAGACGAGCAGACGGACTGAATACGAATCCAGTATACCTGTACGAAAGTAGTATCACAATAGCTGGTAGACAATAGGCACTGTCCCAGATACTACGAGCAAGTCTCTTGTCTTTATTATAGCAAGCCTATTGTTCAATCGAAATTATTGTCCAGCAGTTTTTTGCTTTAGAGGGACCTTTGTCAGGAGTTTTGACATTGGAAACTTTCCACTCAAACTACTATTCTAGTATTTGCCAAGACTCTCGGGATTTGCTGTCTCTCTGGCTGGAAGTTCACGGAATAAATCATACAAATAACTTATTTTTTAGCGAAACAGTCACAGATTAATCCAAAAATGCATTGCACGCAGTGTTTAAAAAAAAAGTGACAAAAATGGGCTTTCACAGTCACAGATCTTGATCAGCGTCAGCTGATCTGGCTGAATAACGAACATGGCCTGCATTTGACCCTAAGGGTTCAGACAATAAAATTTGATGAATTACTGTTGAGGTTGAAGAGACTTGAAATAATTAAAAATTGATGATCTTGCTATATAGATTATTTATTGATTATTTTAATTAACTGTGTATTGTTTATTTAAAGCCGTATAAAATGAATATAATTATTCATTAGTTTTCTGTCTTGTTTGTAATTAATAAATGGTCTTAAGGTATGGAACTTCAGCCATTCATATTTTAACTCAAAGATAAGATTATGCTCCAAGAACATATGGTCAACCATAAATCGATACGGACCGAAAATCACCAATTTTGCACACTTTCAAAAGAAAATGTTTTGTGTTCATAGCGAGGAGGCTAAAACAATTACTCAGTTTTCAAGGGCGATAAAGGAATGGTCCGTGAAAATCATTCGGGTGCATTACTCACATCACAATGGATCACTAAGGCACCCTGGTACCTGATCCCACCATTTCCCTGGAAACAGCACTTTCTTGCCCTTTGTTATCAACTAATGGTGCCCTGGATGGACGCCAATATCTTCCGCTCTGCCAAGGCCAATAAGAAAAATGGAAAGTTGATGTTCCTAATTTTCCTCAAAGATCATTTTTAAACCGCAACTTTCACCTTCAGAGGTTTCGGACATGAGTGAATAGCAAATGCCGTCTGTATAAGTTACCGACTTCCAACCTCAGATAATGAAGGCACTCTGCCAAACTGATTACTTCCGGTAGGGGGAAATGTGATATGGACCATCATCCATTAAAATCCGACGTGTGGACTCATTTCCGATCAATACGCAGATGAATTACAATGTTAGTTTGTCTCCACTAGAATTCATTCATAGGGTTGTCATTTAATTTTTATTAGCTTTTGAATGATTGGTGTGTCCTTCATAACAATCCGGAACCATACAAAATAAGAGAAATTTGAAAGTGATATTTTTCAATAATTATTATTAAAAAACATTAAAAACAAAAATTAATAAAAAGATTACTCTCGAATTGTTGAATGGTATAATTATAAAACAGTTTTATTGCCTTTCCACACAACCGATAATTTATTCTTTATTGTCACCTTCAGTTATCTCCAATTGGCTATTTTGGATATTTAACTTATCTAAAACACTCGTATCATTTTTATCTTTTAACCAGGGCTCCGGCATACACGCTCCTCACTCTACGACATGGCGTATGAAGATATCAGATTAGACCTGTCGAAAACGCTATTTCAATAAAGAAATTATCAGTTGCGGAAAGACAATAAAGCTGTTTTATAACAAAAAGAATTGTTTTGCCTTTTATTTAATTATCTCAAAGTTCTATATAATGAAATCAGATAATAATACATATGTAAACATTGTGTATATATTCGCATATCATTTAATCACATATTAACACTGCTATTGCTTCTTTAAAACTCATTACTGGGCGTTGCCAGTTATGCGTTGGGCACTCGGAACACAATATCTGCGGATAATCGAGACTCCACGTGTCATACTTACACATATTACCTCTTTGGCCGTAACCTTGAAAAGTTCTGATTAGTTTCCGGTTTAGGTAATATTTTAACCAAAAAGATTAAAGGGGAAAAATTGGGTACTGTCTTACTTTTAAACCTTCTCAAATGCGCTTGCTCATAGGCCGACTGAGATACAAAGTTGTAATTTGTTGTTGGGGCATATTTCGATTTGCGCTGAAGCAAATTTTAATATTTCATCTGACCCATCTAAGTAGCCAGCGGAAAAAATAAATACTATATTAGTGATTTACAACGTTCTTTATTTTGCTTATAAATACCAAATAGCTCTTTCACAAATACTCTCTCGATAATGCATCTTCACCTACACTATTTATGATTATTATTTCCTGTATAAATATTATAAAAAAATAACTCATTTTAAACTTAGTTGGTAAAATGGTGATCTAATCGTCAAATTATATTATTGGGTAACATAATAAGATAATAATATAATAAACTTCAAATATAGGACCGGTGGGATATTGTGGTTATTGAAGGGTGTTCAAAAGATTTTGATGTTTTTGATTGAAAAATAGTTCAATTTAAAAATAATGTTTGTTTGTACTTATTTTATTAATTGGATATAAACAATATACAGCTTAGAAATCTCTTCTCATAACATAATTTTTTTATCACGATGTAATACTTTTTCATCAAGCAGTTTTTACATTTTAAATTATGATATTATATACATTACTGTTTTTAAATTATTGATAATTTAATGCTGGGATTAAATTATTGAATAGTGTTTTTTTTAATGTTTCAAAATTAATTATTTGCAGTTAGTAATTCCATTTAATTCTATAGCGTAACAAATTATGATTTGGTTGATTTTGTTTCAACTGTTTAAAAATAGTTTTTTATATGTCTTTTATTCCGTTAATCGTGAAGACGTGAGGATTTTTGTGTAATTATATATGTAAATTTGCTGAAGAAACGCAATAAATTTATATTTTTTATTTTTTTAAGAAACCATTATTTATTAACTTAATATATTTTATTGATGCATTAAATTGAATACATAAAATTATATATTAGTAAATATATTTATTTTTTATATTACTTTATCGGAAACTTTGAATATATTAGGAAATAGGAATATAAACAAAACAAATTCTACACATGAGATGGCCTCTCTCGAAAGGCTAAATAACACCGTCCTGCACCCGTTCAGGGTGAATTCATCCACTCACTGACTCGCTGCAGCACCAAACAAACCCAGTGTTTAACACTATGACCCCACCACCATTCCCATATCGATGGCGACTGACTGTCCGGGAAAATTAGGTTAAGATTTTGTTGTTAGTTTTAAGTTTTATCATCCATAAGGTGAGCCCCGTCACTTTTAAACATGTTTAGCTAAGTTATACTTTTGTTACAATCACAAATCGCAATGTAAAATTATTGTAAATGGATTCATTTATGTAGTCTATACTGATTTCCATAATTTAGGATAACAAGGGGATATGAAGGGGGAAAAAATATGAGGTGGTGAAGGTAATAGTATAACCATATATATTATACTATTATATATGATCTGGTCATATGTGTCTATGGCTATTATTGTACGTACTCTAAAATGTAATCAAGTATATATAACTCCACCCCCCCCCCCCCCCCAGTCACTGAGGGGCTAATAAGGGCCGAAAGTGGGAAATGCTCCCACCTGCTTTGGATTCAAGAGCCCGTCGCCGAAGAACCCATCTCCTCCCAGTTCCCCCGCTTCAATTCCTAGTCAATTTCCGGCCGAAGGAAATTCCCTACCCGGATTACCATGGCTGTGGAAACTAAACGACCTCGCGAGTGGAAAAAGGCTTTTTCCATTTTCCTGTCTCTGTATCCTCGAATGGGCGGTCTCCAATTTGCTACCTAGGCCGCTATCGACAACAGCAATCTTGACTTTTCCAGAGCAAATTAGGAATCTTGCATTTGTTTCTACAAACTCGTTTATATTTCACAGCAGCTTTGCTTGTACAATTCCATCTATTCTTGAGAAAGCCTTGTACTGTTAAATATGTTTATATTTACTTCATGCACTATTTATTTTGTTTAGAAATATTTATAAAAGGATAGAAAATGAAGAAACAGTATGGAGAGATGATCCCGGGGGGGGGAGCATTCCTTGCGAGATTTTGAAATACTATTTTGAAAAAAAATTACTCAAGCTAGTCGGGAAGTATACTAATAAATTGGTTGAACAATGAATAGCAAAACCTTTTGACATAAAATCTTGGAACACCCCAACCTAATCCCGGACAATTAGACAGCCGAGGTTCTATTCAAATGCCCGAGTGAATAGTAGAGAGCCTGCGAGTTAGCCAACTGTGAGTTTTATAAAAGTGGTTGTACGCCTAGACATGCTTCATTCTTCACCCTTCCCTCTCGGAGCGAGGATGTCTTGAGACATTGTCTGTACCTCAAAGGTCCTGGTCCCCTCTATACAATATTGTATGAGGGCTATACAACAATATATTGTATCGCGATGGAGGAATTTAGGCCTATTTATAACCAACGAGACCGCCTTTGTATCGACTAAAAGGGAGTCCTTAGGCCTTTTATGATTCAGTGTCCCGAAGGGAGAGTCTCTACTTCTCAACGAGGAATATCGTCTGCCTGTATGCCTGTTCAGAGATGGCGCAATTAAAAATTATCGAATCAATCTGATTTTTTACGTCACATAAATGTTTAACAGTCCTTAAATTTTAACTAATATGGTATGAATGAGAACATTTATCTCAATTACTTATTGCCTAATAAGACAGATTGTAAATTTATCTTAATAAAAAAATAAAAAAAAAAAAAATTTTAACTGATCTATATTTTAAGTGATATTCGGAATAAATGAAAAACATTATTGACTATAGCAAAAAGATGCATGTTTAATTAACGTCATCCAAACCGAGGTTGTTTCTCAATATTTTAGTTTATTTTATTTTCTTGTTGGATGACTTTTCGTGATCGAACTGGTAAAAAAGTAAGCATCCCCCCCCCTTCATAGCCCCTTTAAATTTACAGATAATTATAGACAATTTATAGATCCTCAGGCGAATTTATTTACAAATTATTTTTGTATTTCCTGTAGTGTCTTGAGCCCAAACGTGGTAATACCACGCCAACAATTTTAAAACACTACTGCATCATAAAAATAAGCATAGTATTGTTTTACATGGTATAATTCATAACTAATGTCCAGGATCTTCAAAAGATTCTGCTACACCTAATGTTGGAAAGAGAAATATCTTGACCTGGCCATCAATGATCTACAATCAGATCTGAAGAAGATGAACAAGAACTAGAAGATTGACGAACAAACATACACGTAATAACCTGTGGAGGATGTTTTAAAAGAATATTGCCGCTATCACTGAGTAGAAAAGATGTAATAAAAATTTTTCTCGACAAAATTACATTTCTCGGATAACTAAAAACAATATTCACTTTTGGACTTTGGAGTGGGAAAAAGCCTTCCCGAAGTCCTGTACCATAGGAGGGCAAGAGAACTCACCGGGTTACTCAATGTACTATCTGGGTATAAAAATGGCTAGGTGTTTCCATTTCCCTACCCATTTTAGTAACAAAATATAAAAAGTACTTGTACGTTAAAAAAGTAGTGTGTTAGCTGGTACCATTGAGTACCATGGTAAAAAATAGACCATAAATTTGTCTGAAACACTAAATTGTCAAAAGTGACTTATAAAAATTAACAGAAAGTAATTTACACACAATAATTAAATTAATATGTGAGAAATACCCCGAATGTTGCAAACATTAGCTGATAAATCTTAACTTCTCGTTATAATTAAACGATCCATTTTTTTAAATATTTTATTAGATAAAGACTAAATCGTGTTTCCGGAACACCTTTTTTTTGTGGGGGCTATTGGTAGACGTATCAATATCCTCTTTTTTTTTGGTATCCACGGGCTAATAACTCTAATAAAATAATAAAAATTTGTTTATAGTATTATTAATTATGTTTTACACTTTCTCGTAATTTATTTTCCCACTGAGCACTCTTGTCACAAGTGCATTACTAAAGTTATAATGGTGAATGAAATTATAATGAAATCATTCGCCGAACGTATAGACATAATTACGCCACCGACTGTGTTGTAGCAATGACTTCGGTCAGCCCATTTTTTTGTTTGTATACTTTTCTAGATAAATTTTTAAATTCAAATTAACGTGAAATTATCTTTTTCAGAACAAAAGTAAGGAATTTTGAATTTACGACGTTACAACAGGTTTTGTGATGCTCTCAGCTCAGTCTGTAAGGGCGAATTATTTCAATGAGCAGTGCTCCATACCTGCTGTCTTAAGGATGTTGATGAATGATATCTGTGGTACTTCCGTGAACCCAATCTATGGAACCATTGGTGAAGATACAGCTATCTGTTCGGAGAACCTAGGCCCCAGATATCTGCACCTGATCCGATATCTCGGCGGAGGGCTATTTCTAGCTGACTGCGAACGATACGTCGGAGTACTTTTAATAAGTACCCAACTTGTCGATTCGCCTCAAACATATAATATATATAAATGGGTCCTTCGGTCAGCTCTGCTGTACGGTGCCACACTACATACTCACTTGTATGACAATATGAACAATCTGCGAAATATTCTCAAACTCACCCACACACAAACTGCGTATTTAACTTGCAAATGAGAGAGTGTTATTATTAAGAAGTGAGTTTGGTTTTTATCATTCATTATATCAAATTAATTTGTTTACCAATGTATTTTTGACCAAAAATACCGACTTAACACTTTGCCCTTGGGCTTTTGGAAAGTATAGCCACAACAGCTAACCCACACTTCCTGAGAATTGAAGAGACACAATGAGCCAATCGGATTCTTCCAACGGCTCTAGCCATTGAATGACTGGCTCTCTCACATTTCATGCATTCATGTGTCTATTTGATTTAGATTTTGTGTTCAGGCTTATTTTAGCTTTGTATACAGCTGAAATGATTGTTCTTCGGAGAAAAGAGGGTAGATTTAAAAGAGTATTGGCAATAATTAGTTAACAAAGGAACAAAAGAGGTAGGCATAAGTGCAGTGTGGGTAGGTATTATTGAAACGCGGCACATGTAAAATACGAAATATATTGCTTGAGACTGATACGGGATAAGTACTTGATTTTCTTCTTGGGAATCGAATAACATTTTCTCAGTCCTCACAGTGTAATTAATACTATTACGTTCTTTAAAAGATATCGTAATTTTATTTTTCTTCTTTAACTTTATATTTATTTGATTAGTTATTAACTGATGTTTAAGGTTCTTTAACAAAAATAATTCTGGCAAAAAGGTTATATTTAATTACAAAAAAAAACTTATATTAATTATATATAAATACTTGTTTACAAATTTGATTCCTTTTCTTCTTTAATTCTCTTCATGCTTTAAACAAATTAATACTTCTGCTCTTCGTGCTATTTCTCTTCCGTTCTGCTTTAAGTCAATAACCACTAACCAACAAAGTTTTTAAGTTTTTCTTACTCACAATCTCAAGCTAATAACATGTGTTACGGGCTGATTCCAAAACTAGATGAGTATAATGCTCTGTGTGTTTTTTATTCTCACAAACAACAACTATATTATCACGGGCTGATCCCAAAACTAGTGAGTAATTATGTGTATGTTTTCATCATAATCACCTCAACTCTACTGCCTTATTTTTTTATAATATTTATACAGGCAAGATTGCCTTCTTGATAAGTTGGATTAAATATTTATACAAAAACTCCACAATATCTAATATCACAACAATATGTTATAAGTTTCTCCTAGTGAGTGTGTTTGCAGCATGATATGTTTCAAGAAGGATCCTCACTGTGATAACCCCTGATACGGTTGTCAAGTCGGTCGCAACTTGCTCAAATCACTGATCACTTAACATTTCCTAATTGCAATTTCCTTGGTTGTAAATTTCATTAATTGAGTGTAGCCCTGAAACCGTTGGCATTGTCAGGGTGTAGTTGGATTTAGCTGTCAGATTCAGTGGTATAATATGTCAAGTCCCTATCGCAGTAGGTGCAGACAGATAGAAAGTAGAACCTCTGCCTTCCGGGCTCGAAAATCGCCAAGAAATCTTGAAGAAGATCGGCAGAGGCGGACGCGGAGAGGGTATGGAGGACGACTAGCGGTAGAAGCTTTCCCTGCCACCGGGACTTCTCATGTCCTGTGCAAGGCCGGTAGGGGTTTTGGTTCAGTCTGTGCTCAGCATTACCACTGCACATCGGCGAGAAAATTAACTGAATGAATTCACAAGTAAAGCAAAGTCGGAAACCTATTAACTATCATTATTAATGGGATCTGTGTTGGCTTTTCAGACTGACTACTTTGAATCTCCATGGCTCCACTTGATTTAAGACGTATTCTACACACGTTTTTCCCATATAAGTCCAAATTCACGTTTATTAGGGCACTGTACGCAATCATGGTAAAAATGATCTACCGGAAATGTAAAATGTATATTCGACACCGCTTCGAAATATGCTGAAATTGAACAACAACTTTTACTTTTAGGTTTTTTAATAGCCCTGACGTCTAATGGTATCAAACCTTTTTCATTAATTTTGGTAATCCAAAAATATAAATTTTTAAGAGCCAACAATACAAATTCGATATATCAAGTCGTTTAAGCTTAATCAATAATATTATTTCTATATCTACATATCAGATAATTACAATTATTAAAAAGACGATTTCATTGAGTGAGATGGATTTATAAATAAAATGAATATATATCTATCTGTAAATATAATCTATATATATATTTATATTTTATTTGCATATAAATAATTAGACTGTTAATTTAGAAAAATACGTTTGACAAACATTTATGAATTTACTCTCAATGAATCTAAATTATACATTAGATACATTTCCTCGTTGCAGCACCTCACAAACCCTGTGTTTAACACTAGTACCCCACCATACTTCCCTCATCGATGGCAACAGACTGTCGGGGTAAATTAGGTTAAGTTTAAGTTTTTATTGTTAGATGTAAGTTAGTTTTAAGTATATAATAAATAAGGTGAGCCCCATCACTTTTAATAAATTCAGTCCATTAATGTATATTATACTTTTGTACAATGCAGACCACTATTAGTAGACAGAATTAGTATAAAATGCAGCCAAGCTACAGGAAAGAAGCAATTGTAAATAGATTCGTTTGTAGAATCTATATATTGTAACATACATTAATTTTGTCTTTTCCGGTTTCAATCAATTTTATTAAGATAAAATTACAATCTGCCTTTTATTAGGCAATGAGCAATTGAGATAAATGTTATCATTCATACCATATTTACAATTCATCATTCACTCGCTCATTCATACAATATTTACAAACAGCCCAGAGGCCCCCCAAGTCCACAAGGTTGTCACCTCCCTCGCATGCGAAGGAGGAAGCGGAGTCTTGGGGAGTCCCCCACGCTCCTACGTCAGCCGCGTCACTGGATAAGAGCCAGCGGAGGCTGACCAAGACCGCGAGAGCCACAGACGCTCAGGACATGATTAGAGAAACTGGCCATTGCCAGAACTCCCACTATCACTTAGTTATAGCAGGTCACGAGGCCACTGCCGTTTTAATCTCCGAAGAGGATTATAGGGGTGAGTGGTGCAGTGCAATGACTGTGCTAGGGAATTAGTGTGATTGGATAGGTTACTATGGAATTTTATGAACTTGGAAGGGATGAGTTCAAGAATATAGGGTATATTCAGATCATTGTGAAGGGTTTTGTTGCTGACGTAATAAGGGGCATTTACTATTGTTCTTAGGACTTTTGATTGAAAGGATTGGATGCGCTTGATGTTCGACTTTTTTGCTGTCCCCCATAGCTCTATTCCGTCCAGATTGGCTTAAGTATAACTTTGTACATTAGTAGTTTATTTTCTATTGAGAGATGGGTCCTTCGAAGTAGTCTGTACAGATGTCCAAAGCGTCTGTTTAGTTCTTGTCTTTTTAGCCTCGTGTGTGGGTTCCAGGTCAGTCTTTTGTCAAGATGGAAGCCTAAGTATCGTACTGTCTCAGACACAGGGAGAGGAATTGAGTTTAAAAAGACTGGTGGACAGGACTTGCGGCAGAGGGTAAAGGTTACATTAATTTTGTAGCAAGGGAATATGAAAAAAAACAAAAAACATTGTAACAAATGATTATTCTCCAACGAATGTTTTACATTTATGCCGATACAACTGAAACCGGTACTCCATATTTCATTTCGTATTTTGTTATGTCCCCGCGCACATTTGATCGAGACCTCAATGCTATTACACTCCTTTCTCCTCATTTAACAACTACATTCCCTTGACTCTGAATACCAACTGAACATATTGCATATAACAATTGTCATTCTAGCCGGGTTCAATATAGAATCCCCAAGCCATAATAGTCTAGGACCTTTGACTATAATCTAGGACTTTGTGATATTTGTTCACTGAATCAAACTTTATTACGCTTATCATCGATCTGAACATTCTATTTTTTCCGGATATTGGTTAGTGCTAAGGAACGACGATGTAGAGAGAAGCAATCGTGTGCCACACCTCCCAGTCCTCGGGCTGTTCGTGAGATGATGCCGAAACTTGGTCCGGTCACGAAATAGATAATGTAAGACTCTTTGCCCAACAGTACCTGTCTGTAGTTATAACCACCCTGGCATTCGATCCCCTGTTACTATACTGTTGTAAAACTAACCTACTAGCTTTTAGACGAAAACTAATATATGTATTCATACCTATTCCAGCATAACGATGGAATGCCTGAAGCAGTTTACTTACAATCTGGACAGTCCCGAAGACATTTCAGCCCAATTCTAGAGGAATATATTCTTCTGGAAATTTTTAGGAACAAATAGAACCCTGTAGAGCCTTCTAGAATATTTTCGTAACAGATACAGCTCTGTGTCAGCTAATCGAATCAATTTTACGCTATGAATATAATTCATTCCTTTTGTGGCCGAACAAAAGATTGGCTTAAATAAACGCCAAGTAAAGAGCATTGTTTTTCTACGAGATACAAAAAGAAAGTGCTGAATGAATTTTGAAAATTAATACTTTCATAGACTCTTCGTTAACATATAGACTGTGTACGCTGTATGCCCACGCTAATACTTTAGGGACTAGATACACCATCCCCTTGTTGCCAATTAATATATGTACAAAATATAAATTCTGCAAACGAGTCTATTAACAGTTGCTTCATTGTATTTCCTGTAGCTTGACTACATTTTATACAGATTGTAGTAAACAAAATAGTGATCTCTATTGTAAAAAAGTATAATGATGTATATTATACATTAATGGACGAAATTTTTGGTGATGGTTGCTCACCTTATTTATCTTAAACTTAAAACTAACAAAACTCAAACTAAATTTTAACCTAATTTTCCCCGACAGTCTGTTGCCATCGATGCGGGAAGGGTGGTTAGGTCATAATGTTAAACACTGGGTTTGTGAGGTGCTGCAACGAGTCAAAAAACTTGATGTGTCTCTGGTGAACTCACCCACCGATCAACACCAAGCAACGAGTGCAGGTCTCGAGAGAGGTATATCGGACCTCATTCTCATGATCCCATTCTGGTATTGTTGGAGACTATTAGCTGTATTGTATGTCAAGTGGGTAAATAGCGGGGCACCGTATAGCAGAGCTAGAACTTAAACCTGGAGACGGTTGCAACAGAAATAGTCTTATTGCGGAAAACTTTCCATGAGGTTGAGACAGAGTGCAAAAAAATCTATAATTTGTATGTTTTGTCTCGAACTGTACAACAGTTCAATTCGATTGATATCTAGTTAATGAAGTCAATTGTGATTTTGTAGTATAGCGCCTCTACAGCCACAGACCTTTCACATGAGACCAAATTAGTAGTTTTACTTTATGCCAAAGTTTTATTTTTCGTACAGATAATTTTTAATACAGTTTTGGTGTCCTGCGAATGGGTGACAAGGCAGATTATTAGCAACTACTGGTATTCCAACACGTGGTAATGCTAACCACAACTAATTACTTATTTTAGCTTCTTTTTTTTACTTTATAATATGTATTGTATTATTTGATTTCGTCTTTACTAATTTTAATTTTTTGTTTATCAGTTACAGGTAAGAATCCGATTTAAATAAGTTCAGAAAAGCTCCTTTTCATGTAAGGTAGGACGTTATGCATGGATTTTACAATAGTTATATTGACCTATTATAAAAGAAATATTTATATATTTAATTTATTCTTGACAGAATATTCTATTTGTTATGAAACATATTTATATACTTCGTTGCATATCTTGCATAGGTGGAGAGGAATCATAAAAAAACAGCTAATCGGGTCCATACATACAGACCAGCCAACCAAGCATTTCTTTTTCGATATCCACGAATTGATTAACAGGACGCGTTAGGCGTTGATGGCCAACCACCATAAGATACATTTCTTCATAACACACGTTCATAAGAACTGTCAAAATAGTGTAAAAATAACAGATCTTTTTTTTTATGAACTTCCTAATAAAAGTGAAGGTCTTTAATAGGTGACATTTCGTTAATAACTTTTACAATTTACTGATCTGTCAGTTACTGAAAAAGTTTTGAATTTCCCATTAAAAGCGACGTCAATGTGTGTCACGCCCCAGGATGTGAAACAGGTTCCGGAGTGCCTGTAGCAGGTTGTAGTAGTAGGTACCGCCATCTTAGATAAGTGGTTTGCTTTGTTTATTTCTCCTTTAATTGTCCTTGTTTGCTGTCCTACAAACGTCAAGAAGGTTCATTACAGCAGAAGGAACAATCATTTACTAAAAAATATATCTGGGAGAGAGAAATACAGTGCTACTGCCCAACTGTATCGTGTGTCATAGCTGGTTAAAACCATTGGCGACTATTAATCATATCCTGCCGAAAGATATCAGTTTGACTTTGAAAAGAAACGAAAAATGAAAAAACAAGGAATAAAAAAAATAACGAAGCTATCAACCTAGCCAATTATATCTTGTCCTTGACATCCCCCCCGTATCGTCTATAAATCCCCATGTACTCTTTGAAATGGTTCCTGAGGCTACAAACCCTTTAATGGAGATCTCTCACTTGCCTTAAGAATCATGGTCAAAACTTATCAACCAATTAAAAATCTTTTTAAAAAATATAGCTAGAATATTGACCAAGTAAATATCAAATCGGCTTACAAGGTATTATTTTTTTTGCTTTCAAGGCTTTATTTTTTTTAAAATAAATTATTACAGGAAAAAAGTTACATCATACTCTGAGCTGTGATTTGAGAATTGTTAAATAATTTTAATAAATAGCAACGACTTATTTCTCATTTAATCACATTCCCTCTTATTGTACTTAAAGATTTTACTAACAGCCCAGCACAGGGTAATTGATTTGTATAGTCAGTTGTGCTAAATGAGCAAACCCTAAACCTCTTGGCTCACCGTAGGTGGCAAGGCGACCCGAGCATTTGCTCAAGTACCTACCTTAGACCCGGTGGGCTCTAGGACCCTAACCCTTGCTGAGCTATCAGGTTTTACAACCGGGGCTTAAAGCTTATCCCGAAGTCAGGAAGAAACAAGCCCCATTGCACCCCAGCCACTGTACTTCAGGTAGAATCAAGCAGCTCTTTTAATTTAAACTTTGTAGAACAGGGTCATTTCTATCGTATCAAGCCCTTAGTATCTCATTATCGTGAATTGTTTTTAACCCTTTACTCATGTGTGAGAGGTTAATTAGAGGACATACAGACAGCTGAGGGCTCAGCGACAAGCATGCTCTGAACCCCTCAGCTCTAAGCGTACATCCGTTAGCTCAGATCTACGATAAGTGTGTACTAATCAGGTCCCGTTAGCGTGCTTGTCTTATCTTTGCCCAGTCATATCCTTACGTCACAACTGTTACATCGCAGTTTTGCATGTTACAGCCCGTCCTGAGGCGATCAAGACGGCTTACTCTGAAGTAATAGTCAATTCAATATGCCAAGTCTATTGCTTCCCTATTGCTCTATAACTGTTGATATATTTCACTGCTTCTATGATGGATATATTATGTATGTACATCCTTTATTTTGATTTATTTCCGCCTCTATCACGATACTCTCTCTTGAGCACTTGGTCTTCCTCATTGCCTGGCACGGAGATAGTATTTTACCAGTATCCCTGTGTGCGTTCTTCGTGATGAGTTGATTCAGTACGCAAATCTAAAATTATCGTTCAACAACATCCTAAAATATGTCCTGACAAGCCGGAAACTTAAAAATTTCTTTAAAAAAAAGTTGGAACTAACGATTTCTGTTCGGGCAGTGTTTCAGTGGCCCTCAAAACGTCTATGAGACCTCAACCAATCAGAAATTTAAATCATAAATAATCTTCTGATTTGCAGACAGTCAGACGATTGGCTGTTATGTCAAACAGATTATCAAACATTTCATAAGCTAACACCACTCACTTCACCTAATAACTATCGACTTCTTTGAAGAGCCCAAATAATTGTTTCTGCTCCTCGTTAACAATCGTAATGTTGCCTTCTTCCTATTATGCGTCTTGTGCCGACGTATTTATTTATTTTATACACACTGACGGAGGACTTCCCAAGACTCCGCTTCCTCTTTCCCTTGCGAGGGAGGTGACAACCACGTGGATTTGAGAGGTCTCTGGGTTGTTTGTAAATACTTTATGGACGAGCGAGTGAATGAGAATTGTAAATATGTTATGAATGAAAACATTTATCACAATTACCTATTGCCCAATTTTATCATAATAAAGTTGATTTAAATTAAAAATTATTTTATTCACAATATATTTGATTAAAATTACAATCTTCATCAAATATCAAAAGGCCATTTCATTACTGCGAAAAATACCGCATTCATTTCAACCTAGTCTTCCGTTCAACATAACGCCTTTATAGAAAACTAATTTTTTTCGAAGGTGATAGCAAATAATTTCCTATACCTAGAGAGGGGCTCATGTTTTTTGAGGTTTTTTTTTCTAATTTATTCGCTTGTTTTCTTAGGAAGGGGTCTCAGTTCGTTATTTAATTGGTTTAGAGCCTAAACGTTATTCTTTATGATTATCTGAATAATGATGCAGCATCGATCTAAATATTATTAATAAAGCTACAATGGACAACGCTGTGAGAATTTTAGTCCATATACAATACAGCGGAACTAGACGTGAAAAAAAAAAAATTGAAGGTGAAATAAATGTGACCCATTTTGTTAATTTTGAACTGATTCAAAGATATCATTGTAAATGTTATAGATGGTTTAACAAGTAAGATGAAGTATTCTTGCACAACCATACCGGGTGGTTTTTTCACAATTATTTAACCAGTTTTTATTTTTATATGTTTATCGGTGGCTTAGCACGTACGGGACCGACGTTCGAATTTTCCCTTACCCAGTATGTCTAAACCTCTACTGGAACCAATTCGCACATATTGAGCCCACTGATACGTGAGAACTAAAGACAATACAATACACATTTGTTAATAAAAAAAAACTCGTTGATCTACTTTACGCACAAGACAACATATTAACATTACACAGAAAATATTACAATATCAAAGTACTTTGGTCCTTCTGTATTATAGAAGTCTTCAAAGGTAGGTGATAGAAAATTAAACAAAACAACACTCACAACAATTTTTTACTAATGTTTTAACGAGTTTAAGCAAGACCACAGAACGATAAATAAACGACACTTACACATATGCTAAACCTAAAACTTGTTAACACGTCTTCAATGCTATAAAAATCATTAGAGTATTATTTAGGAACATAAATTAATGAAGTCAGAAGGCACTGACATCAGCTGTGTAGGATTAACAATGTGTGGGAGGAATCATTCTACATTCTCCGCCTTCATGCAAGCCATCCTATTTCATTATATACACAGCGCTTGTGACTGCTTGTGTCGTTTGTGAATAATTGAAGAAAAATATGTATTTTAAAAAATAGAAATTTCTCCTAGAATCTCCCACACCCAGGTCATTGTGGAACCAGTTCTTCGAAATCTACAAGACATAATAGGTACCCGTGCGAGAGGATAGCCCCATTTCCCATCTTGATATCCTCTCAGACGTAACTCCTTTGTTGTCCTTCCTCCAGATCTGCGCACAATATCTGCCTCTTGCGCAAGTACGCCCTTTGTCCCCACTTTCTCCTCGCTCTTCCACATCTTCCGCTCTCTCTGGATGACTTGTCCACTGCCCAAGGACCATAGGAGACATGCTCAGGAGCAATAACTTTCGATTGTATTCGGCAATGGAGGTACCTTGGCACCAAAAGCGGCACCTGTTGCGTCGCTCACTTCCTTCCTCGAATTAATTATTGACCAACTCTTTGCAGATTAGCACTTGTTGTTCCATTGCCTGCTCGAATATCGCGCACCGTGCAATGTGGATTCTTATCTCCCAAGTCCAGTGATCACGCATCGTATTGCGTACACTTCTGTTGCCGAGTCCATGAGAACTCATTTTCGGGGTAAGTCCCTGACGTGCATTCCTTAAGTTTATATTTTCTGCCATAAGCTATTTTAAATATAATGAAATCCCTGTTGGAGAGTAGGAAGACGAATTGGACAACTGACCACGATTCAACAAAATAATTTAATACATGACATATAATGGGTATTGGCAGTAATAATTTCATTACGGGGGTTACAATAACTCAACAAGTCATTGCTATAACTATCACTAGCAGAGTTAAGTCATCCTCCATTGTAAAACCCCTAACTAGGTAGCAGTGGTTACTTTCATAAGATATATCAATCTGAAGTATGTTCTAAATTTTGAATTAAATTATCGATAACCATTATAAATGTAAGGAACAGAATGCCCAGAATTTTATCCTTTTTAAAATAATATAGAAAGGATTACCGTTGCTTTACCAGTTGCAACGAGGCGCAATATAAACTACAAAATCAAATACTTTACTAACCCGGGTAAGCTGAGTTATATCTGCTAGTTTATTATTATTATTAAAATATTCAATTTTTTTTATAACTTCCTTGGAGCTAAGTAGCGTATTAAAAACGGATGCAGCTAAAACATATTAAGATACCAACTTAGTAAATCTCTCAATTTTATAAATTCTTCGCAGTTGATTTGCTTTGAAACTGCTATTGATTCATACATTGCGTAAAGGGTGTCCCAGAATTAACGCAAGATTTGATTTAAATAGAAAACACAGTTTTTAGTATTTTTTTATTGAATTATAAAGTAAATAGGATAGGGTTATTTATGGAATAACACATCGGGGAAATGGCCTCCACGACTGGCACATACGCACTCTTTTGTCGAAATCTTCCATGACCATTTGGTATAAATGTGGTTGAATTTCCTCTTTTAATGCACGGTTGAATGTGGGCTTGTTGACATACAC